>LR990050.1:12810000-15310000 GCA_905147135.1 Blastobasis lacticolella
AATATTTTTTAAATTTTACTCAGATGTGACGTCACGAGTCACGAGCCCCCACTCCGAAACTTTAAAACGTATATTTGTATTTTTCAGTCAGACGGCAGTCGCTCTACTCATTTACATACCATACCATACACATATCTGCCAAATTCTGGATCATAGTCAAGGCGGACCCTAGGACCTCGCGTGCGAGAGCACGACTGGGATATTGACGCCAAGACGATGATAATGTAATGTGATAGTTGAGCAGGAAAGGAGAGCAGGCGGCGTGTATTTCCTTCGAAGCTTCATAGGATCATTCCTTTCTTATCCCCATTGACGGCAAAAGAAATATCAAAACGCAACCTAATGTATTCCGCATAAGCTATATGCGGAATACATTAGGTTGCGTAATTAACAGCAAAATAAAACAGGTGTTATTTTATTTTGTTATTACAATTCCAGCCGCATGCATAGTATATTTTGCCGCAAATCAATTGCTCTCGCCCTCCATTGATTATAGGGACAACAGGAACAGGATTTTAAGAGAGGTAGGGCAGAGCGGGGTATCCCGTTCGAATTGGAGCCGCCCGACTGGGGAAGTACCTCCACCTTACAGAATATCGCAGCTAAACAATACTCTTTTAAATAGTGTTGTGTTTCTGCCGGTGAGTAAGGTTTCCAGTGCTCCATGGGGTGGGGATTTGGGGAACCGAGGCTTTGGCTGTGGAGGGGCATTTGTCTTTTTGCTGCCAAAGCAACGTGTTATAGAGGTGGGCAACGCATTGGTGTTGCTAATGTCTATGGGCAGTGGTGACCACTTTCCAGCAGGGGGCCCGCTTGCCTGTTTGCTTACTGTATGACATAAAAAAAAAAGGAACACACGGGTAGGGCTGGCCCTGAAGCCACATTAAAGCCATTTTTCTCTTTTATGACCATAATGCGGCTGAGAAGTGAAACTGCCAAGAGGCTGTATGGCACCCAGGTTAGTTTTACTTAAAGAATCCTCACAAAATGATAATGTAAGTATTATCAGTATGAAAAGTCGAAGTTTGGGTCAGTAAAAAATAGGTTTGTGCCAAGCTCTGCGCGGGCAGACCAATATTTTGTAGGTCTCTTAAAGTCTAATATCAAGTCTACTAACTGCAATTTTTTTTGTACTCCATGACGGAAAACATACGGTGCCTTCACAGTCTATAAGAAAGTGTGTGTGTTTTTCAGTTCTTTTTACTCGACTGTTTTATTTTAAGTTTCAATTATGCGCTGGTATAATCAAACATACATACGATGTGGTTACAAAATCGATTCGAATCCTTAGTTCATAATAAAATAGTTATCGAAACAAACTTGGCCAGGTATGTGCGCTACCAGGTATTTAAATTGAATTATCTTTCGTACGACATAACTTCGTGTTTTGAAGCATATCGGCCTGACCCTTTTATTGGTAAATTCCACACATTGTTTCCTTTGGACTATGACATGGGATCGTTCAGGAGGTATATTAGAGGTCTGTTCAGAGGCGGGCAACGCATTCGTGACTCCTCTGGTGTTGCTGATGTCCATAGGTGGCGGCGACCACTTCACATCAGGTGGCCCGCTTGCCTGTTTGCCATATAACATAATCAAAAATCAGTAAAAAATTACAAAGATAATGAGTATCAAGGTTTCGGAGTGGGGGCTCGCGACGTCACTTCTGAATAAAATTCCCCAGGTGTGACGTCACGCAACATTTCAACGCACTGTATCGGCGTTATTTCATGTCTTAGTAACAAAAGAAAAAATACGTGTCCAATATTTGCCTGTCTGTCTGCAGTATAAAATAAAAATAAAAATTACCTCTTGTGGCGTGCATTTGTCGCTCCACTTGTGCACAAGTTTGTGGAACATACTGTACGGGCCACAGCAGTGCGTCTTCCTCAGCCGCCCGAACTCCGAGAGCTCTGCGTACGTCATTCCCATGTCTTGCTCGTCAGTCTGTGTGATTTGTCCGTCAGTCAAAGGCTCGAGCTCGGCGGTGGGCGGGGCCTGTAGTATCTCAGCCAGCGACGGGAGGAAGAACCTGTAAATTAATTATATTAATTATATTTAGGTAGTATAACGCCCGTGACGTACCCAAACAATGGGCCCACAGAATACCAGCGCTGAGTCGTTTCTGGCGTCTCACAGCACATGCTGAGTGGGTATTGTATATTGTCTAATTAAGATATTTTAGGTATTAATGTGTGTGTCATAAATGTCTTTTCTTTCTTTCTTTCTTTCTAAGTAGCGGAGTTTACAGTCTGAAAAGCCATACATACATACAGGCTCGCGCCCGTATCCCACAGGGGTGCGCCAAAGTTGATGGTAAAATTGGTGTGCCGCTTCAGGCCGGGGCTGCCGGGGCAGATAGGACCCTTGTGTAGATTGTAACGATCCACTATTACGAAAGATACAGCAATTTCATACAATTTCTATTACAAATTTCATAGAGGTACACAACAACCAATTATGTAATTGGTTTTGATAGTTCATGAAGAATTGCAATTTGACACTATAGGACTGGATATAGCCAACACTAAAAGCGTGCGCAAAATACGATGCGTATTACTTGCGTACTGGTCTGGGCTGAAATCCTATGCAACGACATTCCCCAAGCGATGCAATGTAAAATATCAAATGCAATTGACTGTGCGCGTCACGGGCACTTATCACAACTAGCCCATATCCAACACTTGGCCGTGTGGTGTCCGGCAGAGTAGAATAGCACCAACCCCTTATGCTCATGGGTCTCGTACAAGGCGACTAATGTTTTCGAGGCAAAAGATCAGGAGTCTCCGTAGTCTGGAAAATGGGCAGCAGCATTTTTCATTGTTATATTTAAACCCTGCGATCTCCAACCCTTGCCAAGCGTGGAGATTATGGCAATAACCTCCCCTTTCGTTGGAGAGGCCCGAAGTCCTGCAGTGGAATGTTACGGGCTGTGATGATGATATCCAACACACTTACTGGACTGGTCGTGACTGGCGTGGGGTAAGTTTGCTGCTGCCATGGGGCGGCCAGCGTGTCACTGTGTGCTTCCTTCCTACTTTCCTACCCCCGTCCTTTTTGACGATTGAAAGAGATATTTAATGTCCTAATCAATCAATAAATTTTGATATTTGAATTTTACTTACCTATTCTTGGCGTAGCCGAGGAACGCCTTGAGATCCGTCTTGGAGATCCCCCCGATGGGGTTGACGTCCGCACTAGAGCAGTCGTACTTGGTCATGTAGCCGCGCAATGCCTCGTCCACATTGGCGGAGCCGAGCACGAGCAGCCCGCCCGGGCGGCCGCGAACCCACAGCATCAGTTGCGCGAACAGGTACGATAGCACCATGCGGAGACGGGCCTGGGGTGGGAAAAAGATGGAGTGTAAAGATTTTTTTTCTAATAATAGGCCTTGGAATATGAAATTGCCGTTTTTTTTCGCCATTATTATTATATTTGGTTACAATTTTTTTTAAGTAATATGTCAGTATTAATAATTAATTTCGAATAAAATGCAGCACAGCTTACAATAATAAAGGAAACTTTGGAATGTATATAACATGGTTGGAATAGCCCTTTCCCAGGTATAATTTTACGACAAAGGTAATAAGTTATTTCACTAGCTTATGCGATTATTATATTTGACCAAATTAAATCGTCTGAGTAAAAAGCGTGAGAGCAAATCAAAGTAGAATGTATTACTCATAAAATAATAAGCAATCCATTCCGCTTTGGTTTGCTCTCACGCTTTTTTTATTCTAAATTTTGGCTACTGAATTTAGCCAGGTGTACCTAATGAGCGCATTAACGCTGTCTGATTATACGTACACCTAAGACACTGATAGTCTCACCTGTATATTCTGCAAGGCGAGGTTCTGCCTCGGACAGCCGCCCTGCGACCGGAACTTGGGCACGAGCGCCGTGGCCGCCGTGAACACGCCGATGACGGCTGCCACCGCGCCGTCGATGGTAATCGGGAAGTGGTAACTGCCAATCTCGCTCGCCAGCTACGGGGAACCGTCAGTGAGACCGTGGAAGCGAGGGAGCCGGAAAGAGACAGAGTAAGACGAGAAGAGATCGCCTTCAGGAACCTAATTCTCGAGCTGTGACTTCTTGAATTCGACAGTTTTTTAGCCACATATCTCTGAATATACATTTCAATGTTATTAATAATAACATTGAAATGTATATTGCAGCCAAAAAATATTTTCTCAACTATCTTCGACTGTCGTGTATTGTCGTCGATCAATTTCAGTGACGTTTTAATAGAGTTTTTAGGCAATAGAAAATGTTGAATTTAAGATGTCACAGCCCAAGAATCGCCCCCCAGTATGGAACTTGGCTTCGAACACCATGTGACGCGTAATCGATCGATAGGCTTGTCATTACAGACAGGTCTATTCGTTAATCACGTTTAAATAAAATAATCATCTTGGCGTTATTGTCCCGGTTGTTTTTTCGCGCCCAAGGGCCCGGGGTCTGCCTTGACTATGACCCAGGGTTTGGCAGTTCAGATGATTAGACTCGACTGCCATCTACCAGGAGCCATCTGCCATGACCCAGCTACCAGGGAGACCTGACCATATTGGATCATGGTTACACATTCAGTCGCTTGAATGTGCAGGTTTCATCACCATGTTTTCTCTCAGCGTAAGAGCATGAGTTAATATCTGTCTACCCCTATTGGGTATGAGTGTGTGTGGCTGTGTGGTGTCCGGCAGAATAGAATAGCATCAACCCCTTACACTCGCAGGTATCGTACAAGGCGACTAACATGTTCGAGGCAAACGATCTAGAGTCTCCGTAGGCTGGGAAATGGGCAGCAGCGTTTTCCATTGTTATATTCATAACACTGCGATCTCAAACCCGCCTGCCAAGCGTGGAGATTATGGCAATAATCTCCTCTCTCGTAGGAGAAGCCCCGAGTCCTGCAGTGAAATGTTTGACGTGATGATGATGAGGGAGGCAAACAGACGGGCGGTCCTAATGGAAAGCAAGCTACCAACCTGAGCGGCCCGTTGCCGGGTCTCCTGGCTGGAGTTCTCCGTGGCCATGTAGCAGGTGACCAGCAGCCGGTTGCATAGCTCCATCGGGTCCGCGGGCGTGTAGTCCGACTGGCAGAGGATCTTGCGGACGTCGCAGAGCACTTGGCTTTCTGCGAGGAGATAGGTCTCTTAGTTTATATTACAGGTTTGTTGTTTATAGTCTATCCCAGCGGCTTTCGGAAGCCGGTTCGGATTCGGATCCTATTATTTTATTGGGATATTAAGTATCCTATGTCATTCGGAAATAATGTAGCATCCTATTAGTGAAATTATTTTCACAATCGGATAAATAGTTTTTGAATTTATTCATTACAAACAAACCGACAATCAATCAAACGTTTTCACTTTGTTATATTATTTTAGACTAATAGCGACTAGTCCCAGCACCCGTAGCGTGGGGGCATTATAAGAGGGAAAATATAACTTAAACTATCTCTTTCGATTTGCGTTGAAGCAAGGGAGATACAAAGTCCTATGTCGCGCGACAAAGCCTCGACATGCTACGCAGACAGTTTCGCACGAGTGTTCTCGTCTTTCCTCTACACTAATATAATATATGTATTAGACATATAAATAAATCTTTCGCAAAAAATTCTCAAAATGATACTGTGAAACTGTATCGAAATCCGTTGCATGTTTTAGGAGAACTAAGCAGAGGAACAAGACAGAAGAAAACAGTTATGTCTCTATACTATTTGGAGACGAAATGTCAGAAATTCTCTGAATGATAATGAAAACCGTATCGAAATCCGTTGCGTGTTCTAAAAGAACTAACCGGAAAAACAAGACATCAAAAACAGTAAAATCTCTACACAATTCGGTGCCGAAACGGCGCAAACTCACCGCCCTTCTGCACCGCGTCGCATATCTGCGTGCACATGGAGAACACGATGCAAGCCGTGCTGGTGGAGTCCACGCCGCCGCTGAGGGGCAGGAAGAAGCCGCCCTGCCCCGAGCGCCGCAGGTAGTCCCACAGCCAGCACGCCGGCCCTGGGGAACGCACCAGGTTTTTTTTTGACCACTAACATGGCAAACAAGCTTAGTTCTTTATAGCACTGAGGTGGCCGTGTGGTTTCCGGCAGGGTAGAATAGCACAAACCCCTTAAGAGCCCCACACATTAACGGTTAGAGGATACCAAAGGGTGCAACTCAAAAGGATCCTCAGCCCCCCTTTGCTACACTCCAACCACATTAACAGTCCGCCTGCAGTCTCTGGTCGTATCGGGCGGCCTACCGTCCTAGGCCAATAACGACTACACACTAAAGCGATTATTGCCTGCCGGCAATGGCCTGCTGCGACGTCTGCGACTACATGCTAGCAGTTGTATATCGGCAATTTTTGTAAAACTGAAGACGCTCGACTGACGGTAGACAAGCCGCCGGCCGACTACCTCCTAATGTGTGTATATTTGGCCCCAAGGCCAAGGACTGTCCGGCCGATATCTGTCAAGCGGCCACACACTCTCAGTTCGTATTAGTCGTCAGTCCGAACTGACGATTAACTGACAGACTGATATCGTCTGGCGAACTGTTCATGTGTGGTGCCCTTTACACTCTTGGTTGTCGTACGAGGCGACTAATGTTTTCGAGACAAAAAATCTACCCTTCATAGACTGGAAAGCGGGCAGCAGCGTTTTCTATTGTTATATTTATTAGAGTGCGATCTCCAACCCGCTTGCCAAACGTGGAGATTTTGGCAATAACCTCCCCCTTCCGTGAGAAAGGCCCTTCTTCTTGCAGTGGACTCAGTGTTATGGGCTGTGCTGATGAAGGGGGCAAACAAGCTTACGGCCTACCTGATGGTAAACAGTCACCGCAGCCTATAGACGTTTGCAATAGCAGGGGCATCATTCACGCGATGCTGACCCCGTAAAAAGCTTTTCACCCCTTTCTTGAAGAACTCCAGGATAGACTTAGTACTAGTAACAGAAGTTCCGTTTTGGCTGGAGCCGACCAACCGTCAGTTGCAGTCGATACTAATTCTTTATCATCGTCAACATTATATCAGTCGAAAGACGCCCACTGCTGGATATAGACCTCCTCGAAAATATCTCCTTACGATGTACAAAATAAAGTTGCTTTTGGATTAATACGGATGCGCGAGCGAGCTGACCTTGGGCGGCCGTCCCAAACGTTTCAACCTTAAGTCGCTTAAGCAAACCGGACAAACCTTGGCTCAACCATTATAATGCGTACGGCAAAGGAATGAAACGTTGCCTTCGTGTGGGGATCATTATAATCTGGTCGTCTATAAGGCTAGAGTGAATGGGCTATCCCTAAATAGACCGCATCGTCACTTACCACCGGCACTAAGTAAGATGGCGTTCAAATGCCTGGCTAACTCATTAGCTGCATCCACATCTACATAACATAATATAATGTAATAAAATATTGTATATGTCGCAGCCGGATGGTTAAATTAGCCAGTTAACTAAACGGCTAGCTTTTGGAGTTGGAGTTAGTTGAAAATTTGCCAGTTTCATAAGATTTTAAAGTGATGTTGAAAGAACGATATTGCCTCGAGTTTACGCAGCTCTTCCACACATTGTTCCAATGCTAACCTACCCACAATAGCTTCAAAGTATAATAATAGTTTGCATTAGGTTTCTATTCGGTTAGTTTAGGTTATCATTATGACAATGAATGGAAGAGCTCCGTAAACTCGAGGCAATATCGTTCATTAGACTTTACTTTCAAAGTTCATGAATTTGGCCAATTTTTAATCAAATAATTGCTTAAAAAGCTAGCCGTTTAATTAAACGGCTAATTTAACCATTTGGCTGCGACATATATATAATGATATAGGAGGTTGAGAGCCTTATAACCTAGCACGGTTCTCAATAAGGATTTTGATTCTTTTTATATTTCACTAAATACTAAGCACTGTTTGCCTTTTTGAGGAAAAATAAATATATTTTGTATTGTATTTGTATCTAACTTGCTCTACCACGTGACACATCCAACTCCATTTACACCTTCTATCCCCCACTTACCAAGTTCGATCTCCTCTTCTGGCGTGTGGTACTTCCATTCCATGGGCGGGTTGGTAGTGAGGTATGCGTCATCATCATCCGAGAGCGCGAAGTCCACGGTCACTCTTGGGAAGGGCGGATTGGAAGCGGCTAGGTGCGTCCGCGACCGCATCCCTGTGCGGTACGACCGGATGTCTTCCAGGTCTATTGTCGCTGGTATCACTTCCTGCGGAGGTAATAATGTACGTAAGGACATTGTTTTCTTTTTCTTGTTTTAATTATATTTTCCAGGCATTTGACCGCCATCTCACCTGGTGGTAAGTGACAATGCGGCCGATGATGGAGCATGCCTGTCTAGAAACAATCTATTCATTCTGGCCTTGAAAGGGAACACACTCGCAGGAAATGCGTTTCCCAGATAGAGAAGTTCGAACTCGTCAAATCCTTGTACAATCAAATTAGAGATTGATCAAAAAATATAAAATGATACTGTACTTGGTTCGTCAAGATTAAATCGTCCAATCAAATATCAAAAGGATTTTCGACCTTACCGCTTTTGACTGAACCTTACTTAACCCCTCGGTTATTATTAGAACTTTTGTACCCACAGACACTGTACCTTACAAAATAAACTACAGAGTTTATGAAATCATAGCAACAAGACATTAAAAAAAAACAATATTATGCCACGGTTCTACAATGTTTAAAACACTAAACTAGTTTTTTTAACGATGGCTACTTTTTATTAGCCATCGTTAATTAACTGCACAAATACGACTATACTCGTATAATCGTAACACTAACTCGTACACAGACAATATATTTGGTACGTAAAATACTTTACGGAAACCGCAGGCAGTATAAAGTGCGTGAGTGTATTGAACTCATTTCTTCTATAATAAATACCGATCGAAATCCTATGTTCGATAGTCAAGAGGTCGATGACTTGCCGAGTGTTTATTGCGGGATCACGCAAATGTCACGAATACTACATTGTTGTACCAAATTGTTTTAAATATGTTTCCTTCCTGAAAGTTACTACTTGTATGTGGTAGGACTTTGTCAATTTTGACAAGTACGTCTGGATAATTTCTGCCAGAGATTCTACCGTCAAGCAATAATGCTTGCGTCGTTATGCTCCGGTTTGGAGGATAAGGTAGCCAGCACTATCACAAACATTGAGATTTATGGCATCTGGGGGGCTGACTGCAGCTGTCTTATCACTAATTCTAAGTACATAAATATCTTACAAAATAAACTACTTTTTAAGTAACTTTTTACTCATTAACTTTCGAAATCTAGTAGGACATTATCAATAGGTGTGTTGTGTTCCTGCTGTTTAACGAAAGACGAAAGATAAAAAAAAATTCTAAGCAGGCATTTCAATACCATCCAAATTCTAAATCGGCTTCGATGCAAGAACAGAGGTATACACCGGTGAAGAGATTTTTAATCTAATTTTCTACTTTAATACATAGTATAAAACAAAGTCGCTTCCCGCCGTCTGACCCTATGTATCTATGTACGCTTAGATCTTTTGAACTACGCCCCGGATTTTAATGCGGTTTTCAACTATAGATAGAGTGATTCCAGAGGAAGGTTTATAAGCAAGAAAAAAGGTAAATTAGGATAAAGTAGGTGTACGCGAACGAATACGCGCCGCATCTACAAATTTTTATAAAAAACTCTACTCACCACATCGTGCAACGCAAACTGGAGCCCTCTATTCACGATCTGTCCGTTAAGAGAAATACACGAACAGCCATTGAAATATATCCTCTGGCCGTCACATCCCCTCAGGTTACTGAACAGATACGCGCCTCCACTCTTGAAGGTGGCACTCTTCACGAGGTCCACTGTGACGTAAGCCTTCCTGAGTTCCATGTAGCTGCCGGAACCGTTGGAAATGATCTCCACGCCGTCAAGGCCGAGTGGTATGTGTCGGCTGTGGAAATCAAACACAGATATTTATAAGTATATTATATTGAAGGCTTTACGGATAGGATTGAAGGGGCTCGTCTTATTTTTATTTTTACAAGATTTTAATCAACTTGCACTGTCCTTCAAAATTTGAAAGAAAGAAAGAAAGAAAGAAAATATTTATTACAAAGGACGCCACGACATGATAATTTAAATTTAACACAAAAAAAAAGTGCATAGAACACGGAGATCAAATCAAATAAAGTACATAAAAATTTGGAAACCATTTTTCGACCATTTGTTGGTATCCGATTGGGTAACTGATGTAACTTAGATGACAATGCATTATTACGGTACCATGGAGCTGGTCTGTTGATGGAGTCGGAAGGTGGTGATAGGAGCTAATGAACGCAATAAGGTATCCCCATCGTGTTTAGGCTCTTTGGTATGGTCTTGCTTACTATACTGAGCAATTTCATTTGAGTTTTTATTATGTTAAATAATAAAGATAAGCGGGCCACCTGATGGAAAGTGTTAAGGGGTATAGACAATGGGTTACCCACTTCTGTAACACGCGCTGCGCTGGGTTGATCTCGTGCTGCATAAGAACCATGGATACATGGGAAATATATGCCTAAACCTGCAAGTATCAAGGAAGAGGTCCCGCGGGAAGGCCAAGAAACGTAACGGTTGCTTGGTCCCAGAAATAGATAGAAGTGGTACGCATCCAGGTGGACTCCTCAGGCTTTCGCTGCGGCCGACGCAACAATAGGGTCGAAATCAGCGCAACGCGTGTGCGCACGACTCATCTGACCGGTCTATTTAATACGCGCGCTACGATACTAAGCACTGCTGTAGCCTCTCTGGTATTTGAGCTAGCAGGGGAAGTAAATCTATAGCTTAAGAGACCACCGCAACCGCTAACATGTAATTGTTATCAAATTCCTGTTTTAAAGAAAATATTACTACGGCAAAAATTATGTACTCTGGATAGTTACTAACTGTATTGGATGTTTTAACTTTTAGCTTATAAGTATGACAACAACAACGACATAATTAACTACCAATAAAATTAAGGATGTTACAATACATAAATACTAATGAAATCTGCTAAAACGACATGTTAAAAAGTTACAAATACTTCCGACTGTGAAAACATCTACCTTTTAATTTATTTTTATCCACAATCTTCTTATCCAATGAACTGGCAGAAATGTTGTAATGGGTAAATTGACGTAACATAAATAACAGGAAAGTCAACTGAAAATCATTAAAAGTAGTGTAACGATTAATTTTGTTTTAAACTAATTACCTATAGCTTTTAAACGGTAATATTTTGAACTAGCTTTTGCCAGCGACTTCGTCCGCATGGAAATCGATTTTAGGGCAGTTTATCTTTTTCCCGATCGACCATTTTAAATGACCTCCCTAATTAATGAAAGCTAGTACTACGGAGAGGTCAAGCTGTATATGTGGTTCTACCCAACCGAATAAGCTGAAACAAGCCTATATTTCAAGTTGGACCTCAAATATTAAAACTGTCAAAACCCCATCAAAATCCATTTGGCGCCATTTCAAAGATTTCAATACAAATTTTAAGGTTTAATAGGATATTATTCATTGTACCCAATCAAATACCCCTTAGCATGAAATAAATAATCGAATATGATAAATAGAATTGACATTAACCATTACCTCTGTGGATTCCACAATTCTTCGCATATTTCAAAACCTATGCACGTGTCTTTGGTAGCTATTACGGCATCGCCTATGGGCACCGTGCTCTGCCCGGTGATAGCCGATATCATTCTCGGCAAATAGTAGTCTTCCACTTGACGCTCCTTCAAACAACAACAGATAGGAATGTAAAAACCCCTACTGGTAAAGTGTATCAAATAACCTAACCGACAGGAAAAGTCAGATAACCCCTGACCAAGTTTACATATACTTAAATATTTTCTAAATGACTGGACCGAATTTAATGAAACAAAGCTAAGAACCAACCACGATTAAACTGGCTTTGTAATAGAGAACAGTATTCAAATCGGTCCATCCGTTCGGGAGCTACGGACAGATACACAAAAACTCTCATCGATAAAAATACCCCTGTATACCCACTTTAGTCCAAGCGGTGAACCAGCGGCTCTCCCTGTAGTTTCCATCCTCACACATCATCATCTTCGGCCTGATGAGGAGTATCTTCTTATTAAGGAACGCAACGCGGCAATTGTAGAGGACGTTCTTATGCATGACCGGCATGCCGACGTCTATAAGCATATCCTTGCATGTAGCAGACTTCAATAGCTCGACCAGGACTTGCCAGCTGTGGAGATGGGTGTCCGGCTCGTGGAAGTGGTCTTCGCAGCTGTAGCCGCTGTTTCGAAGGAAAACAGATGTTTCTTTAAAGATTATTTCAAGGCCATGTTCGGTAAAGGGAGAATGTGTCGACGTTCACTCATGAACAATCTATACATAGTATAAAACAAAGTCGCTTCCCGCCGTCTGTCCTATGAATCTATGTATGTATTTATGTACGCTTAGATCTTTTAAACTACGCAACGGATAATGCGATTTTCAACAATAGATATAGTGATTCAAGAGGAAGATTTATAAGCAAGAAAAAAAGGTTAGATGGGTAAAGTACTCTAGTCCACTAGTATGACATAATCCACAGTTACGGTTACGGAGATACGATGATCTTTTACTACAATAAGAGTCATTTCACTTATAAATAAGAAGCCACATTATTCCCGAGTGACATAGGCTACTTTTTATCCAGGGAAAACAATAGGGTCCCGCTGGAACGTTAAATGTTCACAGAGATCAAAACTGCGCGCGGGTGCTTTTACTTACATAGATTGTCAAGTTACAGAAAAAATTTAGGAGAGCCGATTGAGATATGCAAATCTTACCATACTTCCAGCTCAGGCCCGGTGCGGTACGTCGCTCCCAGCTCCTTGGCCTCCTGTATGGACTGCAGGATCCTGCTGAGGTTACCCTCGAAGTCCAGCGCCCATTGGTTGAGCGTGCACACCGCCACCGTCACTTTGCGACCCATTGTGAGATGTTATGATAATCTGGAAGGGAGAAAGGTCATTAGGGAAAAGGTCTATCGCACCAATACAATCTCCCTCACATTCACGAAATGTTTCTTACGAAAAGGGGCTGCAAGTCGCACAGAGGTCACGAAATGCAATTGGAACGCGCACCATCCAATACCAATACTGCACATCACTTCTACTCTAACAGAGTAGTATCAAACTGGAACAAGTTACTACAAAATATTGTGACAACCGAGTCAGTGAAATACTTCAAGAACAGACTGGACGAGTGGTTGAAGTGGAACAAACTGTCTCTACTTGATTTAAAATGACTTTCAACACTGTGTGATATAGACACATCAGCAACAATGCTGCTCGTTTATACCCTAAATAAATAAATAAAATTATTCTCAACTCTACATAGGTATAGGCAGGGCAAAATGGTTTATCAGTATTGACAAAACTTCCCTTGTGTACAAAACTGTAAGAATAAGTTTTGTTTAAAAGGAAAATCAACCTTGTTTATTTACGACGCGTAACTGAACTTAGGGTGATAAAGCAATATCCTAGTGAGAATACCTTAAAAATGTTTTAAACTACAGCCCCAAGGTATCATCATCATCAGCCCATACCTAGGATCGATTTGGATGAAATAATGCTAACACTGAGACAGTACAATTTTAAATAAAACCACTTTTCAAAAAATATTAAAAAAAAATTAAACTAAAATCCTTTTTACCTCAATCCAGAACCCTTAGAATAATCTGCCGTTAAACTTCCTATAGGTAAATAGTATCTACCACCTGATTTTCTTTAATACTTTAGTGAACCAAACTATCAAGCGGACCACCTGAAAGCAAGTGATCGCCAGAGCGGAGGAGTTACAAATGTCCGATTTAATTATATAAATACACATTATTTTGATAAAGGGGGTAATCCCCGAAACACTGAATCCATTTTAGTTCTACACGGTTTATACCTAGTAACAAAGACTCTAGACTGCTAATTTATGAATGTCTCAATTAATTCTCAATAAGAAGTTTGACACGTTTTTGGTATTCTGCTATTAATTTAAGACCAATTGTTTATCATTGACATTTAATTAAACTACCGTTGTCCTATTTCCTGCGCCGATTGTAACTAGGTTGTGGACTAAAACGGCAGTCTCTTAGTAGATGTTTTAAAAATTAAAATTCAGTGGGGCCCTTGCAACTCTTAATTACTATTATAATGGTATAGTTAATGGTGACCGCCGACAATAACACAATTTACTTACAAAGATAAGAGAATTACTTATAAATACCTGGATTTATCCTTGACAATGGGAACCGAAAAGAGAATGTTATCAAAGCTTTTCCGCACAGTTACGCTCAATACGTAATCAGTAGCTCAAGGTATTTAAAATAATAATGAATTACAGGCAAGTTAATTAAATAGTTCACGTTCTAAACAAATTCAATAATTAAATATTTAAACCAGTTTTATTTATTAACCACACAATATTTATTAAACTCACCTACACTCACTCTATTCACTGTGAGAAATACAACTGCTTTGTAACAGTCAGAAGTATTTAAATATTGTATTTAAATTATTATCACTGAAAGTCTGATACGCGGAACGCGCCATGTGTGAGAAATCTTCAATTACTCTGTATGTTATCTTTCTTTGTAAAGCTAATCGCTATTTGTAAACGTTACATGTAGAGGTAAACATATCAATTTATAAATACGTACTCAATACGATTACACACCGGAAAAACCGATCCCCAGAGACGCTTGACATTTGCCTACACTTATCGGAATTTGTGACTTGACCCATTACAATACGCGGGCGTAGCTAGATAACAACTTGCTCATATAGTGGCGTTAATTTCAGATTTGTTAAGCTAACGCGAAATTATTTTTGCATTCCCGACGTGGAGTGCGATAAGTTAAATGTCACGTACCAAGTACATTATCGAATGCGTTACAGCGTTATTCGGGGTAAGGGGAAATCCCTGTAGCTAACACGAAGAATTTTAGTAGGGAATTTACTCTGAATAGTAAAACTGAAAAGTTTGATCAAATAAATTATGTATATTTCCTCGCCAAGGCAGAGTAGAATTGCACCAGCCCTCGTGTCGTAAAAGGCAACTAAGTCGTAGAGGTTAACCAGAGAGTTGACGTCACACCAGCTGCCGGTCATAAATCCAAAGCCAAACTATTTTACAGCATGACTCCAAGAGACCCGTTCTGTCCGTCCCACTTATTGGGATAAGAGCAGCGAATGATGATTATGACCTTGAACTATGCCTGTGCCAAAAATATGCCCATATGTTTCTCCATATCAAGAGAAAAGAAAATCAGAAAACTTTCTCCTCTCCTCTAAATTAATATTGGATTTGCGATTGGATGAAAAGGATTTTATTTCACAGGCTCGTACAAGAACCAATAGCTTAGGCAGAGCAAAAACTAGGTATGATTTACTCCGTCTGAACTCTGAACCTTTCTCAGTAGATAATAGTCTAATAAAATATTAGTTCCTACTCATCATCATCATCGTCCTAGCGCTTATTCCAGCCAGATTAGTTCCTACTATTTATTAGAAACCACGTACCCTTCCCATTCAAGGGTATCGTAGAAAAGAAATAATGCCTCAGAACAACATTCCCCAAAACCCTCGAAACTACAATGACATGGAATCCATGGCCATACGTAACTCGAATATACCGTATCATACCTATATAAAATTATATTGTCACATTACAACCACGATTGGGGCTGAAAATCCGTAGACGACGCCTGCAGCCGTCTGGCTCATTGATAGAGTGCCTGAGTGACACAAGACAAAAAGACTGACGTCTTTGGGTAATCGATCCGAGACAGGCAGAGCCTGGCACCGGGCACTAACCCCGCTTACAGCCAAACAGACCATGCTTTACGCACGGGCGTCTTAAATGGATCCCGAAACACTAGATAGAGGATCACAGTTACTCTACAAAATGAAGTAGAATAGGAGACTGATATTCTGTTCAAATTATATAGTGTTCCTAATAAAACACACAAATAAAAAACCTAATCCGAACGTTCCACCTTTTATTAAGCCAGGAACAGCAGAAAGACAAAACGGCGCCGGCGACCCTAAAGATAAATGAATTTCGGCAAACAAACAGCTAAGACCGAAAATAATACGGTTATAGTACCTATGTAATACAGAATGGTACGATATTGGTAAGAAAATAATTAACAGAGATGTTGAATATGTTATCGACCTACATAATGATGTAACGGATATTACACTATGAGAAATAATACTCGTAATGACAATTTTGGTACGACGCGCTTTTCTATAGACCTAACGTGGTCGACCACAGCATGTATGACTCGTATCTGACTTATTTTGACATCGTAGAAATAGTCTGTTTAATAGACTACTGAGAGATATTACTAGGTTATATATAATTTTGGAGTAGACCGTTTTCAGGAACAATAAAGTAAAAAAATAATGGCTAGTCAGTGACTGGAATATAAATTAGACATGTAGTTCTCAAGCTTATAAAATAGTCTTAAATAGCGTTTACTTGCAAAAATTATGGCAAAATATGAAAGCATATCACAAAATAGTTCTAATAGCTATTATCAGGCTATTGTACTGGCTTTTACAAACAGCAATTTACATAGGCATATAACTACTTTATCTGAATCTTACCACGAATACTGCGATGATACGTTTTTCCGAGATTTTATCGATTTCACTGTAACTGTAACCTTGGTTACTGACTAACCTAAATAATAGTGCGTACATTAAACTGCATAACGTAGTTCCATATGACTAGGGGAGATTAAAAGTTGAACTTAAGTATATTCTTCTTGTTAGTCTAACTACTGATGTTATTATAAATATATTCTGAAAATTAATTCTGTTACAGTACAGATAGATAGTGAAGGCATCTAAGTACCCAAACATACTTAGGTATTGATTCAATTAATTTCACAATTTTGAGTTACAGTTCAAAACTACACAATCGTTAATTGTTTTCAAAATGAAGGAAACAACGACTTCAATGGTATTTCGGACCAACACTTTTTAATGAAGATATAAATAGTTACGTAAACAAAAATAAAGAAGTCATTTCCCATAAGGAAGTCTATTTCAATAATCACGTATGTGTGTAGGTATGGGTTACAGTCACGGTTATAAATTATGGCTCCCATTACATAGAAGCAGGAACAAGTAGAATCACCCATGGAATTCCGATAGGAGAATTGATGGGCAATATTATATTCTAACACATATTTAGTAAAAACTGTTTACGATGCTATAACAACATATATACAAACCTATTATCGACAAGGTTGTCAATAATGACTTTGTACCAAATAAGACCACAATAAGCAGCTTGACGGAAATAGGAATCAAAAGGAAAGAGGAAGGAAAAGGAAAGCCACAAATACATAAATATTTGAAGAGACAAAAGACTTGGCCGTGTTTCAAAGAGCGTCTTATCGCTGAATCTTTTAGCTCTATGAGGGAATTAAAGTTTTATTAGCGTGACCCGGTCGTAGTTGTGAAGTTTCAGCGTTAGCGTAGCCACAACTTTCCACCACGCGGTATGGGAGTGCAGTCACCTTTCAGTGTTCCCGAGAACACATAGCGATAGACATTCACGCCGACCAAGCGGAAAAATTGAAAAGAAATCATTATATCAAAACTGGCGTTAAGTGAAAGATCCATATGACATTCTAGTGAAAGGGTTGGTAATGCCCAGAATAGAGGGGAAGTTTATTGCCGGCCTTGAAGCTTTTCGTGTAATCGTGACCGCCATCAACCGGCTGATTGCTATCCATTTATTTTCATTATCTAAACATTCAGATAATGAAAATAAATGGATAGCAATCAGTTTCGAAATTTCAAAATTTAATCATTCTATTATGAACCATTAGATTAAAATTATTTTGATTTTTAATTAATGATAATAATTATGGCTACTATCCTATTCTCCAATATGTTAACAGAATCATGAACAATAAATTTTCTGAGAAGGAGAGTTGCGTGCAAGCTTTCAAAATTCTATTGAACTCTGCAATGGGTTATGTAAGTTCGATGCGATACGATTTGAGGTTTTTTGCGATAGCTCATTTCCATGAAGGCTTGGAAAACTTTCACTGAATCACCGACAGTTACCTGGGAAACGGGTCTAGTCTAGGTCTAGACTTGGGAATGAAATGAGGTATCCTGGCTGCCGCGTTGCACAACCTATACAGAAGTGACAATAACGTGTGTGTGGACTAAATTGTGCTATACCTACCGCCGCAATGGACGACAAACCATTACCCTCAGATGAAGAGGACATGGAGGATGAGAAAGAAAACCAACCAGCCGCTAGTGAAGATGGAAACGTAACTTGTGCAGTGTATGAAGAAGGTATGTTTAACTGCATTGAAATTGAACCTAGTTTACTTTTCAAATATATTTATTATATGCCACATGAAACACTGCGTAGCAATAGATAATGATAATCAGTAACGTGATTACAGTCGAACAAACATTAGGCTGAACAGAGATTCTAACAGAGCGCGTCGTTTTGTATACAGCCCGTGTGTAGACTTATTTTATATTTTGTTTGGCCTACGTCTGTAGTTTACATGCTTTGCTTCGAAAGTTGTTAATTTTAGCTATCCATCTTCATATGGCAATTTTCACACAAACTTTAATTTGAATTCGTTTATAATGTTCGTAAAAAGTTCAAGGTAATAAAATAAGTACATAGTTACTTTTTACTCACTTACCACTACCTACCCACTGCTTATGGGCGGCCTACAATTTAATTAGATGTTGAACAGATGTGTTTACAAATTTATTCATGGAATTACTGCTGATTAACTCCATCTCAAAGAGCCGTCCCTAAATTTACCATATCATTATTAGTGTTAGCCATCTCCTTATATTACATAATAAGATAAAAGAGAAGATAAATTTATCGTAATGGAAAAGATACGCCGTATGGTAACCCTACTTCTATATCGTATTTAAAGTATGCTTCAAATTAACGTTAAATTGAAATGACTACTTCCGTAACCTTACGATGTCACTTTCCATAATTCGTGAAATCGGCATGAATGCCCTTGACGTCACCAATCACCTGATAAAGTCCGCGATCGAAAGCTGGCATTAGTAGGGCAATCGTCTTCCAATAGCCGAAAATACGCCCTTACACGACATCGCCAGTTGGTTTCCGACCGCCGCGCCACTCGCCCGGCTCGCCATCCCATGATTAGCATTAGTCCGGTTGTCATGACGACGAGAACCCTAGCGTCACAAAGGTGATAACAATGATTAGATAGTCAACACGCCCCTCCAGTCGAGAGCCGCTTACTCACCAGAAGAACTTGCCTAAGATGCTATGGTGGAAGCAGATAGAGAGACACAGCGGTAACATTATGATGCTAGAAAGAGAAGAAGAAAAGACGCGGCGGTACGTCGAAAAGACAACCCTGACACTCAATCTGCCCCCCAGAGACCCAGTGATGCAGGACCATCTTTTGATTTCAAACTTAGAGCAAGTGAAGTCGTTGCAAGCCTCTTTGTTTCCAATATGCAACAAAGGTAAAACTTTCATAGGTAATTGAATGTTTTCATTTTCTATAACATATAGGTTTGATAGGAACAGTGAAAGAAAACATCGTGATGAAACCTATACATCCAGGCAATTTTAATTTCAATTTCGATTTCAATTTCTTTATTTCTTTCAATTGAATGTGTAACCATAACCGAATCTGGTCAGGTTCCCCTGTAAACAGGGTCACGGAGGTCAGATGGCAGTCTCTTCACTGTAATTACCTGATCTGTAAAACCTTGGATTATGGTCAAGACGGACCCCGGGCCCTCATGTGCGAGAGCACACCGGGACATTAACGCCAAGATGGTTATATGGTTGATAGGTACAGTGGACAAAATAAATAGATTTAGAAATTTGAGCATTTATTTAAATAGACATTTAATTACAAGTGTCTTTGTTTAAAGTCTACAACAAGTCGTAGTTTAAGCAATGTGTGTTTAACTTTAGATAATATCCTTCGAATTAGTTTGTTGTTAGTTCAAACAAATTACAATTTTAACTTTCTTTGAACCTATTATGTCAAAAATACCTAGTTAGCTACAAAAGCTTTCCACACGCAAACAGTTTCGGGGTTTATCATGTTTTCATTTTCGTTTAAAGTTGGAAGGACTCAATATTACGTCGGAAAGCCTTTAGCAATACGCTTCTGATTCGATAGCCTCGCGTGCCAATTGACGTATTGTGGAACATGAAATGTGTACCTAACTACTTACAATTAAAAATAGAAGTGTTCACTTTTTTACTTTAAGTGAAGCAGAAACTAATTGACTGATTGACTGACTGACTAATCAACACAGCTCAGAAGCAAGTGATAACTAGGATTTTGTTTTGGCATTTTTCAAAGTAGGTACCAGGGTAAAACTTGAAATAAGGGTGAATGAAACGGACGGTGAAAGAACGGAATAACACACAGCCTAATCAAGCCTAGCTAGCTAATAATATGAATCATAATATATAAATTGCCAAATCTATTTAATGGGCTTACTTCCGAGTTATCACTTCCAACTTACATTGTAATAAGTGAAAGTAGGCCAGTAATCCTGAAAAGGCCGAAATCAATCAAATTTTACTTTAACTCACCGATTAAACCTTCTTTTCCAGGCACATTAATATCAAACTTTCTACAGAATAACATAAAAACAAACCAGCTGGAGATAAATACTGATATAAGAACATTAAGAACTACTGCAAAACTTAAAGAGCCCCGAGATTTGTTTGCTTTGCCCAAAGAACTCGATTGCCCTCAACAAGCGCCGCGGTGGCCTTCAGAATGTCAAGTAAGTAGTCGAGTATCACGCACACACTACTACTCTACGCCTGGAGTAAACGGTCTTTTTCTGAAATGTATCTTTAATGGGTTAATCTATCTGACCCCTACGGGAAAAGGCGTTATATTTACATACAATATACCGTATATTGTATGTAAAGGTTGTTTTTTAGAAGCGGAGAACTTTAAATTGAAATAAAACAAAGAAAAATGTATTTAGTATCAGCTTTATTGAAAACATAATTTTATGGCACATATGTTTAAATACGATTTTGGTCATATGGCCCTCGTGTGTTTATTAACTTAATCATGCACCCAAAAGTGAACTTCATGGCCGAACAAAATTTTGTATGGGGAATGAAACGAACATCAACGAATCATTTCACGTTGGCTACCGAAATTATGTGATCTAAGACATTACTTTCTTTGGAGATATGTCGAGTCACTTTTCTACACCGATAAACCAAAAACGATCGAACACAACATTCGATGAGTTATTAACGAAATACGGCCGCAATTGTTGCGAAAAGTGTATGAAAATAGAATTTCCAGATTGGGCCATCTACGCGCCAGTCACGGCAGCCACATGCCTAAATTATATTTAAACATAAATGCCATAAAATATCTCTCCAATAAAGCTACTTTCTGATATTTAATTCTTTGTATTTATTTTATTTAAATTTAAAGTTCTCCGTTTCTAAAAAACACCCTTTGTGCATTAACGGTTTGTTGAATATATAATTTGAGACTATTGGGGCCCATATTTTTACTAATAGTACGAACAAACTTTAA
The DNA here is from genome assembly GCA_905147135.1 of Blastobasis lacticolella. Taxonomy (NCBI): domain Eukaryota; kingdom Metazoa; phylum Arthropoda; class Insecta; order Lepidoptera; family Blastobasidae; genus Blastobasis; species Blastobasis lacticolella. The sequence continues at coordinate 12,831,618 of LR990050.1, forward strand.
AAAGTAACTCTTGAGAGCGCATTATCAAGTAGGTATCAACTATAATATACCTACTTTCTACAAGCGACTTCGTCGGCGTAAAATTCGGTCATTTTTATAGATAAAAAGTAGCGTAGGTATGTCCTTCGTTACCGCTTTCCTCTATTGCTGCTAAACTTCATCAAAATCCGTTCAGTAGTTTTTGCGTGAAGGAGTAACATGCACCCAACCATCCTTACAAAGTTTCGCATTAATAATATTAGTAGGATTTTTCCCGCGAATCCGTCCGCGCAAAATTCTATTATAACGTTGTTCCAGACCCGTTCCCGCGGGAGAACATTAATTTCGGGATAAACTGTAGACATATATAAATTATAACATATGTGTTATTCCGGGCTATAAGCTATAGGTACTGCTATTGCTGCCAAATTTCATTAAAATCCGTTCAGTAGTTTAAGAGTAAAGAAGTACCAAACATCCACGAATGACTAAACCTCGAATTGATCTCCATTTCTGACTTAGTCTTCAGAGACTCCTCAGATGTTTATGAAGATAGAATATGAAAACAATAATCAATATTCAGGTTGTGGAAGAAAGAATACAACATTTAGTATGGAGCCCAGCGACACCGGAGCCGTACTATGTCCCCACAGGAAAAGAGCTGAAACCACAGCCAGTGGGTGAAGATGCCGGCACTGTCATATTCCAGTATTACCCAATGAGTGCTGTCAACTATGTAAGTGTTATATACATTAACCGACAGAGTTTATGTAGTTTGGACTTTTGGAGCCGTTGAAGGCGTCCAAAAAGGGGAGAAAATAATGTAAAAGTGCTTATAAACGCCCAGATTTAAGATTTAAAAGTATCCAAGAAAGCAAGCAACTCAAGCAAGACAAACCAAATTATGTAGGCCTACTTTCTTCGACATAGATCTTTGGGTAAGCAGGAGGGCTGATTATAAATAGTGGACTGGTGATAAATAAAAGAGTTTAAATCGGTGAATAGTAAAAGAGTTACAATTGTTTAAAACGAGGCGTACCGTCGCATATGGAAACCCCAACACGGTAGGAGTAATCAAAGGCTTCCCTTCCGTATTTTCAGTTCAGCCGTTCGACAGTGGGTGGATCCCGCTTGTTTCTCTCAGCATGTGCTACCGTCGGAGCAGAGGACGAGCTACGTTTCGAATCCCGGTTCGAGAGTGGGAACCTAGCCAAGGCCATCCGGATTACATCGGCATACTACGAGTTGCATCTACGTACAGACTTGTACACCAGCCGGCACATGCAGTGGTTCTACTTTAGAGTCTCTAATACGAAGAAGCAGACCATGTACCGGTAAATGTGGACGACAACATTTACATGTTTGCATTATATGCTACATATCAAATACATATATCTCAAATATGAAATAGACAAAGACAAACCCCAAATTGGCTAAAGCAATTCATCTACAAAATCTAGCATGCCTATACACCAACAAACATTATCTGACGTATTCTCTCTTACAGTCTCCCTCGTACCCAATAATACATGCCAACTTTACTAGTACTGTTACTGGTAGGAGCTGCTCCATAACGAGACGTATACTCTTGTTAAATATTACAGGTTCTCGATAGTGAACCTGTCTAAGGCAGAGAGCTTGTATAACGAGGGCATGCGACCTTTGTTGTACTCCACGAAGGACGCCCAGCTGCATTCGATCGGTTGGCGGCGGTGCGGCGACAATATTGCATATTACAAGAACGATTCTACGTAAGCCCATGGATTCTATAAAATATTGTAACGCTTGCAAACATTTTCTGATAATAAGGCTAAGAAAAATATATGTATATGTGAAGAAAAAGACAACAGATGACAGTCCATCTGATGGAAAGTAGAACTAGATAACTCTCGGCCATGTGCCAAGAAACAATGTTTGTGTAGTTAGGTTCTGATTTCAAGGATAATGTATCAATAAATGTAAAAACACAATGTTGAAATGCCGTCGCCAAATGAAATATTAGCTTTTGCAAAATGTCGAGAAACTCCGAGCATAGCCATTCGAATAGAATTTCACTTTTTCCATTACGAGAGTTCGTAAACTAAGGTAGGTCATTAGGTCTGATAACTAAATTAACATTTGATTTCAGATGTGAAGAAGAAGAACAATTTCCTAGTTACACATTGACTTTCAACATAGAATTCCCCCACACAGACGATGTGGTCTACATAGCGCACTGTTACCCATACACATATTCGGATTTACAAGAATATCTGTCCCGATTGCAATCACATCCTATCAAGTCGACTTATTCAAAGTTAAGGCTTTTATGCAGGACACTAGCGGGCAATAATGTGTATTATTTGACTATTACTGCACCTTCTAATCCAAGTGATCTTGAACCAAAAGTACGTCGGACAGACATATTATTAAAATTATTTGAGAATAAACGCAAAAATAGTTTGTGTTGAAGTTTTAAACGTCTAATCTGCAAACAATGTCTTTGATTAAATTTTCAGAAAAAGAAAGCTGTTGTCATAACTGCTAGAGTTCATCCTGGAGAAACGCCATCTTCCTGGATGATGAAAGGCTTCATGGACTATTTAACAGGCGACTCAAACCAAGCTCGAGAATTAAGAGAAAAGTTTATATTCAAACTAGTACCCATGTTGAATCCGGATGGAGTAAGTTATTACGTGTTGAACTAGATATTTTATAGTCCCACATAAAGAGACCTAAACACCCATAGGTATGTTATTGTTGTAGGTAATTGTCGGCAACAATCGATGTTCGTTGACCGGAAAGGACCTAAATAGACAATATCGTACAGTCATCAGGGAAACGTACCCGCCGGTGTGGTACACAAAAGTAATGATACGGAGGTTAGTAACCGCACGTAGCACAGATAGAAATAAATACCCTGGAATATTTACACAATTAAATAGAAAAAATTGGGACAGATTGCAGGAAGAGTGCGGTGTTGCAATGTATGTCGATTTACACGCACACTCTAGAAAGCATAACATTTTTATATATGGATGCGAAAGCCGCAGAAATTCTGATAAACGCCTGCAAGAACAAGTGTTTCCTTTGATGTTGCACAAAAATGCAGCAGACAAGGTAATATAGTGTGCATAAAGATCCAATATGCATCTGTTCAACAGTATTAACCTTAACTTTCAATTACAGTTCTCTTTTGAAAATTGTAAATTTCGGATTCAACGTAGTAAAGAAGGCACTGGCAGAGTTGTAGTATGGATGATGGGAGTAGCAAATAGTTATACTATGGAAGCATCATTTGGAGGTTCAGAACTCGGCAGTAGAATGTCGACACATTTTTCAGTGCAGGACTATGAGAGTATAGGCCGAACTTTTTGCGAAACATTATTAGATTTTAGCGACGAAGATCCTAGTAAAGAAAGACTGAGGTCAAAAATTGTTACAAGACTCTTGAAAGAAGGGTCAAATGCCGACGAGCCTACGAACATCGATCTTTCAGATTATTCAAGGTTAGTAGGTAAAACCTGATTTAATTTTAAAGTTATGACTAACTAGTCTACACAAATAAATGTTTTATTTTATATTGACAGTGACGAAGGAGATACCTCCAGCAGTAGCTCGGACGCAGCGGTGACCAGAGAAACAATTGACATTGCCCAACCAGCGCCACCTCCATCACCTATATTCCCAGACATCAATAAGAACATATCGGAAGTGAGTATTTCGGGTCCATCGCACAATTGCTCAAATTTTTTTTTAATTTTGCTAAGCCAATGATATCCTCGAAACTATAGTGATTTTGATCAAATATTTATCAACTATTGTTGATGTCAATATTTTTACGATTACTAGACTTCTTTAAAACCTAACCGACAGAAAAAGCCGGATGACCCCCGACTAACCGAATCCCTGAATCGATAAGGTTTCAAACATATCCTTGGATTTATGAATTTTTTTATATAAAATAAAGCACTTGCAAAGCGGACCTTTAAATTATGGTCACATATTATGTAGATAATTAAGTTAAGAATCATACTATAAATTACAAGTGTTTGTGACAACCTAAATTGAATAAACGTATTTGATTTCATTATTTTAGAAGCCAAAGAAGCTCAGACCGAAACTAGAGAAATCAAAAAGGATAGAAAAGAAGAAAACAAAACGTGAAACTCTACAGGTAAACTCTAAAGTTAAACTTTTATTGGCTACTAGCGACCCGCCCCGGCATCGCACGGATTTTGTCGGGGTTTCGTTATATTTATGTAACCTTCTGGAATAACTTATCTAAATGAAAATGGAAATAGCATCAAACTCCGTTGCGTGGTTAACGAGTAGGAGTTAGACGATATACCAACAGCCAGAAAAGAAAGAGATATACGGAAAGCAACTTTATTTTATACTAGGTATGTTATATGTAATTATAAGAAAGTTTCTGTATATTTGCGTCAATATCCCATTTGTGCTATCGCGCGCGAGGGCCCGGGGTCTGCCTTGGTCATGATCCAGGGTTTGGCAGATCAGGTAATTACAATAGAGCGACTGTCATCTGTCCTCCTCCCTCCATGACCCTGTTAACATGGGAGCCTGACCAGATTGACTCACACATACACATTCAAGCCACCTGTATGTGCAAGTTTCCTCGCAATGTTTTCCCTCGCCGTAAGAGCGTTGGTTTTCGTGCAACTTATGTACGTAAGTCAGAAAATGTCGTTGATACATGGTGGCAGTCGGGATCCGACTCGGTACTAAAAATTTTACTTTTGCGATTACGTTACGTAGGTATGATAGATTTATGAGAGTTTCAGTTCATTGCAATGGAACTTTGTTAACAATCTTTCAATAATTGAAATCAGAAAATTGTTGGCAATAAAGTTAGGTACGTAATTTCCCTGCTTAGGTCCAACAATGCCGTTCCACGGCTGTATTATGATGATAATAGAGTAGTTACACGTATTTCTATTTGCCGTAACTTTGCAGGTTTCGAGAGCAACAATTGATTTAACTTCAGATGCAATGACGTCATCAGACGGAGAATCCTGTGAAGAGAACTTAAGTCCAATAAGGAGAGCACATAGACTTTTACATACATCAACTAAACCAAAACCAAGGCGGAAGAAGAAGATGCCTCCAGAACTAAAGATCATACCAGCCCCGGTACTATATAGCCTCAATGCCTTTTTAAAACGTTTCTAAGAACAGTATTTGATACCACAGCATTCAGCTTTGCCTTTTTTAAACTTTTCTAAGAGTAGTAATTGATACGACATTCTGATGTTTTCAGACAAGTGACGAGCTGTATCACTCAGATAAGGAGAAAAGATCTCCAAAGTACTCGAGACCTAGAAGTGTATCAATGATTAATGAACCAATAGAGAAATCAAGACTGAAGCCTGCTTCATGGCATCATTTTAGAGGATTACCACCTCCCAAGTAAGAATTATTTTTGGTCCTTCAACCCTTGTACAACTTTGTAATACTGTAACTATATAAAATCTATGTTAAATAATATACAAAATTTACAGATGTCTGTCTGATAATAAAAACAGGAATGCGCAACCCACTGAACTGCAAGTTAAATTAACTTCTTTAAGAAGACAAGTATGGACTGGTATTCAAAGGGATGAGAAGGGTCCATTATCATGGGGTATCTCTAGTTTTTCCATGAATACTTACTACACAGATAGTGAGGCTTTGCTCAGGTAAATAATGGAGTTCTTTAAGGGTATGATGTGAATCCCAAAACACTTATGCACTGTTTGCACTTTTGGCCTCTATGGAGAAATTCTTTTCAATATTATTGTTACTGTCCAAACCCGATTTCAGGTCAAAATATTTTAGCTCTGCTGAACAGATCAAGTATGATTATTCAAATAAGTAAATTAATAAATAAAATGGAGCGGAGGCAGTTTTGGGTCTAAATCGGATTTGAATTGGTAACAATTATAATACAATACAATGTAGTAATTGATAACAAAATTGTAGATAATGAGAAGTTACATTTATAAAATTATTATTAAAACAATGCCAACAGATCTTGTTCAAAAAAGCTAGAGGAAATAGAAGGAGAACGCAAAAAAAATAAAGAAGAGAAGAAAAAGAAAAAATCCAAAATTAAGAAAATATCTTTGAAAATGCCAAGTACAGTAGATGATATATTAGAACCTTTATGTAAACTTCCTAAAACCTGGAAGAAGAAAGGAAAGTAAGTAAAAGTTTGAGCTTTCAGTGTATATTTTGAAATACAACATTTCTTATTATATAATATAATTTCATTCCAGGCTAAAACATGCAAAATCTGAGAATACATACATTAACAATACAAGTTTTACTGATATACCAAGAAATACACAACAATTATCACAAAAAGCCAGTCCTGATGTGAACCGGCAGGCAAAGAGTCGTTTCAGAAAGGGTGGATTTATAACTACAGCTGTACAAACCAAAAAAAATAGTTCTAAGACTAATATTTCAGACAATTCAGACTCAGATGAATCAATCCAATCAACAAAAAAGGTCAAAAAGAAAATTAAAAACACAAAAACCAAACTATCTAAACTTATTCCTGACATTAGTAAAAAAAATGACTAACTATACCTATAAAATTGAAATTGCTCACATATCCATCTCATATTTTAGAATTATAAGACATTATTTCTAAAAAGTGTACATTTACTATAAGAAACATTTGTAATAAATTATACTTTTGAATACGTCCTTTTAAAATATTGTAATTGATAAGTTAAGAATCCCTTTGACAATCAGTAGGCCCAGGCATAATAAAATGTACTTAGTTACACACTGCTGGACTGTCTATCACAATGTCGGCTTCATGCTATCTGCCAGTCTAAATGCTTGTGCTGACTTTTGTACATTGGCAGTTCCCAGTGAACCTTATGATGTTATGTACCTATTCCCACCGCTGCATATCCTATTTGGCCCGGATCTGGCCAGTGATGATTTAATTGAGATGATTTGAGACAAGCCCCAGGACAAACTAATACTGGCATGGTGAAACCCAGCGAATACGACCGATAGTAAGTTTACAGCAAAGTTTTGAAGAAACCACAATACACGGTAATACAACGTCAGAATTTTAATTATTGTAATCAAATAACGGGATTTCCCTCACTTGAAATATTTAAAACGAATTTATTCTGAGCGACTATGTAACGACTACTTATAGTATAATAATTACTGTATCTTACTGTGATAATATAATATAATATACTTAATGACGATTAAAATAGTAGCGGAACAATCTATAAAACAGCAGTAATAACATTTATAACAAGAGCACTTACGTTCTTTATCCAAATTGATTCTGATAAGATTTTCAAGGTCGTCATGTGATTCTCACTTTATCGAGAAAAAATGGTTAATATAAATATTATGATTATTAATTACTATCTTATTATTATTCTATATTTACAATAATCCAGAGAAATATTTTCTTGCCGCACCGCATACCATCACCTCAAACTTCACAAATCACAACATAACAACAAACAAACAAACCTTTGACATTATAAAGTTGTCAATCGGCTTGATTGACACTGACACATCGAAAAAATATGTTCTAAATACTCCTGGAATGCTCACTGATGGTGTAGTATGATGTAAAGCCGTTTCATTTGATACCAAACACGATAGGTAGGTTTCTAAAAAAATTTTCAATTTCATTCAAAAAATTTATGAAGCCATTACTGCTCCTTCTATGGGAATATTTTTAAGAACTATAACTCAAAATTTTTTTTTTAACTTAAATACCCGTGAACCATATGGCTATCCTGTACTTACATCGATTTGCGGTTTTATATCAATATTTGCATTGTACACCGTCCACTATTAGTATATGACCATTTAGCCAAGTAATGAAAAACCTGTGGAATCATATTTGGCATTAACATCATGTATCTAATACTACAAAGAGATAATCTCCGAAACTAACTAAGTACCTACTAAACCGATTTTGAAATATTAAAACTTAAATGTTTTTGTAAATCATAAAGTTGAAATACGAAACTGAAACTCGACTATCGTAGTATATGCAACAAAGTGTACTGTATTAATCATAAAATAAGGTCCATTTTTTTAAAACGGCTTCCGAAAAGCGATGCGATGCGTAACATAATATAAGTGGAACAAAAATGGACTTTATTCTATGAGCAATACATTCCACTTTGATTTGCTCTAACGCTTTTTGCTTCTGAATTAAGGCTACTGAATTTAGTCTAATAAGCGCTTAAGCTAATGAACAGAAGTACTGAAAAGAATAGATATAGGTATAGGGAAAAAAACATAACATTATGTATGTATTTTAAGTATTATAATAAAGTATTTAATTTCATAAGTATACATTGTTACATTCAGTATATACCTACACAATAAGGATCTAATTAAAAATGAGACAATTAAAAAAATCACAAATAAAAAACAGACTCTGCCTCTAAAAAACAGTTCGTTACCATGCGGAAGTGACCCCAAAAGGCTGACTTTACCTCTCTGAATTGACAGACTTTACGCTGACCGAGGTAAGCGTAGCTACCTTAGACACAATACACCGGGTTTATATCTCTTGGAACACCTTTTTAGCGACGTCCCAACGTTTCCACCCCAAACGGCGCAAATAAATAACCCTGACCTAGGTATCCAAATTTGCGCCGATTAAGGTCCTCCGCTGAAGAAGTACCTAGCTGCGGCAGCGTTAGCCGAGGTAACCCTAATGTGTGTGGGGTTAGGGTGTCTACACAGGTCGCATTCTATACCAGAGGCCAAAGCCCTTGTGACTAAGAAACGAGCGTCATACCGCCGAGCCTCTTGCCATCATGCCGAACCAGCCCAGCCCATTAGGTTCTAATACGGCTGGCACTTTGATGGTGGCAAGGGCACGGCGGATGACAGCGCGACAGACGACCGGCACTTTGATTGTACGAGAGGTCATGGTATCCAGGAATATCTACAACACATCTGCAGTGGCAACGATGTATTATAATTAATAATATCCGTTTTATAGCCGTGTTGTGTACGGCAAAGTAGGTAGGTATACCTAGACTATTGCACCAACTAACCCCGTCGCTTCGATATAGGGGTGTCTTCATTCTAATAACACTACTCTGTGGAGGTGTCGTCCAGTTTGACTTTCAGTAGACGACTAGCAGCGTCTTCTGTTATGTATGTGGACTGTGGCAAAACCCCTCACTGATGTGATTGAGGCTTAAGTTCAATAGTAGGCTGTTATGGGCTGTCAAATTATAACTGTAAAGAGTTTTCCAAGGCACGACACGATATTACACGTACCTAATCACCAACCATATCGTAGACTCTAAATGGGTGGAATGTGGAAATAATGCTCCATATTAGACAATCCGTAACAGGCTTTGCAGTCAGCAAACATTTGTTAACCAGGTCGTCTGTGTTAAATTAGTAGAAGAAGAGCAAAATGAGCTCGATACTGGAGTTGTAGCAGCAAAAGCAAGGATACGTAACTCTCCAGTACTTGAAAACTGAAGTGCATTGCTGACTCGAACCCCCGTTGACGTGTAGCCCGGTGTCTGAGGATCTCCGGTAATAGGGTTGAAGCTATCACATCGTGCTTTGGCTAGCAGACAGGATGTCACATTTGTAAAGAATCTGACATTATCGGCATCCATGGTTAAATCTACACCTGTTCTCGCCTCCCTTGTGCATTCCGTAATCTGAAAGTCACAATGAAAACTATCACGGTCACACGGTCTATTACTCCAATTATAACAGTCTTGTACTGACTCGAATATAATAATAAGTACTTATAGCTACAGGTACTAGAATTAGACAGACAAGGATCAAAATAAACACGACGTAAAAGCAACTAATATGTGCCTTGGCTTATCGTATATTTTGAAAAGACAAAAAGCCCGGCCGGCACTTAGAATAGAATAGACTGGAATGGAAGCCGGTTGGGTAGATCAGATGACGTACGTCCATACTTGAAACTTTAACCTTAATGCTAATATTGATGTATTTACAAACATAAAAAAAAAAACTAATTTAACATAATAGTTACAGATATCTTGGGACCAGTACCAGACTAGAATAACTACCTAGAACATTTTGTGTGTGTAATATACCATTTAACGTTACAGGAATTTGTTTACACATTATCGTAGATCTAATGTAACAGATAAAATTTTATTGTAGACTGTACAAATTGCAAGGGAGATAGACACGACCCAATTAAGGGGCTTCGAAAATGTTCTTTTATTCTTGCCTTGAAAGTGGATAGAGGATAAGGTACGTAATTGTGGCGGAATGGTATTCAATATTTTTTGCAGCGGTATAATTGAAAATGCCTTTAAAATCAGTTACTATGTGTTGCGAAATATTAATTGTAGAGCTCTTTTTTATAATTATATGGCGGTTTACCGATTTTCATAATTCCAAATAGGAGAGTACGAAAATGCACAGATCTCTTAGATGACATGTTAGGGGGGGACTACCTCCCTTTAACCTTTTGTTTATTTACATTGATTGACCAAATTGGAAAGCGTTGCTCATAGAATAAGGGTAATTGTCGTATCACGTATTTTGTAAAAAGTGCTAATTTTGATACATTTTTGCTTGTTTGACCATTCCGAGATTCTACTTAAATCATCGTTATCTTATCAACTGCCGATTCGACATCATTCAATGAGCTATTTAGAGCTACGAGTCATCAGAATATAAATGAAAGTCACTTTATGAAATTGCGAAATGTTTTGTCACAAAATGCAAAAACAGGCATGGTAATGCGGTAGATAGGGGGCTGTGTGCGGGGTGCGGGTCGGCACCGATCGAAGATTAAAGATTGTTTTTGTTATGTATATTTAATTACACATCGGTAGTCCAGCTAATAACACAAATTTAAAAGGCGGACAGAACAAGGTCCAGACAAAAGCGTAACATAAAAGTCCGGACCAATCCGGACGGATGGTAACCGTAATGGCGCCAAATAAGAAACATCCATTATATTTACCTTGTACCTAGTTTGCTCTGTCTACGTTTTGACGACATCAATAAAAGATATTAACGAAAAGACCCACCCTCACATTGATTACGATCTCTGTCGCCTTGTAATCAAAATATTTATCATTATCAGCATCACAGCCCATATCAGTCCACTGCAAGGATTAGGACCTCTCTCATGAACGGGGAGGTTAATGCCATAATCTCCACCCTTGGCAGGCGGGTTGGAAATCGTAGTATTGTAAAATGTAAATAAAATATAAAATATTTACCAAATTGATTGAATTCACTCTTCTCAAACATCTGACAAAGTCGCAATAGCCCATGAAACAACCAACTGGTTGCACATTAAGGGCAGATGTTGATAAAGCCTGAAAAAATTTTCCATTTGTAGTAAATAGGGCACAGGATACTGTACAACGCAACAAAAAATATATTTTAAATTATTTACCATTATGGCAGCTGCACACGGAGCATACGATGTATTTGCGAAAAATTGCAGTGCACAGACGCTGAGTGCATTTAGTTCTTGGGGACCCTGTAATTATAAAACAAAAATATTCCTAAGGTCATTTTGATGTGAATACGTGACGTGTTCCTTATCAGAGAGAAAACACAAATGATTTTTACATCAAAAATTCATTTCGGCACCTATTCGAAATGGTATGGATCATGCATACTTGGCCATGAAATGACGACGTAATCAAATGGAAAAATTTTGTGGAAAGAGGCTAAGGGTAGTGGTAGAGTTGCGATTGAAGATTATATAGGTATCTATCTATAATCTTTTGGTCTTAATAACCGTTGCGGTTCTCTTCTCGTACCACAAAGCATCAAGATGCAACGGAATGCACACGTCCCGTGTGGATGCATAGGTACCTATGTACTTGAAATGTCATTTCGATAAATTTCGCTCGCGTATACGTAGTCGCCGATCAAACTATTACTTTCGGTTTGTTGTACTGTCTTTATAATATTAAGTATTTTGCATAGATTACCTCTGTCATTGAGGTTACTCTCTGGAAACAAGTAATACAAGCATCTCTCGTTGTTACATTGGTTGGTTGAGCAGTACTGCAAACAAGGTTGAGCAAGTTTTGCAATTGAACTCTGTAGAAATAAAACAATAATTACAATTGAGGAAGGGTTTAGCGGTACGACAAAAAAATTTGAGCAATTATGATTGGATTATTTGGGAATGAGGTGATGAGGTAGCTGCATTTTATCTTGAGAATCCTCTACGGAAGGTCGCTCAATCGAACTCATCGTGCCAAATTTTAATAAACACACAAGCATAGTTGGAAATGGAGCTGTAGATTATCAAGTGACACATTCTATGCAGGGTGTTATCCTGTCATATAACCCACCCGAAAGAGGAATTCCGTAGAGAGTAACATAATCCTTGAATCGGGCCATCCTCTCGGGTGGGGTAGGTTTTTGGGAGAGCGATTTTAAATAACGGTAAGTACCTATAAAGACACCGGTATCTGACCGGGAATAATGAAAAATCTATAAGAAAAATAATGATAAACTTACCCATTTGATGGACATAAAGACTGTATTTTCTGAGTTTTCCATTGAATAATTTTGTTTTTTACATCACTGAGATCAAATATACCATTAGAAAATGCACCGACCTGCGGAATGACACATAATAATAAGTAACAAGCCTTATAATAGGTACCTGACTTAAAACGATAAAAAAATTGCAGAATGAAACGAAGCTAACCTCGCTTAAATTTAAACCTTTGTTCTTCCATTGCAAAATATTTTGCAGTTCATTAAAGTCTACAAAAGTTGCATTAGTCTGGATCTGTCGAGAAAGAATTCTCTTATTTTTTTATTTCACTAAGCTAAAAATAGTGTAGGTGTGCAAGCAATTCATTACTTACTAGAAACAAAGCTAAAATGCTAAAGTTAATTTTATTCATGACTAACATATGGTTTGTCTAACATTATCAAAAAGCACTAGTTGACATTATTGGCACCCAACTACAACTGACTGAAAGTAACATTCTGTACATGCACCGATTACACAATTGAAACAGAAGTACCTACTTAGTTACGTTTAGGTATTTACAATGAATATTATTACAACATAGGTATGCCATAATAATAATAATAAGTTGTAAATAGGTAACAACATCACATAGGTAATTTACGCGGTCTTTCATGTGCACGTAGCGTAGAGCCGTGAAACTATTATAATCAATAGAATGGTGTCGCGGTTACCCTTGTGGGAACAAAAATTTTGAATTGTCGATGTTACGACATAATATTTAGTGCAGTTCAATGTGCAGCAGTATGCCTACTTACGACAAATTATTGCACTTATTGCATAGTTTTTATGTAGGGTCGGGTGTCTCGCATTGAGCCAGGTAGATTGAGGCGGCGCCATTAATTAAAAAATACGAAGTTATCAAGTGGTGTTTATGGAAGTGAACTTATTTACCAGTTTAGTAGTTTATTTAGGTGTCGGCAAAAAGGCACAAGACCGGCTTTTGTGGAGATCTCTTAGCCTATGTCCAGCAGTGGACGTCTTCCGGCTGATATCATGATGATTATGAATTTATTTTGAAATAACTTTCTCATCATTTCGTTGATTTTTAAGAAAATATTATACATAGATAATGTCGTTCTCGCGATAAAACTATTTAAAAGTAATTCAGTAACATGTTTGATGATTAAATATGGTATTTCTTACATATTGCAAAAAGCTAAAAAGCTAAACGCTAAATAAGCTGTACCTTTTGTGATTGTTATCTTTATGTTCATATTATTGTAATTTTCTTTGTGCACAATAAATGGTTAAATAAATAAATAAATATTTCATATTTCATTTATTAGGTAATAGTAAACCTAAAAAATCCCACTAAACTTTGTTAAAAATGAAGGTTATGTGAGCGCAGCTTTGCAATTTTCTGTGTTAAGCACACTCCACATGTTCGCCGAAACTTTTACCGAGACTTCGGTCGACCCTCTACATTCTTGCCTATTACCGTTGTGGTAGCCGTGGTAGGTATCAAAATGAATCGATATTATACCCACAGAACACGATAGAAGTGGCATCTTCGCCATTAGTACCGAAACCGATGCCGCCGTTCCCGACCCCACTATTTTTACCACTACTCATGCAACTTAATAAGCACAGGCTTACGCACGCACACGCAAAGTCAAACGGAGCGCTGTGATTAGTCAATCGGTCACTACCACATACACACATTGCGTTGCGTGTGTGCTGTAAATCCTCTCTAAATTTACATTTACGCTAGGGATTGACAAAATCGAATTCTTTTCGATATTAATATTTCGATAAAATTCTAACTATTATTACGGTATTTATTATTTAATAATAATGAATTGAAAATGTTATTATATTGAGGGGGGTGAGGCGGGGTTCAAGGACGCGTAGAGAGGAGATAGAGAGAGTAGGGGTACGGTAGATTTACCGTAGGGGAATGGCAGGAATACGTCAGGAGTACGATAGTGTGTGACGTAGTAGTTTAGTGGGTAACATGCTAATTTGCCATACAAGAGGCTGCGGGTTCGTTTCCCGGCCGGGCAGAAATTTAAATGATGCATTTTAATTTCTGTAATGGGTCTGGGTGTTCTATGTTTAATAAGTATATTTAAAAAAAGTATTTAAAAAAAAGTGTATAAGTACTATATCAATTATCTAGCACCCATAATATAAGCTTTGCTCAGTTTAGGGCTAGATGGCGCTGTGTGAATTTGTCTACAATTAGGTATTTATTTTATTTTAGTGTTAAGGTAACTGCATCATACCTCTACCCCACCTGTACCCCACCCGTGCTCCTACTAAAAACTAATCAAAATCGGTCCGCAATTGTCGTAAATTTCAAGGAACACACGTACCTACAATAAAAGAACAGTGAATCGAAATAAGAATCTTCTCCTTTTTGATGTCAATTCTATTATTCTACAAATATATTATATCGATAAACAATATAATTTATCGATAAGGTCGGTTCATGCGCACAGCACTAGATTGAGCGCAAGGTGTCCTTGAGCGCGGGTGAATATTTTTCGTAAAATATTGATAAATACAAGGTTTTTAGAATAAACGGTGAAATGAAATCACTCTTTTTGTTTTAGAAGTCTGTTAGCTTCTTGCTCGCAATTAACTATTGCGCAAGATGGCATATGTTTAACATTTTAGACACAGCTTTTTTTGATGCGCACTCCGTTGAATTCTGCAAGAGACTGACGGCGCGTTCGCGCCTTTTGAAGGAAATTAGCTCATTTGCGCATAGTTGGCGCGACTGCACCGCCTACTTAGCTTTTCTAAGTACTTATTTATTTTTCTATGATTATACCGATATATCGATGTAGTGTAGTAAGTGATTGTACTTCTTTCTAAATTTTGTAAATTTTTTGATTGATCTAGTAGGTTTTTGACTAGATAGAACCAAAGTATGGACTTACCACCCAAAAGGGGCTGAGCGCTTCTAAGACAAAAACCGAGCCGAGAGAGAGTCACCATCGATAGTCCTGTGTCGATTTCTAGTGTTGCCATCATTGTTGATGCAAATTTCGAATTACTTTGATTATTTAGCGCGGACACCGACCTACCGATCAGAGCCAGGCAGCGCCGGACCGGGTGCAATCTGAAGGTCATATTTTCACCAGGGTCCAGCCCAAGGTTACCCTGCTACTCGGAAACTATTGGTCCTAAAACACTAGTTTCTAGAGAGAAATGACAGTTCTTGTTGAGATCCACATTTCGAATGACAGCTGTCAAACATAAAACTGAAATAACTCTGAAACTATTGGTCCTAGAACACTAGTTCCTAAAGAGAAGTGATGGTGCTCGTCGAGATCTACATTTCGGATAACAGCTGTCAAACTTAGAACTGTTGTAGCTAAAAAACTATTGGTCTTACAACACTAGTTCCTAGAAGAATGTGATAGTACTTGTCGAGATCTACATTTCGGATGACAGTTTTAAGTTTGACAGATATTATCTCTTTAGAAACTAGTGTTGTAGGATAAATCGTTACCGAACTCTTTAATCTGTTTTGTGGAACAAAATGTCATAGGTTAATAATTGTCGACTCGACGTTTGTCGGAGAAACGTTCAGTAGATCAAAAGGTATTTTGACAACTACTTTTCGGATTGTACGGATTACCCCATAATAATACCAAATTCACGGTAAATATATTCCTCCAATAATGGCAACATCAAACATGACACTTGTCAATTTAGAATGACGGTGATTATGCCTATAACATTGTGTTTACACTGTTAAAAGCTAGGATCAAAAATGAAATGGATATGACAAGCGCGTACACCCGAAAGGGTCGAACTCAAAGTACCAGTGTTGCAACCTCTACCAAAATTTAGCCCCAAAATGTTTGAAAAATCTCCCACAAGGCTAGATATGAGACAATACGTATCAGACGTACGTGTCTTGCGATTAAATTTATTAGAGTGCGCTTCATAACGAATAAATCAACGATAAAATAACTCTTAACTGCGTAAGGTCTTTGCAATTTTGCTAGACTATTAAATTTACTTCAAGTTTATTATCTTCGCGCACTCTATACTTCTGTTTTTAATTAAAGCAAAGATATGAGTGCAAAGTGTTTAGTCACGAACGATGAGCGTTCAAAATAGAGAGCAAAAGATATCATTCATTTTGGACCAAAAATTCGAAAGTGCCAGCCAGCAAAAACTATTGCAGGTAATTTTCAGGTAGGGTACAGAATTCTTAACATTTTATACTATGGCGTCAAATCTGTAGGTACGTAAACCAACACCATTATGTATCACTGGGCATACAGCACTAGATACATTTAGGGTACATATAAAAAATGAATACCCCACAACTAAGATAAGTTATCAGTACCACAGCTGGTATTCCTAAAACGCTTGTAACCCGGACTAATAAAAATGTATCATAAAATGTCGGACTGAAGCTTGACTTAACTTATTCCCAATTTTGTCGAATAGCGATTGTTGGTCGCAATGAGCAGTTTTCCAATAGGCATCTAAAGCATTCCTAACCACTCACTAGATGGCGCCCCGACAATTTTGGTAATTGATAATCGCTTGAAATAGGTTCTTAGCAAACAGGATATAAACACTGGGTACGTTGTATTGGATAATATTGTATTTGTCAATAGTTTTCAACCATTTTAGAGGTTGTAATAATAATGAACCATAGTGCCAACTTCTATAAATATTTCTATTTACACTTCGTTCAACCTCTAACAATTATGTTTATATTAATAATCATTTTATTTTTAAGTTTAGTATTAGTTGGCTGCATGAAATCACTGCCATCATCATACAGATTATAAAAAGATTACCAAAATTGTAGGAGTGCCATCTATTGATGCTTTTTGAAACCAACTATCAATACCTACTGGAAAACTCCTCATTGGAATGAGGAGTTTTCCAGTAGGAATTGATAGTTGGTTTCAAAAATCATCAATAGTGAGTGGTTAGAAATGCTTTAGATACCTATTGGAAAACTGCTCATTGAACGCCACCATTTTAATCCCACTATGTAAAATGACGTCACAGAATTCGTACCCCGACAATGAGGAGTTTTCCAGTAGGTATTGTCAGTTGGTTTCAAAAAGCTTAAATAGATGGCGCTCCTACAATTTTTTTTCAAATCTGTATGATTTTGGCAGTTATATTATGCAGCCATCTAATACTAAACCTAAAAATGAAACGTCTATTAATGTAATCATAGCTTTTAAATGTTGAACGAAATGTACAATGACATATTTTTATGAATAGGCACTATGGTTCATTTTATTAAAACCTCTAAAATGGTTGAAAACTATTGATAAATACAATGTTATCCAATACAACGTACCCAGTGTTTATATCCTCTTTGCTAAGAAACTTTTTCAAGCGATTATCAATTACCAAAATTGTCGGGGCGTCATCTAGTGAGTGGTTAGGAATGCTTTAGATACCTATTGGAGAACTCCTCATTGGAGATAAATGGTACCACTGCGGGACTTCATGAAATATTCTCGCTCTACACTGCTTTACCGCTTTACCGACAAAGTAAACCGACCAAAACCAGTTAAAGATAAAATTGAAAAATCCCACAAGGAAGAAGGGAACAAAATATTAAAAGCTTATCCACACGGCATTTTTCCAAACCATACCAATAAATCTCCTGTATTTTTCCTCTATGCAATAAATCTACACTAATATTATAAAGAGGAAAGATTTGTACCTATTTTTGTATGTTTGTATGTTTGTAATGAATAGGCTCAAAAAGTACTGGGCCGATTTAAAAAATTCTTTCACCAATTGAATGCTACATTCTTCCAATTTGACATAGGCTACATTTCATTTTGAAAAAAATTAGGGATCCTTGGTAAAATTTGAACAATGTAACCGAAGGTGTAGAAAAATGAGTCTTAAAATGTCTTTCGTCGAATGCGCTGCCGAAACTATTAGCGATAGAACAAAATAATGAACAAAATATTGAAGAACATCATAATGTCTACATAAAACTCCGCGGTAGCATATGTCCAACTATTGTAGTTATGTCACTACAACAACTTTTTTCATTTTAAACATTAATGAAAATGCTAACCAAATTCAAACCATGCTATTTATGTGTTTATATTAATCCTTATCCAAATAAATTATTTTATGGTCAAGACCATTTAACTACCTATAAAATAGTTTTTAAATTATTTAAATTGGACTTTCCATTACGAATTTTTTAATTCGTAATATTAAAAGATATTACGAATTAAAAAATTCAAACAGTAAACAAAACCGCCATAGCGCCGTGGCCGTTGTTTGCGATGCAGTCTGAAAAGCGCGCCGGGCATCGCGGCGGGCGGGGTGGAGGGGGCACTGAAATACAGGAGTGGGGCGTGCACGTCTGTAAGATAGGTAGCCGGTAGGTGTTCGACGCTCAGTCCGCTCGGCTATCTAGGCAGCACGGGGTACGGGAGGGGAGTCAATGTCAAGAAATAAAGTGCCGCGCGGCTCACTCGCGCGGTCGGCTCCCTACGCAGCGGTCGTGTGTAACCCGTGTACCAGTAGTGGTACCCGTGCGAAGCCGGGGCGGGCCGTATACTATAATAATATTATAAAGGGGAAATGTTCGATTTTTTTGTTTGTTTGTTTGTTTGTAATGAATAGGCTTCGAAACTACTGTACCGATTTCAAAAATTCATTCACCGTTGCGAAGCTACACTATCCTCGGGTGATATAGGCTATATTATATTTTCTAAAAAATTACTAATCATTAATAAAACTCCAATAATGTAACCCAAGGTGTAAAAAAATACCCAAAAAATTCCTTACATCGCGTGTGCTGCGAAAACTATTGATGATAGAACAAAATAATGTACTACGACTTTGCAGAACACATCATTACCTACAAAAAATGACGCAACAGTATATATCTAACTATTATAGTTATGTCTCAATAAGTGTTCTTTTATTTTCAAAATTTAATTAAAATGCCGCCGCTAAAAAACGCTCTTTATTTGTAGCTTGGTATTAATCCTTATCAAAATCAATTACTCATATTCACGACTGCTTCAATACCTTTATATAACTTTTTGAATTATTCAATTCAGACATTCCATTCGAAAGTTATCACGAGTTTAAAAATGTGAATATTAGAAAAAAGTCGTGTGTTCGCCGCTCAGTCCGCTCGGCTATCTAGGCAGCACGGGGTACGTACGGGAGGGAAGTCAATGTCAAGAAATACGGCTGTCAGGAGCCGGGTCGCCCCCTTTCCTCTAAAATGGTTGAGGAGACGGTTGGAACTTTTGTGATCGTAATATGGTGTCCTGTTTATAACAGGACACTACTCAGTACATACTTAAGTATAATATAATTACTTCATATTATAAAACGAAGTCCCACGCCGTGTCTTACTGTCAGTCTGTTCGCGATAAACTCAAGAACTACTGAACGGATTTTCATGCGGTATTCACACACAAACTACATAGTGCGGTTTTAGACAACGTGATTCATGACGAAGGTTCAGGTGTATAATTTGTTAAGGTTTACTACCTGTGCGAAGCCGGGGCGGGCCGCACAATATTATTGGTCCGTGGTTCTCATTATGTCACTGTCAACCAACTGTCAAGGAAGCCATGAGTTATTATTAGTCTGTGATAATAATGAAAAAGCGGAATTTTGTTGCGACTGCGATGAAATTATTATTTATTTAGTAAATTTAATTGAAAATGAAAAATCGTTGTTATTGAACGACTTTCACTCACCTACGTTTACCTACGTTTCTGTTCTAAATAGCTTGATCATTCATTCTGTTTAAGTTCCAATGGATCGCAGAAGAGGATATTCTGGTCTACGACAGGATGAAGGTGATATTCAAGACCCCTCTGTTTCAACCACGACCCCTGATCCTCACACATCCAACAGACAACCAAGAATAAGTAACTTCCGGACCGACTGTAATGGATTGTTCTGTCCTCTCCCAAGTATTAACTCCTGTCTTCCTTCCTTGAATTCCTTCATTACCTTTAAATTTTAATTAGTTGTGTAGTTTTAAAAGTATGTTACCTCTATAGCTTTATTTAATTGTGATTTTTCTGTTACAGACATAAACACAAATGACAGTGCAATTGAACAAACCAAACCTAGTAGTTTGTCTACAAGTAAAGCTTTAATTATAGTTTTTATAATATTTGTTTCCTCCATAATAATATTAGCTTTTCTGTACAAACAGTTCCCAAACTTAGAAGAGTAAGTATAGACTAATTTATTATTTCAAAACCTACATCTTGGGCCTTTTATTTGATCACTTTGTTTTTGTTGCAGACATGAAAGGCAACATATAAAATTGCCTTGGGACATGGAAGATGCTAAGCAATTGGGTCTTGTTTTAGACCGCTACAAAGATAAATATTTCAAAGAAGTATTAGTGGGGGTATTTTTAGTTTATATTTTGTATCCTTTTAAAATTTATATTCTTCAGTGTTTGCCATTCTTATACTTACTTACTATATTGATGCAACAACCCAAAATGAGTCTTGGCCTCTGACACTAAGACATTCCATTCTTATGCTAGTGAAAAATTAATATTCAAGTAGCACTATGCACAATGGTGTGGAAAACACTTGGGAGGCCAGCTGAGATGATGATTCTATTGTATTAGAAATATACAATGGATCTGGCTTATTAAAATGCAACTTTTTTGTTTGTATCTAGTCTTTAATAATAATAATCCTTGACAAAAACTGCAGTTTGCAAACATTTGCAATACCCGGATCCATCTTCCTAAGTATTCTTTCAGGGTTTTTGTTCCCATTCTATTTAGCTTTAATTTTAGTTTGTTGCTGTTCAGCTATTGGTGCAAGTTTGTGTTTCTTCATATCCAATCTATTGGGGAAGAAATTAGTGAAGAAATTTTTCCCTGAGAAGGCTAAGACATGGTCAAAGACAGTAGAGAAGCACAAGAATAACCTGCTCAATTACATAATATTTTTGAGAGTAACTCCGTTTTTACCCAACTGGTTTATAAACATGACTGCTCCTGTTATTGGAGTTCCTTTAGTGCCCTTTGCTCTAGGAACATTCATTGGTAAGATCCTCTTTAGTATAGAGTCTATCTATACTTATAGGAAAATTGTATAATTACACTTTCATAGCACATTTTATCTACTCGTGACCACAATGCATGCAACTGCGTTGAAAGGAGGTATAAAATAATACTAACACATGGTAATAAACCTGATAATATGCGTGATGAAAGTGTAATGAATAACCACAAAAGTCCTAAAACTGAAATTATATAATTGATAATTTTGCAGTATCGGGTAACCACTCATTATTTTGCAGGTGTTGCACCACCATCATTTGTGGCAATACAAGCTGGTCAGACTCTGCACACTCTGACATCAACCAGTGATGCGTGGTCTTGGACATCAATGATTGTCCTGTCCATATTTGCTTTAGTGTCACTAGTGCCAGTATTACTAAAACAGAAACTAAGGGAAAAGTTTGAATAAAACTGTTTTAAGGGTTTTAGTAAAATTTATTATTTTTATAATTTAGTTTTCGTTAATAAATTGATGTTACATTCCCATTAATGTTTTCTTTATCTTTTATTGTATTCAACAATAAGAACCAACATGAGCAATGAATGTAGAGTTTCCATTGGGCTGCACACTGGGTCTCCAGTACCACCAATTATACCACACTGTAAAATAGAGACTATATTTTTAACTTTTCGCTTTGAAGCTTATAACTATATAATATCAAAAGCTTATGTACTTTGCACATTCTAATTAGTGTATTAGTTTATCAAACACATAATTTATTATAAAAATATTATCATCATTATGATTAAATAATGTACACACTAATGAGGCCAATTAGTCATAAAGTGGGCAGATAGATTTGCTCACAGGTACTGTAGCTTATATTTATTCTATGAATATCTATTAAAATCATAAATATCTCATTGTACCATTTTATTTACATTAAACAAATTGCCGCATGTTTTTATATAATAACTGACACAGGTCTTTTGTTCTAACTCAATGGAACTGTGTGTGGAAAATTGTTATTTTATCATACAACTTTAGTATAAATATCCAGTGAACAAGATGCCATACTCACGTAAATGTGATTCATTTAATTTAATTTTTAAAGTCTTGCACTGATGCTTGCATTCCTCAGCTGGATTCAAATACACAGTCCTACTTCCGCTGAGTGATAACAGAAATGAGAAGTTGCATTCAGTGTCAGGTACTTGAAATGCTCTCCCACTAGTATCTATGATGATAAACCTCTCTGTGCTTTGTCCAAACTTTGGTACTATTTTTGGTCTCGGTATGTACTGCCTTAACACCCTCGCGACATTCATGTTAGTCAATCTCCTAAAAAGAATGTGAAATAGTTTAATAGCTGAAATTGTGTTATCATCATCATTGTCCTAGAGGTCAATCTCTGCTTTTGCTAAGATCTGTCTTGAAACATCATGAAGCAACACATTCTGGGTGCTTGCACTTCCATTGGTATGATCTTTTCATTTTTAAATTATTTTGGCCTTTTATGGATAGCAACTACCATCTGACCCATACAATCTGTTCAGAGCCTCGTCCATTTGTCAGCAGGGGGACCACAACCAGGTCAGATTTATTTGGGCCCATGAGATGATACCACTGGAAAGAATTTATTGCTAGTATGAGGAGCTGTCAGTATGAGTAGGTGCAATATAAAAATAACATACCACATATAGTGATTTTCCTCCACTCCAACACTTTTGTCATAAAATAAATCACTTGGACTTATGTAATACTTATTGTTTACAAATATTTTTGGAGATTCTTTGTCAAAAACATGTTTATGTTTGTTATAAATACTTCTGAGAGTATCAAGATTTATAACTTGCTGGTTAGTCTGGAAAAAAGTTTGTAGAATCTTAAACATTATATGAGCACAATGACATTGAGCATGTATGTTTCTTTACATAAAAGTGTAAAGTAAACAAACAAAAGCAATTTCAGTGTAGGTACATGTAGTGCATGTTTACCTCATACACTAATGGTGCTGCATGTTGGGTCACAGGTACTGGGTCACTAACTTCTCTTACAGTGCTAACTGAGCTGCAGGGCCAGCAATCCATGTCGACTACAGTAAAGAAAGGGTTCTGAACAAGACATGTTTCATGGTACAAATCTGCAAAAAGTAGTTGATTACTAGGTTGTTATAAACTGCTATACATGCCTAAATAAAAATAAAAATTTGTACCAATCATTTTACCTGTGAGAGAAGGGAATAAGGATATAAATGGAATTGCTATTCTTCTTAATATTTTCAACCCAGGATAAATTAAATCTTGCAAACTACTGTAGATAGACTTGTAATTGTAAGTCGCGTACAACACAATTGCTATTCCTATAAGAATAATTTGTACCTTCCGATTGAGCCTTATGTTCCGAACTTGACGCTCATTATTGTGCAAGCTATGCAATGATTCAAAATACAGTTTCTTAAACTCATCTTCGCTCATGCCTGCATCTTCGCATTGCTTTTTCAATAGTTTAATTGAATTGGAATAATCTTGCAATATTTCTTGATTTACCATTATATTCTTAAATTAATCGGTTGTTGTTGTTTTGTTTTAGGTCTATTTTCAGGAGTATTCAATCACATTAACTATTTTAATGAAAATGTTACTGTCGCAACGTAAACAGAAACAATCAGCTGTTTCTGTTTTCTGTCACTCTGTCAGTGATTTTGACATTACATTGACGTTTGGCACGTTGACAGTATTTTTCTTAATTAAAGGCTGTGAGTCTTGGAGCTGGGACTGATTATGATTATTTTTAGCAATGCAATGAGCTCTGTGCCCAAAAACATATCATAGGAACAAATTATTCAAAATAAGTTGAACGGTCACGCATATGACTTGTTTAAAGAGATGTAGACGGGCCAACTTATTTAGATAACTACAATTTTGTGACCTGGAAAGTAAAGATTCTCTCTAAAAGACTATTATTTTAGGAACATCTTGTGAACGTTACTAGAATTTTATTCCCAGTTGTTCACCCAGTGGATACGTTCGTTTCCACTGGGTACGACCGGGAGTAAAAGGGTAGCAGCGGTAAACAGTTTCGGAGAGATAATATCTCCCTGTCGCATGCTTAGCTGCAATTGTATTGTCCCGTGCACTGGATTTGGACCTACAGTGGCGATTCAATGTAGATACCTATCTAAAAACTTAATACCGATTGTCAATGTAGCACCTCGGAGAGATTACAGACAGACGCTAAGCATAGTGACTGGTTATATTATTCGGTCTTCGGTTTGACCTGTCGTAGCGTTCAGTCCAATACCTAGTTTAAAAACATCGTACCTAAACAGTTTCAGAGAGATGACACCCTTTGTCTCACTCCGCGAGCCGTGTCAGAGTTTACCTACCTAGTAGAACAGCACCAATCCTGTCCACATCAAGGGGCTAAGTTCAAAGGCAAACTATCCCTGTGTCCTCTATCTATAGAACAGAGGATGGCCAGCAGAATTTTCTTTTGTGATATTTTTGAGGCTGCTATTTCCAAACCGCGTGCCAAACGTAGAGAGTAGGTATGGGAAAATTCCCTCCAAACGTTGACACGTATAAAGCCATGGCTGGCAGCCAAGCGATCCTGGATACGATGGCGGTCCTAGTAACGGCAGGGCAGGGGGTGCCAAGATTGACGATGAAGACTTCACAACATGTTCAGAGTTATTTTAATTGTTATTTGCAAATCAGTAATTGTTACCTTTTACGTACTTATTCTGTAAAAAGTGCTCTCAGATTTCACACCCACCAGGCACTAAGACAGTGTAGGTAATTCGATGGATTCATCGAAAAACAATCACTTAAATTACAAAGTTCTTGAATTGATGATAAGATAACTCGAAGTAACTACGTGTTGGGCCTTCCGATAACGCGTGCAATGTTGTATCAAGCCCTGTCAATACGACATGCTTCGTTTTAAATTAATAATAATACGAAACATATTGTAATACCACTTTTTAAACAGTGACACTTAGCCAAGTGGTAGTGGAAATGATTAATTGTTTGTGAAGTTACTGTGTAAAGTGACTCCCTCGTTGGTATTTGGAAAATGCTGGGAAGCAAGTTAAATGGAAGTTGAGGCAAGAGTTCAGAACACACCATGGCGTTGGCCTCTTCTTTTATCCGTGATTTTCTTGAACGTGAGTTAATACCAAGTAATTAAGCAAGAAATCAGTATTGTATTTTTATCTAGGTTACCTACGTTCATACTTATCGTTATTGACCTTGGTAGCCTGGCATTTTTATGAGTCATGAATAGGTCATAAATAGGTACCCGTCGTCTTACTTTTGAATTTGCTTTTCATAGGTACGTAGTTCAAAATACGCATGTATATCTATGCCTAACAAAACATAACTAAGTAGACAGGTATTCCACACCAGTCTTAGTACCTAACCTACCCATGTAAATGCGCAGAGGAGTGAGACAGGGACTTGTGATATTCCCAAAATTATTCACAAATGGGAGGACTTGCGATGCAAGGGTTACATTACCTGGTCCTACCGGAGAAGTCGTTGGAGGAGCAACAACGTATGCTGGCCGGCCTAGCATCAGGCTGGCAGGAGATAGGTCTCGGCATAAATCTGGACAAAACCAAAGTCATGATCAATGCCCACATCTATCGAGGACCTGACGTCACAAATAACTTGAAATTGTTTCTGAATAACTACCTACTCGTGCTAATTTATTCACAAGGCAGCAATCTATGCTTCAATCTCGTAACTATTACGGCGGGAAACGACTACATAACTTTACTTACAAAGGAAATAGAGACTGATATTTATCTCTAGGTAGGTATCGTCAGAAATATCTTAACGTATATCGCAGTTTATCAATTTCGTAATAATCGTAATATTCAGTAACCGTATTGTTAGTCTATTTACGTAGCAATTCGATGTCTGTGACGTCGCTGACAAAAACAGCAAATGAGCAGCATTGTAGATAACGACTAGTAAACTAGTTCAGATAAGTCTTTGCTAGTAAACGTCTTTGGCTGCATTAGGTTGTTAGATTGTTAGAAAAGTCTAGTTATAGCTAAGTTAGACTCTGTCTAAAAAGTAAGGTGACTTGGGAAATTATTAAATTGATTGAAATGAAGAAGTAAGCAATCTGATTTTGAATAATGAAGACCGTCATCTTTTAGCTAAGATCTTTTTATATTAGATGGACGCCAACAGTCAACACAAGTACAGCTCAACAAGTCTTCTAATGTAAGATTTCGGAAGGGAGATCGTTCCTCATCTTGCACATGCGCGATACAAAACTCGCGACACGCGTACTTTAGTCATTTAGATACGAAATGGTTAGATGGATGACGTTGATGAAATTTCTCTCATTGTCGAAGGGTGCGATGGCAGAAAAAGCACCAAACTAAACAGTTCCTCGGAACAGTCATCGTGGAACAAACGGTAGAGAACTAACTTCCAAACTGTCTGCGAGCTGAGCAAGGTTTCGTTGACAAAACGAACATCTTATCGTTGGATGGAATCAAGTGGAACTAATCGTTGGGCGTTATTTAGGTCCCCTACCACCGACATCCTGTACTTTAGTTGGTAGTAGGATAGTTCCAGACACGATAATTATAAATACATGATTTAAGTCTGGTTTAAGTAGGTAAACAATTGTACTCGGTGAACGGAAATTGCAATGTAGTGGTTGTATTCGGTGGTGGGCAAGTTCTGCAAGAACGCCTGTGCGAAATACAGGAGCAACTTCATAGAACGAACAGTCACACGACCGCGACCTTAGTATACCGCCGCTGATAAACAATACGTAAGACATTTAGATTTATGTGATTGATCGATAAATTAAATATAGTATAGGTAGATAAAGTTATTCTTTGTGTTGAGTGGCTGTTTGTTACTCAATACAAAGATTTATTAGACTAGAAGAGTAATAAGAAAAAAACGTAAGTACCTACCTTGGTACTTAATATTGTCTCAGAGGATGAGTCCTTTCTCTGATTTCACCCGAACATACAGTAACAGAACAAATAATATACATATAAATAATATAGACTCGTACATTGCAACTATTGCAAGTAACCTAAGACAGAAAACGTCGGAATAACCCCGACCAAGTTTACTACTCAAATATTTTCTAAACTACTGAACCGATTTTGGTGAGACAATCTCGTCGGGGACATGGACAGCAGTGTTTTCTGTTGCATTTTCAACATTGAGAAATCCATTCCGTCCGTCAAGCGTGGAGGCACATTTTTAGAACAGAAATATCAAAAATTTCGAGAATACTACGCTCGCCCAAATATTTATTTTAACCATCACCACAGTTTTTAAGAATCATAATGTTAGAAGTTTCGTGCGCGCTCCGATTGCTCATACAATAATTTTAATTTATTTTATTACGACCATCATCACAGCACCTAAGCCAAAATGTCAAAAATTCCAGTTCACTCCGCTCGCTCATTAATCCCATCCCAGCTGTTAAGACTCAATATATCAAAAATATCAAGCTCGCTTGGCTCGCTCAATCATTGGTTTCAGTTTAGATACTTTTCTTATAATTCATCTAGCTCGTTGCGGTTACTCGGTTACTTATTCATTGGTTTCCTTAAATTACTATTGTGAGGATCACCCATTGCTATTAAGATCATAAATGTCTAAAATAGCGAGCTCGCTTCGCTCGTTCATTAATTTAATGATCACCTCAAGCTTTTATAACCCAAAATATCACAAATTACAAGCTCCGCCGCTGGCTCATTCATTCACTCTAGCTTTTAAGACCTTAACGTAAAAATTGTGGAGCTTGCACCGGTCGCTCACTCATTGATCACCGCAGCTTTTAAGACCCAAAATGTAAACAATTTCGAGCTCGCTCCGCTCGTTCACACATTCGTTGTTCTACTCCAGGTTTTAAAACTAAAATTTCCGAGCTCGCTTATTCATTTATTGTTCACCCCACTAAAAAAGGCAATTTTTTTACTCCGGACACTCGCTCATTGAGTAGAGAATACCTATACTTTTGACTTTTGCCCCCCCTCAACCAAATCCTGGACCCGCGCTGTGAACTCAAATTATTTACTCTGATTTAGGTAATGTCACATTGTATCCTCTCCGCATCGCTTAGTTACTGTAGGAATGTAGATTATTTTTTTATACCACTAAGGTGGCAAACAAGCTTACGGTCCTATTGATGGTGAGCTGTAACTGCAGCGGGATGTTTGCAATACCATGGGCAATCATGGGCAATACAACGGGCATCCACTGCCGATCCCGTAGAAACCTTTTTACTCCTTTCTTGAAGAACTCCACTTAGGTATACAGGGCAACAAGGCAGCGGTAAATAATGCTCAATCATCGGTTAGTTTCGTCTTCGTATTACTCTACACATGTAGAAGCGTCGGTGGTCGAGTGGTTAAGGTAACTGACTCGTAAGCAAGAGGTACAGGGTTTGAATCCCAATGCCGCCATGTGCCAATAACTACCAATCTTTTCTGAGTTATGTACATTAGTTAAATGCTAACCGATGCTCTTAAGGTGAGGGAATAGCGAAAAAACCTGCACATTCAGGGGACTGAATGTGGAACCATGATCCAATCTGGTCAGGTTCCTCTGGTAGCAGGATAACGGAGGTCAAGTGGCCGTCACTCCGCTGTAATTATCTGATTTGCTAAATCCTGAATCATGGTCAAGGCGGCCTTCGTGCGCGCGAGCACAACCGGGACATTAACGCCAAGATGATTTTTTTTATTTACTTACACGCGTACCTACGACAGAGATGACTCGACTAAGCCAATCAGCCGATGTGTATTATTTACAGCTGACAATTTACCTTGGCTGGTATTTTCGCAGGTTTGCCTCCCTAGCTTGGTGCTGTGCTATGGCGTGTTCCTGGAGCATGCTGTGGGACTTGGCCAGCCGCTGTGGCTTGGCCTCGCCACGCCTGCCGCCTTCATACTCACCTATGGACTTACTCGTAAGACTTTATGCTTAGTAGGTTGTAGTTGACACTTTGTGTTGTGTATTCGTGATGGAACTCCATTATATTATAGATTAAAACACTTTTATACACTAGTTTAATTAAATATATTATATTATATTATATATCATATATTGTAAGTTTTTAATTAATTGCGATCGGTTTTGGACATCATCTTCTGGTAAGTAGGTAGATCTTTTACTATGGTGATGAGTGTCCGACAGAGTTGAATATTATCAAACCCCATTCTTGTCTGATAGACAAGACCCGATTTACATTGGTTTGTTTAGCAAAGTAGGTAAGTAAAGTGTACATACTTACAGCACCTAATGCATCAATTTATCACTATTCGACCATGATAGAATTAATGCACAATTAAATTATTTTAAATTATTAATTGTTTACCTAGGTAAGTACCTATTTATAGAAGTTACCATGTAGATATAATAAAAACTACATCATATTGACTACAGAACGTAATGTTGTTTACGAAGATGCAATGAGTAGGTATCCTTTATATTAACGCATGTAAGTTGGCATCCTGCGATCATTTGCAATGATCACAGGTACTAGGGAAAGAAAACGTTTAAACTGCTGGGAAAATCAGAAAATTCGAGAAATACTGAAAGTGCTTTTCCTTTTTCTTTTTGGTGATTTTGTATGGTGCCTCAGCAACGTACTGTGGCTTACAGCTACCTACGAGGTTACGATGCATGATATTTTATTTCTTTCTTTCCAGAATGTTGGTGTCGAGAGGCAGCAGACTCATGGGGCGGGCCCGTTGGCTATCGGTTGATGGCGTCTTGCGGCCTTATCTTAGTGGTCACCAGCCTCTTAGCCAGTACTTTCACCCCGTACCAGTGGCATCCACTCGTTTATGGAGCACTAGGAGGTACCGTTAAAAAAGAACTGTTTCATTTAAGTTAAGATCTTAAACTATCCAGATTAGTAATTACCTCAACAGCTTTATTTATTTTTTAGGTTTAGGATCCTCGCTCATAGCAGCACAAGTGGATGCAGTGGTTTTCGAAACATATGATTCTCAATTAGGAATTGTGAGAGGCCTGTGTTTTATTGGCCAAGCTTTCGGACAGGCCATTTTCCCTCACATTATATCAGCACTAATAAATGGCTACGGCTTCGAGTATTCTTACATCTTACTTGCTGGCATCATTCTCCAAACACTGCCGCCAATCATGCTCCTGAGAGTTGATAAAACTGTGAGGAGACCTACTTCGTACTCCCGGTATGGTGACGCGTCCTACGCTTTGTTCGGCAATGGTGAAGCAAATCACTACGCAACAGAATTGCAGCTTCACGATATGAGCAAAAAATTTTGGAAGAGCCCTTCTGACGACAACTTACACACAGATGACGACGGAATCAATGAGGGGTATGATAATGATGTTAACGTTACAATCACTCCACCTCCAAGTCCAGAAGAAAAAAGACGAAATATTTTTGGCGTTGAAATACTACCGGAAATACCCGAGGAGAGCGAAGAAAGTGATGACTACGACGATCTATATACGCCAGATAAAAACGTTCATAAGAAACGACTTAGTTTAGCAATCAAAAGACTTAGCATTATGGGTGATAACCTCAGTGACTACATATCTAAACAAGTTCGTAGAGATTCACAGAGTAGTCAAAGAAGAGACTCTGAAAGTAGTCAAGGTGAAAATCGAGAATACTCCGAAGTTGAAGTTACCTATGAGAATATCACGCCAATAACCGATATTCATCGAGAAAAGATATTTAATTCATTTAGTTTCAGGTGCCAATCTGCCTATGCAAGCCTGAGAAGGAAAATATGGATGCCATCATACAGAGTATACAGATTACGTCGAAGACTGTTGTACTCAGTTTACAGTTTAAACGACACCTTCATTAAACCACTAACGAGGTCATTGTCATCATGGAAATTTTATCCTGCCTTATTGCTTTGCTTCACAAAATTAGGTTTAACAGCGGTGTCTTTAGTGCTACTACCTATGATAGCATCCAAGATGCAGCCGAAAATATCTTTATCTGAAGCAAACTTCCTGATGACTCTGCACGCTTTTACTTGGATGTGCTTCTTACTTTGCACTCCGTGGCTAGCGCAGACTCCAAAGAGAAATTTCAAATACGTCGCTGTAATAGGTCTTGTAATATCAACTGGAGCATGTTTCTGTAAGTGGTTTTGCTGATGTGAAGTTCACGATATTTTCTATTTAGAAGATATGTCTAATAATAGTCCAATACTTTTTTTTACAGTAATCGCCGAAGCAACGAACCATGACATGTTCTCTATCGGCTGCGTGGTGGCTGGTCTGGGCTACGGAGCTGTCACTTCATGTTGGGAAACTGCCGTTCAGGACTTTTTGGGTGCTCGCAAGTGGCCCAAGCTCCACAGTCCATTAGAAACTCTCTCAGCAACGATATTGGCTGCATTTGTAGCAGGACTTTCCTTTTTGGTCTCTCAAGACGGCGGTTTACAATTCTCAATGTTCATATTAGGAATCATATTGTCCGCTGTCACATTTGTATGGATAGTGCTCTCCGCTGTTTCAATTTATGAAACGAAAATAAGGTTACTGAGGTTCGGAAGGCGATGTTTCTTCTAATGTCAGCCTAACGTATGTATGTAGGTACTTATTTAGGTCATTGTACTGATACTCGACTATTTTATCTATAGTTGAGATTGTGATATCATAAGCTTAGCTTAGAGCCACCGGTCTTAATACTAAACATTACAGACATTAAAACGTAGGTTATAATAATCGAAGAATAAATTATTTTTATATTTATACTTTTTTAAATTTAGGTATATGGGAGAGTAATGCACTATAATAAGTAAATAATAATACGCAGTTAATATCAAGTGCGCTTCAAGGTATTTGCTTAAAATTTCGATAAGATATACTACCTAACTAAAAACATGGAAAATTTCCATTTCACTAAATAATTTGTAAAGTCGAACAAAAGTGAAATGTCATTTCGTGGAAAATACAAGGAATGTTTTCTTTTGACTTTAACTAAGCCTATACTACCTGTACGTGGACCCTTTTTAAAGTTCTGTCTCAACCTCTAAAGGTAAAAACTAGAGATGCGACTATGTCTTTGGCCGACTAATAGTCGACGGGTCGACCAGTCATCTATAAAAAAAGTAGACTAGTCGGTCGACTAGTAGGCTAAGCCGTTCATTGTTTTGTGCGAAGTTCGAATGGCATCTGTAATTTCGTAGGTGCAAGTAGGGACCACATTTTTCCACCTGCTACAGTTATGACGAACTTTTGTCGCTTTCTACATTCGTCAATTCTTCTTACACACGTTCGTCGGTTTAGGGTAGGGTAGGGTACCTACTCTAGACCTGACCTTTAATGAAATGTCCTCTATTAGGTTGTGGAAGTCTAGGTCTTCCCCTTCCAGTCTTGCCATATACGCCGATTGCTTTGGCTGAGAAGTTTGCGTCAATATTATCTGGATTACGAATAATCCTCTGAGCCCCTTTCCCTCTTCAACCAGTTGATATTTAGGTGTCCCATCTCAATAAAAATGGGAGTCTTGTGCTTGGTAAGCTAACACCTAACCTTTGGGAGAATGCTGATTTTTTGCTGCAGTTTTTGCTTTGGCCGGCCTAAGAAGAGATTAGACTTTAGCTCAATAGTCAAACAAATACGTCTACATTTCGATAAAGTTGAACACTCGACTTAACTAACTACTTAAATTAAATTTTTTAAGTGATAACTGAGTTATGTAGTGATTATAGATTAATAAATTAGTATATTACAAAAAGGTTGTACAGTTAATTAATTGTAATGTAAATAATGTTTTTGTACTAAATTACATAGGCAAAGTAGCTAGGTATATAAAGTTGTTTAAATAGAATTTCCAAGTATTGACAGCTATACTATAAATAACTAAATAGATCAAGAGCACCGACTGACGTAAAATCCAACTCTGTCACTATGACATACAAAACTAAGACAAACATCCTAAAGGAAGTTGAAGATAATGTGATGATACCAAAATAACAATGGACAATATCTATAACGTGCACAAAACTTCGTCTTATTGCGCATTATATTTTTAAGTAAACACTTATTGAGATACTTCTTATAAATATGTATGGGCAAAGCCTTCTCATCCATGCCTCTGCAACGCCAAGAAATTCAAAAAACAAGACGTTCGATCAATGTTTAAATAGCTAAACAGTAGGCCAAAAGAACATTCAACTTTAAGTATTTAAGATGCATGGCCTTTTAGTGCAGGCGCGGATCTAGGATTTGGTTGAGGGGAGGCAAAGGTCAAAATTATATTATATATTTTTGATATTTTGTATTTTACAACCTGGGGGAGAACAACGAATGTATTAGCGAGCGGAGCGAGCAAGAAATTTTTGATATTTTGGGTCTTGGGAAAGCTGGAGTGATCAATGAATGAACCATCGGAGCGAGCTTGACAGTTTGACGTTTCAGGTCTTAAACGCTGGGGTGATAAATGAAAGAATTAGCGAGCGGAGCGAGCTTTAAATTTGTGACATTTAAAAGTAACATTTAAACAATAATTAAAGGAAATCAATGTATGAGTGATCGCAACGAGCTAGGTGAATGATAAGAAAAGTATTTGAAACTTATGAATGAGCGAGCAAGCGAGCTCGAAACTTTTTACATTTTAAATCGTTAAAGTCGGGGTGATTAATGAATGAATGAGCGACCGCAACGAGCTTGACGCAAGATAAGAAAAGTAACCTGAGTGAAGTGAAACCTATAAATGTGCGAGCGAAGCGAGCTCGAAATCTTTGATATTTTGGGTTTTATAAGTTGGTGTAAGCAATGAATGAATGAGCGGGCGGACCGAGCTCAAAATTTTTAACATTTTAGCTTAGGTGCTATGATGTGTGATGCTGATCGTAATAAAAGACAATAAAAGTTATATAAATTATTGAATGAGCAATCGGAGCGCGCACGAATCTTTTAACATTATGATTTTTGAAGCTTTTTGTTAAAATGAATATTTGAGCGAGCGCAGTGAGCTTGGATTTTTAGGTTTTGAAAGATTGGTAAATAGTATGAATAAACTGAAGTAAATGAATAAGCAAGCGACGAGAGCTCGAACTTTTTGACATTTCTTGTTCTGAAAAGCTGAAGTGATTGATAAAATTAACAAAATAATTAAGCGAGCGCAGCGAGCTCGTAATTTTTGGCCTTTTGTATCATCATCAAACCGTGGACGATTATGAGCCAGAGCCCAAGGGCGGGGTAATTGCACCCATTGCCCCCCCCCTGAATACGCGCATGTTTCAGTGGAGGAGAGAACAAATATTCAGCAGCCACGCAACGAGATAAATTCAACAATTTCATTACAAACATACCGTCAGGAAATAAGATGTCACACCTATTTGCGTAGTGTCGTGTAATCAAGATTACAAACCGCGTAATGTAAATGATTCGCGCTTGTGCTAACAAAGCATTATGAAGTTGCTCAAAATATGTGTGCCAGCCACCGAAATGGCATTCGACTAAGAACCTCGAAAGGTAAACGACAAGTGAACTGTAACGACTGAAGTCAAAGCCCGAAGAAAACAAGCAATGTGGCAATGGCTATTACGCAACAAAGAAACGAATTTAAAGTGCTTATTTTGGTGAGTAGAAAGAAATTATTTTAGAATTGTTATTTCCATGTAGGTATTTTCATATTTGATTTAGTGGGAGCATGTACATTGATGAATGGTAGAGTAGAATTTTTACAAACTCTTTACATAGAATCACGGGTGTCGTACCAGACGGCCAATGTCTCCCTTAAGGTGAATCAACTAGACTCTCTGTGGACCAAAAAATAGCCCGTATCATCAAAAGTGTGGAAAAGTGGATCTTCCAGCCTTATAATGGATTCAATCAAGTCAAGCTCAAGTCCAAGTGCGAGTTATTACTGACTGTTAATGATTTATTATTATTATAATGCTATTTTTTTTTCAGGTGCTACTCGGAATCCCGCTGATATCCTCCACGAATATCGACTGCCATGGAAAATCATTCCATTGCATAAACTCAACGCACTTTATGATATGTGTTGACTTAGGCGGTGGTGTGCTGACTACAGTGGACGATTATGTAATCCGTTGTCCACCACCAACCGTGTGTGAGATAGACAACCGATTCGAGTGTGAATTTCCTACAGCAACTACTCCAGCAGTTAACATCCGAACGACTGTAACGAACGATCCGACCACATCAAATACATTAGCATGGGAAGAAATAGCAGTGACAACAATACTCCCAATTAATAACGTTAGTGAATCCGAATATTCTAATCTCCAAATATATAACACTTTTAACACTGTGAATCCAATTACATCTACTACTGCGGGAACAACAACAATTAAGCCAGCCTTAGAAGGAAATAGAAGTAGTTCGAATGTTGAAACCGTTGCAAATATTAAAAATATTGTGCCGAAGAATTTGGAAACTTCTACAGAGTCTATGTTAGTATCAGAAAATTCTACAATAGAATTGATACCTAGTGTGGTATTGTCTCAACAAAATACAAGCTCATTAGAAACAACTACTGGGTCATATCTGAGTGAAATTACTTCAACAATAGAATCTGCGACAATACCATTTACTCCAAGTGAAATATTTTCTGAACAAACCACTAGCATATTAGCCATAAACAATGTAACAGTTAATACTAATCTAACATCAGTGGACAATGCAACGATTATCGCGAGAAATGTTTCAAATGTACCTGAAGGAAGTGAAACGTCAACAACTGCAACATTATTTGCATCAACTACAAGCAATATTCTTATCGATAATAAACTTGAAAATAGCACTGGAGTATATTTTACAAATATTAGTTCATCTACCGTTGAGGAAAATACGACATCTAGTGCTAACGTCTCGTCTACAAAAAATATTACCAACAGAAATATCTCAAATCCAGTAAATATAACTGAAACAGGGTCAACGCCGGACAACACACTGCCACAATCTAACCAATCCATATATGAAAATGATGGAGAAACAAATCTGTCAAGTACAGCATTACCATCAGCTGACAAGTACTGGGATCAATCTACAATGGCAACAAGAACTGTAGATAATATTAATTTGCAAAATGAATATAATTTATCTTCAAACAAAACAGTAGTGCCTGCTGAAGAATTATTTAACGCAACTATAGCCGTAAGTGAGCAAGGATCAGAAAATAGTGTACCTCAAACCACAACAAGTTTTCTATCAGTGGAACAATGGACTCAACCAATAACTGAGACCTTAAATACTGCTTCAGAAAGTAGTACTATTCCTTCTTTAGAAACAATTACTGAAGAACAATGGACAAAACAAATTCCAATTCCTAAAAATGTTTCATTGGAAACCAACTTAGAACAAGGCAATCTAATAGGTAATTTAAACGTGAACAAACACAAAGACGACGGAAAAATATTGTCGAACATAACTACGACACCTACGACACAGCAACCAGGAATGAGAATCAGGAATCAGACTATAGTTGAAATCTCAACAGAACCTAGCATTGCATATGGAAATAAAACAACTAATTACATAGCTTTAACTACCGATGGGCAAATTAATCAACCGACGACTGAAATCTTAAAAAATGATACCTTAGTCATTACAACTACTTCATATTTAGATGTAACAACCGTATCTTCTGCGAACGAAAAGTTGTTAAAGGTTGAAGAAACATTAGTAAATGAGACCATATTTCCTACATCACAGAACTCAACATCACAAGATACAAATTACAATGTGACATCATATTCAACTATTTCACCTTTAGAAACAACAATTTCTGCAAACATTGTTAACGAAAGTATATTTAATACTACAATTACAATATCACCAGCCACGTTTAAATCTTTTGAAGCTACAGGTGGCTATTCAACAACAAAGGATGTAGTTTTAGAAAATACGACATCTTATTCAACCGATTCGGAATATTTAAAAAATGAAAATTTATTGAAAACTATATCCACGTCATCGCCATTCATGACAGAAACTTATCAACATTCAACGACAAAAGATTCAATTTTAGAGAATACATCAACTTATTCATCTGGTTCAGCTTTTGTTACAACGATCTCATATGACGAAAATACTTTGAATAACAATGCAGCCCAAACTACATCACCATTAACAGACCCGTGGAATCAACACATTGCTGAAAACATTACCATACAACAGAAACCTTTAGAAAATGGAGTTAATTATTCAACAGATCCATCTTGGGCTGTAGAAATATCTTCTTCTAATTCTACTATAAATGAAAGCACAACAGATAGCGGTGGTTCAGTAACAACTACAACTGCTTCACCCATAGAGCAGTGGTCCAATAGAGCGACTTCACCTTCCATAGAGGAATGGGAAAACACCAATGTAAGAAATAAGTCCACAAAAAATGAATATTTAGACAATACAACTCAGTCAAACTTAAGCACGGAGACTGTTGTAGAGCAAGTGAAACCACCAATTGTTATAAACCCGGAATTGAAATATAATAAATCAGATGATGAAACAGTGACTATTGTAGCTGTAATACCACCATCTGAAGAACAATGGAAACCATCTATCAGTGGAGCAAGTACTTCGAGAACAACTATTATACCTCTTGTAGATTTTACCCAACCAATAATTGAAAGCTCAACCATACAAAGCGATGTATCGATAAAAGAAACTTTTTCCACAATCGGTGAAACAGCGACTCCAGGTTTGCTCTTACAAAATGAATCATCACCACCATCAAAAACTAATAATGCAGAATTATCAGCGGCTTCAACAAATGCTTATACTACTGTACCAAAAACTGAATCAAAGGTTACACCAAATACACCAGCATCTGTTGTTGAAGGCAATATGTTTACTACTGAAACTATATTGAGCCTTAATCCTGATGTTCAAAATAATACTATGGCTACAACTAATAATGTGACAACTGATCAGCTTAAAGAAGTTACAAAATTAATAATGATAACGAACTCTATACCGAGTAATGATACCATTAGTTCAACTGTAGCAAATGAAAATTCAATAATACACAATCCGCTTGCTTACACAATACAGAATACAGAAGCAATTGTAGAGTTTTATACCCCTTCTATGCCCAACGTTTATTCAACCAGCGATATTGGTATTAAAACGGATCAGGTTATCGAACAGAGAACGGAAATTATAATCGGTTCTACGGAAGCGTCAAATATTGCTACGGTGGTAGAGACTACTGATCCGGCGCTACGTTCCAGCAATAACATTATGACACTTGATAACAATTTACAATCGACAAAATCAATATATTATAATGAAGAATTTTCAGGAGCAACGATTGCTAGTAGAAATGCACAATCTAATTCGGATTTCCTATTGAAATCTTCTGCAGATAATGTGGCCTCATTTACTACTGAAAGCAATTTCATAAAACAGTCAACATTTGCGACATCTTCAGTGATTAATACAAGTACCGTAACTGTCACCGAGAGTGTCAAAGTGACGAACAGTAAGAGTGACATGAAAAATACAACACCGGAAACAACCTGGCAAGGAACACAGTCACTTCGAAATTCATCTGCAACTGAGTTAATCAGCACACCTTCTGGATCAACACCAACTGATACAATAAATTCCTTAAATACACTTGACGCAGCAGATCCAAATAATACTAACTATACAAAACAATATACTGATAATAGACAGACAGACATCCAGACAGCAACAGACAGCATCATAAGTACGAGCAACCCAACTTTAGTAACTATTACACCTCTACAAACAACCGAGCGATTTCAGGGTTTAGAATTTACAAAAGAAAGTGTTTCGCCAATAGGACAATCTGATGCAAATAGTATTAGTTCTAAAACGACTTCTTCAATCTTGCAAGAAAATAACATAACTGACACTCAAGAAGTACAAGTTACGCTACCAAGTGAGACTTCAAACAATGTAGAAGCACCACTAGTTACTGCAACGGTGACAGATCCAACCGATAAAATAACGTTGAACAACATTAATGAGTTTGATTCATCAAGCCATGGCATTAACAGAATTCCGGGAACTTTGGTAACTGAGACTGCAAACACAAGCGAAAACAATTTGCCAACAAATAATATTCCAGTGAATACTTTCGAGAATGGAAACACAGCAAGTGCAAATAATGGATTAGGTAAGACTTCAAATAATGTAGAAGCGCCACTAGTTACGGCGACGGTAACAGATCCAACCGATAAAATAACGTTGAACAACATTAATGAGTTTGATTCATCAAGCCAGGGCATTAACAGAATTCCGGGAACTTTGGTAACTGAGACTGCAAACACAAGCGAAAACAATTTGCCAACAAATAATATTCCAGTGAATACTTTCGAGAATGGAAACACAGCAAGTGCAAATAATGGATTAGGTAAGACTTCAAATAATGTAGAAGCGCCACTAGTTACGGCGACGGTAACAGATCCAACCGATAAAATAACGTTGAACAACATTAATGAGTTTGATTCATCAAGCCATGGCATTAACAGAATTCCGGGAACTTTGGTAACTGAGACTGCAAATACAAGCGAAAATAATTTGCCAACAAATGATATTCCAGTGAATACTTTCGAAAATGGAAACACAGCAAGTGCAAATAATGGATTAGGTGAGACTTCAAATAATGTAGAAGCGCCACTAGCTACGGTGACGATAACAGATCCAACCGATAAAATAACGTTGAAAAACATTAATGAGTTTGATTCATCAAGCCATGGCATTAACAGAATTCCGGGAACTTTGGTAACTGAGACTGCAAATACAAGCGAAAATAATTTGCCAACAAATGATATTCCAGTGAATACTTTCGAAAATGGAAACACAGCAAGTGCAAATAATGGATTAGGTGAGACTTCAAATAATGTAGAAGCGCCACTAGCTACGGTGACGATAACAGATCCAACCGATAAAATAACGTTGAAAAACATTAATGAGTTTGATTCATCAAGCCATGGCGTAAATAGAATTCCAGGAACTTTGGTAACTGAGACTGCAAATACAAGCGAAAATAATTTGCCAACAAATAATATTCCAGTGAATACTTTCGAAAATGGAAACACAGCAAGTGCAAATAATGGATTAGGTGAGACTTCAAATAATGTAGATTTATCACTAGTAACGGCGACGATAACAGATCCAACCGATAAAATAACGTTGAACAACATTAATGAGTTTGATTCATCAAGCCATGGCATTAACAGAATTCCGGGAACTTTGGTAACTGAGACTACAAACACAAGCGAAAACAATTTGCCAACAAATATTATTCCAGTAAATACTTTCGAGAATGGAAACACAGCAAGTGCAAATAATGGATTAGGTGGGACTTCAAATAATGTAGAAGCACCACTAGTTACGGCGTTGGTAACAGACCCAACCGATAAAATAACGTTGAACAACATTAATGAGTTTGATTCATTAAGCCATGGCGTAAATAGAATTACAGGAACTTTG
The DNA here is from genome assembly GCA_905147135.1 of Blastobasis lacticolella. Taxonomy (NCBI): domain Eukaryota; kingdom Metazoa; phylum Arthropoda; class Insecta; order Lepidoptera; family Blastobasidae; genus Blastobasis; species Blastobasis lacticolella. The sequence continues at coordinate 12,872,531 of LR990050.1, forward strand.
GTAACTGAAACTGCAAATACAAGCGAAAATAATTTGCAAACAAATAATATTCCAGTGAATACTTTGGAGAATGGAAACACAGCAAGTGCAAATAATGGATTAAGTGAACCAGAAAGCAATAAAGAACAGCCACTACCTACAGATCAGCATGAAACATCAACACACAAAGACAACGGAATTAGAAACAAATTGTATATTTCTCAGAATAATTCGATTGACAGTGTATTATCTGAAAGTACAATTAGTACTACAGTAGTACAGGGTGCAATAATAGTAGAAATTAGTAATAAAAAGAGTACTATTGGAAGTGACGCCGATAATTTTACATCAAGTTTTGATGGACAACAAAAAATCACTGACATAGGTAACGACACAACCACCACATCATTATTAAATGAAGGCACGAATATTGAAAATGAATACATTGGAAATGCAAAAATATTCACCACTGTATCACCACAAGAATTAACAGAAATAAGATCAATTAAATCGACCGATCTGGCTACTCAAAATATATTATCAACATCTGGTTCTCAAACAAAGACAGAAATAACTAATACAAATAATGGACTACTAGATTCATACTACTCAATCCCCGCAACAACAATTCCACAAGCAACAACATCACCCTACCAACATATCGAAGTATCAACTAAAAATTATGAATCTTCATCGTCCGTGTCGTCGCAGCTTCTGAAAGTTAGCAGTAGTTCTCATGAACCAACAAGAACGACATTTAGCACAAAACTAATAAGTATTTCTACACCACATCCGGAGCCACCTTCTACAGGCACTAAAAATAGTATTGCAACAGGAGAAGTTAAACAGGCAACTACTGAACAGACACAAAATAAAGAATCCACTACGACACAGAGGACGTCAACAGAGTCTTTAGATTCTATTAGTCAATCATTTAATGGGGGAAACACAGACGATATAAACATAAATAATTATCCAGAACAGAAAAATAATTATCCTACTGTTCTAACAGAAAATGTTGTTACTACGAAGATATACAATGCAAATGTGACAGTTCCAACGCAAGCAAAAGAAATGAGCTCGACTACAACACAGTCTTCAGATTCTACAAGTCAATCATTTTATGGGAAAATCACACACGTTCAAACCACAAACAATAATCTAGAACAGAAAAAGAACGATCCTACTGCTATAAAAAACAATATTGTTACTACGAAGATACACGGTGCAAGTGCAACAGTTACAACAAGAGCGAAAGAAATAAGTTTGACTACGACACAGAGAACGTCAACACAGTCTTCAGAATCTACAAGTCAATCATTTAATGTTGAAAACAGATACGTTCAAACCACAAACAATAATCCAGAACAGAAAAAGAACGATCCTACTGCTATAAAAGACAATGTTGTTACTACGAAGATACATGATGCAAGTGTAACAGTTCCAACACAAGCGAAAGAAATAAGTTCGTCTAAGACACAAAGAACGTCAACACAGTCTACAGAATCTACAAATCAATCATTTAATGGTGGAAACACACGCGGTCAAACCACAAATAATAATCGAGAAAAGAAGAACGAACCCACTGCTAAAACCGAAAATGTCATAACTACTAAGATATACGATGCAAGTGAAACAGTCCCAACGCAAGCTAAAGAAATAAGTTCGACTACGACACAGAGAACGTCAACACAGTCTTCAGATTCAACAACCCAATCAAATTATGGGGGAAACATACAGGTCCAAACCAACTTACCAATCGAATCACCTGGGTTCAATTGCCAAAAACGGATAAGGGGCAGATTTGCCGATGTCAATGACTGCAAAAAATTCTACATTTGCTTTGGACATGCCGTCCCTATTATCGGGTACTGTCCCAATAATACGGTATTCAGTGAAACAAGAACACAATGCACCAAAAACTTGTCTCATTGTGTTAGGAATAATCAATTTAAATGCATAACTCAAGGTCGATTCAGTGATTACTTGAAAGACAATATTTATTATATATGCGTTAAGAATAAACACGCTGTTTTTGTTAGATTCAAATTTCAATGTCAAAACGGTTATCATTTGAATAAAACTACGGTGAAGTGTACTGAGAATGAAGTAAGCAGCCTATCGAACCAATCTGTGTCTTCCAAAGACTCCGCCAGCGAGAGTCAAAGTGCTACTGAGAGGTCTCAAAAGATAAAGGCAGCAAATAGTAAGAGTAACAACGGTTTCGAATGTGAAGAAGAGGGGAAATTTGCAGACCCAGACGACTGTAGAAAATATTATGTTTGCACGCTTAAACATTCGGAATATACACGAAAAAAGAAAAAGTGTGACAAGGATGAATTATTTCATAAAGATAAGAAAAAATGTGTAGACGCCGATAGTTACGAGTGTTGATAAGTAAATCAGCACATTTTTCGCCTGTATCAATATTGATGTGCTGAAATGGAAAATTTTTACGCTAAGCTAAAACTAAGTCAATTTAATGATCTTGTAAATATTTGTGACTAAAACACTTCGATGATATTTGGTAAATGTTTATACTTAGATACTAGTTTTAAATTTTAATTTATTATAATTAATATTTTTCCAAATCGTACTGTTACTTGAATAAATTTATTTTTGTTAATTTGTATTTAAAGTCGTTTTCTTCTTATCATTTTGAGATCGCCAGACAACTTTTATTAATTTACTAGACCTATATCTACCTATTTTATTAAACTTTTTGTCTTTCGAGCCCGCATTTATTTTTCATTCCGTCGTAAATGCACGAAAGATGTATGAATGTGGAAGGGGCAAGTGAGGTGGGTCAGGCTCAGGATTGTAGCTTGTGGCACTCGCTAGTCTCTGCTTACCCCTATAGAATACAGGCGTGAGTGTTTTTTCTTTCTTTTATGTTATGTACAAGGTGTATGTAGTCTCGTACTCGTAGTTCTAAAGTTGAAAAGTTTTTAAAAATAAACATTTCATACATTTGATATGAAAAATTATATAACCACGATAAGTCCGTATTGACTCACAGTAGTAAAAGTTATAAAATGTGGATATGGCAATAATCTGTCTTTGTCAGATCTTGTCACTCCATCTTATAAACATTCAGTTATTGGGCATGAACTTGTACTTTTAGTTCTGACTAAATTATTAATCATGCTGAAAGTTATCTCTCGCACTTCCTTTTTAATTGTTTTGCCCATTTAATAATATTTTTCATAACTTACGAAAATAAACAATCCTACAGAAATTAAATTGTATGTTTGTAGCTGTTTATTACATTTCAGTTCAACTATTAATAGTTGTCTTTTCAATCTTTACATGAAATATAGGTACGTTCAATAAATGTTATTGGGCAATCGACGGCGCCATCTAGGCTGGCTTAGTACTATGGGCACAGTATATAGACTCCCTCCCCTCAAGTATATATCATTTAGGTGTGTACCTACATATACAACAATCATTTTCACATATCAATTTATTCAGTGTATTATTGACACTATAATACACTGAATAAATTGATATGTTTGTTATATGCGGATCGCAATGACCTCCAGTTCAGCAGGCAGAGTCAACTCAACTATCGGGCACTCCGAATTCTAGTAGTAAGATAAATACTAGCATAAATACTTACTCCTTTATTTATCTATTACCTAACAGTATTAAAATAAACCATGAATAAATCTTAGTATACCTATCCATCAAAACAACATCAGTCTTCCAGACATTTTTCTTACGACATAATATAAAAAGGTACACAATCATTAGAAGAAGTTCGGCCTGGGTCTTCGGTAAGCGGAGCCTGTTTGTTCCACAAATTGGTCTTGGTCGTCTCTCTCCAACGTTAGACAGTACTGGTTAGAAAATATTGTGCACTTTATTGGATCGCCCCTATGCACAGGTTGGGAGGGGCAGAAGTAGGTGGCCTTGACTGGTGTACTGTCCTCAGTCACTCTCAGCTTGTAGTTCTTGCAATCAATCGGTCTGTTTTTTTGGGATACCGCTGAAGGCGTATAGAAGTGTGAGTTTACGTAGCCAGGTGTTCGTCGGTGACCGCCTCCGAAGTATGCAGGTGTGGTCTTGGTGATATTGGCTATAGGGCATTTGTATTTATCAGGTGCAGAGCAAGTTCTCGTAAATCCGTTGAAGACAGTGTTCCCGGAGCATTTAAACTTGATGCCTTGGAAGCGGTTCTTGTTTGGGATGCAAAGTATGTATCCCTTGCACCCTGGAATACTAGGGTCCGCTATCCTTTCATTCCGCCTGCAGTAGATGTTCCTCGTTATCATTGGGTCGATGTAGTTTATCGAGTTCTCGCAGACATCGTTGGAGTCCTCGTTGCATATTGTGTTTGAGGGACACAGGAAGGCCGGTCCCCGTAGATTTTCACCATCGCAGAGACGCAAACGGTTCTTCCCTTCGCAAATGAAACCGTACGGGCCACACTCAAAACTTTTCGCGTCGATGAAGACGGATGCATTAGTTACTTTGCTACACAACGTTATCTGTAAAGGAAACGCAATAGTATGAGAAATGTGCAGTTTCCACAATGTTATTGTGAGATTAGATATACACCCAAAACAAATAAAGATAGGGAAAGTGGAGCAGAAAATTTAATTAAGTAATTCAAAGAAGCACAAAGCCTTGTAGATAATTGGTGTCTTTATCCTCTTGAACTGAATTGCCTGAATCTACTTGTTTGTGACTTCGGCATGGAAATACCCATAATATGAGTGACATGGTTACACACTAACCTTTTATACATTCTAATGGAATTGGAATTAGCCTTCGTCAAAGCGAGTATATTCGTGAGTTACGACTAAACCGCTGTAGTTACAAAATTTGATGAGAGACGTTTTATTTTGAACTAGCGATCCGCCCAAGCATCGCATGTGTAGCACTTATTAAACAATATTATATTATTCATGAATCACTCCGCCTATTGGTGAAAACCACATGTAAAAGCGTTCAGTAGTTTTTGAGTTTATCGCGAACAGACAGACAGACAGCGGCGCCATGGGACTTTGTTTTATAATTAATAATAATACTTAGTTGTGTTCAAAAGCTTGTCATCGTATTATTAATTATTATTTGATCCGAGAATTTATAATCGACTACCTTATTATAAGTAGTTAGATAGAAACTAACTTACCAATAACAGCAACAGGCAGGAAGAGGGATACACTTTGACAAAGTACATTTTGGTAAACACAAGTTATTGACCGGCAGGCGACTGAACTTCGACTGACGGAAAGCCGGCGAACTTTCTTCGCGTCCACATTTCGAAAGCAATTAGCACTTTTAACACCTTTGTACAATGAATCTAGTCCATGTCAACGGAGCAATGTGTCACCGATTCTTTTGTGAATGTTTTACGAAGTGCGGTATACAAGAACGCATTTTGTTTCCTGGTATTGTTTGTGGCTCTAAATCGAAAGTTGTAACCCAGCGTCTCATACTTTGGGCAGTGTGATAATTAATAGCTATTCTTATACACATGTGAAAAGTTATGTTGTTGCAATGTGTAGTGTAATTGCTCTTTACCGTTATTCAACAAACATTCTTAGACTTATTAGGAAAATTACAGGTAAACGTACACATCGACCAAAGAGACAAAAGTTCGATAGTTCACAGTGTAGGTACCTAACTGTATTCTTTAGGTTTAGGCCATAATTGTCGTGTTGTCCGATACAGTAGAGTATCCATGTGCTCGACTGCTCATGTCAATACAAATGTTTGAAATCACTCTGTATAGCGTCAACTCCGTCTATTAATTATGGGTGTCGTAAGGCGACTAATGTGCCTTCCGCCCGCAATTCCGCCATCGCACCACCCGCCGTGGGCTGGCTACTCATCCCCACTACGTAGACCCTCTGTTGGTCACCACGCGAAGGTTTGAATCAAACGTTTCTCGCTCGTACGATTCGGATGTGGAATGAGCTTCCAGCCACAGTGCTTCCTTTGGACTATGACATGGGATCGTTCAAAAGGTATATTAGAGGTCTCTTCAGAGGCGGGCAATGCATAGGTGACTCCCCTGGTGTTGCTGATGTCCATAGGCGGCGGTGACCACTTTCCATCAGGTGGCCCGCATGCCTGTTTGTAACATAAAAAAGAAGAATGTCTTACAAGTCAGACCAGCTAGGACTTTTGCAGGCCAAAAATAGCCAGCAGCGTCTTCGGATGTGTTTCTCTGGCTGAATTGCATCAGCGGCCTACATGATGATAAATATGATGATTTGAGAATTCAATAGGATACACCTCTTCTGACAGACAAGTGGCTAAACGGCTAAATGGAAGAAAGAGACACATTATGCCGCTCTCACCTAGTGGGATAAGAGCAGATGGGTGATGTTGGATGCGACCCATAGGGGTGGCAGAGACTATAGAATAGTGTGGAACAAGCTACGATCCTGGCACACCTCTTTTGCTTCTTACACATTATTAGATCTTCTCATATATCTACGACGTTTGAGGGTCCTCCTAATATATGTTTTTTGAAAAAAGGTTTTATCAGTTTATGTCCTCCTAGGGCGCCCTCTGTCAGCACTTCCCTTTCTTCAAGAAAGGGGTGAAACGGTTTTTAGGTCGGCAAAGCGTAGGTTGAGAGCGTCGGTGGCCGAGCGGCTAGAATATTCGACTCGTAAGCCAGAGGTCCCGGGTTTGAACCCCGGCCCGGTACTGTACCAATGACTGTTTTCTGAGTTATGTACATTAGTTGAATACTAACCGATGTTCTTACGGTGAGGGAAAACATCGTGACGTTACACATTCAGATGACTGGATGTGTAACCATGATGATACATATAAGTATTAATGTTTAACACACTCGCGTGTGGTTGATCGAAGATGGCTGCATACCCCGTTCAGAGGTGGAGTGTGGCAAAGTCGCAATGCTAGTGTAGATATGGGCGGTAACTAAGCATATAGGTGAGTTTGGAGTACGCGGATCGTAGAGCGTCGTCTCTATTGCATGCGTGTGAGTTAACATGAAGTTGAATCCAGCTGATGTGTTTATTTACCGCATTTTGGAACCGCTAATGTGCGTTTTCTGCGCGCCACTACGGTGTGGTGATCGCGAGGTAAAATGCCTTAACAGAATAAGTGGGTTTGTCACTGCCATAAGATACCAAAATGAGATATTATATGTCAACTATTATATGACTTTGTTAAGTACTTAGTGTGTTTGAAAAACTAAAATTGGCTGGAACCGAGAAAAAATGTGTTTTGTCCCTTCGCTAGTCTTGGAATTTCCCGTCATCGGATACCGAAACGTGACTTTCACCAATAGTTAACCATAATGTTAGCCGAAAATACTTGGCAGACGTTCCAGAAGGTGATCATACGGACTCCCGAAACTACGATATTGGATACCGCAACCTAAGTATGATCCATGTATGATAAGTGAAAGCCGTTAACTGCCGTACATAGATGTGTCCTAAAAGTCACATTTAATAAGGTGGTAAAACCTGAGAAGTCCGCCTGGGTGACTACCGCCTTGTGAAGAATAAAGTAGCTAGCGCAATTACAGACATGAGGCATTTCATGTTAGTCCTTACAGTAACAACGCACCTGTGGTCCTGCTTTTTTGTTAGCTTGCACTTGAGTGCATGATTCGTGGACATTATGGACGACAGTTACCTCCTACCATCAGTTTGTTTGTAACAGAGTAGAAAAAAAACAAACGCGGCAATGTTCCTTAAAATTTGAATGGAAATCTGTCAATTGGAGATGGAAATAAAAATAATAAATAAACACAAAATACGTGTAGACTTGGTAATTTATTATAAATATTTGGTAATAATACTAAACATTCTATTGACTAACTAGTCATCGTCGGAGTCGGATTCACTTTCGCTGCTCGACGACGTCGACGACGACTCGACTGGCTTCACTGGCGCGCCACTCTTGGCTCTGTGGACAAACAGCATTCTTAAGGTGCGAGTACGTGGCTGACTCGAACCAAGGTCACCGACATAGCCCTCACGATTGCCAGACTAAAGTGGCAGTGGGCAGGGCACATAGTTCGAAGAACAGATGACAGATGGGGAAGTAAAGTTCTAGGGTGGCGACCACGTATTGAAAGACGCAGCGTGGGTAGGCCTCCCACAAGGTGGACCGACGACCTGGTAAAGATCGTAGGTACCGGCTGAATGCGGAAGGCAGAGGCATTAGCGTATCTAGGGCTAGGGTGCCCCCCCTCCTACGCCTATGGGCAAAAGACCGGCATTTGTGGAGATCTCTGGGGGAGGCCTATGCCCAGCAGTGGAGCAAGTCTTTCGGCTGATGTGCTGATGATGACGTAGCAGACGGCAGCACCATATTTTCATTGGTTCTGAGTGTTACTGACTGAACACTTGTAGCTGCCGCCCACAGTCGGCTGCGAACTCGCACCGTTATGGACACCGCCCGTTTCTACCTGGGTCGCCTCAACTGTATGTTGGGTCGATTCAGTAAAATGTCCCTCAGGAACAAGCGAACCCTCTACAAGGTGTGCATTCGACCGGTGTTGACATACGCCTCCCCCGTCTTCGCTCACGCGAGCTCCCACGTCATTAAGAAACTGCAAATTGTGCAGAACATCTTCTGCCGTAGGGCAACGGCGGCTCCATGGTACGTTCGCAATGCGGACCTACACCACGACATGGACCTGCCTACCCTGCAGCAGTTTCTTAGAACGCTCTCCGAGACCTTTTTCAAGGCCGCGGAGGAGCATCTCAATCCGCTCGTGCGAGAGGCAGCAGCCTACGCTCCCCGCCCGGTCTCCGGCCACGTGGTACGGAGACCGAGACACGTCCTCACGGATCCCCCCGACGAACTGTCGAGCGCCCTGAACCTCCTCCTAGAGGCTCAGGACGACTCGACAGAGCCCCTCCCTGCCGTTTCAGCGGCCCCCGTAGGCCCCCAATCCCAATCCACAGCAGCGGGACCCCCTTCTGGGGTCTCGCTATAAATTCTCCAGCGTATGCTCCGTAAGGAGTGACGCTGAGCGCACCCCGTCCCTACGGGGTGTAGCATCCGATGAAACCTGAAAGGCCCTTATGGCTACAGGTACTCCCAGGGGGTGTTTAGTACGTATGCGCCTAGGTTCTTTTTTGGCGAGTCGTTCATAATCAGTCCGGCCGGCCGGCTGGTACTCATGAGAGTTCACCTCCTCCGTCCCAACCGCTATACCGGAGGGTGCCCATTCCTTTGCGTTGGGCGCAAAAAAAAAACCGTTATGGAGATTGCTAAAATAAGACAACGCTAAGTCTGAATCGCTAATAAAAAAAATAACGTAAAAATCTCTGTATGGCAACTTTTACCATGTTTTTTATCCGTCATAGAACGTCATTCATAAAAGTCATAACAAACAACTTGATTTCTGTAGGATTGTTTATTTTCGTGAGTTATGAAAAATATTATTAAATAATGGGCAAAACAATTAAAAAGGAAGTGCGGGAGATAATTTTTAGCATTATTAATTTAGACAAAAGTTCAAGCTAATAGTGACCAAATAACTGAATGTTTACAAGAACGTCTGACAAGGACAGATTATCCCCAGATTATTGCCATATCCACATTTTATAATTTTTACTACTGTCAGTCTATACGGACTTATCGTGGTCCTATTATATACTGAAATATTGAACAGTAGATATTGACATTAGTACCACGTTTTTAAGTTATGCCGATGTACAATTTTGACCGCGCAGAAGTTAAATAATTTTGAATGGTGCGAAACTATCTCATCCTCTATTGGTTGTTGTGAAGCAACGCTAAAAGAAACCAAAGTGCATCAATCACAAGTGTTTAGCAGGGTTAATGTCTAACTCACTGAGCAAATAAATTTGGCATTTCATAATTCTACACTACGTCATTTGCGTTGGCCATTGGCCATAGCGAATATCGAATTAGCGTAGTGCAGGATTATCAAATGTCAAATACAGTTGTCCATTGAGACAGCCAATAGCCCTTCAGCTTTCCATCCGGTGAGTTGTCTTCTCGGTTGTTATTGAATACTATTAAGAGTAATTAGAACAATTATGCAACGCAACGGCAATGACCTACAAGTATCACTATACGTATGTTCACTCTTAAATCAAATACGACAATCTTATTAAAATATTTGGTGTGTAATAATAATAATAATAATAATAAATAACCAATAATGCTACAAAACACATCAAAACTAGAAAAATGATAACGAGGAGCAAGCGGAAAAACCAAACAGTGAACGCACAACCACCACCTACGCCCGCTCCCGTCAGCTCCTCGCCATCGTCATCGAACGATGAATTTACCACCGCGTCCGATACCAGCGAGTCGAGCGACGAGCGCGGGTTGTCTGCTGCGCCGCCGCCACCACCTGCGCGACGTGGAAGACCACTGCCGGCACGCTTGGGGCCTACGGGGCGACCTGCCCCGCCAATGGCCCCCGCTACCGGTGGTGTAGTGCGTCGCATGCGATGGACCCAGTCCATAAATGAAAATGTCATGCGAGCCTATTATGGGGCTACAGAGGGGGGAACCAACCTGTCTGCGTACCGTGACCGGATGTTGCCTCTGTTTCAGGTGCTTGAACCAGCCATCGATGTGACCGCTCAAAGACTATCAGATCAGGTGCGGGCCATCCAACGTCTAAAACGGTTGGATGACTCTGTACTTGATCGGCTGCGCTTGGAATCGCTACCAGTTCGTGCAGTTCCCATTTCGACCATGAGTCTGCCAGCTACGTCACCGCCTCAGGTGTCACCACCTAGCCCGGCACCGCGGGTACCGCGGACTGATGCCACTGTCGGCGTAGAGGACTGTACGAACGTGAGTAGCGTAAGCACTGAAACCAATGAGTATGTGAGGAGGACTTTGGAGGAGACGATTGCACGGTATCGCTTCGCACCCAACTCTAGGCCACGATTGCCTCGTTTGCCCACTAATAGACGCAACCTTGCGTTAATGGGAGCCATAAACGTATTGCTAGACTCATACATACGGGCTAGTGATAATTTAGTTGATACGCACTCGATCATGTATTGTGGTGCTATCACGGCGTGCCGCGTTGCTCGCGTCAAGTTTCCGGACGCTGACCCAGCTCCGCGGGTCGCCGGGGGCGCACCTGCATGGCAAAAGCGGATCGAGCGGCGTATCAACACGTCTAGGACTCTCATTGCGAAGCTTATCTGCTTCAAAGAGGGCAACAATCGTCCTCGAGTCATGCGCTTTGTTGACCAGGCCTTCGCTGGGACTGGAATCAGTTCACGCGACTATATGGTCTGTGCTACAGAGCGCATCGATTTTTTGAAGCAGAAAGTTTGTGCGTGGGCAAATCGCATTCGTCGCTACAGAGAGCGTGTGGATCGATTCCGGCTCAATCGTCTCTTTCAAAGTGACCAGAGAAAGGTATACCGCAAGTGGGAGGGAACCAATCCAAGTGGTTCCGACGGGAGCCTGCCCGATGCTTCTGCCTCAAATAATTTTTGGCGTAGTATTTGGTCGGTTCCTGTCGAACACTCGGAGGGCGACTGGATGAATGTTGTCAAGCGCGAATGTGAGATCATCGAGCCTATGGCAGCGGTTTCCATCTGCCCAGAGGATGTAAGTTGTGCGATCGATACGGCTCAGAATTGGAAATGTCCTGGGCCGGATGGATTGCACAACTTCTGGATAAAATGGTTTCGATGCTCACATGAACGCTTGGCAACACAATTTCAAGAAGCCCTTGAGCATGGTTCCCTACCAACTTTATTTACAACCGGTATTACCTTTCTGCTCTATAAGTCTGGTAGTACCACAGAAGCGAAAAACTATAGACCCATCACGTGCTTGCCTACGCTATACAAGCTCCTTACATCCATTTTGAGAAAGAAAATTAATAACCACATTATTGAAAATAATATTTTAGCAATGTCACAAAATGGATGTAGGGTTGGGTCTCGTGGTACTAAAGAGCTCCTCCTCATAGACATGACCATATGCCAACAAGTCCGGCGGAGCAGGGGGTCCCTCTCGGCTGCCTGGATCGACTATAAGAAGGCCTATGATTCGGTGCCTCACTCATGGCTGAGACGGGTCTTGGAGTTGTATAAGATCAATGCAACTTTAAGATCATTCTTAGATGCATGTATGAGGCAGTGGATCACAGTCCTTAGTCAACCAGTGGGCGGAATTGACCATTCTCCTCCCCAGGACTTTATAAGGATAGAGAGAGGAATTTTTCAGGGCGACAGTTTGAGTCCACTGTGGTTTTGCTTAGCTTTGAATCCGCTTAGCACATTGCTTAAGCATTCAGAGCTGGGCTGCCGGCTTCGAAGAGAGGGCGAGGTCATCTCACATCTGCTGTACATGGATGACCTCAAGTTGTTTGCACCAAAACGCCAGGATCTGATGGAGTTATTGAAAATAACCAAAATTTTTAGTAATGCCATCAGAATGGAGTTTGGTGCAGATAAGTGTGCGGTCATGCATGTGCAGCGGGGGAAAGTTGCAAATACAACAAATTTGCAACTTTCTGAGACAATGTCTTTCAGATCTCTCTCTGAAGCCGAAACTTACAAATACCTTGGTATGTCACAGTCTTTGGGTATCGTAGACGAGGGTGTAAAACAGGCAGTGAAGGAGCGTTTCTTCTGTCGCCTAACAAAAGTACTTAATAGTCTTTTGTCGGGTGGCAACAAGGTGCGCTCCTTCAATGCTTGGGTGATGCCCCTGCTCACATACTCCTTTGGCATACTAAGGTGGACTCAAACAGAGTTGGACGCCCTGGATAGAAGGGTCCGTCTTCTGCTCACTACACACCGTATGCTGCACCCACGCTCGTCTGTCATGAGACTGTACATCCCACGTAAATGTGGAGGTCGTGGCTTCTTAAGCGCCAAGACCCTCCACAATCGTGAGGTGTGCAGTCTTAGAGACTACTTTCTTAACAACGAGTGTGGGATGCATCGTGCTGTGGTGGCGGTAGACAGAGGCCTTACCCCGCTGTCCTTGGCAAACGAGAACTGGCACAAACCAAAGGTCCTAAGCACCATAGACCGCAAGGATGTATGGAAGAGCAAGGAGCTACATGGGCGGTTCTACAGGGCCTTGACAGGACCCGATGTAGATCTGCTCGCCTCGGTGAACTGGCTACGCTTCGGTGATCTCTTCGGGGAAACAGAGGGTTTTGTTTGTGCAATTGCTGACGAGGTTATCATGACGAACAACTACCGGAGGTATATCCTGAAGGATGGTACGGTTGACATCTGTCGTGCATGTCGCTGTCCTGGAGAGTCACTCAGGCATATTACATCCGGTTGTGGTCGTCTTGCTAATGGTGAGTACTTGCACAGACATAATCTGGTAGCCAGGATTATTCACCAGCAACTTGCTCTTCAATATGGTCTTGTGGAGTCTGAGGTGCCATATTATAAATACGTGCCAGCGCCAGTTCTTGAAAATGGTCTTGCCACGCTCTATTGGGATCGATCTGTGATCACGGACAGGACTATTGTAGCTAATAGACCTGATATCGTGCTCACAGATCGATCGAAGCGCCGAGCAGTGCTCGTCGATGTCACCATCCCGCATGACGGAAACCTTGTGAAGGCCGAGAAGGACAAACAGTGTAAGTACCTTGACTTGGCTCACGAGGTGACCGCCATGTGGGATGTTGATTCGACGATCATTGTTCCGATAGTCGTTTCAGTGAACGGTCTCATAGCGAAGAGCCTCGACCAACATCTCAAGAGTCTCTCGCTAGATGGTTGGGTCAAGGGCCAGATTCAGAAAGCAGTTCTCTTGGAGACGGCGCGTATTGTCAGGAGGTTCCTGTCTCTGCAGCCCTAACCGCCGGTAGCTTGGGCCTCGCCCCGCTGCTGGTGGTACTCTAGGTTTAGGTTTTTTATAATATTTATTTTTCATATATATTGTAAAAAATTTAGACTTAAGAATGTAAATAAATAAGGAGAATAATAATAATAATAACCCCGCCACTGTATCTCCACGTTGACGTCGTGGCGGGGCTTGCGTGATCCAATGACCCTTAGAGCTATGCCGGCAGAGCCACTCATGCCGGACAGGTCTAAGGCGAGGATCCAGACCAAGAGGGATACAACCCAAGCCAAGGTGGAACAGCGTACGCCGAGGGCTGCATGGCCAGGGGGGAGCCTGGTCGCTAGTATGCGGACTCTGGGTACCGGGGGACACCCAGTTTTACTTACCCTTGCCACGGTGAACGCAGGGCTCTGCTGTGGTTGACGCGTCGTCCCTAGCCACCCGTGGGAACAAAATGAGAAGATCTATTAGAATAAAAAACAAAAACTCTGCCCAGTGTTCAACTGCTGCAGAAAACGGCTCCGCCGGTAATAGTTCACCTATATCATCAACCCGGAGCCTTTTCTCTACACCATCATCATCACCAAAGTCATTCCAAAACCCAACGTCATCACGATCCACCACAGCATCACCCATGTCATATGATGTTACCCAGGAAGCTCCGGCTAATTATCCTGAGTCCATCTATGATATCATTAACGCTGCGCGGAACAATGCTAATGTCGAATCTAACTACGGCGCAGAAACAGACACATACAATATCAACACCAATACACCAGCAAGAAGTGTTTTGCAGGAAATGCTTCCTGCAACCACCCTCGCTGGCAGAAGTAGGCAACGAATGAAATGGACAGACCTAATAAACCGAGAGCTTCTTCGTTGTTACTACACGGTCACTCAATGTGAAACGAACCTCACAGCATATCGGCCGTTGTTACACAAAATGTTCATTGAAACATTCCCTGAACTACATCATTTATCTGAACAAAGACTAGCCGATCAAATAAGAGTAATTCACAGAAATCATAGGATATCGCTAGCTGAACGAGAACGTATAAAACAATTGGTATCACTATCAGTCACAGAAGAAATTGCCGACACAGTACATGACACATCCTTAATCGATACCCTGTCACCTCCCATTGATAGTGAAGTAACAACAGGGAATTATGCTACACATAATGTCTCCGTAAATGTAGAACAATATGCAACATCTACACAACAAACAGTCACAATAGAGGATCTTGATACTTACACACAAACTACTGAACCAGAATCACTACATATTAATTTCAATACAATTGAAGATACATTTACAGAAATGCTCATTAAATACTCACACACAGATGCCACACTTAGACCTGCCATCCCTAAGTTACAAATTACAAGAAAAAGTATTAAAACTGTGAACACAGTAAACGATATACTACACAAACACTTAGAGAACAGAGAGACAGTTGATATAGATAATATACACGAAGTCATATACTGCGCTGCTATGACCGTGACCACACTACATGCAAAACCCAAAAATAAGGTAAATAGTAATGTACATACAGCAAATTCTACTGAATCAAGTAATTCAAATAAAGACAAGAAACAACAATGGGAGAAGAGATTAGAAAACAAAATTACAATATTACGCAAGGAAATAGGGCAACTTATTCAATATTTAAATGGAAACCTTACACAAAGAAAGCAGCGAAAAATAAATCCTAATAACCAAAGCAAAGATGAAATAGTAAACCAATTAGATACTTACAAACAAAAACTACAAGCATACTCCAAACGACTGCGCCGCTATAAGCTTAGTAATCAAAGAAAATCTGATAATAATCTTTTCCGAACCAACCAAAAACTGTTCTACAGAAATTTGAACACAGAAAATATACACATTAGCCAGCCACCTAATATAAAAGACGTCCAAGATTTTTGGGAAAATATATGGTCAAAACCAGTTGAACATAACCGAAACACACCTTGGTCACGCATAGAAGAACAAGATGCTTCAAACATAGAGCCAATGGCAGAAGTATTTATTTCTAAAGATGACGTAACACAAGCAATAATGAAAACATTAAACTGGAAAGCACCAGGCCCAGACAAAATTCAAAATTACTGGATCAAATACTTTACATCCACACACGAATATATTGCAAATGCATTCAATCATCTTTTACATAACCCACAAGATACACCATCCTTTTTTACACAAGGCATAACGTATTTAAAACCTAAAGATGATGACACAACAAACCCTGCTAAATATAGGCCAATTACGTGTCTTCCTACAATTTATAAACTTTTAACATCTATTATATCACACAAACTTAATCATCATATTGCACACAATAACATAATCCCGGAAGAACAAAAAGGATGTAGTAAGGGCTCAATGGGATGTAAAGAACAACTTGTAATAGATACGGAAATACATAACCAGGTAAAACAAAAGAAAAGAAATTTATATTACGCATACATTGATTACCAAAAGGCATTCGACAGTGTACCACATTCATGGCTGATAGAGGTTTTAAAGATGTATAAAACTGACAATGGACTAATACAATTTCTACAGTATACCATGGCAAACTGGACAACTACATTAAACATACACACAAATAATAAGACCCTTAACACAGAACACATTAAAATATCACGCGGTATCTTTCAAGGTGATTCACTGAGCCCTATTTGGTTCTGTCTTGCACTCAATCCGCTTTCTAAAATATTAAATGGTACAGACTACGGATATAATATTGACAGGGAGAACACTAAACTAACACACCTACTCTATATGGACGACATAAAGCTTTATGCAGCAAACAGACAGCAATTAGACCATCTACTCAAATTAACGGAAGATTTCAGCAGGGATATTAAAATGACATTCGGAACAGATAAATGTAGGATTAACTCTATTATTAAAGGACAACACAAAGACACAGAACCATATGATCTCGAACAACAATTAGGTAAAATAGATAATATGGAACCCCGTGACACCTATAAATATTTAGGTTACCTTCAGAGTACCTCTATAAATCACACTGAAATAAAATCTGGACTTAAAACTAAATACAAACAGAGACTAACTAAAATATTAAAAACTAAATTATCCGCCAGAAATAAAACAAAAGCTGTGAATACATATGCCATTCCGGTATTAACTTATTCTTTTGGAATTATAAAATGGTCCGATACCGAGTTAGAAGCCCTTAATACCTTAACGAGAACAACATGTAACAAACACAATATGCACCATATCCACTCAGCGGTCCAAAGATTTACCCTAAAAAGGAAACTTGGGGGACGCGGATTTATAGATATTAAAAATTTACACTATACCCAAATAGATAATCTTCGGACCTACTTCCAAACAAAAGCTAACCAATCTACACTACATAAAGCTATAGTCAATATTACCACATCTGGAACACCCTTACAATTAAACAACAGCCAATTTGATCCTAAACAAAAAATTCTACAAGATAACCAAAAAATCGAAAATTGGAAGAAAAAAGCAATACACGGAAAGTATCCTCATCACCTCGACCAAGACCATGTTAACCGCACTGCATCCTGCACTTGGCTCACAAAAGGCAATTTATTCAGCGAAACCGAAGGATTTCTCATAGCAATCCAAGACCAAATAATCAAAACCCGTAACTACTCCAAATATATTCTAAAAGAAGCCATAACTACTGATAAATGCAGATTATGTCACCAAACAACTGAAACAATAGATCACATAACAGGAGGTTGCAGAATACTCGCCAACAAGGAATATACCCACCGTCATGATAACGTCGCTAAGCACATACACCAACAACTCGCCCTAAAATATAACCTACTCGAAACATACACACCCTACTACAAATACAAGCCGAAAAAAGTATTAGAAAATAACACTGCCAAGCTCTACTGGGACCGTGACATTATAACAGACTGTACCGTCCTCAGCAATAGACCGGATATAACGCTCACCATCAAATCCATTAAGACTACATACCTCATAGACGTGTCAGTCCCTAATACGCATAATTTGAAACAGAAACACACAGAAAAGATACAGAAATACATCCAACTAGCAGACGAAATCAAACAAATGTGGCATCAAGAAACCGTACGAATCATCCCTATCATCATCTCGTCAACAGGAGTAGTACCAACGTCTCTCAGTGCCGCATTAAAGACATTACAGCTTCCAGATACTACTTACATACCCTTACAAAAATCAATAGTCATTGACACATGCTCTATAGTCCGCCGTTTCCTAAACCCAACATCATTGTCCTACGCCATCACCGCAGAAAATAACGACGTACCTTCTACTTTAACATTGTTATCATAAGTACTCGATGATACTACAGAACCAGAGCACTTGGCAGTAGCCCGTGCCTGATTCTAAAAAATCCGACCAATGGTCGAGCTTTACTAAATAAATAATAATAATAATAAAGGAAACCTCCAGCGGATGTAAAACGCAATGTTTGTCGGTTGTTTTTGGGAAAATACCAGCTAATTCAAGAATTCTTTATTATAGTGCATAGCAGTAAAAAAGTGTACCGATGACTCTTTTCTGAGTGATGTACATTAGTTTAATTCTAACCGATGCTTTTACCTTTTTACGTGATGAAACCTACACATTCGGGCGACTGAATGTGCAACCATGATCCAATCTGGTCAGGTTCCCCTGGTAGAAGTATCAGGTCAGATGGCAGTTGCACGTAGTTACCTGATCTGCCAAATCCAGGACAATGGTGAAAGCGCGCCCCGGGCCCTCGTGCGCGAGAGCACAACTGGGACGTTAACACTAACATGATCTTTTTATAGCAATAAAATCGTAGCTAAACATTTTGCATTTAGATCTAAGAAGAACGAATGAACTGTAGTTATTGGTAATCACGCTGGTTTAACGTAACCGGGTCTTCTGCCTAATTTTTTTGTGTGGGAGGAAGGTCTGCGGGACTATGAAGTCTGGCCTCGTGCCTGAGTATTTCTCCGGTCATATGATGGGCTTTTTGTTCCCCTGTGGCTTCTCCAACGGGCCGACCTGTATCCGCAGTCTGGCTATCGCTTCTTTGCCGTCCTTCGGCGCGGTACTAGCTTGCCGAGTCGCCGTTCAGGGAAGCCCGACAGACGACCTTGCGACGACGGCAATAAAACCGTAGCAAAATATTTCGTATTTAGGTCTAATGCGCTTATTACATTCAACTAAATTTAGTAACTTTTAGAAGCCAAAAACGTGAGAGCAAATTAAAGTTTTTTTTATACCACTAAGGTGGCAAACAAGCTTGTGGCCTGCCTGATGGCAAGCAGTCACCGCAGCCTATGGACGTATTGGAATGTATTTCTTTTTGTACCACGGCTTTTAAAAAGCGCTGCGACACGTTATATAATATAAGTGATGCAAAAATGGACCTTATTCTATGAGCACGCTTTTTGCTTCTGTATTTAGTCAAATGTAATCAGCGCATTAGACGAAAGAACGAACTGTAGTCATTGGTAATCACACAGGTGTTCGTGAGCAACGATGCTCGAAGCGTACTCACAAGTGGTAGGCCTCCGCGATGGCGAGAGCTGCGGGCTGCAACGCGGCGGCGAGAAGTCCCCGTGGCTGTTGCAACAGTTGCTCGACTTCCTCGGAAGGCCGGTTCAGCATCGCACTCAGGGCTCGCACGCCGCCGGAAGCGGCCTCTTCGAAACCGTTCTCCGCTAGGTAGGATATCACCAGCTGGGGCGGGGGAATGAGTACTTTAAATAGGTAAAGTAAAGTAATAATAAACTGTAGTCGGGACGCCTTCAAGGCGTGAATAGGCTGTTCCTAGACAGGCATGTTCCATCTTCGGCCATCATCTCCAACTTACAAGGTGAGATGGCGGTTATATGCCTGGCTAGACTAACATCTATAAAGTCATCATCTAAGTATCTCTTGATGTCGTTACTCATTGTGCCATGTGATGTGGAGTGTGACACTGGCTTTCAGTAGGCCTCTGATGATGCATATTTCAGTGGTAAAATAGTTAATGCAATGAAGAAATGTTGGCGAAGAAAACCAAAATTTATTTATTTTGTAATACGTCCGCTTCGGCTCCCCTTAGGTTGCCGATGTCCTGGACGAGGTGACGGTGGCCACTTTTTACCAGGACCGTCCGTGTGCCTCCCAATAAAAAAGTGTAATATATGAGCATAACACCGAGCGAAGTGGAGAAACATTTTCTCACGCACAAAGGACCAAATTAAAGTCCCAGTGAGGAAAAAGGGAGCCCAATCCCAGAAACCATAATGATTAATGATCCAGAATTCCAGTGAGGAAAAAAGAGAGTCATATTCCAAAAACCTTAAGGAGTAAAGACTCACCGCAGCCAGCCCCTGCTTGCCCACCATCGCAGCATTGTTAGCAGCATCCACCAGCACTTTCACGTCAGAAGGCACGCCGACCGCGCTGCCACTGTGGAGCTTCTGCGCCGCGCCCTCTACTGCCGCCCACGATTCGGACGCCTTGTCCCCGCAGTCGGCACACAAGGATATTATGTTCGTGAGGGCGTTTGCTGAGAGCCTGGCGGGAGGAACGTCGCTCTTAGTGTGTGATAAGGTCTAGATTAGCGTGTCAACGAGTTTCATTAGAGAGTGCAGAACTGGCTCCATCATGTATCGCCCACTGGCAAGTGAGCTGTTTGTCTTTGTAGATTCTTAGGCAAGAAATTTTTGGGGACGAGGAAACATGTAACTTAAAAGAATGACAATAAATTTGAAATTTGAGATTGTGTTGACAGTGCCTATGCTAAATGTCTGGTGAATAAATTTAAAAACGTGAACTCACTGCATCTGAACAGGTGACCTGAGATCCTTTTCGTCTCCTTGTTCTTCCAAAATCGTTCCAAATTTGTATATGTCTGCCGCTGCATCGCGTATCTTAGATTTTATCTCCTCATCTACAATGCACAATTAAAGCGCTTAACTCAGCTCTAATCAGCGGAGAGGTGCAGAGGTCAAACAATGACATACTAGTAATTATGTGTGCGCTATTATGCTCAGCGTAAAATTATAAAAATAATTTGAATCATGTGACCAACGAATAGACAGCCCACGTGAAGGTAAATGGTAACTGTCACCCAAAACATCCACAATTCATACATTTAGATTGCAGATAACAAAAATGCAGAACCGCAGGTGCGTTGTAACTGTGAGGACTAAGATGAAATGCCTCATGCCTGTAATTTCGCTGGCTACCTTATCCTTCAAACCGGAACACAACAATGCAAGCATTGTTACTTAGCGGCAGAAATAGATAAGGCGTAATTAAAGTACAAAAAACAATGAACCTTCTTTGGAACCCACGATAACAGTGAGATATCATTAGGAAGACAACATAAAAAAACTAAATTGTTTACCATGTCTTAAAAAAACCAGATATAGAGGTAAAACAAGAATAACAAGAATATTAATTGGTAAAAGAAAAAAAAAAATTAATGGTAACAAAATGGGGTTCACAACCAACTTAAAACGGCTAAAACAACCTACTGTTACTCGCTCTTGCCCTTAAGACAGCTACAATGCGGTATCGCACGGGCTTCACCGCACGAATTTAAGAGCATTTTTGCATTACATTTTCATGAAAGATTTCTAGCTTTTACTTTTGATTTTATTTATTTTTATGATTGGCCATTTTAAGGTAATTAAACGAGGTTTCACATAATACATAATATTTGTTGGGTAAGATGCATAATGCAAAATTTCTGAAATGTTGAAGTGCGATTTACGTGACGCCGACTGTAGTACGCGTAGAAGACTATAGTGACTGTTCAAGATCGCGGCATCCGCACTCATATACCATTATGCGCTTATTACATCTGACTAAATTTAGTAGCCAAAATTCAGAAGCAAAAAGCGTGACAGCAAATAAAAGTGGAATATATTGCTCATGGAATAAAGTCCATTTTTGTATCACTAAATAATATTATGTTCCGCATCGCTCTGCCTTTCAAAAGCCGTGATACAAAAATGGACCTTATTTTAAGCGCAATAGATTCCACTTTGATTTGCTCTTACGCTTTTTCTTCTGAATTTAATCTACTGAATTAAGTCAACTGTAATGAGCGCATTAGGCGTGATTTATTGCTCGACCGACAGTCAGCGTTTACGATATGTCATAAAATGTATGCGTGACATAGCTAACCGTCTAGGCGTCTCGTGTCATTGTCAGCGTTGACCCTCGTAACACTAAGCTCAACCTTAGCATCGCATCGGTAGAAAAGCTTTTTTTTATGAATAATCTATTTATTTCTCCACAATATGCATATCTACAATGTTGGTAGTCTAATACAATTGAACACCAGAACCTGTAATTTTATGTACAAATTTGTGGAGACTGGTGCCTGGTCTAGGGAAACCTGTACAACAGGTCACCAGGTCTCCACTTCCGAATAAGCTGTCTTATTGGAGTCTGCTGGAGCTGTCTTAAGGTTTCTTGGATGTCGACTTCGTGCATAACAATCATGGGTATTTCCAATATGGATAGTGTCCAAAATCTGTTTGTGAAAGCTTGTGCCTCGACTAGTCTGAAGGCAGTAGTCTCATGCTTACCTTGCGCCTGGTAAACATTGCAATAAGCCACAAGAAGCCGCTCGACCAGCCGCCCACGCTTCGCATGTCCAAACACAACCAGTTGTGACCAGCATTGCGCCAGTCGCTCGCCGGACCCCGCAAGTTCCAGCGTCTTTATTATCTGGAGAATAAAGTTCAAAATCGTCAGAAATTTTTCGAGTAAAAGTAGGTACGTAAGCTGACATAGCATAAACAAAACCAGGTTAAGAAAAGGAAAGAGGAAAATTTAAGTTACCTTACTTCAGTGGCGCCCACCAACAAATTACTCATATATCTGAAATTGACACCGTTTGGGCCAATCTATTTATGCGTAATTTTACTAATAATGATTCTTATATATTATGACTGTAATTTGAACATATAGATATAAAGCACACATTATAGTAAATACGCGATAAGTAAATAGTGAGTCATCGTTGTCGGGGCCTCTCTACCAATCGGGTCACAACAAATTAAAAGCTAAATTCGCAGAGACTAGTTGACGACCGAAAATAATAAAAATAAATACCTCACCGGTTGAAATAAACAGCAAATACTAAACTGGCTATTATGGAAAGGGATATCCTCGATTTTAATGAGAATAAAGTTGATTTTACACCATTAATAAACAAATCTTATTTTAAATATAAATTGTTTGACTTTTTACTACACAGTGAAAACATCTTTACTCAATATTTTCTTAACGCGAATGGGCTATAGGAGAAGAGGCGTACTGTTACTTTCCATCAGGAGGACTGACATTTGTCCGTGGAATCCCTAGGGGCAAAATGTTTTTGTACTGACCTCTTCCATAACAGTTGGTTCTGGGACATATACATTGGGTACCAGAGTATCTAGAAGTTGCGTTAGCCTTTCAAATGAAGCATGCCTGTGAAGTAAAATAATATTGCTTATTACTTTGTTATTTTAGTTTATGCATTGCATTACATACTTATGCATTACACGACAAGGACAGGACAAGAACATGGATATTTTGTAATCAAACATTTTAACTTACCTGCATGCAACTGTGACTAAATGCCTGTAATAAATGCTTTCTTTGTAGGCATCTCCAACTAATTTGTAATTGTCATCTTTCATTAGTAGAGCGTGTAGTCTTTCTGCTAAGTTTATATCCTAAAATAATTACATAAATTTTAATTTATTAATTAAAAGTTTAAAAACAAAACGTATATTTTGAATTTATGTAATATTACCTGTAAATGATCACTGCAAACTCCCATAGCTGTGATGAAGAAATTCGTGTCTGTAGCTTCTTTGGATTCTAAAGAGCCTCGTTTTTCCAAATCATTCACTATTGTTGTTAAAATATCTATGCGGGGACCACCTGAAAAGAACAGATATTTTACATACAATACAGATATTTTGAAGCTGCTTCTAGTGTTCTCTAAACTGAGAGAAGTGGCACAACAGACATTCACCACAGACGCATGCAACTGCGCTGAAATATCGAGGTAAAAACAATACTAACCATGATAACAAACCCAACAATATGTGTAGTGAATAGTCTTAAAATCTATAGCATTCACTTACGTTCTTTACAGAAAAGGCATAGTAGATAATAATAGGCAGATAGTCCTGGATTTATTCCTAATGCCTTGAATTCTGCGACAATCTGGATGGCTAACTGATGCAATATTTTTCCTGAACCCCACACGGAGATTGATTTGAGGCACGCGGTTAGTGTCTCTTGGTTTGGCGTTAGGTTCTGGAAACAAAGACGAAAACAGTGGTTAGTTAGTTGGGCGCCACACATTACAGTGGTCGTCGAGTTACGGTAAATGCCCGGGTATATCTACACCTGCCTCAATTTAGTCGACTAAATTCGGAAGCAAAAAGGGTGAGAGTTCATTGTATTCAGTCCATTTTTGTATCACGTCTTTAGTAAAGCGGAGACCAGCACAATTAGCAGCGTTTTAACTAACAATAATAATTCGAGGCCTAATTAAATGAGAGTAGCGTACTTGATCAGTACAAAAATTCATCTTATTCTATGAGAAATACGGTCCACTTTGACTTGCTCTCACGCTGTTTGGTTCTTATTTTAGATGACTGTATTTAGCAAATGTAATAAGCCCATCAGGCAAGTTTTCAAACATTTACGCAATGGCCCATTCAAAAGACGTATGATACGGTGGTAGATTCATATTACCTCCTTAGCCCTACCTCCTTATCCTTACCTCCGTAGGCCTTTATTACCTATGGTTAATCAGAGATCCAGAGGTAATTCGATTTGTAAATTTGAGGTAAAATTAGTTTGTCTCATGAACCTCTCACTATACAGGACCTCTAACAGAATGCGTAAATTTTTGGAATTTCATTCTACATACTGTTATAGAAAAATGATACTTTTTATTTACCTGTTCTCTCATTTCTTGTAGCAAACTTTTGAGTGCTTCAGTCCGCAATGTGGTCCCTTCACGTAAAAAGCCTACGCAACCAATGAGAGAGTTATATACACCTGTAGATAGTGGAATGCCCTTTTCTTTTGCCTCTTGCGCTAATGTATGGGCTCTCTCAGCCTGAAATGAAAAGAAAGGTTAAAAGCTGGGAGTTTCTCCCAGGATCTAAGGAAACTATAGAGACAATACAGCCTTTATATAAGACAAGCATGGAAAATGCTATGACAATCAATTACAAAGATGACAACCATTTCCAAAGAGACATTTAATGATTTAATCTTTTTGTAAATTTTGTAAATCATACCTGATAATATTTCGCCATTCCTTGAATAATAGCGCAATAAGATTCAGGCGTTTTAGGCTCCATGGATGTGAAGATTTGGTCAGCTAATCCTCCCAACCTGAGAAAATATTTTTTCATTTACTATAATACTAGTGGACTCGGTGAGACTTCGTTTGTGGCATCCTACCCCTATCCTTCACCTACCCTACATCTACTCTACACCTACCCTACAACTACCCTACACCTCCTTTACTCTAACCTACCATTTATTTCTTGCTTTTAAACCTTCCTCATGAATCACTATCTATTGATGATAACCACATTAAAATCCGTCGCATCATTTTAAAGATACATGGATACATACGGCAGAAGTGACTTTGTTGTATACTTTGTATAGATTATAGAATAAAATTAATAATTTAAGCACATTTTGTATTAAAATGGCTAAGGACCTGTAGTTTAAATATAAAATTGTACAAAATAGTTTTACCTCCAAGTGGTGGCTTGTCTCTCTCTAGAGCTAGCCGCAAACCACCTTTCTTCAAGCCATTCGGCTGAATCTGACTCCTTCTCATTGTAGAAGCATAGCAGCTGAAGGAATTTAGTTTTCAATTCTGGACTGACACCATCAACACCTCCAAGTAATTGAAATACTTTTATTGAATCATCTATTAAAGAATTTTGTATTGTGTATTTCAGGTCTGCTTCTGTAACCTATGTAATTAGACAATTTGTTAATATAATAATAAAAAATCTCAATTAGAAGCTGGCAAAGCATAGAATATAATTTAAATAGGTATTGTTTAGCTCAATATTAAAATTGCATACCTTGCTATCGTCATTGTAAACAGGTTTAGGGCCAAATGCATCTATTCTTGGGTCAGCATTGAAGTATGGAGTCTTAATTCTAAGTGGTGGGTCCCAGACTCTTGTTGTGAACAAGTCTGCATGTTCATCTCTGATCCACGCTGCTGCTTTTCGACCAGCTTCGGCTGATAGAGCGTAGGCCCTCTTCCGATAATTTGATAAAGGTATCAAATATGGGTCATCATGGTATCTGGAATAAAAACGTTGGAATAATATTGTGTAAAAACAGGAATTATTTTGTTTTAATAATAATTACTTATCAGTAAAACCCACTCAACAAATATGAACAATAAAATTATGGACCAAAAAGAAAAACAGAGCAAATGTAAAATAATGCAATGCTGGCTTGTTTGGCTAAATATGACAAAAGATCATCATAACCATCATATCCGAATCTTTATACTTTTATTTAGGAATATGCAGTTGAAGAGATGAGAATACAATAAATTATGAATGAAAACGTACTTGTAATGCGCTGCCGTAGGATCGGGTCCAACAGTTGCTGCTAGTGCCTGTAAGATATCTGTGGGTCCTCTAACAATTCTAGGTGGAGGTGAAATATCGTCACCGGATGGAATTGTTACACTTAATTTTTGGCTTTCTGCAGAAGAGCTCGATCGACATAAAGTTACTAAACGTGGCCATTGTCTGCAATTACACAAATTAATGTATAAACTTTGTTATAGCGGTTAACATTCATTAACATAACCAACATAACCTTAACCACAAAATTACCTTATAATGGTAGTGGAGTACATTTGGTATATTTATACGGACTTGCAATATTTAGAAGTTATGAAGATAAGTTTCGTTTTTATTTCATTAGTTAAATTTTTCAATTTTTTTGTACATAGGGACAAGATAACCTCACTCACAACAAAAACAACAAACGTCAAATTTGACAATTTTATTTTTAACGTGATTACCTAATAACTACGTCAAGATGTGCTGAACATACAGCCATGCTTTTCATAATATTATCTAATTGATTACGTGAAAGCTTTATAGATTCACTTCTGTTATAGTGCCTAAACACGTTAATTTGGCACTATTTCAAGTCATCATTATCAGCATATGAGCACACCAATCCATGGCTGGATATAGACTTCCGCCAATGTACGCCAATCACTGACCGCATTTCAATTGCAGCATTTCACAACTTGTCACTCCACCTGACTGGAGGACGTTCTAGTTCTACACTACGCTTGTCGAGTCGTGTTCTCCACCCAACTCACTCGCGAACTCACTCTCGAATCCCAGCGTTTGTCTACTTGTCGGTTCTTCGTCAAATATTAGGTATACCAATGGCCAGACAACTGGCTGCTAGTTCTGTGCGTTGTGTCAGTAATTTTGGTTCTCTGCTGAATTATATGGGTAGTACCTACCTAATTCATTGCGTATTTTATCCTTCAGAAAGACTCCGAGTATAATGGCGAACTGGTGAACCAGCCGCAGCGTAGGTAGGTAGATATTTATTCCATACTAGTGGACCCGGCGTCTCGTGGCGTCCTACTCCTACTCTACCCTAATAGACGGCAGGAAGCGACTTTGTTTTATATAGAAGTGCAAACGCCAGCTTAAGATGAGCCCTACATTCAAAGGTTCCTGTGCATTACGGGTTTCAAGTTATTTTGACAAAATAATGAGATGTAATTTCTGAATTCAAATATACATATCGGGTTTCAAGTTATTTGCACCAAGTAATGAGATGTAATTTCTGAATTCAAATGTACATACCGGGTATCAAGTTATTTGCACCAAGTAATGAAATGTAATTTCTGAATTGCAACATCAATCACCTTTAATGTAACTCCTATCTAACAAGAAAATAAAGAACGCGAACTCATATCATACCAAGTTTCAGTTGAATTCATTCAGTAGTTTCGAAGTGCTGCGTGGCCAACCAGACAAAAGACAAAAATAAAAAAAATACAGTTTTGGTTTCAGTATCGTTTATAGAGTAGGGTGAGGTGACGAACAGTGACCCACAAAAAAGTTAAACAAAAATAACTCATAAGTTTGTCAATATCATGAAATGTTTTTTGGTCTAGTTGCCTCGCCCATTGCGTAATATATCTGACGCTCACTTTGTATATAAGTTAATGGAAAAAGATTTATACAAAAAATGATAATGCAGATTTTTTGAAAGATGGGAAATGACTTATTGTGTCCACCTCGTGGCACACATTGAACCAGGGGGTTGGTCTACAGCAAACCGGGGAGTACACAGTGAGCTCGACGAATGAGATCACTTTTATTAACGTTTCCTCTTTGTAGTTATTAGCATAGTAGATAAATCAGATAATAAAACATTATTTATAAATGTGTAAGCAATAAGTTTTATTTACCAAAATAACTGTGAAGACTATAAATCAATAACAACATAAATTAACCTATTTTCTAATTACTGTCATTGATGATATTTTTTAAAGTTGTATAATAAATAATCAACTAGCTACACTAGAGTTCTTGAGATCTGTAATAAGACAATCGCTTATTAAAAAAAAAATATCTTTTTATGGCAACTTATGTCAAGTTTTTTATCCGTCATAGAACGTCATTCCTAAAAGTTATAACAAACAATTTTATTTCTGGAGGTATGTTTATTTTCGTGAGTTATGATAAATATTATTAAATACTGGGCAAACAATTAAAAAGGAAGTGCGGAAGATAATTTTCAGCATGATTAATAATTTAGACAAAAGTTCAAGCTAATAGTGACCAAATGACTGAATGTTTACACGAAGGACTGAGAAGGAGTAACAAGAACAGATTATCCCCAGATTATTGCCATATCCACACTTTATAATTTTTTCTACTGTTAGTCAATACGGACTTATTGTGGTCCTATTATATTTTAGGCGTCTACCGACAGTGGTACCCCAGTGGTAACCCCTAAAAAGGTAAATGATGAAGTAAGGACTCGATCCACTGGTGGAGCCTTGCAGTGGATCTTAGTGAATTGAGGGGGTTGGGTACGGGTAGAGTACGATTAAGGCGCGGATAGGAGTAGGGTACATGTAGGAGTGGGGTAGAGGTAGACTTCATTAAAATGAAACCACGCGAACCAAGACGCGCCGTCCAGCCAATTCATGTATATATTTACGAAGATTGAAGGCAGGAGCCTGATATTGCCTACCCGCATTATTAAAATGGGATCACTCTAAAAAAATAACCGGTAACTGATTAATATGAATATTTAAGGTAAAATAATTAAGAAAATCAGAATCTTGATGTTGTACTAACTGATGGCTAACTGTTCGTGCCGTAACCAAACAATGCAAAGATATTCAGTATAGAAATAGAAAAATACATTACTTTTAAAAGATGCAGTATAAGGTTAAAACCCTAAAAATTACTACATAAGATTTTCCGTATTTTTACGCCGTAAATCACATAAAGCCCCGAGGCGCGGGCGTTCTGCACTGGAGCTCGCTACTGACTGGAAAGCAAGAAGCGCGGTAAAAACCAAGTACGATCACGCTTACTGCACAATCTAGCAACGTTGCGTTATGGTGATACTAATGGTGGCTAACTGTGTACTACTGGTTCACTGTTTGACATCTCACCCTACCCTCTAAAAAGAGACTGTGTACAATATGTGTACAGGCAACAGACAACTAACGCGTGCACAGGGCAGAGACCTATGCAAGCCGAAGCTGCATGTTCACGAGGCTTCGGATACCAACGCGCAAAAAAGTCCGTCCGGAATTTTTGAGATATACGAGTATATTGTCAATGTAGGGACAACTAATTTTTTACACGAAAAATACCATGGGCGGGGATGTGTACAGGTATGAGACCTTTACTAATCGATGCTAGACACCCACGAGGCTTTGCATACCAACGCTCATGAAAATCCGTTCTACTGTTTTTGAGATGTTCTATGTCAAAATATCGGTTGTTCATAAAAGTTTGAGACAGTGGGCAAACCATGGGCAATCAAAAACCCCGGGACGGATTTTTTTACGCGTTGGTGTCCGATGTATCATGAACATGCAGCCTCAGCTTGCATAATATGTCTTTGCCCTGGGCACTTGCTTGCCCTAGGTTTGCCTTCTGTTTTAAACTTTTATGAACAACCGATACTTTGACATTGAATATCTCTATAACTGTAGGGTGGATTACTATGGTCCCATACAAACAAAAATGCATTTAAAGAGATCTTCAAAATGGAGTATGTGTCAATCCTGTGTACATACTTTTATTTTTAATACTAGCTTTTTGTTGGTCCAGTTTGTTAAGTTCTTTTTCAAAATAAGTTCAATGTACAGAATTAGACCTGTTACGGTTAATGTAAGTGTCCAAGTTTTGGCACTGTTGGGATGCATTGGAAGCATTGTGGTATGGATACTGTGAAGACTCAACGAAGTTTGCCGAAAGGCTTAGTTGTATCCGCCTGCTTAAAATTACTTAAAGGTGAAGGCCATTCTAGCCAGTGTTTTGTCCACATCTACTCGAGACTGCACTGCGAGACTGATGCTACTCCGACTAGCATCCGTTGTGACTCATATACAGATTCTGGGAAGTAGGACTAGGTAGGTATATTGTTATGAGCGAGTCGCAAGTACGAGAAGCAAATTTAATATGTTGGTAGATAGATGTTTAATTAACGTTTGCAATTTAAGTATATGCATTTGTAATAAAACTGCACCATTACTATACAATTAGTATTTTATTAATACCTAATGTCCCTAGAATCACTAATAATACAAAACTATGAAGACTATTGGTCAGTGCATCATTCGTCGATTCCTTATTAAACTCTTCCAATTCCATGATTGCGTTTGATTGAACATCTAAAAGTTGAACTGTTTCTATTGTAGTAGTTCTTAGACTTTCACATTCATAATTAAAGGAATCTACGCAAAGACCTTGCTCGGCACTGAAGATTGTATTGTTTGGGCATTGTATAAGTCTCGCTGTAACAATATCGAATACTCCCCTGACACAAGCGATGTAACTCTTGCAGTCATTCGCGTCTGTATTCGTGTAGTTTCCCA
Source organism: Blastobasis lacticolella (assembly GCA_905147135.1). Lineage (NCBI taxonomy): Eukaryota > Metazoa > Arthropoda > Insecta > Lepidoptera > Blastobasidae > Blastobasis > Blastobasis lacticolella. The sequence goes on from LR990050.1 coordinate 12,903,454, forward strand.
CGTCGGTGCAATTGAATTGAGGCATGCATTGGTATTCAATCATATCGTTGCATTGCTGGTTGATATGGTTGAAGATCGAGGTGGTTGGGCATTGTAAGTCCGTTGCGAAGAACCTGCTACCGGCTCCGATGCAAATGGTATATCCTTGGCAGTTAGGCACGACGTTGTTCGGGAATTTGCCTCGTTCACTGCACTGAGACACCGCCAGACCAAAAGTCTGACAGCCCTGGAATCGATAACATTATGAAAATAAATATCTACTTACTTACTTGGTTATCTATTTACACGCTTTCATGAGTAGGTTTAGGTACAGGTAAGTTAGGTATAGTCACTTATTAGTAGGAAAACAAGTTGTAGCGCAAAACAAGTGCCACATCATATCCGTTTTGCAGTTTGGTAAACATAATCTCATTCTAAACGTAACTTATTTTGACTAGCGCTACAGAATACTAATATTAGCTAGCACAGTGCCCACCATGTCAATGCTGTGTCCCGGGTTCTTAATTCCCAGTCTTATAGAAATATATTTGATATTATCTCTTTTAGAATGAGTAAGATTGCGGATCAAATGAGCAGCATGTTTTCTGTTGTTTATTTTCTCCAAATAATGTGTGAAGCGTTTTGTACCACTGTTTTACATCGCAGAGTGAAGTTATGCGAGCGAAACCTTGCGCCAGGCGTATAGATGGAGGCTAGTGGGTAAACTTGCGGGGTGTTAATGATATGATAGAGAAGCAATGTTTTCAAAAACACAACACAAGTCACAAACACAACATTATATAATTTAACACTATTTGATCACTTACAATGAATAACAATAAAACTCTTGCGTATGACATCTCGATAACACTCATTTCAATGAGACTACCACATCCAGAATCGTGCGCAGTTTTTATGTTAAGATATTATCCGTGTCATTAGTCAGCCTTTTGCTTTTATGGCTAGTACACAAATTTCACCTATTCTACTTAGTTTTGCAGATCCTCTCTCGTATCACACGACTGATAAGTGCGTTCCATAGTGGAAAATACAGGCCCTATGTCAAGTAAGGGAGGAGACACTTGTCCATTATTGTTATCGATAGAATTAGGTACATAGAAGTATTTTATTATCGCCTAGGAACATGGTCGGAGGGACTGTAATGGAGGGTAGCGGATGCGGTGCCGGCCTTTGAGGCACATGCCTTTTGAAGAACCCAAGTTGTAGCGCAAAGAGAAGATTGCGTGATAAGTCACAACTTTACTTATTTCCCGAAGTACTTAAGTCATCTCATTACTCATCTGCTTCAAAGAGTTCATCCTCATAAGTTAGAACCAAAATGGTCACAAAAAATATTTTACCTTTATTTAAATTAAATGCTGCCACAGCAAGAGGGCATTCGCCAGAACATAGTTCGCCTTTTTGGCAGAGTTCGCAAAAGACGAGTTACCCTTCTGGCAAGCGGGCTTTCTGGTCGCTCGCCAAAGCTGCCGAGGGAAACTTTAGTCAGTCGTCTCTGCCTTCAGTACGTAGACCTGACGGTAACCTAGCCCACAGTTAATTTTGCCTCAAACTCGACCCTGAATGACGGAGGCGCCAACCTGCCTACCATCCCAAGGTGCAGCAAATCTTGTTTGCCACCTTAGTGGAACAAGAAAAAAACTTATAAGTACTTTGTCGATTGAGTTTTCTGCATAGGTGTTTCCTCAGGTAGAGCATAATATCTTAAAGTAGAAGATGGAATGGCTGTAGTTCCAGCCTAATAAATACATACCAATGGTATGTTTGTTGTATAGGGAAAAACTTTATTTAATACTCACGATTCGCCCCAGCTTTGCACGGGGTTTCTTGACTTTTCTTTACTACCTATAATATGCATGTATGCAAGTAACTGATTGTGAAAACCGTATCAAAATCCATTGCGAGGTTAGCGAAAATACAGAGAGATAGACAGACAGACGCGGAATTGTATACTCTTACAGTAATTCAAGAAACTGTTATCTTTCATACAAAAGAGTTCAACGCGAGCGTCGCACCCGTTGATGATTTTATATGAATGTAATTAAAATTTGAATGTATAGGTAGCAGTTTTCTATTGCTTTAATTTAGAGCTTAAGGCTTTAAAGGGTGTTATTGTTATACTTACACACATAAACACATACCTACATATATAGGATACAGTAATTACAATAATGATTTTTAAATGTACAAAAGATAAAACGTGATTTTGAAGAGATCCTTCCCTCCGATGAGACGGAAGGAATACATTAAAAGTTTATCATTAGCTCATCACGTCACTTGATGATACTTGACTTGACTTGAATGACTTGATATTTAAAGCCTTCGTCGTTCATGACGATAATCTGAAAGTGCAATATACAGTGTAATACATAGGTGTCTACAGGGGCCATCTCACCTTGTAAGCTGTCTCTTGAGGCGCGATCCTAATAGGAAACCTCAAAACCGCCCGTTGCCTACTGTTGTCAATTACAACAACGCCTGACGCTGTCTCCGCTGGAAAATATTTTCCTCTTTGAGCCTCAGTTCTGTCTTGCCCTTGGCTTCAATGCCATGTGGGCCTTCAATTTGGCTACTAATTAGTGTCAGAAGTCAAAATATCACGCATCATAAATGTGAGTCCATAGTTAGTCAACAGTTTTTAACTTCCGACGAAGAGAGAGGGATGTATTCAGTTTGACGTGTGTATTTGTGTATGTGGAGGTGTGTGTCCGTCAGTGGCATCGTAGCTCCGAACGGATTGATCAATTTCGATGCGTTTTTCTATATTTAAAAGGCAGTTAATCGAAATGAGTTTTAGATTGGATTTATTAAAATCGGTTTAGTACTTAAGAAAATATTTGAGTATATGTAAACTTTGTTGGTTGGCTTTAAGCGATTAGGCCGCCTGTTGTTTGCTCTGTATGTTATGCTACCTATATGTACCGACTGTATCCTGACAAATGCTGTATTTATGCAAAAAGTTTTCAATTCTTGGTCGGTAGTTTTCCTACGTTTTTCTGTCGTAATATTTATAGTGCCTAATAACGTGCAATTTTTCGTGCAAAAGGATGTCGTTTTATAGCTACCATTTCTTCTTTTATGGGGCTGTAATTAAATTACGTTTCTCGACTCTAACACAATACAACACTATGTTTATATTGAGATAACGCATTTTTGTTTGAATTCAACTCTAGCTTTACCTGGATTCAACCATATCTCTGGGTATTCTGATAACTACAATGTCACAAACATGCGTGTTCTTTCTCAGATGTCGCTGTATTATATTTCCATGTACAATAACTTTCATTAGAAATATTAGTTCCTCTTTACGCCGTGCGTAAACTCACTATCACTATTGTTCGTGGACAGGTATGCGATGTGTTTGTATCCGACACCGCTTGTCCACGTCCTTCTTTCCTTATTAGTTGAATGACAAATTGAAATTAACTTAGTTGATTTATTTACGCATACCAGTATTATAATAATTCATGGAATTTGAATCATACAGTAGCATTTACCTTGAGCTTGCAGGAGTTGGTGACTGATACGTCCGACGCACAATAGTTTGCGCTCCATCATGTCGCCATCACGAGTTTACCCATTGGCGTTTTAACGGAGTAGTCTTCTTTTTCAGAAATGTTAGGCGCTGTCACAAACTGTCGCGTTAGGTCTCTTCAGACCGTGGATACTGTAATATGTGATAAGTGCACCATAAACTTTTTCCAAGCAGCGAGAGCAAGGGTCCACTGCCAGAACTTTGTTACTTGCTACAGGTTACTGAGGTCTAAAAAAAAAGATTGTATCCAAGATAAGTAATGAGCAGTTTTCCAATAGGTATCTAAAGCATTCCTAACCACTCACTAGATGTCGCCCTGACAATTTTGGTAATTGATAATTGCTTGAAATAGGATCTTAGCAAACAGGACATAAACACTGAGTACGTTGTATTGGATAATATTGTATTTGTCAAGAGTTTTTAACCATTTTAGAGGTTGTAATAATAATGGAACATAGTGCCAAGTTTCTATAAATATTTCTTTTTACATTTCGTTCAACCTTTAACAGTTATATTAATAAACATTTTATTTTTAAGTTTAGTATTAGTTGGCTTCATGAAATCACTGCCACCATCATACAGATTAAAAAATTATTACCAAAATTGTAGGATTGCCATCTATTGATGCTTTTTGAAACCAACTATCAATACCTACTGGAAAACTCGTCATTGAATAAAAAATATTTTTTCATAGCAAGTTTTTATCGCGCGGTATAGAACTCATCGAGACCATTCCAAAGAGCCTATTGTCTATAATTTTGTTTTGTAATCATCATAAACTCAAATTAAAACTCAAACTCAAAATTTTATTGATTAGGACATTAAACATCTCTTTCAATCTTCAAGAAAGAGGGGGGAAGGAAAGTAGGAAGGAAACACACAGTGACACGTTGGCCGCCCCATGGCCGGAGCACACCTACCCCACACCGACCACGGTCGGACCGTGCCCGACAACACCAGACAGACATATTATATTATTATTACATCATCATGAGAAAAAATGTGTTTATTTTGAGTAAATGTACGTAAACTGAAAATTAATATTTGACGTCAAACGTGAACCGATGTTGACAATCCTTTTTATATGAAAGTGATAGCAAAATCGTCACGAAATTCCTCCATCTTATAGTCTACAGCGCTACATGGTGAACCGTGGCTTTGGCAGTGAAGAACTAATTTGCTGCTAGCAGAGCAACGTGTCCCGGGGGGTTTAGAGTTGGGCAAAGCATTGGTGATACCCTGGTGTTGCTAATGTCTATAGGCTGTGGTGAAGACTTTCCATTAGGTGGCCCGCTTGCCTATTTTTTCTACCAATTTTTATAAACTTATTGTCTAGTTATACTAGCCAGGCATTTCACCGCCATCTCACCTAGTGGTAAGCGACGATGCGGCCGATGATGGGGCATGCCTGTCTAGGAACACCCTATCCACTTTAGCGTTGAAGGCATCCAATTTATGATAATTAGGTAAGACACTAGCCGGCAACGTGTTTCTTTCCTTTGCCATACGCATTATAAAGGTTGAACTAAAGCGACTTGTACAGATAGCTGGCAGATCCACAACATAAGGGACAACATTTGAAGGGACTTTGACTCCCTGTGTGTGTTCTACCGGCTGTACTATGGGGAGTGTTCTGCGGAATTATTTCATCTGGTGCCCACGTTTCTCGCTCGTACGATTCGCGCAACGCATTGGCATCACCGTTGGCTTTACTAACGTCCATAGGCGGCGGTGACCATATTCCATATTACATAAAAAAAATCATAAGGATGAAGGGCTCACCTGGATCGCGTCGAAAGTGGCCGCCGGAATGAGGTCTTGCAACTGCTTCACACACTCTGCGAAATGCAACCTGTAGAAGACCGACAGACGCGCAACCCTAAGCTGATACTTGAGGCTCGGCAGCTTAGCTTCAATCAACTGCGGATCGCAAATTAAGTTCTTTGTACGTTTTTCCACCGAATCCAAAGTTGACACATAAAAAATAACACTTAATTTATTTTTATTTAATTTAGTTCAATGTGCGTAATCTGCCTATCACATTTGCATTATATCACATTATCACAGCCCATAACAGTTGACTGCAGGACTTAGGGCCTCTCCCACGAAAGAGGAGGTTATTGCCATAATCTCTACTCTTTGCAGGCGGATTGAAGATCGCAGTGTTATAAATATAACAATGGAAAAAGCTGCTGCCCGTTTTCCAGTCTACGGAGACTCTATTAGATATTTACTCTTGAAAATATTAGTCGCCTTGTACGACAACCAAGAGTGTAAAGGGTTGATGCTATTCTACTCTGCCGTACATCACACGGCCTGTTAATCATACTCAGGCTTAATACCAGAGTTGCTAGTGCTAGGGCAAATAGTAATATGTAGGTGTTTACGTGGTAATGACTTCATATATGCGCCATTTTTGTTTGGAGATCCATACGCCCATAAAATGTAAGTGTAGCTCAAAATTTTCCAATGTTATGCTGTTTAAGATATAGTTAGGCCACAAAATCTAAGCAGGTCATGGCTCATCCTCATAATGAGCACTAATTAGTGATAATTAGAGCAATCAAAGACTATTTGCCTACAATAATTTTTACTGTACCTACATCTTCAAGTATATAATGCAGAGCCGTGGTAAAAATCATATCAATACACAATGGAGGCCAAATTGGAAATCACATTGATAGTGGTAAGTTTATGTCGCACTTCTCATTTTTGATAAGTTCTAAAATGATACATATTTTTTTCTCAAGCTTCGTGATAAACACGCGGTATAGTACTCAAGATCATTCCAAATAGAGCGAACACGATGGTGTTATTTTCATTAGTTCCTATGACCACCTTCCGACTCCGCCAGCAGACCAGCTCCAGGGTACCATGTTAAGGCATTGTCATGGCCATGGCACGGTCAAGTTATATAGGTATACAAAGTTTAAGGTCAATTGAACACTGGAAAGTGGGTCAAAATAGGCTTGCGAGATTTGTTCCGAACATACAAACATTACAAATTAAATTAAAGCATGTATGAAAGAAAAAATCAATCTCATCATCCTCATCAGAATCCTCTGCCTCTGTCAGGATCTGTTTCCTTACACTACTGCCGTTGTCATGCGACGGGCGGTTATGAGGTCTTCTATTGGTCGGGCGACGTCCGTCCTAATTAGGACAGCGCCTACTCGTACTCGGGACACATTCACCTTTTTATTCTTATTGGTACCACAACCGGTATATTGACGCTAAGATGATAATTAATGTATTAGGGATTTTTAAATAGACCCGCATAATCCGTTAGAGAATTCACTGATTCACTATATCGATTCACGATAATCGCAGCAGCGATCAGCAGGGGGAGCAGGTGAGGTTGGCGTGAGCCCATAAGATAAGGTAGAGCCCCCCGCTCCGTATTAGAGCAGGTAGACCTAAAGTTTGTAACTTCAGAAGTCTTATGATCCCACTGCATGCTGCATCATATTCTCAATAATATCAACTATAAAAGGTAAAGGAAGTTTGTATCATCATCACAGCCCAAAACAGTCCACTATTTTATTTTTTATGAACAATAACAGATGTATTTAGTTTAAATAGAATTAGATTGCTGTTAAACTGTGAAATAAATAAACAAATAATTTCAGGTGTTCGGCGCAGTGTTCGTCGTGTGGCAAGTGCATGCGCAGGTGAACTGCACAGAAACAGGTGCTGGCCGCTTTGCCGACGAAAACGACACGACCTGCCAGAACTACACACTCTGCGTCTACAACTCTTCGTCCACTACATATCTGTCGTACGACTATGTCTGCCCCACAACATCTTTGTTTAACCCCAACACAGCTGTATGTACCACTAACTACACGTGCGAGTCCAATTCCACGGATACCAATTCCACGGATACCAACTCCACGGATACCAACTCCACGGATACCAACTCCACTGATACCAACTCCACGGATACTTGCTCAGGCGCCGGTAGGTTCGCCAACACATCGGATACGACTTGTAAGACTTACACCCTCTGTGTTCTAGATACTGATGGCACGTACGGCCAGTACAATTATACATGCCCGACCACTTCGGTGTTCAGTCCCACCGCTAGAGTGTGTACCACCAATTATAATTGTACTACTGCTTAAGTTTTTATGGCTCTGTTACAAAAATGAACAGTTTCTTTATGTTAAAACTGGCTTTAGACTTACTACACTTTATATCGTGCGAGTGGGAGAGGGGGAAGGGAATAAAAAGCAGATGTCTTATTCCAGACCCTAATCTAGCTACCTACCAAATTTCATTGAAATCCGTTCATCCGTTTAGGCGTGAAGAGGTACACACATGCACACACAAATTTTCGTATTTTATATTATAAAACTGGAAAAAAAATAGTATGAACCTAATAAAAAGTTAGAAAACATCTTTTTTGTGTATAAATTTCACATAGTAGATACATGAAGACTTGTCCTTTAACCGAAATGTAACTTAACTATTTAATCTAAGTACATATTGTTCTAGTTCCATAAATAAGTTTTATAGTCGTGCCAACAATTTTTTTATTTTCTTCTCATACTAATAAGAGCATCATTTCGAACCATTATACTTAATATATTGAGTATTGTAATGTATACGAAGGTGGCATAGGCAACAGTTACCACTTTCAATCAGGTGGACTGTCTGATGGTTTGTTACTGAGTTATTTAAACAAAACCGGCCAAAACGTGACGAACCATAAGCAGTTACCGAAGCGTATTGCCGACCCCGCAAAGGCCAACCTTTTCACACTTTTCTTTAAGACTCAATGCTGTACCTTCTCATGTGGAAAACCTCAACAGAGAGCTTATTCCACAACCCAAGAGTACGTGAAAGAAAGTACTACCTCTGGTATCATTAATTTGGAGGATGAACTCACTGTCGATGGTGGGCGCTGCGATGATATGATACTAAGTGGGCGTGGGCGCACCATGTTTAAAATTCGTCGAAGCAAACACCGTAATTATATATGTGGTAGAACATGCAAAGGGAGGCTAATTACCTAAGGTCCGATACCACTTGTGAGCTTGACATAGTCCACAATTCTCGCAACGCGTTTTTGGAGCACTTCTAAACGACCCAAACTCATGCAGACCCAGAACTGGGTGATATTCCAAATGGGGTTGAGCACAGGTTCAGGCATTTGGTGGATAAGGTCAAGTTGACATAAAAAAGTGGCCAATAAGGCCTATGCCTTTTTTATTTCAGCTTGACCTTATGCAAATGCCACATGCATTGAAAATAATTGGAAATATCGCCATTATATATATCAATGCAGTTCAATGGGGCGTGACCAGGAACCGTAGTGTGCAAATTTTTTTTCGGCGGTGAAAGACAACTCTTGTCTTTGTGGGGTTAAATTGGACTATAATCAGTCGCCTTCAATTGGGATTGGAGACTTCTTAGAGCAGAAAAGTTGGTCTCTTGATTTTTGACTTATAGTAGATTTTCGCGACTTTCCACAAATAAGAACGAGGGATATTGGCACGACCCGCATGAATGGCTACCCGTATATTAAGCTCGGTCCTCTTGAATCAGTCGAACAGACACGTTTTGCAATTGATAAGAAATTCGCGCTTCATGGCAATATATTTTATTGAATAATCAAAGATAAACTTCATTGCTCTAGAGGATTGCCGTACGGTACTATAAGTAATCTTGTTGGTTTAGTGAACGTAATCATAGCCATTTCATTCGTCATCGTTTGGCTAACTTAATTTACCGACTATGCCTATTGAGTAAATTCCCAACTTGAATAAGTTTATAGGGTTAAGTCACAAGAAGTACGTAATATATATTTAATGCGTGAATGTATTAGATTAATTTCAAGTCACTACCAGACCAGCGTAGGATCTAACTTACCATGTTTTTTTATGTCATACGATAGGTGAACAGGCAAGCGGACCTTTGTTTATACTAGAACCTACACCTGATGGAAAGTGAATTCCACCTACCATCATAGATCATCATCACAGCCTATCAACAGTCCACTGCAGGACTTAGAGCCTCTCCCACGAAAGGGGAGGTTATTGCCATAATCTCTACGCTTGGCAGGCGGGTTGGAGATCGCAGTGTTGTAAATATAACAATGGAAAACGCTGCTGCCCATTTTCCAGCCTACAGAGACTCTTTCTCCCTTCTCTCTTTCCTTTCTTCTTTCTTTTTTTTTGAGAGATCTTTGGTCTTGAAAACATTAGTAGCCAGCCTTGTACGACACCCACGAGTGTAAAGGGTCGGTGCTATTCTAATCTGCCGGACACCACACGGCCAATCACAGATACCCGCAGTTAATTTACGCCTTTTTGCGTAGGTCTGCGAATCTGTTGCCTACCTTTGAGATAGGGTAGGTGATGCAAATCCCCATATCTAAATGGATTACGTGTGTATCATATATAGTTCACAAAGCTTATTGACGGACCATTTCTATCCCACTAAATCAGCCAAAATCACACAGGATACATACAAACAGCAGGTTCATTTTCAAAATCTCATGAAAAATCACATTACATCATTATTGATAATGTATGACATCAAATTAATCCACGTTATTGGGGGATATTGTAGTTTTACTGGCCGTATGGCGTATAAATGCAAGCCGCTCGAAAATAACTGGTAATACTGGGTGAAGGCGCAATGGAGCAAAAAGTTGGACTCGCCATATTGATCGTAAGTTTTTAGTAATCATACTTACATTTTAGTGAATAATCTGTTTCTAGGCAGGCATGGTCCATTTTCGGCCGCATGGTCCTTTCCCATCATAAGAGTAGGCGGTCAAATGTAAATGTAATAAGTAGGTAAAATAATTGTCTAGGTCAGCATAGATCGACAAACAAGCACAACGATCACACTGTCCCATGGATAAGACATAATACATTGTAATCTACCTTGGTGTACCTCAAGGAATCCTTTTGTTTCCTGCACGTTTCTGCTTTTACCATGTGAAAAGCAGCAATACTAATCACATATTTTTTATTACTGTCCAGGTGTGTTGCGTATTCTGGCAGGCCGAGGCTGCTGTGAACTGTACCAGCGCCGGTCGGTTCGCAGAGCCATCCGACACCACCTGTCAGAACTACACACTTTGCGTCTACGACAGCTCTACTGGCAGCTATCTTTCTTACAACTACGTGTGCCCCACCACCTCAGTCTTCAACCCCAACACACAGCAATGTACAGCTTCAGGCAACTACGTCTGCAACGTAACTACCACAAACAGTACTACCAATTCCTCTTCAGTCTGCACCGAAGATGGTTACGTAGCTGATCCAGATTCGAGCAACTGCACCACCTACATAGAATGTGTGGAAATCGACGGCTCCTTCGAAGAAACCACGTACACCTGCCCTAGTGGTACGTACTTCAATCCTAACACGACCTTATGCGAGTCTGACTACAATTGTACTAGCAGTGATTCGAGTACGTTTACTTGCACTGCGGCGGGCCGCTTCGCCAATACAGACGACAGTACCTGTAAGACCTATTACTACTGTGTCTTGCAGAGTGATGGCACTTACGTACAATATGAATACACGTGCCCGACGACGTCCGTCTTCAGTCCTACGGCCAGTTTGTGTACAACAAATTATACATGCTCCACTTCCTAACACAGAATATCCCAACCTGGGAATGTCATTATGCGTCAGGAGGTAATTTATGTGTGATATTATAAGTTGTCGAATGAGGCTTTTCTAAACAATTTTTGTTACTGATTCACTGAATGTTCTTAGTTGTATTTTGAGATAGACATAAGGTTTAAGAAAATATTGTTAGATAACTTAAGTCGTATTATTTAATTACTGTTATGATTTTTACTATCCTTACCAAACATTTACATTATAATAATTGTTAACGATATGGCTTTAAAGCAATGGTAACTACTGATATGTATTCACAAACTATGCACTATTAAATGTTACATCATAATATACACTTCTAAATTTACATCGTCTCCTTCTTTTTTAGTAATTTTTAAATGCCTTTTGTACTTCTCGTACCGTTTTCTGTTAGGAATCTGTTTTATGAGTACCTCAGTTAGTTTTCTTGCAGTTTGGTGTTTTGAGAGGGGCTTCTGTAATTTATCAGCGTCTGCGGTATGCAGAAATCTGGTTGGTCCATACGGCATAAGTGTAGGATTCTTCATCGTAGATTTATCATAGCCATTTCATACGTCATCGTATGGCGAACTTAATTTGCCGATTATGCTTATTGAGTAAATTACAAAATTAAATGAAGTTTATAAGGTTAAGTTACAAGGAGTACGTAATATATCGTTAATGCTCGTATGTAGCAGATAAATATCTAACTTATCATGTTTTTTTATGTCATACGGTAGGTAAACAGGCAAGCGGGCTTTTCTTTATACTAGAACCTATACCAGATGGTAACTGACCTCTGCCTGCCATCCTGTATACCCGCAATAGTTGAATATGTTGCCTACCTTTGAGATAGGGTAGGTGATGCAAATATCTACATCTAAATGGCTCTCGTGTATATCATATATATGACACAAAGCCTACTGACGGACCAATTCTATCCCATGAATGCAGCCAAACTCGCACAGGTAACGTACAAACAGAATGTACATTTTCATAATTTCAGGAAAATTCACATTACATCATTATTGATAATGTATGACATAAAAGTAATCCACGTTATTAGGGGATATTGTAGTTTTACAGGCCTTATGGCGTATAAATGCAAGCCGCTCGCAAATCACTGTCAATACTGGGTAAAGACGCAATGGAGCAAAAAGTTGGACTAGCCGTATTTATTGTGAGTATATAGCAATTATACCTTTAGTTTAGTTCAGAATACCTTTCCAACAGGAATAAAGAGGTATGCTAGAGTGAATATTCTATTTCTAGAAAGTCATGGTCCATATTCGGCCGCATCGTCGCTTCCCATCATGAGAGATGGCCGTCAAATGTAGTAGTTAAAATAATTCAGCATACATCGACAAACCAGCACAACGATCACACTGCCCTATGGATAAGACAATGTATTGTAATCTACCTTGGTGTCCCTCAAGGATTTCTTTTGTTTTCTGCACTATACGCTTTTACCATGTGACAAGCAGCACTACTAATTTAATATATTTTATCACTGTCCAGGTGTGTTGCGTAATCTGGCAAGCCCAGGCTGCTGTGAACTGTACTGGCGCCGGTCGGTTTGCAGACCCATTCGACACCACCTGTCAGAACTACACACTTTGCGTCTACGACAGCTCTACTGGCCGCTATCTTCCTTACAACTACGTGTGCCCCACCACCTCAGTCTTCAACCCCAACACACGGCAATGCACAGCTTCTGGCAACTACCTCTGCAACGTAACCACCACAAACAGTACTACCAATTCCTCTTCAGTCTGCACCAAAGATGGTTACCTAGCTGATCCAGATTCGAGCAACTGCACCACCTACATAGAATGTGTGAAAATCGACGGCTCCTTCGTAATACCCACGTATACTTGTCCTAATGGTACATACTACAATCCCAACACGACTTATTGCGAATCTGACTACAAGTGTACCAGCAGTGACAAGTTTACTTGCACTGCAGTGGGCCGCTTCGCCAATAAAGACGACAGTACCTGTCAAACCTATTACTACTGTGTCTTGCAGAGCAATGGCACTTACGTACAATACGAATACACGTGCCCATCGACGTCCGTCTTCAGTCCTACTGCCAGTATGTGTACAACAAATTATAAATGCACCGGGAATGCCCCGACCTGGGAATGTCAAAATGCGCCGGGAGAAGTATGCCCCTTATGATAAGTTGTCGAATGAGGCTTTCCTAAACAATTTTTCTTACTGATTCGCTGAATGTTCTTAGCTGAGGTTTAAGAAAATATTGTCAGATAACTTATGCCGTCTTATTTAATAATTGTTATGATTTCTACTATCGTTTCCAAACATTTACAATGAAATAATTGTTAACGATATGGCTTTAAAGTAATAATAACTACTGATATTATGTAAGCACAATCTATGGATTATGAAATGTTACACCATACATATTATTATCTAATAAATACTTCTAAATTTACATCGTCTCCTTCTTTTCTTAGTAGTTTTAAAATTCCTTTTGTACTTCTCGTACCGTTTTCTGTTAGGAATCTGTTTTATGAGTACCTCAGCTAGTTTTCTTGCAGTTTGAATATTTAAATTTATATCTGAGAAGGGTTTTACTGATTTATCTGCGTCTGCGGTATGCGGAAATCTGGTTGGTCCATACGGCAACAGTGTAGGATTCTTCATCGTAGAGAAGAAGCATCTGAAGTATTTCTCTCGAGCTTTCTTTATTTCTTCGGCAGAAATTTTCTCTTTCGATATTTCGGGGGCTGCCTCTGGAGATGAGGTGACATATTTCGTGGTCTCAGGAAAGAGAATACTGGAATCAGTATTTATTTTACTTCTGCCTTCCTCTTCCGTGAACCTTCTGTAGAAACTCTCGTAGTCGGCAGCTGGAATCGCTGTGACCAAGAAAGTAGATTCATTTAGTTGATGCACCCTGTATGCTTGCTCCCGTTTCAAACACAAAATATAGCTAACAAATAAACATTGTACAAATAAAATATGTTTTATGAGCATTAATAGTATTGCTTCGTTCTTTCATTGTCATATTGACATTGAAATGAATGACGGTAACACTTTTGATGTCTAGAAGTCTAGTTTTTAAGCATAATCATCTCTTTGAACCACTCTGTTCGTCATATAGAAAAGTCTGCAGTTATATAGGTACGGCATCTCTGTAATTGTTTTTGGTGGGAGATGTTCTTGTTATTTAGTTTTATGTTCAACTGCAAAGAACAAAATGATCTTGCGCACACTCTAGATCCAGAGCAAAACAAGCACCTAATATTCTTGTAAGGTGCTATCAGACAGAAAGCGGTCGCGCGTTCAGGAGTTCCGCGTTCGCATTCTGCGTTCGTTGTCTTGTACTACATTGACATACCTACCTACGCAGCAGGCATTCAGACAGAATACGCGCGATCGCAGAACGCGAACGCGGAACGCTCGAAGCGCGACTTCTTTCGGTCTGAGAAGTCCCTTAAATAAGTACGAAACATTGTAATGGCGACTTAAACTTTCATAGCGTTATTCATAAATCAGAGAGATTAGCGGTGTATCATAAAGAGAAAAGAATAGACTTGGTAGGTAGTCCTGGAGGTTACAACCAAACCTTGACAAAGTACTCCAAGCAGGCTGCCTCTTCTTGGTAGTCTGCGATCTTGCTGTGTACACACATCGTCCTATGGAAGGTCTTCAAAAGTAAGAGGAGGACGTATATCTGATGACAAGGCATTTTCCTCATCTTAGCGTCACTACGACCCTTGCACTACACCTGAAAGCACCTGAAAGATGAAATGTCTGTTGAACCTACTGGTAGAATGGTGGGACAAGTGATAGGTGCTGACATTATACGCATTGCATTAAACTTTCGACCGTTTCGATTTGTAAAATATGTGTGTTGTTTGAAAACAATCAGGGGTAACAACAATTAATAATGTGCTTGTGTACCCACATATACATGTTTATAGCAATAAAAGGTAAGCCTCTTATCGTCAGAGAGTGATCTTATCGGCTCACGTAGTAAAAAGTGAATGAAAACAGCCACAATGCATGTCGAGAGTCAGCTCCCATAGCGCGGAATCAAGGTCAAATTTGTCTGGCAAATCATCCAAATAAACCTTACCCTCACGCTGTTCTTCACAATGGAAACCATACCTTACTGCGTAGAGTATTAGTTACAATTTCAGTAGTTGGCGGCGATGTGAGTTATGTCAGTATGGGGAAAAAGCATGGGATAGTTCCCGATGGCGTATTGTTTTCATTGCCACCGCACGTACGTTAGTTAATTGCTACTTCCGTAAATTAACAGAACAAGCCGTGGAGTCACTTAACAGCTAACTTACAACAATACTTAACAAATTACTTTCGAAAGTTATAACGTTTGGAACTCAAATAAGTATATTACCAAGGCAGACGTTTTCTAATTTATCGTTTAAGCAAAATATGTCCAAGTATTGTGCTATGACAAATTGTTTACCTCCATCTATTGTTAACATCATTGTTGCGTTGTCATGCATATCTTTGTAAATATTGTGTCGTCTTGCATATGTTTTGACAAGAAAGGAATACTTACTTATAGTAAACAAATGCCTTACAATATAGAATGTGATTTGCCACAGTCCATAAATGGTTGAGTTGCTACATCTATATTTCTGCGTGTGTTAGTTTTGCATTTGTTTTTCCCTTGCATAGATTTTTATGACGTGCATTATTTTTATTCTATCAATTATTTATTTATTTAACAGTTTATTGCACACAGTAAAATACATATCATATTAAGCCTAATCATTCAATAGCCATTGTTTATCCCGGAAAGTAAATATAAAATAATCTAGTACTGGACTTGGGCCTAACTCAATGAACGGCAATGCACCCTGTTCGTGATGCTTTCCACATCCAGCTTCCCTTCCACCTGTTATGGATGCTGCAAATAAACGAAGAGTTTTTAGTTAGAGTTTTCATTCTCTGTCTGTTCCCGTTCATTTACCTGTAAGAGTTGAGGGTAGCTATAATGCAGCCATATTAATTAATTGTTTCGAAGATGCTTCCTAGGAATAGTCACTTTCAACCACATCATCTCTCACTTATACAAAAACTTTCGCGCTACTTATATCCAACACCGTTAATTGTTATTTTTCAACCTTTTTTTGTCAACCTATACTCCACTCTGGACGTGGAAGGCCAATCCTAATGTGCGTCCATGTGCCCTCAGGTTGCCATACGTATCCAGCGTCCACCTGCGGCCTTTCGCAAATTGTCACTCCACCTCCTTCGTAGTCCTTCGTTCGTCGTGGTTTTCTGTGAATATTCTACCAGTATTACCATCAGCCTATTCCAACTATTTCCCTGCCCATAGAACACGTCACTATCGTGTGATATCCGCTTTCGCTCGCGTGTCTCCGTTGCGATCTCAATCGATTGATCAAAGAATGATACGACCGCATCGCTATTACCGTTCAGATTTACATATTTAATTTAGATTAAGCGTGAACTCTGTCATTGCTCGTTAACAATAATATTAATTTGAGGTGGAATAAGATCCTTATTGAGGGGAGAATCGTAAATCTGTTTAGCGGTTAATCCCTTTCTTATAAGGTATATAGGTAAACGTAATAGGAATAGTTTTTCAGATTTTGAACAAATCAAATTACATCAAAATTTCCTTATTGAGTAGGACATTATATTATTATTATTTATACACTTTTAATTGTTTTTTTTTTTTTTTATTAATAATAGGCTTGCATTTGACCTCAACTCACCTGATGGAAAGCGACGATGAGGTCGAAGATGTAGCATGCGTGCCTAGAAGATACCTATTCACTCTTTATTTGAAGACCCCAAGGTTATACGTATCGGGGAACAATGACTCAGGTAGAGAGTTCCAGTCTGCAGTGCGCATAAGAAAAGCGCTTAGTACGAGATGGTGGAACATCTACCATAAATGGATGAATTGTCAAAGAAGAGGACGGGTGAAAAGTAGGTAGGAAACACACAGTGACATGTTAGCCACCCCAGGACCGGAGCACATCCACCCCACGCCGACAACGGCCGGACCGTGTCCGACAATACCAGAGACAGCCAGTTAGTGCCCGACAATGTCGCTTTGAAGTTTACTGCAGGGGAATCCCTGAACCTGATGTGTGTAGAAGCAAACACTTCCATCAGGTGGACCATCGGTCCGTGTGCTTCCTTTTGTACTAAAAACCACAACTTTTTTGACGCATACACAGGAAGCACATTTTTCAAACATTACCAAATTTTTGTTAACGAAATCGCTGCAAGTCCCACGGTGCGTAAACAACACACTTTCGATGGCTGCGCACGAGTCGCTCATTCTGACTAACGCGCGTTTACGCAACATATGCAACTCAAATCATACGTCGTATTAAAAATATCTTATGTTTTTTTTAGCTTGGACAAATTCATAGCGCCACCTAGCTCTAAAGTAAGCAATGCTCGTGTTATGGGTACCAGAAAACTGATAAACTACTTATATACTTTTTTTAGTACATTACTATACACAGACCCGTAACAGATATTATTTCAACCCGGAACATGACATGGCTCTGCGTGGCAGGTTAACCAACTGAACCACTCAGATCGTATTAAAATCACTGAGTTGTTATTTAAACAAACTTTTTTTAAGACAATTTAAATCATATGCGAATCAATCAGCAGAAGGTTAGATATTACAAGCTTTTTTTTACATGTCCCCATGTCTGTTCGAAATAAAATATTGCAAATTTTTGACACATTTCCCGGTTTTTGATTGAACTAAAATTTTGTGCACTCATGTAAGTTCATTGAAAATGCAATGTTACGATCCATCGAGCTGATCTGATTGTGGAGACAGAAGGTGGCCATTGGTATTCCAGAACTACGCATAGTAAATCCATCGAGTTTGGGTTCGTTTAATTGGTCTTGACAAATACTCTGACTGACAAAGAGACCGCGCGATAAAAGCTTGCTGTGAAAAAATATTTTTCATTTAAACTTGTTTTAAATGTGGAATTTATCAACATCGATCACATTTTTATATTATTTCATATATTACAAGCTACATAAAATATAAGTAATAAATTAAGATTTTCTTTAAATCAGTAACTCCCCATACCTTTTTAGACTACATTAAAACACTTCTAATACACAATCCTAACCTGTTTAGACTGTCTCACACACTATATCCTCAAAACGACCAAATTGTACGTTTACCTAATAAGGCGTGTACTGAATATTATTCGTTTGCTTTTGCGAAACCTTTTCAATAAACAGCTCGCGTCTCAGTGGAAATTCTCCAATTTCTCTGAATCTCAGTCTGGACCTGTCTGAATACAAAGTTAATACAGACGCAGTTAGGTGTCCTAACTTAGACGTAAATGTTTGTATTATACTAAAATCTTGGATAGAGATCATTGCCGCAACTGCAACGTTGGTGTCATTATTACGTGTTGTGACTTACAACAAAGTAAGTAATTGTGTAAGTAAGTAAATGCCTTACTTACACAATAACTTACTTACTTAAAGCGAAAACGAATTTTTGATAAGCCTACTGTCATCTTTGATTAAAACTGGGCACAATTTCAATGGGACACTTTCCCAACGGGATGCGGTTTCAAACAGATACTATCTCTGATGGACACATAAATATTATTTCATATTAATGCAAGCGTCCACTGCTGGACAACAGTCAGTTTTAGTCTTCCTATAATAATAAATTAGATCAGGGGACTACTCTACAACCCATAAAAATGTAATCGTTTTTAATTTTGCTATGACCTCTTAGTGTACAAGAACCTAAACTATTTTTTATATATTATACTACTAAGGTGGCAAACCAGCATACAGCTTGCTGATGGCAAGCAGTTACCGCAGCCTATGGACGTTACCAACATCAGGGGTATCGCTAGCGTGGTGCCGACTCACACACACATTATTCTCACCAATAAGAATACAGAAAAAGTTTATTCATATTATCATAAAAAACGTGTGGCGTCCAGCAGAGTAGAATTGCACCAACCCTTCGACTGGGTGTCGTAAAAGGCGCCTAATGACTTAGAGCGAAAAATATGGACAGCAGCGGGCAAAACCCTCCACTGATTTGGAGGAGGCTCAAGTCCATCAGCAGACTGTTATGGGCAGTTGACGTGATACGATAAACAATTTACTGCCTTTTCATGGATATAATTGATTTACAGTTTACTTAGTCCATGATTTATTTTTGCTTGTAGCCAACTTTGCGTTGTAAGTTAGATCGTAAGTTACGAGGTGGTTTTTCTCCTTCCGACTTGTTCCGTTATGCTTCACATTCGTTGTAGCATGGAACATTAATAAAATGTAAATTTCCTATACTTATCTAATAATTATTATGAATGCGAAAGTTGTTTGGTATATGTGCGGCATTAAACTTAATCACGCCGCATGGAGTGGACAAAATACAGGACGACTGCTGACGACGATGAAATTGTAGTGTCAAAAGTGTATCTACCAAGTTTAGTCTATAAATATAAAAATAACCTAAGGCCCTGATTAAATAGTCTCGCGAGCCAATTGACATAGACTTGAATATTACTTTTCCGTTACTTGTTAAACGATAAAAAATTTGAAACGCTTGTTACCTCTCTAAAGGATTTTCCTTAGATAGCGCGTGTACAATTGGAAACAATGCTAATTGACGAAGCTATCAAATCAAAAATCGCTGAAAAATTGCTCGGTCGATTGTACTGGAAAAAATTGTATGTCATAAATCTTTCAACTTGTGTTAATTTATTTCAGATAAGTTTCCGCACAATGTCACCCCATGCATCAGCAAACATACCATAACTGCCAGTAGGGCTTGAGCCTCGACAGTAATAATTAATTATTTTTCCTAAGTAGCTACTATTACCTTCGGAATAAAACAATAACTACACGGTTTACAGAAAAAAATGTATAGAAAACCTATACAATAAAATATTGTATAACAAGTACTTACCCAGTAGATGACAAGTAATATAATCATAATTATCTTGGCGTTAATGTCCCGGTTGTGCTCTCGCGCACGAGGGCCCGGGGTCCGCATTGACCATGATCCAGGATTTGGCAGATAATAACAGTAAAGCGACTAGCTTCTGACCTCCGTGACCCTGCTACCGGGGGAACCTGACAAGATTGGATCATGGTTACACATTCAGTCACTTCAATGTGCAGGTTTCATCACGTTGTTTTCCCTCACCGTCAGAGCATCAGTGACAGCATGACAAGTAATATAATGTACTGCAGTTATGTTATTGCGATTGCATTAAAACTCGCACTTTCCTACGAGTTCTTCCTGAAAACTGCGGAACAAGAAGCCACCGACAAATCGCAACGGTCCATGCAACGATAATAACAGTTACTAATGGAACAGAATTATGAGAACGACTTCGTATTAATGGTTACATTTAATGACAATACGCGTCGCCACAGCTGTCGACTGATGAGCGGTTAGTGATTTGTCATTCAGAGCAGCTAGCGACATGTACTTTGTGTAGTTTTTTATTACAATAATATAACGTTACGGGGTGCCCATTGGCTCCGGAGACTTTTAAACCATTCTCAGGGTCCCCAGCGGCAGGCCTTGGTAAACCTCGTTTCATTTACTGTATTAGAGCTAGTGTTTCCCGAGCGCACTCTGTATAAACGTAGTTGATCATATTTTCTTTATAACGCTATCAAAGTCAATGAAATTTTGTGGACATAATCCACAAACCAATATCTATGCTTGTGGTTTATCAGATTGTCGTTAAAATATTTCATTTCCAAGTTACAGGAGATTTAAAATTTGTATGGTAATCTTAAATCCCGTGTAATTTTGAATCTCTTAAGACGAGATTGTTGCGGTGCTGAAGTTTGACAAGCTTCAAAATATGAAGAGATCACTTATACAGTTTTTCAAGCTACGCAGTGACAAACGACAAACAGTTTTTATAGGTCCTACTACCTAATAGTATAAAGTAGTGGACCCGCGGTTTTCACTCTCGTGCAATTCAAAACTTTTCTATAATTTGACAATCCCACTGGATCCTTTTATTTTTTCTAGACTTATATCAGTAACAAAGACGCGCGAATACACAGGGCTCCAAAACAATAGTTGAGTGGCGATCGCGTCGTCAAAATGAACAAAATTTACGAATGATAGGCGTTCACAGCACACGTAGCGCATAGCAACGCTACAACTTATACAAGTATTATTTCTGAATACGGGTGTTGAAGTATCCAATGACACTCCGGCCTTATCTTCAAATTAGTAAAAATTAGTAGAAAACTCAATTAATGAGTTAAGCTCGCCTTTGTACATCTCTGTTACTGTACTGTATAATTATGTAATGTTTGTGTACAATAAAGAATAAAGAATAAAGAAAATTAGAAATCGGATCAGTAGTTTAGATTTACTCTAGATTTAGCATTGAATTACTTATCTTAGCATTTCTAGTCGATAACAGTTTATTTATCAAAAACGAATCCGAAATTACGTCTGTAATTGTAATTGATATGAATAATAAGTTATGTCTGTAGGTATGTTACGTTTTCACGCCGTAACCGCTGAAAAGTTTCGAATCCTGGGGAAGGACATTGGTCACATTTTATCTTTAGGTAAAATAAAAATAACTGAATTTTACACGGACGAAGTGGAGGTCAAAAGCTAATGTTCAATAAATTCACTTTTAAGTAACTACAAAGGTAAAGGAATTTTTCTGGGTGCCATAGATGAGATTACGTCACTCCGTAGCTATTGAAAATCAACCAAAAAGTTTCTAATTGCGATCTATGAGTCCGTTTCGGGTTATTCTCTATTCGGATTGATTGAAAATGCTTTCAGTTAATTCTGGGTTACTGTTACACATATTTTGTAACTGGTTATTTGTTATTCTATATTACATAATTGTGATATTGCATGATGCAGCATAGTTATTAGTAAGTTTATTATCCAGTTACTTAGAAACTTGATGTCTTCATCTGATATATGGGATGACAGATTTATTTGATGTATTTGCTGTCAAAAGTGCAAGCATTATATAGTTTATTTTTACATTAATGACTTTAATTGTTTTGTAACAATTCTTATAGGAAATTAGATTAGTAAAGGAAAACTAGACTGAGTGCAATATTTTATCATAGACACGGAAAAGGAAACTTAGGTATTTAATGGGCTTGAAGTGAAGTCACGTAATATATTGACTATTAATGTCATGCTGGTTACGGATGGAATCATTATTATGGTAAGAGCTGGTGCATTACGGATATCAGTAACAGAAGAACTGATTTTTCAATTGCAATGGCAATAGCAATTTTGAGAAAGAGGCTAAATGCCGGATTCAGCTGGTCTGGGCATTATTCGGAAAACTTCATCGAATCTTCACGATACCCATCCGGAAATGCTTGTATGGACTATTGGTACGGCTTGTTTGACTAGTTTGAGGTCGCTCAGCGTGCAATAGAACTTGCAATTCTTGGAGTCTTCATGAAGGACAAAATTCTTAACGAAGTAATCCAACAGGGAACCAAAGTTACTAACGTATTGCATATAATTAGTAAGCTGAATTGTCAGTGAGCTGGCCATATCTGCCGACGAACCGACAACCGCTGGGGTAAACGAGTTCTTGAGTCCGTGACTCGGCAAGCGTAATGTGGGACAACCTGTGGCCAGATGGAGTGACGATTTGCGAAAGGCTGCGGGTAGATGCTGGATGCGGCAAGCCGAGCACAGGGCTTATTGGCGCTCATTAGGGGAGGCCTATGTCCAGCAGTGGACTAGGTGGGAGCTGATGATGATTATACTGGGCTAGGTACTTATAATGTAAAGAACCGTCTACCTATATTATATTGTCTCTCAGAAATATCATCGGAATCTGAATAAGTATTTAATTTTACCATTATATTGTACTTATTAGATATAGGTAGTCAACAACAAGTTCGATCGTGTATGAAGTAACGGCTGTCACACTTGGCACCGCTAAATTTCAATAAGAAACCGGAACGACAGCAGTTCATTCTCCTAACATGACATATTGGAGCTATTGTTACTTAATACGTTTTAATTGATGGAGATTAAGATGTATCTTGACATTTGATTCGAATCTATTGTGTGTCAGGAATGGATAAGCTGTTGGAACTATTAATATGTAATAATATCTGCATAACTGTACACTTACACAATAAAGACAGTTCAAATTCTAAGTTTTCAACCCCACTCCAAAATGGACCCTCTATATTTTTAACCCCATCATCCCGGTTATACCGAACGGGAATAACCCAAGCAAGTAAAATAAGGACTTAACATTCCTGACATCATGACGGGCCGAAATGGGGCAGCAGGTAGCGGCGCCTCCCGCCCTGGCCGCGACGCGCGCTCGCGCCTGCGCTCATTCGCTTTTTGCCCGCCTTTCGACGCGCGCGCAGCCTCCATTGTCCGTTCCCGCGCATTTCTCTCACGTGGGAACCGACTTTTTCGTGCTTTACCTGACACGACGCGCACCATTCAACTTACAACTCTGGTGCGATCACACGTTGTATACTTGAATCAGCAATTCAATTCAGACGAAGACGAATACTGTAGGTACATTTGATGTTGACAATAATGTTATTTATGGATATATGGGAGTGACTCCGTGTTATCGTCCGTGATATGGGCCCCGTGGACATGTGATAACTGACTACAGGTGAAAGTTTTGTGATGATTAGATAGCTGGAGATGGGACGCTGTCCGATAAGGATCATGGCTGTGACAATGGTGAGTGGTCTTATATTGTAAACTTTGTTGCTCTAATTTTACGGTATATTATTGTATACTCGTCTTTATTTTTAAAAGTTGTCGCTAAAAATAAGTGGAATGTGTCTGTGATGAAACGTAATACAGTAGACCTATGTAATATTTTTCCTTTGGTTGCAAAGTTAGCTTTTAAATGATAGCTTTATCTTAAATGACATTCTAATTCAAAGCACTAGCTTATTATTTGGACATTGTAATGAAGTACATCGTCTAGACATTTAGAATGATTAATGTTATCTAAGATTAATAGTGAGATATGCGGATAAAATTTTAATTAAACCCTTAAGTGATGTAACGAAAGAGTGATTATCTTTTATTTCAGTTAAGGAACGATTTAGGTAATAAAAGTATATCGATATGACCAACAAGATTGATATCGTTAAGATATAGTAACAGTTTAGATATTAACTATTACAATTATGGTTTCTTTTTTTCTGTCTTGGGATCATCGTCAACATCTTGGCGTTAATGTCCCAGTTGTGCTCTACACGAGAGCCCGGGGTTCGCCTTGACCATGATCCAGGATTTGGCAGATCAGGTAATGACAGGGGAACGACTGCTATCTGACCTGCGTGCCCCTGTTAACAGACGAACTTGACCAGATTGTGTCATGGTTGCACATTCAGTCGTCTGAATGTGCAGGTTCGTTGCTATATATAGCTAAATTGGAATGTTCATCAATCTAATAGAGTTCAAAATAATGAGTCTTATGTGATTAGCGTGCTCTACTTTATACTAAGTAAGTGTGTGTTGTCCGTGATGACTTACAGAATCCTAGTCTAAATTACTTATATTGAAAATTAAACTGTCAACCTACTTAATCCTTTAGACTCCGTACAAAGGCGCACCGTTCGAATTGTCGACGATTCCATACTCACAAGCAAGTTAGAACGACTGGCCGACCGAAGGAACTTTGGCTCCCTGTGTGTGTTCTACCGGCTGTACAATGGGGAGTGTTCTGAGAAACTTTTTGATCTGGTGCCCATAATACCATTCCGTCATCGCACCACCCGCCGCGGGCTGGGTACTCATCCCCATTACGTAGACCCCTAGCGGTGTACACGCGAATATTCGATAGAATGATGTGGAATGAGCTGGGAGCTCATTGTTTCCTTTGGACTATGTCGTGGGATAGTTCAAGAGATATATCAGAGGTCTTTTTAGAGACGGGCAACGCATTGGTAGCGCCCCTAGTGTTGTTGTGGCCCGCCGTATAAGATTAAAAAATAAATAAAGAAATTATAGCTACCTTATTTTAAAAGTAGGTACATAACGACGTAGAATGAGATGTCTATACTGCAAACAGCTAACAATTTATCCATTTTATTTTGATGCATTGAAATAGTTTAGACTAAAAAGGCAATTTATCGAAGTATTCATGAACGAAGTCGCAAGCATAACAGTGGAATGTGATACGTAACATCGAAATCGTTACATGAATTAAATATCAATCAAACATATTTTTTTAAATTTAACTAATAGGCTAGTATTTTCCGCCATTTCAGTTGATGGTGATTTCACTCCAATCGGTCCCTATTTCGGTTTTTAAATATGCTATTATTATACGTAAGTGATGGTATAATATTACGTGTTATCATGGAATCGATATTAAACGTAATACGAAGACATTTAGTTTAGAGATTAATTCAGTAGCGAGCTACAGTAATTACAATTTTATGATTATCTATAAAATCATAGTGATCATAAATTCAAATCGATAACTATTAGATAAGTAGGTAATTGCCTGAGTTACGCGTTTAAGTGAGATAGATCACATATTAATAGTCTAAAAATTTATATGATGGTTACGTTATGGAGGTTAGTATGAAGATTAAAGCTTTTACTCGATATGTTACGTTGTTTATCAGACAAGTTGTGAAGTTAAATTATTTTCAGTTGCTATTATTGTTATATCAAAGAGTTGGGTATTGGTAGGGTAGAGTATGTAAAGTAGGGTAGGGGTAGGACATAGAAATTTAGGAATTGCAATTTTTTTTGGTGTCCGGCAAGGTAGAATGTAACACAAATTTCCGTTTGTTCACGAGTGTCGTAGAAGGTAGACCTAGCTACCGCCAGCTGCAGAGTTAACGGGCCCCCCTACTGTAGATAGTGTATGCTATGAAGGTCCTTTCCCTCTGCAGCTGACAGTCCCTCCACCAATCACAAAGGCCAGTAGCGTGTTTTATTTCATGTCTTCAACATGACTCTCCGAACCGCCTGCTACTGCTTGTGAAGACAAAGCCCTCTGCTAATGTGGTGGAGGCTCAAGTCCTATAGTAGTAGACTGTTATTGATTGTTTTGGATAAAAATAGGATCAACGTAGTCATTACCAATGACTCTTTTCTGAGTACTTACATTAGTTGAACACTAACCGATGCTCTAACGGAGAGGGACAACGTCGTGATAAAACCTGCATAGTTGGACGACTGAATTTTGTACATATTCCAATGTCTAACCATGATCCAATCTGGTTAGGTTCGTCTGTCAACAGGGCCACGTAAGTTAGATTGCAGTCGCTTCACTGTCATTACCTGCCTGATGTGCCAAACCCTGGATTATGATCACAGTAGACCCTGGGTCCAACCGGGACATAAAAGAATTTTTTTTTTAACAAAATACCGAAATATATTAGGGACACACAATCTTTGCCAGAATTTAAAAATAAACTGTACAAGTTCTTAAGCGAAAATGCATATTACAAAGTAGACGAATTTTTGACGCAAAAGAACTAATTAATAAACGAAGTGTGGGTACTATGATAGTGACATTGTAATTTTTAAGGTAGAGTTATTATTATAATAGTCTTGACGTTATTCATTATTATTTAGATTGAAATTAAATAATTGTAATGTTTATGAATTGGATTATTGAAATTTTTTAATTTCTTTTACACGACATTTTAATTCTTTTCTTTTTATTTTTTTTTATTTTCTATTTATTGTTATTGTTTTATTATTAGTCTGGTTTAATTGTAATTTTAATTAATTGAATTTCTGTTATTTTGTTATTCGTACCTGCTACATTCATGTGCCAATCAGCGCAACATAGAGGTATTTGAATTATTTAATAACAGCTGTATATATTACCTACGTTGATGAATAAATTAAATTGAATTTGAAATTGAAACGCCATGATGACCAAGATGACCAATAGATAAAAATACTTACATGTATAAAAGCAAAGACAGCTAAATAGGTAGTACCAATTCTCCAACAGTAGTTTATTTTACGGACTTCCACAGCAATTTAAGGAAAATGTGTTAAAATGAGGACATTATGTGTAATCTATACTCGTAAGGAGAAGTTTTAAAGTGTCACTTCCTACGGCAAACATTTACCCTTTTTTGTCAAGCGGGTGAAGTGTTGACAAGGAATCCAAGGCTTTCAACTGATTGCGCTATCGTAAAGGAAAAGATTTTACAGCTTTTAAGGTAATGACACAGTAATGGATTAGTTTGACCACCTAGTTTTATGGGTATGGTAATAAACTGAACTATTTATTGTACTCAGCTTAGTTAATGTTTAGCGTGGTAGGTTGACTATTTTCCTATATTATATAGAAGTACTTGTGGTCCCTTCGCGACTTCGTTCGCGTACACCTACCTTACCGTAATCTACTCTTTTTTGTTGAAACACTCTATTTATTGTTGAAAACCACATTAAAATCCGTTGTGTAGTTTAAAATATCTAAGCGTACATAGCTACAGACGGGAAACGAGTTTGTTTTAAACTATATAACGATAGATGAAATATCATATAATATCAAGAGTAAATCTTTTATTTTATTTTATTTAAAAAACTTTATTGCACTAAAAATAATACAATTGGCGGACTTAAAGCCATCAAGGCTTTATCTACCAGTCAACCAGTAGGCCATGCGTAAAACGTAAGAGTAGGAAATCTTGTATGATAGTATACAAATATAGATGAATTTATTGTATTTTAATAAATGTTTTCTATTCTATTCTATTCTATTTCGTATTCAGAAGAAGTTTAACATTACGTGGAAGAAAGCCTAGAAGTATTTTGTCACCACACAGTGAAATGTGAGAACTAGTTTGTTTGGGTCGGACGCGCGGCTTACCGGATCTAAATCTTTTCGTCACCAGGTACAGGAAGGCACTAAATAGAGTTTACGTTTTTAGAACCATAAATTTAAAAATTGGAACATAGATTGTGTCCAAAAGTCATAAAATTGGTGAACGGAATTTACATCTCGTGGATAACATAAAAATTGACTTTCTGTATTGGCGTTAATACACCAAGAGGATTTCATATTTTGAGATATAATGGTATAGAATTATGTTACTAAAAATAAAATAAAAGATCAGCCGTCTAAGGTGTGGGGTACTATATAAAATGTCGTATGAAATATGTTGCACGTTGATGTCTTTTGTACGTAGACGTACGCACGTACTCTACTTATTTATTTATTTATTTGTACTTCATGCACAAACAGTACATTGGCGGACTTAAAACTAAAATAGCATTATCTACCAGTCTACCAGGAGAGATAACAATTGACAAAAGGTATGCGGTGCAGGAAGATTACTTACAAGTAAAGATTACACATAAGCTTATTCAACCACAATCAAATTTATAAAAATAAATTAATAATAATAATAAATAAACTAAAAGTTAAAAGTAGCAATATATATTTTACACTAATTAATTAACTGCATGAGTTACCCAAAATTATTCAGGTACTTGAGGACTTATGACGGTTTTTAAACACTCATTATATTCACTCACACAACATCATATTTTAACCAATTTAGTAGTATTATAGGCTGACTTTGTAGTTGGAAATAGATAGCCATTGCCATTATAATCTAATAATGTGATTGTTTAGTGCAATACACAAAGCCGCGACCCGCCGGCGCAACTCAATTTGAATATCAAAATGTGTCGGCGGCATGCGTCGGTGGCGGCTTTGGTTACACTCTATGCGACTATGGTATGTACTGCTCTTAGCAATCACATTATCACACTGTTTTGTCAACAGCAACCTGATTAAAACTAGAAAACGATAGTTTAAAACACCTTCACATTACCAAAACATTACGACAAATTGCAAGTCACGAAACACTTTCCTTCACGGTTGTACCGCCTCGCTTAGGCAAGATAAACAAGGATGATGAAAAAGACGTGCCAAGAGCCCAGTGTTTTAACTTTAGTTCTTTAAGTATCTACTGTTACATTTCTATGAATAACGGTTACTACATTGAGATCAATATTCTTATTGTTCCTTTATCAAGTACGTATATAGTATGGTGCAGGTTTGAATCAAAGTTGTTCTCTACTCTTACATTTTCTTTTTAATTAACTTCGTTATGGGTTCCAAGACAGTATTATTTTGTCCTCGGGCGTGCCTGTTCAAGGGGTCTTTAAGGTCGCTCAGCGTAATGTGCTAATAGTCCCTCTAAACGAAAAAATTCGCAAAAATAAAGTAGTGTTGGTTTACTGTCGGAAGTAAACCAACACTACTGATATAGCGCACTGAATCAATAACCGCTGGGTGTCAAAACTCAGGTGCTCTTGGGAATTGTAGCGGTGAGAATGAGTTACAACTCCCATTGGCATTGGCAGGGCATTTCCCATTAAAAAGCTATCTTCTTTTCTATTTCGATGTGCCAGGGGGACGTCTGTTTGAACCCCTCTATAATCTAGCTGATGAATGACTGGAGGACTTATTTTTGAAACTTGCCTTCTAATGCTGCTTTCTATATCTCTAGAAACTTACCAGTGTGAAAGAAATACGTAGCGCACGCCAGCGTGGATGCGAACTGTTATAAAAATACCGCTCGCTTTGAGGTGAACGGTTTTCAATTTTGATTTTCGGTATGAAAATTTCAATATCTTGATGCATTACGCTGATTTCCCTATTCTAAACTGTAGGCTTTCGATGTGCCTAGTGCTATTTTTATAATATTTAATTTTTCATGCCGATAATTAAAATTAAAATCCGATCGACTTCGAGCGAGCGGTTCAAAATTAAAGCCACTACGAAAATGTAAAATACAAATTACGAATTACGGGCTCACTGAATAGCCCAGACAATATCCGCATCACACAATGACAAACCACTTTTACGCTGACGTGTGTTATTAACACCAAACCTGTTTCCTTCCGCAGGATTTCATTACTTATGCTCGATGCTCTCACTTTCCATAATTTAGACAAATAGCTAAATTTCTCCGGGTTAAGTGGTACATTCTCTCAATATTTCTAATTAGAATAATATCTAGATCTAGGTTAGAGTCTTTGAAAATTAATTAGAGAGACTATTTTTGTAAAAAAAAAAACTGGCATTTCAAACGTCCATAGTATGTTACGGTAACGGCTACTTACAATCTGTCGGACAATAGATAGGTTTGCTTGATGCCTAAGAGGTAGAAACAAACATTAAAATAAATAAGTTGTAGGTTGTAAATAAGTTCACGCGGTCTCTATGATCGGTCAGAGTATTTGTCAAGACTAATCAAATGAGCCACCTTCCGAAATGTGTAAAATTTAACTTGCAACTTTTTAATAAAGACGAGGTACCTAATTAATAAAAGCTTGCAAAAGTAAAGGTATTTTAGTTTCGTTGTCCCTCAAATTATGAAATGGCGGACAACAGGAGTAAAAATTGTCGTCTTACTAAAGGATTACTAAGTATTATTATTTTTAATAATCTTTTTACGTATTAAATTTAACACCAAAAAAACAATCGATTGCAATAAAACGGGGAGTCCGTAAAAATTCGGAAGCCTTGTTTTATGTCAGCGAGTGTAGCAGTGAGCAATACCTGCCGACATCTCAAAGTTATTAAACGTACTACGAACTCCTCGAGGGGCTATCATAAACGGCCGCTCAAAGAAATAATATTGTACAGTTTTACAGTCACAACACTAAACCGTAGCCACAACAAAACGGGGTCCGAATGTCCGCAAAAATTCGCGAGTAGGTAATCGTCGATTATCGATCGATGTTTTTATGTCAGCGCGTGTAACAGTGGCCAATTACGGTTGCGCCGGCGCCGGCGCGTGCGTGTCCACTTTCAATTTCTACGCAGCTCTGTACCAGTTCTAGATTCCTCGGTTCGTGTAACGATATTTACCACCTGTCGGAAGTAGCTCGTCAGTTTTGGTCTATATTTCGGGTAGGATGTAATGCAAAATTAGAAAAATCAAATGTTTATGACACAGATTAAAGCGTGGGTTAATAAGCAGTTACAGTAGCCATGGGCGTTTGTAATATAGAGGAAATGTAGGAAATATCCGGAAAAGAAGACCCTAGCTGAGATTAACCATGCGGAAGAATATATTGCAAAATTATAGATCCAGTGGTGGTATCTTTAATATATTACAGTTGGTGTTATGGTGAAAGGTTCAGTAGTTGTTGTATACCTTCCGATCACAAATATCATACAAGATCTGTCGTGAAAACAACTTGACGTTTGAACCCCATAGCAAAATATTCAAACATCGCTGTTCGAAAATCATAATGTAAGCAAAACATGATATCCGACAAATACCAAAAATAGATTCGCTGTATTAGCAGTGAGTAGTAGCAGCATGTCAGTCCAAAATTAGACAACATCAAGATTAGAGGTACAGTTGATTGGCATTGAAATTGAACAACATAATTTTAAAGCGTTACGCAATAGATACATAATTTGGAGCGAATTGTAACGCGAACGGGAAGGTGGCAAATCGAACTACCGAATTATGTCATACTAATAACGAGTATGGTAACCGCCTATCACTTTTTAATAAGTTCCCTCTATTAGACAGTTGCGACAAGTAGATAAAAATCGATAAAGAGGCAGTTGGTCGATTGGAATGGCTTTTAGAGAAAGTACAGGGAAGCAATGGGAATTGTTACATGGCGATTTAAATCACATCCGTTCTTAACAACAGCGTAGTTAATTAAAATTGAAAAGATAAAAGCATACTGCTTGGAAAATATACGGTTGTAATTTTGAGTTAACTTCTAAAATACTTCGTTGGTATTTTATAGAATCTATGCAATTTCATGTTACTAGTGGAAAAGACTGTAGTATATTCAACGAAATACAAGCCCTTTAGCTGCGGTGCTTGCGTAGCTTATGATAAGGTGACTAGATATATTTTTCTACTGTAAAGTTTGCATACACATAGCCAAATAGAACTTGTTAAGCTAGATCTAGCCCTTAACTTCGACACCGCAAAACTCGATTATTTTTGGAGATAAAAAGTAGGTTGATGAAGGTTTTCCGCTGGACACACGGAGACTGGTTAAACAGTTCAGGGCCCCGCGACAGTATTTTTTTTACAATAAGATATAAAAATAAGCTTATGTACTTAACCTGGATGGCCCGCCGCGTCTTCGTTCGCGTATAGTCCTACAACATAATAAACCTTCCTCTTTAATCACTCTATCTATTGTTGGAAACCGCCAATCCATTGCTTAGTTTAAAAGATCTAAGCATACATATATAAATAGATACAGATGGACAGACCCCGGGAAGGGACGTTGTTTTATACTATATATAGATAGAC
Source organism: Blastobasis lacticolella (assembly GCA_905147135.1). Lineage (NCBI taxonomy): Eukaryota > Metazoa > Arthropoda > Insecta > Lepidoptera > Blastobasidae > Blastobasis > Blastobasis lacticolella. Next base: position 12,935,887 of record LR990050.1, read on the forward strand.
ACGCCCGCTGGCTTTTCATATTATATTAACTCTTTAAAGCCAGGCATAGATACGTCACGGAATGTGTGAAACACTGTAATCACCGAGTCAGTGATCCCCAGTATTGTTCTGCAATTGTTACGTATGGGAATATTCTAGTCGGCACCTAGAAAGCGTGATTCTCACCGCGATGCACAACCTAGTAAGACGGAGCTCCGTCAATGTTAAGGTCGTATCAAGCCGCCGCCGACACTCCCACGGACAATCCGCGTAATGCGAGCACTGTTTTGCGTAAACTTTTTACATTATGTTAGGATGTGTAATGAAATGAATGACTGACTTTCATAATATGCTTTCACTTCGTATATATACGGCGGCGTGTTAAAATTGCTCCGGTTCAATGAACGTTTTGAATCGTATTAGCAGCGTATAGCACGTGTAATGCAATATCCGTATCTGAGATGCTTTGTTTGTGTGGTAGGGATATGAATTTTGTTTGTGATTAATTATGAAAGTTCTTATTCGATTATTATTGGATGGTGGGCAAGATGGGGCATTGCCAATGTATGAAACATTATCATAAAACCCGGTACAGTCATACAACAAATTAGCAGATATTAGTCTATGTTGTCACGTGCGGTCAACAAATTCGTTGAATAACTGTACCAGTCATATCATCATCACAGCCCGTAATAGTCCACTGCAGGACTTAGGGCGTCTCCAACAAAAGGGGAGGTTATTGCCATAATCTCCACGCTTGGCAGGCGGGTTGGAGATCGCAGTGTTTAAATATAACAATGAAAATGCTGCAGCCCATTTTCCAGACTACGGAGACTCTTAATATTTTGCCTCGAAAACATTAGTCGCCTTGTACGACACCCATGAGTGTAAAGGGTTGGTGCTATTCTACTCTGCCGGACTCCACACGGCTATGCCGGACACCACACAGCCAACCAGTCATATAAATAAATTAAAAAACTAAAATGGAAAATCAAAACACTTTCGTTTAATAAATAAATAAACTCTATAATCGCCACAGCTACAACTCATAATATAATTAGCATAGACTCTATACTGTACATTGTTTATCGCATACGTGCCTACAAAGCGCGGAAGAAGCGTTAAATCATTGCAGTTTTGAGCCAACAACTGGCTAATGGCCGGTTGTAAATGACAATTAGCGATGCGCTCGCGCAGCGGACGTCGCTGCGTAGCGCGTTACTAACACGCTACGCATATACTGTGATTACTGTGATACACTGTACTGCAAGTAAGAGATTCGATGAAATTCGATAACATTTGCCAGATTTACAATATTTGTGTAATGAATTTGGAAATATACAGACAGGGGAAATTAATTCTTGATACCAAGTGATGACAAACAATTCTGAAATCGTAAAAAAAACAGGTGTTTCAAGCATTTTGGCAGAATTTGTTTGCAATTTTTGTTTTAGAGTTTGTGCCACAGTAAAAGTTGTTTGTTATCGCAATACCTCTTGGTATCAAAATTAAATTAAAGTCGCAGTATGTTTGGAGCTTTACAAAAATGTAAGAATCCAAAATCGTAAATGTTGCGTGTGGGCACTGTATTGGTGTGGGTTTGGTACGGGCGGGCAGAAGGTTCATCTTGCTAAACGCTTTTAAATTTCAGGGATTTTAAATGTTTACAAAATGAAAATTTTACTATTAATGGAGTCCCGAGAACTATCGACTTTATACAATGCTATGTTTTATTTTTTGTTCATAAACTCACTCTTGCATAAACTTTGAATTCACCCTTATACTAAAACAATCTAGATAGACCCTGATACTAAAACAATCTAGCTACGTGCGTGTGCTTCTACAAGTATTAAAAACTTACATAATAACAATATTTCTATCACGAATTTGTTACGAAACTTACATAAAAATATTTGCTTTGACATAAACTTTCCCATTACACCGTACAGAAATCGGCATAACAATAAATTTGTCGATTTATAAAACTCAACTTTCACACTGAGAAAAGAAGACGAATCATCAGTGATATCACACTTGCTCTTATAATGCTTAATGTATGTCATTCGTTTAATAGTCTGTGTAATATGTAACAGCCATATCATAATGTGTATTTCATTACACTCGCTAACACTTGAACTTTTCCTTGAATCGATTTGATACCGTGACTCTAAAAATTCGGGGTCATGTGTGACATTCGGTATCATCATCATTACCTTCCGGAGTCTTCCACCCAAAGCACTTGAGAAGGTGAACCTTAAGCTCGCACTCTATTATTAGTTAGCTTCGTATATTTTGACGGACGCATAGTGCCAATTACTTTAGTATTATCAGTTGAAATTGGAACATTTGGAACCTCGTGTGCACTGAGACGTCATAGTAACTTTTCTGAATATTGGTGTTGGTTATAGAAGTACAGAATGTCGGTAAATTTACCCACATCGGCTAGCTTCGGCTTCATAAAGAATCGCGTACACAAAATGAAAGTAGAAGTTGTTTTTAACAAATAATTTATTCCCTGGTTTAAAATAAATAATAAATTAACCTTCGAAAACATTATAATTTGATTACGATTACATAATGTTTTAAACTGTCGCGGTTATTATCATACAATTTGTAAACGAAGGTATGCGGCAGGAAACCCGGAACATACCTTTAAAATGTGTAATTATTGTTATTTTATATACCACGGCAACAAGGCAATATGACACAAACTTATAAAAGTTTGTATCATATTTTGCAAAATCATCTTGTCCCGGTTGTGCTTTCGACAACGAGGGGCCGGGGTCCGCCTTGACCATGATCCAGGATTTGGCGATTAAGTAATTACAGTAGAGCGACTACCATCTGACCTCCGTGACCCTGCCTACCAGGGGAACCTGACCAGATTGGATTATGGTTACAAATTCAGTTGCCTAAATTTGCAGGTTTCATCATGATGATTTCGCTCACCGTAAGAGCATCGGTTAGTATTCAACTAATGTACATAACTCAGAAAAGATTCATTGGTACATGGCCGCAGCGGGATTCGAACCCGGTACCTCTCGCTTACGAGTTGGATACTCAACCGCCCGGCTACCGACGCTCTTTGTCATATTCTGCATAGGCACCAACAAAATATCCTCTTGCTTTCTTGTTAAAACCGTGTAAATGCATTCAGTTATCAGAATGCAGCCTCAGTTTTGACCTAATAATACGAACCTAGAATTTCAATCGATGTTACGACCGCCTTTAGATTTCAACGCTAGATATTATACCTACTAAGCATATGGTCACCTACTTGTTGTCTAAAACAAGTTTGGCGGTAAAACCAGGGAACTTTAGCAAGAAACTGTGACAGACTTTCACGGCCAATGCAGGATACAGTGTTGTATTTATGTTTTGTAAATACAATAAATGGATAAGTAATACTGTCAGAGTAAATTATAATTATGCGAATGTTTGTGTAGATGTTTAGATGTAAGCTTGGATATTTGTTACTCCTTCAAGCAATAATTATGAGAGTATTCTATTTGATGGGTAATAATCTGGCTTATAGTAGTTTTTTATGTTAAACGACTGACAAACAGGAAATTTGCTACCTGATGGAAAGTGTTCACTGCCGCCATGAACATCAACAACCAAACACACACATTGCAAATTAAATTTCAGGATAAATTAACCGAACTTTTTGCGAACTAAGTCGCAAGGAAAGGAGCTCGTCGATCAATAATAATTCAACTAACTATAACGTGTACTTCCGTTGTACTTACTACTACAATGGACATTCATATGTAGCAGAAATGATGCCTTCCGGCAGAATACTAATGCGATTTGTGATTCAAGTTTTACGAAGAATTACTGGAACAAGTTTATTTTAATGCTGCTGGCAAAATGGAACTTATTGGCGAAAGATACCTATTTAAGCTTGTGTAGAAAACAACAAAAATAGTTTTACCAAAAGTAATTTACAGTCTGGAAAGAAAGTCGCAAAAAATTCGAGGGCACCACTTGACAGCAGACGTACTCAGATTGACAGAAATTCTTTGTTGCTAAAACAGTAGTTCTTTTTTCACGTTTTTCTTTGCCAGACTCTAGTATCAAGTGAGATATCGGTTAAATACTTCACCTACTAGGTCCACCACGCCTTATTATCTTTAGCACATACTATTGTTTGATCTCTACTTGGACGGTAAAATAACAATATTAAACAGTATCAAATTGCTTATAGATTCATTAGATTTCTATGAATAAAAACAAACCACAACATATGTAAATAAAAAACACGTGTCCAGATAATCTATCAGCAGTTCGGTTCACGGTTGTCAATCATTCGACAGATAACGCATGTTGAAATCAAACACCACGTCAAGCTCAATTTCGGACCCCTATTATACCCTATTGACCAAACGGGTTATAGGATTCATTATAAGGGACGCCCACAGAGCAGGGCGGCATCCACTTTCGATTTTTCAACCAAATTAGCTGTATGGTGCAACAGGCTTGATTTGTATCGCTGCCTGATGTTGCGCAAGAAAAAAGAATAACGATTAAGAGATTGGTAATAACGCCTTGGTATCGATCGAAGTTCGTTGAATAACTTACGTATGAAAAAAGAATATTGATACAAACAAACTTACGCAGTTACAGTAGTCTCCTGATGTAATATGATTTGTAGCCAAGGAAGAAGTAGATACAGCTGGAAACCAGTCTTCTAACATAATAATAACATTTGAGCGTTTTCGTTTCCTATCCCGTCTCTTTCTAACTCTCCCACAAGTATTAACCAATGTGAATAACCAAACCGCATTTATGCCACAATAATTATTTAGAAAGAGACATATAATTGGAAATTTCAAGGTCATGTTCCTTTTTCTTCAGTTTTTAATTCAGATTGTGGCTACAGCTGTACCTACAACTTTCTTGTGTGTAGCGTAAGGACTTGCCAGGGGATATCACTAGTGTGTTGCCGACCCCGTAAACATCTCTTTCACACCCTTCTTATAGAACTCCATATTATTTTTTCTTGGGAAAACTTCAGCACCCAAATATATAAGTAATTATATTGTATTTCACTTCATTTGTCGTTATACGAAACCACTACTTTATTGGCGGATGCAGGTTAAGATGTGACGTCTATCTAATTCTTTTCCACATTAGGATTAATTAGATTATGATTTCTTAAAAGATTTGAATATTCATTATTGGTTCACCCACATCTGCTTTTTAATGGCCGTACTAAATGTTTTGAATATTGTCCTGAATATCTGTGATAACTGTGGTTTAGTTGAAAATGCGTGTATCAAAATCGTATGAAGTAGCTTTTGTGTAGCAGAGTCAAATTCCTCTAACGAATATAAAATTAACATGCGTAAATAAGTAGACAAAAATACCACCTATATGTTGTGTTCAGACCATGTCTATTTTTAGACTAGAATAACCTTTCTTTTTGCTTCAACACTACAATCTCCGACGAGCCTGTCAAGCGCTACTATTTCAACTATCACTCCCGGAGCTGGGAAACTGCGCCTGCAACCTACTTATTTAAAAAAACTTTACAATTTGAGTACAATACAAGCAAGCACCGACACCGTGGACCACAGTACAAATATTTCCAATTGCGGTTTTGTATAGTTTCTATTTAAACACTCATATATATGCAAAATTAGTTTGTAGAAAGTGAAGCACGGTGAATTAACTAAAATTCTAGTTGGAGTGGAACATAAATACATCTGGGCAAACTCCAGTAAATGGAACAGAAAGTGTGTGTCATATTACTAAACTGTAAACAGTTGTTGCGTCACATTGATTCTGCATAAAAAATTCCAAGATTTTCCGAGTGCCTCTACTACATATTTTTGTAATTACTTAAAACTTATCATTACATAACTTCAAGATTGATTTTAGAATTAAATATGTTTTCTGATCTTCAGCTACTATCACTTAAGATAATGATTCTGACCTTATCTATCCGATGTTGACCCTTATAGGGCCAGCCAATTTGTCTACTTTATCCATTACATCATGGATAGCGCATTAAAAATTGTGTGCAGTCAGAAGACAGGGGAAATTTATTTTGGGAATGCATATATGAGGCAAGGTCTACTGTAGGCTACTATTAGTGACTAATGACGCAATAAGGCACGTAATGACCCCGCAGCAGTTTCCTAGTATTATAGAGAGAAACTTGGAAGTGGGTTATTATAGAAATAGACGTAGCAAAGGTTCCTCTGGAGTGTGCCGTGCCAGTTTTTATGAAGTTATTGGAAAGTCATAATTTTAAGCTGTTATGGATTATTTTATTTTATACTACTGAGCTCTAAATATATGGTTATAATGGCACCAACCCATTCCATTATATATGTTGAACTTGACGTGGTTGACTCTTTAAGCCTTAATTTGTGTTCGGTACTAAACTAATTAAAGTTTTCGTGTTAGAAAATGTATTATTTCATATAATGCGCTTATTACATTTTACTAAATTCAGAACCAAAAAGCGTAAGAGCAAATCAAAGTGGAATGCATTGCTCATAAAATAAAGTCCATTTTTGTATGAGACCTTTTAAAAACGGAGCGATGCGTAACATAATATATAAAAAAATTGCTTTATTCTATGAGAAATACATTAGTCAAATGTAATAGGCGCATTAGGATGAATTTTTAAATAGGCACGAGACACCCCTGGCTTTGCAGCACACCTCGAAACGCGCCGCCTAACGTTCGACTGCAATCAAAGTAAAGTTCATCGCCAGAAATACATGTGATACTCTTTAGATAATATAAGTTCTTTCTTTTTTATTCTTATCGAAATTTAAATTGAACCAGCTCGTAGATTAATGGGTGTCACATGAGAGTCTCAGGGTTACGCCGGTGAAGTCACGATTAACTTTCTCCACTATTTCCCACCCCATTTGTAGCAAGACCATTGTTGACTCCACTCGTAACACAACAAAGGAAGCAATAATGAATCTGTCAACGGGACGATTGTTTCTACAGATGATACCCTTTTCGGCAAACGTTATTGTCTACATGCTTACTGCCTTGGTTAGACTTTCTGGGCATGGATTATGTTGTAAGTCTCTTCGATCCTCTTACTTGTTTTGTTAAAATCTGGTTCCAGAAAAAATACAATAACATGTGCCATAAAGACAATAACTTTCAGATGCATATGTACCTATAGGTACCGTGTCGACAGTAACCAAGTATAAAATATAAAGCTTATTTTTTAAAGAAAATTCGACTTCCCATTGTCTTGAATTCTAAAGAATATGTACCGCCGATGCATTGTCAACTTGAGGACTACGATGATATACTACTAAGAAAATTACACTGGACCTTCCCCGCATTGTTGATTGGCAGGAGAAACAGATAAGGTCTCCAGGCGACTCTTGTCAGAAAAAATAGCAGGCACTAGCCATTAATCTCTTTATATTTTTAGATACTGATCTCCTGGTATACAGTAAAGTAGCTAGCATATATATAGTTTTACTATTGCTAAGTTAGTAAAGATGCAGTAAACACAATAACATTCAGATGCATACCTACATGTATAGGTACTGTGTCGACAGTTACCGAGTATAAAATTTAAAGCTGATTCGACTTCCTATTGTCCTAAATTCTAAATAATATGAACTGCGGATGCGTTGTCACTGTGAGGACTAAGATTATATTGGTAGTTTTTAATAGCCAATATGCTAATGGCCTAACACTGAACCTAATGGCCTAGCAAAGTTACGTGGCAGGAGAAACAGATAAGGTATCCAGGCGGCTCTTCAGGTTAACAGAATGCTTCTAGCACCAGACAGAAAAAATAACAGGCACTAGCCATTGATCTCTTTATATATTTAGATAATGATCTCCCGGTATACATTAAAGCAGCTTGCATCTTTACTATTGTTAAGTTACTACGAATGTAATTGTGTTGTTGTTTTTGTTGACTATTATTTCGATCTAATAATAACGTAGGAATAAAGCGAAGAATCTCCTTAGAGTATACGATAGTAAGTAAAATGGCTTAACGGTATATTTGTGAGTATAATTAGATTAGCTTTATTGAGTTTTAATAAGAGGATTTGTTTTTCTCTATCTTATGTTAATGTGTAATTTAGATTTAATGAAATATTATTGCAAAAGTCCATAGGCTGCGGTGACTGCTTACCATCAGGCAGGCCGTAAGCTTATTTGCCATCTTAGTGGTATAAAAAAAAATGAAATTGATAGTTATATTTGAAAAGGCTTCCATGAGATTAAAAATTTAAAACTCAGATGACAGAACAACGATTATGAATAATAGTGAGCAATCACCATCGTCGCTACAGCTGATTACCGCTTACTGGACCTTTGAAAACTTTGAAAGTCAAGGCATCATTCATACGTCCCGCGTGGACAAAACTTTGTTCGTGACCGTGATTAAACGCCAGTTCAGTTGCTGATTATACTGTGCATGTACCGTAGCTCGCAATGGTCTTGTAATTGGTGTTCAGTTAGCCCTTTGGCCCAGGGCCGGCTTATCCTCTCATCTCAAAGGTTTACGATGTCGTTGGCCTGGATGCGGCCCCAAGACTTATGGGCCGTCACGCCTCATTGGACGCTTGTGAAATGTCTAAGTGTTTCCAGGGAAGGCGTGGCATTCTTGGCGTTACGGACGCGGTGAGGAGGCGTGTGATGCCGAATATGTATCTGTGGTGTCCTATCATATTATCTTGTACTTCATGGTTGCATGGCTAAAATTATGGGTTTTCATTCATGCTCGTAGGTCATGGTCTGCGACTTCAGTAGGTACTAACATTGGTGTGATCTAAACTCTTGTCATAATCGCGTTTGTTTACGTAGGTAGGTATTAATTTGTTGGGGCGGGCCATTTGTTACTTTGTGGTAGTAGTCAATCGTTGTGTGGATTAGTACTGTACGTATGAGTATTTTATTAAGGAAAGAGTGAATAGGCTGTTCCTAGACAGGCATGCTCCATCTTCGGCCGCTTCGTCACTTACCAACAGGTGAGATGGCGGTCAAATGCCTGTCTAGTCTCATATAAAAAATACACATTCCAGTTAAAATAAAGTCCATCTAAATTCCGAGTCAACGGTACTTTGTTTTACCATTTACCTTTTCTACTGCGAATTACAAAGCGAGCCAATCCCAAGCGGGAAAATTGCGATGCTAATTTTATTCATACGAGACATCTTTACTGCTAGTTGTTCGCCTAACTAACGTATCGTTTTGTCATAAACGTCATCGATGTTATGTATAGTACACTCTTATAAGAGACAGTCAGAAGGCGGTGATGGAGCATGTTTGTCTCGGAAAACAAATACGTAATGCTCAAGAGTCATCTGCATGATTGCTGCGTTCGGAACACTTTCACTGCGGAATGACCTACGCGCACCCATAACATTAACATAAGGTTGCCTCTTAACATGTGAAGCTATATAATGTTTCACAGATACAGATATGAGTAATAAAGCAGGAAACGGCCATTGTTTTTTGTAAAACGTCTGATATGGTGGAAGTAAAATCTTTTTGTGGACACCAGAACTGATGTGCTGTGAGAGTATGACTATTATTATGAGGATGCCATGTTGGCCTGAGACAGATATATTTTTTATACAAGCCATTCCGATGGTAAGCGGTAACTTTCGCTCAAAACATCTAGGATTCATTCATTTAGATGGCAAGCAACAAAAATGCAGAACCACAAATGCACATTTATTTCAATAGTTTACTACCTATTTAGAGTAACCTAGAGATTAAAAAAGTCGCCATAACGAATTATAGCTAGTGTCAAATAAGAAGAGACTTGGCGGGTCACGTGGTTCACTTGCGCTGTATACGATTACCTGCGCGAAATCCCCTCCACTGCCATTTGACAAGTCTCTTCTTTCGTGACGCGGGTTATAACTGTAACTTTAAAAAATGAACCTTGTTTGTTTATAATTTTGGAACTGAAATTCATAAACAAATGTAATGTGCCCAAAGGCTTTCGAAAGGCCAAGCGATAAGAAAAACTGACCAAATAAGTCCGAGACAAAAAGAGGATTGTCGCCATCAAGCATTCAAGCTCCGAGCACGTCACGTCCTTCTGAGATCGAAGTCACGACGTTCATGATCGATCAATTTATCAGAAACGAAAGCACTGATCACAGATCTTTTCAAAATAACGATTGTTTGATTATCTATTGTATTCATGACAAGTTGTCAATTCAAAAGGTCGATAACAATTTCTAAACAAATATCCGTTTCTTTATTAAAAGCGGCCTACTATTTGTTGAAAAGTGTTTTATTAATAGTCTTTCCGATTACACCAAAGTTATACTACTAAAATAATGTTATCTGATATGAAAAAGATTCCGGAAATGCCAAAAAAACTAAATAACTTTTTGTTCTTCTGGCATTTCCGGTGTGAAAGAATTTTAACGGGGCCATTTTTAATCAGGTGGACTGCCTGACCGTGGGTCTCCCTAGGGACAATTGAAAGGGACCCTAGGGACTTAATGTCATAATCAGTAAAGAAATGTTGAGTTGGAGGGAATGCCTTATTGGTGTAGCACTTACATGTTAAACATCCTAATCGTTCATCGATCATAGTTGAATTAGCTCTACAAATGAAACGATGCTCAAATTACTTTGCGTTATCATTGAGAAGACTGCTGATGGCCCCATTTACTTACCTTTTCTCATGATAATACATCATGTAACATCCGAATTAAAGTTTATAGTTACTTACGATGCAATGATGGCTCATAACATACTAAGTAATAAACTGATATCTAAGCGTAACGAGGTACCATAGGTCCAGCAGTCGAGGGCCATCTGATACCATATCGTGAGCTCCAATCTTTTTCAATACCAAAGGCAGCCAACTCACCTAGTTTTCACTTTCGCGTGTTTTGACCATGGGAAAAAGAGGCGCCTTATGTCATTCATGGTAAGAAAGACTTGCGTTCTGTCCAGCAATTAAGTAAAAGTGCTGAAGAAGAGCGTGCGAATCGCTCAGCCAATGACCTTCTATGACCTTTTGTGTGAGGAAGGGACGCAGGGCGGTGGTTTCGAGGCTTTGTACTTGTATGAGAGGTTACGGCGACTATTGTCGATGTTGTGGTTGGTAGGTACTTTGCGTGCGGTACCTAATCGTTTTTATACAATTACTGGTGGTCAATAATAACTTGTGTCATAATGTTGGATGATTCTATTAATAAAATCTTACGCAACTTGTGTTTATAAAGAGAAAACGTTTTTCTTTTTAATTGTTATGGTTACCGGAAGGTATAGTCACATGCGTAGGTTATCAATACCACCGCCTGTACTTTGCCAAGCAGTTTTTCGTAAGGTCGGCATTCTGCTCTTTCCAAATACAATACTGCCTACCATCTGGGACTCAAGTCCGTTAATTCTTTTAAATTTAAAAGCGCTTTATATTAAATTTTTTATTGGTCATAGAATGAATAGCTCTTTAAACTATTGCATATAACAAATGCTTACTCTTATCTAAAGAAACTCAATCAAAACTCAATTACGACTACAGTACCTACAATTGAGACAAATTGGGTACCTATTCTGCAAAAACTTTTATCTACAGCGTCGTATTAGAATCGTAATTGATACTCAGATTAGTAGATTAGTAGTATTGACTTTTAAAATCTACCAAGACACTGCCGTTTTTGTCCACAATCGAGCTACAATCAGACATCGAGATCCATTTAAGATTCAATTCAGCCATTTGTAAATTAAAAGACTTAGGGCTCTGGCACGCCGTACGCTTGTTTACTACCGTAGTAGTATAAAAACACCTTTTTCATGATTGACTGGTAGATAGGTCTGCTCTGGCTTTAAGTCCACCAATATACCACTAATACCACACATTTTCTGCGTGTCTCTGCGTGACTGGAAAACAATAAAGGGCATACGCAAGAGACAGTTTCACTTATCTGCACGTATTTATTTAAATATTCTCCACAGTATGGGCGGCATAAAGTTTAGTTTCGAAACTGGGGCGCAACACGAGACCAGAATACGACATGGGTACTTGTGTTGATGCCAAAATACAAACTTCACTTTCGGACCCACTTCGCAGTATTGCGAAATTGTAACTTGCTCGAATACGAATAACCTGTTGATATTGAATATACAAAATATATATAATGAGTACCTACATTTAAAAATATAAGAGATCATCCATACCGCTGCATCCCGGAATTGTGTACAAAAAGCTACCTGATTTGCATTATTTCTAGAGGTCCGAGCTAGCTCTCTGATAATGTGTCTGTTAGTTTTTTTTGTTGTTTTCTTTAAAGATCTTACGATCACCAAGGCCCCACAGTGCAACCCTAAATGGTAAATCTGCAATTGATTACAACCTGAAGTAACTACTTGTACTTTTTAATAGAGCTGAACAACATTTTTTGAGGAAAGCGGTCATTCGGCCTCTCGCAATGAACATAAAAATATTCCCCAACGGAGGCAAACAAAAGTCTTGCCCATTGCTGAAAATCGCCAGCAAATAACTACAGGACAAGGACCAAAATACTTGTACTTTCATCGTGTTCGTTACGTAATCACTATGTACTTATTAAATAGTCTAGTATTTTCTGATAAACTGTATTATGTCAATACTCACTTGTTCTAGATTTGCAATTAGTCAATGAATTCGTTTAGTTTATTAAAGCGTAACATAAAAAAGGTATACGTCGTTTAATATAGAATTCTAAGAATAAATTACAACAATATTCTTACTGGTAAATAGTCGAGCCCGGAACAATTTTATAACTGCTAGGAAAAGCGAGATTACTCCGTGGTACGCCAACTATCTCCATTAAGTTGTTTTACTTTGTAATTATACGTAACCAACGGCTTACCCCTTAGAGACTTTAACAACTATATTTGTTTACAACTAACTTTATATTATAGGTACAACTAACTTACAATATTCAAGAAAATAAGTGTTTAAATTAGTTTGGTTCAGTAGATCAATTGGATTGTGAAATTTGAAAGGCGAAAATTATTTTCTAGTAAATAACTAGTAGCTTAATAAGGTTAAATACCGGCAAAGCGGAGAGCATTATTACTTATTTTCAAAAAGATGTATCTTCCGATCGCGTCCATCGACGCTGTATTATGAGAAAAGAGAAAAGTGCAAAGAATGGCAGCTCGTGAGAAGCTGGCACAATGCCTTCGATATGTCACACCACTTGTTTCACTATATTTTCTAGATAATTACGAAATGAACGCCACGTCTCATAATTAGTTCTTCTTATTCTGTAGCCCATATGCACTAACGTTTAATTAAATCAACGGAATTCGCTCAAAACTAGCAAAAATAAAACAATGATTTTTTCAATTTCAGATACTGCGAGTCCTGTTATTTGGTGTGGTCTCAATCACACAATGCGAGCTAACCAGCTCATTCAAGAACGGCGGCGGACAACGACCTACGTCGTTTGGGGAGTTCTTGAAGCCACCACCCGTGCCGCTGTCCAAAATAGTCCCTGTGCCATTCCACGTGGGACCGTCACGATCGCAAAGGCAAAATTCCAATGAAGGATACAACTATCAGCCCCCTCCACCGCCGCCCCCTCCACCAGCACCACCTACTCCAGGCTTCCAATTTCCAGCCCCCTTTTATAAACAATACAATTTCAACTTCCTACCCCCGCCTCAACCATTCACCACAACACCATCCCCTTCTTTATACCAAAAAGTGTCTGGATGGCTATTTTCAGCCCCACAAACCAGCTATGGGCCTCCAGTATATAGTAGTAATGTAGCGTCATTGAAAAAAGATTGCAACCCTTGCAATTTAGTGCCATGGATACCAGTGATTAGATACGATTTAGCTAAAAAATTGCAACCAAATATTGTTCCTACATATGGACCGCCCAGTCCGACTGCTTATGCCCCTAATTTTCAAAACGTAGGTAATTACAATCCGCAATCTTTCCAAGCTCAGAAACTACCTCAATTGTCCCCTGGAGTGCCGCATGCAGTATATGGCCCCCCTGCTCAAAACTTCAATAATTTTGTTCCAAGCTCAACATATGGGCCACCAAGCCCTACGCATGCGTTGCCTATACCTTCTCCTAGTCCAATTAGCTCTACTTATACAGCGGATATTAGCCCATCATATGGTGTTCCCAGTTCTACTTATGGAGTCCCTAGTTCTTCATATGGGGTTCCTAGTTCATCGTACGGCGTACCTAGCTCATCTTTTACAGTACCGAGCTCTTCATACGGTACACCAACTTCAACAATTGCAACACCTTCCTCGGTATATGAAGCTCCTCGCCAAGAATCACAAGGTTTTGGGCCTGTTACATCTGGTTATCCTCCATTTATATTAAACAGTGAATTACCACAGAATAATGGGGTAGACTTCATTAAAGATATAACTCCAGCAAGTAATTTACAATTGCCAAAAGTTACTCACCCTTCAGCATTCAAAAATTCATATGGAGAGCCTATAACTAATACTTACGCTTTAGATATACCATATTCAGTATCAGCAACAGCGGCAGAGTCAACCAAAATAAAAACTGAAGTTCTACCTACTGATAGTAAACCACTATCAACATCAAACGCATCACTTGCATTAGCAAATCCAGCTCCATTTACTTTGAACAGAGGTCGTAATATACATACACTTCAACCAGTTGCCTTACCAAACCTAAGTATCTCACCATTACCCCCCATTTTTAATGCTCGGCCATTTAGACCCATTCTACCTACAATTAACGCTGATTTTCTTCAAGGTTTAAATGCTATGCAACAGTCATCAAATAATAACAATTTTAATATAGAACAAAGTATACCTGTTGCGGAATATACGCAATCCATAGATTATCCTCCTGCTGTAATTAGGTCACCAGTCATTGATATTGATGCTATCAGAGCATCAAATCAATCTAAGACTTATAGAAATATACCAAATGGACATACACTCGACGAAATTAGAGACATATCCTCCCAAGCTTCAGAAGACCATGTATCAGCAACAAAATCTGATCAAGATTCCAGTTTTGAAAGCACAGGACTTGAGTTTGGAAATGATTTGTATGACTCCGGTTTTCCATCTGATTTAAAACCCAATTCTAAAGTACCATCCAACCACAAATCAAGTTTTGCTGACTTGAGAGGTGTTAAAGATGAAGATGTAGATAAATATCGCACAGAAAGTAATCTACAAAATATAGATTCTCCCTTATTGTATTTAAAACCAAGTGCGCCCCATAAAGACTATGAAAATTTTGTGTTTGCTGTATCTACACCTGGAAATGATAACTCCTATGAAATTTATGATGAAAGTCCAACAACGCCAGTTCCACATCAAACATCACAAATTCCAAGTTCTTGGGATGAAAGTAGATCAGATTATGGTGAAGCGCTAGTTCCTCCTCCTGCTCCACAACAAGAAGAAAATAAACCAAAAATAGTTCAGATTATAGTACCTTATACAACCAGCCAACAAAGTGAGAAGAATAACGTGAATTTTGATAAATTTTCTCAAACCTGGGCTGATAGTCCTGTCGAAGATTACCAAGGACGAAAAGTCCCGACTAATACAGAAAATCCCTTTGTAAATACTGTGACAGAAGGATATTCTACCGTAAGCACAACAACTGAAGAAACTACACCTACAGTAACAGAAAATTATGATTCTGATGTATTAAATACTCAAGCTATATTGAATGATCTTTACGATGTAAAAGAACCACCATTTGATATAATAAAACTGCAACATACTATTGACGATTGGACACAACAAGAATTTTCTAAACATTACAATGTCCCGCAAAAAACACGCGTTAACACTAAGTACGCTAAGCAAATCCCAGATGAATATTTCACTACAATCAGTCCTATTACTAATTACGTTACTCGTGCAAACAACTACAATTATGATTTCTATGATCACGAAGGTTCAAGTAGTAATCATCATTTCGTTACTGATGAGAAAAATAAAACAGCGACTAAACCACGCAAAGAATATAACACTATAGAAAGAACTAAAAATAAATACAGCAGTAGTAAAAATGAGGAGAAAGATGAAGTTAAAAAGCCCCATATTTATACGGCAGCATCCTCATTTAGAAGTACAACTACAACACCTGCTCCTTGGGGTAAAATTCAGACTTCCATATCGCCTTTGACAAAAGAAAAAGTTTACGTTGTGACCTCTAAGCCATGGAGGGACGCATCAATAGAAAATGAAAAGACGAAAGAGTGGTATGTAGTAGAGAGTTTTGAATCGAAGAAGACCAAAGCAGATAATGACGTATCACCGTCAGACAATCTACCATTTAAATCCCCTAGATTTCCGAATCGACCATCATTTGGGTTCTCGGGAAGTGGCGAAGGAAAAATTGAATTGAAGTCTGATTCATCCTACGCTTTCTCTAGAAGTTGGCATCAAAGTAGTAAGTATCAAAACAGTGAAATGAATGAATTTATTAACGAACTCTTGGAATGTTATTTATTTTGTAATTTATTTTTATTTACAGTCAATGATTTGGAGTTGCAGGCGAAAAACAACACGTCCATTCTCGGAGGTCCTCTACAGTATACTACGACAACTAACAATAACTCAGAGGCGACTACAGAAACTAACTTGGAAGAGGTTCTATTCTTACACTAACTTATAATATCACATATTCTCATTAAATTCGTAAATTATGATCACGCACATAACACAATAATTTATGAAAGTTCTAAACACTGTGAATTAGTGCACCTTCCTAATGTTGTACATTATAGTAATTACATATTAATTGTACATTAAGTTCTTGTATCACTCGAGTAGCGTATGCTATCATCGACAACATAATATGTTTTTGTACTATACAATTTATTTTCCATACAATTTTCCAATTTACATTTCAAGCCATTCTCATAAGAATTTCCAAATAAGTATAATTTGTTAGTGCCTAATTTCGACATTTAAGAAGTCTTTATGTAAAATTTCATTAACCCAGTGGTTTCGTCTATGCGTTTATATTTTTACTCTGCAGTTGGACAGAAATGGCTAATAAATTAATTAATGTACTATTACGCAATTATGTAGGCCTTTGTCTTGAAGTTGCAGTCCCCTACTGGAAATGGACAGCAATTAGCTGTTGATGACTTTATTTAATAAGTATAATGAACAATACACACCTATTCATGTTGAATTTAATAAGTATTTTGATCAATTCTGTGTGTATTGTAGTATTTAAAAGACCTTCCAGTAGCGTATTTGAACCGAATGGTGAAGATACGTAATAGTTACAATACTGAAATATACTTGTTTTTCAGGATACGGCCACAACCACAATAACGACTGCCGGACCTCATGAGCGTGAAAAATTATAAAGTGCCAAGAAAGACAACAGTTCAATGTTGATTGTGTAGTGTTAAAAATAGTTCAACGGATATTTTGTGCCTTAGAAAGTATTTTATCGTGAAAAACGATTGCGTGCGGAGTGTTATTAAATTAGTGACAAAAAGACATTTTACAAGTTAATGAAAAGGAAATGTGAGACTATTAGTTGTTAGGTGAGTCAAATAGAGCAAATTGCAAAGAACACAAGAACTGCGTCGTGTTCTTTTTAATTTGACCAATAAAGTGAACCAAAGTATAATAATTAACACATTTATTTGCTAAAACAAGCAACAACCGTTTACGTTCACTTAGGTTTAAGAATTTTGTACCTAAATATTCACTAAGTTTATGACTTAGATACGAATTATGTAGTTAGCCTCATAAAAGTATCATGTACAATTAATTTTATATAAAATAAATAAATACATTTTGTAAATATTGAGACCCAAAATTGTAAATAAACTGGAATTGTCAATCTTTTATTACTTCTATTATTCATTTTAACATTGTTGTATCTGTTCTACGACAAAGTAGTGTATGAGCTATCCATCGAGGGGGAAATCCCGATATTCACATCAACAGACCATAACAGTCCACTGCTGGACCTCCTCCACATTAGCTGGGATTTTTCCATAATCTCCACACTTGGCAGGCGGGTTGGAAATCGCAGTGTTGATAATACAGAACAGAAAACGCTGCTGCCCATTTTCTGTTTTACGGTGGGTCTAGCTGGTTAGCCTCTCAGACATTAGTCGCCTTGTACGACACCCTTAAGTCGAAGGGGTTTGTGCTATTCTGATTTGCCGGACATCACATGACACCTCATATTCACAATTTCAACAGTCAATTTCTATTTGGCACAATCTTTGTATTTCGTTGCATTTCTTACGCATCATCTTCCATACATTTTTCGTCACAGTCTTCGTCTTCAATATCTCAAGAAGTAATTTCTTCGATCGCTGTTTTGTTATTGTTTTTATACTTGAAGTAAATAAATTCACTGGTCCACATGACAACAGTTATCATGGTGACGATGTTCAGTACTATGATAGGGACTTGGTAGGAGCCGGATGCATCTCGTAGTTTGCCTGGAGATAATAAATATCAAAATATATAATTTAGGACAAATTTACACAGCTCTGTCTAGGATTGTAGGCTAGTCCCAATCTAAGAAAATCTTCCGTATATCGAAAGCTTATTATATTAGGTGCTAGTCAACTGATACAACCACCCAGACCCGGAACAGAAATATACATATACACGTTTTTGCCTAGCCGGAAATCGAACCCGGGACTCTGCGTAGCATATCGGTGCGGCATGTATTAGGTAGACCTCAGCTCGTCAAAAATACAATGCTACAAAAAAGTAGAAGTTAAATAAAATGGAACTAAAATATTTCATTGCAAAATATTGTTCAGTGTTGCCAAGTTATACGTGATTTTGACAAGTTTGCAAAGATACTGGCGCCCTATTTTTTGTCTACTTACTCTTTTTTGTAGCATTATAGTAGAGCTCGTCTAGTATAAGATGACGCGCCCCACTACTTAGTTAGTTGATTTCGATGTGTGAGTGCAAATATTAATAACGACACTTCATCTGTGTGGGAGCCAATGAACGGCGCGTGCTCCGACGTTTGAATCTTACCGGCAATTGAATGACCAATTACAACGGCATTTGTATATGTATTGCGTCCATATTTTAAACTTGCATGTGTGCGTTAATGCGATAGTGGGGCGCGTCATTTTAAATTAGACGAGCTCTACCCGCATAGTGTCTAAGGCCCAGGCCATACAGAAAGGATGTTAGACGCAGACACGTCGCAAAGGCGCCCCTTTAATTTACGTTCATACAAAATATATAGAATCGGCGCAATGCAGAACACACAGCAACGACTGGGCGCGACCGCGACTCAGACACGTTTGTGCCCTATTGCCTTGTTTTAAAAAGTCGGGTCTGTGTCCCGTCTGAGCCCTGTCTGCGTCTTTCTGTTCTGTGTGGTCGGTCACTAATTGTAAATTAATGTGTCATATTATGTTTTTACTTAAATTTTAGTACTAAAATTCGTGGTTCATTAGGAACTTCTTCGAAATAAATTATAACTTAGGATACTATGTGCAGTAATAACAGAATTTTCCGGTTAGCTAAGAGAATCACATGACTACCTCGCATCATTATCGTCGTTCGAGCGGACAATCCCGGCTTCTACCAGGATCCACTTTGCTGCTCTTTCTTCACCAGTTACCACTCACTATGGTTTTTCAAAATAGACACAGTATGTTCCAAATCCTAAGATTAATGAAGATAAATATATTCATGCTATAGATAAATAATTACATAACGTTATTCTATCATCGATCTATTTATCTTTTATTACGATAACGTAATAAAAATCATAGTTAAACCTCAGCATTTAACATCGCAATCATGAAACACTCAATCAAGAATGGACTTCTACTATGTATGACATAACTGGCTTAACCTCAATTAATGTATTTCATTAAACAGAGTATCAAGCACGTAGAGCTGATAAAGATAACCCTGTTACTAATGAATGATATGTAAATAGGCCTTCACTTTATCTTTTAAGAATGTCACCGATGTTTAGTGTTGCAAGTATTAGAAATAATACAAACAAGTATACAATATATACAAAGTATACAATACAACAACAGCGCGAAATCAGAATGGAATAGAACCCTGTCCAGGTAAATTGAAAGGAAGGTTGATTTACTTCGGAATGAGGAAGTTACCAAATTCTTTGTATTTATAAATATAAAAATATGAGTAATATGAAACAAAGCGGGAAAGTTTACTATGAACTAATATTTTATTTGTCCATAAATGGTAAAACTTTGGCAGAGCGGTAGTCTAGTGGCAGTGTGCTTGTTATTACTGTTCCAAAGATACAGTCACACACAAAAATTACCACAGTATGGGTAGCGCCATAGCGACGGCCAGGATGCCGATCTGGTGATGTCACAGCTAGATCGGGGCAGCAACAATTCCGCAAGAAAAAAATAATTTATATATTCAATTTCGCAAATTTTTTCAGTGGCCTGCTAGTTTTGGTTATATCCGCATTAGGAAACTCCCTCATTTGCGATGGTGGCATTCAAATCAACCGGCAGAACGCCGCCAACGCTCGAGCTGTCATTTCGATTTACTTCGACAAGGTTCCATCCTATTCTGATTGCGTGCGGATTTTATTTAATTAGATAATTTTTTTTTCAATGTGTTGTGACGTAGCATCATCATCAGCCAATCTCATTCCAATGCTGGATATAGGGTCTCCCAATCCACGCCACTACATCGGTCCGGGGTTTTGCGGTGATCGTCGCTGCACTTTGCTTCGAACCTTAGTTATTGTTCTAAATAAACCAATATAGGTACCATGATAGAAATGCTGTATGACAGAGTGGTCACTGATCACTGAGCTACAACCCGAGTAAGTATTTAAACCTTATCAATAATCATTTAAAAAATAATCTGATGAAAAGCGGCAATTATCGCCAATAACACTACTTCAAGCAAGCAAAAGTACAGAACCGCGTTGCGTTGCAAATAGATGCGTTGTACCTTTGTTAGGACTAAGATGAAAGGCCCTTTGTCTGTAATTGAGGAGTGCTCGAACAAAGGCTAATATTTTCAATATTGCTATTTTTTTTTCAGAAATCATTAAAATGTGGTAAAAAGAGCTAAAATAAGTTTGTAAGAGTTACCTGAAAATCACTATCTTGCCCCTTTAAAAACTTTTATATCAATGAAGATAAATAAGATTGGGAAACGTTAGCTTTTGTCAGTAAATTTTGACAATGTCACTTTTTTAATTATTGCCATAATAAGTAATTACGGAAATATTACATTTTGATCGAAAACTGGTACTAAGGGAATTGTTACGTGTGTATGTGTAGTTCATAGATATACGTATGATTCATACAAAAAAATTAACGAGCCAAAAAGTGAATTTATTTTTTGTTCGAGTACTCCTCATAATAATGAATACATTGTTGCTTGGCGGCAGAAATAGATAAGGCGATAGTAATAATTATAACCAGGAGGACTCCTCCGACTTAACAGAGTCCTACCACCTGGTAGTATTCAAGGTACATCCAGTGTAACGTTACTATGAGTAATAAATCTAATATTTATATAAAATAACTCACCCAAAATAGATCCTATTGTAATAATAGTGATGCCATTGACAAACATTTGAATGCCTGATGCGTAGGCCAGTCGTTCAATGGGCACGTAACTGGGTATCACAATGTTCATATACACAGTTCTAACTCCTTTCGTGATACCCATCGCCAGAGCTACGAAGATCATCCCGATGAATGACGTCGTGAACAGCATTACTGAAATTTAAACAGTTTGTTGGATTACTTTTTAAACCCTCAACAAAAAAGACAGGTGTGACAAGTTTAACGTAGTAGCTCCCGATTTGGGTTAGGTTTTCTCTATTTGAAAGCCAGATTTATCGAAATGGTTTAAGAACCTTTAAGAACCATAAAATGCTTGTTTCATAAAAATCGGTTATGTAGTATAGAAAATATTTGAGTTGGAGTAAATTTGGTCAGGGGTTTCCCGACTTTTTCTGTCGGTTAGGTTTTATCATTATAGAGGGCTCACGGTTAGACGGTTATAGTGCCAAGGAAGACTTCGCCATATATAGTACGTGCCCTTTAGATGATGTAGATGAAATCTATCCTATCGTCGGAGAGTACGATGACGGAAACGGTACAGTGGCACCAAATATTTTCTTGAAATATTCCCCGTATTACTTAGTTCTGGGCCCTTCAATTTCGCGACGAAAGATTTTCCAAGGTATAGCACATCACTAAACATGACTCGATAGTTTGTCTTTTCGATTAGATCAACAAGTAGTTTATTACCGGCGTGAACCTGCGAATAATGTGGCAAGATATCAAACTATTTTATGCCACTAAGGGCACTTTCGCACTGCATCCGATCAGAACCGGACAAAACGCAAGTAGGTAGCCGCTCTCAACGTCTCGGAGTTCTATCCGAGTTTACTACAATCCGACAGGTTTAAGTTGTCGAGTGACATGAAAACGGACTCATTTTGATAGTACGAAATAATTCGTTAGGAGGCGCCAATAAACTTGACGTACTATAAACCAATATTTTAGTTTCGTGTTCTAACCGGATGCAAGTTTTTCTTTCCATTGAAGTACGGGATCCCTTAAACTAAAATAAAAATATTTATGCGATACTTACTAGATCTAATGAAGACAATAAGCAGTAGACTGACAATGTACATTACTCGTGGAGATTTGTTACACCATTCTCCAATGAAGGGTGATACGAATCTGAAAAGTGTATCAGAAAGTCCAATGACAGACATGATATAGGCGATTTGTTTGGTTTCGAATGTCATTAGGTCTTTAAGGATGATTGGAAGGAGTAACGAGAAATTGGTCTCGACACAAGCAGCGATAGAGAGTCCCAATAGAATGTTTACAAATATCGGGTCGGTCAATAGGGTGAGATCAAAAAATTCTACAAATTTTTCAAATAAGCTGCTATCCTTAGCTTTTTCTTTGGTCGCAATATCGATGACGTTGTTTCTTGTTTGTTTCCTCAATTCTTGTTCCTGGAATATATTGATAGAGCTTCCTAAATTTATTTCTTGAGATTTCCACCATTTGTAACGAAACTCGGCAAGGTGAGGCTCTGCAGGGTTCTGCCTGATGTCCGGGTGAGATATGGCATTCCGGGCTTCGAGACTCGTTGAGCTTTGCAGAGATCTCATTGATATACTCTTTGGTTGAGGCACTCCTTTTTCCACTGATTCGGTTAACTGTGGCAGAGATGCATCTCCTGGAAAAAATATCAAATTTTTTAAATAGTTAACAATTGTATAGTGTATTATTGATCAAACGAATGTACACAAAAAGCTTTTAATTTATTATAATTTTTAAAACTCAATAATATGACATTCACGAAAATAATAATATCTGACTTAAAATTCGACTATGAGTTATAAGAGTGCGCGCAAGATAAGTCTGCACAATATGGCGACTCTGTCAGTGTTTTTTTGGTGTTGTTCTTGTCGTCTGGCTGTCTTAGTTCCAGTTTCAAGCGTGACCACAATTATCTTGCGCGTACTCAACCACAAGTTATAACTCTAAAGCACCAGTTTGTGTCATATTATTGGCGTGCATCATAACATATACAAACCTAAGCAGTTCAAATGTGAAAAATCAAATATCACAAAAATCTTCTGTTAACGGATGCTATGGAAATAATAAAAAACCACTTAAATTACCATTTTGTTTGGAGAAATTACTGGTACTACCATTTATCAGTTCTATTCTGGCTTCATTATTCAAGGGCTCCAATTCCTCTGCAGTTGGCGGGTCTTTTAAGTACCATTTGGCTGGTCTTAGCAAGCAGGCAGCCACTAAGGAATGGAGACATACGGCACTGAGGATCAGTACCGCATATCGCCAGCCAAATTCGTGCATAAGAAAACTCATAAGTAGCGGCATGAGGATTGCCCCTAACCCGGTCAAAGACATTCCGGCTCCAATTGCTCTTCCTCTTTTTTCTCTGAAGTAGGAATTTATTGCTAAAGTAAATGCTGCCATTACGGCTGCTATACCCATAGCTGAAAAAAGAAATACAAGAATACATATACCTAAATATTTATCGTCAACTGCGAATTGTATCGTTACTTTATATTAGCTTAGTTTTACTTGTGACTCCTATTCGTCTTTCAATTGAATATATAACATAAATGTTTATATGCAATTTGTGCTTACTCAGTGAATATTATTGTTCCGTTGTTCATGAGATAACCAACCAAAGCAGTTTTTGTTCTAAGTACCGATGCATCGAAACAGCAAATAGAAGGTACCGTTATATAGTCAAATGTGAAACACAGTGATATTATGTTCGACAATATTTTTGATAGAGAGATAAAAAGCAGAACCATACTTACAATTAATAATACTGTAGGACAAGATGAAGACCCAGAAACTGGACGCGAAAGAGGTCATCATCAGGCCCGTGAAGATAAAGAGGGCACCAACTACGGCCACTTTCCTATAGCCGAAACGCTTGAGGACGGGCCCTCCAAAGAAGGAGAGAAGCATCCCGATGCCATGGTTGAGGACAATGACCAAGGTGCCCTCCGAAGCGGTCAATCCAGTGTCCCAGAACGCTTCTTGGAAGATCAGTCCAAAGCCAGCGATAAGAGGCAGCACAACCACCTGAAATCGAGATAAAGATACTTTAAGTGATGAGAAGATATTGAATCAGTCACTTAATGAGGAGGAACTTCACCTCCAGATTCCGTTAAAAAACTGTTTTATGAGGGATGTGTCCCTGGTTACACTGGATATCACTTTTATTCAAACATTCGATAGCATAACCCTGTGGGTCTTGTTTTTCCGACGCCATCTAGTAGACGGTATGGGAATTATTATGATACAGAATATAACTAAGCTTGGCTCATTCTCTTTGATCCCCAAATGCTATCCTACGAAAGGGGGACAACGGGAATTTTAGTTTCGTTGTCCCCCAATGGGGGCAACTGGAATAAAAATTCCCTTAGTCCCCTATTTTTAAGTTTTTTATTTATAAGGGATCGAACTCGAAATACCTTTGTTTAATTTTATGTGGCTATTACTTGTTTAAAGCCAAGGTCTACTTTTAATGTTTGAAGGTTTATTCATAGACCAGTAAATAAAAACATCGTCACCGTCACAAACGTGCATTAATTAAAGTTGTTCATATGTTCTTAAGAGCAGATCATTCTATAGTTTCCAACCCTGGGATCCCTGTGTTACTCCCATGGATATCGAAAAACTGGCATATTTCTTCTATATTCATTCAAACAACGGCTATCTAGTTGCCTACCTACGAAAAAATATATCTTTAGTTTGTATTACAAACCTTATCATCGAGTTTCGCGTGGAACTCGTTTACCTTTCATGATTGTATGAAAGAAAGATGATAACATTTATTGTACAAACTTAATAGTTCTTTGTTCATATTTAGGTACTTATACTGACGGTAGACGGTGACACCTGGCGTGTGTTTCGAAATATACAAGTATACGTACGTGTAGGTAAACAAAATGTGTGAAACAGTACGCATTGTGTGTCAATTACAATCAACTTCAACGTTGACCCCAGGCAAGTCGCAAAAATATTATCAGAAGCTATTGTAGATACCTCTGACTATGGTACGTAGGTATTCGAGATTCGAGAAATATTTTGTGGTGTTATGCTTACAAAGAACTAATGAGAGGAGTTTTATAGTAACAATATATATAAGGGTCGACATTTAACCATATCGTATTGCTCCTTCTTTGTCATCCTTTCTATCGTTGCACCGCTTGTCATCGACAGGGTTCGTGCTCATACGTTAGCACCAAAGTCTACCCATATCTTGTGAGCTTCCGAGTCGAGGGGAATAAAAAGTAGCCTATGTCCATCCTCAGGTGCGAAACTATCTCCGTAGGTATCGAATTTCATCAAATTGGTGACGTGATTTATTTAGGCTTGAAAGCGTAAAGACAGACAGAAGAAGGGTATGAAAGGATTTATACGGGATTAGCAATATACGCCGTGTAGGTACAAAGCCCGGCAAACTTCTTGGCATAATTTGGGAGGCAACTACACAGTTGCTACTAATCCTTACGCTGTATAAAATAAAGTCGCTTTTCGGCGCGGCAAATCGTTCCCCCACTACGCCCAAATTGTGCCACGAACGTTGCCGGGATTATGTCAAACGTTCAACTACGGTAACTTCATACAATTAGGCGGGCTAGTTTGCCAGTTAGTGTAACAGTCCTTTGTATGATTTGAGCATCCTGCACATTGGTAGAGGATTTAGCAATAACCCCCACGCTTGGCAGATCGCACGGATCTCCGTGACTCTACCTCGTCTGTCTTAAATACACTAGTTGTCTTGTAAAGGTGTAAAGTAGTACAGATCAATTACCAATCAGTCACGGAAATCTGTTACCGATTACCGCCTATACAGTCAGACAGATGTCGGGAGCATTTCGTTCCATATGTAAATGGGATTTACTAAATGCTAATAACGATGCTGTATATACTGTACCTCAGGGCCGCTATATACCAATGACCCTTTTCTGAGTTATGTTCATGTATTAGTTGAATACTAACCAACGCTCTTAAGGTGAGGGAAAACATTGTGATGAAACCCGAACATTCAGGCGACTGACTAAATGTGTCACCATGATCCTATTGGTCGGTCATCCCCTGTTGAACAGGGTTACGGAGCTCTGTAATTACCTGACCTGCCAAATCCTGGATCATGGTCAAGGTCCACCCAAGGTCCTTGCGCGCGATAGCGCAACCGGGACATTAACGCCAAGATAATTACTTTTATTTATTTAGGTATAGAATACTTACATTATTCAAGGCGTACGCGACGGTCACCACCCACCCGTAGCCGCCGTCGGGCGGCACTTTATTCGTCGTGCCGGCCATACTGATAATTACATAAGCTAAAAATTAATAATCGTCTCTAGTTCCCAGCCATTACACCGACACAACACTATAATTATAGCACTATTATAGCACTGTTTCAAGCCAACGTCACTTCGGAGTGGCACATGTTATTGTAAATATCACTGTCTGACTGTGTAGGTATCACTTGGATTTATCACTTTCCCGATGCACTTACGTATACATATAGCCACTTAACAGATTATTGACTCGTTAGTTGACCCAACTGCTCTAGGCCCGTTCCGAACACAGTGTGATGTTTTTAATATTTCAGTACAGACATTCCGAACGTTATCTCTGTGACTTAAATTATGTATTGTGTTATCGCGCGCTAAGTTTTATTTGTCCAGACGAATGTTTGCGTTTATTAACGTTATTAGGTCGTACGTGCTGAAATGAGATGGTTTGGTGATTACTGTAATTTGGTACTTAGTTAATTTATAGTGATTGTTGTAATTGCCTATGAAGAGAGTAGTTACGAGTCACATTTCTGCGAAAAGGAAAAACATCTGTTTCCACAAATAGCCAAAGTATAAAATCTACGACTTAAACCTACCTACATTTTATTTTGTATATCTTTATATAGAAACGCCAAAGACCATATTCGTCGTATTATTGTTTAATCTTACATCCTGCCAGCCACTGCCATTAACGAGAAGTAGGTAGGTAAGATTAAGTATTCAGGATAGTACCTATTGACAAATTCTAACATTGATACTTTTTTCTAGCGTAGTGTAGCTATTGCTTGTGCTAGTCTCTTGGATATTATGATACGATGACGATAGACAGCTCTCGTTTTTGTTTCCTATTCCAATTTCAACTCTCCAAAGTGCAAGAAAATTGCAAAATTCGCCGTGATCACGAGACAGATCGGTCTTAAACATACATAATCACACCACTTATCGTCAGCCGGATTTGCAGACCTATCACAACTGTAAAGAATTGTCTCGGAGCGCTTACGCACTGCGTCCTATATATCCGTGGGTCTATACTATTGCTGTGTATATCTATACTAATATTATAAAGAGAAAATATTTCATTGTTTGTTTGTTTGTAATGGGTAAACTCAACAACTATTTAATATAAAAATATTTCACCTATAGAAAGCTACATTATCAGGGGGTAACATCAACTTTCTCGAAATTCAATGTGGTTCTCATGGGAACGAGTCCGGAATGTAGTGAGCTAATTTTACGCGGACAAAGTTGCTGGCAAAAACTTGTTTTATGTTTCTTATCGAGCCGATGGACTAAACTCTGAGTTACTCTTTATCCGCCCAGTATTCGGCGACGCATACAACAAAGCACTTCATCTGAATACGAAATACAGAGTGCCACAAACTTGTCTCCTGCAGACAACAGAGTTTTAACAACAGCGACGTCGTCACCTGCTGACGACGTCGCTGTTGTTAAAACAGAGTAGCATTTCAAAATGGCGACAGTTATTTCCAGTTTTGGCCACCGGGTCAGATTAGTTTGTGGCACTCTACTGTCAAGATTAGTTCGTTTTTATGCCACGCTACAACTTAAACTTGACGAAAGAAAACTTGGATAGAACTCAGATGGCTAGTGCGTAAGCTGCCATAGGAATTAAAAGCCTTTGGACAGCATTTTCGCGTAATTGGTTCGGACGCATTCGTTTCATAAAGCCTATAAAGGTGATGTTTTGGAGTTTGCAAGTTTGTATGGATTTACATATTCATATTTATTTGCTTTCATAAAAATAATACAGTAACATTGTTGTAACATTGTTATATACATATAATACGGACCTGGTTGGAGGGGGGGGGCTTTAAACTTATGAACAAAAGTTATTAGAATAATTAAGTATTTACATATCCATTATATCTATTATTTATCAGTGAATTTTACTGTTTCCAATACAAACATGTTGGGGGAAACCCCGCAACTACTAAAGCGATTTCGAAAATTCTTTTACTAAAGGTATGCTACTTACATTATTCTCGGGTATCGAGGTGCTTTAAATCCTAGAATATAATAAGAGCCTGTAGAATGTCCACAGAGTTTTAAAGCGTACGCTACGAAGGACCAATAACTTGCAAGAATTGCAACTGCGAAGGTTTTATCTAATCGTTCAACAAATGGGCACCTAGCAGATACTTGCATACAGTAAACAATGTATTTATACGTTACATATATTCTAAACTGTTAGTCGTGAGTTCAATGAAACAGCATTGATAACAAATCAGGCCACAGTACCTTCGCGCATAGTCAAATACAGCGAGAGCATTTAAATTTTAAATTATAGCCATTTGAGTCAACACGAAGCAATGAAAATTGCTTATCGGTTAAGTAAAATATCATTTTATCTATATAACATGAATGATAAGGTGGTCACGCATCGAATTAGTATATTAATCTAACGTAAGTACTCGGTAGATTGTTAATTCACAGGGTAAATACATCAATTTCGTTTGAAAGGATTATGTAGCAGATAATTGTTGAAGTAGCTAGATATTATCCGTCTATTACTGATGAAGCAAATGGATCGAGTTAGTAACTAGATAGGTATATAAGAAATATGAAAGTAATATTTTTAAGGAAGTAAGGTTTTTATGCCATCACGGTCAGAAGGTCTAACTATAAAACGTGAGACAGCGAGAAACGTCTTATGAGCAGCAAGCTTAATTAGGAAAAGGTCTAAGTAGAAAACGTCCGACTGTCAGATGGCCTGCATAGCAACGTCTATTACGCAAATCGTAATTTTTTTAATAAAATGGCTACTGAGCTATCACTTATATATGTGTAACGCCATTCTAAAATCCATATGGATAAATAATTAACTATAAGAAGCAATACGTTGAACGACTTAACTGTTATCCCAATCAGCTGGCCTCTGGAGTACTAAACAATGAAAATGTGCCCAAGAGACAAACGAAACTACATATTTTCAATAGACGTAGGGCACTGGCCTCCTGCTCTATAAACAGCCTGGATCATTCAACCTATCTAATTATAGTCTGATGGCGACCAATTGCAGTTTTAAACATACAAAAAAACTGAGCAATGACAATAATTTATGCAGACATACCTATTTTACATATTTATCGGGAAGCTTTGTTATACCTACTTAAAACATGTATAAAAATTAAAAATTAAGGGCGGCTTGCACCGAATTCTTAAACGCATTTAAGCTGATACTTAAACAAAAAACTTAATACAACAAGCTTTAAACATTATTCGTCACGTGGTTAAAAATTTGGTGTAAGCCGGGCTAATAAGCATTAAGCATATAATTTTGTGTCCTAACAGTGTCGTGGTTTCAGAGGACTTCCCGGGCCACCCGGCTATTACTGAGCTTACAAATTGAAGAAATTGTAGAAAAGTAGGTCAAGAGGATTAAGCAGTGTTACGTAATGGGGGGCGTATTGAACCCTGAGCGTAGCAAAGGATTCTAGAGTTAACTCTCCAGCGCAGCGGGGGAATTTACAGTTAACAGTTGAGCAAAGCGAGTGAGTTATGTATAGTCCTGAGTGAAGTTTTACATCACTTTGAGATAATAAAAATTCAAGGCAGGCATGCTTTTATTACTTTTTTTATAATTGTTTTGTCATTTCTATTCAAATGCACTTTAAGATAGGTAATTTATTTTATTGTCTGAAATAAAATATATGTATCATTATCTTTACATCCATCAATTAGCCACCGCAGCTTCTGTATATCTTACTTTGGAATTTTTACAACTTTCAGTAACAAAATCAAGCGCCTAGTATAATATCAACAACCGCGCCATTGTTATTAATGTTACTGTGCTGTGTTTTTGCTATGAATAAATAACAAGGCGAATCCGAGACAACTCAATAACGCGGTAGCTTAGAGTTGGAAATTACCATTATATTTCCAGCAAATCTAGGTTTTGTAATTAAAGTAAAATACATCATCAGCTAACTAACCTCCTAAATAGCTAGGTACAGTCGAGTTCATTAATATGTGACCATTACCAAGGCTTCAAATATAAATGTACATGGAAGAGTACTTATATATCTGAGCAGATTCATCAATCAAACATACGTACATCTGTTCAGATACCCAGATATGTTAAGTACCCTTCCATGTACATTTATATTTGAAGCCTTGGCAATGCTCACATATTAATGAACTCGACTGTACTACTGATAAAATCATAGTCAAAATAGATTTAGATAAGAAGAATGACGGCGACTGGTAAAGCGACCCACCAACATGTGACGATCACGACCATTCTGTCAAGTGTTTTTAAGAAGAAATTTTAATTTCGTACCACATTAACTACGTATATCAAACTGTAGACTGTACAGCATCTTCTCGATAAAAAAGACACCGTTAACAACATATCACTACCTACCGTATAAAGTAGGGATGTTACGGAGGTGGTTTTATCGGAGCCGAAGTCGGAGTCGGAGTTTCTAAATTTGGTTTTTCGGAGTCGGAACCGAAATCGGAAGCGGAATCGGAGTCGGAGGCGGAGGCGGAGTTGGAGATAGTAGCGGTGAAGAAAGATGTGTTAAGGGCAGGCAATAAAATAAAATAGTAAAAACATTAATCAATCAG
The DNA here is from genome assembly GCA_905147135.1 of Blastobasis lacticolella. Lineage (NCBI taxonomy): Eukaryota > Metazoa > Arthropoda > Insecta > Lepidoptera > Blastobasidae > Blastobasis > Blastobasis lacticolella. The sequence goes on from LR990050.1 coordinate 12,967,245, forward strand.
CCTCTTTAATTTCAATTAAAAAATAATAAACCTGTATCATATAGGTGTCACAAATAAAAATAAACTCATTTTTATGACAGTTAGCAAATTAAATCAAATTAATTGACTCCAGAAGTAGCAAATTATATTTAATAAACAACAGCTTTGCAGCTTTGTCTCCGTCCAATCTATTTTTAACGGATCATAGATTAGGCGAGTACCACTAAAAAGTTGTTCGCTTGCTATTGACCCTGGTGGACACGATAAATATTGGAGGACAATCGGTTAAAGGGATTGGAAATTCGTATTTCCATTCACTTTCCACTAGTTCCAAATCAAAAACAGATAACTTTATTGACACACCGCACAAAACAAAACAAACCATCCGTATTGCGTAACAACAAGTGAAATATTAATCGATGACAGAACGCGTGCTTTTCCAACGACATGCATTAACCTTCGTTCGTTCGTACACGTTGACCGCAGCCGACGCGCGTCGCTGCCGCCGCTATCTGCTATGGTTCGACCTCCGATTAAAACCTCCGATTTAAAAGTATCGGAACCGAAGTCGGAACCGGAGGTGTAAGATCAATCGGAAGCTCCGACTTATCGGAGTCGGAGTCGAAGCTCCGTAACATCCCTAGTATAAAGACAATAAGTGCACACAATACCGTTCTCTTTAAGATTATTAGGATTTAATGAGAAAAACAATTTACAGTTCGTAACCGTGCAACAGACGCGTCAACACTGACCTGTTCCCTACTCACAGATACCGGTTGTTTCATTATACACACAACGTCCCAGCTACCAGCTCACTGCCAACCTGTCCTCCGAATCAGTGAACTCTACGGAAACTCGGTCACGGACGCGATGTGCAGTTTTAATAAAGAATTTACATAAATTATTGTTGATTTACCACTGATCGCAATCGCTAGGTTAGGTTGTTTAATTTAAATGTATTAATAATTTTGATCTCTTATAATATCTATTTTATGTTTTCTTTGGGTCCTCCGGCTGCGTGAATCTATAATTACTTACTAAATAATAGGCCAACAACAACACAACAACAGTTTTTTTATTATGTAGGTTTCCCACCATTGTTTTAATACTAATTTGTGATTGTAGATAGGTATGCAAGTAAGAGTTGGGTACTTAGTATTTTGGTACTTGGTAATTCTGATCTGGCATGCAGATATTTAATTAGGAGAAATATTTATATTAACTAGTAACGGCGCCATGCACACATGCTTATGTATTTTGTTAATAATATCTATCGCAAAGAATGGAAAACATTTGACATTTTGAAAAATTTGCTCCTAACTTTTAAACAGGCACTAATAACGTTAACAATGTATCTACAAACTCGAAAGTAAATTAGATATTCACTTCAAATTCTACCGTTCCTAACAACGGTCAACAATACGCACTAATATGCGCTGCTCACGCATTCACAAAAGAACACCTAGGTATTAAAAAACACTTAAAATACAAACACAACACTAAGTTACTATGGAAATAGACACAGTGTAGCGTTGAAATGACGCTTAGAAGCGCGCGCGCACGTTTAAGCGGCCCCCGTGGCACTGGCCGGGGCCCTGCAGTAATAGGTTAATCGGCTCGGTTCGGGGATCCTCGCATCACCAGATGTTACAATAGGGTTCGTTTTTTTTGCTATCCTTATAGGGAATAAGGGTAGCTTTTATTGTTACGCATCGCATGCGGGGTTCGGCTCAGGAATGTGCTCATTTTTGTAATTTCGATTTTGGTAGGTTAGTAAATAATGCTATTAGATAAAATTATAGTTTTATTGGACTAAGTATGGCAGTGGAAACCTACCTAAGAACATTTATGAAATTAATAAATACTTAGTAAGAATTCAAAGATAAATAATACTTAAGTACTTAACTTATTTACGTTTATTATTATATTAGACAGGACTTGGAGGCGACGTCGTTTTTAGATTTGTGTTCCCGACGTTTCGGAAGGGTTACACCCACTTCATTCGCCACAGACATTCGCGTCCAAGTCTCGTCTAATAAAATAATATGTGTAAAGAACGCGAGTTTAGTTTGAAACAATTATTTACTATTAAACCATTATCTTAAAATTATGCTTAATTTATACATTAAAGCCCCACTGAATTCGATGGGTTTGTTTGAATATCAAATAACATAAACAAACATGATAGTAAGTAAAATTATAACGAAGTAATTAATAGTATCACAGCTCCTTCTTAAAACAATAGATCTTCAAACAAAAGTCTATGCGCATCTTCTGATAAGTAGTACAAGGGTGCATTCACCGCGAAAACGAGTTAAATATAAAATCAGCATAAATTAAATACAATATTTGTAAATGTCAAAGGTGCATTCACGCCTTTGTAAGTTCATCGTTAGACGTCGGTTTTTGTCTAGACCTGATGTACTTTTCAAGTCCCCAAGACAATGCCGTTAGCCAAGTGAAGATATTCAAACAATGTAGCGTCACCGCAGTTGAAGCATTGTCTTTAATGTATCCTGTAATGAAAATGTTAGACGTGAGTTAAAATTGTACTTAGTTAAGCATTTACAAGCAGAATCTTCAATTGAAAGTTTTAAAACAAAGTAGGGAAAATATGCTTGACGTTCACCCAAGCCTGTTTTATTTCGATATACTTTTTTCAAAATACGCAAACATTACTTGACATTATTTAAGTACCCATTGTATTATTTTAAATGTGCAATAAATTTCAAGTTAATAATGACGAATTGGTATATTACATGACACAATGAATAATGTACTTACAATACAATACAATACAATACAAAATATATTTATTTTTCCTCAAAAAGGCAAACAGTGCTTAGTATTTAGAAAAATATAAAAAGAATCAAAATCCTTATTGAGAACTGGAGTCCGTACTAGGTTATAATACCTGTGTTACGGATCTCCAGGCTCTCAACCTCCTATATCATTATATATAGAATATTTTATTACATTATATTATGTTTGTTTGTGCCTGTGTGTGTGCGTGTGCGTGTGCGTGTGTGTATGTGTATGTGTATGTGTGTGTGTACGATGATATTTTCATGTTATAGTTAAAATTATTTTTTCGGTATTCGCATAATCAAGATCCAGCAGCCAGCCTGTCAAGATCTTCCTACATTCTGCTTTACTCAAAGGGTGAATTTGTAAAATTTTGTTTATTTTGTTATAAACAAAGCTTCCCAAAAAGTAATAAGCACGCTGGGCCAGGCTGCAGTTTATCGGCACAGATGGACATACGGTATAAAATCTACGCGAAGCAGGAGGATTAATAGGATAGTAAGGAGTTTGCGAATGCTTCTCAAGAGTCAGCTGAAGTATAAAAAGTTGTCGAATGGAGAGAACCTTACAAAATTTATAAAGTTCGGAACTAGGGAACCGGTACGGGAGCCGCCACCCAACCTTCAGAAGCGCTCTCTGAGCGCGCTCAAGTTTTAATAAATATGTTTTATCGCACCCACCCCACGAAACAATAGAATATGAGGCTATCGATTGAACAAGGGCAAGGTATACCATTCTCAGTACCTCAGGCTCTGCAACATCCCTCAGCACCTTAAATATAAAAATTAATTTACGCAGTCTAGCTGTCAGTCCTTGCATAGGCCTTTACAAAATATAAATTAATAAATGAGTTTTAGTTTGCCTTACATTGCATTGTTGCAAATGATAATTTATTTAGACCGATTTCTTAGATCCAATAACGTACTATTAAAATATTTTACTTACCAACAACAGGGCCTAAAGTTAAATAAACTATGCCAGCAGTAAGCAGTTGTATGCCTGTCGCTCCAGGAAGTTTATGCAGAGGCACGTGTGTGGGGATGACCAGTGCCATAAATACCGTCCGCAGACCCTTACCGAAGCCAACCATCACAGCCACTAAGAGCACAACTGAATATGACTGGCAGTACGCCAACACTGGAAAACAAGGATCTGGTAAGGTAAGGGCGAAACTTTTCGTAATCTTCACTTTTTGGAAATAATTAAATAATGTTCTTACCGACTCTTCCCATAGCCATTGACATAACGCCGAATAAAAAGAATGAATTGTTATCCCATCCTATCTTCCCAGCAACAAATGGGATGCAAAACCTAACACAGATGTCAATTCCTGCCAATAAAGACATGAATAGCGCCACTTGAGGCTTTTCCATACCATAATCTCCCAAAATGAACGGAGTCAAGATTGAAAAATTTAATTCATTGAAGTTAGCTAGCGTAATCCCCAACATGAGATTGATAAAAGTAAAATCTTTCAGCAAATCTAGATCAAAAAAGAGATAGAATTTTTGGCAGAAAGTCAACTTTTCTTCTTCCACTTCATCATTTTCCTCAGCTTTCTCCTCAAAAACGTCATCGTCTAGATTATTACTCATTAAAAGTTTAAGTTTATCAACATCATTATCCTCTCGATCTTTTAAATATTGTTCCAATTTCAGGGACGCTTGTTTTAAAACTTCACTTTCATAATTAAAATTATTTGACTTTTTTCTTCGGCGAGACTGATTGCTATGATTGTCTCGATAGTACTTTTTCTCATCTAATTCTTCTTGATTTTTGTAAGACAAGTTACTATGATTATCTCTGTTGTATTTTTCGCTATATTGGCCATCCATTTTAAATGAAGTGACACTTTTGTTGCCAACTAGGTGCTTCTCTGCTCTATCAGCTATATGTTTAGCTTTAACGGGGTCTATATTTTCAACCACAGTTTTCTCATCTGCCTTTAAGTCCTGAGGCGCTTTCAGAGTAGGGCAGTCTTCTATTTCAGATTCTGGAATTTGCACTTCGGTAATCGATATTCTTCTTATCGGTTTTTTCTTCTTTTTGTCGGATTCTAGTTCTTGTGCTAAAGCGCCCAGATTAGCCGATGAATTTTTCTTTGATTCATTTAGATATAATGTTGATGATTTACGAGAACGATTTTCCATTAAATTAGTCATGGAAGGTTTCTTCGAATTTAAACGAGAATTTCTTGTAGAGCCATCTCTGGAAGCGTTTCTACTTCTGGATTGTCTTGATTGACTAAAATAGCCATCATTGGCGCGTAACATCATGGGCACACCAGGGTCTATAATTTCATAACCGGGTGTGTGTGGATCATCTTCATTGTAAATATACTGACTTGAAAATACACTCATGTTCTTGAATTTTGATATGTGACTAAAATATCCACTTTCTTTTTTCTTTTCATTTGACAATTGAGTATCTAATTCTACTTCGATTAGTTTCTCATCGTCGGTTTCATTTGTGTCTTTTTTCTTGCTGTGCCATTCAACTGGTTGGAGTAACAAGGCTCCAGCTATAGCATGTAAAGATAACCCACTTAAGAGGAGAATCGCTCCTGTTTCTCCATAATAGAAGAAGAGAAACGTTATGATATGGGGCCATAATATAGGTCCTAAGCCTGTAGTAGTCCATGATAGCCCTGTAGCTAACCTTCTTCTACTCTTCCAGTAAGTATTCAAAGCTAGTGCATTAGCTGAGCTGCTTATGCCATATCCAGCCCCTGAAAATAATATGGAACATGATGCACTCGACTATTTTCTGATAAGAAACCCATTAATTATAAGTACTTGGTAGTCAAAGAACTTAGTACTCTACTTACCGTATAATATCGAAAATGATACTAAATACGTGACGAAATTGTAGGAAAAAGTTGTAAGTATCAATGCAATGAATACCACGATTGCACCAACTAAGGACACTTGTCGATAGGTGAATGTTCTAAATACAGGTCCATTTGCCAATCCTGCAAAATATAATACTACAGTTAGTAACTTAATAGTATCTTCAATACAACTAATGCCTAAATAGGGATTAAAGGTAATTTTTTTAGCACCAGTGGTAATGTCCGATTGTCAATACTTTGAGTCACCCCCACTATCTGGAGGCACGGAAGCCATGCAAAAAGTATGGATTTTCCCGAAACGTAGTGTCGAATTTTCAGGCACTCATATCTTTAGTTTGGATAATGCCAGAAAGCTCAAATTTTCAGGAAAAGACTAATGTAGCAGAGTTATAAAATACACAAAGTTTCGTATATCTAGCTTTCACGCTTTGAATTTCATTAACTAGCACCTACAATATGTTGATTTCGACACTGACTGACTGATTCACTGACTTCTCATTAAAACCTATCGAAATTTGGTAATCATTAGCTAGGATTTGCACACAAATAACAGAAAATTCAATAAACTTAAAGTTTTAACCTCCACCCCCCCTTCTGTTCTGAAGTACTAGGAAGCTGAAATTTGGTATGATGATGAATAATTTGATTTCCTCTAATAGAGCTACGCTTTAATCTATTAAAATGACAAACCTATAATTTCTGACCAAAATGTAGAGTAGAGGAGCTTGGCTCTTCATGAGATCTGATAAATTTTAAAGTGAAACCGTTAAAAGATTAAGAGGCTTGGCAAACATTAAATGTTTTTGGTGAGGTTAAAACGCTGAGCATATTTATTTGAGCATAATGACGAGAAACATGGTAAATATTCTGTGTGCTTGTTTTATGAGGGTCCGCGGTCAGCCTTGATCATGATCCAGAATTTGGCAGATCAGATAATCACGATATTTTCCTTTGCCATACTAATGAATATAACTCAGAAAAGAGTCAATGGCACATTGCAGTGGGATTCGAACCCGATATCTCTCAACCTAATTATATCGACTTGTAAAACTTAAATAAAATCAAGATCAGGTATAAGTCTCATCGATGAACGAGCAGACACAGCAACGGAAAATTCTTTCCAGTTTGAGCCTGTAATATAGTTCTAAACGAGGTAAAAGTAGATTCGAATGGTCACTTATCACAATGGGCATGTTTGCCGGTATTGTGGAGAGTTACCGTGCCTGGCGCGTCACGCACCGACGCAAGATGTCAGGGCCGAGTTCATGTTGATGATGGTGGTGGTCTCAGAGCTGCTGATGCCGAGGTTCTGGAACTTGTCGCGGAACAGCAGACCGAACTGTTGCAGCATCGGTAGGGCGGACAACTGCAATCAGAGATTTCAATTTCAAACTACACCGCTGGTCGCTGCGCTACGTAGTTACTTTTTTCCAATCTGTGCCACGATTTTCACATGCAATTGAAACTAGGTTCATATTAGACTGTCCCGATCCTGTTAATTTTACGGGGTATAAAGTACAATATATGATACTCGGGCAAGATGTGGAGTTCCTATTAAAGCAAGAATTTTCGATACCTTAAGTTATATTATTGCAAATTCCTATTTTGAAAATAAAATGTATCTTTATATCATCATCATCCGAACGGAACATTACAATCCGGGCTTAGACCTAGTTTCTAATCATGACATTAGAGGCTAACCGCCTTGAAATAGACAGATATAAGTAGTATTTGGAGCTACATATTCAACTGTTGATAGTTTATATTACGTGCGATATACTGACGAATTGGAATGTACTTTACGTTAAGTTTTTATCTTAGTATAAGCACCGTTTATTATATACGGCGTCTAAAATTGTTATTAAGGAAAAATAAAGGATAGTTAAGAAAAAACATGAAACAATATTTTAAACCGTCCACTAGCAGATCGCTCGAAAAATCCGTTGGGGGCTGCATTTGTCATATTCTGTTCCTAAGTAGGTAGATAAAATTAGTGTCTTACTTGAAAATCCAAAATTTCATTTAGTTTTAGGGCCACATTATTTCCATTGGGAATAGCAGTCCCTGACGGATTTTCTTGGCGGTAGGAAGCCGAAGGGTTTCAAATATTATTTAATCCTTTTCCTTAACAGCCATTGTGAGTTGTAAAATTTTGGTTTTTATTTTATTATTTTTCGATTGCAATGTTATCACGAAAAGACAGCTTTTGAAAGCAAACAATCGCATCGAAATCAGTTTAGTAGTTTATTAGAATTTATCAAATGCCGACTTATCAGGCTGCAGCAGCGCCCTGTAGTGGTGTACTGCCATAAAACATGTCTAAAAACGTTATCTGAAATGATATATTTGAATGGAAAATATTGCATCGAAATCGACCCAGTAGTTAGTGGTAGTCTGCATGCTGCATTCCCCTGCTAAATGGCTATCACCGGTGGAACGAATTAAATTAATTTTTAATGTGGAGATTTTTAGCTTCAGAGCCCCCACGGCTCTAAAGTTTCCACAACAAACGCCGCAAATGGGTATGGAATTTTACAATTTAATTACTTTTTTAGTTCTTTAAACTGTGTTATAAGGAAGTAAATAAAAATTATACATATAATTGTCAGATCCATCTGTTATCTTTACTCACGGTGTACTCGTATCTTTTATTTATTCATCTAGATTTCTAATAGGAAAACGTTATTCATTAGTATTTAAAATTGTAAACATAAACAACAATAATATTATGGAATATTCTTACATGGCCATGGTTATCTTTGCTAGACATCGAATCGTCAAACAATGATAAATCATTATTAGTCTGCCAGTCGCTTGCTGAAGGACTTTACTGATAACCTAAATAAAATAATACAAGTATCTACATAGCCATTCGAATAGGTTGTAATGGCTCCCGAGACTCACAGTTCAACCAGCCTCACAGTCCCCAGCGTAACACGAAGTCAACCTCGGTATATGGATTGGTAGTGTTTGAATGAATCCAAGTAAATACATTTTTATTGCTGTATCAACACATTAGGGATTTCTACCTTTCGTTTTCTTTGAAACTAATAAAAGTAATATTTTTATGCTATAATCAATTGAGCATCTTCCGGGGTGGAGTTCAACCCTCAACTTTTGGTCGGAAAGGAAAATCTATTCTTCGCCTGCAAAGTAGCGGTCTCTATACATACTAAAGCACTCAGAACCTATAGGTATACAGCTCAATATTTATATTACGATGTCTCGTTCACTGTTCTATACGAATGAATCTTATCCAAAGCTAGTTTTGACAATTCTTATAGTAGAAGAGCATAGGCTCTTAGCTATAAAGAAGCGAGTACTACCAAAAATGCAATGGTCCACAGGCCTAAAAGCGTAAGCGAGTTGAAACTGGGCCACATTGGGAATTTGGGAGTATTTGTTCTCGCATGACGTGGCTACCATTAAGTACTACTCGTATCTCTGTCTTTAGCAACTATGTCATAAAGCCACCACCATACAGATATTTTAGAGAACCGACCAGAGGCTTTACTTAGGTGATCAATCTACTATATAAAAATAAGTCGGGTTTTCCTTCCTGACGCTATAACTCCAGAACGCACGAACCGATTTCCACGGTTTTGCATTCGTTGGAAAGGTCTCGGGCTACGTGAGGTTTATAGGTGTAGGGTAGGTGTAGGGTAGGTGTAGGGTAGGTGTAGGGTAGGTGTAGGGTAGGTGTAAGGTAGGTGTAGGGTAGGTGTAGGGTAGGTGTAGGGTAGGTGTAGGGTAGGTGTAGGGTAGGTGTAGGGTAGGTGTAGGGTAGGTGTAGGGTAGGTGTAGGGTAGGTGTAGGGTAGGTGTAGGGTAAGTGTACGGTAGGTGTAGGGTAGGTGTAGGGTAGGTGTAGGGTTAGAACGCTACGCGAACGAAGTCACGCCGGGTCCACTAGTATATTTATAAAAATAAATTTTGGTAATAATTTTTTGGTTGTTTTCATTTCATAGCCACATGAAAACGTAGACCGTTGAATATATGCATTGTAGGGACAAAATGTAAATATTAATCATACAACAATTTTAGTAGTACAATACTAACAAAATTAAAACGAAGTCGTGTCTAAAATGTAAATTGATTTTTCTACAAACCAGCTTTAACGAATAAGGAATTCATGGAAATGTAACGTGTACCAAATGCCGATTACACTATCACACAATCTTTAATAGCTATAATAAGATCAATAGAATCGAAACGAAGCTCAAACACATGATAAGATTAGCAAGCATAAATAAATAATTCAGTTAATGGAGGTGAGTGATATAGGTAGGTGATATAGGCACAGATATAAATTTCCTTAGTAACGCGCTTAACGTGCAAAAAATTATCCATGCCGACGATAGATTTTAACTTATGTATTTACTGAAATATCAACAAAATATGAAATTGTCCTACCATCTAGTGCACAAAAACTGAAGTGGAACAATGTGGTAATATAAAAACCACTAAGCGAAAGGCTATATTATGTAGATGTACAACAGCTCAATTTTTTTCGCCAAACGAGAACTTGTAGTCCGCAACAATGTCCCCAACATTATTTATAACAATAAACACAACCTAAAATCTTAATGCATTGAAATGACTTTTCCAAATATCCTCACGATGACTTTATGGAGCATCGATAATTCTCGAACTTATCTAGACAGTAAATGCCTCTCTTCTCTACTTCTTACCTTTAATTTCATCTTAACTTATGGCCTGCTCGACAGCAAAGTAGAGCTTCTAAAGCATAGGCCAAGTTCTAAAGCTAATTTTGACTTATTTTAAGTTTCTTTATATTACTTAGTAGTGAAAGTAAGTTCAAAATCTTGTGTAGGAATCTTACGTTTGAAAATCCAGCTGCAATGACGATCATCCATCCCCATCCTCCGTCTGGAGGAATAAAGTCACCCTCCCTTCTCAGTTTCGACTTCGTTGTCTTCGATTTCGCCATTATCACTTACTACTGCAAAGAATTATTAACATTTAATTTATCTCAGTATTTTAAACCTTGTTCCTTCGAATCGCCGTTTCACGCACTTCAGAAGTAACTGATAAATATAATTTAATAACAACGTTTTATATAGAAGCATCGTGAATCACAGACAATGTGACACGCGTCTCGCGTCTGCTATGTAAGTGATTAAACATAATCATTTTGATGAATTACTAGCGTTCAGCACGTGGTTTTGTTTGTCTGTTCGTTTTGTTTACCTCACAGAATCATCAAGCGGAGCTGAGATATTTCACAAGAAAATTGCTCATCTGGTAGCGATAGCGGTGACTTTCGTCAGCTGTTATGTGCTCCTCAGATAAACCAATTTTATGCGATTCGTTCATTCGATAGATGCGAAACCGGTAAATTGTTGAGCGCACTCCAAATATATGTTTTTGATGTAAGCACATGGCCCTAAAAGTAACAAAACGGAGCTAACGAAGTCGCGGACAAGAAGATTGTCAGTAGTAATAAATATCGAATCAAGGATGAACATAAAATTATGATATCTACCTATTTACGTTATTTATGACTTATACATACATGTAACGAAGTACATACTGATTTATTCGTAGCCATATCTAATTCTAAGTACTCTTTTTTAGGTATATTACTTGTATACTTAACGTGTTTGTTAAGGCGTGTATTTTCCGGGTTTATAGGTATAACTAGATTTGGCTAACTTTCACGTACCTACTCTTTACTTTAGTTTACCGCTATGGTTTAATTAATTTTCATTCACTGAATGTGTAACCATGATCCAACTTGGGTTCTTTCCTATCCTAAATCGCCGTGTTCCCGAATCGATAGCTGACAGTATTTTCGTATCATGTATTGACAATTTTGCCCCTCGGAGCCCGATCGCGAGCGGCGTACTCACATTTCTACCTTTATGACTCACACACACACAAATGAGTAAACCAAATCATTTATACATACATGGCTTTCACATGGCAAACTCGTGATTGAAACTTTACGGTAATACGATTGACTCGCCTTACGGAAACGAGCGCTCGGAATCAATTCGGGAAAACGGCTGAAATAAGAAAATAAGCCGTTAGGGGTCGCGATTTGCACACGAACACGGCAATTTAGCAGAATAAGCCACCTGGTCAAGGTTCCCTGTTAAAAGGACCACGAAGGCGAGAGGCAGTCGCTCCACTGTAATTACCTGATCTGCCAAATCGTGGATCATGATCAAGGCGGACCCTGGGACCGGAATATTGACGGCAAGATGAGTTTTTTTATTTACCGCTATGGTTAACGAATTCATTAAAAAATTAAATCAAATAGTTGGCACGATAAAATGTTCCTATCGCAGTAAGCAAACTGCTCGTAAGCAAAAATATGTTGGATAATAAAGGTTATGACAATGAATGACTATGCTGCAACTTGTTTACCCGACCGACATTTTGGGGTAATGAACCACTTACCTAGTTAAAGCAATTATTTATCACAAAACACAAGCGTTTTCGGAACGCTCTGGAAGAGTAATGTTTCTTGGATGTTATCAGCTTATCAATAAGCATTCGATTACTACGAGCAACGCCCAGTCCTATTTACCAGTTTTATTGCTTATTGCATATCACACCTACTATTTGACTACTCATTTATGATTTTGTGTATGTACTGGACTTCGTCCATATGGATCACTTTTCAGAGGGCCCCTCGCCAAGCCGAGCAGACATGCACGACCATACACCCTTTTCTCGAAGCAACTCAACGTATTTTCAAGCTATTTATATCTTTGTTAGGGACTGGAGAAACTGACTGAATTTTATATGGCATTGTCTACATAGTGAACAGAGTATATTCCAAATTACAAGTTACCCATAACTTTCAAAAGTCCAATATACCTTTAAAGGTTTTTAAAAAATCGTTTTTGAAGTTTCAATATTTCGTCACTCACTCACTCACTCACTGACTGATTCATTGAGCATCTAAAAGATAGACCACTTCATAGAGATAGGTAATTGGGAGTTTATAAAGAGAAAAGTCTGTCAACAGCAAATATCCGCCCCTGAGGGGTTCACAGTTTGCATGGAAGTTTATCATTTTCAAAGTAAGAGATGTGACGTTGTACGAGGATATTTATACCTGATCAAGTATAAATATCCTTCCATACAAACTATCAACTCCCCATTTTACCCTCTTAGGGGTGATATTTTGAAATGCTATTAAACAGGTACATGTTCATGTCTAACTATACGCCTATGATTATGGTTAGTAAGCTAAGTAATTAGTAAAAGTAAGTCTGTAATTAAAAAAAAACTATTAAATTGCATATTTAAAGATATAAGAATGTAAGAATAACAAGAAATAATTACTTAAGTAATTATAAATACAATTATAATCATAATAACATTATAAGAATCAAAACCGCGAAAGAAAAAAGAAATCTTCAACTACCTTGGTTACTTATATATTATAAATTATTATTAATTATGATAATAAAATACATCGAATTTAGAAAAGCCGAAATCATGTCAAAAAACAAAAAAAAACAAAGAGTGATCTTAGCGCATACAAACAAATACACTTCGTGATTAGATCTCATATATTTTTATGGGAGAGTCACGAGACTTGGCAAATTTTTACATAAAAAGGTTTAGGTGAGATTTCGTTTTCCCGTCCAAATTCCGTACAGTATTGCATTCAACAAACGCCTAAGTCAAAAGTCAAAACAACTGAAAATAATTATCAACATATGATGCCAGGATTTGTATGGACTGTGGTACTATTCCAGCTATGTATAATACGTCGTTGGATAGCTACTTTCGTGCTAAACAGCGTCATCTTTTCAAACTGTATTTTAATTTACACCCTGACCTTTATATCTTCTTATTTACCCTTAGGGCGAGCACTACATTGAGCGTAAGTATAATAACGAGTTATAGAGGTGGGCAACGCATTGGTGATACTCTTGGTGTTGCTAATGTCTATAGGCAGTGGTGACCACTGTCATAAAAAAATTATTAGACATTTTATGGGTCATTCAGATAGCCGCGTTCTACGACAGTGATCAGCTCGCGGGCACGATCTGTTCACATTGCCACGGTTAGGCGTTTGGCACATTTGAACGCGTACCGTAAAAACGCATCCACGCGCGTGGCTGCGGATCCGCATCACCGTAAGTTTCCATAGACAACTCCAGAGCTGCATTTCCACTCTAGTGTTACAAGATTGGGCCCTTTATTCGTAATTCTAATGGCGAAATATGGAAATATGTGTAATTTTTATATACAAGCAAATATTTAGAAATTGTCCAAATTGTTATAATTTTTTCATAAAATTATATTCTTTATGCGAAAAATTATTTGAGAACTGAGTAACGGAACACCAATCTGACAATCCTGGAGACCTCGCTTCACAGCAGCGGCCTATTTGACGCCTTTTTATGCAAAAAGTACAGTGCCAAAAACTTATCTAACCCACAGCCCGACCGACTAATATTCGAATTAAACGTCGCCCTCTTCTAGCAATAGGATATATGTAACATTATTATCAGTTTAGAGCAAGTATGTATGATGGGCAAGTATTGAGATGTACCACTATAGGGGTACCACAACTTCAGGTTACTTTGACAGAATGGAGAAAACGAGCATACTAAATTTATTTTACTGGCAACAATAAACTATACAGAGGAAATATAATTTGACGCTATTGAGTAGCCTAAAACCTTAATAAGCCGCCTTCGTTATTGTAGACCATTTACAATAAGTCGGTTTATACTGTCAAAGTTTTGTGACAAAGTCTAGTACGTCAAATTTTGACTTATTTGACAAGAATCATAATTCCATGAAGGAGGGCGCTAGGTCTTTTACCGAAACGTCATTATTTTAATTTCACAATCGGGACATGTGACACGTTCCTTCTTATCCATGTCCCATTGTTGGCGACATTCGAATTCTGTCACAGAATACCTTTTTTTTTGTCATTAATAATTTTATTGCATTTGGCCTCAATTCACCTGATGGAAAGCGACGATGAGGTCGAAGATGTAGCGTGCGTGCCTAGAAGATACCTATTCACTTCTCGGCTTCACGGCTTGTGCCGGCTACCGACTTCCAGCTGATACTTGGCGGACCCAGAGGTGACTGCAGTAATCCATACATGACCGGACTTGTGCTTGGTATAAATTAAGAAGTTGTCCAGGTGTAAAGTACTTCCTCACCTTGGCGAGGACTCCAAGTTTTTTTTAGAAATAACTACTATAGTAGGACCACAGTAAGTCCGAATCGCTTTAAAAAAAAAAAAAAACTCTGTATGGCAACTAATGCCATGTCTTTTATCCGTCATAGAACGTCATTCATAAAAGTCATAACAAAGAATTTGACTGATTTGAAAAATTTTGTTGAGGCGATTGGCACATTGGAGCGTAGCATTCATTTTGGCGAAATTTGGAAATATGTGTAATTTTTATATTGTTTTATATATAAAAAAATTTAGGAATTCTCCAAATTGTTATAATCTTTTCATAAAATTATATTATTTAGGCGAAAAATAATTAGAGAACTGCGTAACGGAATACCTATTTGACAATCCTGGAGACCTCACTTCACAGCAGCTGCCTATTTGACGCCTTTTTATGTAGAAAGTACAGCGCCAAAAACTTATCTGACCCGCAGCCCGTGTCAAATGTGTCAAAGAATAAAAATTACGGATCCGCACGAACACGCATGGATGCGTTTTCAGTGTGTTCGACTATGAGTAATTTCCATAGAAACCGATGACAGCTCAAATAACTTTATGCCACGCACTATCGCACGCCACGCACAACTGCACGGTGCTGCGTTACAGTGTGCGGATCGCCTAAATAATAATGGACAATGACTGACAAGGACAGATTATAATATCTATTGGATAATTATCCAATAGATATTGCCATATCCATATTTTATATTTTCTACCACTGTCAGTTGATTCGGACTAAGCGTGGGAAAGAGATACAGATAAACAATTAAACAAAAACAATATTTTTATGGCTATACGAAATATTAAAAAGGAACGAAAGATCGTGATAAACAAATCACTGTTAGTCGTGGGACTACTGGTAAACATAGACTCATGGGAAAAGAGTTCCAACATCAGTACTTTCCAAGTTTGACTGTCATTTCGGATGACAGATGGTGTTCTATGTTTTAGTGTTCTAGGACCATTAGTTTCAGAGTTATTAAAGTTTTAGGTTTGACAGCTGTCACACGAAGTGCAACTTTTCTTATTTTGCTCTTCAGTTTATACATTTTGCTAGGTGGGGCTACACTCATTTTCATGCCGCCATACCTATTGAAAATGGACTTTTCAATTAGGCGGAGTGTTAGTTCCCTTTTACGCGTTACGTTCTTGATCCTTGTCGGTTTGTTGATTCTAAAGCTTTGGTACATAAAACTATTGGTTTTGGCTTTTATATAATTATAGCAATTGAACAATCGGAAAACTACCCCACAAAGCATTAGATATTTTCATTAGTGACAGCTCGTGGATTCAGCCAATATATAATATTTTTTTGGATTCATCAATGATTTCAGTACGTATTTTAGTAGACCTCATCATCATCATCATATCAGCCAGAAGACGCCCACTGCTGGACATAGGCCTTCCCCAGAAATCCACACAAAGGCCGGTCCTGTGCTTTCCGCCTCTAGCTGGTACCTGCGATCCTTACCAGGTCGTCGTTTCAGTAGACCTACAAAGTGTAAAATGTGTCAATGAAAAAAAAACGACGCATCCGCACGAACGCGCGTGGATGCGTTTTCAGTGTGTTAGACTATGCGTGATTTCCATACAAACCGACGACAGCTCAAAGAACTTTATATCACGCACTAACGAACGTCATGCACCACCGTACGGTGCTGTGTTCCAATGTGCCAATTGCCTAACCGTAGCAGTGTGAACAGATCGCGCCCGCGGGCTGACCGCTGTCGTAGAGCACTGTCATGGACCGCGTGGCAGATCGTCGATCCGGACGTTTGGATCACTTCAGTTGTAATGTTCACGTATTTGTTTTTAAAAGCAACAAAGATATTATTGTGCTAAACTTTCCTGCCTACGGCACAAACCTACGAATAAAAACTCTACGAGTCCAATTTCTTAGACACAAAGGCCACAAAGGCAAAGGCATTGATTTTTTTTAATAAGCAATATAGGAACGCAGAACACATTGATGGTATCTACCAGTATCTACCATCTTGAAATCTAGTATGTGGTCCTTGATGATCTTACAGACTCCATACTTATATAAATCGGAAATCTGTCTGTGTACATAACACACACACACACTCTTTAAGGTTCTGTGTTACTATTTCCATGTAGTTATTTTAAATATAATTATTTTAAACTGCGGGCTCTCGCGCGCGAGATTACAACCGGGACTGACGCCGAGATGATAATTATTTTATAGTTCTACAGTTGTCCATATTCAAAAATCTGCCGGTTTTAGGAACTTGTCCGTATTTTTTATACACTGGGGCGGCACTTATTTATTTGTTAACCTTTTAAGTGTCGATAATATGCTTCTTAAATTGCGATATCTTGTCAATAGTAAGTATAAATATAGAGATAAGTAAGTCTTCATATCTTTCGCATGCTCTTGGAATTTCAACCTATTGAACAGTGACTGTAATTATTATGTAAGTAAGCAGATAAACACCCTATCTCTAGAAAAAAGTTAAGCGAATTAATAAGGCAACAAAACAAATATACTAAAATTAAAAAAAAAATTGTTCTTCTATATAAGATTTCTAATTCAACCTTTTTGGAAAATTGATTTCTAACGAACGCACAGCTGAAACTGCTGGATCTATAGGGCTGCAAATTTGCTATGACGTAATTGAACACTAAAAAGGGATTTTTGTAAAATCATACCCTAAGAAGGTGTTAGTTTACAGTGCTGACGACTGTCTGCTAACTGTCACCAAACTGCTAAATCCGGTGGATCAAGCAGGTTTTTTTTTGCATGAAGAAGACGTTCGTCTTAGCAAGCAATAAGAAAGTATTTTTGGAAATTCATCCCCTAAGGGACTGAAATAGGTGGTGAAAGTTTGTATACAACTTTATGATCCGTCAGCCTATTCACTTATTGAGCGCCACCCGCGGATCACGTGCAGAAAATCGAGAGCAATATTAATCCCTATTAGGGTCGTAGATGTAGGATGGTGTAGGGTTAGGTGTAGAGTAGGGTAGGGTAGGGATAGGAAACCAAGTGACAGAGGTCGCGCCCGGCGCACTAAAGTATGAGATCAAATTAAATATCAAAAATGTAAACAAATTGGTTGCCACTAAAAAAACTCAAATTGTAGATTATTTAAAATCATTGAAATATTGATTAAAATTATTCCATTCGAAATAAAATAAAATCATTTGAACATTTAAAAATGTTTTACTGAATTAAATAGATAACAATTTTTTTTGTTACGTATTTGTGCTGTTTCAATAAAATATGTGTAGTTTTCATTTTTGCCACTGGTAATGGTAAGAACTTCTAAACATTTGATTCGTTGTTGTATAATTATTTGAGAAAATTATTCAAATTGGCGGCCACTTCTTTCTAATATTAGAGTTTTCTAACAAATGATCTAGGTACTAATAGTTTCCAAGTTACTTATTACGTTTTTAATAAATTGGTTAAGTGGGGGTAAATTGATTTGTTTTGTTTTCGAAAGTTTACCAGTCATTGTACGAGTAAAGCACGCTGAAAAGTGTGCATAACCATTTGGTAAATAAATTTAGTATCTCTAGATTCTGATAGTCTCTTTGACATTGACAGTTGTGTGTTTACATTTTGGATCTTTAATTTTATCTCCAACAAACTGGATAACATAAAAGGTAAAATCAAAGAGGTTAGATTAGATGTATCCGGGACTTTTCTACCATATCAACGATCTCACGCATATTCATTCTTTATTTACAATGTCCTATTTTAATGTTATGTCATCGTAAAGCTTTTTTTATATTATGCGGCAGACAAACAGGCAAGAGAGCCTGGGCCACTTGAAGAAAAGTCATCACTGTCGCAGGAATTTAACAATATCAGGGTTATCACCAATGTGTTGCCCACCGCTAAAGAGACTTCTAATCTATCTACACTAATATTATAAAGAGGAAAGATTTGTACCTATTTTTGTATGTTTGTATGTTTGTAATGAATAGGCTCAAAAAGTACTGGGCCGATTTAAAAAATTCTTTCACCAATAGAATGCTACATTCTTCCAATTTGACATAGGCTACATTTCATTTTGAAAAAAATTAGGGATCCTTGGTAAAATTTGAACAATGTAACCGAAGGTGTAGAAAAATGAGTCTTAAAATGTCTTTCGTCGAATGCGCTGCCGAAACTATTAGCGATAGAACAAAATAATGTACAACAATATTGAAGAACATCATAATGTCTACAAAAAACCCCGCGGTAGCATATGTCCAACTATTGTAGTTATGTCACTACAACAACTTTTTTCATTTTAAACATTAATGAAAATGCTAACCAAATTCAAACCATGCTATTTATGTGTTTATATTAATCCTTATCCAAATAAATTATTTTATGGTCAAGACCATTTAACTACCTATAAAATAGTTTTTAAATTATTTAAATTGGACTTTCCATTCAAAAGATATTACGAATTCAAAAATTCAAACAGTAAACAAAACCGCCATAGCGCCGTGGCCGTTGTTTGCGATGCAGTCTGAAAAGCGCGCCGGGCATCGCGGCGGGCGGGGTGGAGGGGGCACTGAAATACAGGAGTGGGGCGTGCACGTCTGTAAGATAGGTAGCCGGTAGGTGTTCGACGCTCAGTCCGCTCGGCTATCTAGGCAGCACGGGGTACGGGAGGGGAGTAAATGTCAAGAAATAAAGTGCCGCGCGGCTCACTCGCGCGGTCGGCTCCCTACGCAGCGGTCGTGTGTAACCCGTGTACCAGTAGTGGTACCCGTACGAAGCCGGGGCGGGCCGTATACTATAATAATATTATAAAGAGGAAATGTTTGATTTTTTTGTTTGTTTGTTTGTTTGTAATGAATAGGCTTCGAAACTACTGTACCGATTTCAAAAATTCATTCACCGTTGCGAAGCTACACTATCCTCGGGTGACATAGGCTATATTATATTTTCTAAAAAATTACTATACATTAATAAAACTCCAATAATGTAACCCAAGGTGTAAAAAAATACCCAAAAAATTCCTTACATCGCGTGTGCTGCGAAAACTATTGATGATAGAACAAAATAATGTACTACGACTTTGCAGAACACATTATTACCTACAAAAAATGACGCAACAGTATATATCTAACTATTATAGTTATGTCACAATAAGTGTTCTTTTATTTTCAAAATTTAATTAAAATGCCGCCGCTAAAAAACGCTCTTTATTTGTAGCTTGGTATTAATCCTTATCAAAATCAATTACTCATATTCACGACTGCTTCAATACCTTTATATAACTTTTTGAATTATTCAATTCAGACATTCCATTCGAAAGGTATCACGAGTTTAAAAATGTGAATATTAGAAAAAAGTCGCGTGTTCGCCGCTCAGTCCGCTCGGCTATCTAGGCAGCACGGGGTACGTACGGGAGGGAAGTCAATGTCAAGAAATACGGCTGTCAGGAGCCGGGTCGCCCCCTTTCCTCTAAAATGGTTGAGGAGACGGTTGGAACTTTTGTGATCGTAATATGGTGTCCTGTTTATAACAGGACACTACTCAGTACATACTTAAGTATAATATAATTACTTCATATTATAAAACGAAGTCCCACGCCGTGTCTTACTGTCAGTCTGTTCGCGATAAACTCAAGAACTACTGAACGGATTTTCATGCGGTATTCACACACAAACTACATAGTGCGGTTTTAGACAACGTGATTCATGACGAAGGTTCAGGTGTATAATTTGTTAAGGTTTACTACCCGTGCGAAGCCGGGGCGGGCCGCTAGTAATATATATATACCTTGAACGATTCCATCCATCCATATTAGTTCTTTCAAAGCGGAGAGATGGGTACTTTTTCAAATCACTTTTAATTTTTTTGGCTATAAGGACTCCAGATATGAAGGTCATATTCCAGTAGTGGCATCCTATAATAAAGATGGTATTTTGTGAAAATGGCAGGAATTCGTGAACAAATCGTGCATTTTAAATAGCATTAGATTGCAATTGGCTTGTTGTCACGAAAGGTGGTGTGCGTTGATATCTAGGTTAACACTTATTAGGGAATAACATAATATAGGTACCTATACAAAGAATACCAATCACTCTTATCGTTAATGCAGTTCCGTCTTACTTAACTGTATTATGTCCTACACATGCAATATTGAAGGATATAGGTATAGCTAGTGTCAAATAAGAAGAGACATGGCGGGTCACGTGGTTCAACTTGCGCTGCATAAGACTACCTCCACCGCGATTTGACAAGTCTCTTCTTTCGTGACGTGGGTTATAACCCGCTAAAATATAAAATAAAGAGTATTTTCAATAAAGTATTGTTGTGTAGATACTTATCTACCTACGTATACCGTACCTACGTCAACACAATATCTATATCTACACATCTACACAATTTTATCAAGATGTAATATAAATTTATTGACTACAAATAAGCACACAAGGATGTTACAGAATATATATTAGCTGGTGCTCAAGTTTTATTAATCAACTGAGTACTGAAGCTGGGTAGGTACAAATAAATAATTAAGTAGGACAAAAATATGTCGTTCCATAGTCGATCTTCAGTCAGCACAATAATCATTCATCGCATTTATAGAATACTAGCGGCCCGCCCCGGCTTCGCACGGGTAGTAAACCTTAACAAATTATACACCTGAACCTTCGTCATGAATCACGTTGTCTAAAACCGCACTATGTAGTTTGTGTGTGAATACCGCATGAAAATCCGTTCAGTAGTTCTTGAGTTTATCGCGAACAGACTGACAGTAAGACACGGCGTGGGACTTCGTTTTATAATATGAAGTAATTATATTATACTTAAGTATGTACTGAGTAGTGTCCTGTTATAAACAGGACACCATATTACGATCACAAAAGTTCCAACCGTCTCCTCAACCATTTTAGAGGAAAGGGGGCGACCCGGCTCCTGACAGCCGTATTTCTTGACATTGACTTCCCTCCCGTACGTACCCCGTGCTGCCTAGATAGCCGAGCGGACTGAGCGGCGAACACGCGACTTTTTTCTAATATTCACATTTTTAAACTCGTGATACCTTTCGAATGGAATGTCTGAATTGAATAATTCAAAAAGTTATATAAAGGTATTGAAGCAGTCGTGAATATGAGTAATTGATTTTGATAAGGATTAATACCAAGCTACAAATAAAGAGCGTTTTTTAGCGGCGGCATTTTAATTAAATTTTGAAAATAAAAGAACACTTATTGTGACATAACTATAATAGTTAGATATATACTGTTGCGTCATTTTTTGTAGGTAATAATGTGTTCTGCAAAGTCGTAGTACATTATTTTGTTCTATCATCAATAGTTTTCGCAGCACACGCGATGTAAGGAATTTTTTGGGTATTTTTTTACACCTTGGGTTACATTATTGGAGTTTTATTAATGTATAGTAATTTTTTAGAAAATATAATATAGCCTATGTCACCCGAGGATAGTGTAGCTTCGCAACGGTGAATGAATTTTTGAAATCGGTACAGTAGTTTCGAAGCCTATTCATTACAAACAAACAAACAAACAAAAAAATCAAACATTTCCTCTTTATAATATTATTATAGTATACGGCCCGCCCCGGCTTCGTACGGGTACCACTACTGGTACACGGGTTACACACGACCGCTGCGTAGGGAGCCGACCGCGCGAGTGAGCCGCGCGGCACTTTATTTCTTGACATTGACTCCCCTCCCGTACCCCGTGCTGCCTAGATAGCCGAGCGGACTGAGCGTCGAACACCTACCGGCTACCTATCTTACAGACGTGCACGCCCCACTCCTGTATTTCAGTGCCCCCTCCACCCCGCCCGCCGCGATGCCCGGCGCGCTTTTCAGACTGCATCGCAAACAACGGCCACGGCGCTATGGCGGTTTTGTTTACTGTTTGAATTTTTGAATTCGTAATATCTTTTGAATGGAAAGTCCAATTTAAATAATTTAAAAACTATTTTATAGGTAGTTAAATGGTCTTGACCATAAAATAATTTATTTGGATAAGGATTAATATAAACACATAAATAGCATGGTTTGAATTTGGTTAGCATTTTCATTAATGTTTAAAATGAAAAAAGTTGTTGTAGTGACATAACTACAATAGTTGGACATATGCTACCGCGGGGTTTTTTGTAGACATTATGATGTTCTTCAATATTGTTGTACATTATTTTGTTCTATCGCTAATAGTTTCGGCAGCGCATTCGACGAAAGACATTTTAAGACTCATTTTTCTACACCTTCGGTTACATTGTTCAAATTTTACCAAGGATCCCTAATTTTTTTCAAAATGAAATGTAGCCTATGTCAAATTGGAAGAATGTAGCATTCTATTGGTGAAAGAATTTTTTAAATCGGCCCAGTACTTTTTGAGCCTATTCATTACAAACATACAAACATACAAAAATAGGTACAAATCTTTCCTCTTTATAATATTAGTGTAGAAGTGTAGATTTAATGTAAAATTTTCATAGAATAGAATTATCAAAGCTTTGTATCAAAGATTCAAAGATGTCATCTGATTCGTAAAAGCAGACACGTGAAATTTATTTTGCAAATAGGTCTCCTTACGATGGCGAGAACATTAATGAAGTGTGTAAGTCCAAAGAAATTTTATGCATTCTACAACAAATAACAATAAAATTAGTATCCTTGGTGATACATAACAAACTTTTAAAATTGCCGCCTTTGACATTTTCCATCTCTCCCAACTTATTTCGGTCTGCTGTCGCCATCTATTGTAACTATCTTGTAGTATTACGGGAAAATAACTGATACCGGTTTACATATTCGCGCTCGATGCTCTATCACGATCGTCACAGTCTAAAACGATCGTGAACGAGGGCTATTTTGTACATCGTGACAACCAGAATCGATACCGGTTATGAAGTGTCAAACAGCATGATTTGACATTGACTTCCCTCCCGTACGTACCCCGTGCTGCCTAGATAGCCGAGCGGACTGAGCGGCGAACACGCGACTTTTTTCTAATATTCACATTTTTAAACTCGTGATATCTTTCGAATGGAATGTCTGAATTGAATAATTCAAAAAGTTATATAAAGGTATTGAAGCAATCGTGAATATGAAGTAATTGATTTTGATAAGGATTAATACCAAGGTACAAATAAAAAGCGTTTTTTAGCGGCGGCATTTCAATTAAATTTTCAAAATAAAAGAACACTTATTGTGACATAACTATAATAGTTAGATATATACTGTCGCGACACTTCTTGTAGATAATGATGGGTTCTGCAAAGTCGTAGTACATTATTTTGTTCTATCATCAATAGTTTTCGCAGCACACGCGATGTAAAGAATTTTTTGGGTATTTTTTACACCTTGGGTTACATTATTGGAGTTTTATTAATGATCTGTAAATTTTCAGTAAATATTATATAGCCTATGTCACCCGGGGATAGTGTAGCTTCCTAACGGTGGAAGAATTTTTGAAATCGGTGCAGTAGTTTCGAAGCCTATTCAATACAAACATACAAAAAATCAAACCTTTCCTCTTTATAATATTAGGTTAGATTATAACCAAAGTTTTTACATCTTGCTATCCTATCTAAACAAACTGACTCCAAAAAATCATTGTTAACCCAAAAATAGTTAATAAACATCAAATTTATTAACCACATTTTAATTTAAAATGACATGCAAAAAAATAATATCTCGTTATCCGATTAAAGTAAATTACCATCGGGAAAAGAATAATTTGCCAAACATAGTAAATAAACTCCTAACCTTTTCGTTTCGTTTATTCAACCAAATGCTATACCTTAGATAAAAAATAAAACTGTTACAATTTCAATCATCCTTTTTTTAATTATTTAAACAATCATATAAAAGTTAGTCCAAAAGTTAGTCGCAGCAGTATGACGTAAAGATCTTAAAAGTAAACTAATAATAAACATTAAATAGCTCTGGCCTCTGAAGGTGGCTGAACTGCAAGCCGGAGACATAACTTAATATGGCATCATAATACTTTATTTGGTTTTATTTAGGCAGAAATAGCGCATTAATTTGCTCGCTAAGATTTGGTGATCATTTACTACATTTGGTGTTCGAATACAAATTGAAGTGCCTCGTGACTAAAATAGCTAGTATTATTGTAATTTTAGACTTTATTTTTCTGGTGTTATGTATATATATTTTTGGTAAAAAAAACTACGGGTATCAAAGCATTTTATGGTGGTCATTATATTTAACCCCAATCTTAAGTGCAGGTACTCTTGCCGGCCGAATCATCTAATCCTGCGGTTGTCGGTTCTCGTGTCTACTAATATAAGGCCAGATAGCCCTCTGCCACTTCAACTTCTGTGCACCATGTCAGTAACTTTAGTTCTCAGTCGGAACACTTTGCTGCGTATTTTATCTATCAGAGCGACTTCGAGCATCATTTTATGCACCCTGAGTAACCTTGAACTGATATAGCTTGACTAGTAAGTTCTGGAAGCGTATCCTGAAAAAAAGCAGGATACTTTTTATGTGGTAAATCTTCATGTGGTATCACTCACTATAACCACAGTATAGGAACAACCAGCGTGTCATTTTTGTAAATTTAATCGAATACCGGGAAGTGGATAAAAGACTGTGTACACCAATTCCATACGATTTACGAGTATAAAACAAAGTCTATTCATAGTCTAAAGTATGCTTAGATTTTTTAAACTATGCAACCGATTTTAATGCGGTTTTCAAAAATTGACAGAGAAAATTGTAAGTAGAGATAAAATAAGTGTGTAGGGTAGGGCTGGGTAGGGTAGTGTAGGGGTAGGATGCCACGCGAACGAAGTTGCGCCGGGTCAAGTAAGGCACTTGAAACCTTGCCACTCCATGTGTGTTATTTTACTATTGGTACACAGTATTTACCCATCCTGTTATTCGATTGAATTAAATTTTGCATATTGTGCATACGCCAGGTTCCACTTCAATATTATAGTATCAGCGAGCTGATCTCAATATGAAGACGGAAAGTGGGCAGAGAAATTCTTAAATGGAACGCTTCGGACTTGACTGGACACTCTTTAAACCGGGCTAGACACACTAACCGATAAACTGCTGCAGGCTCGCCGCCGCCGACACAAATAAAACCCATCCAACCAAATTGCTCGTGCGAATGTGTACACGCAGTTATAACGTGTATCGTACGTACTTCATGCTCTTCAAGAAACGTCATCCAACGACCGTCAACGACAGCGACTCACTTCAAATCGATTCATTCGTGAAACAAACTGGAGCAAGTGGTTTGTGTTGTTTTTTTATCGAGTTTAACTTTAGGTTATTTCGTGGTGTTTAATTATTTTTAATGATAAGTGTGAGGTACATAAGTAATTGTTTTAGTTTTGTGGTTGAAAAGGAAAACCATTGATAAATTCTGACTTAATTTAAGTTACTTATGAAAGACCGATTTGCAAGGTAATCTAAAGTAGTTATTCGATTTTCAAAATAATATATAAATAAAGTGAGGACGAGAGGTATGAAACTGTAAGATTTGGCGATACTGAAAATTTTTCTAGCACGGTAAGTACTTAATGCTTTTTTATTTCTTTACACTTTGTGGCAAGACTTACAACCCAAGCTCATATCCAGAAGTTCCGACCTAGGAACACAGTTTCTTTCAAGCAGGTTTAGGTCCGTCAGTCTCACAATTAGCTTGCGGTTTGTACTTGAGTTATGAGAATGCAAAATAATATGTGAAAGTTAGCACTGATATTGTGTACCTACTTACTTTGTTTTGATTTTCTGAAACTTAGTTTATCTTATCAAAGTTTAAAAGCAATATCGTTTTGTTGCTTTCATAAAATAAATTTATCGTAAGTGTCCTCTATTTTTAAATAAATTTTTGGTTGGAGTGTAGCAAAGGGGTCTTTTTGAGTTGCACCCTTTGGTATCCTCTAACCATTGGTACCCATGTCCAGCAAAAAATAATCATCTTGGCGTTAATATTCCGGCTGTGTTCTCGCACGAGGGCAGGGGTTCACCTTAACTGCCATCTAACCTCCATGACCCTGTAGGTGAACTTGGCCAGATTGGATCACGGTTAGATACATTTAGTTGCATGAATATGCAGGTTTCTTCATGAAGTTTTTAGTCGGTTAGTGTAGGTTCAAACAAGTGTAGTGGTACCCAAACCCAGTAATCTGCTTGATGTGGGCTTTGTTAGTTAGGGATACATTTGTAAGTATGAAATATAGTCTTAACTATATTGAATGGATAAATTACATTTGGTTAGGGTGTGCAAAGTGGGAAATGGACATTAATAATGGATGGAACATGTAGTGGACATTGCAAAGGGCCATAAAAGATAATTGAAATTAATTTGTAATACAAAATCATTGCAACCGCAGGATATGCACTGCTATATGCTGCACATATGCCTTCCACCATGCTTTCTCCGCTGATCAAGTTTGTACCTCATGCATCTGACCTCTGATGTGGGAGTGTGGGGAATTAAAAGCATTACCCACACTCCCACATTAACTGTATTCATTCTTGCAATGCCAATAATATATATTTTAGTTCCTAGGAAGCCAATGGTATGGTGCCGGGAGCTCCAAACCGAACATTGCTTATCTTATCTAATAGCTTCTGATTAGCTTGAGCTGGGGGGCCATAATTATTTCCAATTTTAAATTATATTTTGTAATGGCATAGTGGCATGGTATATTTAGTTAATGATAATAAAATAATTTTCATTAAATAATTATCTAGACACTTTTAGATAGATATGTACAAGATTCTAGCTTTATACATATAAAGTGCTATTTTTAATACAGAACTACATACTTCAGGAGGAAAAAGTAGTTTTAAATTATTTTAACTTGGGTATTTTTGATAGATAACAAGTACAACTTAGATATAAACTAGTTTATTCACAGCCAATTTTTCACAGGAAGGAAATACCTCCTTTTGAACGGCATGTACGTAGTTTAATGTAGCCTTTAGTAGTACCTAATTTAGCTCTCTACTCCAACAAATTAATTTTAAATTGCTTATTTGTAACAATTTTCTTTTACAAGTAAGTATGGTAATTTAAATACTGACGCCACAAGACACAAGACACAAGACACAAACCACACGCGTGCTCCGTGTCCATTGTATTGTGTCCTCGATACGAATGCAAATCTCGCATTTCTGCACCACTATCGCTATCGCCTTGGCTAATGACGTCATCCTGTAACTGTGGGGCATCTTCTGCCCTATCGATATTCTCAGATTCTTTGCTTAGCTAGAATATATATAGAGTCGCAAGTAAAGCCATGGCTTACAATTACAAACGATTGTTGTGGTATTCTAATTACCTAATTATAAATCGCTGAAATTGTCGAAAGATCGATTAAGAATCAGAGTTATGTATGTGAGATAGAGCTTAGTTGCTCTGAAATCTTTTGAAATCCTCCGATTAGGCAAATTGATTTGCTTCCGAACGATCTAACTGCACATGTCGCAAGACACGGTGTTAATATGCATAACAGTTCAAGAAAGAAAACCTGGGACATGCGTGTGGAATAGGTACGTAATTCTGTCTAATACGCAGACCGTTTACTAAAAAATTAAAGTGAACTCTTTGAAGAGTCAAAAACGATTACTTGATTGAAGCTTCAGCTGACATTCATAGATGAATCACAGATCAACGCTTATAGCTTGTTAGTAAACCGTCGTTTAAGTAATTACCTACTTATAATATTTTTTGTTTGGCACGTAAGAAGCGCGCTCACGTCTACAAAGAGAAAGTCTAGCCTAGAAAGTAAGTTCTAGATTTTTGTAAAGACTGCAACTGGCTAGTTTGCAGCCGTCTTGAGTGCAGGAATTCGTTAAAAATTCGTGAGTATGCCAAGATAAGATAGCTTCATTTTACTTCATTTCCTTGCAGTGTTCTGTGCCAGCGTTTCCTGAATTCTAATTTTAAACAATCATTTTATATAAGTACAAACATTTTGCGACAGCTACCTACCGTATTAATTTAGGAATTAATTAAAAAGAAAAAGTTATCACAGACTGAGGCACGAGGTAACAAAAATGCTTCGCCGAGTAAAATTAACATTACAAATTAATCGAGTTTACTTGCATCGGCTCATCGTCCTTAGCCAACGGTATTTTAGCCTCCATATTAAAAAGAAAGAGAATAAGTTTCAGACTTATAGGTCGTCCATTAATCACGTGATGTTTTTGCGACTTTTCAGACCCCTCCCCCCCCCCCTAGATGAGGTTTTGTACTACCCAAGATCACGTGTATTTTTTGTACTAAGGAAACTCTCGTATTCATTGCCTTTGAAAATGATTTTTTTGAAAATTTGTATCGATTGATTGTAGGTAAGTATTTATCAACGTTTATAAATTATGGAATGTAACTTTGCAAACTTATAACATAATTTAATTCACGTGATAGCTTATTAGTCACTACACCCTTCCCCTCTTGTGATATTTGGTGATATTTTTCGACCTCCAACCTTTTGAGCCTTACGTGAGTAATGACGACCCCTTACGAGGAAAAACGTAAGGCACCTAAGTATTTTACTCGTCAATTGCCCTTGATCAGACGATCTTTTTCATGGAAACACCTATTCTTTAGTGTCCTATTGTCATTGCTGGTGTTACAATAGCAATGTGTTTAGTCTACCAACATGCTTGTGCATTCCAGAGTCGCATTTCAATTCAACATATATGTATATTTTATTACCTATAGGTCGATTAGGTAAAGACTATGGTAGAGAGAGAGAGCTAGGCATGTGTGAAATTTAAAAGGTTATGTTGGGATATTATCACGTTACTTTTTTGCACGTTTTGAGACCGTGCTATTTGTTCACCATCACCATGATATCAGCCAGAAGACACCCACTGCTGGGCATAGGCCTCGCCCAGAGATCTCCATAAAGGCCGGTCTTGTGCCTTTCGTATCCAGCTGGTACCTGCCATCTTTACCAGATCGTCGGCCCACCTAGTGGGAGGCCTACCCACGCTGCGTCTTCCGGTACGTGGTCGCCACTCGAGAACTTTCCGGCCCCATCGGCCATCTGTTCTGCGAGCTATGTGCCCTGCCACTTAAGCTTGGCAATCCTTCGGGCTATGTCGGTGTGCTATTTAATACTAGTTCAGTCTTATCAATCAATTAAGGAGGTAAACACAATGAAATATTTTTCAATCTTTACCATCGGTTGATAAATACCTCATAAGACGAATGCCGGAAGTAGCCATCGACTCAGCCAAGCCATTTCGTCTTTAATTAATTGTTATGGCTTTCATTGTAGGTAGGTAGGCACCATACTTTAGCTGGAATATACCACTAGAAATACATTTATTTATTTTGTTCTACGCAGTGACAAACAAGCAGACAACCCACCTGATGGTAAATGGTAACTGTTGCCCACAACACATACGATTCATACAATTAGGTTGCAGACAACGAAAAATGCAGAACCGCAGGTGCGTTGTCTGTCACAGAGGTATAAGATAAAATGCCTCCTGCCTTGAAATGCCTCATGCCTGTAATTGCGATGGCTATTTTATCCTTCAAACCGGAACACAATAAAGCAAGCATTGTTGCAAAATAGAAATCGAAATAGATTGTTGTATAGAGAAATCGTATCTATTATATTAAAGTTATTCGACTGCACTATACTACGAAATTCAACTAACATAAATAAATAATCGGCTGCCAAATAAGCGAATTGCTAAATGTCAAACACTCGTGTAAAGTAAATAAATTGACTACACCTAAAGTGGTATAAAAAACCTTCTTAGGTAACTGTTAGCGACTCTTTCATCGCACATGTTATCGGGTTTATTACCACGGTTAGTATTATTTCTACCTCGATGGAAAGAAAAAAAGAGTAGTAAATAACCACGAAAGTCTTAAAACCTATGTTAGCGAATCTTCACGCTACTGTACTCCTGTACAGTTATCACTACTTACGTTTACAGTTACAGGCAGTTATAGATATTATTATCGCCTTAGTAGGCAATCAAACATACAGATGCTTACTTGGCTTTCGTACGCTGACATCATCTCAGGTTATCGCCCTTAATCTGCGCCGGTTCATTTTTTGCACACCATTGTCAATAAGCGTGTTACAATATGCGTACATGACCATTTGAGTACTATCTATATTTTAAAATATTTCATAATAAACGAAAGATAGCGCGGTGTTTTTAATCTGTCGATTGTACCATTAAATGGGACAATCGTCATTAAAGATTATTTTGCATTGAACATTTCGCCGCTCAGATAAGTGGAGATTATCTACAACGTTACGCGTGGGTACATAAGCGTGACTTTCTTTATTAAAGGCCGTGGTCGTGTAGGTATGCTGTAACGATGGTATTGCTCCGAATTCCTTTGTTGTTCTTTATTTCGCGCGAGTTACGTGCTACCCGAATCTTGAGCTTGCTGGCTTTATCGTGATGTTGATTGGGCTTTCTCCTCGTTTCCACGGAAATGTCTATTACTGAGAACAACTTAGGTGCAACTCGTGCCTTGCGGTTTGTTAAATTTATCCGTACGTTACCGTTAACGATCTTAATTGCAGCATATGAATATTGTAATTAAATTAAATTGGTTGATGGTCTTGGTCATTAGTAAACAATAAAAAAGTTGTGAGTGGATTTTGTGGTTTTACGATTGATATGCCCTGTGGTTATGTCAGCACCTCGTTTAAAAGTATTGTATTGTTTTTATCTTCTTTTGTAAACCAGTGAACGCGACGCGTCTCGGGTTTACAGATCTCCCTCATGAATTTCAGTTAATTTTCAGAATTCACGACTCATAAAGAGAGTACGGGATATATTTAGAATACAAAAATGTTCCCATACGTTTTTGGCTTAAGAGTTAGCTATTAGTCCAAGGATAAGATAAACGACCATATATCAATCAGAGAAAAGCGTTTAGTATTCAGCGGCGTGAAGATCACGGGATCGCGTCCCGAACAAGGCCGCTCATCCGATTGGATTGGATGCACGTAGGAAAATAGGTGGCTATTTTTAAAACCATACGACATTCTGTGATAGTTCTGATTTGAAGGTCCTTCGTATTGGCTGCAAAAACTAGCAAGAATACGATTTGGTTAAACTGTAAGTTGGTTTTATTAAGTTGTTTTCCTCCTTCATGTCATTGCACTGGTGTGTTTGATTGATGAGTATCAGTCAGTATAATCCCTTATTAATTGGGTTAGAAATTATCAAGATAATTATTTTCTTTTATAATTATCGGATACTATCTGGCTCGCCGTTAATTCGTTCGCGTGTTATCCAACTCTATAAACCTTCCTCTTGAATCACTCTGTCTATTGTTGATAATCGCATGAAGTGGTGCATGTAGCTAGTTTTTTATCATATAATTATCTCAGATATCTCATGATTATTTGAAACATCTCGCCCACGAACTGCTGTTTTTTGTTGCAATGCATTCAAACTGGTATTGGAACCAATCCATAGGCTGCGGTGACTGTTTACCATCAGGCAGGCCGCAAGCTTATTTGCTATCTTAGTGGTATCAACAAAAACTCACTCGTCACTTACCACCAGGTGAGGTGGCGGCCAAATGCCTGGCTAGTCCAATTATAAAAAAAAAACTCAGCCTAAACAGAGTCTTAATCCTTAATTTTAAATTGTGTAATTCCAAGAAGCTTTTATAGTGGAAGATTTTGGAGTTCCAGTTTTATGCGAAATAAAAGAGTCCCCATTTTGTATTTTATTCGCACGAAAGCGTCCCTACAGCAGGCTGGGGCCGGGTCGAGTAATTGGATTTCCTGCGTAGCCGCCGTATTTTAGCCTGGATTGATCCTTCTGCAAAAATATATTTTCTCTTCCAAGTCTCGCTGTGTTACTTCACCGATATTTTGAACCAATTTCTTCCCTTGGTCAGGTAGGTTCTTACGTTTTATAGGTAAGTATGGTAGTCTACATCTGTGGCTATGTCGTATTACCAGGAGCTCTATCTGTGATCGAAAATTCATACAAATTAACTTAAAATTAACAATTGGAATTTATTTCTATGTAATTGTATGAAGCTGTTACATTATCTAGGTATAGATTGCAGGAGTTTTCATGTGACTTTCTCATGTAGACAACATTGTAATAAATGTAAGGCTGCTGTAGTGTTCTTGACTGTCAGTGTGTCATTAAAGTCATTGACCACTCGTCCGATGTGTGCTGGCACAGCGGACACGGCCATCGGCGCAATTATGCGTACTTGTTTCTATGTAGGGCACATTGCACTCCATGCATGTATTTGTTCAGTAGACAAGCTTACCCCGCGACTTTGTATGGGTGGACCAGTTTTTCTATTTCATTTAGGTACATACAGTATCCATAACATAATATTCCCGCTTCGCTCCAATCCCGTGGGAAATTCCGGAATTAAATAACTTTAAGTCCTGACTTTTTTTTTTAAAGACTTGAAATCGGTGTAGGAGCTTACCGTTTACAATAACATACATAGGTACTTAGTGTCTTTTTAGAGTTAGTTTGAATTACTGAAAGATCTCGTTGGTACATGCTTGTGGCTAAATCTCAACAGAATGAGCGTCAATACTGATCATTTTGATCGAATTGTCAATTTTCAAATGACCTCGGCTTTCGCACCTGGGTCCGGTGACATAATTCGACAAACAAGTTGGGTGTTTGTGTGTATTGACTACTATTGACAATTCCTATTCTTATCATTCATATTTAACATGTTTTTTTACCGATCCGAACTCCTCGATATTCACAGCTATACCTACATTAAACGTCTGTCAAATTTTGTATTCGCAGAGTTAATACAATACACGTATAAAATGACATTTCCTATATGGAACC
This sequence comes from Blastobasis lacticolella, assembly GCA_905147135.1. Lineage (NCBI taxonomy): Eukaryota > Metazoa > Arthropoda > Insecta > Lepidoptera > Blastobasidae > Blastobasis > Blastobasis lacticolella. Next base: position 13,000,839 of record LR990050.1, read on the forward strand.
TGGCAAAGAGATTTAGGCCTGATTTAGACGATAGACAAATTACAGGTTCAAACATCTGCTACCTGCTTCCGCGCGGAAAAACTTTTAGGGCTTCCAGCAGATTTGCTTTGATCTTCAGTCAACCGAGTTACGACTCACACACAGGGTCATGACGTTACACACATGGTCATGACGTTGTAGATTTAAAGAAGGCCGACTGCGGCTGTAGCACAGTATTATTTCGTTATTTGCAATCTCCGCTGTTCAAAGGTAGACGCATCAAAGCCATTTTCAGCGAAATATACCGAGCAAATTATATTCAGTTGTCACGTATTTGAGACGACGGAATATAATGAAATTATGTATGACAGGCGCAGGCAACGAGTGAACATAATAATTCAAACCTCACATCGTTCGAAGAAGCTGTTTACAATAGAATAAAATAAAACCAATTTCAAAGAATTGCCATCTAGGTTCCAGTTTAAAAACCAATAGTGTTGTTCGACTTGCAATGCAATTAAGATTTATTATGATGCCAAGGACTAGAATAATTGGAACCTAGGAACGCATGCTTTAAAATTAATTATATACACACATACTGTCACGCATTTTCCCTCGTCCCCAGGCAGAAACTACATTGTTCCACTCAGAAAGGTCAGGTTAAGAGTAGGTACCCTAAACCGACGAGCACGTATGAAAACGTTGATGAATGTAGAAGAAGTGAGAGAGATGTATCAGAACTGTTTCATATCATTGTTACCTATCTTTAGTTTTTCCGATTCTCAATCAACAGAGTAGCTGTTTTGTTTACAACATGGTAACGATTCAATGTAAGTGTACCTATTACATAAAGGTCGTTATTTTTTCAATGCCTGTATGGACTTTGGCACGGGACGTAGTATTTGTCGAAATTAATTGCTTTAATTTGTATTAACGTGTGTGCGCGGTTGATGCTTTTATGTAATAGAGGAGAGCGAGGTAAACGAACAATCGGAAAGTTGTGTCAACATGTTTGAGTAATTGGCGTATTAGAGCAATTTTGTGGCACCCTTATGGCTTAAATATTGTCATTCTAGTTTAGTCAAATACAATAATATCTGGATATGAAATCGGTCAGCTTAATTATCTTGTATTTCAAAAGCCTCGCTTCTATCGGACAAGATTGTTGCTATCTTAGAATTAAAGGACACAGTTTCTAATTTGGGAAAGTACCTAATCCTTCAAACGCCACCAGAAAACGCAACCTAACAGTTGGCACGCTCCGAAAGGAAATTCCCCAGCAATTAGAAAGGAAGCCGTACCTCTCCACCAGCCGTAATGGCGAGGCAAAACACTGTGACACTTTCATTCTGCATGTCCGCGGTTTCGGTCTCGGCTCTCGCACGTGCGTCAACGCAGCGGGGGCCGGCCACGTGGCGTCGGCATGGCTGCCCGCCCGCACGCGCCGTCGGCGTGATGCTATCTCCAACACTCGACGATACTCGGACGCGGGACGACACTCGGACACTGTCATGTGACAAGACGAGACGACATACTTTAGCTGTAGTACTAGTAGATTGCGCGTGCGCCAGCCACTGATGAAGTTTCTCACGCCCCGTGACACATTTATCATTTTATTGCATGTCGGGACAAGGAAATCGGTCGTCATTGGGGTTACAAAGAACTTTATCATTCGCATTCTTTTAAACATTAAACAAAGGTACAGCTATTTACATAGGTACTACGTTTATTGTAATAAAAGTATTGTTCTTTTAGTGAAACAACCGGTCTTTCCAGTTGTCCTTGACCATGGCGCTTGCTACGGCGCCGATATATCGACGACCTTCGCGAAACCGTGTCAAATACCCCGATGAGATTTGTAGCTGAAGTGCCAGAAGCATTATTTACCCTTTACTGCTTCTACAAGACGTACTGAGTACCTATTTAAACTGGGATGATGTTCCCAATAAAACGATTTAGTGCCCCTCAAAACTTCGCTGAAATCACGTAAGGAGACTTGCGTTTTAGTACGGCGATCGGGCCGTGCCCATGCATAGAGTTCGCTCTTACGCGAGTGACTCAACTCAATACTCCAATCGTAACTCAGTACTTATCGTTGCAACAGCGGTTTGTTGTGAACGCCCGCTGCCGGCCGGCGACCAAATCAAAACACGCCCGTATCACCATTTGCTGCTGATAACTCGTGCGGGCGTGAGACCGCTGATTCGTAACATTGCTTTCACGTTGGAACAGTGCCTCTTTGTGTGGATGGACGTAATCGCTTAGTGGGATAATCGTTGCGACCGAGGTTTAGCTAGGTATTCTTTGAATGGACTTAAGTTAATGCAAATGATTATGAAATGAAGTGACCGTATCCTTGCGACGCGACTTTGACTGGGACGTATAAAGAGTGTAGCTTTACCTTATCTCAATACACGCCGTTTACACTCTACGCGTGAAGTACAACGGCATTATTTTCCGTAATGTGAAGGTAATCAAGTGACAGTATCGCTACTTTGCAGGTCCTCACACACGTCTTGGGCAGACGCCTCTCACTTGTTCGTTTCACGATCACAGCACCGGAATTTTGTGCGGAAGAGTATTCTTATATTTCTTATACCCGAGTAATACGGTATATTCACGTTTCCATTGTGATTGAAATGAATAAGTCTTTATCTTTTTTATAGGCAATAACATGTAGCCTTAACTAACCTATACTAATTGTTAGATACTGATCATGCATTGAAACGAATTAGTCATTGACTTATCAAGGTTATTGATCTTTTGAGTCATTGTATTTATTATGATTGGCATTGATGAGATTATCTTTTTTTTGTTCCAAACTAATCAAGAGCTGAGGTGGCTGTTCTGAGGTTTCTAACTTTGACATTTCCTTCCAGGAGACAAGGTGACGAAGGCTCAAAATGACCGTGGAGAAGAGCAAAGGCATGCAGAAGCCGCCGACTAAAAAGGTCGCCCCAGATGGCGGCTGGGCGTGGATGGTGTGCCTTGGGGTCAGCTTGGTTAATGTGAGTACCAGTTATAAATACTTATACACGCACTACCTGGCCTTTGCTGGTTTGTTCACGTGCTGCGTAAGTCCCAGGGCCCAGGGGTATGTGGGTGCGAAACCTGCCGTTATTAGAAAATAGGTCCCGCGGGACGCCTAACAAGCAATGCAAGAGCCAGCGGCTTACGTCGCGAGAATGCTGAAGACCTGACGAAATGGAGGAGTAAGAGCACGAAAGAGGACCCTGGCCGTCTGGCAGTAACCGGGATTGAAAGCTAGGTTGATGCTCTACTAAGTCAAAAGTTACACATCGCTGTAGTAGAACGAATAGTAAATAATTTATTTGCTACGCTTTCCTACAGTTAGTGAGATAGCCAAGCTTAAAGTTTATAATATGTTCTTTAGTCAACTGACGTGTCTAATGTAGAAGCAAAAATATTTATATGTACCTACAATGACCACCTTCAACTAATGTACATTAGTTGAAGGTGGTCATTGTAGGTAAGATCGTTATTGTTAGTACAAATGAAAGGTATTAATGGATTAGTGTATTTAGACGTACCGTTGTTAATGACAGTCGATTATGGTTGTGTATAGAAGTTTCTTCTATCCAGTGCTTTAGATATTGGCATATGTTCGTATGAAGAAGCATCTTCATTGAGCTCTTTCACTTGTATTTGAAGTCTTGCACTGCTGATCATCAAATCGCTGATTTCAGCGTGGTAGGTTGCCGATAGTTCGCTGGTTGCCGATTATAACTGACTATGTTGGAGATTAATAATTGGAGAAACACAAACCATGGAATTATAAGTAGGTAAACCATATTTAATTCATAGTAACCTAACAGCAGCAACAGCTGATGTCGCACCCCCCGGCTCTTGCGACAAACGCATCGAAATCGGTCCATCCGTTTGGGAACCACGATGCTGTAGACTGATATACAGATCGAGCACGACATCCCGCTATGTCCAATATTAGTATTGATAGTAAGATGGTATAGCACATGCATACCATCACGCCTCTTTTCCTACCAGAGAGCAGAGACCACGTTGTTCCACTTCCTACGGTTCTAAACTTCTAATTACTTTCGCTTCTTCCGTATCTTCACACATACATCTTATTACATGCTATTATTGAAACAGTAATGTCCTCTAATTATACATACAAATCATGACCGACGTGTGGTCGCGCACTATAATGTTTTGTTTCATAGTTTATTTTGTATTCAATCATCGTAATGGATAATATATTTTGAATGCTCCCACTAACCTGCAAATTAAAGTATTGTTCAGTCAAACAATGGCGTATTTTGATTAATACTCATATAGTAAATATGGATCGTTTATGTTTCTTTGTTCCGCATAATATGCCGCGAAAGTCATATTGATATAGGTGTAATCGACAAAACCTGACGAAGTTTACATTGCATGTCGCCTAAATCGATAAATCATGTAAGTATGTAAGTAAATAGCTAGGTAACCAACGTTTTGCTTTGTACTGGACGTTTTGTGACCTTGAGATAACGTTTTGGGATGTTGAGAATGTCATCGCACCTAATTGTACGGCGACTCGACCGCGCTAAAAATAATGTCACTCTCCATGTCCATGGACTTGCCTACTGCTCCGTTATTCAGGAGATGCTTGCGTATCACTTTTAATACATTTTTGTGTTATTACAATTTCCTCTCTTAAATGATGTAATGATGCATGATGTTGATCACTAACCGATGCTCTTACGGTGAGGGAAAACATCGTGATGAAAGCTGCACATTGACCAATGATTCAATGTCAGGTTCCCCTGTTAACAGGGTCACGGAGGTCAGATGGCAGTCGTTCCACTGTAATTACCTGATCTGCCTAATCTTGGATCATGGTCAAAGCGGACCCCGGTCCCTCGCGCGCGAGTGCACAGCCGATACATTAACGCCAAGATGATTATTATTTTATTTTATTTTTTTATTTTATTTAACAGTTTATTGTTCACACGATAGAGCATACAGTTATGTAACAGAAGATTAAGACACAACAGGCACTGCTTATCTCTAAAAAGAAAAATTATTATAAAATTTCCTCTCTTGACTTCTTTCTGTTGATGCCGTCCACGATCAATGGTGCAATTTCCCCCCATTTTGGTCACTACCTGTTTGTCACATAGCCTAAAATCCATATATAAACGTATAATATCACTTGATGCGGTAATCTTGTGGTAGTTTCGCGTGTAGAGAATTAAAATGACGCTATTAAACACATTTAAATTGCTTGTACTGTAAACGTCCATTAAGCTTTATTAAAATGAAAGAATTAAAACGCTTCGTCCACATCAAGCGGAACAGAATAATTAAATAGGCAAATGTTCCTACATTCATACACAGCGCTGCTGTTACCTGTATATTTAGCTAGGATATCGTAATAAGTCTGAAGACTTTAGTTCCACCTATTAGATTATAATATTATCCTAACAGACTGATGTCGGAGAAACACATAGTCATATATTTCACAAACTTAAATTTTAATTATGAAATATAGCAGATAACCACCGCGTTTAAACATCGCAATCGGTCCATCCGTTCGGGAGCTTTGACGCCACAGACAGACAGATCCACAGATACACACATCAAACTTATAACACCCCTATTTTTGCATCGGGTGTTAAAATTTACGGTATTATCCGCACAGAGCGGAACACTACCGCGGAACTATATGTGAATGATTAGAATCAGCGTACTGTTCCGTCGGTTACGTTACGTACGTGTATCTCTATGTACCGTCTCATACGGTTTTCTTTAATTAGGTAAACATATTTACAACATCACGGTTTCTTACCCAATTTTCACTGACAGTTTCGCCCTATGATCTTCGCTTGTGAAAATGTAGAGGCGTGGACGTTTGCGAACAGTTTTCCTCCATATTTCTCTGTGAATCTACCGATCATTCCCATGCACTGTGTGACTATTTAATCCAAAATTGCCTATAAACGGCCGTGGGAGGCGTACGCTCGAGGGCTCACGTAGTCAGACCGTCAATTGATTGAGCCGATTGAATCGCAGCTGCGAGTACCTAGCCCGCACTCGACAAATCCACGTACGTACTTGTCTCGGGTCAAAGTGCCTTGTAAACCCACAATCTGCATGTTATTGACGGACACGATGATCTCATTCGCGTCTGCATACGAAATTTGGAACTCGAATTCGATTACCCTGATGTACTTCTACGTACTTTTTATTCAATGAGCAGTGACTACTTACACGTTATTCTACAAACCGCTATACCTACCCGCTGTTATGAAACGTTTCATTGGTGCTTGCGACGGTTACCAAGCGCACTAAACAAACGGGCACTAAACTATTCACGTTCGCACTGAAACGAAGCGAACGGTCCACCTAAGTCGGCGGTTGCGTCAAATATTCCTCCTGACGTCAGACTTTGTAAGAGAAACCCTTTCTCTTGAAGAACAACCTTTACAGAGCATTAGCTGCTAAGCGGAGCGTGAAGACGGGACACTGTTGTATCCGATCCGAGCGTGTGCGTGAGCGCGTTGCACGACACAAAACAATGCAATGTGACTGTATACAATAAACTTCGGACGCGTCTAGGTCAGTCGCTTTACATATAAACTAAAATGATGACGCACTCTAAAGGATGTCGCACCAGAAAAAATCATAAAATAAACAAAGCTGCTAGACTGTAAGAAAAGTTCAAAGAAATACCGTTTATTGTTCTACTCATTGTGTTATTCTACCTGCCTCTGGTGTAGGTATTCCTATTTCTTGCGATTATAGTTGCAAATAAACACCAACTGAATACATTGTGCAGATGGCAAGTCCTCTAGATTATCGAGCTCTCAACTGTTCGATATTTTACCAACAAAAACCCCAACGGTATTTTTATTTATCATCATCAATTGTGATAAAATGATAACCATAAATGTTTGTGGTGCTCTCGACTTCATACTGAGCAGTAATTGCCATTGCCCAATTGGTCACTTGTCCACCGAATGACATAGTTACTAAGTGCGAGAAAAACATATTGTTTGGTTTGAGTGTATTGGGACAGAGTGCGATATCGGGGAGGTGTGATAAAATAGAATGATAGTAAACACTTGAAAGAGTAATACCTAATATTCAATAAAAGATATGATACGATGATGCTTTTGATGCACTAGATTGTTACTGTGCTCTGAAAATCGAAATTTCCTTTCATGAGAGTATTATTATCTGTCTGACTGGTTTGCGAATTCTCCGCTTATCATGTTTGTGCCAATTCGGAGTCGTAATCCGAAATATTGAGCTCCCAGCCCCAGATTTTTTCGTAATTAGCTTTTAATTGCCAAGCAGCCCGATAGCGCCGTGTTATTTATAAGTTATTGTTCTTAAACTCCGTTTTCGATTATCGTTACTAATATGAGATAATATTACTCGTACAATTCGGTTGTAATATTTGTTGTAGTCTTATTTACGGGATCGTCAGCTGATGTGAGTCCCCGAGCGATTAGATTTGTATTCGACATCTGCTTCTGTCGTGAGCGGATTGCGTACACCAAGATATAATTAGGTTATCGCCTTGTAGCCGTACAAAACACGCCGCGTTTGTAGGTAAATACTTTTAATGAGCGCGATTGTTCTTTCCGGCTATTAAATTTCGCGGAGCCGACGCATATTGTTGTTGGCGTTAATTTCAGTGCTGCCTCATTGGGACCGCTCGGACAACACGGTGTGATGTTTGTTTAGCAAAATAGGTAACATGTTTTTAATAGAAAAACACAAAACAATAGTGTGAAAGTATGTGGTATGATGTTATGATCCTATGCCCAATTTGGAAATAAAATTTTGGACAAAACTAATTTCAACGGATTTGGATGAAGTTTTCTGAACAGCTAGATTATCTCTGATGTTACTTACAGTAATGAATTAGGGTAAAATTACCAGAAGAAAATCTTTTGGATATTGTGTATGTGACAGCTAGGCTGCGAGCAAGAGTTAGGCGATTAATAAAATGCCTTTAATAGATGTGATATAATAAATTTAAGTGTCTTCATTGCGCGCTATCCGGGCTAATTGGGCGCATTGCTGTTGCTGATCATCTAGCTAGGAAATAAATAATAATGTGGAATAACGCTGATGGGCGTATGGATACGCCCATACACTGATCATTCTAGCAGAGCATGTGTCAGACGTACTCTTTCGCAGCGCTTTTTCTCGACAAGTTCAGTCGACGGCACATCGAGTTAGCTTGGACATCTGAGACTTTGAAGTAGAACGATGAGGACAGCGAAAGGTGCGCTGTTGCCTCCCAGCACTAAAGTCCGCACTTGATATGATCGGAGACTTGCAGCAAGCAAACAAACAAGAAAGGTAGGGCATAGCGGGGTATCCCGTCCGAATTGAAGCCGCCCGACTGGGGAAGTACCTCCACCTTACAAAATACCGCAGCTAAACAATACTCTTTTAAATAGTATTGTGTTTCTGCCGGTAAGGTCTCCAGTGCTCCATGGAGTGGGTATTTGGGGAACCGTGGCTTTGGCAGTGGAGGGGAATTTGCCTTTTTGCTGCCAGAGCAACGTGTTATAGAGGTGGGCAACGCATTGGCGATACTCTTGGTGTTGCTAATGTCTATAGGCAGTGGTGACTACTTTCCATCAGCTGGCCCGCTTGCCTGTTTGCCTACCGCATGACATAAAAAAGCAATACTTGTACAAACCGCGACAGAACGCAACAGAACTTCCCTCGTTGCGAAACCGTGGTATCTGACCCGTTTTCAGTGCACCCAAGATTTCATGAATTACAATGAATCGAACCAAGGAGCAAATCAATTTAGCGGCGCTTGTTCATTCGCTTTGTGTGCACACAAATCCATCACAGGGTCTTTTGAAATCTCACGTTATTGTAGCATTTCACTCTTCTTTTATACTATAGAGGTGGCATGGCAAAATACGAAACGTCAAGCTAGGATAATTTGGTAAATTCAAAATTACAAAGACAGCGTTCCCACGTCCCAATACGCTATCGTTATGACCCTAGCACAAATATTTGCCATTCTCGAGTCCATTGACTTGCAACCAAAAATTGATAAGCCTGTAGATAATGGGTATTTGTTCGTAAATTGTTTAAAGCTTACGTCTTTGACACACAAAGGGGTGAGCATTTTACTCTATCCTGACTCAACTCTCTGGTATAGCCAAACCAAGTACAAACTCCCACGTTTCGATGTAGTTGAAGGGGCCTACGTTTCAAAGCTGTCTTTTAGGCAACGAGTTTATTTATTTATTTAAAACTTTATTGCACAATTACGCAATTGGCGGACTTAAAGCCAGACAACTTCCAGTCAACCAGTAGACAATGCAGAAAGTGAGTAAGTAGGTGCTTTATAAAGCGTGATGATAGATTGTAATTTACCTAAATATAATACTAACTACATCAAGATAGAATAAACATATATTGTATTATAATAGATACTATACATACATACATATATAAAAATAACGAGTTATTATATCACTAAATGGCACATTGACTTTTTATTATAAAATTATGTGCATTTAAAAGTTTAATCTCTCTTCTTCAACTCATGTCAATTTAAAGCCCATTAACAATTTGTTCTACTTATCTCTTCCAGTTTTCAACGCGATCCCTGGAGCCTTCTTTCGGTCTGCTGTTCAAAGACCTCTTGGACGACCTTGGGGTACACACTACAGGCGCCAGCGTCATCGCAAGTACTCTAGACGCGGTGGTCAATTTCTCCGGCTTCTTCGTGGGTCCTGTGATCAAGACGTTCTCGTATAGAAAAGTGTGTGTGGTCGGCTCGACGATATGCGCGCTGGGACTGCTGTTCACCGCGCCCGCAAACAGCATGGGACACATATTGGCCACTTACAGTATTTTGGGAGGTGAGTTCATACGATTTTAATACAACTCAATTAGTTATTAACCGAAATTACCTGAAGTGAAATTCTATCCAAATTATACGAGGTGCTTCGTCCGAATGACTAGAGAAAGAATACATGTAGTAGCACGTATACTGTGCTCTGTAAATGCTCTGCTTTCTCCTACTACTATTCTATTCATACCTTGCCACGTGGTGTCTGACACAGTGGAATTCACACATAGTACGGAATCGTGGGCCGTTAGCACATACTTTAAAATTGACGGTATCGTTTTCTGTTCAGAACCAAAAAAGCATTAAGTCGAAATCAACCAGTTTATTAGTTTCGCAGGCTATGTCTGCGTATTAGCTTCTCAGCTCATAACAGACCACTGCAGGAATTAGGACCTCTCCTACGAAAGGGGAGGTAGGAGCCACATCTCCACACTTGGCAGGCGGGTTGTACATCGCAGTGTTATAAATATAGCAATAGAAAATGCTGCTGCCATTCTCCACTCTATGGAGACTCCAGATCTTTTGCCTCGAAAACATTAGTCGCCTCGTACGACACCCACGTGTGTAAGGGGTTGGTGGTATTCTACTCTGCCGGACACCACACGGCCACACTGGTCTGCGTATATACTCCGATAAAAATAAACCCTGTTTTGGTTATTTTGGATATTACAATAAAATTGATTAACGGGCATAAATTCAGACTTGAGGTATTGTTTACTTACCCGATTAATTAGTGTTAAATCCATACTAATTATGTAACTTCAAAGAATTCTCGTGATGATTACATTGTTATTTAACAGGAACATTGTAAGTTTAATAACGCTGTTACAGCAAGCCAAACAACAGAAAGCAATTAAAATACAAATTAGTTGTAAATATGTAACTCCTGCTGAAATACATACATTGCAAAGTTAACGAGTATGTGACTATTTCGTACCAAATACACTGTACTTTCAATACTGCTATGATTTTGATAAGCACATTCTTATTTGATTAATTGGCCAATTCAGCCCACATCTCACTCAGACGTCGGGTCCAAATGACCACTAAAAATTATTATGAGTGAAATTAGATCTAAGAATACCAGAAGTCGAAAATGAACAAGAATTATTGACAAATCTCCTCTCCATTCTTAGCCAGAATACGTCAAAGGATTTATTTGGTGTTTCTTTATAGCATCCTACAATGCACGTGTCTTAAAATGTCACACATTGATTAGTGTCGTAAATGCCTACATGTCAAAACTCAAAGATTTCAATAGATTGACTAAATACACATCACAACATACTTTACTCGTCGCCGTGGGTAGACGAAACCAAAAAACTTCTGCAATTGTTCGGTTATTTTTAGCATTGATTACCTAAGACTGAGGGCGCCGTAGGTTATCCTACGTCATCGAGTACAAGTAAAATTCCACCTTCTAGTGATAGTAGGCGTTTAGGAAACCCACAAAACGCTGGTTTGCCAGGCACCACAAAAAGAAAACCAGTTTGTGCACGGGCAGTTTTTTTTTATCGATATCTCAAAAGCGTAACCAACCATAATCCGATTTGGTCAGGTTCCCCTGTTAACAGATTCACGAAGGCCAGATGGCAGTCGCTCCGCTTGATCATAGTCAAGGCGGACCGGGTGTTCCTGGGCTCTCTTGCGCAAGAGCACAACCGGGGTATTGAAGCTATGATGATTTTTATAAAGTACATGTGTTTTTTTTTTATGTCATACGATAGGCAAACAGGCAAGCGGGCCACCTGATGGAAAGTGGTCACCACTGAGACTATCGCCAATGCGTTGCCCACCTCTATAACACGTTACTCTGGCAGCAAAAAGGCAAATATCCCTCCACTGCCAAAGCCACGGTTCCCCAAATTCCCACCCTATGGAGCTCTGGTTTAAAAAATATTTTTAGTCATACAGTGAATTATTTTAGTGACTGTATGATGTGTGTTCTAACACACATACATCACACTTCAACACTTGCATCCTACAGGGCACAGAAATAAAAATAAGATTACTTATCACAGGCAGAGTAACACTTGATAAGTAAGTACAAGAGATCAGGCGTGTGCCCTGGTCTGTTATCTGAAACAGGTTGATAAAATTTTATAGGTATTAACTAATATTTTAAACCGGAAAAAATTTATTTTTTATGTTTGTTTATAATGAATAAACTACTTAACTAATTTTTAAAATTATTTCACTTTGGGAAGCTAGCTACATTAGTACATTAGTGCAGTATATGACTACAATAAACGTCGCAAACGCGCATGTATTTACCATTTTTTTCATATGTTATTAGGTCTCTTTAAAGTAGTTTACACCCAAGTTTGCATCACCAAAAGGACCTTACAATAGTTACATGCGCGTTTGCGATGTTTGAGTTTTCTTTGTTGTGATGATATCATATACTGTAGGTACTACATTGTCAGCGTTTAAATTGATTACTGAAACAGGTCGAAAGCCGATTGACATCCCTTGACAGTATAGATAAAAACACTTTTATACACGGGTTCCACTAATAATACCTATTATACGAGTATTTATAAAATTTTAAATTAATTTCCATTATTATTATTAAAAACATCCTCTAGCCGTTGCGACAAAATTGCCATAACGAACGCATTAAGTGTGCCACTTGTTTTACTTAGTTGCTCGTTCCATCAGTGTATTGTATAGTGTAATAAATGTCTGCTCAATGAATGAATGGTATTTATTGCAACATTACACTGACAAATAACTTAAAGTCCACATAAGGCGGACTAAGGCCGTTTGTCACCGGGACGTCACAGAGAACAATATCGCCGAAGTAGCGATGCTTACACGTACTTTGACCGCTTGTCCATGCACGCCCGTCACCCGACAGAAAAGAATTAATTTCTCCCACGCACACTAAGGTTGTGGAATGGACTACCTTCTTCAAGAGAGAAGGAGTTCTTCAAGAAAGGGGTGAAAAGGTTTTACGGGGTCAGCAATGCGTGGGTGATGCCCCTGGTATTGCAAACGTCCATAGGCAGCGGTGACTGCTTACCATCAAGGCAGGCCGTAAGCTTGTTGCCACCTTAGTGGTGACGGCAGGGGTGGACAAACGGCCTTAGGGTGCGTCGCTATTTCCCAGGCTACTTCTCGGGGAGCATGCGAAGAATTTATTCGATGTAATAAAAAAATCGGTTCATATGTTAAAATAACACATAAAAAATTGAATTTAACAAAGTGGACATGTAAATTTTTAATTTATGCAATAAATGAACAATGAACAATGAACTGGTGATATGACTATCAATCAGTAAGCTTGACGAACTCGCCTGAATGGGTACGACTGCCTTATCTTTTTCCGCCAAGTTATAGCGCTTGCGTTGTTGTTTTCCGGTTTAAGGTCTAAGGTAGCCATCATATAGTCATGAAGCATCCCATCTTATAGCTACATGCATCGTAGGTGTTATGGGCGACAGTTGCTGCCCTCCATTAGGCGGGCGCTATGCTCATTTGTATTGAATGATATAAAAAATTCAAAGCGACAATTTATCTTCCACGCAACATTACATCACACAATTATTCCCAATTGTCCCCCTCCAGCCCATAACAGCCCACTGCTGGGCTTGAGTCTCCTCCATGTTTTTTTCATGTCATACGGTATGCCAACATTCATCTAATAGAAAGTGGTCACCGTCGTCGTCAGGAAATCAGAAACACCAGAGGGTCAACAGTGTGTTGTTCACCTCTAATAAGACCTGAGAGTTGAGGATTGTGCCGTACGCAAGCGACTACTTATTTACTCAATTTTCTGTTTCCAGGTTTCGGCGTAGGCCTAGCCTCGTCATCTTCCTTCGTGTCCCTCAACCATTACTTCTCGAGGAAGCGCGGCCAGGCGGTCGGCCTCTCCATGGCCGGCACTGGATTCGGTCTGATGGTTATGCCTCAGCTGGTTAAACTACTCCTGGGAGAGTACGGGTTCCGGTGGACGGTGGTGATACTGGGTGGACTGGCCTTCCACGCGGTGGTAGGGTCCTGCCTCCTGCAGCCGGTGAAACGGCACCTGAAAGAGGTGCCCGTCGATTGCGAGTTGCAGCCCGTGAAGGTAATTTATATGCGTATTTTTTTTATGACATTCGGTAAATATACATTTTCTGATTTTAATTAATTACTAACCGATGCTCCTGAGTGCATACCTGCACATTCATGCGACTGAAGGAGTAACCACGATCCAATCTAGTCAGGTCCCCCGGGGAGAGGGTCACGGAGATTAGATGGCAATATCTCCACTGTAACTACTTGATCTACCAAATCCTGGATCATGGTCAAGGCGGACCCCGAGTCCTCGTGTGCGAGACCATAACCGGGACATTAACGTCAAGATGCTGATTATTTTATTTTTTTATTTTATGACAATCGGTAAACAAACAGACAAGCAATCCACCTGGTGGAACATGGTCATCGCTCGTTGCCTATGAGCTAGGGTATGCATATGGGTATTGCGCAATCTCGCACTCCGGAATCTCGGACATATTTTTCCGATATTACAGTTCCGGAATTGAGAAGCCGAATATCGTAATTCGGATTTTACATAATATAATTTAAGTTTTGAGCGATTTCTTTCTGTTTGTATACCTCACACATTTACTTCAGCTACAGTGAGTGACATATGCCTCACCCCATCGTCACCCCTGTTTAGGTATAATTTTTAACCTATTATTTGATATTATAACGAACTAACCGCAAAAAAAAATATTATGTTACGGTTTACACACAACAGCTTAGCTTTGTTGGATGGGATAGAATTAATTTTGTTTTGGTTTATTGAATGAAGTAGGTAAAACGTGGGGAAGCTAAGCAATTGGCTGTCATTTTTTATGTTATACGGCAGACAGGTTGGCAAGCGGGTTACATGATGAAATGTGGTTACCGCCGCCTATGGACAGCAGGTAAAAGATCACACATTCCCCATTGTACAGCCACAGGGAGTCAAAGTCCCTTCGAACAGCTAGTGATTCTAACTTGCTTGTTAGTATGGGATTATCGACAATTGTTGCCAGATTTCATAGAAACCAACCACTTTAGGATGTTTATGGGGCGTTGGAAAAATTGTACATAAAATATTTTATATTTTTTCCTACTCTTAAAAAGCTTCCAATACCGGAATTCCGGAATTGAATTTATTTCGATATTTAGTTCCGGAATTAGCAATACCAGAAGTGCAGGGGTACCAGCAGTGCGACCTCTAAAACCCCGAGACAACCCCTACCTGGATAAGCTCGTCGCCCTTTGTTGTCCCGTAGCTTTTTGACGTGTAAGAGTCCTAGTAAATTATCCTATTTCGATAACAATTTTTGAGTTTGATTTGCTCACAGCAAATGGCAAATGATAGGCCCTCCACTGCCGAATCTATGGTTTTCCATGGAGCCTGGAGATTTTACTCACCGGCATAAACACAAAATTGTTTATATGATTAAATTTATATATGCTTGCTTGGACAAATTCACACAGCCTCATCTAGTCCCAAAGTAAGAAAACCTTATGTTATAAGTGTTCAATAACTGATAAACTACTTATATACTTTTTTTAAATACATACTTATTATACATACTACACCCGAACAGGAATAGCACTATTTATAGCTGCGGTATTCTGTGAAATGGAGGTACTTCCGCAGTCGGGCTGCTCCGATATGAACGGTAGGGAAATCCCGCTATGCCCTACCACTTCATATATTAACCTTAGTGATTGTTCAGAATTTGAAATTGTTATTAAAATTAATATTACACCCTTCCAGGAAATGGAGTGCATCCTGGAGAGTGACGAGGAAGCGGACGACAAATTCGAGATCAACCCTCTCGTGTCGCATCCGATGCCGAAATTTACGACTCAGCGTTCCCATGGCAACATGAACCATCCTTCAGTGCGCACCATAGGCCTCCCACGGGCGCAAACAGCTGACAAACCTCTGCAGGACTTCGGAAAATTCCACTCGGGGATGACCACGGCTGCCTCAGTGGGCGCCATGCAAAGAGTGACCTCTAGCGGTAGTATGAGCGAAGCGGCCAGGCGGAGGAAAGTCTCCGTGATCTCGAATATATCCAACATGGATTTTACGGGCAGTTACTTACAGCTGTACCTTGATGTAGGTGTGAAGTTTTCTTTCGAATTTTTAGATTTAAGTTTGTTCATCTCGTAGTAAACGCGTCACAATGGAGCTGACCACAGAGACGCGATACAAAGTTCTACTAGGTGGCGCTACGGCAGCACGAGGATCTGTTATCAAAATACGTCATGCTATTGGTCAAAAATTCAAAGCTGACTGTTCGATTTTAGCCAATACAAATTCTTTATTTTGACAGTGACAAGACCTTACTCGCCCGTGGCGCCAACTATTGAGCGAAAATATCTCAGACTCCATTGCAGAGTAATTCGTCGATTTTTACCAAATTACTGAAGATTTAACGTTTATTTTGCTTTATTTCAGACAGTAGATGACGACGCCATACAAATGAAGGCGATAAAAAAGTCTGAGCCGGAAGAGAAGAAAGAGAGCAGAAAGAATTTCATACAGAAGTTTATAGCGCTGATGGACTTGGATTTGTTGAAAGACTGGTCTTTTTTGAACCTTTTACTTGGCCTCTCGCTTTTTTGGGCCGGGGAGCTGCAGTTCAGAATGTTGACGCCTTTTTTTATAAGCAGTTTAGGATATAATATGTCCGATACGGCGTTCTGTTTGTCCATGACCGCCATCACAGATATCTTGGTGCGATTGATACTGCCCCCGATATTTGACAGGACGACGATATCCAAGAAAATGATATTCTTTGTGTCGGCCTTCTTCTTAGCAGCCACGAGGTCAGGTGAGTCCTACGTCACGTGTCGATATCTGACACTCTGAATGATGATTGAATGCTTGTTCATTTTATCTTACTTTTGTTTTACGACTGCACCCACTTTTCTTACGGTTATCAGCGACACGTTTATTTGTTTGATTTATTGCCAAAACATTTGGGTCATTCATTGCTTATTTTAAAAATACGTTCATTGGCCGCGTGTTTGTCTTGTATAGCGAAATATATAATATTTTGTTCCTGAAATCGGTCACTCACTACACGGTATTCGTTGTTCATTCACAATGCGTTGTCCCCTGCCAAAGAGCAATAGTGATCAATAATCCCTTGAAAATTCCTCCGTCAGGGTACGTAATATACTCTGTGGCGTGGCAAGGAACAACGCATTGTGAACAAAGAATATATTTACATGCAAACGAATACAACAAAAACTTCGCATATTTATTTTTGTCAGGCGTTTTTGACACTTCGTTACCTATTTCTACCAGTGACACAAATTGGCATGTAATTTAAAATTAAGTGCCGCAATTTTTCAGTTCCAATTTTGGCCACCGGATCCGATAAGTTTGTGGCGCTGTACTAGGTATCGACCGCTTATTTTGATCCTTGTCTGTCAACGAATCGCATTTAAACAACAAACCTGACATGAACAAACAATTCGTTGTTTTATCTTCATTTGCTTTCTCTTCTCTTTCTTTTTCTAAATTTTTTCTTCTGGTATTTTCTGTTACTGTCAGACTTGGTTTGTAAAAATATGACAATTTGTTAAAGCATAAATACTTAGTAGTTAATTTGTTCATCAATGTTTGTGTCAATCATCTTGCATTAATCATCTTGCATCTGTAATTTTTCATACTATCATCTCTCCGGGTGACTGTTAGAGAAAGCTATAAAGCTTTAAGACCGCCATTGTAGGTAACAGTGCATTAGGTTTTAAATAAATAAATTCTAATAAACATTAACCGTTCCAGTGCTGGCTGAACAAAGAGACTGGATCCCGCTAATGGTGTGGCTGTCGATTTGTGGATTCTTCCGAGGGATGTGCCTCAGCAACTTCACTCTCACTATATCCGAATACTGTCCCCTGGAGAAGCTGCCTGCGGCTTTCGGGCTGCATATGGTCAGCAAGGGAGTGTTCGTGGTGGCCATTGGGCCGTTAATCGGTAAGTATATGTTATGTACTAGCTTCTGTCTATGCTTCAGTTGTATATTGTGGCCGAATCCCTTAGGAATTAGTATCATTTGAAATACTCGAGCCCGCATCACATAGCAGTGGACAGAGACTATCGAATAGCACAAGTCACGATCCTACCGACCCTTCGAGGTGATTTTTTAATACTAACTCAAAGGGTACCCGGAATACTAACTCAAAGGTAACGCGAGGAGTTTTTTTTACTATTTGACTAGCCAGGCATTTGACCGCCACCTCACCTGGTGGTAAGTGACGATGCGGC
The DNA here is from genome assembly GCA_905147135.1 of Blastobasis lacticolella. NCBI lineage: Eukaryota > Metazoa > Arthropoda > Insecta > Lepidoptera > Blastobasidae > Blastobasis > Blastobasis lacticolella. Next base: position 13,018,955 of record LR990050.1, read on the forward strand.
CGATGATGGAGCATGCCTGTCTAGGAACAGCCTATTTACTCTTGCCTTGAAGGCGTCTAGATTATAATGATCAGGAAACACACACGCGGCCGAGTGCGAGTGGCGGCGGGGGAGAGTCGGTGGCCGAGCGGTTAAGGTATCAGACTCGAAAGCGAGAACCGGGTTCGAATCCCGATAATCAAATTAGGTTGCCCTGGTAGCAGAGTCATGGAGGTCAGATGGCAGTCGCACCACTGTAATTGCCTGATCTGCCAAATCCAGGACCATGGTCAAGGCGGACCCCGGGCCCTAATGCGCGAGAGCACAACCGGAACATTAACGCCAAGATGATAATATTGGTGAAAATGCGGCTCGGACGAGGCAAGGATGTTTGATGTTTCACGAACGGGTGTCCAATGGGGCGAACACGACTAAAATTCTGTTAGGTGAAACGTTACTGATAACGAACCGACAGACAACCTCGGATAACCCCTAAGGCAAGATTACGTATACTCAAATATCTTCTAAACTACTGATACAACATTAAAGAAACAAAGCTAATAATCGTCTCGATTAAATTGGCTTTCAAATAGACAAATCGGTCCATCTGTTCGGGAGCCACAGACAGACACAAGATATATACACAGATAAACATATGAAACTTGTAACACCCATCTTTACCCGTCGGGGGTTAAAAAGTGATCTTTTATCAGAATGCGTCGTGCTATTGGTTAGAAATATAAGTCCAAAGTTCGATTATTGGCTACCATATTATGACTTGGCCGCGTGGTGTCCGGCAGAATAGAATACCACCAACCCCTTATACTCGTGGGCGTCGTACAAGGCGATTAATGTTTTCGAGGTAATATCTAGTCTCCATAGACTGGAAAACGGGCAGCAGCTTTTTCCATGCAATCTCCAAGCCGCCTGTGTCAATCGCCAAGTGGAGATTATGGCAATGACCTCCCCTCTCGTGGGAGAGGTCCTAAGTCCTGCAGTAGACTGTTATGGGCTGTGATGAATATTCTGACGCTGTGTCTTCTCTGTCGTATCGCAATGTATTGAGGGTAAGATGAAGGAGGCCATGATTGAGGTATATTTTTTGTTTTGTTCCAGGTTATGTGAGAGACTTCACCGGCAGTTTTGCAATCTGCATCCACGTGCAGAACGCCCTCATTATGTCTTGTGTCCTTGTTTGGGGCATCGAGTATCTCCTCGCGTTCACTCGCCGGCGCAAAGTGGTGCAAATTTAGTGTCTAATGCGGCAAAGCCTCGTTTTCAAGCAAACGGAGGTATGGACTTACAGACGTTATAACACTGCCAAGTTGCTAGTGAATATTTGCAGGGCGGTGACCTTTATATTATAGCTTAGTACAAATGTATTTGTTATACGAAGTACTAAATGAGGCGTCGGCGCCGCCCTTAGACCGTGATTTCTATCTCTCTATACAGTCACGAACCTTACTAAAGGTTCTCGTGCATTCATCAGGTATTAAAGTACAATTTTAAAACCAGTGGCGATCGATAATACACGAATAAGTGTAAAAATACAGGTAGTGCCTGTTTTTAGATAATATTTTGTAAATGTGTATCATAACTTTAAAAGAAGCAAGTGCAATTTGTGGAATATATTGACTTCTTACGAAATGTACTATGTATTTACTGTAAAATCGTGATTCATATACATATTATATCAACTAAATTAAGCAGTAAAATTGGCCACAAAATTAACATAGACATTAAAGAAAACAAGATCCCGTATTTAATAGTAATAAGAGACAACCTGTTTTTTGAGCATGAAGAGTTTTATTATTCTAATGATCGAATTTTGTAACACCTTTAACATTTAGATTAGGCAATTAGGGTTGCCAGCCAAGCTTTATAATTATCACTGAGTTACACTAATTTGCATAATTTATCACAAATCTCTAGTAAAGGGAACTGCGATCCTATTTAATTCTTAAACTCCACGGCACTGTGATGTTATGGATGTGTTTTAAACGATTTTAATCAATTTATTTGACGTGGGTTAATTTATTAATTTTTGTTTCATTACCATTACCGGGTTTCGCTGGTGATATATATTCTGCTAATTTTGTGTATGTTATTCACAACCTTTTCTAATTCCGATTTTATTTTATACTACGTAGCGACAAACGAGCAGGTAGCCCACTTGATGGTAAGCGGTAACTGTCGCATCTACGATTCATGCATTTAGGTTGCAGGCAACAAAAATGCAGAACCGTAGGTGTGTGATGAAATGTCTCACGCCGCATTGCGCTGGCTACCTTTCCCATGTTTGCCGGCAGAAATAGATTAGGCGGTTATACTCACCCAGGCGGATTCCTCAGGCTTGACGAACACAAGTAGGTACTTGGCAACCCTAATAGTAGAATTGTGTTTGAATGAAATGTTAGGGATGTGAATAAACCACATACGAGACCTATAAACTTGTCTATTCGTTTATTGGCCTACTGTTTATTTTTGTTTATTTGTATCTTCTCTCATAGTTACCAAACGCATTTATGGTTTAAACTTTAGATATATTCACGTGTTTGGTGATTGACTTTATAGACTAAATTAGTTTCATAAAAATATCTTATTTTCCCCTTTAATTTGAATCCGCCAAATATTTCCAAAGTTATATACAATGTATTTAAAATGTTTTCATCAGACATATTATCGGGTTAGCTACCACGGTTAGTATTGTTTTTAATTATTTATTGGTAACAAACCCGGTCTTAAAACGTCAAAAGTGAAGGTGGTCATTTGAAATGTGGAAATATGTAAGTACTGCCAATGATTATGTGAACATCCACAGACATTCCGAGGCATTGTACCAGAAATGCAAATTACTGTATTTTTGACCCCCGACGATAAAAGAGGGGACTTTGATGTACATATCTGTGGCTTTGTGTATCTGTGTGTCTGTCTGCAGCTCCCAAACGGATATACCGATTTCGATGCGGTTTTCTCTATTTGAAACCCAGTTTAATAGAGATAGTTCTTAGCTGTTTCATTAAAATCAGTTCAGTAGTTTAAATTTTTTTTAAGTATAAACTTGGTCAGGGGTTGTGCGTCTTTTATGTCGGCTAGGCTATAAATTCACAATTTACCAGACACATTAAAGACTAGGCAGCTAGACTTGCAATCGGTCAGTTCAGTAAAAGCCCAGAACAGATTTAGACTCGTAATTTTAGGCATTTAGAAGAGACAAGTCGACAATGCGTAAACATTGTCTAAAAGCTTGGTGTTCTATTATGAGCTTGGATTGTAATGTGTGATTTATACAAGTGTAAAATGGAATAGTATAGTTTTAAAGTGATATTGTTTGAAGTACTGCGAAAATATACTTAGAAGACAACATCGCAAGGGCTCAAAGTATTTATATAGTCGCGATGTTTTCTAATCCAATGAACATTGACGCATTTAGCGAAGAAGTGTACAGGTACATACAGTAATCGTATTCGAATGGGCATCATATTATTCCCATCTCTTGCAAGAGAACGACGTTTAAATAAGTTTAAAACATCATTTTACTAACTTAGTAATAATATTTTTAGATGGCTGTTTGTAGTTACGATATATTTTGTGGACATGTATTTTTAGAGTTATCAATTTGGTCTCTCGAAACGTGACTTGTTTGAGAAAGTACAATATGTACGATGTTTGTTCCCTTTGGTGCTTGTATAAAACAAGTGTTGTAATTACAAGTACAGTAGGCAGTAAGAGAAAGTAGTTACGGATGGATGTAGTATAGTTTATACTCATTTTAGACCTCAAATAGTTTTGTTTGATTTAAAGATTTTATATGAGATCATGAAATTTTTAGTACTTATATTTTTAACAATTTATTTATTTTAAACAATTAATATGAAAGTATAGAACTTTCAGACGAAATCTATAAAGCTTTTCGTCAAATAAATTGTAAAGATTTAACTAATAACGAGTTGTAATTTTTGATAATTGAAGCTAAAATGAAGGCAAAAAATTATTACAATAGGTAGCATCTTCAAACAGTGTTTTATATCTACATCTCTTTAGAAAGCAATTTTTATGACTTAATTTTGATCAATGTGGTGTTGATTATTTTACATTGTTTTCTTTGATCAGAGACGTTCTTCGAACTATTTCTACGTTAAAAATAATAGTTTCGATATAAAGTTTTACGTAGTGCGTTTTCCTAATGGGTGCTAGAATGTTTTCTACTTCTTATTGTAGTTTGTACTATAATCAAATATATCATATAGATTTTTCGAGACCCTTTAAATTACAAGAAAAGACTAAACTTCTTATTCAAGAAATTGATCGCGTAAAAGACGAACTTAAAAAAAATTGTTAACCTGTCTTCCAGAACTACTTAATAATATGCTGTTGATGGTGTCAGCAACACCCTTATATCATCATATTATATCTGTAAATCATATAAAATGTGGACTTAACCTATCCAGATTGTATAGCTAGTGTCAAATAAGAAGAGACTTGGCGGGTCACGTGGTTCGACTTGGCTGCATAGGATTCCCTGCGCGAAATCCCCTTCACTGCCATTTGACCAGTCTCTTCATTCGTGACGCGGGTTATACTTACAATGGCAAACATTGTAAGGTTTAATACATTATTTAAATCAATATCTATAAAAACCTACCTGTATCTGTAAAATTGTACTTAAACCGTTACGTCACAACGTCTATATTAATATCTATAGTTTGCTATTCCTGCATGCCGGCGAGATCCCGGCCAAATGCGGGATACTTATTGTATGTACTTATCAGTTACAATATACCTACTTACTTAGCGAAGAAATATGTATGTCAGATGGCAATAGAATTAATATAAAAGATTGATCGAATAGATAATGTATACTTAAGTACTTAAAATATCAATCTAAAAGGTGTCTCAGCAAGTAGTTACGGTAAATTCTGTTATATCTATTATTTAACAGTCATATTATATCATACATTATATAATATATTATCAGCTGAGATATCCAGCCACCTTCTCTACAAAATGTATTTGACAACAGTGCAATGGTGGCCATAATCATCAAAATTATATAAATGTAATTGCTGCCTCAGTAAGTGCCACCAGGAAAGAAAAAAACATTAAATTAATATACTTCCATTCATTTTTTAAATTCAAGTCCTTGCTGAGTCACTCATTATATAACGTACTTATTTACCTATATATTAACCAACAATTTGTTATCTTTAAAGTTTTTAAATAACTTGAAGACGGCTATTTTTTAAGAATTGTTATATTTGTAATGGTAAAAGGTACACGCCTTTCTTTTTCTTTCTTATTTTAGAGAAATTGTTGAGAATATTGTTTACTTATGTAGTTGAAATGAAATAATGTGTGTGCCAACCTATGTACCTATAATTTGATCGTGATGTATGCACATGAAGCTTGCCATTATGCATGTTTTTGAAGACCCTACTTATTACTGCGGGCACAATTATTGTTTATCTAACGTTCATGACAAAATCTTTGACGAACCCGAATTTTTAATAAACTAAAGGTTTACCTTAGTTCAAACGACGCTTATGAAAATATTCAATATGGAAATATTAGCATGACAAATTTATTTTTTATTTTTTAATGTTTTGAGTATGTTTGTTTGTTGGAAAATGCTTCCTTAGCATGATGTAAATAGTGATGTTTTCGTGAGATTTCTTTATTGAAAATTTCACGTCCATTTAAATATACAAATTAATAAAAGGCATTTTGTGTTAATGGTTATATAAAAGGTTATGGTAATTTTTTGGCTTATGACGATTTCCATATTGTCTACATATATATTTTTTATAGAAAAAAAAACATAACCTTTTCTTAATTATTCCTATAGGTAACTGTTAATAACGAAGCGATGTAGATGTTTTTTTAATTAAATGGAGAAAGATTGCCCAATGTTTTTGAAATAAAATCTTCATCTCGTTCATCTTCATTACAACACATGTTTTATTAAGTTCAGTGAAGTTCTTCCATTATGACGGCACGTTTGTCTCATAAAAATGAGACTAATACCTAATTCTAACATACCTAATTAATTTAATCATGTTACACGTGTACGTATTATTTTTAATCTGCCTTTGTATTTTCGTACTAAGTATATGTACCTATACAGTGAAATTTATGTAAATCAATGAAAAAGATGAAACATTAAAAAATAATGCGCGGTTACCAAAACATTTGTTTTATTGCAATTGTCTTTCGTATATGATAGAAAGATGGAATAACTCCCACACTGGTGTTGAGAAACGTTTGCAAATATTTAGAAACATTTGTGAACACATATAAACATTATTCGAGCAAATACAAAAGTCTGCATACAAAATTAAGAAAAAAATGGGTTTTCGTCTTTAGACATCGGTCTGGAAACGGTGGAAACAGTTCGCAATTGTTTCCAATAGTTACAAACAGTTTGAAATTTGAAAACAAATAAACTTATCAACAGTTGCATGTTACACGTACGGGAGTACACAAAGAGATTGGAAAGATAGCTACCTTCTTGAGCATGAAGGTAGCTAACTTTTCAATCTCTTAGGTAGGTAAGTACAGAATTATACGAGGACCGATTTTACAGTTATTTACTGCCTGCCTGTTAAAAGTTTGCGGTAACTTTGATTATAAATTTCGCGGGGGTAATATAGGGTAGTAATAGTTACCTGATCAAGACTAGTAATACGGACCCCGGGCCCTGACTTGCCGCGCGGGAGCTCAGCCGAGAGACATGACACCGAGATGATGATGATGATGAGTAGTTACTTGATCTACTAAATCCTGGATCTGGCAAATAAATATATAAATGGTCCATACAGGACACGTGATGACTTTCCACAAGAATAAACTTAGAACTAATCAGATTAAGATTAAAAAAAGGAAGAGTGAAAACTAAATACAAGTCTGAGAGATTGAGTTAGTCTGTTTTACAGTGCGAGACGCCGACAAGAATTATGACGAACTATCGTGGCGTTTGCATGCCGCCATATTGAAATTGCACGTTTTCAATTTTCCTTTCAACAAATTTTGAAATTTTTATCTGGAAGAAAGCTCGAGTTATACCGTTGTCTAAAGTAAGTTATCCTCCTATCCTATCCTAACTTAAGTTATCGGGGTTCCGTCCTTTCCATAGCACTGTTGGAGCATTACTGAGGGTCACCGACATTCGCTATGCAATGGATAATCCAGCTTTCCGTTATTGCTCTGTTGGACTTCAGCAATGCCTTCAACTCCGTTGTTTTCGATGTCTTATTTGGTATTCTTTCTTCCAATGGTATATCTTCTCAGGCTTGTAAATGGTTCAGCTCTTACCTGCATGGTCGTCAGCAATGTATTAGAACTGATGATGGAACTTCGGATTGGATGGATCTTACTGCTGGTGTACCACAGGGTGGGGTGCTCTCTCCGCTTTTGTTTTTAATTTTCATAAATGAAATTATGAAGGTTATATATCCTCGTCTTTTCACCTATACGCAGATGATTTACAATTCCCTTTTTTGCTCCTGATGTTGACCAGGTTCTTGCCTCAATAAATACGGGGGTTTTAACGGGGGGTCGGCAACGCGTGGGTGATGCCCCTGGTATTGCAAACATCTATAGGCTACGGCGACTGCTTACTATCAGGCAGGCCGCAAGCTTGTTTGCCACCTTAGTGGTATAAAAAGAAAAATACGGATCTCTGTGCGATATCGGAGTGGGCGAGAGCTTATGTATTGCTTGTTAACCCTATAAAATCTCAAGCTATAATTGTTGGTAGTGGTAGAATGCGGGATTGCTTAAGTATTTGCAACTGAAGCAACTGCTTTGAAGTGAAGTCCCGCCTTCCGCCGTAACCTTCGAGAGGATACCAAGTTCCTTGGCTGCAATTTTTGCTTTGGATTCGATGTACTGTCCAAAGTTGAGATTGGTTAATAGCTGACATCAAGGACCTATAGGTTGTCGGTAATCTAAACGGGTACATTCCTGAAAGTCAGAGCTAGATGGAATGGACTCCGTTTGGCGGAAATCAAACACGCCTGTGTTTTGGTTAAATCCCACTAGATTGGCTTCGTCCCAATCGGAGACTGCTTTGAGAGCTTCGTTCAAACGCCAAATAATGGCCTCGCGGCAGAATATCTCGGCAATATAGCCTGTAGGACAAATAAATAATTTGCTAGAGAGATAGAGCTAGATCAGGGGTGGCCAAACTTTTTACTAGTGGCCTACAATATTTCTATCAGCCGATTGCAGTTTACAAGAGAGATTTCAACATTTTTATGATAGGTTTGTACTTTTATGGCGGATAAGATTTACGAGACTCATCTGCCCTTGATTGGTCACATGTTGCGTATGCCCCAGGGCATACGCAACATGTGACCGGTACCTGTCAGGCAAGATTCGGGAAGCTCAAAAAGCGATGGATTGATAGCGGCGAAGCAGATCCAAGAGTAACGGCTTGAGACGCGAGGATGCCCTAGAACGGGCGATGTGGAGAAGAGAAAGAGTACAAAAGAGCTGTACGCTATTAAATGCTACTTAACTAATGTAACGCGAAAATCACGCTAATATGCCGTGCATAAACTGATATCCCTGTTTGTGGTGTTGTTGATTAAGCACTAAAAAATGTTATTAAGCGCTCCATAGGCCTATTTAAGTTGAAATATGTCTTGTTTTTATCTGTAGGGGAAATTATTGAGTTTGAAAAAAAGTGACAAAGTAATTAGGTAATTATTTACTAATTAGGTACTTATTTATTAGGTAGGTAGGTACCTACCTACCTAATAAATAAGTAATTATTAATTAGTAAGTAGTAACCTACAATAAAGAATGCTGATCACTCCTCTGTGGATACTGTCGTTGGTTACATATTAGATTACTCATATTTAAGTCAACTATGCTACATATCCTTTTTATGTAACTGTTTTGTGTCCCAAATAAGTAAAATAAAAAAGAAGAGTAGTCACAGTTAACCGCTTGGATGTACCTACACATCTACAACCCGCTGTAGTGGGATTTATTGGCACAATAATTCAGTTTAAATCTTTATTTTAAAATATTGTGATTTTTATAATTGTCTATATTTATTTTATTTTATTCTCGCCGGCTTAGTGTAGTCGAATTCGCAAAAAGTTTGAACGTAATTCGTGTAGGTAATTCTAATTTTTTATGGAATAATTAGAAGACATTAATCAAAGTTTCCTCTGAGTTAGCACCATTCCTGTTATGTGCGGAACATCGTTTGATGTTAGGTATTAACATTACATAAAGTCTAATTATTTTGAAATCTTATTAATAACGAATTGTGGTAAGTTTAGATATCCCTTTAGTGTGAGGTGTATAAAATACTAATAACATACCTATCTATTATTTTTAATTTGCGGCTCAAGGGAACTTATTACTTATTATGAGTTAGTGCAAACTCATAATAAGTTTTTAAAGCACTCAACTTACGACACTGCGGCAGAGCCGATCTTAGAGACAGCTAGACAGCTGATACTAATACCTACGTGATATAAAATAAAGTCGCTTTCAGATGCGGAAGATGTAGTCGGACTACGACCAAGGTCGGCTCGTTCGCGCTTCCGAAAAGCGACTATATTTTATATCACGTAGGGATTAGTATCAACTGCCTAGGTGCAGCCTCTTCAAATGGCCGTAGACAAGTTGAGACAAGGTAGACGTTGGTTGACACTACGATAGCTCTATGAAGTGAAACAAACATTGAAGTGTATTTCATCAAAGTAAAAAGGTTTGAATATTTACAATAAAAATCTTTTAAAATACACACACGTCTTTTCCTTATTCACGAATCACTGTCTTTTTGTGAAAAGCTCATGAAAATCCATTCAGTACTTTTAGAGTTTATCGCGAACAGACAGACAGACGGACGCGATGTGGAACTTTGCTTTACTTAATGTAGTGATATTTATTACCAACTTACCCAGATACAAATTTCTATGAAAACAATACAAACTTACTAATTCCAATGAAAACAATCGACACATTTACTCGACCATGCTTTGCTTGTTTAACATAATAAATTGGATATTTGCTTTGCTATGGATTTGTATGTACAGATGGTTTGGAGACAATATTTGCACATCGTTAGGACGTGCTGCAAACAGTAATATCGTAAGTTGATAGGCGGACACCGTTATTTTACCACGTCCAGACGGGGCGAGTTCGCGGCGAGTTTCACGCTGAGCGTGTAAATGAAATTTATTGGTGTCCAGCGTCGCGCGACAAGTCCGCTAATTTACAATTGAATCCCAAAAGCAGCTCAAGAGTCGTCAAAAGTCGGGCTTTCTTTGTGCCCTTACAGTAGGACTCCTTACATTGGGCAGCACGCTTCCTTGTGCAAATTATAACAGGTTGATATCATTGTTTGATTACTTCAATTGGCTTTATAAAGAGAACATTGAACTCGTGATCGTGTACCTACTTGTAAATGAATAGTTAATGTTCAATCTCTTTTTTTCAGATTTGTTTGTTATTATATGTACAAATTTGAGTAACGTAGGTACCTCATAGGTAGTGATATATAAATATGTATGCTGTGTCTACTTCAAGAAGGATGTACCTACTTACTAAAAGAGCATTTACAATCAGAAAATATTCCTCGTAAAACACATTCCCCAACGCGCATACGTGACGACAACGCTTATATTTTGTCAGTTTATTGCCGCTTGCCGCTTCTATGGCGTAATTGCTCTATAGAGCTCTATAATTGCTATAGCAATTACTACAATACTAGAAAATGTATGTTCCATATAAAAATGCTAATTATTTTACAGGGTGCAAATATAAAGGAAACCAACTTAATATGATTGTAATAATTTTGCAGGTTTGATGACTTCCAGCCACATACATACGCTGCGGCAGGTTATACAGAAGACCGAAGAGTATAACCGGCCATTATGCTTAGCGTTTGTGGACTATGAGAAAGCCTTCGATTCGATCGAGACTTGAGCGGTGCCAAATTGACTATCGATATATCGAAGCACTGAAGTGTTTGTACGAAAACGCCACTATTTCAGTTCGTCTGCAGGACAAGACCACAGAGCCTATTCAGCTGCAGCGAGATGTTAGACAAGGTGATGTCATATCACCGAAGTTGTTCACCGCTGCACTGGAGGATATATTTACGCTTCTGGACTGGGACGGACTTGGCATCAATATTAACGGCGAGTACTTCACTCACTTTAGATTTGCTGACGATATCGTAGTCGTGGCTGAAACCCAGGAAGAGTTGGGCAAAATGCTCGATGACCTCTGTAGTGCCTCTCAACAAGTAGGTCTTAAAATAAACATGGATAAGACGAAAATGATGTCGAATGTCCATGTTGTGCCTACTCCTGTGATAGTTGGAGGCACTCCACTTGAAGTTATTGACGACTATACATACCTAGGACAAATAGCCCAGCTAGCTAGGTCCAACAAATGTCAGGCCATTATTTTGGGCAGCTCGCGTATTTTAGCGAAAGTGGATATGCGGTATGGGTGCCTTAAATCCTATAATCTATAATGGTATTGCCATTCCTTACGCTTCTGACTTCAAAAACTTGGGTCTCCACATGGAACAATCGTTTACCTGAAACGTTCAGGTGGCTGAGGTGGGCAGGAAGGTCATGGGCACACTGCGCACCCTGAGTCGTTTAAAATTTTTCCTACCATCAAGACTAAAATTCTCCTCATGCAGACTTTAGTCTTACCTATTATAGACTACGCAGACGTGTGCTACCTTGACCTGAATGAAGCCTACCTCAATAAGCTCGAGCGCCTGCTGAATAACTGCATTCGATTTATCTTCGGCCTGAGGAAGTATGACCACATAGTCCGGTCAAAGTAGACATTTGAAATAACAAAAATTGGGGGAGAGCCAAATTTTGGTGGAGACCTTGGGTTCACCATTAGAAACAAAGTGTCAAAAATCCCTATCGATCCTGTGTGTGCCTCAAAAGTTATTTGGGGTCAAAGGTCAAAAATTCGGGTTTTGTGGATTTTGTTCTCGTTATTCTCATACAAGTAAGTACGTGTGTACGGTACGGTAAGGTATGCGAGTATGGCAGTATTCGTTGGTACATATCACCTTTGGTAAATTTGAATGTTTGTGTTGTAAAGTATTCACGGCGGGTAAGTCATTGAGTAATAGTGCAGGTGTAAGTGCAAAAGTTTTTTTTTATTAAAAAAAAATTATTTGACTACAGTAGTGTAAAAGAAACCACTTCGTCCAGGAAATACTTAATATTTTTAATTTCAAGGTAAAGTTAGGTTGACACAAACAAATGCATAAACTTTCACTGAAGGAACCGTCTTCTCCAGCAGCTCGAACAAGAATGCATACTAAACTTAGGTAATACAGCCTAAGAGGCCCGCGGCCCCTACCACTCTCCCCACTAAACGTTATCGGTGTTGCCTGTGGAAACTATTTTATATGTGCAAATTATAATTATAAATCATGACATTCGGTCATTCGATAACGTGCCGGCTCCCGGCGCACTACAAACCATCAATTAGCCCTGTCTAAGATATATACATTAATTAACATAACATATTTATTTATACACAATAAATCAATATTAACCAATGAATTATTTATTACATCATGTATTTATTTAAGTATTTAACAAATCATGACATTCGTAAATTATTATTTAGGTATCAATAACAGCATGTTAAAACGGTCTCTACTACTTATAGTTCATTTCATGATTACTGTTTTATTAATTTAGAGCTATTACTGTGAACTGTACAAATACATTTCTACTTATTATTTACTAGTTATTACAAATTATAATAATAGTAGATTCTTAATCACAAAGAAAAACGAGTAAAACTTAGATAGGTATAGTTGTAAGTATTCTTGATTTTATCAAAAATATTATTCGCTCTCGATATTACAATCACTAGAACTACTAACATCTCTATCATGCACTTCAAGTGCCTTCACATTTATTCATGGTCTAATCCTGTCGAACACAATGACAGTTATTGTATATGGCTTGCCTTTTCTACCGAATCCAGGTTCATCAGTTATCCTATACTTGTCGTTACCGAATGATTCCGTAATTCTATAGGGTCCCACAAACTTAGATAGAAGCTTTGTGCTTTGTTTATTGTTTTCACAGTTGCATGATTTGTATGATTTGCATCGTGTCTTTCTTTTTGTTTGGTTTTACCTTTACTTATATAAGCACTGACTTCCTCTCTAATTTCTTGTAGGTCCGGATTTGCATCCGTACTATTAGCAATATACAATTTGTTTAACATACCATCACGTAATTTGAGACCGAATAAAGCTTCTGTAGCCGTTTTGTGGGTTGAGGCATTAACAGTATTGTTGAAGATTGGTAGCATGTTTTAGTACTTAATTTATTTAGTCTAGCTATCAGTAGACACTGGCAAAGACAAAGATATAACAGACTAGACACAAATCACAAATATTCCCTGTTCGCTTACTCTACAATTATTATGAATCTCGCTATTCCGTTTTTCGTCTATTGAAATAAGCTGTCAGAAAATAACGCGCGCGATGTTTTGAACGCTCCACATGTTGAAAGAGAGAAAGAAAGAAAATACATTTATTACTCATAGCACACCATAACAGTTACAATTACAGACAACGGACACATTAACATTTAAAATATCATATATTATAAATATTAACATTAATATTAGCTGGAGCTCCTGAAGACCTGACGTTTCTTTTGTAACATCGGTGTATAGTTTTATAATTTCCTAATATAATTTAAATTAAACCACCTAAAAGACGGTGTAATTTAGTGCACATTTTAATAAAAATTTTAGAAATTCAAATATTATAATCGAAAAGTATGAAATAAAAACATAATTAATTTTTTTTCAATAAACTTACTACGTAATAGAAAATAATTGTTGACCATAGATAGGTATCATATAGGGAAAGCAAAATTGTCATAATATCAACACGAAGCAAATGGAACAAATGGGAGTTTTATTAGATACATGACTGTTTTAATCAATGTCTAAACAATCCTAATGTCAAACTGAGTACCTACTTCAACTGTCACAATATAGATAAATTGCTGGAATAATAAGTTTAAGGGAAGTGTTGGAAATATAAATAATATTCTTGTATATATCCTTATTAACATTTTTGTGGCACTGTAGACGGCGCTGTTTTATTGACTACGGTAACCGTCAGAGTTATTTGTTCGTTCAACCGCATCAAGATGTATATAGCTATGGGTGCTAGTGTCAGCAAGAGCAGTAGTAGGTAAATGTACTTGGAACCCACAATCATCCGCGAAACCGTCGGGTTTTCTCTCTTAAGTTTATGTTTATTTATGTACCTTGGCCCAAAGCCTGAGATAGCCTAAACAATTCGCCATTACAATTGTTTCGTCGTCAATTTTAATCTCGAATACCCCAAATGGCGATAAATAGCCTACATTGGCAACACTTTGTTGGTGCGACGCCGGCAGTGCCGGACTAAGTCCATCAGAGGCCCGGGGCGGACAACTTTAATAAGGCCCCCAGTTTTTTATTCAGTTCACATTTGTATGTTAAAGTGTTTTTATTTATTTAGTTAAAATTACCTTTTTGGCGAGCGCGGCGTTGGTTATAGTTGCCTAGGCAACGCGGTAGCATCGCACCGCGCCAGCGCCGCGCTCGCGCCGAGCTATGTGTGTGGCAAGGCCTTAAATGCTGTCATAATATGATCGTAAATAATTGTTTCAATTCTGTTTACACACCTGCCATGAATAAGTGAACTCTTGCTGTCGTGCGTGGGTGTTCTTCTGATCAGTGTACATCGTACGACGACGGCACTGCTAGAGAGGCCTAGTGCCTATACTCGTAAGTCGTGAAATACCACGAAATACCGGAGTGTAGCCCGGATCAAACACGCAGCATTTTTTTATTATTTATATTAGCAACAAATAAACACTGTCGGAGGGTAGCCGCGGCCAAGTGTTTAATGTGCGTACCAATACCCTAATCGAGTAAAGTTTATGTCGTGTAGTGAAATGCAAAGTATTACCAGAGTGTAGCCCCGATCAAACACTTTAGTTTTTTTTTAATTTGTCTTATATCGCAACAAATAAACATTGTCGGAGAGTAGCCCCAGTCAAATGTTTATCGTGCGCACCAATATGAATACCCGTTCGAGTACCGTCAAAATTATACACTACGTACAATGTCGTACAATGTACCCAAATTTTTAAATTTGAGTTTTATGCAAAATAAAGTAAATATCATGTATTTGTTTCAAACCAAACTTGCGCTTTAAGGGTATGTTCCGGATTTCGACACACTTGCATGCATCATGGTCACGGGACGACTCGTCTCGTGACCACGGTGGGTGTAACCCTACCAAAACATCGGGAAAACAAATCGAAAAGGTATGACGCCTGCAAGTCCAACTGGTTCTGTCAACTGTCCAACAAGTTTCAACTGCTGGATAAAATAGTATCCCGCTTCTGAAGTGTAAAAGAAACCACTTCGTCCAGGAAATACTTAATATTTTAATTTCAAGGTAAATTTAGGTTGACACAAACAATAGGTACAAATGCATAGACTTTTACTTAAAGAACCGTCTTCTCCAGCAGCTCGACCAAGAATGCATACTAAACTTAGGTAATTCAGCCTACGAGGCCCGCGGCCCCTACCACTCTCCCCACCAGTGGTAGGGGTTTGCGTAAAACGTTATCGGTGTTGCCAGTGTAAACTATTTGATTTGTGCAAATTATAATTATAAATCAGGACAGTAGCTATCTATCTATATACCTTTAGTCCATCCCTGAGCTAAAAATTTTAGTATATACAGTTGCCTGCAGAGGGACTAGACCCCTCACTGCTTAAGTAGGTATGTTCTGTTATGTTATGTAATCTTCAGATTAGTCTAGCGAGTGATATAGGTACTTGGTAAATAGGTAACGGCTTGCGAAACCGTCGTTAGTTCTTCATAAGTATCGCAATTTCGGTCATACCCTAAAGCCTACCTAAGAACCTTACAACATACGGTCTAATAAACACCTGCCTAAAGCAAGCATTTTTGCAGTTCCTAGACAGAACATTTTTATCGTACGACATCGCCGTCGTCGGATTAGCTTAGTTTTATTGGTTTCCCGACCGTTCACGGTTCACAGATCGCGTAGGTGCTCAGTTCGTGTAATATGACGCTGTAACGGGACACCACTTTTATTTGAACCCCATTGTCTAGTGAAGCGGGCATCGCGGCTAGCGCTCGCTCATATAAGTACCTACCTATTAGGGTCTTAGCCGGTATTCAGTATTGGGTTAAGAAAGAAAGGTTGCCAACCAAGCTCAACTCCAGCATTAGTGGAGGACATTGGCATAATCTTCATGCTTGGCAGACAGAGATCGCAGTATTGAAAATATATACATAGCTAAACAACTTAAAACGCTGTTGCCCACTGTCATGTACATGTAGGCACCGCCGCCGTTGGACTAGCCGTTCCCAGCGGCTTCCAACCGCGCGCAGTTCTTGGTAAATATTCAACTTTCGCGCGGGACCCTATATATATTCCTGGGATAAAAATAGCATAAAATGGTTATCCATTACAAACAAACCGAACAAATAAATGTTATCTCTTTATAATTATTAATAGGTACATTGGTGTGGATCAGGGATTCCCAACATTTTCTTTAGTGCGGACCCCTAGTGCCACCTTACTACTTATGATGTGGTTACTACGTACTAGGTACCCTACTAATGAAACATAAAGATCACTCTCACAGTTTTATTTCTACAACCCACATGCACAAGATAACCTATTGGGATAATTCCAATTAAACTTATATTATACTAGCTGCGAAACCCGGCGTTGCACGGGTTAAAATATACACCGAACTTTCTGGAACGTTCCAGAATGATAATAACAGATATTATTAATTTCAGTACTTTCTAGATCATTCTAGAAATTTTCAGAACTTTCCCGAAGTTCTAATGAGTTAGAAAAGGACAGATTATTAATTTCAGTACTTTCTAGATCATTCTAGAAATTTTCAGAACTTTCCCGAAGTTCTAATGAGTTAGAAAAGGACAGATTATTAATTTCAGTACTTTCTAGATCATTCTAGAAATTTTCAGAACTTTCCCGAAGTTCTAATGAGTTAAAAAATGACCTCTTATTAATTTCAGTACTTTCTAGATCATTCTAGAAATTTTCAGAACTTTCCCGAAGTTCTAATGAGTTAGAAAAGGACAGATATATATCATATATTACATTTTTGCCTCCCACAACCACCCACTCCCACCCACCGCGCCCAAACTCCCTTACTTCCTTCTAGGACCCAAGGGGTGTCTACCACCCCAATGGGGTGTTGATTGGAATTGGTGGTGATAAAGAAAACCGGTCACACACGTACCCACACAAGCATTTTATATATATATATTAAGATAAGATTAAGATTAAGATTATGAGCTAGCTCAAAATTCTTTGTATTTTGGATCAAAAGAACTTGGGAACCCACGATAAACGTAACACTGAAAGAACGCAGCGAGGTCATCTTTGTTTCATCGGTATTTTGCTCTTACCTACTTCTTCTTCTAATCGAGTAGATGGACTAAATTCTGACTTACATTTTATGACCTACTTATATATAATCCGGATTGTTACGCGGCGTAAGCAGTGTAAACATAAAAACAATTAATGACCGAGCTGGAGCGAACATAAGTAAGTAAAAGTAACAGCTCCGCATAATCAGATTTTAAATTTAGTCAAAGTAAAGCACATTGTGTCTACAAGACTGCATAATCATAATCATTTATTAATTTGTGGTTTAATCATTTATAAACCTACACAGGTTATTAGGTAGTTACAGTTTATAAAAAACGGGTCCTCTGTGACATACTCGTACCATTGGCATACAAATTTAAAACATAATACGAAATAATGTCAGACGTAATTATGTCAGACGTAATTCTGATCTGAATAATAATTAAAATGTCGGTAATGAATAATGTCAATACAAATTCCAATGATAAACTGCGCTATTGTACGTACATTAGACTTTTTCTAAAATCTGCCTACTGATACCTGCCTAATTGTAGCTACTTTGTGCTAAGGTAAACCGTGAACGGCTGATACAATAATAAATGCGTTGAATCATGAATTAGTTAATTTGTGACGTCATTAGTAATTGTTAGCACAAATATCGAGAGAAGATTGTCAGGTTTTTTATACTAGGTTATATACTCTTTTTTATATTAGTGCAAAGTCTACAAACGTGCATTTAATCAAAGGAAAAAGATTTCATATTTGTAGAATAAAACACTCTTTACTCACTACCTACCTACTTATTCTTCTTTTTCCTACCTATCTTTATCAGTATGAAATATCGTCGTTTATGTATATATAAGTACCTAAACATATAGTTATTTTTCGTCATGAGTCTTTATGAACCACTGAACATTACTTAAAAACTGGACAAAAAAAAAACAAATTAAAGATTCACAGCAACAGTCCATGACAGTGCACTGCTAGACTTGAGCCTCCTCCACATTAATGGAGGGCAATGCTCAATGCTATAAATCATAATCTCTACGCTTAGGAGGTGGGTTGGAGATCGCTGTGTGAAAAGACTCAACAAAAAATGCTGTCGGCCATTTGCTGGTTTACGAAGGTAAATTGATGGTTGCCTTCATGTTGACATAACATTAAACGGTTTTACAACACCGGGGTTGGTTTTTTTTTTATACCACAAAGTACCGTACCACTAAGATGGCAAACAATCTTACGGTCTGATGATAAGCAGTCGCCGCGGAATTTCGATGTTTGTAATACCAGAGGCTTCACCCATGCGCTGTCGATCCCGTAGAAACCTTTTCGTCACTTGTTCGTAACTTGGATGTCATTGTATCACTTATAAGCACATAATACAAGTTACTATTACGTACCTAGTACGTAATTATATCGTACACGTTAATCGGGTAGTACATGATAATACTCATAAATATATACCTACATAGGTCCAATGAAGAGTTTTATCAACAAAGAGTTTTTATTCGGCTGAAAATAGTAGGAACAGGTGTTCTTGAATAAATAAATTGTTAGTACCTACCTTAATTATGATAAATAACCTTCAATTTTATGAAACTTTTTACAATTCGCAATAAGTTATGTTATAAATTCGAAAATACGTTATGTTGAACGGTATGTTGAATTTTCTTTAAAAATAAAAACCTTTATAAATATTTTCAATAATTATTAAAAGTTAATAACAATACAGTTCCTCGCAAGTGTGATAATACCGCGTCGATTATAAGAACCAATATAGCACTCTTGTATCATCATGTACCTACCTACAATTTCACTATTTTCTTGTTGTAGGAACTCCTAATCTCCAGGGAAAACCTCTCCTGGGTGCTTATACCGCACCCTTACTGTGCGTGCAAGAAAATTCCTCTGGAACCGCACAGTTCGCAACCAATTTAGCTCTAATGTGCTACATTCTAGTCTGCCGAACACCACACAGCAAAAAAGTAAATTAAAGATTACCTACGTTATATCTATGTATGTAGTTGCTTGTGCACTGCACTATATATCTAACTGGGCTAATAAATAAATGGACATCCCGATAGGACGTCTCGCCAACCAATATGAATATGCAAAATTTCTTGAACTTTGTTCCTAATAAACAGTCACAAATATATATTATTTGTTAACGCTTATGCAAATAATTTCGTCTCGCCTTATCTGCTGCTCTTGATAAGATTTAATTAAGACAATCATTTAGTTATTACCATTTCTTATGGTTGCTATAGAGTCGTCTTGTATTGGCAGCTTAATGCGTTGACAGTATTTGTAGCGAATGGACGTGGCCACAAGCGACCAATTGGTTAGCAGCGTGTCGTAACAAAATGTTATTAGTACGACAAGAACTTTATAGCTGATGTCAAGTTACACTTTCAACTTTTATAGTAAATTCATTCGAACCAGTTTTTATGTGATAAATTAGTTGTTTGGTGGAAAATTTGTGGTTCGAAAATGGACGAGGCTTTCGCGCATTTGGAAGGCAGGCCTGGCAAAACTAAAGGATTACCTCCGGATGGCGGTTGGGGTTACGTTGTGTGCATTGGAGTGGGATTCACCTTTGTAAGTACTACTTATCAACGTTTACGTCAGTTGAGTGTTACTATTATAGTAGTGCCGAGAGTTTGAATGGAAGGAGTCGCTATTTACGATAAGGATTGTGTATGAATACGATTTACGCGAAAGTTTGCGTAGATATCTGTTTGAATCGATTGATTGAAGTGGCAGCTATTAATAGTCGTTATTGAATATCAATATTGGTTGTAGCAGCATGTAGTTCTTTATATTTCAATGTTTGCTTGTGTTCTTTATATTTCATTCATTCGACACATGGCTAATTAGCTACTGATTCTCATAATCCCTTTGAAACTCAAAATCAAATAATTAGTAATTAACATACACACATTCCTACTTAAGCTCACGCCTTTGTCCTACAAAATAAATAATTAATATTATTTTATAATTTAGTATTAGCTTTATTTAATTTATTTCCGTCATGTAAATATTTCGAATAAATAAATATTTCATAATTAGTACTTACAATGAAATAGGTTATCCAGATATAAAAATTTAAGTTACGAAATAGTATTGTACCTTGTGTTGTCAGGTCTTACAGTGACAACGGAAACGCATTGCTGCGAATTTGCAATATTTATAGGCGCAAATAAAACTTGTTATATTTATGTTAACTTGCGATCCGCCCCGGCTTCGCACTGGCTTTTCGGCTTTTTTTACTGTAATATTTTGGAAAGGGGGGCGAGGCACAACGGGTCCCCAAACCGAAATAAGTAACTAAGAACACTAGACGAGTGTTTTTAGGGCAAATTTATTTTAACGTCATATTTTATCTTCCAATTTTGAGTGATTACGGAAACGCATGTAATAAAGGAAGTCTTCAGATTCTTACTATTATTTTTTTATAGTATATTTCTAACGATATTACTTATTGTTACGTTTTGCATAAAATCGCTGAAACTGCCTATTTTGGATTTTTGTTCATTATTGAAAACAAAGTTAGACAAGGGGACATAACGGGAACACGGCTACGGGGCATTATGGGGTATCCCAACTCCCTACAAAAATAAGTTTGAAGAACGACAACAATTTAAATGGATGAAGAAGTGTATAAATCCAGAAAATTTATAAAAAGTTAAACAAACAGAAGACCTATAAAGGGGCCCTTTGGAAGTATGGGTTTCCTGCCAGCAGTGTAAACGTTATTATCATACAGCCTGTGCTGGTGTTGCCTATGAATATACAGAAGAAATATATTTCTAAATCCTGCTCCAACTGGGATGGGGTTTTTATAAAGGTTGTGTAAAATTAAAATTAAAAACCATATTTTATTATTCCAAATTTGAAGCCAAATGATAACTTATTAAGTACCTAACCAAAGTGTTATGATTAGTTTTAATTAATCATTATATTTTCTTTACACTTTTATTGTTTGTCCGGATAATTCCCGTTGTCCACGGTTTTATTGTCCCCCGAATTAATAAATGGGGGACAACGGGAATTGGAATTTTGTTCGGGAAATAAATTCCCGTAGTACCCCATTTTTAAATTTTTTATTATTTTTGTTATGAAAATGTCATCATGTTCGGCTTTCTGAACTTGAGTTATAATAATATTTAATTTGCATTAATTACGTGATTGAAAGAAATAATATAATCTTGGCGTTATTTGACTCTCGAGAACGAGGGCCCGGGGTCCGCCTTGACCATGATCCAGGATTTGGCGATCAGGTAAATACAATGGACCTCCGTGACCCTGCTATCAGGGGAACCTGATCAGATTGGATTATGGTTACAAATTTAGTTGCCTGAATTTGCAGGTTTCATCACGATGTTTTCAGCTAGATGTTGATACATGGTCGCAGCGGGATTCAAACCCGGTACCTCTGCTTACGAGTTGGATACTCAACCGCCGGGCTACCGACGCTCTCGCTTCTCAATTAAAAGAAATAATATGCGCATGCTTAAAAACATTTGCTTAACAAATTATATATACAAAACCATTATTATCTCGTAAATGGACTCTACGCCTGTGCATTAAGTAACATTATTGAGAGAGTTGTTAATATTTATACTTTGTCGGTTATTGAAAATAGTATAAAGTATACTAATTTCTTAAATGAAATTTAATCAATTCATGAAATAAAAACAGGTGATCTATTAATAGAGGAGAGTTATAGTCTTTCACTTACCTGTAACAAGTGTGTAATAGCGACATAAGCCTTATGTGCAAGCACACAAACAGAGCCAAACAGATATTAGCGACCGCGGAGCGACAGAGGAGGAAGGGAGGGGAAGAATTATTTATTTATTTATTTAATATACCAACAGAGTACACATGTAAAAGTTACAATTTAGTTTAACCTAAGTACTTAATCAAAATACATACATATATACATACATACATACATAAACCTCACGCCTGTGTCCCACAGGTGGGGTAGGCAGAGACTATGGACCACCACTTTGCTCTGTCCTGACACAATTCCCTAGTCTCGCATATATCCACAACTCTTTTCATACATCTCCTTTTATTCTTACCACGTTTGACCCCAGCTTTTTTGAGAACTTTACTGATCTGATCAGCGAATGTTTTTCTGGGTCGTCCTCTTAAGGGCCGGTTTTCCAGATTCGCACTCTATACCTCTTTCGTCAATCTTCTTTCATCCATTCGCTCTACATGCCCGAATCATCTCAACATCCATCTTTCTATTTTTGTCACTACATCATCTTTTATGCCACACCTTTCACGGATCACTATACTTACCTTACTCAAAATAACTTACTCATAAGGAAATTTCAGGTTTACAAAAACAAAATAAAAAACTTATACAAAAAACTTAGTATTACTTAACATATAATTCTAATTACCTAAACCTTTATAAAAAGTAAGAGTGAAAACAGGCTAGAAAACGTGCGTCTGTCAGGTAGATAGTTCAGGTGTATAGGACTTGAGCACCGATCGACGAAATCCAGGGAACGAATCATGGTTGATACCAATGCTATCCGTCAAATGTAACCTTTCGTTATATTCCCTATAAATCCTGGTAATAGGTGCATTACAACCAATATTAGTGCGGCAGAATGGCAGGCTAAATGGTTTTGAGAGTGGATGTCTAGGCAACTTGTGCGGCACTGAAAAATTGATACAGCATAAAATATCACTGCATGACCTTGGATGTCTGATGGCAGCCGATCTACTTTTGTTACCAGAAAACACATGAAGTGGGTTGTGTCTTGGGGTAAAAATCTGATCTGTCAAATCATGGTCAAGAGGTCAAGATCTCGGGTCGTTGTGCCGATTGGCTACAATATGATTATTTTTTATAGATTTAGCAACAAACAGAAATGTAATAGTATATCGATTTTACCTACCTTCTTTGTATCGAGTCGATGGACTATACTTTAACTTCCACTTTATTCGCCCAGTATTCGGCGACGACGCATACAGCGTTAGAACTAACCTACCTACCTACTTAGGTACCTAAATTCCTTTCCTACGAACGTGCGAACGTCGAGAACATTACCATTTCCATAAAATTTACCTTTTCCGGACGGATGGAAATTAAAAGCAAAATCATTTTCAGCGAAATAAACGATACATTTACAGGGACACTTTTTCTCTCATATATTTGGAGAAGCAATGTTCCGCGCGGCACAATATTGGGGACTACGGGATCTTGCTATGGACATGCCTAAATGAATTTCAAACAATACATTAATATATCGACAAGGATAGATGATAATGAAAGAAAATAGGGGTAAGTATTTTGTATTTAGCAGTTTCCCAGTTTTGAACAACGTCTACACCTATGCATACACCTACACCTATATTGGACAGCATAACCATTAGATTTTATACGTGCATATTAGTATATTAAATATTATTATTTGGGGGGTTATGGGGCCCAACCACCATCTCATGGGCCCAAGCCAAATTCACCTGCCCGCGTTCCCCTGCTGATAGACGGACGAGGCTCTGGCGAACCGGCTTCTCCCTAACGGGTTGTGCGGGGCGGATGAAAGTCACCGCACGTAAAAAGCCAAACCACCGCAAATTTTTTTTTAAAAAGTCTGATACTGGAAACGAACACCATGCAAGGGCGTCGCCACTGAACGACGCATAGGCATATCGCCCTACACCTGCGATAAGTGGGCTCGGGCTACCGTATCACGCGCGGGCAAGGTTAAAGAAGTTAGCGCCAAGTAGTAGGAAGCTCCGGTTCGCCACTAGGGATACAGGGATACATACAAGCTGTTATACACCGGATCCGCAGAAGGGAGGAATGGGGTTGCTATTGTGGTGAGCGACGAGTTCCGGAACGGCATTCTGGTGGTGAGTAGGGTGAACCATCGACTCATGGTGATCAAGGCGCAAATTGAGGGTATAACAACCAACCTCATTAGCGCCTATGCTCCCCAGTCTGGCTGCACCGACACCGAAAAGACTGCCTTCTGGAACAGTTTCAAAAATACCCTGCGACGTATACCATCCTCCGAACAGATTGTGGTTGGTACGGACCTCAATGGTCACGTGGGTAAGAAAAGCGAGGAGTTCGGTCGGGTGCACGGTGGCTTTGGCTATAGCCAGCGAAACAGTGAGGGAGAAGATATTCTCTGAACCTCACTGGCCGCTGACTTGGCCGTAGTCAACACCTTCTTCCAGAAAAGACCTACTGATTAAATAACTCTGTTGCCGACTATTCTTGCGCTGTTGCAAGCAAAATGGTTGAAATTGTTACTTGTCCGATGACGTATCTTCGATTTGACGGGTGCAGTCGCTAACAAAGTTCCCTTGCAATAGCAACCGGAATTTGATATATCGATATAAATTATTCGTATGAAAATGCGATTACATATCTTTGTTGCAATGAAAGTGGCAGCTTGAGTCCGCAACCAGTCCCGTTGCATTTGCAACAACTCAGGCGAACTCTGACGCAAAACATAGTTTTTCATAAACTTTGATTACAAAAACCTTGTTTACCATCGTTAAATTTGTTTTTTGTTGTTTGTGTTATTTGTTGTTTGTGTCTTTCGCAAACTCCACTAGCAGCTCGAGTTGCCGGGGGGCAACTTGGCGATTTGGCGCTATATTTATAACACAAATTAACTTAATAGGTTTTCGTGAATTATTAAGTAGTAAACGCACAAATATATAAAATACACTTAATTTCACTGTATTTTTATTGAAAATTCGTAAACAAAGAAAACGATGAAAAATATAAGCTTTGTGACTTGACAACTAAAGTTTCAAAATATCAACGAGCTGTATAACGCTGGTAAATGAAAATGTTTCGTAATACATAACGCTTGCACTACAACACTGACTTTTTAAATAAGTTAGGTTATCGATTATTCTCCGTTACTTCATGTCAGTGTTTTATCGATTGATATCGGTTGCAAGCTGGTTGAATGAGATGTTGCAGGCTTTTCGTAATCGCAAATCATCGATGGAGATTTTTCCTAGTCCGCAACAAAACATTGGTCGCAACATGTTTCATTGCCGTTATGTAATCGGGCCACAGAACACCTCATCTCCTATAAAAATGGCCCGCACCAATCACAAATCGATTATCTGCTGATTCGAAGACGTGACTTCGGCTACGTATCCCAGTGCAAGATCATCCAGAGGGAATGCCTCACTACACAGCACCGAATCCTTGTCATGGACGTCCGGGTAATTAGTAGACGGCCTACGGCAGAACGCTGCGTACCGTCTACCAAGTGGTGGACTCTGAGCAGCGAGAACCAGGAGTTCATGGAGGCAGCCGAAGGTCTCGATTGGAGCGCAAAGGGCGAAACCTCCAATGAGCTCGGTGTCATTACCAGAAATCCATCCTCAAACTCGGACAAACAGTACTCGACACGTCGAAGGTCGGCCGACGATTTGACAAGGATACGGGATGGTGGAATAGTGAGGTGCAGGAAGCAGTTAGAGACAAAAAGGCATGTTTCAAGAAATGGCAGCACAGCAATTTACCTTCGGATAAGGAAGTGTACTTGAGAGCAAAGCGGCGATTTAAAATGGCGGTCGCAAAAGCGCGGCGGTCGGCCCAGCTGGCTCCGCTCTACGATGCGTTGGATTCTGTGGAGGGACACAAGCTCGTCTACAAGCTGGCAACATCGCGGAGTCAAGCCAGTCTGGATGTGACAAAGCGTGTTGCCATAAAAGGTACGGACGGCGTTTTGCTCACAAGCTCAAACTCTATTAAAGACCGGTGGTGCTGTCATTTCAAGGAACTGTTTAACGCGACCAACAACTACGTGCGACCACCACAGCTTCCTGCAAACCTTAGTATGATAAGCCCGATTACCCCTGATGAGGTGGAGAGGTCTCTGGTACGTATGAAGAACGGAAAAGCTATTGACCATTACGGAATACCCATAGAAACCTGGAAAACAATGGGGACCCGGGGCGTACTCTTGCTCACTGAGCTTTTCAACAGGAAAAGGCAGTGTGCAAGAGTGCGGCAGCTACAACTTATGAGCTACACAATAAAGCTATTCGAACGGATTATTGACCAGAGACTTCGCCAGGAATGCGCCTTGTTGGAATGCCAATACGGCTTCAGGCCGGGCTGCAGCACCATGGATCCAGTTTTTGCTCTCAGGATCCTCCAGGAGTCCCATTGCAGTAGATATCAACCGTTGCATTATGCATTTCTTGACCTGTAGAGTGCTTTCGACAGTGTCCCCCGGGATATAATTTGGTGGGCTCTGAGAGCAAAGTCTATGCCCGAGGCATACCTACATTTGTATTATACAGGACATGTATGCCAAAACGAGCTGTAGTCAAAACCATCGTAGGTCATACTAATTCCTTCCCGATTACTGTAGGTGTTCACCAGGGTTCTGTGCTGAGTCCTTACTTGTTTTGCATTGTGCTCGATGCCCTCGCAGCGGAAATTCAGGACATGCCTCCCTGGCTTATGAAGTACGCTGACGACTTGTGCTGGTGGAACACGTGGAAGGATGTGCTAAAAAACTGTGGTTTGAAAGAGAACGTCGCCAAAACAGAGTATATGGCCACCTGCAGTGCGGATCCCGACACCATCCGTATAGGTAACGAAACTGTCAATAGAACAGATAAATCCAAATACCTTGGATTCATGATTGACGAGTCTGGCAATATCGGCCCCGATGTCAAGTCCCGAATCTCTGCAATCTGGGCCAAATGGCGGGAACTCACGGCAGTCATCTGTGACCCTAAAATCCATGTTAAGCTCAAAGGGCTTATATACAAGAGTATAATTAGACCTGTGTTGCTATATGGCTGCGAGACATGGCCAGCGCTGACGAAACACGTTCGCGAACTTCACGCCAACGAAATGAAAATGCTACGCTGGATATGCGGAGTTACGCGACTCGATCGAGTAAGTAGTCCGTGGAAGTCTTGGCGTGAGGGATATCGCGGACAAGATCGAGGAGGCTCGCCTGCGCTAGTTTGGTCACGTGTTGCGTAAGCTTCAGGGATACGTGGGAAATAGGCAACCCAACAAGCGATGAATTGACATCGCTGAGTCGGATGCGAGAACCAACGGCTTACGACGCGAGGATGCCGAAGACCGTTCGAAGTGGAGAAGAATGGGTAGGAAAGCGGACCCTGGCAGAGGCCGGGATAAGCGCTAGGGCGATGATGATGCTGATTATTATAACTCAAGTTCATATAAAAGTTTAAAGCATAACTAAAATAATTAAATTTATAAATTCCCCCATATTTTTAATTCGGGGGACAACGAAACTAAAATTCTCGTTGTCCCCCATTCGGCATTTGTCCCTAATATGCCCTTCGTTAAGTATTATACATTATGGTGAAAACCGGATAAAAATCCGTTGCGTAGTTTAGGAGGACTTAGCGGAAATACATATCTACAAACAGACAGATTATTATTTACAGAACGATTATTTATACTATAATGTTTATAGATTGTGGAATTTGCAATGATGGATGTTTGTAAGGTCAATCGCCTTTTGGCTGTGTAATATGTATTCGTCCGGAAATTAAATTGAATACCTACAATTCATCAATTTTGACCGTGCATATGGATACTTTCAAAAGTTTATTTGCATACGTAGTAGTAGTAAACTATTATTAGTACCTATTTCACTACAGGGTAAAGTATTTACCCAAAATGAAGGGTAATGTGTTTGACCTGTATGTATGTTTGTATGAATGTTTGTTCCTTACCTTGTAACTATTAAACGAATGGACCGATTTTTACAATTTATATGTCGATTGATTCGTTTTGGTGGCGCGAGTGCCACTGGGTACATTAATACTTAAAAAATCTAAACGAAGGCCTAAAATAGGTGATTTGTAACTTATAAGTGACATACAAGGTGACTTATATACTTAAAGGTAGTTTTGTGAGAAAAATTGCATTAAACATAGAATTGACAAATGACAATGAATGTAGGTACGTACCTACTACAAAAAATGGTAACAGCGAATGTATATCAATATCAGTACAGTACATCAAAAACAGGTTTTATTTGCGCGTATAAAATGCAACTACTTACTTTTTTATTATAATTATTTTTGTATTAATCCAAACTAATAAATACCTCAATTTGTCTCATGTCCTGGATATCGATGGACACTATGTAACGAGTAAACCGTCTGTCCATGTATCTAACTACTACACCTAACCGAATTAGCCACAAGCGAAACCGCGAGCGTAAGATAGTGTAAAATATTTGCATGTGCGTGCAATTCGCCATACTCGATTGGTTCAGTAGATACCTAGCGCACATAACTATTACCTTTCTAATACTGTGTCTTATGCATTTAGGCCTATGTATATTCAGCTTGTGGGGATGAGGCCACCGTTTGTTGTTAATTATTATGTTTGATACCAAACAGGGTGTAGTTAGCTTGTTCTGTAGGTCTGCATCGTACTTACCCAGATCACGAACGGAAGATTTTTGAAATCTTTTTTCTCAGCCTCGTTGGAGTAAAATTGTTTCAACAGTTTGTACCTCTATTCCATTTTGATCAACTAGTTTTTAGAGTAATTTTGAGTTTTGGACTTTATGGCGGAGGTTTTTTTCACATAATATCTGTTCAGAACCCTTGCGCACGAGACGGAGATTGCCACCAAGATGACGATTATTTATATGTGTATTTACTTTTAATAGGATATAAGCTATTAAATAGCCGTTTTGTATTAAGAAAATAACAATGTAATTTAAAAAAATTAAACCAACAGAAATTGTCGGAAAAGCCTCTACCGAGTATATCATATAGATACTCAAATATTTCCTACACTACTGCTAAGAACCATTTGAATTAAACTCGATTACAAATTAAAAAACACGTTGAAATCAGTCCATCCGTTTGGAAGCTACGATGCCGCAGACAGACACACAGAGCCCCAAAGCCACAGAACCAAATATACACACGTCAAAATTAAACAACCCCTCTTTTTTTATTGGAGGTTAAAAACCTATTTCAGCTTTATGTCCGTCATTGTACTTTTCATGCATTAAGTATAAATAATAAAAAAACAGAAGTTTATTTCATGTAAACACACAACAGATAAGTAGGAACGTAAGTAAACACTTTAATGTAGTGTTGTAAACTACTAGTTTAATGTTGTGTTGTAGATAACTGAGAACAAACGCATAATTAGTACTTAATAGCTGTCCGCCCAGTTATTAAAACTGTTGGTTAGTAATATAAATCAGCCAATAACCTTTTCTTTTTAAATTGCACTAGTGGAGAAGGCGCGACTTCGTTCGCGTACATCTACTTTATTACCCCTACCTACCCTTTTTCTTCTAGCTTATAAACCTTTCTCTTGAATCACTCTATTTATTGTTGAAAACCGCATTAATATCCGTTGCGTAGTTTAAAATATTTAAGCGTACATAGATATATACATATATACATATTTACATAGGGACATTGTTTCATACTATGTTAGTAGATTTAGATTAGTAGGCCTGTCAAAGGCCAAAGATTGATTGAATGCCTCAGATAGTGCCACCCGCGTTGCTCGGTTTTGGTTTAGGAAAATATAAGTGCCTAATCATCTCATCATATCAGCCGAAAGACGCCCACTGCTGGGCATAGGCCTCCCCCAGAGATCTCCACAAAGGCCGGTCCTGTGCCTTCCGCATCCAGCTGGTACCTGCGATCTTTACCAGGTCCTCGGTCTACCTGGTGGGAGGCCTACCCACGCTGCCTGATAATACCTAATAATAATAAATATTTTTTATACTTAACCAATTAATAATTAGCATGATAATAAGAAGAAGCGTGCCGATAATGTCTACTTATAATTGAAGGTAATAGTATCCTCCTATTTAGGTATAGTTTAAAACGTACACTAGGAGCCACTGTAAGAAATTATCTACGAAATCTAGTCTCCTCTACCTTACCTTTTAGAGTTCAAAAGACACTCCCCATTACAGACAGACGGACGGCTTAGTAATACGACTCATCGGCACTAACTGTGGGGGAGGGGGAATCTCAAAATCGAATCGTATAAAGGAGCTTCGGTGGCCGAGTGGTTAAGGCATCCGACTTGTAAGCGAGAGGCCTATATAGAAATTACTGTAAATGAATTGAATGATAGCTGGAAGAAATCCTGTTGTGTGATAAGCTCGCCTTTTCCTTATCACAGGCTAACCTTGTTTGCACTCCAGCTCCCAATAATCTATTTGATATGTTAAATGTCTTTGTAAATATTATGGGAGAAAAAAATAAAATAATATTATTAAGAGATTACAAACAAACAAACAAATTAGGTACATAGTTTGTCCTTTAAATTTTAACAACTTCACAGGAATATGATTCTTAATTCAGTTGCCTTTTGGGACCGGAAAACTATCCAATATCATCGAGAAATAGTGTAAATACACTATTTTCAATCATATTAGCCAAAGGTTCGACGAGTCGTACCTACGTACTTTTGGAGAATACTTTCTACATACAAACTCTATCTTAGTCTCTCTCTACCTTCATTAATATAATAATGTTATGTAATATATAATATAATAGTTAATACCTAGAAATGCCCTATGCTCTATCCTACGTTCGACTCCCACGCTCTTTTCCTTCGCTAAACGCTCTGTTTTTAAGACTCTTCATTGCGTGATTATTAGAAAGGTTTTCTTGCAATTAGACCATCGCGTTTCTCTGTATTTGCGTTTTCCTCCTAACCACGCAACAGAGTTTCACCATCGGTTAGAAAATTTCTTTCGGAAGGTCTTCGGAATATAGTACATGCATAATAACGAAAGCAGAGAAAACCCGTGCGAAGCTGGGCAGGGTCGCTAGTTTTTATGTAGAATACTGTAACAACAATATTGTAGTAGACCTCCTTATCCTAGTGTTAAATCCTGGCTGAGCGACTAGTGGTTTAGTCAGGGTCGGCTATTATACCAGGAAAGTGATTTCAGATTTACTGAGAGCTGTTTCCTACCAGAATCCTTAATTCTAATAAATAAATAAATATAATAATAAATATGCTTGGACAAATTCATAAAGCGTCATCTAGCCCCAAAGTAAGCACAGCCTGTGTTATGTTGTATGATAGACACTACACTCAGACCCGTAACAGAAATTAAAATTCATCATTACAATTTCTGCTCGGCCGCTAACCGAACCCGGGACCTGTGCGTGACGTCATGTTAACAATTGAGCTACTCATGTCGTCAGCATTTGGCCAAAATGTGTGGTGTTTGTGTTTTGACGAGCGGCGACTACCATCTGACCCGCACAACTGGGAAGCCGGTTCGTCAGGGCCTCGTCCGTATGTCAGTAGGAGACCGCGTGCAGATGAGGTTCGCTTGGGCCATGTGGGTGATGGTATGGCCATATTTCCCTACATAAAACACACATTTATAAAATGCTAAAGTAAACCAAGTTGAAGATACTCTCTGAACAGGCAGTCAAACTAAATCAAATCCCTGAAAGGCTATCTGGCTGAGAAATAGAAAAAAAATACAATTCTCATCACTACATATTATAAAACAAATTCCCAAGCCGCATCTGCCTGTCTGTCTATTCGCGATAAACAAAAAACCTACTAAGCGAATTTTGATTTGGTTTTTATAGTTTAGTACAATATAAGCCACGTTTCATCTAATTAGTGTAGGTAGAACCGGAAATACAGCTTGACCTCCCCGTAACACTAGCATTCATACAATACGAAGGTCATTTAAGATGGAAAGTGGGCAAAAGCTAAACGGTCATAAAAACTTTATTCACGCATACGAAATTGAGGGCAAAAGCTAAAGTATTAACTGCTATAAAATTAAAAAATCGTTTCACAATTATGTAGATATATCTATCAAGTTAAAATTAGACGATTCATATGCGAACAGTGCAAAACAAACAGTGATTTGAGGTCGAGATTTAAATTGATTGGAATGTGTTGAATCAATGAAGTGATCAATCGGTTATCGATTGGCGACTGCAGAAGTCATCGATAAATATTAATATAATACTCAGGTACTTCGGTATACAGATCAGGACTAATCTTTTTGGGAACTAAGTACCTACCTAGGTAGGTTCAACAAATTCATTTTCCCGGAATAAAGTAACCTATGGTATTTGGTGTATGGTAAATGTAGCATTCTACTTGTGAAAGAATTTTTAAAATCGTTTGAGTAGTTTTTGAGTTTCTTCTTTACACACAAACAAAAATACTGACTTTGTTTCTGATACTGAAGATCCAAGAACTAGTACACTGACATCGCCCAATCCACCAATTCTTGCAATCGGATGCTAAAGTCCACGGCTTACGACACGAGGATGCTAAAGACCGTGTTAAGACCGTGTTTTGGGCCGATTTTTCAATCTTCGGATTTTATTTGCCCGAAAAAGTTATATACTACCAAATTAAAACAAACTTTAATCCTTCAATGATATATGAAGTAATGATACAATTTTATTTTAGTCGCACAATAACTTACCCGACTGACATGTTTTATCTGAGGATTGAAAAATCAGCCCTTAGTGTTAAGTGGAAGAGGGAAAGTAGGAATGTGGATGCTGGCAGAAGCTTGGATTGAAGGTTGACGATAATGATGGAGAAAATACACCAAAACCTTAATATTTTCCACCGCAAATATTAGGTTTTAGATTTAAATACACCAAGGTTCCGCACGAACTCACTTCTGATCATAGCGTTACTCGTACTTGTAATCATTATTTTATATTTTCAGATGTTTGGCTTCGGTTCATCGAATGCCTTCGGAATATTGTTCCATGACTTTTTTATGGACCAAGGGCACGCCAGCGGCTTGCCTCTCGTTATCGGAGTGTACAACGGAGCCCTGTCAATAGCTGGTGAATATAATTTATTTTTTTTACATTTGATAGTCTGCCTGGCCTTTGCCCTTTCCCACTACAGGCCTTTGCCAAGTAGTGGGACACAGACGGCTCTTTTAAAAAAATATATAGTTCTGTATTTTACTAAACTATTTGGATATCTCCATCTAGCGTCCTTATGCATCTTTGAAATAAAATTAAGATAGGGGGCAACGCATGCCGACCGTCCAGCGCGTACGAGGCGAGACACCGAGCACCGATACACGCCATCCACATAATTGCCTAGGCAATTCATGAGCCCGTGCTCGGCCCCAACCAGCCCTACGCTCATACATTTTACTACTTATATCACAAGGAGTATTCTGAGGAGCTTTTTGGGCTAGTACCTGCTGCAGAGCTTCACTACCGTACTACCCGCCACAAATTTAAGTTTCACACATACCATCTGGATAATTTGGCGGTCAACTACGGTACGCTTTTTAGAAACTCTCGCGTACGACCATTCTATGGAATGAACTTCCTGCAGCGGTGTTCCCGAGCCGGTAAGGGATTGTAGTCTTCCAAAAAACACACGCGTTTCTTATAGGCACACTGGTATTGTGAATATCAATGGGCGGCGGAGACCACTAACCATCACGTGACCTGCTTGCTCGTTAATTGCCTCCCTCTTGTATAAGTATATAAAAAATACAGTACCTACTCGTATGTGATGGAGAATACCAGCACGGAAACGAGTAGTACCGTTCAATATTTTATTACTAATTTACAAAGATGACAAAAACCCCCAGTCCTTCAGATGAATGAATGCTTATTAGCATAACCTTCACATAAAAACTACTGAACAGTTCCTCAAGAAACTTTTCGGGGTTTCAGCTTACCCACTTATTAGAGTAGCACATAGGCTACTCAAAACTCATCCAGCATTACAAAAATGTAGTTTCAACGGGATCACGCTATAAACGAATTTTACCCCGGCTATTTTAAACTAAAAACTATTTTGAACTATTTCCGTAATTCTCAATAGAGTCTAAGAGATCTGCCCGTAAAGTCACGCAACATTTTCCGATAACTCCGAGTAAAAGTTGTATTTCAACAAACGAAAGGAAATTAATAATCGAGTGATAGATATTTAAATATGTATAATTACTTATAATGCTTCACAATGAATTGCAGGAAAACATCCTTTCGTTGAACTATTTATCGAGATTAATTCATTGACCTCCTTATTCAATTGAAGGTGCTCCCGCAGTATCATGGTCATGGTTTCTAATTTGTCCGTTGCAAGCGCTTGGCTCTCATATTACTGCCCCTAAATTGTAATAGACTGGACCGTAACCCACAAATCGTTAAATAAGGGCTGATTAAACAAAGAGACCGATTTGTGGACGACTGACCGTGTGGCCTTTGGTCGACGGTTGGGAAGTCAATTATTTAGACAGACATAGACGTAGACATCACTTTAGTGCTTCCCATTTACATTCGTTTTAGACGCGGAGTACGAGATCTTAAAATTAATGCTAAGAAATAACTACTTATTTATGCCGGTATAAATAGGTCGACAACTTAACTGGTATATCGCCTGCGGAAAGTGAGGTGGGAGGGTGATTTTTCAGCGATGAACGCGGGGGTGCGGGGTGCGGGGCAGTGAGCGCGAAACGTCACTCGTAGACGTTCCTCGGAAAAATAATGCACATGAGATTATGCCCGAACTTGTTCCAAGATATTATATCCCGAGAGGAGAAACCTACTGTTTGCCAATGCAAATTGTAAAACTAAACCTCGATTTTTAATACGGTGCAAAAAAAGTAAAGATTTGTTTCTATAACATACATACGTATGTATACGACATAAGTGCCTCTTATGTCATATATGTATGTCTGTAACATAAAGTGGCTTATCAGATTTTTTATTGAATTGAGATATTTCACTGCTGGGCCTCCCCCAGAGATCTTCACAAAGGTCCTGTGCCGTGCGCATCTAGCTGATACCCGCGACCTTTCGTCCAGGTACCGGCGACCAGGTCGCAAGCAGCAAGATGTTGATAGAGAGGGGCGTGCCCATTAAATCCTTTCGGAAACCTATACCTTTCGGGTGGGCGGACAGTACAATTACGACGTGATCATGTGCTTGAACATGTCAGGGATTTTGAAAGAAGAGGAAAATTTTTAGACTAATTTTTTTGCCAAAATTTCTACCTGGATGTTAAAAAAAAACATGGGTTATAAATTATAGTTGTACAATATACACGTATTTTGTGTGTATTTGACTGCAAATATTAGACGTAACTCGGCTATTGCCGTTCATGGTGTCATATTGCGTTGCGGCTATCTGATTCGAAATATCATGTTTCATTACGCTTACAAAACCTTTCCCGTAACTTCATACAACTGCGGAAGCATTGTTATTGTTTTATTTAGACCAACTAAAATGGGCATACAAGCAGAATCCCACTTGGTATATTTATTGGTGTCAAGGAATTTACGGGATAAGATGGATAGCATTGCAATATGGTTGATAATGTAATGAATAACCAAATGAATAAACAATAAAAAAACCTTGTTACATTTTATAGACATGACATTGATGTAAAGATGATTTTCGTCCTCTTTCAGGTTTTCTAAGCGGTATTGCCCTGAAGAAGTATTCGTTTCGACAAGTGGGATTGGTTGGCGCGGCTCTGTTTGTTTTGGGCGACATACTGACAATATTTGTCCAGAGGACCTACCAATTGGTGTTTACTTTTGGAGTGATCAGAGGTTGATACACGTATTAATGTTTTTATACATATTTGGGGTCATCTGCAAGTTTTTGAACCTCGACTCAAAACGACGGATGTTATAAGTTTGACGTTTGTATCTGTGTTTGTCTGTGGCATTGTAGTTCCCGAACGGCTAGACCGTTTTATTTAATACGGCAGACAAACAGGCAAGCGGGCGACCTGATGGAAAGTGGTCACCGCTGCCTATAGACATCAGCAACACCAGGGGCGCTATCAATGCGTTGCCCACCTCTAAGGAGACCTCTGATATATCTCTTGAACGATCCCATGTCATAATACATACATTGTGGCTGGGAGCTCATTCCACATCGAAATTGTACGAGCTAAAAACGTTTTCGTGAGTTATGCTCATTAGTGGAATATTTAAGTCAACAATTGCAAATCCACCAAAAAATTATAAGTTAAATAGGTGCAACCGTTCTGAAATTATGCGCAAACATGCAACATTTTGATACCTTGGGTTGTGTTATTGCAATTTTCTTAGGGATCTAAATTTTTTCCTTAAAAAAAAAATTTTAAATATAGCCTATGTCACTAGCTGATAATAACTTCACATTTCATGCTACGATGACGTGACGAGACGTAACGAAAGGAGTAAGTAACGAGATGACGAGTGATAGGGTTAAATCATTGGTAGAGAGAGACATTTTGAGGATTGTTCTCACCTAATGGGAGAAAAAGAAAAAGAACATTTTGACCACCTACTCGTAGTGTACTCGTATAAACGATGACCACCCTCCACAGGCGCAGGATTCGGCGTGATGATCCCAGTCAGCTTAACGGCGTTCAACTGCTATTTCACGAAGAAGAGGACCGCTATGATGAGCGCCAACCAGTCCATGAGTAGCATGGCTTCCATCACGTTCCCCATGCTAGTGACATTCCTCCTCGCGGAATACGGCTTCAGGTGGAGCTTAGCCCTCGTCATGGCCCTCGACTTGCATCTCGTTGTCGCAATGCTGGTGATGCATCCAGTTGAATGGCATCTGGTTAAAGGATCTTCAGATGCCCGTGAGTTGCTTTGTATTTGGACCTTTGTTGATGTTTTGTGATGGGCTGGGTGTTTTTAAATAGTTTGAGCTGAATTTCTGTGTTTGAAAAGCTATTTCCGAGCCTTGAGCAGGAACTGTAAATTTGTTATTGAAATATGGAATTCTACATTTCACGCTTTTGTAAACTTTGCAACACAGCTGGTGATCAATGTCACGTGTTTTTTGGATCCAATTATAAGCACGTTTTTTCTTGTACCATTTTTCGTTTATGTACATAATTCATGGTCATCGATCGTTAATGGGTTAATCCCTTTTAATATGTGTACCTTTCATGCCACCTCTCCTCTATATCGTGAATGTCCACGATAATATCATCACGATACATTTTATAAAATCGCCCAATATCATACCATTTTGTGACGTCCGCTTTCCAGAGCTACCGCATTGTGACGTCTCGAAAAGTGTTCTCGCAGAGAACTATAACGAATCCGCCTTGAAAATGTTACCAGGTGACGAAAGCGTAGTTGACGCAAAGGAAAATAAAAAACCCCGTCAGCACGAGTCGATACAGAAAAGTTTATTGTGAGTATTAAAGTTTCTATTCTTTTGCCTTATAGTATAGCTCATTTTTTGCACGTTAATATGCCGTTTTAATTAATTTAATTTGTTTTAATGAATTTATTATCATTGAATACGAAATTTGCTCGTAGTTTGGCTTGTAAATAATGAGTAAACCGGTTCACAACGTTTGTTGCCATTCCGTGCATAGCATGGCTTGCGAGATAAAAGGACGCTGTATGGTTATGGCTTTGCGTTTTCCCAAAATTCTATTAAAACTTCTGTTATACTGCATGGACTTACCGGATCTGTCTATTGACAAAGTGTAAAACAGACTGGACGAATGGTTGAAATCGAACAAACTGTCTCTACTTCATTTAAAATGCCTTTCAATACGGTGATATGGACACATCAGCAACAATGCTGCTCGTCTATAACCTAAATAAATAAATAAATAATTTTAAGATGATCGCAAATACCTCATAAAGATTCAATTCATGTATGAAACATACATACTTGTCATCTAAAAATACGGCAGTCACAATGACCTGGCTGGCCGACACTTGTGAGTAATCAGCTGGTGAACTTTGCACTCTTGACGTTGTATGGGCTTGTCACCAACGGTGTTTTATTATTTTATATTCAGTTACCTTTTGAATTTTAAGGCAATAACTAAGTAATTTACGAATTTATATATATTTATTTATTTATTTCACAGTCTTACAGCAATGTACATCGGATCTAGTGGATACCTCTTAATTCTTTTTAAATTATTGTTCTTTTTATATTCTAGAAAAGTAGTCTATGAAAATGTAGAGCTGGATCTGCTAAAGGACCCTCGCTTCGTCAGCACTTTGGTGGGTCTCGGTTTTGCATTCGTCTCCGACGTCACATACCTAGCTATGGAGCCAATGCTACTGTTTTCGTACAAATTCACTAAGGTAAGGTAAAATTCTAAAATTAGAACCTCTAAACTCTAAATTTAATACGTATAGATTAATTTGACAGTTACTGTGCGAAACCTTCATTACGCGAGTCCCACTATCCCTTTGTTACTAGGACATGGAAAGACTTTTAACCACCATACTTCTTTGATTTGAACTTGTCCATAGCGTCACGTCAAAACAACCATATTGTTATATACATAGTGATATCATATTGGTGAAGATTTGTAATTGGCTTTTGACTGTTTTATATTACTGCTCTTATGTAAATTGTAAGCTGTTGATCTTCCAAATAAACAAAATAAAATAAAAAATAAAATAGTATAAAACAAAATCCCTTCTCGCCGTCTGTCTCTATGTTTCTATGGACGCCTAGACCTTTTAAACGTAGTATAGGGTTCTGTGATCTGTCACGGTCCGTCATTGTCTATAATGAAATTCGTGGCATTCGTCCTAATAATAATATTGCTAATATCTAGCTTTATTCAACACAATAATGGTACGCAGAAATGAGGAATCGTCGAGGACATTTTTTTAATCTTCAGAGCTTTGTTTAATTGTAGCGTATTTTATTATACTGACGTATGAAGCAGCGGTGTCATAAATTAAAATAATGTAAGCTCCTGTTGCTCTAAAATAATTAATCAGTATTCATTAACATTTGTTTATGTCTGGTTAGTCTAATATAATAATAAAAAAATTAAAGTGAATACATACATTTTCTAGTAGGCATCATTTAGACTATTTATGAGGTGGTTTAACACACAAAGCAACCTCGTAAAAACTGAGAATGTTTACTTTATTGAGTGTGCAAATAAATTTAAATAAATTAATGGAATTAATCTAGTCGAAACTACTACACCTGAGATTTCTAGATCAATGCGGAGTATTGAAAATATTTATTTATCGATTATTTATCAATTGAAATAAATTAACGACACGTGTCGCCGACACATTGATAAATTCAGTGTCGCTGGGCAGGGGCCTTGGTGTGTTGAGTCCATTATACCTACACTCTTCTTGAACTCTCTTCTCTATTATGAGTTTATGATTGCAGATGCAAGTGGCAACATGTGTGATGGTGGGCGCCATAGCCGACTTAGCGGCGCGTTTCTTTCTGGCCGTATTCACTTTATTCTACACGGTGGACAGCAGAAAGATCTTCTTTGCAGGCACCTGCATTACTGTGGTTCTACGAATTGGTAAAGATTCAGTCAAATCAAT
The DNA here is from genome assembly GCA_905147135.1 of Blastobasis lacticolella. NCBI lineage: Eukaryota > Metazoa > Arthropoda > Insecta > Lepidoptera > Blastobasidae > Blastobasis > Blastobasis lacticolella. Next base: position 13,058,742 of record LR990050.1, read on the forward strand.
ACGTTCAGCTTGCGGCTGCGACCGCGGTGGCGATCAGTTGTCTTCGCTTGTAATGTATAGTAGGGTCGAAACCGGCGCGTCCGGCAACTCACAGTACGGCGTTCGCACGCGCGATCCGTTTGCGGCAAACCGATCTATTATTAGGTAATAAATTCTGTTTGTTTTAAGTAATAAAATATCTTTGTACTAGGTAATCAATATCTCTCTTTGATCTCACTTTCACTATCTTCCATTACCTATCGCCATATTTAATAGTAACGGCGTCGCTGTTAACAACATAATGGCTTTTAGAAATGGCGACACTTAGTTCCAGTTTTGTTCATCGGGTCAGATAAGTTTAGTAAGTAGTACTGTATTACTTATTTTTGGAAGGCGAACGTAGACATGATGAGGGTTTCTAAAAAAAAAAGATCAACTATAGTAACTCTATAGTAACGCGTACGTAGCAAGAATACCGCTACCACGGCCGCGGCCGCGGACGCAAGGTAAACGCATTGGTTTGACCGAAGTTTAATATTTTATTACTATTTATTTATCTTAGTTTGGTGCCAGTTTTATTATCTATATACAGGTTGTTACATAATATATGTATGAAGCCGTGAACCGGATGGAGTGCTTAATGTATGAAAACGATAGGTACCAAAATTCCACGTACGACAGAAATACGTGTGGCACTCGGGGACTGCCGCGGTAAAGCTGTTGCATAGCATTTTTTATCAACTTATGCAATTATAATTATTTATTTATTTTATTTATGCAGTATTTTTTTTTCCTTGATATTAATTCGAGCTAATTAATGAGAGCTTCGTACAGTCGTACCATATACATACACGTTAAGGTTCAACTAGTATCGGGCTCGCTCTCACTCGTTGATGCGGCCAAAAAGCACGTGTCTAAAAGAGATAGAATCAGTTATGAGCAGTTAGCAGCTAGTGTACGTATACGTTTAGTCATACGCACACAAACACCGTGCCGAAGTCTGCTGAACTGAAACGACGTTAGACGATGCACGGCTTTCAACGCCGCACCGCTGTGCCGGTCGGAGTGGGGGGTGTTAGGTTTATTTCGTTACGAAATTTCTTGATTCGGTCGCCGCGCTCAAAGCCCGCGATAAAAGCTATGCAATAGCTTAATAATTGTACCTATCGTTTTAATATGTTCAACGGCTTCACGGCTTTATACATATATTATGTAACGTCCTGTATATATCTGTCGTTTGTCCCTCTGTATATATGTATGTACGCTTAGATCGTTTAAACTACGCAACGGATTTTAATCTGGTTGCGGGTTTTAATGCAACAATAGATAGGGTGATTCAAGAAGGTCGAAGTCGCGGCGCGCCAGTTAATAAAATGAACAAACAATGTATGAGCCGCACGTCTGAAGATTAGACATTAAATTGTAATATAACTCGGTTGTTTTTTTACATAAATTATTTTAAAAGCGGCAAAAATGAGTCGTGTGTGTACAGGTGTATAAAGTGCAAACGTTAGTTTAATTTCATTTTCACTACACATGTTATCGGGTTTATTACTCGTTACAGCCAACTTGGGACCATGACGCATGCAACTGCGTCAAAATATTGAGGTAAAAACAAACTAACCGTGGTAACAAACCCAAGTGTGGTGAAAGTGTGGTAAATAACCACGGAAGTCTTAATAAGTACCTATGTTACTTTAATTTATATTGAAAGTAAACCCATTGTCATATATTTATAGAAATATCCGCCTGCTTTCAAACTTAAATGTAACGTTCGCACTTAACACACCTATCTATTTACTTATATAATTCGGCTTGTTTCTAACTTTTCAGTTTTTTAATAGTAGTCGGGGTTTTTAGTTTTTATACAACTTTTTTAATTTTCCTCTTTCCTCTGTACAGATCTTAAACGGTCATTCTAAATGAAAAATGTTAAGGGAAATTTAAAAATAATTTTCAATACCTATTTAACGAACCCCACGTGACGTAGTTTGTCGACTTAAATTTTTCACAAAATGGCGGCTGGTAGTCGCTATATTGTATTTTGATTAATATCATGTCTTCAATGGCATTCGCAAGATTAAGACAAACAGATAGATGTAAGAACCAGCAAAATCGGCCCACGCGTTTGTTCTCTAGAGTACCATACATACATAGGTACATACATACATAAGCTAATAAAAATTTTACCTTCCTTTGCGTCGCGCAGTCGGGCAAAAACGAACATTGCGGTAGTCGCATGATGTGTGTGTACATGTGGTATCTCCTGCGTTATTTAAACAATTAACTGGTATGCGCGATTCAGAATTTACACAAAAGGTGGTACAAAAAGTAATTACCGCCTAAAATATTTAATAGCAAACTGGTAGAATTATAATACTTTTAAGTCAACATTTATTGAAATACACATTAAATATTTACAGTTACAAAACAAATGCTATATACATATACCTACTACTACATATAAAATACTTTTTGTGTAGATAAAATTTATCAATTCCTTCACGGTTTGTCGAAATTTTCCCTTACCTAGCTTCATGCCAAATTTCAAGATACGTTGATTGGGAGAAACAAAATATTTTTTGTATTATTATCAATTAAGTAATCATTTTCAAAATATTACTTGTGCTTTAAGGCCTCACTTCATGCCTACCTACTACGAGACATATCCTATAGGTTTTGACAGCTTCCGTCTCTTTTTACGAAATCACATCTACAGATTACAGGAAAGCGAGAGGAAAGATGTTACACATCAAAAACCCCATTGCAATCGATCTATTCGTTCAGGAAACGATGCCAGAGATACACTGGCACAAACAAACATCCATTGATTTATGTTATAGAAGTCTGCAAACATATCTTTTCATGCGCGTGGGGGGTTGAAAAAGGTGCCAAAACTCGTATAACAAGTTGCGAACACCCCTATTTTTGAGTAGCGTGTGTTTAAAGTCGTACAACAAGGAACCCTTACCACACAAATCCATAATTATTTTAATCAACATGATTCCCTCCCGCAGCGCTGGTGACCTCAAGAGACCTGGTGTTCGTATTCGTGATCACAGCCATCTCTGGCCTGGTGCGGTGTACTGTGCAAGTGCTGTTTCCACTGGTGCTGGTCATGGCTGCGCCCGACAGGTTCCCGGCAGCGTTGTCGCTTCACATACTGTTCTCCGGGTGCCTGATGTTGATGGCGGATCCACTTATAGGTGAGGTGAAAGTTTGAACGACAGGGGGTTGTGGCTCGCCCTCTTATGGACCCAACGTAACCTGCTCCTGGTGCCTCAGCTGATAGTCGGACGAGGCTCAGAAAATCAGGGTCTGTGCGTGTCATGATAGTCACACATAAAAAGTTAAAACACCAGATATTCAGATCTAAAATGGGGGGTGGATAGGAATGCATCCAGAGATATGGTTAAGATCAGGTGAAATAAAGGAAGAAAGCGAATGCTGATAGAAGCTGGGTCTGACCGCTAGGATAAGGATGATGTGTTAGTATAATAGGAAGAATTCTCTTTATAAGATTCCACATGTCTAGGTACCTACAGATAACAGCCTTCATTATCATCATCGTCAATATTTATTATAAAAAAACCGGTTGTAAGGCAGGCGGTTATACCGTAAATCAAAACTTAGAGATATAAAAAAACTCTATATGGGAAGCACGCAAATGACAACAAGGCATACGAATGTGACAAAACTTATACGATGGTTTTATCTGGTTAGCCTCTCAAGATATTGGGGAAAAAACGCGAAAAATAGAATGCTACAAGAAAAAGTACCTACGTGTGCCAAAATTCAGGAATGAGCAAAAATAAGAAAGGAAACAAGCAAATAAAATACGACACTGCAAGCAATTAAATAATAGCCTATGTCACCCAGGGATAGTGTAGCTTCCCAACGGTGAAAGAATTTTGAAATCGGTCCAGTAGTTTCGAAGCCTATTCAATACAAACAAACAAACAAACAATCAAACCTTTCCTATTTATAATATTAGTATAGATTATGACGTTCATAAGTGTTTGTGAAAACCTAAACTGAATAAACGTATTTGAGTTTGAGTTTGAATAATCATACTAACCACTCACTCGGGGTTGACGCTATTCTACTCTGCAGAACACCAAATTTCTTACTTTCAGAGATGTCAAAAACATCGGAAGTGTTAGCTAACGAGTAAACTTTTAACAATAAAACGAGAACATCCAAAACATGAAAATTATTGCCTATATTCCGCCGCGGTTTGGGCGCGACCTCGAACAAGATAGGTATCTATTATAAATACTGAATTGATATCACATAATTTTTTTTCATTTATCGGCCTTGAGCGTTTAAATTATTTTAATGAAATATTTTTTAGGTTTGGTTTCGGAATGATTAATTTCTGTTATTTAAGATTATTCAATTTAAATGGTCGCATTATTTTAAACAAATCCATTGATAGCTACACATATAAATCAGCCGCTGGTTCTGGTACACGTTATAATTTATGAGAATATAGTAGCGATTACTCAAACAGGTTACCAGTCAAATGAAGTTAGTGACCCTCAAATCTCATTTGATAAGATGTTTCAGTATAAGTCTTTCCCAATTTTCGGGCAAAAGTACGATTAAAATAGGGAAATGTTTATGCTCATATATCTACAAGACCGGCACCCCGCGATGGGATGTCGCCGTCGGCACCACGACGAGATCTGCCGACGGGTGTCAACGGGTTTCGACGGGACTTTCTAGAAGATAGAGACTACAGATTGAGAGCAACTACGTAAAAGTAGAAGCTCGGACCAAACACAAAGAGGACGTGGGGTTTTACAAAGAGAAAGGGGTATTTATCGGGATGAGTAGTGCGGGCCGTTATTGTTTGGTTACAAAATTTCGCACATTCAAATTATATATTTCCGTGTTAGACCTTAAAGCCTATCCTATATGACTTATTTCACTATACTACAGTATCTACTACTAATAATTGAAACTTATCATTGTACTAATCATTACAACATTTATAGCCAATAATTTGATGATACAATCTGTTAGCTATTAACTGTATTTAATAAACTATAAATGAATAATCTTATTGCTTTCCAGGAGTAATCTTCGAAGCAACAGGAAGCTACGTCTACTGTTTCCTGGCTATGAGTTTCTGCTGCTTTATATGTGTAGTTTTATGGACAATAGAGTACATAATTTACCGCAAGAAAGGTGAATCCTCTCAATTTAAGTAAGTATCAATTAAATTAGTATTTTTAAACGAGTATTCTTAGACAAGGTATGTAATGTTATGTATCGTGGTTTAAGGCTTTTAGGCATACTTGGGTAGATATTTTATAAACTGTACTTAGGTAGTTTATAAAATCACTCTTTTAATTTTTTATTTTTCTACATTATTTTGAACATTTGCGTCTCATTTGTTGTTATAATGATTTAAATTTTCTGCTTAAAAACTTACAGATCTACCTTGAAAAGTGACAATATGCGATAAGGCAAATATAAGTTCCTATTTATTATTTCGTTATGTTGCACAAGTTGATCGAGTTGATCGGTCACAAGTAGTTCTTGTCCAAAAGAAGGAACCATTTTCAACGTTATCTTTCGATAAAATTCCTTGAGACTGTAATTTCCATGAGATGGCCCGCTCGCCTGTTTTTCTAATGAATGACATAAAAAAACAATAGTTCTAAAGCTAGTTTTATTTACATACATATAACATTACTTTAGATGTGGTCAGATAACTTATCTAAAGCTTAAAGAAGAACACTTGTACAGATCGCGCCAAACTTCTAGACGCCTCTGAAGTTGCTTCCGCCTCCCGTCGCACCCCGCTGACACCTATGTTTTGCTACTGCGACGCGGCTTGCGCCAACTTCAGAGGCGTCTAGAAGTTTGGCGCGATCTATACCTACTTGTTAAATCGAATGATGAACCTACATTATTATTTATTTTATAGACACTTTTTTATCTTAGTATTATTTACAAATTATTTATATGTTTCCTTTGAAATAAAAGAAATTATTTTAATTAAAAAATATGTAACCGTTACTTGTCGTCAATGTTTTTTTACTTTACTAAGTTGACAAATCAACATTACAAACAACCCTTTGTGCTGTGTGGAATCTTCTAATATTCCTTTAAAAAAAACGTTTAAAAATATGTTTTATTGGTATTTTTAACAATACCTTGTACATAATGATGTTCTGTATCGCCTATATCTGAATATGTACTGAGATTAGTACTTCAAAGGGTCTGACTTTACGGTACCAACTCTATCTTAGGCATAGCTTTTATTCTTGGTTCTATGTTCACCCTGAAACCATCAGTTCTTTTGAGAATAATATCCGCTTGTAGTTGAAACTGATCCTCAGGTATGTCCGATACCATTCTGAAGTTTCGAAGTATTGTCGAGAGAAGCACTTTTAACTTGAGCAGAGCGTATTTTCTACCTGAAAAATAAATTATAAAATTATTATTTTTATTTTAAAAGACCATAAAAAGTTTTTTAACACAGAAAGAGGAAGTTTTTAATAACAGAATATTAATATTGCAGTTAGTTTGCAAAAAGAAGAGAGCCCGACAAGTCTCGGAGGTCCGTCATGTCCGTATGTTTTTTCCGTGAAAAAATATAGAATAAGACTTTCGATCAAAATAGGACTAGAATCCGCGCAAGATAAATTGACTCGCTGCTCGACTTAGGCTCGAACTAAATTTGACAGACAGACATGGAGTCTTGGAGTTGTTGTTGTTGACTGCCTCTCTTTAGTGTCCTTTTCAGCCGAGAGCCAAGTTAATGCATGCATGAGTGCATGCAGCACTCTGCCAAAGATCTAGCCCTGTGAACAGATACACACACGGACGGAAAGCCAATAGAAGATTAGCAATCACCATCATCATATCAGCCGGATGTTGCCCACGGCTGGAGCTCTAATTTGGAATCGCTTGCATAGATTGGAACATACATACATATAAATGCTCACGCCTGTAACCCACAGGTCCGCCTGTTCCCATCGATTGGAACGACTTTTAATTATGATGTTCGGCTTTGGCAAAACCAAAGTCAAAGTCAAAAGCATTTATTTGTGACACAGGTAGGCAACACCGAAGAACGGTTCAAAAATAGGAAAAATCAGCATCTTGCATCAAAATATCTAAATTTTCATTCCGAAAATGAAAATTAAAAACAGCTGGGCTTAGCAATAAGGTTCGGTATGTTTTATTCTTTTTTTCTTTTTACCTTAAAAGTAAACGTTAATTGGACTAATTGATTTATTTACTTAATGGCGATAAAATACCAGTTGATGATAATATCAAAACAAGCTCCTTTGTTACTAGGCAGTTAACACGACCTAAAAAGGCAATAATCTCGCACGCACATTCAAATGCCTATAAGATTATAATAAACTGGTTCTATTAAATGACATCAACATTTTGGCAACATTGCGAATCTGTAGTTATGCGAGTAGCTTGCTTTCCTACGCAAGCAACCCAAGACCTTGCCTTAGACGAGTACAAAACTAATTAAGGATGCGACTTAATTACAATAGGTTATTATGTGATTAGTATTTGAGATATATTTCATAAACGAGTTATTTATTATGAATATTTATCTGCGGACTAGTTTATTTGTGCCTATAATTGTCAAATAATTACCCATATAATTAAATAAGGGCCCTTTTGTATGTCTACACTTACAAGCTGCGTACGCATAGAATCGCGCAGAACCGCGTAGAAAAGAGAAGGTCATCTAGTGGCGTGGATGTTACGCGGTGGCTACGTAATGTTTGTGCGCTGGCTACGCGGTAGCTATGCGGTAAGTACGCGAGGGCTACATGGTGCCAACGCGGTGGCTACACGATGCCTACGCGGTGACTACACGGTGATTACGTGGCGGCTACGCGAATGCTTCGCGTTCTTTGTTCGGTTGCTGCGCGTAAGCTGTTTGTAGAAAGATTTAAAAATAGTCACTATTACTGAACCCAAAATTAAGCATTAATTAGGACTATGAATGTGGATTAATGAGAAATATGTGCGTACTGCGCGAGTACAGCAAACACGTGCGTCTGTACGCTTTTTTTCATTTTTGTGTTTCTGCACGTAAATTCACTTATAGTTCATCAGGATTTGATTTTGTAGTATATAATTTACAAAGTAGATGTCTAAACACTGTTCAGTCTTAAAAACTTTCGAACCAACTGACAGTTACGGCGGTAAAATTTACCGCTAATTTATATTATTTAATAATTGACATCAATTATCTTCGGTTTCGTATTTAGTCACGCAGCTAGAGACGAAGCCTAACTAGCCAATGTCATTATTTACCACCGGTGTTTGTTATGATTTTTATCTGAAAGACACTTGCGACTTTGAATTTATTCTCTGTTGATGAAAATGCCAGAGTAAAAGAGAGCGTTTACATATTTATTTCTAGGTAGTGTTATTTGGCTCATAGTTATTAATGCCATACAAATAAATATATTTTTTGAAGAAATGAGTTTTTCTTTAACAGCATGTAAAATGGTACGGATGGGGTTATAGGGCTACCACAAGGGGACCCTTTTACTGTTCTTTTTATTATAAAAGTACGATTACGTACTTATGAGACTTATCTGACCCTTGTCCTTAGGCTTTATTCCATCATAGAGGGTCGCATATTTGCGGTGGCTACCTGAATGTCTGGAATCCAGTTAATACACTCGAGATAAAGCCTGGTCCTAATTTAAAATTCTATTATTTGTCTATCACTATCACCCATGTAACATACCGACGCAACTTCTAGGCCCAGCACTGAACGGCACGAAACTGTAGTAGTGCCGATTCTGCGTATTTTCTGCCAGGAAGTTGTCAGGGTCGAATACGTTTGGATTTCTGTAGTACTTCGGGTTTCGATGCACCGAGAAGGTAGAAATGATTACTGTACTGTCCGCAGGTAATATGTAATCGTTGGTTGCTGTGAACAAGGTGGATTATTTTGTAATTAGGTAAGAAATAACCTAACTTAACAAAGCCTGCTTACTTGTTTTAGCTGGAGCGTCGGTGGCTAAGTGGATAAGGTATCCGACTCGTAAGCAATAGGTACCGGGTTCGACTCCCACTGCGGCCATGTACCAACGACTCTTTTCTGAGTTATCTAGGTGCATTAGTTGAATACTAACCGATGCTCCTAAGTTAAGGGAAAACAATGTGATTAAACTTGCCACATTCAGGCGACTGAATCTGTTACCATGGTCCATTCTTGTCAGGTTCCCCTGGTAGGTTCACGAAGGTCAGATGGCAGTCGCTCCACTGTAATGACCTGACCTGCCAAATACTGGATCAGGGTCAAAGCGGACCCCGGGTCTCCGTGAACAACCGGGATATTAACGACATAATATTTTTTTTATATTTAAATTAGGGTTGCCAACATTTTTAAGACGAAATACGTTATTTTCGGTTTCAGTAGCAATAAAAATATAGTAGATACGGATTTACTTTAAAAATATATAGTATTTTAAATATAATATGCTTAATATCTATTAGGTGACGAGTAATTTTGAAAACTAAACAGACAGTCTAAAATTATTATTCTTAATTATGAATTATGAATAGAAAATACCTATAATAAAGGCTAACTCAGAATTACACACACAGTAAATATGGGCTAGCTGTAAAACTTGTAAAAACTTTAATGGATAATCTTGATTCACTGGAGTTACCATCGGATAGCAGTCATTACTGTAGCTATTATCAGCTGCAAGATTGAGTATAAAATTTATCTTCAGGAAGTATTTAGCTGGTCCAGGATGGTGTTTTATGTAGTTATTTCATAATTAAAGTTTCTTAAATTAAAATTCAGGACTGTTTTCGCCATATAGTCAAATTTTAAAATAATAGTTGGTGGACACCTAAAACAATAGGATAATATATTATATAGAAGGGTTGGCAACCCTAACTCAAATGTATCTTTTCTGCTAAGGTATGAGATCGAATTAAAGATCAATAATGTAAACAAATGGATGGCCACTATAAAAACAAATTATAATATGTTTCGTTTTCGAAAGTTTACCAGCCATTACTTTTCAGTATGCGTTATGCAAAACCATTTGGTAAATAAATACATTCGATAAAAAAGGTTTTATACCCCTGGATAGTCTCTTTGACATTGACAGTGGTGTGTTTACATTTCTTATCTTTATTTTCATCTCCAACCTTAGACCTATCTCAAAGGCCGGCAACGCATCCGCGACTCCACGGATGTTGCGCGAGTGTCCATGGGCAGTATTTTTCACCAGATGACCCGCTTGCTCGATTGCCTCATCTAAGAGTTTGATATTCAAATAATAAAAACCACGTGGAATTAGGTCCATCCATTTGAGAGCTACGACGCGCTACAGAGCACTCATCTTTTGGCATCGAGGATAATAATCCTATAGAATCCTAATAAATTAGAAAAAGAAAGCGTTTTTATTCAATCCTCCCTGAAAAGAATATAGTCTATTAGGAGGTAAGTAAACTAGTAACAAACGGTCAGACAGTCCACTGATGTCTTTTAGTAACTTTTATCTCATAGAGATAAGTTCGTCATTGTACTCATTTTTGTTAGATGTATCTAACTAAGTGTGTATACAATAAAGAATATAATAACTCGCCTTCAATTTATACTATTATTATAAAGAGGAAAAGTTTGTGTTGGAGGTAATCTCCACAACTCCTGAACCGATTTTGAAAATTCTGTTACTAATTGTTAGGTTGGTATCCATAGTTACAATATGGAATATACAGACATTTGAGAAATACGGTCATTAGACCTCTCTCAATCAACACATTTCCAGCGGAAACAAGCAAAAGTGTTGCCTATTGCTGGAAATCACCAGCAGATAGCAACAGAAGAAATGGACAATTAAGAGAAAAAATAAGAACTAACATTATTTCCAAGTAGAAATTTTTTAATCCCGCCAAAATAATAGGATCCCGTGGGATAGGTGAATGTTGAATACGTGGCAAATGGAACAATGTGGTCTTTCCCTACCCTCACGGAAAATAGTCGTGGAAATATAACTCAACTTTACTTACATATTTTCACATCTTGATTCAATTTTCTAGCAACGATAGGAACTGGCGGAAACATCCTCAGAGCTTCGAAGATTGTTCTCTCCAAATACTTCATTTCCAAAGTATCAGCGAATGTGCAAGGCCTGTCGGAGTCTCCGAAGATTGAGTAGAGCTCTTCATAAACTCTTTCTTGGATATTCTGGTGTACCCCGAGGAGGCAGAGGAAGAAGCTGGAACCCGCAGCAGTGGTGTCGTGGCCCTGGACAAAAAAATAAGTTTAGTTCCCTCTGGACCACAAAATAAAAACGGCCCTCTCGAAGAAAAAGGTCCACTGGCAACTAAGCGCTATTTCCGTCACGCACACACTGACGTTACGTTTACAGGCATTCTCAAGCAGTTTCAAGCAGTGCTCGGTCGCGATTGTCAACGCGAGCATTCGTTGTATTGTCCACGTAAATTGAATAATATTTAACGAAACGAATAAATAAAATAAAATTAAAGTAATCGATGAATTTAAAAAAGGAAATAAATAAGTAATTTATTTTTACGCCTAGGCATTAAAGTCTAAAGCTGCTATGGAAAATCTGATAACAGCAGCTTGGGAAGCAATGGCAAGGATTAGATATTGGTCTTCTACAAGGGACAAGTTATTTTGAACGGCCTTTTAAATACTCTACTCAAAATATTAAATAAATATAGTATCAACCCTAGTAAGTCGGCAAGTTTACGTCACAATTTTCGAGGACGACGGGACCTTCTTATTTTGTGAAATGACTGTAACTAAACGAATTATTACATTTAAGAGCGACGGGACCGATCTTTTTCAATTTTGGTTATTAGTAAATGAAAAACTGTGAATTTTTGTGAAACTGGAAAATATGGTATGTATAAGTCCACACGCGGAGTACATACTCATAGTTAAGAAAAAAAATGTATAGTGAACAATCTCAGCTTTACACAGGTACAATTTTCAACAGGAATAATTATATTCGGTGTTGGACCGTATTAAAATTGTTGTATAGTTTAGAAGAACTAAGCAAGGAAGGAATGGCGATTATGCTTTAGGTATCTATAGAAGCTGGGCGTCTTCTAAGCACGTATAATTCAAGTGTACGAGTATCAAAGTCTCACTTATTTAACAGCCGCTCTACCTTATGAGTATAGCAATAATATCGCGTGGCTCCAGCGATAGTCGCTGGAGCCATGTTGTCCTCATGGGATGGATATGTTGTTACAAATTATGAGCTTAGAAAGTAGCATTCTGTTATCAAAATAGAAACAAAGTACCCACATCATTAATATATTATGTTTTACCAATGAAATCAGTTTATTTCCGTAATCCCAGCCACAGTGTTTCCTTTGGTCTATGACATGAGATTGTACAAGGGGTATACTAGAGGTCTCTTCAGAGGCGCGAAACGCATTGGTAACTCCCCTAGTGTTGCTGATGTCATAAGACATTCCATACCATTTAGGAGTCACAAAATCGGAGTCATTAAGTTAAAAGGGACTTATGACCGATTGCACTAAACTTTAGGCGACGCGTAAGTCTTGCCTAACAAGAAAAGCATTGAACTAACACAAACCATAATCAAAAACAAAACTGGCTAAAACACTTATTGTTTGTACAATTTTTTTTGTTGGGAATATCTTAAATCAATATAAGCATCACCTAACGTTTAGTGCAGTCGGGCATAAGATTCCTTACCTCAAACATAATGGTGTCGACTTCTTCCTTTATTTCGTGGTCTGTTAATTTGTTTGTGCCGCTTTGGCTTGATTCAATTAGCAAATCTAAGAATGCAAGTCGCTTCTTTTGCCCTGAAATTAGATGTGTAAAATACCCATATAGTTGTAAAAAGACATTTTATGCTACCTTTTATCACATTGTGGAGATGATTTTAAATTGTCGGATAGAAATGCTGGGTGATGAAAATGCACCCATGGAAAACTCGTAGTTGTTCACATCTGGAGTTGAGCCTCTCTCCTGCGGCAGAGACAACACTAGGTAGCTACGTACGACGAAGCCAAACTAGCCGATGTGCTGTATTTACCGCAGACATAATGCTCTGGTGGTCGTGTGGTGTCCGGCAGAGTAGAATAGCACCATCCCCTTACACTCGTGGGTGTCGTATAAGGCGACTAATGTTTTCGATACAAAAAATCTAGAGTCTTCGTAGGCTGGAATGGGCAGCAGCTTTTTCCATTGTTATATTTATAGCACTGCGATCTCTATTCCGCCTGCCAAGTGTGGAGATAGTGGCAATAACCTCCCCTTTCGTGGGAGGATACGCTAAGTCCTGCAGTGGACTGATATGGACTGTGATGATAATAATCTGGTCTAGTTGATCGAAGATGAATCATGATAATCCAACATACCAATATCGTTGTCATCATTGAAGTCTAAATCGTCGCGATACCCTCCAAAAACAGTGTCAGATAAGGTTTTATTCTCGTTTGCAAGAACATTTGCATCTGTATCATGATTTGGCTCCCGCGTTAGCTCTTCAATAGTTTGCGGAATTATACCTCGGGCTCTATTTTTTAGATATAAATCTTTCTTCAAAGATAGTACCTGTAGAATGTTATTTGTAGTTAGTTTCTACTTATAACTTCATCAAATCAGATTATTTATAATATTTCGACAAACATGCACATTCTCAATATAGTTAGAGAGAGAGAGGTAGGGCATAGCGGGGTATCTCGTTCGAATTGGAGCCGCCCGACTGGGGAAGTACCTCCACCTTACAGAATATCGCAGCTAAATAATACTCTTTTAAATAGTATTATGTTTCTGCCGGTGAGTAAGGTTTCCAGTGCTCCATGGGGTGGGGATTGGGGAACCGTGGCTTTGGCAGTGGAGTGGCATTTGCTTTTTGCTGCCAGAGCAACGTGTTATAGAGGTGGGCAACGCATTAGCGATACTTTTGGTGTTGCTAATGTCTATAGGCAGTGGTGAACACTTTCCATCAGGTGGCCCGCTTGCCTGTTTGCCTACCGTATGACATAAAAAAAAAAATAGTTCCGTATTAAAATCTGTCCAACCAAGGATTGTTTGCGCAGGTTGGAATCGATCCCAGAGGTTTGAACAATCGGTTGGTCATCCAGACAGGAATTAGTGCCTAAAGTTTGAATTTGTTTGTTCAGGAACTAGGCCTTTTCACACAGAAAATCGGTTTCTGCTCTATTTATTACTACTTCTATAATTTTAATGTTCTTGTTTCGTAGAAATGTGCACGGCTAGGGGGCTATTCTGTAAGCTCGTTATTCGAAACTACTAATTCATCCGATGTAAAAAAACTGACGAACTCATATGAAATTCAAATTTGAAACTACGAATGTTTAAGAAACACAGGCCCGGCGTGTACCACTTGCGTTAAAAAAAAATAACTTCGCATGTTTTTGTGTGAAGTTTGAAGTGAGCGCCTGCACAAATTGTTAGGCAAAATTGCCGTGACGCGTGATTGCATACCTACCTTTTTAGTTAGTCCATGTATAATGTCCAACAATTTGATTTGCTGGTTAAACAGCGAGGAAAACTTGAAGAATGAATCTAACCGTAACCAGAATTTCAGTTGTCTCTGTTGCACTATGTCGCACATTCTGAAACAATATTTTGGTTAATAAATCCACGAAAGTAGGTACAAAAAAGGGACCTACTTAATCTACTTAGGTATAGCGTTCCTAATAGGTGTCAACTTTTCTGTAATCTTTACTTTTGCTTGGTTAATGAAATCGTTACGGACAAGTTAAAACCATATTGTTATCCAGATTAAGTAAATCTAGAGTAAAAATGGTGATGTAGAGAAACTGCAACAAAATTTAAACGAGTCTTGGTTTGAAAGAACTGATAGATTCCTTAATGAGAACGTAGGTATATATTTTGAACAACAGGCCTATGGATCACTCCTCCCTCCTGACATGAGTATTCATATTCATATTTATTTATAGTATTATACATACCTACTCATCATAATAATAAATAATATAAAATTAACAATAGTTAATTTCAACAAACAAAATACAATTGAAATAATTAAATTACGAATAACATGGCATCATTGGCATGTCCATTGGCCGTGTGGTGTCCGGCAGAGTAGAATAGCACCAGCCCCTTACACTCATGGGTGTCGTACAAGGCGACTAATGTTTTCGAGGCAAAAGATCAAGAGCTCCGTAGTCTGGAAAATGGGCAGCAGCATTTTCCATTGTTATATTCAAACACTGCGATCTCCAACCCGCCTGCCAAGCGTGGAGATTATGGCAATAACCTCCCCTTTCGTGGGAGAGGCCCTAAGTCCTGCAGTGGAATGTTACGGGCTGTGATGCATACTACACAAGATTACCGGATGAAAAGTAATTTGTATGTACTTAGGTACTTATAGATAATTCTTACTTCATAACCGCCATCGCATACTTGTAACCAGAATCTTCTCCCTGAGTTTTTCTTGTGATACCCATTGCCGTTTCTGAAATATAGGTAGATAAATTAACGTCATGTAAAAAATCATCATCATCATCATAATATCAACGGAAAGACGCCCACTGCTGGGCATAGGCCTCCCCGAGAGATCTCCGGGGAGAATAAAAGCCGGTCCTGAGCCTTCTGGACTCAACTGTACCTACGATATTTACCAAGTCGTTGGTCAATCTTGTATCCTGTGGCTCAGCACTACCTGCTGTAATATTCCTGTCTCAATTTTTGTAAAGGTTGCCTGGAAGAGATCGCTTGTAGCGATAGCTTTTGCTCATATGTGTTCCTTGTTACTGTAACTGATTGATACTGTTATTTTTTTATGAGCAATAATTTGTTTATCTATCTATCTATCTTATGGGAGGCCTTCCCACGCTGCCCCTTTCGGTAAGTGGTCGCAACTAGAGATTTTTACTGCCCCATCGAGCATCTGTTCTGCGAGCTATGTGCCCTGTCCACTGTTACTTAAGCCTGGCATTCCAGTGGGCTATGTCGGTGACATTGGTTCGCTTTATTTTATTCCAGGCAGTGACAAACAAACAAACAGCCCATCTCATGGTAAGCGGTAACTGTAGCCCATAGCATTACGAGCGTGCGGCTAATAAAAGAAAAAGACAAAATGAGAATACTTATTCTTTTGAAGCATAGGTACTTAGGTTGTATGGAGGCTACTACTCGTCAGCCGCACGCGGCCGTCGCAATACTCGGAAATTTTCCATCTGAGCTACGGCGGACTGGAATTATAATAAAAATTGCATACCTAGCAATATGTCCACCGTAACTCCACTCATGTAGTCATGGACGTCAAATGTTTTCCCCATTTCCGTCTTCATTTTCTCGACAACATTAGTAGCATTCATGTTGAAGACGTCCACGAATGATTTCAATATATTTATGTGGAAGGTTGGAGCTATGATTTTTCGGTGCACCCTCCATTTGTCACCTTGAAAATGGATTTTAATAAATAACTGTTACCAAAATAAAAACATAAAATTCCCATTTCATAAAAATATAAAATTCAAATTACGCGCATTTGTCGCTACATTGCTAATACGAACGGGCATATGTAAACTTTCAAAAACCAAACAAAATTAACAAAGTAATATTTGTAAGTCAATTTATTATAATAGACTTAATTAATGTGCGTCTTAGCAGTCACCGATTGATCGAAGTGAAGTCTGTGTGTGTCACATACAACAATTAATGTTCTACAATACCGGTTTATATTTTATATTTTATTATGTATATATGTATGTGTATGTATGTGTTTAGTATTTCATTTATAATTTATGTAGTTTATTAAATATATATATATATATATATATTTTTTTTTTTAAACTATTGCGCACGTCACATCCCCTATAATCTATAATGTGTCTCTTTTATAGGCCTGCTGGAAGAGATTTCTTATATATTATTTATTGTGTGCAATAAATTGTTAAATAAAATAAATAGTAATGTTTTCTGAAAATGTTACCTAAGTAATAAGTAATTTGTATACAGGCTGTCCTTACGCTCTGTACAAAGCCGAATACTACTAATAGAGCATTTAAAACTAAACTGCAAAGTATTATAACAATCGGTTCAGTATACCGAAAAATCAACGATTTTACATTTATCACTATGGAGCAGCCTGAATGTAATTTCAAGGTCTAGGAAAAATAGAAAGTACTCAAAACATTGCAATCTTTTAAATTGCATTAGAACTCCATGCCAGATGACAGATTACATTAAATAAAAAGAAATACTTCTTGTGATTTGAAGTTTGACATAAAGTCACTCGTTTCTCATAGTTGTCAATAATTAATTCTGATTCGTGTTGTTGTTATACAGATGTTGTATTTGTTGCCGATTAAGTTACAATTAAATATGTTAGAATTCGTTTTTTTTGTTTTTTTTTTATCTATATAATGAAAGAGCTGTTTTATGACACTGCTAACACTCAGCATTCTTAAACAGGGTTTCATTATTCGTCCAGAGGTTACCTTACACCTGTATAGTAGCTGTAATTTATAACCTAATTTGTGTTTTTAGCTGTAATGTTGTACAAAAACAATAATAATAAATAAATGCACCTCTACTAAAAATAATCCTTCCAGTGCCCTTGACTCCAGGATTAAACGTATCTGAAATAGTGCAGCCACCCATTTGAAAATAAATGTCAGAATCGGTTCCGAAGTGCCAAAAATAAACAAGATCTAACTTTTATTTTATTGCGGGTCAGTAGGTTAACAGTTTTCTTTCATCTTTACAAAGTTGTGGGTGGTGTTGCGCTTTTAGGGCCAAATATGTCGAATACCAAAGTTTTTTTTTTTTTTTTTTATGTTACTTAGCAGACAAACTGGCAAGCGGGCCACCTGATGGAAAGTGGTCACCGCCGCCTATGGACATCAGCAACACCAGGGGAGTGACCAATGCGTTGCCCGCCTCTAAAGAGACCTCTAATATACATCTTGAACGATCCCATGTCATAGTCCAAAGGAAACACTGTGGCTGGGAGCTCATTCCACATCCGAATCGTACGAGCGAGAAACGTTCTTTCGAACCTTCGCGTGGTGACCAACAGAGGGTCTACGTAGTGGGGATGAGTACCCAGCCCACGGCGGGTGGTGCGATGGCGGAATTGTGCTGTGGGCACCAGATCGAAAAGTTCCTCGGAACACTCCCCATTGTACAGCCGATAGAACACACACAGGGAGCCAAAGTCCCTTCGGTTAGCCAGTGGTTCTAACTTGCTTGTTTGTATGGGATCGTCGACAATTCGTACGGCGCGTCTCTGTACGGAGTCCAAAGGATTAAGCAGGTCAGCAGTTTCGCCGGCCCAAAGATGGGAACAATACCCCATATGAGACCGCACCTGTGCCTTGTACAGCAGCAGGCGCTGCCCTGGGGTGAAGTATCGCCTGGACCGGTTAAGCACGCCAAGCTTTTTTGAAGCCAGTTAGGCCTTACCTTCTAGGTGACTCCGGAATCGCACGTTATCCGATATGTCGACACCAAGGATCCCGATACTATTTGAGATGGAAAGGGGTGTCCCTTGGAACTGCGGCACTATGACAAAGGGATCCTTTTTGGCGGAAAATGCACAGACCTGTGTCTTTGAAGGGTTGAATTCCACTAAGTTCAGTCTGCCCCAGTGAGCAACTTGCTCCAAGGAGTGTTCAATCTCTGACACAAGTCTTATTCGGCTTTCCGACACCACGGAACGAGGGATATTCGCACGGCCAGTATAACAAGCATCTCCAGTACTGTCATCTGCATAGCAATGAATACTGGGAATATTCAGCATATCATTGATATGCAGAAGAAACAGCGTGGGAGATAGCACTGAACCTTGGGGTACTCCAGAATTAATGGTCTTGGTATCGGAGCAGCATGGATGCTCCGTCCAGACAGAAAGCTGGATACCCAATTGCAGAGCCCCTCGGGGATACCGTACTTCGGGAATTTTGTTAGCAGTGCCCTGTGCCAGACCCGATCAAATGCCTTGGCTATATCAAGACTGACAGCCAGAGCCTCCCCCTTGCATTAGTGCTAAAACCGCCCTTTGTACCACCTACCATATTTTTTGTACCTGAACTTGTGTTCTCTGGTGTGCAATAAAGAGTTTTGTATTGTATTGTATTGTAACTTTAAAGATGCTAGCAAAAAAGTTGTGTTTCTAAGACCTCTATAAATTGAATTAAAAGTAGCGACTAGAGCATAATATCATATTATAGCCATACCATTGCTGATGAGCAGGCCATCTCCAAGCCAGGGCCTGAAGTAGTCGTATTCACCTGGCTTGTCGATATGGACAGTACTATTCAGTATAGCCTCGATGTCGTCAGCGTCAGTAAGGAACACGTATAAATATGGGCCAAGGAATGCGCGAATCACTGTGCCGTATTGTTTGGCATAATTAAGCCCTTTCGTTACTATATCTGTAATTGATTAATTAACGATATACCTACATAATGAGAAGGAATGCTTCAAACAGTTTTACAGTCTAGTGACACAACGAAGTTATAAAGGGATACTTCTTCTTCTTAGTCGGACACTCTTGTCAGAGTGGGCGTGGTTGCGTAGACGAGGTGTCCGGAGAGATGTTCATTGCGTCGCAGACTTTCCCGATGATTGCTTTCCATTTTTGCCGGTTAGAGACGTTGCGAGTACATTAAACCATGGATAAAGGGAATATACTCTGTTTAACTGACGACAATGGCCGTGTGGTGACCGGCAGAGTAGAATAGCACCAACCCCTTACACTCATGGGTGTCGTACGGTCGACCAAGAAAGTGGTCTGCCAGTTTTGACAAAAGATTCTGCGAGATCTAATGATCGCTAAGGTTGACTTTTTTCACTGACATAATATTATTGCAAGTAGAAATCGACCTTGTTGTCTCGTGACGTTCAAACGAATTGCAACCGTAGGGTGGTAGACCACATTTTTGGCCGACTGTACAAGGCGACTAATGTTTTCGAGTCAAAAGATCAAGAGTCTCCGTAGTCTGGAAAATGGGCAGCAGCATTTTCCATTGTTATATTTAAACACTGCGATCTCCAACCCGCCTGCCAAGCGTGGAGATTATGGCAATAACCTCCCCTTTCGTGGGAGAGGCCCTAAGTCCTGCAGTGGATTGTTACGGGCTGTGATGATGATGAACTGACGACAAAACAAAACAAAGAAGATTTATGCTCATCATGTACTTTTTATCTCCTCTCTGCTGATCATCAACATGATCATGACACTGACATAATGAATTGTTAGTTTACGATACTTTACCATTAATATCTATTCTAATCTATTACTTAGTAGATAGAGTTGTCTTACCATGTGGTCCTTTAATTGTCAAGGCCAGGAGCGCGTTTCCAAAGAATGGCAGGCATGGTGGTCCTGGAATTTTGTTTCCGAGCTGGTAAAGCCTGGACTGTCGCTGTCGCCAATACAGAAAACACAGCAGACTCGCACTGGATATTAGCACGTATTTCAAGAACTGAGAAATTCCTTGCTCAGACTCAGTGGTCTTTTGAATTGTCTCCGCTATCGACATATTACTGAAACAAAATATATAAATTCTCATCAAAATCTCAGACACAAGACGTCTACTAGATACGGACCAATTCGGTTTGTAGCGCCGTTCCATCTTTGCCTTGGTCCATAGTGCTCATACCCAGGCAATAACTCTTTATTTTAATTAATCATTTAAATCGAGATTATAAAGATATGATATGGGGGTTATAATGATATGGGGGTTTTAAATGAACTTTACACTAGGAAAAGTCATTAACAGAATTCAAATTAACCTTGTCTTAAAAAGCTAACTTTTTGACAACAATTAATAATCACTTACGACTTACAAGATGGTAGCGAAAATGAAGATTCTAAAACACGTATTCGGTATAGATCAGCACAAACTGTAATGATAGCTCTAAAGTAGGCCAAACCTTCGGAACTACAATTACCTCTGTACAAGCAAATTATACGCGTAGATAATCGTCGTGTACAATTATTAGTACTTAGTACAAATATTCTGAATCTTCAAAGTAAAATTGTTTAACTCTGTAAGAGTGTGTAGTCGATTAAAGAAGCATTCTGTTAAAATGAAGGTCGCGTATATACATTTTACCACAGTTGTAGCATTTTATTAGTTAGGTGTATGAGTAACACTAACATACGGTTGTAAATGTTGGATGTGGCAGAAGAGGAATAAAAATAAAATAAATGCAGAAATTAGGTCCCTAAGGAAAGTATGTGGGGTACAAATAAAATAGTGCCCAGAAACCTTCCCGCGTTGCCTCTTTACGGAATATATTAAGTACAGATAATTATTTCCGTAATTCATTTTAGATGGGTATATTTTCAGCTTTGGCATGTTTCCTGTACTTCTTCCAAAATATTATTCGGGCTATAAGAAACAAATTGGTCCAGACTCGATCTTCTAAATGATAATGCCAATGCAGTGCGCTTGATAACATATACGAAATATTGCCCTAAAAATATTTGCTATTACAATTTAAGAAGGAGTTTTAAAAATCCTGCTAGCAAGCACGCCATATTATTAGGGGCATACTACTTAGAGTGTAGAAAAATGTGTAACACACAAAGTATTAGCAAAAAAACTCGAATTTATGTAGTAAATAATATACCGACACAGTTTGGGGGCCCGCCTATTAGTTGAGCCCCAACGGCCTTTAGTAGAATGTTTGTAGTTAGTGCCAATATGAATTCTGCAAAAAAAACGTTTAGTTTATGTAAATAAATAGTGCAGTTTTGATGATTAAAAGTAATCAATATTTTACACATCGTAGATGTCATTGTCCATAACACGTTGAAAACACCGGTTCACATCCGATCACCGAAATTAAGCAACGTCGGGCGCGTTCAGTACTTGGATGGGTGACCGCCTGGGAACACCGCGTGCCGTTGGCTATTACATTTCTTTTTTACTTCGAGGCGTACTGCGTACTGATGACGGTGTGAAAATGTATCTTATTTCCATACAGAAACAGTACAATTTCAGTAGAACATATTGCACAGATCCGTTCCGTTCTGTATAAATAAATTTTTGTATTTTGTAAAACTAGTCGACAAAATAAACGACATAGTCGCCAACGTCCATACCACGTTGAAAACACCGGTTCTCGTCCGATCACCGAAGTTAAGCAACGTCGGGCGCGTTCAGTACTTGGATGGGTGACCGCCTGGGAACACCGCGTGGCGTTGGCTTTTTGTTAGTCTGATAACTTTACTTCAGCTTGGTAGTAGTATATTTTTTGCTCTGATTTTCAGCTGTATTTTCAACTCACCCAGCGCGGTACTTGCATAGCGCGTATTATTTACCGCGTATATGGAGGCTGTGAAATGATGTTCCTGATGAAATCTTTCCTCTGCGGTACAACTTAGGGTTACTAAAAAATCGTACAGGTAGGCTGCGCACCCACCCCTCTTGGGTTGTAGATATCCAGGATCATCGTTTCCCTCAGGTGGACTGTCTGACCGTGTGCCTCTCTAGGCAATGAAAAAAACCCTTTGAAATATTAGATTTAATTTAATTTTCATTAATAACTATGCCCACTTTGTTGCTTGACAGTTGCTAATAGGACCACATAGGATTATACAGTAGGACTGCCAACTCATAGTAGGTTAAAAGATCTATATTAGGTACTTATTCAACAAATTACTTTTAGATCAAACTGTTTTTCAAGATCTCACGCTTTTCCAGAAGTATCGATAGCATTCTCGCCTCTAATGTCCATTTTGGTCAAATGGTGAGTAAAATATGTAAACTTAGAAATATAATAGAAAAGCATTTATCTGGTAGGTACTCCATGCACACACATCAACGTATATAAATAAATAAATACATCTTTGCTTTACAAAAAATACCAATTAAAACATAAGTGTGCTGCAGCAGCAACACAAAAGGGTCATGTCTTAGCACAGTGTCACCGTAAAGGTCAACACACTGATTTTCAGTCAAAACCCAGGTAAAATTCAAAATTCAAAATTTCTTATTGATTAGGACATTAAATATCTCTTTCAATCGTCAAAAAGGAGGGGGATGGGAAAGTAGGAAGGAAACACACAGTGACACGCTGACCGCCCTATGGCCGTAGATAAACGTATCCCTCGCCAACCACGACCGAACCGTGCTCGACAATGCCAGGCAGAGCCGGAACGCTATATTATATAGCGTAGTATAGGTAGTACGCGGCACCCAATAAACAAACTTTTCAAATCTGTATCTAGCGTGTAAAGTGATACATGAGTGTTACATGTTCCATATCTTCAGTTATCTAGTTATGTTTTTTATCAAAATATCACATGGAACGACATAGCATCATGGCGGCTGTGCGGTGCGGTGGCCGGCTGAATAGAATACTTGTAGCACAAACCCCTTTGGTTAATGAGTGTTGTAGAGGCAGCTTATCTCTTTATTAGAGCTTTCACCGTATGACTATATATTTTATATGCTACGACAAACGACCAGACATCCCGCCGGTTGGTAAGCGGCAACTGTTACCCGCATCATCTACGATTCATACATTTAGGTTGCAAGCAACAAAAATGCAGAACCGCGGTGCGTTACTCACTTAAGATGAAATGCCTCATACCCTGCATGTAATTGCGCTGGCTACCTTATCTTTTAAACCGGAACACACCATTACGAGATATATTTTCAGCACTGCGATCTCTTAACCCGTTTTCCAAGATTGAAGATTATAGCAAAAACCTCTAAGACTAAATAGTGGACTGTTATGGCTGTTGATTGCAATATTATGGTAGTATATATAGCACACTATCCACTTTTCGTATAGTCAAAATATATATATGGCTACACAAGGGCTGTAAGCGAACCCACGTTCCGTCTACCACTTAATCATTTTCATTTTGCTGCGAGGGACGTGGTCGAACGTCCAACAAAGGTCGGTTAGAATATCAGAAAAATAAAAACAGTAATTAAAGAAAATTATTTGCTACCAGAGTAAAATATATTTACGGAACGATAATTTATTAATAATATTTAGGCTGTCCCAACGAAATATTTAAACAGCCAAAAATTAAAAAAAAGTCATTTGCATCGCTGTCCAAGGGGATATTGGACCTTGTATAGTGCCCAGAAAGCTGACTGTGTTGCCTCGTTACTAAATTTAAAAAAAATCATCTTTGCGTTAATGTCCCGGTTGTGCTCTCGCGCACGAGGGCTCGGGGTCAGCCTTGACCATGATCCAGAATTTGGCAGATCAGGTAATTACAGTGTAGCTGCCATAAGACATCCGTGACCCTGCTGCCAGGGGAGCCTGACCAGATTGAATCATGGTTACACATTCTGTCGCCTGAATGTGCAGGTTTCATCACGATGTTTTCTCTCACCTTAAGAGCATCGGTTTGCGTTCAACTAACGTACATAACTGTGAATAGAGTTATTGGTACACGGCCGCAGCGGGATTCAAAACCGAACTGAATAAATTACGGAGAATTATTTCCGTAATCATTCCGTAATAACATTGGCGATAGGTATATTTTCTCCAAAGTATTAGTCCCCGGCCATGCTTTAGCGTGTTTCCTATACTTCTCCCAAAATCTTATTCGAGCCATCACTACATAGTATAAAACAAAGTCGCTTTCTCTCTCCCTATGTCCCTTTGTATGCTTAAATCTTTGAAACTACGCAACGGATTTTGATGCGGTTTTTTTTAATAGATAGAGTGATTCAAGAGGAAGGTTTATAAGCAAGAAAAATGGATAGGGGTATAGTAGGTGTACGTGAACGAAGTCACGCCGGGTCCACTAGTTAGAAATAAATTGGTTCAGACTTGATGTTCTCATGTGATATGCCAATGCAGTACGCCTGATAACACAGACGAAATATCACTCTAAAAATATTTGCTAATCATATTTAAGAAGGCGTTTTAATAATAATGCTTCAAGTGCGCACGATATAATACTTAGGGGCATACTAGGTACTTAGAGTGTAGAAAAATGAGTCATTTACGGAGTATTAGCAAAATAAACTCGAATTTATGTAGTAAATAATATACCGTCACGGTTTGGGGGCCCGCCCATTAGTTGAGCCCCAACGGCCTTTAGTAGAATGTTTGTACTCAGTGCCAATCTGAATTCTGCAAAATAAATTTTGTTTATGTAAATAAATAGTAAGTACAGTTTTGATGATTAAAAGTAATCAATAATTTACATATTGTAGATGCCAACGTCCATACCACGTTGAAAACACCGGTTCTCGTCCGATCACCGAAGTTAAGCAACGTCGGGCGCGTTCAGTACTTGGATGGGTGACCGCCTGGGAACACCGCGTGCCGTTGGCTTTTTGCTTTTTTTATTTGATTTAGTATCTAGTCTGATAACTTTAGCTTTGTTGTAGTATATTTTGTACTCTACTATAGCGCGGTACATGGACGATGTGTAATTATCTTCTCGAAATCTTTCTTCTGCGCTACAACTTGGGGTTCCTTAAAAAGCATACCTACAGGTAGGCTGCAGATCCGCCCCTCTTGGGTTGTAGATGTCCTGGTCGACGGTGATCCTTTCCGTCAGGTGGACTGTCTGACCGTGTGCCTCCTTGCGCAATAAAAAAAGACACTTATAAATCAAATTGTATTAGATTTTATTTTCATTAATAACAACTAGCCCGTTTTGTTGCTTGGCAGTTGCTACTGGGACCACAGAG
Organism: Blastobasis lacticolella; assembly: GCA_905147135.1. Classification (NCBI taxonomy): domain Eukaryota; kingdom Metazoa; phylum Arthropoda; class Insecta; order Lepidoptera; family Blastobasidae; genus Blastobasis; species Blastobasis lacticolella. Next base: position 13,084,380 of record LR990050.1, read on the forward strand.
GACTAATATATACAGTAGAACTGTCCACTCTTTGTGGGTTAAAAAATCTATTTAAGTACTATAAGAATTTACTTTTAGTTAAAACTATTTTTCAAGATCTCACACTTTTCCTAAATTTCGATACCATAGAAGTGGTAAGTAAAACATAGAAACTTCCGGACATGGCAGTATACTTCGTTACATGGCTCTTTTTTTGTTAAAAATAAATACGGATATTGAATATCAAAGGTGAAGGGCTCGACTATCCGAAGCGCTGTCGTTACTTTTTAACATAACCAGATTTATACTGCTGGAATGTTTGAATGTAGGCAAAGCACGTTGGTAAAGTTCTCATTTCAAGTCAGTTATATTAAAGACTTCCCGTTGGGAGAATTAATAAAGTCAGTGCAGTGTGGTAAGATTTGAAAAGAATGACTGACGTAGAGGCCATTGTGATTGACAATCTAAACAAACCAACTTTAGAGAGTAGTGGAGTCTTAGGTGGAGTAGATAAAAATGATTGTGATAAATTTTCTGAAGAAAACAAATTTTACCGACGGCAGGTAAGTCTTAACAGTCGCTGTAATACAAAAACGAGACCTCGTCAAATAAAATTATATACAGTACTCGAATGAGTGTAATAGATAATTAGAAATATGTACGAGTAGGCACCTTTTTTGTTACATACTTATGTTGACCGCTATGGGCATCTTCGCAGGCGTTTTAACTTTGACTTTTAATCGCATCAGCAATTCTAAGAACTTTTTTATACCTGTGTAAATCTATCCATACTCCATCTTTAAGGCAGCATCGTCACTACCACAAGGTGAGATGATGGTCAAATCCCTGAGTAGTTCGTATGAAAAGATATCAATTCTAAAATAAAGTAAAGTAAACACGTTTATTCCACTTTCGATACACGGTACAACATTCAAAAATATTCACAGAAAAAAAAAGTGGAACAGCGAAATAAATCAACGGAAAAAAAGATACTCTAACTTCGTTACCTGTGCCATGTGGATAGTGCTATGGGGCCACAGTCAGCATATGCTACGACAGTCGCCGTGACGCTGGTTTTCAGTGGGCCCCCTTTCAAATCCCCAGAGGTTCTATAGTTACAAAATTTGTGTAAAATAGATTTTTCGATCAACAATACACAACCGATCGAAGGGTTCGGTACTATTTTACTTTGCGGGAACCATGCGGCTCTTTTTCCTACACCTCGTTTTATAGAAATGTTGCCGAGTTAAGTCTTCTTGCCACACACTTTAAACTGAAAAATCGTGATATACTAAAAATGTTATACTAAGCTACCTAATTCAATTTGACGCCGGGTTTAGTTACTGCCATAAATTATTTTGGAGTAAAGTTAGTCTTTAACTAAACCTTATTTAATAATACCCACTACGGATAGAGTTAACAGAGGATATCATGTCTAATTACATTTTAACATATTTCTGATAGTCCACAGTGATTTTTTATTAGTTTATAAATTCTTCTGATCGAGTCGATGGACTAAACTCTGACTTACACTTTATTCGCCCACGAATATATAAATAAAGTATATAAATCACGCTATGGATAACTAGATCATTAAATACACAATTGCTATCGATTAGAGCGCCAATTAAAACAGGACGAATCGATTAATATGCTGAATGAAAGTTAAAACAATAGGAGTTTCTGAATCATTGAGTAACAAAGATTAAAGCAAACAAAACCAATGATGGAATCATAGTTTTGCTTGTACTTAAAGACGCTCTCGCGTGCAATCGACATGATAAGATAGTGCCCATGTGACGTATTCGATATCACTTTGTTGGCACTCAGACTTGGACAGTGCAGTGTAGTCCCTCAGCCATGGCCCACGACAGAGATCCGGCGTTGGAGAAAATAAACATCGAGAAAAATGAGAAACAAAACGGTTGCAGTGAAAAGATAGAGCCTTGCGATGATAGTTCAGCGTTTCGGAGACAGGTGTGTGATGTGTTATAGCTCAAAATAAAATGTTAAATTTTGTGATGTAGGTTTGTTTTGATTTGGTATGTACATAGACATAATTAATAATTTTAATTATGATTTTAGCCGTGTGAATTTTAAATGAATATTAAGTATTTATTTACGTGCTGATTCCTGTCATTAATATTTAAGAATGTATGCAATAGAAAGTGCAGTAGATGACTTTTTGGGTGGTTGATACATAAATTAAAAGAAAAATCGTAACCACGGGTAATTTATGATCCATAGAGTTATCTGGAGAGTTTTACGTACTTTTACAGTGTTAAAGTAGAAATAACAACAAAATAAAAATAAATGAAAATTAGGGCTCAAATAAACTTCACCAAGATTAAGGAAAGTGAGCTACCATAGGTTTACGTTACTCTGATGCCACTCAACATAACACGAGTAAATTAAATTTATAATCATTAGTGAATATTCATAATCTTTCTCCGGATTTTGCCATTTTTTATTTGCAGTCTGCTCTCTCCATCGCCTTCGTGACTCACATTTTATATAAATGTGAATTAATAAATAACTGTTTAAATTATTGGACACACGAAAAATAAATTAAAACTTAAAATCAAATCAGTTTCTCGTTTCTCTTCACTGTACCGGGAATTTACGTACTTTAAAATATGAAGACAAATAGTAGTAGTAGTAGTAGAATAGTAGTAATAGTAGTTGCGCCTCACAGTACATGCTGAGTGGGTACCATTTACGCTGGCCGCCGCGGCATCGACAGTGTCATGGGAGGCTACATATTGTCTTAATTAAGATATTTTAAATGTTAATGTGTCCGTTGTCTGTAATTGTAACTGTTATTGTGTCGTGGTGTGCTATGTGTAATACATGTCTTTTCTTTCTTTCTTTCTTAGTCCAGTTTGGGAATTTTATAACTTGGAATGATTATTAGATAACGCCATACGGACAATAATCTCAAAAATTATAAATTATGATCTAAAACACGCGCGTCGTTCTAAGCATCATATGATAGGTATTTTCTAGGTATGGAATCATGAATGAAAAATCATGAAGGAATGGACATTGTCTAGGTATGGAATCGGAGCACGTAAAATTTCCAGTGTTTTGTTTGTGTTCCGACTTTTTAACATCTCTCCATAACACTACAAAACCTAAACTTCAAAATCATATGACCACACCAAAATTTTAGTAACAGTCCATGCTGCCCAGATAAGTATATAACCGAGTGAGATACAGTCTCCGGTTCTGACGAGCAACTTTGCAAGAAATTTCAAAAATATTGATTGTTAAACTCTTCGGCTAATGTTTTGAATCAAGAAAATTGAGATTAAAGTTTTATATTCAAATTCTTTTTAATCAATAAGGTAGCCAGCGCAATTACGGGCATGAGGCATTTGAGCTTAGTCCTCACAGTGGCAACGCACCTCCGGATCTGCATTTTTGTTGCTTGCAACCTAAATGGATGAATCGTAGATGTGATGGGCGAAAGTTACCTACCGCTTACCATCAGGTGGGCTGTCTGCTCGTTTGTTATTGAGAAGTATAAAAAAAAACAATAAAAAAATCTGTAACTCAAACATCTCTCAAATCGTTGCCTTTGAAGGGGATGGTACAAGTTTTTGCTTTTGTCCTAAGAAAGTCGTATTTTCTAATTTCGGAAGTACCAACCTAGAGATTTAGGTGACAAATTAAAAACAACACCTACGCTTTTTCATTGCAGTTCATAATCGCCTTTGGTACTTTCATGCTGACATTGGGCGCCGGCACTGTAGCAGGCTTCTCAGCTATACTCATACCGCAGTTGAAAGAAACTGGAAAAGATGAATACTCCACAGAAATGGTGTCATGGGTCGGTAAGGGGAATATTTTTATTTTTCATGTTTTAATACGGTATGGAAGTCGAATCAGGAAACATTAAATTAACCCGTAGTAACAACTCACAACTGATTTCGAATGCAAACTCCACGCTCACAAAATGAAAATGCAAATGAAAATGAAGAAAGGTTGGGAAGCAAGCCCCTCTGAATCCGGCATTGATTATGATGAATAACACATAACTGACAATAATATTATATCTCAGTCAAAGTCGCTCAAAGTTTATTTTCAATATCAACACACTAGTGGTGCTGCTAAGCAAAATGTCAAAATGGATGGGGGTCACCCAATCCATTGTCTAATGTGGCCGTTTATTATTTTCAGCGGCAATGGCTTCATTTGCGTTGTTCTTTGGCAACTTATTATCCGGATACTTGATGGAGCGCTACGGGAGACGAAAATCGCAACTCATGATGTCATTCTTCTTCACGTTGGGATGGGTAATCATCGCATACGCTTGGAACGTGTATGTAATCTTAATCGGTAGATTCATTACCGGGTTTTGCCAAGGTTGGCTGGGGCCACTTGGCCCAGTCTTCGTAGGCGAAATCAGCACCCCAGCCTACAGAGGATTCTTTTTGGCATCACTCTCCTTGGCTATTGCAGTCGGAATTCTGATGTCGCATATATATGGGACGATCTTACATTGGTCTTACGCATCGATACTATGCGGACTGTTTCCACTCATTGGAGGTTCGATAATATACTATGCACAGGAATCGCCGTCGTGGCTGGCGACCCAGAACCGTATAGATGAATGCATTACGTCGTTCCGATGGTACAGAGGCTCGAATTTAGAGACGAAACAGGAGTTGGACAAAATGATTGCCGAGCAATCCAAAAGAGACACCACAGGTAGCAAGTGGAAAATGTTAAAAACAAACATAAAGAAGCCCGAGTTCTGGAAGCCGTTGTCTATAATGACGATCTTCTTCATAATGACTCAACTGTCAGGAACTAACGTACTGAGTGCGTATACAACGGAGATGATGGAAGAGCTTATCGGCAGTAAAAAACATTCATATGCCGCTATGTTGAGTATTGACGTTTTGAGATGTTTGTCATTATGCGTCGCTTGCATGTTATTAAAAAAGAGAGGACGTCGTCCAATGGCGATGATCAGTGGAATTTTGACCTCTCTCACTATGATAGCATTGTCTATATACTTGTTTTCGGTAGACAGGCACAACGTGTCACCGCTAATAAGCTTAGGGTTGATAACAACATACATTATAGTTTCAAATATGGGTGTGGTTCCCTTACCATGGAATATGGTTGGGGAATTATTTGCTACAGAAACTCGAGGATTAGGGTCGGGCATAAGCGTCATGACGACGTCGATAGCTTACTTCTTTACGATCAAAACAGCCCCCGGCATGTTCAAAACTATAGGCCATGATGGAACGTATTTATTTTATGGCCTTTCAACTTTGCTTGGCACGATATTTCTGTATGTCTTCCTGCCGGAAACGAAAGGTAAGACTTTGTTGAACATAGAGGAGTACTTTCGATACGGCAAGAGGGGGAAGACGAAAGACTCGTTGAAGGACGAGTGTGAACCGTGTGTATAATAATTTCACTGTCGTGACGAAGATAAGATAGCCTTTGTGCAGCATTGTAGACTGTATTATAACTCTTAAGTATCTTGATAATTATAAATTAAATAAATTTGCGTATATGAATTAAATAGTAATCTATATGAGTGTTATGAATGAGGAAAATTGTGAGCATTGTTTACTGATATCATCATTATTTAATTTTTTTATCTATAATTATTTTATAATTTATGAGCATTATTAAATGAAGAATGTCTTCATACGCATTTAACGAATAAATTATTAACTATCGTCGCATTTCATCAAAGACTAAATATGTAAACCTACTGACAATGTAATAGTTATTTAATCATTTGATTTACTTAACCTAATAACATTATTAATGTATAGTCTGATTATTATTATAGGTATCTAGCTACTTTGTGAGTTACTTTGAGTACAATTTTAATATAGGTACTTAGCACAATATGGCCACTTTAATGTTGTTAAAATATAATGACACCGTATTACTTAGGTATTTAAATAATGTTGAGCAGTTTGATAGAGTTAAATTAATGTCAAAGAAAAAATAATTTATAAAGTTTTGACATGGAAAATTGAAATGGAATCTTCTCACTTATAATTAGGTACACTTTCACATAAGTATTTACGGGTAATCAATGAACATAACAGTTCTGCAATGAACAGTACGTCGGTGAGAGTGCACGCATACTCAATGCTGTCCCTGTCTTGAATAGAAGTAGTTTGTAGGGATAATAAGCACCACACACGTGTATAAGATAAGTATAAAGTATGTCATCATCTGTACAGTGACCTCGATTTGATGGCAGTGATAATACGAACAATCAAAGTGCGCACGTGTACATAAGTACACGAACACACACGAGTTACATAAGTAATGTAAAATCTTTCTAAAACTTTGACGAAGTCTACCTACATATTATACCACATTCCGATACAAAGATTAGGAATTAAAGTTAAGGAACACTGCAAGAACTATACGGATTCATCTTCAGCTCCCGCGCACGAGGGTCCGGGCTCTGCCTTGACCATCATCCAGCATTTGGCAGATTGATCAGTATGGATTATTGTTACACATTCAGTCGCCTGATTACACATGAGTCGGTTTCATCACGATGTTTTCCCTCACAGTAAGAGCATCAAATGTTCCACTAATGTAAATAACTCATAACAGAGTCATTGGTAAACGGCGGCACTAGTACACAGCGGAACCCGGTACCTCTCGCCTAACCACTAGGCTACCAAGGTTTTTTAAGCCACACGTCCGAGAGTTACTGTACCACAGACATATACACAAATATAGGTACACTTCACAATTTAAATATAACTTTTTACATCGGCGAGACGGGTTACATTATTATAATTGATTGTACATCGCTTGTTTTTAGCCCATCACTACCAAAATTATTTATTAACATTTAATTACTTAAAGGAACTATTAATAAAAACTCATTTAGTTATTATATAGTTAAGCCATTTAGTTTAGTTTAAATCAATTTCGCATTTAAATAACGTTGTTGATAAATATTAATTATTCACAGTTGACTTATGTAACACGTCTGATACCGTATGAATTTAGTTTAAGCTTTAGTTCTAATTCAGTATTTACTTAAAATAAAAAGAAAAGCAATAAAATATACTGATGTTATGTCCTTATTTTTTGTTGTATTATTTATAACATATCAATCTACTGTTACCAAAAGATTAGACAAAATTACGTTACCTGACAATCTACCTACATAAAACTATGAATATATCTACATAATTACCTAGCCAAATCAATAGTTTGAATTGAAAATTGACCTGCCTATAGCATCACATTAAAGTTAATATGATTAAGGGAAATTGTGATATGAAATTTTGAAATGAAAAAATGAAAATTTGAGTTACGAGCACTTTATCTATTCGTGCTGTTAAGCAACAATTCGTTGGTATGTTCCGGTTTGAAGGATAAGGCATGACAGCAGGCAAGCGGTTAGTATTCAACTAATGTACATATCTCAGAAAAGAGTTAATGGTACATGGCCGCAGTGGGATTTGTACCCGGTACCTTGAGCTTACAAGTTACCTTAACTTACCGTACCCACAAAATAATTTTGTGAGTACGAAAATTCTAATTATTAGTATGTAAATTGGAACTCTGTGATACTACCGGTCGCCACAGCCATCACATGACATACGGCACAAAGTCTGACCCATTTCTAGGAAACCATTACAGTTGTCTTCAGTAGTAGCTGAGTAAAAACAACAGGCCCATTTCACGCACCGTTAGGCGCGCAAGTGGCACGCGTCCAATACACGAACACCTTCCTGTGTGACACGTGACTGGATTCGCCAGCTAGCACATGCGTGGACTTTTTCCTAAGGCACAAGTAGTTCCCACGGGTGACTGCGGGGTGTTTTTTTTTGCCAAAGCAAAAAGCCGAGAGGAAAACATCTGGGATGCGGAGTATGAGTATTTTTGGACACCGAAATGTGTTTATGAAGTGAAGTGTGAGGAAGTAAGGCTTTCAGAGACAAAGTAAACATTGGAAGTGGATCTAGGAACAATAACTTTTTTGTTATAGCGGCACTTCTCGATTGTCTGCCATAAAGGTTGTAATGAGTGTCCCAGATTGAATTTTATGGTTTTTGTGTTATTATTGTGAATATAACAGCTTAGTCCATTCCGCGCTAACATGCGTTGCGATTCTGCATCTTCGTTGCAGACATAAAAACCTAAAATATAATGTCCTACCACCCACCACTACTGACACATTATACATATAATAGGTCAGTATTATTATTTTAGGTGGGACTTACACGCGTCATACCTTTTCGATTTGTTTTCCAGACGTTTCGGTCGGGTTACACCCACGTGTAGTTTAAAACAAACACTAGGCCAGTTGTTAAAATTTTGTCATTAATGTAAGTAAGCATCAACTTCACAGAAGCTCCCGATGCAGTCACGGAATATTCAACAATTAAAAGATCAACGAACGGTGCAATTCAATACACCAATCAAGACGGCACCGAAATATGGGCCGAATCTATTAGCATGCGGCATGCTGCACATCGATAAACGAAAAAAAAAAAATAGGCCAATAGTAATAATTGTTTGGCCTCATTATACGGTTTCCTACGGTCCCTGTGATTACCTTTATTTCCATGTCAAGTGTTTCCTGCATTTCTATCTCGTGACTGGGTATCGTAATGTCCTAGTTACGTGGTGGAACGAATATATTAATATTTTAAAATATGCCACGTGGCCGAACGGAAACTAAGGGAGGCACACGTGCTACCAATTAAAATAAAAAGTGAAAAAAAATACGTTGTTGGCGGACGAACGCGCCCTTTTATAAAGTGGGCGGAGGAGCCACCGAAATGATAGAATAAGGAAATAGGTGAGCGCTGGAGATCAACGCGTCAATGAAATAATGAAAGTGATCGAGGGTGAATTTAGGAGTTTCACTTTTATCCATTGTGTGAAGGACCGCCTTTATCTAAAACTTAAACGTTACATACAGAGAACATAATTACTTACATATTAAAAACCACTCCAATAAAAACCTTTATCTAAATTACTTAACGCATTGCATTGCATCCTTCCTTATTGCATTGTGCTCGTGGTTTATGTTGTCATATTCTTTAATCTCTTGTACGCTCAAGTAAAAATGTGTATCTTAATACTTGGTTTATCCAAACACCAGATGAATTATAGCACCGCTAGGTTAACTAAGACGCGTAATAAAATTAAAAGCATCAAATTCTTTTTTATCATAGAGGGTGGCAAACAAGCAAGAAGGGCCTCTAGTCCGCTTTACTAATGGATCGATTGAATTTTAGTTGGATCGCAACCGTTTTCACGTTCATTTGTTCAGTATCTTGGTAGGTAGATTTTAGAAGGCAACACCAAGGTGAGCGTCGCTTTAATTCCAACTCAATTCTACTTATCTACAAGATTTTGCAAAATACAAAATTTGTTTCGAGTTCTAATCTACTTGTAATCGAATAGCACTCGAATGGTGAGATAACTGTTTAGTTATCTCACCATTTGAGTGCTATTCGTATGTTTATAGCGGATTTGGACACCGCCCAAGGACATTCGCAATATTAAGGGTGGCCTGAAAGAAGCCTGTTTTCTTTTGCAATAGTACCCACGACCTTCAGAATAGCTTGTACGGGTACAACTGATGACGTAGATGAGTTATTTTTTAATACACCTACTTACTCCTATTTGTTGAAGAGTTATTCCTTAAAGTACGAGTAGTATAAAATTCTTATACAAATACTAAACTGTTAACCATTATCAAAGTTTACACTTACTCAGTTTATATAAACTTTACTTTTATTTATTGAATTTGGTATGTAAATAGTTTGGTCAGAAGCAATTTAATACCCAGTTGTGCCAAGGTTAACAACCGCCTAGAAGTTAATTATTTATTGCGAATAATCAGGCGAGTCGAGAACAATAACGTAATCATTACATAACTTAAATTTAAAAAGGTTTAAAACATGAGCAGTTCGAATGGGTGTTGTTAATAAGCATCAATGTTCTGTGTTCCAGTTTGAGGGATAAAACAGACAGTGTATCGTGCAAAAGGCATACCATAAGCTTATTGTCGTCATTTATGCACATCGGCTAGTTTCGTTTTTTTTAATAAATAGACTAGCCAGGCAAATTGACCGCCATCGCACCTGGTGTTAAGTGACGATGTGGCCAATGATAGAGCATGCTTGTCTAGGAATAGCCTGTCCACTCTAACCTAGAAGTCTAGATTATAATGATCAGTTAACACATTCGCAGGAATCGCGTTCAATTCCTTAGCCATTATAAAGGTTGAACTAAAGCGGCTCGTGCGGATAGCTGGAAGATCCACAACATAAGGATGAAGCGCGGATCGCGTGTCCCGATGGCGGAAAGGGGTTTCTTGCTCACTCTACGATGATGAACAAGGCATTATGCGTTATAAAATACAATTACAATGTACGAACAGTACAGATTTTTGTGAAATTGCATTTATAAGTTGACCAAAAATCTAATTGTGGTTCCCCGGATGAAGTCGATGGCAATAGCTAGCGTGGAATAAGGCATGTTGATGCATGTAAAAATTACATGGTATTGATAACCCTGCACATACAATGCTCTTTCTACTTTGGCCTGGAATTATTATCAGTATTACCATACCAGCCATATATCTAGCTATAATATCTTGATTTAACAAGTGATTTCTTATCATTATTATCTAGTTAATACCATTAGGTACAGAGATGAGAATCTATAATAGTACTTACCTATATAATATTAAAAATCTTTGTACTGTTTTATTTTGGTAATAATCATTAAAAAAAAAGAATAATATTAGTAGCTATGAGCAAATATGGCGTCAATATGGAGCTTCAAGGCTCCGTGAACAGTAATGTAATCCACTTCCCGCCAAAAAGGAACCACGTGAAAGTGTGTTCTATTTTTGAATAATTGGAATAGGGGTGCATATGGATGTGGTTTCTCGTTGTAACGCAAAAACTACAGAAAATTAAACTTGAGCGGTTTTATTTTGTGTATCTATGAACCATTTTAAGGAGAAATGTTGGGATGTAGGCAAGTAATTACAAGTAACTACGCATTTTGTGAAAAAGGATTGATACTCAAATTAAAATATTGTGAAAATATAAACTCTATTAGACCATAGGGTTGTACCCATTTCATTACTTTCTGATAAAATACGCCTTTAATTTACAAGATAAATTTGTTTAATAAACCTGTTGCAGGTGGCGTTACTGGTTAGGGTGGCCCATGGTCTTATCATTATGATGGCCACTCAATAAGATCGTTATTCGATGCTACAGGTTAGACCGTTTCAATATTTAGTTCCCATGAAGACAAGCGCTGTTGTCTCTAGCCTGTCTAAAGTCCTAGCTAATATTTGTAGTTCCGCTGGAAATCACGGAATTTAAAAAGCCGAAACGGGGTCTATCATGTCGAAATAACTGCCAATTTCATTTAAAATTCAAATTATGAACGGAATTATGCGTCCAACCGTCCGATGTAGCTACAGATATCAAGAATGACGGTCAGAAAGGAGCCCTTTGAAACGATCTCCAAATATTAGTACGTAAGTACCCAAGCAACGTTGATAATCATGATTTATATTAGATTAGTATGTTATCTTGTTCTTTCAGATGCCTGTAATTATGAACTAATAAAATATTACATCACAGTAAATTATGTACAAAAATATAGATAATCTGAAATAATCAGCTGTAATTTTTAGGACCAAGCTTAAGAAGTACCTACTTACTTTACAAGTGTCGATGTTAGAGGTAATCATCAACAATAATAGGAAGCCACATTAATCACGAGTAGATAGGTATATAGGTATATAGTACTATGTTGTTTCTGTGCGTAAATCTCCTGGTATATACATTGGACCTTGGTGGGGTAACATGTCTATTTGTAGTAATATACCCAGGCTATATCCTTCGTAATGGGGCCAATGGGAATATAATTTATGACGGCCCATTGCCCCCATAATGGGGACAGTTACGACGGGGACAACCGGGAATATAATGTATCGCGCGGTACTTTTGGTCACGAAGAAATAATAGGATCCCACAGGATTAAAAGATTTTCGAAAACCGGACACACCGGGGCACTTAATATTCGCAAGTAGGCATGTCATTATAGGTATTTATTTCGGTTACTATCCGCGCGAGATTTTATGAAAGATACCGTATCATGTTTATCGAGGAAGTGTAGGTATATTTTTACTTTGATTGCCGATCTAACCGAAGATTTGCGATGACAACTTGTTTATGACAGAAATTGAACAGGATTTGCGATAGTTTCTAGGTGTATGTATACATACAAGTTGATTCATCGCGGGAGAGTAAACACTTGACGCTGTAAATAGTTCTACTTCCTCTACTCACGGATGGAGTGTAAGCCATCTGATGATATTATTATCATGATCATCACGGCTCAATCCTCATTTGGCGAGGCAACTCAGTTTATTGAAAAGTCAATTTAGAAGAACATCAGGTTCGTCTACTTCTCTTTCTCCACTTTCTTCGGCATCCTGGTCTGATGTATTAGATGTAAATGGTCGATAGATAATTTATACTGATTCTATTTTGCTATTAAGTACTATTTGTTTTCCGAAGAAAATAAAATAAAATAAATGAATAAATATCAGTACAGGCAGGCATATCAGTCTTGGACTCATCCAAGTACAGTTGTGGTTCTGAAAATATTATTTTCTGGTCATACGTACTTAAATAACAATATTGGGTACAAAATTGGTACTTGGGTTGGGCTTGAATTAAACGCAATTAATTACAAATGCATTAGCTAAGTTATTTTAGATAGGCTTAAGTCTGAAATCATTGTTTATTTTTTGTCATCTGATTATCATAACAAAAATTTACACAAATCCACAATTACTCATATCTCCAGACTTTAACTACAGCAATATAGCTTGTTATCTTTATAGACATCTGATTTACTTATTGACAGAATGACTGAATCTAGCCTGTACCACTTTTAACTACATTACTTTAGACATAATTATTTTATGACTCTCATACATTTGTTTGTATGGCATTACACGCTTTCTGAACACACGCGCCATGTGTTTACGTTCTGCGTCGATTCCAATCGAATTGGAACCAATTACCAGTCAAACAAAAGCATATGCCACCGTGACTCGAGGTTTTTGCGTGTTCTGCGTTTAATTTGTAGTTTGGTGATCTTGGCAGCCAGATGGTGAGCGCGGACGCCGTATGGCGCTCCACTCTCGCACAGGATTTCAGCGCAATTTGAACTCCACATCGCGGTAGACAACGCAACCAACTGCCCTCTAGACACTTCTACGTTATCACGATAAAGAAATATTTACGATAACCACCAACAAAGGCAGAAGGTGGATGACACATTATTTATTCTACGTCCCAGGTTAAGGCGTAACGCTACCTACCCAGCATTACATTCGGAGATTATTGGGCATAAAACACGTCGTCCTAATCTTCGAACACGTGGATAGGACTGCGCAAACTGTTGAAAAAGTGCTTATTCAGTTTTGTTCGTTAGCTCGGGATCTCCCTAAAGGCAAGGCCCGTTTTTTGCCCGTTCCCATGAACCCTGTGACAATGGCGTCGACCTCGCTGAAAGACTCCGCCGAAGATCCACGCAAGAATAAATATTGGACGACAATAGGGTAGCTTCTTTGACTTTACCTTGACACGGACGGCGTCCAACTAGTTTTGATAGTTTTCGGCGACGTCTTGTCGATAAATCGTAAGTAGGTACGTTAGAAGTCTAATGAATCGTTAAAGACTAAGAAGAAATAAAATTTACTTTTACCCACATAAAGTCGTTAAGGTTATCAAATGCGTTGACTGCTAACTACGAAATAAAGGAAAACCATATGGAATGAAATGACTTCATATGAAAAATAAATAAAAAAACTTTGATAAAGCTAGACGTAAACAAATTAAGAGAGCAAGTGATGTAAGTAGGTATAATACTAGGTATGATAAACAATAACTCATTATGTTTATCTTCATGAAGTCAACGGCATGCTTAGGCATGACTAAATAAACATAATTTAGTTAGGCTTAAACAAAATAACGTAACCTTCACCAGGAGGATACGTACAGTGAACGGTAACCATAAATAGGTCGGTGATATTTATTAGCCGCTGGGGGCGAGTGGTTAGTGCGTCAGCCTTCTACATGTATATGTAACCAGGTAGAAATATCACTAACTACTATCTAATTTGGCTTGAGCGGGTTTTAAGTTGTTATAAATCATACTTCCTGTAAATAACTACAAGCACACTCAAATCAAGAGTCACGCCTACCTTATTACATCACGCTCACCATATTTTTAAAGTAGATTTATGTGTCTTTATTTACCTACATGTATTAATATTTTGCAATGTTAACCAAGTATAGGTATCCATAATTATATTTATTGCCCCCGTTCTCTCACCTTCTTGGCAAGCATCAAGACTGTGCAGTCGGCGTACAACAGCCCAAAACAACAATAGCCCTAGCGGGTAGTAACGGACTTTTCCGTGCGGTACCGCATACACCTAACGATCAAGATTTTGTTCCTTGTGCAGTGAACTTGCAGGTTTATTATGCAAACCCCGTCAGCGTTCCCACGCAGATACTAGACTTAATTCTACATATTAGGTGTTTTATAATATATTCATGGCATCCAGTACAATTTTTAGATTGTGCTGATCCTAAACTTAGACATAGACATTCGTTGATTTGGCAATTTCTACAATATGAATAAACAAAATGGTGATTGTTTAAATTGGACGAAGTCTGTAGTTGCGTAGAACAATGTAATAAAAATAAGATTATGATACAGTGCATGATAACAAAATAAAAATTGTTTATACTATCACGGTAATAATAGAGATTTTAAAAGTACTCTCTCAAGATACGTAGTAACAAGCCCGAACAATACTTTTTAAAATAAAATAATGTTTTATAGGTTGTCGGGCGATGGCTAATAATTAGATTGCAAAAACATAACGAATCTCCTTGTTTGTCTAATTATAATTGATAATTTAAAACTTGTTGCTGTATTTTTCAATAGATTTAAGTTAGTATTGTAATCATACGGATTTTTTTATATTCATTTATTTCTTGTCAAATTACCTATAGTTTAAGCATTTTACAAATTAATAATTTAAAAAAAGTTAAGTTTATTATACGATAATTACATTGACATTTAAAATGTCAGCAACAAGTCAGGAGTAACACGTCATTAATTATGATTATAATGCGAGTTGGTAACAGTTTGATATTTTTTAGAAAAACTAGCTTCGAGATTTAGAGTTTATCGTATCCTGGAAAGTTACTTATCTGAAAATGATAACAGATTATAGGCCCTATCAACGGAATTAAGAGTACGGACATTTGTGTTTCCGTGTTTACAAAATACATGAAATCCTCATCGTATCAGGTAATATATAAAATGAGGTCATTGGTGAACGACCACTGTGTGCTTTTCTAATTGCCACATTCATCAAATTGAGATCATTTAGGGAGGCCAAGGCCAGCAGTGGATTAATATAGGCTGATGATGGAGATAATGATGAGCCCAGTAATAATATAATCCTTCATATATCTAGCAAACAGATAGACAACAATTTATTTTGCAATGATCAAAGAAAATACTAACTAATCTCTATTTAAGTATCCTAACATTTACATAGGTAGATACTTAAATAGAGATTACGAAGGATTCTACTGCCTACATATCATAAAGAGGAAAGATTTTTGATTGCTCGTTGGTTTGTTTGTTTGTGGGTTTGTAATGGATAAACTCAAAAATTACTTAACCGATTTTAAAAATTATTTTAATTTTTATTAGCGAGTAGCAATATTTTTCCTTCAAATAAATTTGAGACCCTAGGAAAAATGCAATAATATAAGCCAATGTGCCAAAATGTGGCATGTTCGTGCATAATTTCAGAACGGTTGCAGCTATTTAACAATTTTTTTTGTTTGATTTGTAATTTTCAAGATAAGGTTTGTATATTAGTAAATAAGGGTAGGGTAGGTGTAGGGTCTGGTAATGGTAGGACACCACGCGAACGAAGTCGCGCCGAGCCCACTAGTCGGTAATAAATCGCAAGTCATATCAAAGGGTGCATATGACGTATTAAAGGCACGTTCTCTCCCACGTGCATCAAAATCCATAATCTCTGACATCGCCTGACGAATGGGGCGGAAAATATCTAAATGGAGGTAAAAATAGCGTGCAAGCCGCTTACCCCGTAAAATATGGCGATATTGTGACTTGAGAAAAAATCCAAGATATCCAGAGAAGGAATTAAAATTCTCGCCCGCCCCGGAAATGTGGGAGCGTGCGGAACGAAGCAAGAAATAATATTTTACCAACTTTGAAATTGCTTGGATTCTTCAGCTACGCGCTTCCGTATCGGCGCAAAAAGCTGCAACGAAAACTTGATGTTTAAAACGGAAAGTATGGTGTAGTTAAGATATTTCAACCTTTATTATTGGTTTACCTAATTCATATAAGTCGAAGCCAAGTTTGAGAAAATTTGTTAAAAACATGGTTTGCTTAAACCTTGAAAGAGAAGGGGATGAAATAAAGGATTAATTGGTAACCGATATCAGAATCTAGCTTACACTAAAATCATACTACATACTAACGGTATTACACCCTAAAGTACGATTAAATTACTCTACATGAACTAGAGCAAAGTCGGGTTGAATCGAAATCAACCCTGATTGTGATGCACAAGATTGGGCATTTTTTACCCCACACTCCCTCAGATCGGGTGTTTTTTACCCGGCCAAACGGCAGCGCATTATAATCACAATGCCGATATCGTCTTACCGTTAACGGACCCGTTTGGGGGCCGATATCGCCACACTAACCCATTGTTTGTTAAGCTCAGGTTAGATTCGATGCACGAGCAACCTTTGACTGCCCCATTGGGGCACAGACCTTCTCAAATCACATCTATGTCCTTGATAGCTTTAATCAAAAATTTATTCAATATAAACAACATAATTTACATAGTCAAAATTAAAAACGTAAAATTACATATCCAATTTTGCACTGGGATTGTATCATACTACAAAATAATTATACCTATACAATTAGCGGCCCGCCCCTTTTTCGCATGGGTGTATTCGAGTTTTATCTATTACAATATTCATGTTCATTATATATTAAAACCTTTCCGAAGAAATTCTCTAAATGAAAATCCGTTGCATGGTGTAGAAGGAGTTCTTGGATGTACAGATAGACAGACGCGGAAAGCGACTTTGCTTGACTAAGTAAGGACAATCATCATGTAAGATCATTACAAAAAGTAATTTATGTTTAAAAAAATACCGTTACGGGGCGCCCTGAACTGTTCAACCAGTCTCAAATATTAAAGTTTTAGTTTAAATTAATACAAATCAATATCGACGGTTTAATTGTCATATTGAAAGTACTAAACTGCGTTTAACCGAGAGTGGGTATAACTGGCCCGGGCGGCATTTAGATCAACAAAGAGTTTTAAAGTAGGTCATTTACTGACGAATAATTTGACGAAATTACCATACGCATTTGTCTCAAAGGGTTTCATTAAAATTAGGGGAATGTGTCGCTAATGGACTGATTGACAAGGTTCGACATCTCAGGGAATTTATAGGGTTAATATAGATTAGAGCTGTGAATAATAAATTAGCCATAACGGTAAAGTATTCGTTGTCTATTTTTTTAAATTTAGGTGAATAAAATAAATTAAGCTAAATGTTTTATCTGAAATTATGTACTATTGTTAAATAATGCATTAAAATAAAAAGGGCTTTAACAAAAACAAATTTTCTTGATTATACAAAAGTTTAATTACACTAAAATCTAACATCACAAGAATAATTATTAACCTTTAGTAAGGCACTTTAAATATTTTTATTAAGCATCGTGTGCCCTCTAGTTTATTTAGTATTTACATAATAATTCAACATACTTCTTATTACATGGAATGACCTAGATACCTACAATAATAGTACTAAAGAATTGGAAAAGTTCACTATTACGTAACACTTTATACGCAACGTGGAGCACAAAACAATTTCCGGGCAAAATAATTGCAAAGGTTTTCATAAACCCATATTATAATTATATATTTCTGCATTTATACATTTTTAAAAATACCTTTTTAAGATTGAACTACTTATATTATACACAAAAACACTTCTGGGTAGTAGTAATGTCGTGTACAAACAGTTATGTGATATAAATTTTTGACATAGTAAGTAATAAATAATGAAGTACCCGTCCATAAGGATTGTCCGTTGAAGCGCACCTTGCGCCCGCGCACACGCTGTCTTTGGCATCGACAGCTGTATGTTCTACTAGTTAACTACACTCCTATTACCTATGTATGCTATAAATAAATATTTAGAATTAGTCTACAACATAAAGTCTTCTATTTATATGCATAGCCATTAAACACTTGCTATTCATTTACAATTTTCGTTGGTCGGGCTTGCCTTGTCTTCTCCTGCCACCATTTTAGAGTCTCCTCAAACTGCTCTCTATCTTCAGGAGTCACCTGAATATCTGGAAGCTCTTTCTTGAGATCTATATCACTGTACTGGTTCTCCATAAATACATCGTCTTCCTTAACTTTGTAATCACTGTGAGATGTAATCAAATTCAGATTGATCGCTTCCAACGGTATTGTATGTTGCTGATTGTAGTTGTGCATCTGATGCATTGATTCAGCGTATTTGATTTCGAAATCACCATCGTTTGCTACCATGTCGGATTCACTGACGTAACTTTGTTCTGGTATAACTGTAAACTGTTCAGCGGAGTGAGGAAATGGGAAATGCCCTTCAAGGAGATGTGAATTCACTTCCTCTTGTCCAAGCAGGTCTGAAGATGGAGTCAGTGGAGGGCCACCTTCCTCTTCTTCATACAGGTGCGGAGTAGAAACTAACTGGAAAACTTCTGGTACAGACATTTCCATGTATTGTTGCTGTGGTATTTGCTGAAGAGAACTATCCAAGTCGTCCTCGTCCAAATCTTCGTCTTCGAGAGCTGGCGAGTTCAAAGAGAAGTAGCTCCTCTCCTGGCTGTTTTCTCTCGGCGATGAAGATGCTGGGGACGGGAACGAATCCATGGAGGGCCGTGTAGAGTTTTCCTTATCAGCATGGCCGATGTTTAGCAAGGTTTCTAAGTTCCGAATGTATTCGACTGCCATGCGTAACGTTTCCACTTTGCTCAACTTCTTATTTGGGCCTCGGTTTGAGTTAGCTGTCTCGAATGCGCTGGCTACCTCCTCAGGTATATGCCGGCGTAGAGCAGCAAATCCATCGTTCACTTGCCTCACTCTGTTCCTTTCACGTGCATTGCGTCGCGCCACGGCTAGTGGGGTGGGCGCCCGTGTGTCTTCTGTGATATTCTCACGTATACGAGGTCTCTTCGCGAGAATATTTGAGGTTACAGGCTCCGCGGCACGCACTAAAGACGTCACAGATACGGTGGTCGGCGTCTGGATCCTCTCCTTCTTCCTCACGATAATGATCTCACGTCGCACATTCTGGTTAGCCTCGTTGTTCGTTATGTTCACGGCATTATTCACGGATTCCTGGAGCACCTGCGCCTTGCCGAGCGAATTGCGGAAGACCACTACCCCGATGGAGCTCATTTCGGCGCGATGACGTGCTGTTTTCACATGTTACGCGTGTTTGTGTTGCATTGGTCGCGGATCGTTGGTTGATGAGGTCACGTATGGACGTATGGGTAACTGTAGTTTGGTGTAACGGAAGGTTTGAGGTGGCGTCAGGGCGCCGGCCGCGGCGGGAATGGCGCGTGCCACTCGGGCGCACCTGGGGTGCTAAGGGGCGGTGCGGGGGGATAAACAGGGGTACTTACGCTCACTAGTTGCACACATGCCCTTTTCAAAGGGCGGCCCGGGGAAGCGTTCCGTTCAACTCTAACAGTGTCCCTTTCGCACGCACACAGCTGCGACAGACGGTGAATTGAATTGATATAATTCTTTACATTGCGGCGATATATTTTTTACGTAGTGGTACCATTTTTGGGCAAAATTATACATAATTTTTATCTTCTTCTTATCATAGGTGAATCGCTGATTTAAAATTTTATCCAATTTTCCGGAATAATAAACGTTTTTTATTGCATTAGTAACCAGACTGGCTATTGATTTATTGAAAGATTATACCAAGGAAAAACAGCCACTATAAACCACTTCCTTACTAAACTAGAATAATCTTTCTTTTCTATCTACCCAGGTACATTCCAGTATTTTCCATGATTCTCAAAAATATTGTAGCTTTCGATTTCGTAGGGGTGTAGCTGATGTGTGTGTCACATCACACATACCTACCAGTATTATAAACTGAATAGCTCGTGTGGCTTGCACACATGCACTAATGGAGCTAAAACCGTTCGCGTGCTTCAATGGAATTTCGAAAACGAATGCGCCGGCGCAGGGGGTTGAACGGAGCCCTGCGCTCGATCCGGAATTTATTAGTTTTATTTTTTTTCGTACTTGTTAAGCAGTATTCTTTAGATTTTCACAGCTAAGCTGTGTTAAATTTAGTGAATTATATTTATTTTGTGTCTGCCTAGTTTAACTAACCGTTCTCAGCGGCTTTTACACGCCCGCAGTTTGGATATCAGTAAATAATAAAGGTTCCCGCGGGAACCTATTATTTTCTCGGCATAAAAATAATGGTGTTGCTGATGTCTTTTCATCAGGTGGCCCACTAACCTATTTGCCTACCGTATAGTATAGCATAAAAAAGAACTCTCAAATGTATTCACAGAAACGGCAGTACCGATGGCAGTACAGTACAGGGGTGGAAAGGTCCTCGAGTGCTGGACGGCTTTTAAAGGTCGTATTCCACGCTGTGGAAATTACTATTTCGCAGCTGATTGATTTAACAATAATTTTATTAATACCAATATGTGAAAATGTGTTTATAAACTAGTAGGATCGAGCGCAGGACTCGTCACGAAGTATACGTAGTGGGAACTTCGGTACAACGGTAATATTGGGTTTTTATGTACCTAATTGCCTAGTTGTAAAACTTAAATTTCCTATTTGTTTTCAGTACAACTGCAGGAAGCGATTTTTTAAGTAAAGCTTCAAAATGCCAAAAGCACATAAAGCCTTGAGAAAAAAATGCTCTTGGAAAATGTGGGAATGGGACCAATAAAACTTATATTTGAATTTGATGATGTGACATGTTGTAGAATATGATTATTCTAAAGAACTACATTCTATATGTGCTTTGAAAGGCTATTGCTATCTAAAACAAAATTACATCTATTGTAAATTCCATACCTAATGCCTACTCACTCAAAGTTTAAAAGAAACAAAACACAAACGGAAACACAATCAGCTGAGCAGAAATGGCGGCAAAACATCGCTCATATGTTCAAAGTACCACACATACGCATATATTTGCTGTAGTGCATTTGTCCGTGTGTTTCTCCCACGCGACAGCTGCTAGTCTATCCTTTGTGCCTTGGCGCGTGCCACTGTCCTTCACAACTGACTCCATTGTTATCAGTTGCTATTGAATTGCTATCGTTCGCCCGGCTGCAGGGTTAAAGGGGAAAATTGATTTCCTTTCTACTTAGATGATTAGGGCTGTTAGTCATCAGTTAGGTATTGCGCAGTTGATTAAGAGTAGATTTTATTTGTTATCTACTACTTGATACTACTACTTATTGTCTTTTGTAAATGTATACATAAACGGTAATTTCATACATACTATGTGTTTTTCTTGTAGGAGTAGGCAGTTGCATTTATATCGCATTTTATTTTTATATTTTTTACAATTTTTAGGTAAGAAGGTAGGGCACAAATGTGCCAAAAACGCGAATGTCTAGCTGTCAAGTATCAAACATCAAATCTTTAATTGCTCTTCTATTGTAGTAAAAAATATTGCAAAGGTCTTTGACACATAAGCATGCCATGCAACGCGTTTTACTGGGAGACTGAAGGATAAAAATCGCAATCCGTCAAAGAACCAAAGTCACTGACATAGCGCACAGTATTGGCAAGCTGAACTGACAGTGGGCTAACCATATCTGCCGAGGAGCCGACTATCGCTGGAATAAACGAGTTCTTGAGTAGCGACCGAGCGAGTCGACTTGTTCCTTAATGGGGGCAGCCTATGTCGAGCAGTGGATTAATCCAGGCTGATGATGATGATGATGGCGATAAAATTTCCCATCCCACAATGATAAGTCAGGTTAGCTCAGGTCCTAAAGTCCGCTCTGAATTGTAACAGTTTTAATTGTAGCAGAATACCAAAAACGCGTCAAACTGCCATTGAGCTGTGATTGCGGCCCAATCACAATTCAATCGCGATCTAGTAGAATACCAAAAACGTGTCAAGCTGCAATTGAGTCAAATTAATAATTAACAATCCAATTACCATTCAATCACGGTTTAGTAAATTGGCTTATTTGAGGCCCAGGAAGCGTAACGGTGAGTGCGCGTGCAGTTGCTTGCTGCAACAGCCGCGAGCGGTGTGTTCATGCGAAAAAAAACCAGGGTGTGTTGCATTTCATCGTACGAGCCTCTTTGTATATGTCAAAATCTTTGATACGAAACAATTGAAGACGTGCACGCGAGTCGTTACTGCAACGAACCATTCGCCGCGTATTCGCGAGATCTAGACACACCTTTACAGTATTATTAAGGTCTCAATACTTATTTTGTTATTTTGTTCGTAAAGTTTTCCTGGGTTGGAGTACATACATGTCTTGGGAAGTGATAATAAATTGTTGTGAATTGGTTGCGTATGTTATTTTAGTAGGAAGATATACGGGTGTAGCAACAGGTTCCTAGATGTTCTACTTTAAGTAAGACGGCAGTATAGGCATAAGTAAAATGTGATTTTTTTATGTTATTGTTGGCAGACTGGACAGAGGAGTGACGATTGCTCCACCGACAAGAGTTATTATCTTAAATATATAATGATATGATGATGATGTATAAATAACTAGCTGGAGGTCAGCTAAGGTGGGTGTTACGACTGCTAAATTCGTGCCGTGAGTTGTTGGTTCATTCAAAAATCCCAATAATTAAAGATTCAGTTTCTATATATAATAAGTATGTATTTAAAAAAGTATATAAGTAGTATACCAGTTTGCTAGCACCCATAGCACAAGCTTTGCTTAGTTTGGGGCTAGATGACGCTGTGTGAATTTGTCTACGAATAATTATTTATTTATTTATTTATAGATTCAGTTTTCCTTAATTTAAATTTTCCAGTAGTGTTCTCCATTTCGCCAGGTCTTCGGCATCCTCGCGTTATAATCCGTCGGCTTATTAGATTACGTTATAATTTTAAAGAAAAGAATTTGCCAAATGTTATGTAGGTACTTTCGTTCTCATATGCGCTTCTGGCAAAAAGTCAAGGTTAATTTTCGTTAATATAATAGTTAATCTCTTTCATTACTAGTTTTTAATAATTGTACCTAGACTAGAAGTCATCATCATCTTAGCTTTAATGTCCCGGTTGTGCTCTCGAGAACGAGGGCATCGGGGTTCGCCTTGACCATGATCCAGGATTTGGCGATCAGGTAATTACAGTGGAGCGACTACCATCTGATCTCCGTGAACCTGCTACCAGGGGAACCTATCCAGATTGGATCATGGTTACAAATTCAGTTGCCTGAATTTGCAGGTTTCATCACGGTGCTTTCCCTCACCGTAAGAGCATCGGTTAGTATTCAACTAATGTACATAACTCAGAAAAGAGTCATTGGTACCTAGACTAGAAGTAACTGCAACTAAACCCGGGACGAGACGCCTTCTTATTTTATACGAGCAACTTTTTAAACGGAATTTTTGCTCAATTGTATGGTAGAGCATGGTGGAGCAAAGTAAAGATGCCGGTGGAAACATTCATATTCAGAATATGTAATTGAATATGTCATAGGGATTACTGCTTGGTGCACAGAGTGAGCTAAACGGCTTAATATTCCAAAATGCGTCCTGTAATACAAGATGCATGGTTTTTTCCTTGCCGCTTGCTCACCATCTTGCAAACATGTGGCTTATGGTGCGGCGAGCTAAATTTAGCCATTTCACCCATATGCTTATGGTGTTCCAAGGGGAAGGTGTAGCAAATCAGGTTCGAGAACAGTTGCTAAGGTGCTTTTAATCTGTCAAAACAATGCTTCACCCTTTGAGTTTATTTTAAGCGGGCGATTGATGGAGGTAAACCTTGTAATGACTCGACCAGTGTGAATTTGAGAGGCGAAAGTTTTACTTTGGACTTTGAGAATTAAATGGATTCCTAATGTGATTTTTGGAAATACTTTAAACTGTTATAATCTTGAGTTATCTTGGAGCTAAACATTGTAAGACTCAAGCATAGCGTGAATTTCAGAGGCGAAATTATTACTTTGGCCTTTGTGAATTAAAATGGACTGGAAGAAAATGGACGATCCGAGGTATCTTGACTATAATAATTGAACTCTACTCTGGATCTAGTAAATTTAACTTTGGTTAATCATGGCCCAGCCCATTTTTGTAAAAACCCTTAAGCGTCAACAGTCCTGACCCTGACTTGTTATATGAAACTCTTTTATGTTTACATACAAACAAACCTGTGTTTCCTCACAGCTGTGCTGAATGGCTTGTCCGACCTTCATACTAACCTATCTCAATGAAGGTCGCCTTGAAATAGGGCCTCGCTATTGAGGGTTTCCCCGTCTCAAGACGGCATTATTTCTTATTAGAAACGATTTGAGATGTAACGCTGTTTGGTTTTGGTCTCGGTATTGATTTCGGTCTCATTTTTAGACAATTTGCTACTCAGAGTTGTTGTAGAGCCTAAATGCATGTAAGGGGAAAAATATGAAAATAAAGAAAATATAGAAAATAGTAAAGCTACTTGCAATAAAGTCTCTACCCTATTTTCCATATTCTATGATGTAATAGGCACAGTGACTCAATAGAAAAAATTATCTAATTGTGTACTTTTAAACAAGATATTAATAATCAGAGCGAACTCGAATGGAAGTTTGAAGTTAAAAGCCTATACCAGTATCATACACAAACCCTGAAAAGGGTTTAACAAGTCCAATCGCATGGAAATCGACTGCTATCTAGATTTAAGATGACCTTTCGCGGTACTTCACTCACTGACTAAAGTCTGAAGGCTCCTGTAGTGCCTTTATTCTCATTGCCATTTATGTATCAAGAATTCAAGATTCTTGCTTACAACTATTGTATGCTTTTTAGCTTTCAACTGTGGTACATGGCCGCAGTAGGATTCAACCCCGGTACCTTTCGCTTACGAGTCGGATGCCTCAAACATTCGACCACCGACGCATAACGGGCCAAATTGAAAACCAAAATTACGATTACTGAACGTGTAACA
Organism: Blastobasis lacticolella; assembly: GCA_905147135.1. Classification (NCBI taxonomy): domain Eukaryota; kingdom Metazoa; phylum Arthropoda; class Insecta; order Lepidoptera; family Blastobasidae; genus Blastobasis; species Blastobasis lacticolella. The sequence goes on from LR990050.1 coordinate 13,109,702, forward strand.
TTAACTTACAAGAATTTGGCCTAAGTCTTATTCAAAACTTACTCCCCTATATTCATTAGGTCTATGGGACAGGAATAAAGGAGAACCTTCAACTTGAAATCGGAATAAGCTAAGGTCATATAGACAAAGCGTAGCGGCGGGCGGTGCATCTAGACGCTAGACTTATAACCAAGGGGTTATTTCTAAAGGCCTTAGTATCCGGCCAATGGTTTTGAATTATGACGAGAGCATGTTATGAAGTTGTATGAATAAGGCAATATGGGGCGCCAGCGAACTTGGAAGCTCTGCAATTCAGCGATGATGTTAGACGGCATGTGAGACTAATGAATTTATTTGAATGGAACCTATGTTTACCTTACAACTTAAGTATTAAAGATAGTCGGACGAACTACTAATAATTTCGTGAAAGGTGAAGGAAATGTGACAATTCATTCTCCACCAGGTCAGATGTGTTCACATGGGGGTTTTATTTTTTGTGGTTAATTTAGTATTCATATACTTCATTGAAATTAATACTTTTAATAACCATTACTTTTAATGAAGCGGCCAATGATAAAATGTTATAATATAAACCCTAGCATCACTAGAAACAGTTTTTGAAGATATTGAAAATAATAATAACACACACAGGGCTCATGAGGTTACTGATAAGTATGTGGTAATTCCACTGAGATCACACCAGTCATAGTCTCAACCAACGGCCTCGTCCCAACCTCTCTCGTGGCTATCTGAAGAGATTCCAGAGGCGCTCCAGAGAGAAGTATTGTTGAATAATGCCAGGATTGTCTTCTAATTCCTTTTCAGCCCTAGTCCTCGACCGTTTGGCCTTCTCTGCCGAGAGCTATACTCCGTTACATGGGAAGGAAAAACGATGTAATCTGTAGATAATTCAATATTTATTTATTTGCAAGTGAATAACATGTTTCATAGTCGATTCAAAACATTTATTTCAAACCTGTTGGCGTGCTAACCGTTTCTCAGTCTTTGGATCAAAAGGTTTCTCAACTCCCTCTCTGGTACAGACATAATACGCTTTTCATACTCATTGTTTCACACCAGACGGCAAAGAAACTAGCCCCTGGGTTTCTTTTGGACCACCGAATGTAGTGCATTCATATTGAATGGACTCTTTGCAAGCTCCTTACCAATTACAACGTTAACTCTGCGCCCGTAAATCTCAAACTACTTCGAATTTGCACTCTATTCCTTCTTATTAAGAGTATCCTTTAGTGAAGCTGATTGAATTGTTAAATTGGCAATAAGATGCAAGATCAAGTCCTTGTGGCGGCCGTTCCATGCAATTATTTGGTCTCGTTTTCTATAGTGAGACCGTTACTGTAATGTTATTGTGATTTAATTTGCCAATGCGGTGAGAACACCATCTTTATGTTATTATTATTATTAAGAAGGTTTGAAGGTACTCCATGATAATACGACTTGGTGAAACGTAGGTATCAATAGGTAGTATTTCTAAATAAATTGGTAGACAGCAATCAATATGGTTAGTTATAAATGTAAAAACAGATTATAATGTGATTATACCTTGGACTACAATAAAGGAGTAAGTTAGGTTTACGGTTTATACCATTTGCAGGGTGTAGATTGCTATTTTAAATTAATGTTCATTTTTATTGTATTTCCAATCTATATTAAAATTGTAAAGGGAAAAGATTTGTATTTTTGTATGTTTGCAATGAGTAAACTCAAAAATTACTAGACCGTTTCTAAAATTATTTCACCAATAGAACACTACCATAACATGTCACTGAGTAACTAAATAAGCTACTTTTTATCGCGGGAAAACAATAGATTCCTAGGAAAGTTGATTGGATCTGAGCGCGGGTGGAAGCCGCTGATATATATTTACTTAGCAACTTAGAGAAATTCGTTGATAAAATAATCGATTCAGTAATGGCTGCGACTGTAATCAATCTCGATAGCATTATTATTATTCGAGGCGGACGTAACCGTCCAAAAAATATCAGAAGAGGCAGATGTTTGGGCCCGCGCCGGTTACGCACACCACTACGCGTTTTATCCTCTTCCACTTACAAGGAATTTCTATAAGAGTGAGCGAGAGGGGGAAGCAGAATAGGGGTTGCTACGGGGTTTTGCCACGTGACCTGCGCCTACGCACACATGAGCGGGAAGGGAACCCTCGATCATTTTATTGATCTCCGGAATAAATCTCAGTGTTTAATTCCATTGTACGATCCGAGAAATAGATAAATGTAATTTCGGGTTTAATTGTTGGGGGGTGCGTTTAATTTATTATTCTACTTCGCTGGAATTTTATGCTTAGTAAGTTAAGTAAGGAGTTACAATTAATATGTATAATGGATGTCTTGGTTATGTGGAGTTACTCTTATTTTGAATTCAACCTTTCCATTGAGAATTTATAACAACTATTTTATAGCTTTTTTGGCTGTTGTTAGAGCTTTTTATTTGTAGGCATGTAAAATATGAATAAAAAATTAATAATCATCTTGGCGTTAATGTCCCGGTTGTGCTCTCGAGAACGGGGGCCCGGGCTCCGCCTTGACCATGATCCAGGATTAAGCGATCAGGTAATTACAGTGGAGCGACTACCATCTGATCTCCGTAACCCTACTGCTACCAGGTTAACCTGACCAGATTGGATCATGGTTCAGATCGAGGTTCAAATTCAGTTGCCTGCATGAATTTACAGGTTTCGTCACGATGTCTTCCCTCACCGTAAGAGTATCGGTTAGAATTCAACTAATGCACATAACTCAGAAAAGAGTCATTGGTACATGTACATGGCCGCAGCGGAATTCGAACCCGGAACCTCTCGCTTACGAGTTGGATACTCAACCGCCCGGCTACCGATGCTCTATGTAGAATATGAATGTCTTAGTTTAAAAGTTTTCGTAAACTGTTAAAATGTATTAAAATAAAATTTTCTATAAGTAATTTTCATCATGAATAGGATCTACTTTGTTCGATCGTAGATGTCGGGGTAGGTTAAAATAATTAGCGGACTGTGTTTAAAAATGAATTTAATACGTTGAATATCTATTGAAGGAGTTACAGCGGTGATGAGAGGCTTAAAGAATCTAAAGAACAAAAAGTTAAACGGAGAGAATTAAAGAATTAAATTTAAAAATAAACCCGTTATACAATTTTGGTAGGTAAGGGATATTAATTTACAAAATATAAATATAAAATAAAATATAGAATATATGTACTTATGTATACATTCAGTTTTATGAAATGGAACATACAATAAAAGTCTCCAAATCTAGAATAAAAAAAACGCACACATTCGTCTACCGTAATCGAACTTTCCATTTATGCTAATAAGACATTTGCAGTAGGCTAATCTACACCACAAAACATTACAGCTAAGTGCCTATAAGCAGCAGCTTCCGTCAACATGAAAGTGTGCGCCGCCTAACCACTCCATAAAGGCTCCACGGCAAAATAATATCATCAAGCTCATTGGCCGACAATTTAGAGAGTTTGTAAGAAAAACAAACTCCTGGACTCGTATCCAGTTACAGCTACTTAAACTGTCGTCGGGCGAACCACCCACACGGCTCCTTTTTGTTTTTTACCAATCTTTTTATGCAACGAAATAGGTTTCCTGATAGAAAAACAAACACTCGTTCATTGAGTCGGATATTTGGACTCGTACGACGTCTCGTTGCGAATGAGTGATGGATTTCAAATGACTCTCGACCCGGCGGAATGACGCTTCCGCCTGTGATGGCACCGAATTATGATTCGGATGACATGCCATTTGGGGAAACGATGTCTTATTCTGTTATTGTCTATGATTACGATTGTAATGATATAATTTTTTGACGAGAATAAGTATGTTATTACTAGATTTTGCTGGCGACTTCGTCTGCGTAAAATTCTCTTACTACGTTCCGGACCCGTTCGTGAGGGAATTACATTGCATTTCGGGATACATTTTTGCCTATGTCTGAGCTATCAAAATTCGTTCAGTAAGTAGCTACTTATTGCGTGATGGAGTAACATCCATCCTTACAAACTTTCGCATTTAGGTACAATATTAGTAGGTTAGGACTGTGAGTGTTCATATTGCATACTGAGATAACAGAAACATTCCTAAATCCTATTTAGGTACAATACTTATCGATCGGTAGATTGGACAGCGATTTTATTGATTAATTTGCAAACGGTTACAGTACCAGCCAATTACATTATAAAGGTATGTCATATAGGGCATGGTACTCTACAAAATCCCTAAATTCGACTTTGTCTCTTTGATTCTAAGCATGGAAGTAGTAAGAGCATCTAAATCAATTATTGATTCCTGGAGATTAACCATACGGAGATTTTGTTACACAAATTTCATGCAGATAGCATTACGGGAGTTATCTGTGCATCGTCAGAAGCGTTTGCGGTATGATATCATGTCAAGTTATAGGAGTGCGCGATCATCGCTCTGACATATCGCAGGCAGCGATCCTAATCGATGTCTAAACGTAGAGTTGCATTTCACGATTCGCTGGCAACGCTGGAATGCCGTAGGAAAGGAAAGGTAGCAGTTGATCTGTTATGAGATGTACTGGAAAGAAAGATATAAGCTTTAGTTCGCTGTTTCATTTACTTACTATATGTTGTCTTTCGAGAACTTTTTACATTTGTGTTTTGTCTCATTATTCCTAGATCAATTGGTGCATTGTCACTAGATTCACTGCATTGTTTATAACGCCTTGGATGAATAAAACCGACCCACTATGGTCATCATCATTCTAGCGGTCATCCCGACTTCTGCCAGGGTCCGCTTTCCTGCTTGTCCTCTTTCACTTCGCTCAGTTTGAATTCACTCTCGCATACCTCGTAGTTATAGCAGTCCATTGATAACTCAATAAATAATCAAATTTTGTCACTAGATGTCGAGGTTGAACAACTGGAAACCCCAGACCTTTGCCATGGCTACCAGGATCTTATATATCAGATAATCAAAATTAACTTTTTCTTCAGATTCTGATTCGTGTTAGATAAGATTGTGCTCAAATAGCAGTTCCCAGGCTGGTGGCATGTTCCGGGCATCAAGAGCTGCCACCGCATTCCGTGGTAAATAGTACAACGAGTCCATTAGATGTCTTCCTTCATTCGGACGAAACAAAAAAGCATTGTAGGTAGCCACTACCGTAGACGCCTTTGATTTACGGCAAATAAAAGTTTTGGGACCTTTTTAGCCGCTGCAATTAAAATATTTCAATTTTTTCCCAACCATCCCTCAGTGGGTGGTAGGCGACAGTTCTCACGAGGCTATTAAATATAATTTTATATTGTTTTTCTTACAATTTATAGCTACAATGCCCTCGTATTTGTGTCCACAGCTATGGTTTATGAGGATGCGATTCTAAACGGTGGCGCAGTCATTATGCTGTTTTTTGCGGCGAAAAAAACTTGTCGGAAACTTTGTTCCGATCGCTTCGTGACGGAACAAGATTATGTCGGACACTCGTCGGTTTTAAAACTTCTGTTGGTATCAATGCAAATGTGAGACTGATTACGATACGGTTATGATACTTTGCAGATTTATCATAGATTCAATGAGAATTTTTAGAGAATGATTACTATAACAATACGTAGAAGGATCTTAACTGCATTTCATAGCATCACGCCGATTAATTGCCAGCGATTCAAAGAACCCTTTCGGACCATTTGTCCCAATGTCAACATTCATAATACGCGATGTTATCGCACAGTATGTAATGTCTCTCACACACGGTCGCTCACATAAAATAAAATCCTATTATAAACGATTTGTGAAACGCGTTGTCAGCATGACACTGGATGCGTTATTGAATATTTCCTTTTTTATCAAAGGGTAAAAGTATGATAGCTCTGTCCAATGGACAATGTTGTGATGAAATGTCTTGAGGGATGCACAGCATGTGGCGAGCGCTCACCGTTTGGAAGCCGCCTTTGTGTTATTCTCCCAAATTAACATATTATTTTAATTTTTAATCCCTTCCCATTAAAGTTGTGTCAGTAGGCAACCAACTGACAAGTTGGGAGCTTCTTATGACAATCTTGTCACTCAGCGTGATGTAAATTATGTTCTGATAATAAAAATCAATTTTATTTGGATATTATAATTCTAAATTGCTAACTCGTTACAAAATTCTTCAGTCTGTTTGTTACATTTTTAAGTTTGTCGCAAATGTTGTACAAATACATCAACATTATTTTGTACACATCGAGGCAAATGCTGTTGCAGAACTTGCAGATAAAAGGTCAGAGCCCTATTTTCTTTCTTTATTTTGAACCGCCCGCCCCGAGCCTGGTTTTCAATTTCGATTTTGGGCAAGGAAAAATCAATATTTCGATGCATTATACTAAGTTTCCCTATTTTGAACCGTTCGATGAATGAATAACGCTTTATTGCACAATGAAAAGTATGCAATGGGTAACTTAAATTAACAGCAGGAGAAGCAACAGGCGGCCTTATCGCTTAAAGCGATTTCTTCCAGGCAACCTTTTTGAGTAGTTAACTGTTGACAGAAGTGCATGATAAGGAAATTCGATTTTGGTGTTACAAATATAATTTAAAACATATTGAATTTTTCACGCCAAAAATCAAACTTTGAACCGTTAGAGTCGTTGCGAACGATTAAAGAATAGGCACTTTATTTTTTTACCGGGCCCTATTTATTTAACTATTCGCCTGGAGTTGACCTTTCGATTTTGATTTTTGGCCTTCACAATTTTATATTTTGATGCATGACTCTGAATTTTCCGTTTTTTGAACCATTCGCATTCAGTGTAGCCAACGAAATTTATAAAATATTGAATTTTTGTTACCGAAAAACTTATAATTTAAAACCATTTTTCAAAAATAGAGCCCCTGAACTCTGAATGTCTATGGTCAAGTCCTTGTTTCATTAATTTTCCATAAAAATTCTATTTAAATCAGATTGTTTTTCGTTTCTTTTTCCCTAGATGTTTTATGTTACTCAGTGACAAACGACCACCTGATCCACCTGATGAAAAGCGTAAAGCCTTCAAACAATCAAACTAATATTTATTCATTAGCATAGAAGATTACCTACATAAATACTTAGCAAATCGCCCAACCAATAACCTCTTAATTCCCTTAGCACATACAGAGCCCGCAAGTATAGCACAATAAGATAAATTACCAAGCGAACAAACATAAACTGGCGCTGCACTAAATCACGTCGGCAAGGTGCTGTATTACGGTTATCTATTGCAATAACTCGTTGGGCGTTAAAACGGCCGCGAGCTCGCAAAGGGAACAATTTAATTGAATAAAATTAGCCAATAAAGTTCGCTTGTCGAATCCTACAATGGAATACCGCGTGCGTACGGGCTTGGTCGTAAAATGCCTTATTTAGTGGCTCCTCCTCGGGGAATCCACATTAAGGCTTGCCTCGGCACGCTTACAAGTGTTCAATACCTTATGGGAGGTAATAGTTTTGTGCCATTGTCGTTGCGGATTGTCCAACAGTGTTTATCATGGCGAGGTTTCGAGCGCCAGAGTGCGGTTGATGGGATAGTAGGCGGATTACTTTTATTTTTAAATGTAGCTGTCGGTTGGTATTTAGCGAAAATAAGCCATAGGTTATATAAAGTGAAGTAATCCTTCTTGAACCCAATCATATAAAATACACACAGAATTGTTATGCATATTGTGACTACACTTGTAGTATGGATTATATTTTTTACGCCTTTTTTGAATGTAGATTTTGATTCGAAGAAATATCCATATTTTAAAACGAAAAAAAACGGCACATGTAATGACACGAAACTTTCTACAATCGAACATTAGCCGCGGGTGGATTTATTAAATTCGATTTATTTCTCGTAATCAAACATCGTCGGTGTAATTTCGCGTTATTAATTCCGAAACTGAGTAATGGCGAAGTCCCGTTGTCTTAACAAATAAACATTAAGGTGAGTGCACTTGGCTCAAAGGCGGGGAGCACGCGCGGGCCCCGGGGCGACGCGACGCTGCTCACAGCGAGGACTTAATCAACTTGCCAATTAGGTCGTGTTTGCCTAAACCTGTACCGATTGAGAGATGCCTTTTTTACCCACTCACTAAAGAAAGGAAAGGCCCGATAGAACCATCGGCAGGAACGTGGAAAAATTTACTTTAACGCATAAATATTTACGACCATGACTTTATGAAACACGTGTACACTTATCTAACCAGAATCGGTATGTGGCGTATTGGCACTCAATTTCGCGTAACCGTGTAACTAGTTGCAGTGGTTATAAATACTTAGCTCTCAAAATTAACGGCTCAGTAATAAGTGACGAAGAACTTAATAAGACAGGTGCTCTCGCCTTCTATGAACTAATACGTACGTCGAGACGGCACGCTCTGAATATTCAGAGGATGTAAATCGAGACACGTAAATGTCAGCTTCCACATAACAAGATAATTGCAATTGTTGGATATTATTATGCCAATATAATAAAGCGAAATTGTTGAAGCCGTCGCTGTAATGATGTATCTCGGAAGTGGGCACGGGCGCGCGCCTCCGCCGTGCGTTGAATGCTAAGCGACACCGAATCGGCGCCCGCGCAGCCGTCGCCCGCGCAGACGCCAGCGGCCGCAATAAGCGAATTCAGCACACCAACGCTCAAACACACGCGTATGGTGTCAACACAAAAACGCGACACTTTTTACGCAGCTGATTTATCGGCAAATTCCTTCACACCCTTCCTGCTTGCTGCTTGTTGCTTGTTATCCATGTAGAGTGCAAATCCCTCGTCCCCAATCAACATAAAAATCTCGGCTCATAATTGTAACTCATGCGGAATTTCGCTATTTGCAACTGTTCCCGTGACTAATGCCGGCCGCCGCTTTGTCGGCTGCGGTAATGAGACGCGCGCGGCCGGGAGACAAATTCGCCCCATAAATATCGCGGGATGCGTCGATCTGCATCGTTAATTCAGCAAACTGGATATCGATATCGTAATTCATTCGCATCTTTATTACATCATTTATCCGATGCATCAAAAACGTCCCGCTAACTGTTTCGGCCCCTGAATATAAATAGACGCATCGGTAGAGTCGGGCCCAATTAAAATATCGGAGCTTCAGGCAATGACCAAAAAATTCACTTTGACGTTTTTGTAAAAGCAGAAATTCGCAGCTGTCGCATAAAATTGTAGCCGAAATGAAGCACTATTTCATGAAACACGAATGCGATAATTAAAATGATGGATCCCGGTCGTGAGTATCGGTCCACGTGGCAGGTCGCTGCGGGCGCGGAGCGACGATTATTCCAGAAGAACGAGTGTTCCTGAAACCCGAATTAGCTTGCACTGACATACCGGACACAGAAGCATGCCACACACGCGGCCTCATCCGCCAATCCTTTATGCAAATGCACCCATATCGCGGTGCAGTTTAATGCAGTGCCCGTACTAACGGCATGGGCGGAAGGCGCACGCGAACGACGCACACTGCCCTGCAACTCTTTTATTGCAGCGCTACTTTGTAAAAGCTTTAATTAACATTTTTCGAAGTCAGAATTTTAATATTGACTCGCACTAATCGACCAGCCCGGGCGATGTTGCGGCGTGTTAGCAACTTGTTAACAGCTTCGCGAGACCTCATTATTTACTAAACAAACTGCGATAAGAACTAAACAAGCGTCTTGGACCGCTTTCGAGATTTGCGGATGGGAAAAAAATGGGCAGTTTTTTGTTATTCACCTGTTTTTCGGTACGATATCGTCTGCGGCAGTACCACCCGTGTTCTAATAAACACTTATCGGTTCCTGATCTTAGGAAGCGAAGAATTATGGCATATTTAAACAATTTATGGGTGCCGCAAAACAAGGGACACGCTGATAAGCCTCCCGTTCGCCGATAACGTTCTTTGGATCATTTGCCGAATACTATATTTCACATCAGCACCGTAGTGAGAAATATGTATTGTATTGTGTAACCAAGTGCATACAAATGAACAAAAACGAATTTGTTTACCAATTCGGACCAATAAAATATATAAAGTAAACCACATAACTGCTTGTTTTGATTGATATTTGGGATGATTTCGATATAAAAGAAAAATAAATATTTGTAACAGAGCAGTGCGAATGATCGAGTCTGCCTATTCTCCTTCAGACAAAAATGAAGGTGAGAAATAAGAATCAACAAATTAAGACATTGATGTCAATAACATTACCTATTTTAAATATCTAATGAACTCTAATGAATTGTATTTTACAGATAATTGCTAATGGTAATAATATTGGTCGCATACGAATCGTCATTTATGATTATTGTATTAGTTACCGACTTCTGTCTTTTTTGTACTTTTGTCATGGTGAGACGAAAATCAAATTGAATGTATTGGCACGAATGGAATTTCCTGGCATGTATCGTCAACATAACAATTTACCCGAAGTGCATTTAATAACACTTCGGGTAAATTTTTGCGAATGCGAATGCGAATGGTTTTGACATCTCTGGTGTTGCTAATATCTATATGCAGCGGTGTCTACTTTTCATCCGGTGCCTTCTTTGCCTTCCGTATGACATAAAAAATTGGTGCAAACGCGAGTACCTATACCCTGGATTAACGTTTACCTACCCAATTTAGAATATATTTTACAAAATGTCGTGTTCTTCCCAGAGTCGGTACCAAAATAGTTAGATATTTAATACACACTTAATTTAGGTACATATTACGTGGGAATATTCACTTGGGCCACTTGGCCGGAAAAGTTGGTCCGACAGTCGGATCAAGTAGAAAAATCCTGATAGACGTTGCCCAAATTAATAAAATGGTTGACAACGAGATTACAAATTCCAGTGTCTCCCATTTTTGAATTTAATAATTTTCTTTCCAATACCAAGAAGAATAAAGATTGCTGTTGATTCGGTTCTCGGGCCTAACTTATCAGAGCAAGTGGTCTATAAGAATTAATAAACCTGATTTATGACAGTTTTAACAATAATCGTCCTGTTTTAATATGGTAATAATTTTACACCCACATTAGTTCTCGTAATAGGCATTGTGACTATTAATTCTAACGCTAAGAACAATGATAAAAGAGGGCTAAAGGCCCGAAACCATTCTCTCGCGGTCGTTGCGGTGTAGTTTACAATATCCAAATGTAACACAATATTTTCTGCCGACCGTGAAATTTGGTGCACCCATTGACGTCTTAATCCAATCAAGAAATTGATGCCCAAATTAGTTTATAAGTTGTTGTGTTCCAGTCGTTGCGGCTTAGTTTATTTATGCATTGATAGTCCGAATGCGTGTCCATAACATTAAACTTCGACAAATTGAGATAGGTCCGGTCGGTTGTAAATTGTCATTATAATTAGTAAGCAATTTCGGCGGTTTGCTTTTGGACGATGATCGGTTTCGGAATTTATTAGGTTAATAATTGTTTCTTTAATGTTTTGTGGAAGACGTACAGGAAAATTTTGGCTCAGTGTAAAATTGTGTTTAAAATATTTGATTAAGTATGTTTTTTTCTTATTCCATACGGAATACCCACAATAGGTAGGTATACATATTTTTAAAACTTCACCATATTTATTAAGAAGACACTCTAAGATATACTACTCGTACGATATTGTTTAAGTAATATTTAATTTCTGAGGTCTATTACTTAATTGCGCAGTTGTTTTCACCAATAACAACAAGACTATCACAAAAATGGTATCATTCCTTCAAAACTATCGGTGTAAGATATAGCACTTAAAAAATTTAAACCGATGACAAGGCTTTTATAATCACTATTTAAACCAAAACCACTGAATTCACTCGAAAGTGTTTTACGTACAAAGTAGAGATATTACGATGAAACTTCATTATCCGTCGTCTCCTCACATTACCACCTCATTATGTGAGTATCAATTTGGAGGGAATATGGCGCCGGGCTATTTCGTCATCTCAATTGTTGACTTGATTCTAAAGGGTTATGTAAGGGTTGTCAAAAGGTAACTTGACTATTAGGTAATATGTAAGTATTTAATATTTTAGTATTCACATTCATATTCATTTATTCGTTTTAATAATCGTAGTAGAGAGTCATATGATGGCTCACTTAATGAATGATGTGGTAGTAGAAAACGCTTGTGTATGTCATACCGGAAAACAAAAACAGAACACATGGAAACATGTAACTGATATCTCACGAAAAAGGTTTATGCCATGCCATATTTATTTTATTCAAATAATTGGATAAAAAATTTTCAAATGTAGTATTTTGGAATAATAATGGTGTATGGTGCTTCTGACATTGTTTTATGTGCATTCGGCTTAGTATATATTTGGCCACCCCGTTAATCATTGTCTAAAATGGAACGAATTAATGAAACAACTGAAATTGACTCCGATAAATGAAATTAACTATTGGAGTGTTGGTGGCCGAATAGTTAAGGTATCCGACTCGTAAGCGAGAGATTCGAATCCCACAGCGGCCATGTACCAATGACTCTTTTCTGAGTTGTGTACATTAGTTGAATGCTAACCGATGATTTTACGGTGAGGAAAAACATCGTGATGAAACCTGCACATTCAGGCGACTGAATGTGTAACCATGATGCAATCTGGTCTGGTCTGGTTGCAGGGTCACCGAGGTCAGATGGCAGTCCCTCCGCTGTAATTATCTGATTTGCCAAATCCTGGATGGTTAAGACGGACCTCGGGCTCTCGTGCGCGAGAACACAACCGAAACATTAAAGCCACGTTGATTATTTTTTTATAAATGAAATTGACAATATTATTTTATTTTTATAAGTTTGCTGACAACCCTATCCTATTAAAACTATAATGACACAGGGCCGGTGACCGGCGTTTCTCACTCGGTCACTATAAAGCTATTATTAATACATATCTTTTTTCTAACTGCCTCGTTATCTGACGCAGGAATCCTTTCAATCCATCCATTCTATTGTTTTTGGTCCAGCTTTTTTGTGTTGATATCGATATTTTTTACGATGGGTGTATCGATAAAACAGTGATTTGTTCTTAACAGATATCCGAAGTAAGATGCCTCTAGGGCTCATACGATTCGTATATCATTCCGCGGCAATGTTTCTTTTGTATGTTAATATTTCGTTGTTATTCCGACTGTGTGTATTTATGAGCCGCTTGCGCAGCTATGTGTAGCACTTCTTTGTTTACAACGTGTTGTATAGTAATAGGGAGAATTTACTTGTTTTAACTCTGTACCACATATAATTTTTGTTTGATATTAGATTAATACATTCATAGCTTGTGCCTTTTAGGATTTTGCTTTAACCCGTAAAGCAACACACCATTTACACCACATCGAAAGCCTTTATAGTCTTTTGTTTGATACAAGCTTGCTCTACGTTAGTATTGTCATAATCTCCATGCTTGTCAGGTGGGTTGGAGATCGTTGTTTTTAAAATACTATATTAAAAGTGTACATATTAAACTATTGCTATTAATAGCACATTTTCTTTAGTTATCCCGTGACAATGATGAATTCAACTACGTTGAAATATCAGGCTACTTGTTGACCAAGTTACGCGATAAAAACCCGTAAAATCTATACACTATTTATAATAACTAATATTCTAAAGAGAAAAGTTTTGATTACGAAAATTGTTTCACTAACAGGTAGCTTGCTACAGCTACTTGGTACATTCTTTCTGAGCTGCAAAAACACGGGCAAAAACCGCGGAAGTTGGCTACTTATAACAGAAAAAAAAGTGGACAAATTCACACAGCGTCATTTAGCCTCAAAGTAAGCAAAGCGTGGGTGTTAAATAAACTACTAACATACTGTTTTTTAATAAGTAGGTACATACTTATTATACATACTACACCTAGACCCATAACAGAAATTAAATTTATCATTAAATTTCTGCTCGGCCTGGAATCGAACCCGGGGCCTCTGCGTGGCAGACCGCCATGATTACCAACAGAACCACTGAGGTTGTCAATATTTGATTCTGGTTTACTTAAATCAGTATAGACCAAGGTTAGAGTAATTAAATTCTTCCACTAAATCTTCTTGGAAGAATTATTTCGAGAATGAAATTTAAAATCGATCGAAACTCGATTGCTCAGGCTTATTTGAGTTGATCTGACACTAAACGTCTCCTAATTACGCTATATCCCGATATATTCATATTTCTTTGCTTCCATAAAGATGCTACAGTAAGATGATGATAAGAACCTTATTGTACACATTCGTGTCCTCCTGTATGGATGTTACCGACAAAGAAAGCCCAACAATATCTGAATATTGCTAAGTAGCGTGTAAAGTATTTGATATTTTATGTGGTCACTTCATAACGCCGCGAGGTATTAAGGCTATAATTTAGCCCCTAAAGAGATATCAATTTGGGGATAAAATTCGCACATTGCTGTAAGCTGCTTGTTAAAATGTAGTTTTGTCAGATTATTTGGTATCCATAGGTATATTCAAGATACGTATGTAATGTTACATAATTCGTTAAACGAATACTTTGTTGTTGTATGAAGGATTTTAAAGCGGTTGTAAGTACTGATGTGATTTTTTTCTTACTTTTTATTGAACAATAGAGTACTGAACTTAGATCTCAATTATTTTCGCCAACTAATCAAAATCAAAATTTCTTTATTAAGTAGGACATTAAATATTTTTTTCAATCGTTGAAGAGGAGGGGGTAGGAAAGTAGAAAGGAAACACATAATGACATGTTGGCCGCCCCAGGACCGTATAATCAAATCTTTATATTACTTTCTGTTCTAGAACAGGGCGTTAGCATAGTTTTTGCTTGTCTCTCATCGACACTGATCATATTTGACTGCATGGTCATAAACCTTACCTATCGATAGATAGCTTACGTAAATCACTTAACCCAAAATCTGCCCTTTGAATTTATGGCCCAAATAATTCTGTTGCCACAAATGTAACACGTATTTCATAGCTTTCCATCGAGCGCAATTAAAATGCCATGTTAAAACACCTCACCAATATATTTTCATAATTGCTACATTCCACACATCGTAGGCAACCGCGGTATCGATTCGAATCGGATAGCTATCTATATCGATTATGGTGTCGGACATGCGAGATGATTGATTCTCCTATTTGTATAATATCGTCGAGCAATCCTTAAACGGTTTGGTGGGAATTAATAGAGTTGTTTGTTTTAGTGGTCGCTTCTACAAGGATAACGGTGCAGTGGCTGTGGCGCGACGGGCGCTGTTACGTTATAGTTGTGAAGGGTAGGCAAATAGTTCCAAAGTCCGCCGTTAATGAAATAAAATCGTCTGGCTGTTCAGTCGGATGGTAGTAAGAGGAGCGTCCCCGCGGGCGCTCATCTTATTCGAAGCCTTATAATGAGGTGCTGGGAAAACGGTGCATTTGCTTTTAAGGTGTTTGTCCACGTGATGTGCGCTTTTTTGATGACGATTTTAGGTACTAATATTACTGATAAATGCAAAAGTTTGGTAGTAATGGATGGAGGTTTGAATGGGAGTTACTCTATCACGCAAACAGTACATCAGGTATTGGTGATATTTTACAGTATTGTAAATGTTATAAACCAGAAACACGTAAGATAATAATATGGTAACAATTTGTATGTAATTTTATGTGTTGATATATGTCTTTTTCTTTTTTGTTTATGTTGTGTTGTGACATTTCTAGTTATAATAAATGAGTTATTCGTTTATTTATTTAAGAAGCAGCTAAAATCCTATGTTTAGGCGGAAACCGAATTATAAGGAGACGAAGTCGCGGCCAATAGCTTGTAGTAATAGCATTTTGAAATAAACCTTTTATAAGTATTTTATATAAATTTTTTATCATCCTCTCTATCTATTTAATTTCATCTTAATTTTCCATATATGTTTGGTGAGTGTAACGTCCACATTATTTAACCGCTTCTGTTTAACTTAGAGCTGATCACAGATCAATAAATATTTATATTGTGTTAATGACAAAGAACGTTTTCGATTGAGATTTAATAGATAACATGGCGGGCTTAGCCTCTGGCCTTCCATTTCTAATGTAATACGGAGATTTATTAATGAAAGCTTTTGGACCTCATGATTCACTCATAGCTGTTCTGACTCATTTATTTTAATCGAAGAGCCCACTGTTCATTTGAATATTATTAGGAGGTATTATTTTTTTATTACTGCGGTTCAAAGGTCTTGGGATATTCGATTTGTGGACGCATCTCTATTATCCGAAGACGTTCCAGGAAAGTAAAAAGCGAAAAAATAAAAATTAAATTATTTCTCATAAGCCAGGCACTGGAAAACAAAGTGGCCGATTACAGCGAATAAAATTCATTGCCTAATTGATAGTGGTAGTAAATACTGAACAATAAAATCGATATCGATGGCTCGATCGTTAATCGAGACCTTGACTCGATTGCGCCGCGACATTGTTCTCGGTGCGCCCGCGCAGTAATTGTAGATCGCTCCCGATACTCCGGCAATTTGATGATAAATGCACCCACCGTGTGTTTACATTGATATATTCTCAACTGCACTGAACTAAGATTAATAAGTTATTATTTATTCCTGTCATACACTTTTTTATAATAGAGGAAGGTATACGAGCAAGCAGGTCATCTAATTTTAGATTAGTGATCACATTTACATACTTGGCGTATGAAATACAGAAAACGAAATATCTTTTAGACTTATCTTTTTGACAAACCGGAAGACGCGAAGTGGATGTGAATTGGGACGATATCGATATTCGACCATCGACGATATTAACATAGTAGTCTTCTATCTATGTGGTTTAGAACTCACAAAACAGATCTGTCATGAGATCGTCAGCTACAGAACATACAGCCTATTACCGCTGTACTATTTTGTAAATAAAGCTTTAATAAATAAATAAAAAATATTATGTTCGGACCGAAACATCCCGACGTAGTACATAAACTGAAGTATTTCCCAAACTGCTGTATCGTTTATAATGAAATAAAGCTAGGAACCGTCTTGATTAAACTAGTTTTCAAATGAAGAAATCGCATCGAATTCGGTCTATCCGATCTGGAGCTACGATGCCACAGACACACACAGATATAAATAAACGTAAAATTTATAACACTCCCTAAAACAAAAGGTGTGGCACTCGATAGGTAGTTTCTTCCCATAGGTTAAGGGAATGAGTGTTTTAGTACATTTGGTCGAGAGACGCTTTGGTAGAAAAGCGGAACTGCGAAAATCTCTCGCATTGTGTATAAAGTCTGTCTTGACATGGAAGGCAACTCACCGCAGGCAAAGGAGTTTTGGCGGACACGGCAAGGCAGCAAGGCCATGTGGAGGGCCTAGGGTAGAAACTATCGGCCAAACATTGCATCTAACCTCACCTATGATTGTAATGGTCGCTTCCATCAGGTATAGGTAAGCGAAGACGAGAGAGTGCATCTGTGCTAGGGCGATCACTTGCGCACGTTTGGTCACGGTCGAAACGGGAATACGCCACTAACAATGCGATTCTTCGTCGTCACGGCACTTACGAATTAATTATCGATAATTTTGTAAATGACGCACTGTACACCTGATGGTGGTAGGTTTGAGTACAGAAGCCTCTCATAAATGAGATCAAGACAGGCTATTTTTATAACATCATAGCACCAGAGAAAATTGAAATTCGATAACGGGTGACTATTAATGTCTATCCGTAACTTTACTTCATTTATTAACGAAACTTATGATTATCTTTTTGGGTAGTTCAAAATGTGTCTCTAATTGATAGGTACATTCCAAACGGGTAACAATAATGAAAAAGTCTTCCACTTATCTAGCATTTCATATTACCATCACCATATCGGCCGCTTGAGTACCTAAAAGCATAACATGTTAGCAAACCTATCGGTGTCATACTTATCCACTCCACTTCCATTATACCATAAACTAGGCTATAGCCGAACATAAGCCGTTCCTCCACTGGTATGAACGAGGATAAAATCCAGCAATTGACTATTGGGCTGCTGATGTGAACACAGGCTTGCATAAATGACCGTCAATATTCGCTTGCTGCATCCAACTTCCACATGCACCCTTTTGTAAATCGTCATTCCACCTAGTCAACATACTTTTATAGGTCGATCATACTGATATCTTTCAATACTTGTTTCGACATTGGATTTGTGGTAAGAAATCCGCAGCGGCGTTCCTCCCCTGTTATTAATGTGGGCAAGCACGCGCGACACGTGCCATTCCATTTGTCAACTCTGCTCGTTAACCGTTCGACTCTTTACATTTTTATTCGCACTGTTTACATAAGAAACACAATCGCAAACCAACATTCGGCCCTTCACGGTGGTAATTCTAAATTTAGACACACAAACGCTCCAAGAAAAATGTGAGCGAAGAAAATTTATTGCAAGCATTCCCAACGACGAGAGTCTTAAAAGCGCACTCTATTAAAATTTCCATAACGTGTACTCTAACCATAAATTAATCTAAAAGCGCTGCTCGCTCCGAAAGCTATCTCGCATGCATCACTGCGATCTGCTAAAACTCCTAGAGCTGTGTAAAAAAAACTTTAATAATTCCAATTAACCCTAATAATAGGCCCCGGGTCCAGTGGCGAGGCAGCGCGATTAAAAAGACAAATTCCTTAACCACTGGAGTACAATAGCAGGTTGCTTGCATTCCCGCGCGGCATTAACGGAGCAGCGACCGGTAGCCGCGGTCGTCGCGCGCAGATATGATTAACACAAAGCCGATACATAATAAGCGATATTGGACCAGTCCGCGGGACATAATGCGCGCGAGCAGGTTCTGGCTGGCTACGGCTAGACGCCCGTAAACGTGATTTTTAATTAAGCGCCTGCGCCGCGTTCGGAGGATACGCTGCGGGCGCAACTTTTCGTTCTATGGGTGTTCAGCAATGACTTTGTAAGTCATTGTTAGGTGTCAAAATTAACTCGGTGTCGTTCATAATCTTAATGGTTAGAAGACGCTCTGAGGTCTAAGTTCTGTACATTCGTTGAATGCTAGCCGATGCTCTTACGGTAAAGACAACCATGACTCAATTTGGTCAGGTTCCCCTAGTAGCAGGGTCACGGAGGTCAGGTCACTGATCTGCTAAATCATGGTCAAGGCGGACCCCGGGCCCTCGTGTGCGAGAGCTCAACGAGGACATGAACACCAAGACGATTTTTTTATTTATTCTTCATAGATTTTGAAATCGCGAAAACCCTCATTGCACCACAAGATCGTGAACGCACCCTAGCCGGTGTCCGATGGTAGCGGAGCCGGCCATGTGCAAGTCACGTATGAAACACGTCCGTTTTACTCTGCCCAGTTTAATTAGCGCGGCACGTGACCACCGCTAAGGGTCGCACCGCCATATCGGTCCGCAAAAAAGTACCCGCAAAGGTCCACATTTTATTAATAAGTAATAACCTCGCAATAACACCGGCGAACGAATGCCTTGGCGACAAATTTGATTTATTAATTTAATAAATGGTGCTGTTATCAAAATCTGATGTGGTGGGTAGCATTTTTAGACGCATTTTGTGAAGGTGAGTTTTTTTTTTAATTTAATTTTAATATTTAAAATTAATGAAACAAAAATATTGCGGTGGATGTGCGGAGTTACGCAACTTCGACCTACAACTACGACCAAGTACAAAAAGAGTACATCCGTGGTAGTCTTAGCGTCAGAGATATCGCAGATAAGATTGAGGAGGTTCGCCTTCGGTGGTTTGGTCACGTGTTGCGCAATACGTGGGAAATAGGTACCTAAACCTGCCGATATCAGGAAAGAAGTTCCGCGGGCGGCCCAAGAAGCGATATGCCAGGGTGCCGACGACCGGGCAAAATGGACAAGAAAATGTCTTACATTTACATAAGCCGCGATTGACCGCTATGATGATGATTTAAAATACACAATATTATGTAAAAATTGAGACTAAACATTATTTTAAATATGTAAACGTACACATACATCTTTATTACAAATAGATTTAAATTTAAACAAATTAGAATTTAAAGAAATATTAGGCAAGATAGATAAGCGTCGTAGCACCTCTACAAAGGACTGATTTACAAAAAATCTTGTACGAATTGATTTTATTTTGTTACAATGAGTTGGTAAACTTTTCCACTAGGTTTCCTTTTGCCAATCAAAACTTCGTCCAATAATCGCAGTAACTTCCTCCGATGAATATAAATACTTTACCCTTATCTCAAGATAAATACACAGAGGGGCCAGTAAATAACTATACAATGACAGCCAAAGTAATTGGATGCGCTTCAACATCTATCAGATGTGCCAACTTATTGTGCGAAAGTATACAAGCGCTAAGTGTAGAAATTTGCATTTATTTTTAGTTATTTATGGCTTAGATAAATACTTAATAGTTTTTGTGAGAGTAACACTGTTGGGCGCCATGTTTGGAATACATTAGGCGGTCTGCGAGTCGGATAGCACGACGAAAACGACATCACATTCCTGAATACTATCGAATGTGCATCTAGGTATATATTTTAATACACACTTTATATTTGCCATTACTATGCAAAGTTTCAATAAGTATTATAGAAAACTATTAAAATAAGCCAAAATTACGTACGTAATCGACCAGAAATTAAATCACCCTTTCAGAGCCTAGCAAATACGCTACTGAATATGTAAAAAGTCTAACCGCATGCGCACAGCGCAAGACTCTAACGACGAGTGTCCGCCAATTAAGGCCCTGTACTCGGCGCGTGACAAAAACTCGTCGGAGTACCACCGACAATCGACCCTTCAGAGGCGCTACCGAACTTAATTGGACAGTGGTTATTGACTGGTGGTTATATCAGGTGCCAATGGCGATCGGTAAGCGAAGGCCGATGGGATTCCATCTAGGCCCCGCACACTCTATTTGCGGTGGCGGTAAAAACCCACACGAAATGGCAAAAAGCGGGCCCAAAATGGCGTTTGAAATTTTAATTGTGAACCTCTAAGGGCGTAGTTAGCCTCTCGCATTGTCTTAGTTGACTTTGATTTATATTGCAATTTCGCTCTTTATCTATTGCTAATTGGTGGCAGTTAAAACTTGCATAGGTTTGTTTATAATATTCTTGAAGGAACTTAGTAATTTGGTGGCAAAATAGCGTTATTTTAAGGGTTAACGACGAAAAAGGACAACTGGAATGTAAACAGAGCGCTGGGTGCGTCATAATTCCGCACATTGGCATTGATTGCCAACCGCGGTTTGATTACTGGAGCCATCAGCTGGCTATTAACGCTGTGTATGGCAATAAATTCCCAGTTTATGTTGTTTAATTGAACATCTTTGACGGTCGCAGCGGGGTTAACACCTCCATTCATAAATCAGAGCCGCAAAACGATTTGCCATTAAATTGTCCTTCGGTTGGTTTTTCTTAGGTTGAAAATAAAATTATTAATATACTTAATTATAAATAAAAGGTATCATCTGTAGTGTTTACGGTTATTTATTTGGTATTTACACGTACATTATTTTAAGCATTCAGTCTATATTACCTACTTTAGAATAAAAATACATAATAACGAGCAGTCTTTCATCTTGGCGTTAATGTCCCGGTTGTGCTCTAGCGCACGAGGGCCCGGGGTCCGCCTTGACCATGATCCAGGATTTGGCAGGTCAGGTAATTACAAGTGGAGCGACTGCCATCTGACCTCCATGACCCTGGTACCAGGGGAACCTGAACAGATTGGATCATAGTTACACATCCAGTCGCCTGAATGTGCAGGTTTCATCACGATGTTTTCCCTCACCGTAAGAGCATCGGTTAGTATTCAACTAATGTACATAACTCAGAAAACAGTCATTGGTACATGGCCGGAGCGGGATTCGAACCCGGGACCTCTGGCTTACGAGTCGTATACTCTAACCGCTCGGCCACCGACGCTCTACATAATAACGAGCAGTATTTATTTATAAATCGACTTATTCAGCCTTTTATTCTACATTAATACATTGTCATATATACAGTATATTCACACTTAACACAGGTATATACAGCTGAAATTGACACCCCTTCAAAATTCCACGCCTCGTCATATTTTTCAGAAAGCAATTCCCCGTGCAATTTGAATTTGAACTTACAAAATATTTTATTGACTGATTTTATTATTCAAAACTTAGAGGCAGTACGACACTTATCTCGCCATCCTCCGTCGGAGGCTTATCATATCATTATCCTTTTTTAAATATCGATTTTGTATCTTTAAACAAGTTTTCCACAGATGCGATTGTGGCGTGCGCGAGCGCAGGCCGGGGGAGGGTAAGGCAGTGGGGGGAGGGGCGGCGGCGCGTGGCACTCAGCCACCGGTCTGCACTCGTTGAAGTGCCGATTATTCCTAAATAAAAATAAATACACGCGCCCCACCACTTTGTTGTACAGCGTGTAACGAAATTCAGGCGAGTGCAGGTAGTCTTGCTATACTTTACTTTATTATTTATTGTGTATAAACATGTCGATTATTATAAAAATTAAGTTACATTGCATGGATTTCCAGGATTGGTTTTGTATTGTGTCGTCGCTTGGTTTTATTTAAGGATTTCATCGTAATCTTGAGCGTGCTGGACCTTATGCTTCCATTCTTGAAAAACAGTCTTCCTTCTCACAAAACTTTAGTTTTATTTAATAATTCCATGCATATTCTCAAGTTTCGTTTTAGTGTGAAAAATATCGGTTGCTTTTGTTTGTTATTACAGCGGTATTTTCCCATTTTATTCCTAGTAATTGGCAACGACTTATTGAGCAATGTATTTAATACCGTATCAATGTTTCACAAATTACTAATGTATGGAACTGAAATGTTGCAACAAATTCATCTGTAAAGGTTATCGTACTTAATCACATTATTTATGCATTCCAAGGGTCAAGAGATGCAGCCTGTATAAACTTATCGTTACTTCAATAATTAAATTCATGCCCAACCTATGCCAGTCTTAGCGAGAATACTTGTTTTCGCAACAAATGCTGGATTAACGTATTCAACACTTTTTCTCTCGTTTTTGAATAAGGCGTGTATTTCATTTATTTCTTAATAAGCAACGTGTCCTTGCTGTGGAGTTGTTTAATTAAGAACTAGCGAAATGCCCCGGCCAAGATCTGCATAGGTATTTGTATTTTAATCACGAATATTTATAGACGCGATTTTATTTTTGCCGATCGCTTTAATGGTGATTAAACAGTTAATTTTATACGCTGCGTGGACTTCATTACGTTACTCTGGCGTCGTGTTTTGATATCTAAGGATGCTATCTAATATTGTGCGAAGGAAAAAATTGCGTGTGACTAGAAGTCGTTTTATGATGAATGAATGAATCAAAATGAATGAAAACTTTATTATATAAGACTGAACACCTCACAACATAAACATAAATAAATTAACAATATAGAAACTAAAAAGAAACAGTGGTTATAGCTACTTAAACTAAGATAGACATCGGTTCGTGGCTGATGTGATGTGACACTGCCTGCCAACAATAGGATCTCGCTCAGCATAAGTCACGGCCCCTGCCGGAGCTATGGATCGCTGATCTTCCACGAGTCCCATTGCGTGAAGACCGGATCACTGCGTCTTTACTCAAAAATATACAAACCTACATAGATAAAAGAGAATAATACATGCCGATAAACCATAATGGTGCGAATTACATTATTTTTATACCATTCAGTCAAGGACCAAGGAGCAGACAGCCCACCTGATGGACAGCAATGTATTACCTGAATACCATTACCTGATAGAAGTAGATTGCCTTTACAAAAAATGAATATCGATGCCTAATTAGCCACGTCCTTCTGTTTTGCGATGTTCTTCTCTAAGAGCCCATACAGAACTATAATCGGGCCTTAGTTGTCACATCTAACGTAAAGGTTAAGTCTTAACGCATCAATACATATATATGGTTAGGGGTCCTCGCTAACAATATATAGGTACTGCTCAAATATGATATCAAAAACAAAAGGGTCGTTTTCAAATTCCGCCTGAATGGGAAACGTCGGGACTAACAAACCCTTTTTTATTCAAAGGCACAAATATTTTTTTAACCAATTAAATAATGGCGTACTAAAATATTTTGTGTGACGTCAGTAACAGTTGTTGTCCCAACACTTCGACATTTTGGTTCAATGTCTTTACTTCAGGATTGATTTGTAGTTTGACGGCTTCCGAGGCTGATGACTTGTCCATCGAGTATTTCAGTACAGTAAAAAGAGGAATCTGGTGTTGCCAGGGAAGCCGCCCATTCAAGAATTTGTTGACAAGCAATTAAGAGTGACCAGGGTATAGTCGAAATGTCATAGCAGACACAGTTGACGAAAGAAATAAAACGCACTGAATCTGTAATGCGGAACAGTTGTTGCGAGTTTGTAGGTTTTATAGGACACGATATGTAGGTAATTGTGCTATTTTCGGTGAATAGTAGAAGAATACAAATTAAATAGGTTTAAGCCTTGGTCTATAAAATGATAGTGAATAGGGAAACAAAAACTAACCTACACATGTTTCGTACCTAAACTATTACTTCTTATTTACAACATTATATCGAATTGGTACTTTTATGTTATACAAACATGCAGACAAACAGGAAAGTGGGCCACCTTATGGAAAGTGGTCACCGCCGCCTATGGACATCAGCAAAATGCACTATGGCACTAAAGAAGTGCTGGTCTTGTTACTAAGGCAGCATACAATCGAGACCGATAACCAAGATTAAGCAATGATCGCAATCTCCGGGAACTTTGATGGGTGACCGTCTCGTATTTTGAGGCTACTCGAACTTCAGCCACTGCATCGAACTCGCCACTCGTTAGGTGTGCCTTCTAATATCGTTGGCGAAGCGAGGTTGACGAAGGTCTTCCGCTAGGGAACCGGAGACTGATTGAACACTTTAGGGCCCCATGACGGTATTTATTTTATTTTTAAATTTTATGTTATGCAAAATTTTGTATATATCTTCTGTCTGTCTGTTATTTTTTAAAGCAAATACTACTGGACGGATTTTAGGCTATAATTTAACCCGAAATTTAAAAAGCTTCCTGCAAAAAACCGAATTCTACGCGTATAAATTCGAGGGCAAAAGCTAGTACGTATAGTACGTATAAAATATGTAAAAAAGGAAGAAAATGCGACCCGAGACTGTCAGTAGGCCCAATAAGGCGGCATTCATAAAACCGCAATAAATCTTTACGCGAAATATAATTGCTGTGCAAATGCAATTTCCTTAACCCCCAGCTGAGTTGTGTATTTTGCGAAAACGTCAAATTTTAATTAAAACCGATGTGAAGTGTTAAAGGAGAGTGGCCACTGCGCCCTGACACGTGCCTTCGCAAATTCGGAAGCAAACCCACTAATTACGCAACGATATAATTCCCGACGACCATAAATTGAAAATTGGTTCAAGCTGAGCCGTAGTGAGCACATAAACCCTGACCATTTTTCAAACTCGTTATTTTTCAGAATATAATTGTCATATGAATCCGAATTTAGTGCCCGTTTGGGTAACTAGCGAGCGCTGCACCGATTAACTCGGTACTTGTGTAATGTGTGGAGTTCTGTATTAATAGTTGTTTGTTCTTGTTAACTGCCTCCCTAATTGTCATTTAATCAAATATTGTGGTCAGTTGCGGAGAAAATTGGTCGGATTAATCGTGGGAATTGAGATAAAAGTACGTGTTTTCGTTTCTCAAATCCGCTTATAATGTTTTAAGTAAAGAATACTTTCTTTTATTGGGACCATTTCTCGAATTTATTATTTCTTATTTACATCCCCCCCCTACCTATTCACGAGGTAATTACCTAATATCCATTCTTGGGTAGTTTTAAATGACAGTTAATTTTCAGCTTCCTGTATTGTTTATTTTCGATAATTTTTTGTTAAACATTGATTTTTTTATATTATGCGGCAGATAAACAGGCGAGCGACGAAGTTTATTATTATTTTAAAATATATTATAATAATACGTAACGTATATATGACAAATGAAAATAATTTCTCATTTCTTAGCTCTGAAACGACAATTGAAAAGTGTTTATTACTGTTTCAATGCCAATAAGAACATAACAATATAGCGCAAAGCATTCCAATGGTTTCTTGAACTTGTGGATGATTAATAATTAAACCGATTATTTTTGCAGATGGTCTGTAGTCATTAATGTAGGTTATTAGTGCAGCGAGCTTACACGTGCAGTGCTTGGAACCAAATGAGCATGAGCGTTCACAAAATGGCTTAACAAGATTGTTGAAAATTTAAAATAAAAATAAATTTCCTTTACATTACTAGCTGTCGTTTACAATTTAGTATTTGACAGACGAATATTGTACTTTGAAAATAAATTTTGTTTCTTTTTTTTTGGGTTTATGTTATTTGGTTTATTTTTGTAATCCTTTAATTTACGTCCAAAATACTTAAATGTAAATTTGTTTTTGCATTAACTAAAATAATCCATGAAGTTGTCATTTATATAGGTAGTTAGTGGACCTGGCGCTACTTCATTCGCGTACACCTATTTTACCTCCACCCTCCCCTTTTTTCTTGAATAACTTGATGTATTGTTTTGTATTGTTGCCGTGTGGTGTCCGGCAGAGTAGAATAGCACCAACCCCTTAAACTCGTGGGTGTCGTACAAGACGACTAATGTTTTCGAGGGAAAATATCAAAAGTCTCCGTAGTCTGGAAAATGGGCAGCAGCATTATCCATTGTTATATTTAAGCACTGCGATCTCCAACCCGCCTGCCAAGCGTGGAGATTATGGCAATAACCGCCCCTTTCGTGGGAGAGGCCCTAAGTCCTGCAGTGGACTGTTACGGGCTGTGATGATGATTGTTGAAAATCGCATTAAAATCCATTGCGTAGTTTAATTGATCTAAGCGTACATAAGGACAGACGGCGGGAACCGACTTTATTTATTTAAATAAATAATTCTTGTCTTTTGTTTCAAGCTTCTTCTACCAAACTACCCCTCAGTAAAGACATCGTGAAACAAGTGTAAAACTGCACACAATTAGGTAGCAATCGACAGGAAAGGGGCGGATTCCTCGTGCAGTTAGCAGTGTAGTGCTGATGATTGATATTTGCTACTTAAAACAGCGGCAATGGGCGGGTCACAGACATTCATTATATCACCTCATAATTAAAATTATATTAATCGATACTTATCGATGATTCGGTAGTCTTATTCGCAAGACGCCCTTTGGGATATTAATCGAACAATTATCGGAGTAGATTATGTTTTAAGTTTTACGTACATGAATTCCAAAAACATAAAAATGAAGTATAGGTACAACACAATTAAAGTCAGGAAATTGCAGTGTCAAAATGTCATTATCTCACGCCATCTTTGAAAATTATAAAAATACGTGCTGCAAAGTTATAAAAATAATTCAACTAGATAGACGAAGTAAAAGCTTTGAAATAAAACTGAGCCCGTTGATGTCTAAATTACGGGAGACATGTCGCTTGCCAACGCTACGACTTCGAATTTTATTCTAACTATAAATTGAGCGCCAATATTGTCATTTACGTACGTAAATCCGCAGCCAGTTTTTATGCCGAAGCAGTTTGCTCCAAGTAGCAAAATTAACTGCGGCGGCCACCGCGGTCGTTACTATTCACGACGCAGAGGAATGCCCCAACCGCTACCAACCGCTACCAACAACTATTATTACCAATTAGGTCTCTTTTTCACTATTCCCAAAGGAGCAAAACGTTAATCACCATTCCTGGCCGTACTTCAAACTGTGTAACGCGAACCAGCAATTAAAGCGCTCCCCAGCGCTGCCATTTCAACATAGCTCACAGCAGATTATCCCCCGTTCGACATCGTTTGATTTGCCGATGATTTACGGCTGGCGAACGCCGCAGTATTACCGTAAAGATAATTATTGGTTTAACAAACGCACGCGGCGGACTTTAAAATTAATGGATGCGAGAAATAAAGTTGCGATGTGGGTCCGTAATGAAGATAACGCGTTGCGGACGCCGCTCGATAGCGCAGTGACGGCGTTTCTGGCTGTGAGATAAAACTTTAATTACCGAGATAAAGGAGCGTGCCTCGCTAGCCCTCAAAGTGTACGGCAATTAGGCACTCTGTGCTGCGCGTCGCAATTCGAAGCCCCCTTTTAAGGCAGCGGAATAGGCTAACAGATGATTCTTATGGGGCGCCCCTGATGGGATAAACACACGGTTTTTCTTTTACTCCGAACCAATAGGCGTAACAGTTTGCTTTTTGCAGCACCGCGCTTTGAGGTAAGATTTACGGTGGGAATATTTTTTATGCATCATACCATAGATTTTGTTTCTTTGAATGTATTAATGGAAATATAATCATGCAATGCAAAATGCGTATGAAGTTCAAAGTTAAAAGAACAAAATGCAACAAGGCCGTCGTTGATTTAATTTCTTTAAATGTATTAATTAATACAAATGTTAACACAAAAATAATCAATGAAAAATGCGTATGAACTATAGTATAGTATCTTTACAGCGGAATTTTCAAAGACACAGACCAAGAAAGCATCAATCTTATTAATTAGGCCGCCAAGGACCACGCACCCTTCCCGCCTACTTTTGGCGCGAAATGCGAAATGATCTTTAACGACCTATTCGCAACACCCACGACATTTTCACAATCCTAGTTAACGAATAGAACGAAAATGATTAATGAACGCAGAGACATCGAGTCTAATTATACGCGAATAAAATTACCTCTGGCGATGGCTCCAAGAAATAATAATTAAAATTGAATTATTCCCTACTTTAGAAATAATAAATAATGTAGCTATAATTATATCGGCATATGATAAATAAAACCGGCCCGGGAGAAGGATGAGTGTTTCCGCTATCAATCTCTGTTATGAATCAATGACTTATGTTTGTATTCAATGTTGTTCGTTGGCCTCGTGGGAATAATCTGCGTATTTACGATATTTATGTGAACCGTAGTAGTTTTCGATATTTGTCTTAATACCTATAAAATGGCGATAATTGGTGCAAGATATAGTATTTTATTTATTTATTTTTCTTTATTAAGGAAAACAAACAGCTTACAATATTACATACAATATAAGATAATATTTCACACGTTAGCCAGTGAAGTTTCCACAGGATAATTTTACGAAAGTGAATAAACTATTTTAAACTAATTATAATAACACAACCCCCACATAACATGGGATAGTGCAAGGAGGAAGAAGGGAGAAACTAATGAAATTAACATTATAAATGTTCAAACCAATGAGTATCCATTCTGCTCGATAACGCTTTCTTATTTTAGTCTCTATTATCAAACTTAAGTATCCGTTAACCATTTAGCCTTTACGGAAGATTTATATTCACCATATTTCACATGAAACAAATCAATGTCTGCGTATTTATTATTGTGCGTATGACAAGCTCTAACCAAAAATCTATTTTTGGAATAGTTCGTTTTACAATAGGGAACCGAAAATACATCACTGCAGCGGCTCTGTGACCTAGGACACCTGAACAGAATACTACCAAGAAGGTACGGGGAGTCTATCATATTATTAATTATTTTGTATATAAATGTTTGGTCTCTATGTTCGCGACGCAGTTCCAAAGACAAGAGACTGGGCTCAGGACCTTTAAATCTATACTGTACTCTTCGGAGGAACTTTTTCTGTATTTTCTCCAATTCGTATTTATGCTTTGAATATAGTGGATTCCAAACAGTGGATGCATATTCCAGTATATATGAATGAGTATGAATGAGTATGAAGAGTATGTTTTGTTTTGTTACATTGTTTTGTGAACTGACTTGCAAGTCAGGCAGTCACGATCTTCTGCTTTCAGCGAGCTAATGTGGTCACGTATTTCATTTACTTATAACAAGAGCTCATCCAGCTTAACACCTCATATTTGTACACCGCTATAACCTAAATGAGTAAAGCATCGCTCAAACTGCGAGCTACCATGGCATCGTAACTTGCATCGTTATTTATAATTGAAAACAGTTTACGTGCAAGCGTGTCCCGCAACCGGCTTGTTTCACGTTGTAATCAGTTTCCGAACCTCCGGCATCGATCGGATTCCCATGACGGTGGTCACGTGACATTTATTGATCATATAAATCGTTATGACTTGATAACTTAATCTCGCTTGATGGCTGCGGGGTAGATGGATGAGAAATGTGGCGTATTAGCGACCGCACGCGACCGCGGGCTTCGGTGCGCCGTGAATCACTTCCGAGATTACAATTAATATTGACATGTTTGCTCGGAGCAGTATCGTAATCACCACCGTGGACGGCGGTAGGGATCGAGTACCTACATGTAAGTGAGACACAGTAATTCTCAGCTCCAGAACAGTAATTCATCATTATGATTTGATGCTTCTGAATGAAAACAAAAGACATGATAACAACGACTCCATTTGAGTCGCGACTCAAATCACGATTATTTTTGTAATCGATGATTATGGTTTTGATACTATGTTCTGCTCGAATGATGATGATGATAACCGTGGTGATAAGCCTGATAATTTTGACAATTCAAATGTCATGAAGATGGATATTCCCTTGATGGAAATGGAAGCTGGCTCTCTGTATGTAGGTATTGACATGACATTTGTAATCGGTAACAGATAAATAAAAAATTTGTCCAACTTCTTAAGAAAGCCAATAAAGTAAGATCCCTTTATCGTCATGTAACTAGTTATTTTGCTTTAAATAACTGGCTGAATGGTGACGTATTTACACGCCCATCCTTCGTGGTAAGCTATGACAGCTCCAGGGTAAAGTCTTTTACCACTGTCAACACTCATTCCACTCTTTACAGTCTGATTGCTAGCTACTGCACTGATTCAAATCTCAGTTACAACCGATGATATATTGGTGGGATAATTGTTTGTAATTGAAATGCAGAAATAACAGTTATGATCCCTATACTGTCTGAAAATGACATTTCCTGCAACGCAACTATAATGCAACACTATTCTTTTTGTTAGTTCGTTGCGTAAGTGTTTTAACATCATGCCTAAATGCAAAAGTTTGTCAGAATGTTTGGTTGTTTGTTAACATCTTCACGAAAAAACTACAGATCAGATGTTGATGTTTTACAGTAATTTAGCTTATAGCCCAGAAAAACTTAATGTGATAATCTGATATAATCTAGCGTCTATCCCGACTTCGGCCAGAGTCAGTTTTCTACTCATTCTTGTCCACTTTGGCATCCTCGCTTCGTAAGCCATTGGCTTTCGGACCCGAAGCAGCTATGTCTATCAATCGCTTCAGGCCGTCCTTGGGACCTCTTTCCTGATGTGTACATAATTTTCTGTACTGTTACCTATTTCCACAGGAATCAACGAGCAAACCGGCGCTTACGAACCCCCTCAATCTTGTCCACGATGTCTTTTATGTCAAGGCTGCCGCAGATGTACTAGTGTTACGCGCAAACTGATACAATATTTATTCAGTGATTTATATTTCCTACAGAGATGCCAGTTAGGCGAATTTATATTCAACTTCAAATAAAACAATACCGAAATTGTTGTATGCGACTTGGTCTAATGTTATTCTATTATCTACCTTTGAAGAGATTGAAATTAAGAAAACCATTTTCCCTTAGCTAACGCATAACCACCACCAAATTCAGTATCCATAGACATAGGGTTGAAAATCCCCAAGAAAACTGTGGCTTAATACGCTGCCGATTGTACATGCGCCCGCGCCGGCAGCAGGTTAATACGCCAGTAATAAATCTGCATTGATTGCCGGACAGACCGCCATACGTATTTATTTACTGCCGTACCACCGTCACGTATAAGACTCGCTTGTTATACTATATTTAATAATAAGAAAGTACACGTGTAATTATTATTTGGTGAAAACCTCGGATATCATGAATCTTCATGCTTCATCATTATCATCATCATCGTGACGTTAAATTCCGGTTGCGCAACCGGAATTTAACGCCAATTCGCGGGTTCCCGCGCTGCACGCGAGGGCCCGGGCTTCGCCTTCATACTCCTCTTGGTCCACATCCTTGGTTGTGAGTTTGTTGGCACGCATGCCATTCTTAATGGCATCTTTTGTTCCCTACGTAATTTGCTGGTCTGCGCAAGATGTAGTCATACCGTGAAAAACGGCACTCTTGCAGCTTATTTGCGATGACACGGATTCGAAGGCTACCGCGAACTTGGGCGTTTCAGGCGCGGTCTTTGCGCTAACGCCACATATCCCCCGCAGAATCTTCATTTCTGTGACGCGTAACAATGTAGAACCGTAGGTGCGTTGTTACTGTAAGGACATCATCATGCCTCATCATCCATCATGCCTCATCATCCATCATGCCTCATCATACCAGATCAGATGTCTCATGTCCGTATTTGACTACCATAACCTTCAAACCAAAAATCATTAATGCGAACATTGTTCCTTAAATTAATGCGGAAGAAACCAATAAGTCAGTGCTATCCAAGCAAACGGCATACTGAGGCTTCAGTCTTACAACGGTAAATAAAGGAAGGTTTAGATATTATAATAATTCTTATGTGACACACACTCATCCTCCTCTTAATAGAATACTAACGTATTCCCCTTAACATAATACGAAATCTCAGCCCGGGGTGTTCCGGTGACCCAGCGGCGGACGCGGCGACGGCTTTTTGTCCGACTGCGCGACTTCAAAAGCGGGGTTATGTTTTTGCAACACCGTACGAGCTAATGAGCGGATAGAGATACATTTTCGTCTGCGTAATTATACAGTTACGTGCGTAGGAAATATTTTTAAAGTATCGTATGAAGGTTGAACAGTTACTGTTGAGATTGTAATTGCTTTATGTCGTCATTGTTCTTAAGTCAATTCGAGTGGAATATACGACATTTATCTGAAAGTATTTATAAACTACAACAACATACAATATTACTGGACTATTAAAATAGAACAGCTCACTGTCCTTTGTGACAATTCATGCCCAGTCAACATTTTTATCCATTCTATGAAAATCCAAGTAATCCTAAAAACGACATATTCAATATGTCGTATGCTCTCGCGTACGAGCGCCTGGGACCCACCTTGACCATGATCCAGGATTTGGCAGATCAGGTAATTAGAGTGGAACGATTGCCATCTGACCCCTGTGACCCTGCTACCAGGGGAACCTGACTAAATTAGATCATAGTTACACATTCAATCGCCTGAAGGTGCAGATTTAATTACGATGTTTTCCCTCGCCGTAAGAGCAACGGTTAGTATTCAAGTAATGTATGTACAATGAGGTATGTACCTCAGAAAATATCGGATATATAAATATCGGCCACCGATGTTCCTCCAATATAAAATATTACTGGATTATTAAAATAGCACACTATAAGTACTTACACTCTTTGAGTATAATGGATGATTACAAACAGTAATAATATCAAATGTATAGGGCGGGCCTATAACCTACAGAAACCTAATCCAATATCAGTAACCGGTATTCAATGTCACAAATCGTACAATTGTAGTCTCCCCTAAAATAGCGTTGCACAAAAATAAATAAATTCGCGCAGTGCAGGGCAACGGCAGGTTCACAGTCTAGCAAGATGGTCTTATTCGAATGTTATGGTGTACACATAACACACACTTTTTATTTATATCTATTTCGTAGAATATAGCAAGAAATTAACTTGTAATTTCATTTTAAACTCATTTCAATAAAATAATCTAAATAAAGTTGTAGAGAGGCATAAAATACCTATAGGTATCGCTATCGGTGTAGCGTGGTATAAAGTCCTTACAACATGATAGGTACAGTTTGCATGGTATCACATTTGAGGTTAGCTTTTCTGGTAGATATTATTTTATACCAACTCCTGAAACCTATGTATCTATAATAGGACCACGATAAGTCCGTATTTACTGACAGTAGTAAAAATTATAAAATGTGGATATGGCAATAATCTGGGGATAATCTGTCCTTGTCAGTCCTTCTTGTAAACATTCAGTTATCCACTAAATTATTAGCCATGATGAAAATTATCTCTCTCAATTACTTCTCTCACGCTCCGATTCGTCTCCTTGTCGATTCAAATCTCTAGTAGAAACTATTTATACGAAAGAAGATGCACAAATTCTCAAGAGACATTGATTACATTAATTAATTTTAACTTCCTCACTCACAACATATAACAAACAACCAGGAAACAACAAAATATATTCGGATTATCATACCTCTGGTATCGCCATACAATCCTCACTACCGGTAGATATTGTAAATGTCCGCTTCATTCCTATGTGATTAACCATGAAGGTAATAATAATAATTATACAAGGGAGGGAGCGGCGCGTGGCGTGCGCACACGCACCGCAATACAGGTGTGCGATATCCCTCGCGTTTTGGAGGGCGAGTGATTGCGACCATTGTTATTAATATTATATTTTACCATTAATATGTATAAGTATGTCGGCCCTGAGGCAGCGTGTTTGCTAGATCGATAATAAAAATTAAGCAACACACGCAGAGTCCGCAGGCGGAATCTGGATGGGTGACATCTCTCGTTTTTTAAATGTAATTGCAACAAATAAACTTAAACTAAAGATTTCTTCAAAATACAGCATTGTTTTTACTTATAAAAACAGATAATTTTTCAACACTTTTTACCACTACAGTAATTTTCAATTATCATATTGTTTTAGTTGGATTCAGTCCATTATATTATATGGGAGGTCCTAAACGCAACAAAAGTAGGTATATAAAAACTAATCAGATAGCATTTTTATCATTAGTTTAACGATCTTTGAGTTTTATGTAGAGACTTTTTCCATTAACAAATACTTATAAAAGGATTATATAATTTTACGAAAGAGAATTAATAAAGTAAAAAATAATTTAATGGAATTTACATAGCTTTAGGTATATTTAATTGCGCTGTCATAAATATTGGTGGATTACTAATGAATTATTTTATAAATTAGCCTTACATATGTATGTATTAGCTACTCGAATTATTAATGACAATAAAAAAGTTTCTGATAGGCATAGATTAATGTTGAATCATCATATAGCGAAACAGTTTGGCTCCTGGGGTAATCAAAGGATAAATATGGTACTATTTTCTACTCTCCGGGACACGGCTTAAAATAACACTTAGTGCGGCTTGTACCAAATTCTTAAACTCATTTAAGAACGACGTTAAACGGTCTTTTGTATAATTTTTTTTAACAACTTAGTGCAAGCCGCCCTTAATTTTAGTTTTGTGTACATAATACAAACAGAGAACCTCGGTTGCATTTTCACATACCAACATGTGTTGTGTTCAGTCCTCCCTATACCAAAGCATTAATTATTAGACAATGTAACATATATTACTTTTTGTGTCCGAGCAGAACACTACAATGCAAGCATTATTGCTTGGTTTGGATATATCGTAGGAGTTATAACATAATACTAAATAGTAAACACACGTTTTTATTAATAATATTATTCAAACAATAATAGTCTCACTTATATTTAATGTTTTATTTGAGATAAGTTCGCATTATAAAAATAGAAGAATGAAATAGAATTCAATGAAACAGCTTTGACATAAAAACTCTCCCATGACCTATTCTAGAACCCTTACAATAGTCAATAAATCAACAGTGACGATTGGTAAATCACTTTGAACACAGCTTCCAAAGAAAAAATAATATCAGATATCCTTCGATCCTAGCATCACACACTTAACATAAAAATAAAACATCACGTTATGGTACATATTGTATGTGTGTCACAAACAAAATACAACAAAAAGCGAATAAATTTTGTGTAAAGAAAACTCAAAGTAATAATAATATCAGACACCCTTCGATCCTTAACTAAATTAATTTTGTGCAAATAAAACTAATGTGTAATCGCCGACTAAACATAGTCATTATTATACTACTTATTAAATATAGAATAAAAGATTTACACAAATTAAAAAAAAACTGTTCCACAAAGTGTCCATAACAATTGGTCCCGCAAATAGCCTGTAATAATACTAAACGCGGCACCCGGCCGGACCTGTCCAATTTACATGCACTGTGCCCACAACAATGCGCGGGAGCATTGCTATGCATGGTAGGTACTTTTCACAGATTTGACATTAACCACCCCAACGTAACCGACTAGCGTATTGTGAACCGCCGTTCGGTACCAAATTCGGTTCGGGAAGTAGTATATTTTTTTTTTTTTTTCATTATTTTCCCAATGCGTAATAACATTAAATAATACCTTAAGTATAAGCATGTGTCCAAGAGCTGTATAAGCTAAATTGTATATGACTAAGCCCAAATAGGCCAGGGCCTGTGCTAGGGCTATTAAATGTTATGTACGAGTAGTTTTTATTTATTTTAGCTGTCAGTATATGGTGCGTTAGTGAAGAAATAAAATAACTTTTTTTGGTTTCTGGATAGTTTTCTGTACCTAGTGATACCTCGGTTGGCCTCGTGATGATTATTCTTAAGTGGTAGTAAGTACCCATTTTTAGCTAACGTTTAAACTTTGCTTTCGTTGAAATAGTCAAACTACTAATTATTCTCTATACTGAATTCTGTATTGAGAATAATATTCTGAGCTGAATGTTGACGATTAAAAGAGACATGTAATGTCCTACTCAATAAAGATATTATGATTTTTGACTTTTGTATTTAGTGTGTAAATACACAGAATTTGAAACCCTGTAACCCATGCGAGGTAAAGGTCTAGCGATACTGGTAAAGCTCAACCGACACGCGCACGCGCTGTGAGGGTGCCGGCAGGTGTGGCGCACCCCTTACTCTGTGCTGCATTGCTATACGCACTGTATTGTTTGATAGGGTGCATGTAGGGTGCCCGTAATCAGTTTATGGTGACCAACGCGAGCATGAATAATTTTAAGGTTCACATATTTATTTATTTTTTATGGAAAGCTGAATGTGAAATTCAATTACAAGCGAAATAAAAAAAAATGAATAATATTTGTTCCCAAATTCGTGATTATTAATATTATGATGTAATGTTAAGTGGAGATTCTCGCGCTGTGAGATCTCAAATTAGACATTTTCTCTATCCAAAAAACTTTATTAAAACGGTACGTAAATTGATTTTCGGTAATATACGACTGTCGAAGATAGCTCAGAAAATATTTTTTGGCTGCAATAGACATTTCAATATAATGGAGATAATACTACATAATTAATGGAGATATGTGGCGAGAAAAAATGTCGAATTCGAGATATCACAAAAAACTTGCAGTTTTGACAGTCTGTTATTACATAAGTCAGATTTGTCCTGATGGTGGACTATTCAAAGCCCGATAAAGTGTGTAACGTAAATATATATCTATCATGTCGTGTATAGGTATCTACTTCTACTACAGGAAATTTAATGTAAATATGGGTTTTACTAGTAGGTAGAGTAATTCATGAGGAGACTATGCACAGTTATTTACGTACGTTCCTGTGCAAAGTCAAGGAGAACTGCACAAGAAGATAAAAAATCCTGCGAAGAACATACTGTCGCACGCAAAACTACGCCATGCTGTGTATACGTACATGGTCACACACACACACACACATTGGCAACCGAACTACGCTATATCAAACATGTTTACGTAACCGGCCTCATGTCACTCATGACAGCGCACAAATAAAAATAAAAAATCTGTACAACCAATTTTTTATAAAATTCAAGAATTTCTCTAACTCCTACACTCGGTTTAGAAAACCTGTATCTCATGAGTCAGAAGTTTTGATCTAAGAAGCACGCATACATAGAGTAGATACCTACCTACCTAAAATAATCCCCAACATCACTCAACTAAATGTAAAATTATAAATACT
Source organism: Blastobasis lacticolella (assembly GCA_905147135.1). Lineage (NCBI taxonomy): Eukaryota > Metazoa > Arthropoda > Insecta > Lepidoptera > Blastobasidae > Blastobasis > Blastobasis lacticolella. Next base: position 13,147,428 of record LR990050.1, read on the forward strand.
CATTTCCAGACCTTTTTAAAATCGTCGATAATAAACTGTGATAGATAAGGGTAAAATTTTCCATTTACATTAAAATATAAGTAAAACGCCTTTATCCCCAGCCTAATTATAAAGTCAAATGGTAACCCTACAAACGGCTGTAACTCAGTGATAGTAAAAGTACGTTAGCACTCGACAAATGCAAATAAACCGGTTGTTTAAACAGAGTTAACCCTTCGCTGGCTGTGATGTAATGTAATGTCCTCTGTGTCGAACACCTTGCTTCGTATCCAGAGGGGTAAACCTCGGCTATTAGTATACATTATGGCCTTTGAAAGTACTGTCCAAAAGCATGTTATGCTGAAATTTTTTAATTTAATTGGGGAGACATATTATTATTGAACCGACCTCATCTAGTGGGATATAACTGGTAGATAAAAATTACACTGAAATCTTTAACCATTTGATATAATTATTCGTAATTATAAATGCTATTTTTGAATAGGCAAAGGCATATTGGGGCTGAATTATTAGCTTCTTCAGTCTAACTGAAGGTTTATGCGACATCAAAACATGTCAAAATATAATTTTTTACATTTACTTGTACTTCCTTTATTCTATTCTGAGTATATGGAACATCGACGAGATGTTCAAAATTTGTAGTGCTTTGACACCTCCCCATATCTTGATCTTTCACACTATTATTGATGTTTATCATTTGGAAACGATTATATCCTCAAAATCGCCAAATGTTTGGACTCTTTGACCACAGCGATTATCAAATGTCTTCACAGAAATGCTTTTCGATCTTAGGAAGATCGCAATCAGTGTCAGAGGTAACTTTTGTAGAATAAATCGAAAGTGTGATGACACAAAGCCTGGGTATATATGGTATAAAGGTATGGGCGTAGATCCGATAGAATTCATAAAGTTTCAACGCCATTGTACACATGCCGACTTTGAAATGGTGATAGGAGCGGCGCTATTCACAAGGATTGATGGGTTCCTTAAAGGTCTATGTTTGTCGTTAAGTTGATGATGGACTATTGTGTTGTTTTTTAGTTCCTTATTTTGCAGGTAGATTCTTGCATCGAATACTGTAAATATGAGTGAGTATAATATTTCTCACAATGGTGACAGTATGCAATCATATCTACAATTATAAAAGTTTATTCCTGTCTATTGAAAGAACCTTGGAAATTCCACGTATTTGATATAAAAAACATCAAATTGGCCTGATTTTCAGCACAGTCAGCAAAGTCGCGGAATACAGACTTTAAAAAGACTACAATCTGCATGTCTAATGAAAACAGCGAAAGCTTGCATAATTCCAGGCGCCACAATCATTCAGAAAAAAATAAATTATCTCTCAAAAGTAACTCATAACCAATAAATCAAGGATAGGATTCTCACGTATGCTATATGGGTTTCACTTAGCCTACGAACTGGCCGTGAATAATAGACAGTTGTATTTTTGCCGTGTAATTGACACTGGGCAGCGAAGGCCTAGCATATAAACTTATGATATAGTTAAAACGATTAATCTGTCGCGGTTGGTGGTAGAATCCCGACGCGAATAATGAGATGAACCCCCGTAAGGGAGCCTTGGTGTGCGTGCCAATTATTGACGTAATTATTTTGAAAATATGGCCGCCCTTTTGTGATATTTAACGCGGCAAAGTGGCAATATTTTTTAATCATCGCGCTCGGACGCACTCTTTCGCACGCAGAGCTCATTGTCAATGGACTTTAATATGACGATGAGCATTCGTAGACGTACATTAATAATGTTGAAGTCATGGTATTTGCGGCACTAGTAGCTCAGGGAAGTCATATGGTCATTAAATACTGCTGGATGATATATAGTATGTCAACTTTTCCTTACAATGTAACAAGACTGCTCAAGACTTATGGCATTCTGTTGAAACGAAAATCTGTAGGTGGTATTTTAGAGACATGGGAATATATAGAGTTAAGAATCTGTTGAATTGGGAATATGTTAATATGGGATTCTGTAGACATAGGACACATTTATATAATCTATAGGTAGAACAAACTTTATCCCGTAGCCATGGGGTGTCCGGCAGAGAAGGATAGCATCAACCCTTTACACTCGTGGGTGTCGTACAATGCAACTAATGTTTTCGAGACAAAAGATGTAGCTAGCGTCTCCGTAGGCTGGAAAATGGTCAGCAACTTTTTCCATGTATATATTTACGACACTGCGATCACCAACCCGCCAGCCTCGCAGTTTGACACTTATTTGGTATATTGCTACTGTTATTAATGTCTCGATTGAATTTCGATTGTAATTCGATCACACCTTCTTCTTCTCGTTACATTAATCCAAAAAAGAAGCACGGACTTGTTAATTAATGAAGTTATCATAGGGGTATTAGACCTACTAATCTGATAATTAAAAATATAAGTGTACAAGTAGTATTGTAGTTAGTTAGTGGTGCTACTAAGAACCTGAACAACGATTGGCCACGGTTAAGAGCTCAATTTGAATGGAATTAACAAGGTAAACTGCGAATAAAATGTAATACCTTGTCTGATGCTACCAGCGCGACTAGATGGGATCTAGAAGCGCTCCTGGTAATAAAGTTTCATTCAGAAATAGATGCAGATAGATAAATTTCTACAAGGAATTGTTTATTGCTAGAAAAATATTTGTATTTGGTAATGATTTTAGTACGTATTTGTTACTTCGTGGTTTCGACTGTGTAGTTTATAATACCTATGTAACTTGCTGTTACTGTTCTTAATAAAGTTAAAAAAATATATAATAAAATTGCATAGGTCTTGTATAGATTACAACTCATTTTGTTTAACAACGCACCGCAGCGGTGGCAGTAGCTATAAAATATTTAATTCTAAAAGTGGTAATGCATTTATGAGCGCCAGTGTACGTAATCTAAGACCAAAACGTGTCACGCCATTCACCATCCAAATATAAATAAACAAATCATATTAATAACTAAACAAAAAAAAATTTTACCCACAGCGTGAAATTCACGTCAACATCAATCAAATTATCTTTCAGCTACACACTCAAAGTCCACTTAAAAGCCGAGTAGCTAATACCGATTCTCACGCGTCTGCTTACACTGGTAATGAGATCTGCTCCTAATCTTCGGGGTTGTTCCACCACGTCTCTGCGTCCAGAATTATCGTCGCGCGGACAACTGAAAAGTGGCTCCCGATTAAACTCCGTTCACACACCGCTCGACTATTAGTCCCGACTGAGGGTACCAATTTATTTCGATTATCAATTAGTCCTTAACACCTAGGAGATAAAACTCGGATATAAGGAGGCCTAATTAAGAGTGGATTAAAATGAAAAAGTTGCTCGTTATGGGTAATGAGCTGGAAAACGCGTGGAGTGGAAGCGATATGTCCTATTTCGCGCGCGATGCCTTTTCTTCACATATTTGTACAGATTGTGCGATAGCACAGCCGCTACTAATTGGGATTAATTGGTTGGTTTTTTAATCTCCAGTATTTTACAAGAAAGTCGGTATAGATCTTATGATGTTTATTGATTGGATTTGGAACCAAATAAAAGATAATTCAAATCAACAACTTTTGAAGAACGATATCACACATTAGACTGAACGTACCATCAAATTCTCTTTATAGAGGACTCAAGGTTGTTATTCAATACAGAGCAGAAGACATTGATGAAAATTTAATAAGGTTTATTAACTTTAGACATGAGTCTAAATTGAGCTACGCATTAATTTTTGCCGTTCCACGTTTTTATATTTTTCCTGACCCTCCTTCTGCAGATACCATAAAATCATACGCCAACTCATTAGGGCACAATCGCAGCTTGCATTTCACTCTATTGCGAGTGAAACGGACGGCGCATGCGCGCATTAAGCTGTCCCTTGTGTAATGGATTGGGAATTTCATGCTTCAAAGGTCGATTTAAATTAATTTACACATTAAAAAGACAAGTGGGCCAGCCGCTGCGCGAAACAAGAAGTTAAATAGTGTTAATCCGATCTGCGAGTGACGCCGATGCGCTCGCGTCTCTGATGCCTAGACTAGCTTTAGATAATATGCTTGGACGTGCACTGAGTGTCTCTCAGGAGGCCGCAGACCTTCCATTAGGTTGCCGGACAGTCCATCAACTTAACGTCAAATTCTCATGTCAAATCAAAATACACACTTGTGATAACAGATTGACAACAACTTTCTTCTTCTTGCTTTTTAGTGGGGGGTGGGTAAAGTTCGCGAACATGGTCCGCTCGCCGTTCGGTGAATCTTGATAGGTTTCAATAAGGGAACAATAACATCTAGTAGCCACAAGTTGACATACATCAATTATCGCCTAACACCTGACAAAACCCTTTTCTATTCTCAACACCCAAGATAATGAAAATTTTCAAAAAGGACTGAAGAGGGAATTGTCTTTCGAAGAAAGAATTTCTTTTGCTAATCTCTAAGATGGGGTTAAGTTGTTTACAGACACAACAAGAAAGCGACCGTCTTTGGAACGGAAGCCAGTGGATTGACCCTTGGGCACCCTTGCCCAAACAATGAGGACCAACAAAAATAGAGGCGGGCGCGAGCCAACACATCTGCCTGCTATCGAATAAATCTACTAAAATAATATTTTTATTTTGTGTATGCGCGCACGGGTTAGGCAGATGTTAGAATATACACACGGCTCTGTTTTCTGGTGAGCAATTCGGAGTCAGAGGGCGGTTATTCTTTTCTAATTGAATGTGACAGCAGGGCACGTTACTTTAATTAGTTCATCAATATTATATCTAGGTGTGATCGTGTGATTGACAAGACGATTGAAAAAACTAGTACATTAAAATATGTAATACTACAGGTAGGTATGGATTTCTTTCGGACATTAACTGACGTGCAGGAGGCTACTGTTTTATTACGTAATTTGTTATTGTCCGTAATTAAAAATTTATATGAATTTAACAATTCGCTGTATCGGATTATACCTGAGAGATAAGACCTAAGATCTCCACAAAGGCCGGTCCTGTACCTTCCGCATCCACCTTGTACCTGCTATCTTTACCAGGTCGTCGGTTTACCTTGTGGGAGGCCTGCTCACGCTGCGTCTGCGTACACTATTGCGATAATAATAAAAATAATCATCTTGGCGTTAATATCCCGGTTGAACTCTCGCGCACGAGAACCCGGGGTCCGCCTTGACCATATTGCTATACAGTCTCATAATCCGTGTGTATCACCGCTAAGGGCGGTTTCAAGTCGCCAGTCACCGACCGCGGCGATTCGAGGCTTAATAGGGTGCATTATCTAGAGCTTATTGACTCAGAACAAGGTGTGAAATGCTAGAGTGATATTACACTTCCAAATGTAGCGACTAGCGACTTTGTATACCATATAATATAAGTAGAAGACGATAAACTTGTGAAGTTCAGCTTTTATACAATATTTAATAGTAGTAAGTAATTGTTCACCATCACAGCCCATAACAATCCACTGCAGGATCTCGGGCCTCTCCCACGAAAGGGGAGGTCATTGCCATAATCCCTACGCTTGGCAGGCGGGTTGGAGATCGCAGTGCAATTGATGTAAATCTACCCAGAAAGATGCTGCTGCCCATCTTTCGGATTTGTCCCTTAGTCGCCTCTTACGACACCCACGGGAAGAGATGGGGTAGTGCTATTCTTTGAGGTGGCGGCACCACACAAGTAATTGTTCAGGGACTCTAAATAAGAGTGAGTGTAAAATCGAACTGTAGGGTGACTGAGATATATGTAGTTTCCTCGACAAAGTTACAATACATAATAGAAACAAGAGCACAATACATAATACTATAATTTGAAATACTAGAATTGAGTTCCAGAGCCGAATAAACTAAATAAAATTATAAGTTCGTGTAGTACATTAACAATTTTAACAGATACAGGGTACGCAATACCAAATCATTCAAACGTTAGCCGCCGTTGTCGCTTGTAGACCATTTGTCTCAGAATATTCGTAAATGGGAACAAAGATTTCTACTGTATTTCAAGTCATCAGGAGCAGAAAAAACATTTTTTCCTGTAACAAATGCCCCAAGTTAAGACACAACGCACGAAAGTGTAGGACTCCATCACATCATTTCTAGTTTACACTTTTTAATAGGAACATCAATGTCAATGTTTGTCAATATATTATATAATTTTATAAATTAGTCATTAATGTCAATATTCATATCTTAAATAAAATTCTAGTCATAATTTGCCATGCAAAATAATATGACAGTTTCTATTCTTTTTTAACTTTGTTAAGTAAAACTAAAACTTTTAAGTTTCTTTACTAGATGGCGCTGTGCCTTTTAGCGACTTACTTTTTCACAAAATGAGCTGCGTTTAGAGAATAAGCTCTAGGCTCAACGGATAGTTGTCTAAGGCCAACATGGAAATTTCGACCAGTTATTGTTGTCTATTCATTATTACCTACATGACCCTAGCTTAGCTTGATTATAATAGGAAATTAGCAAACTTTGACAGTTAAGTTCGGGATCTGGGTGAACAAATAACGTTAAGTTACACTCAAAGCGTAACCTCTGAACGTAGCTCTGTACCTATAAATTTTTAGATGACACTTCGTGTGTCATACATAATTTTGACTTTCCTCAAATTGTCACAGCACAAATATGTAATAAAGACATACTTAATTTAAACTTATGGACGTACACTAACATCGTGTTTTGTGATCTGATCGTCGAACCTTTTTAAGGAGTTGTCCGAGAGATAATCCACGTTTATGTCGGACTATCAGAATTTTTTTATTGTCGTCAAAAGGTCTTCATTCATTCAAAAGTCCGTAAAAATAATTGATAATCATAGAATGCAGATCTATCTAATTATGTACCTTTAGATGTTGGCAATTTGATTACACTGAACTCGCAGTGATATCCAATAGTAATAGCTTCGAGGGAGTTTCGAGATTACTTCCTCTTTTGTATGGGACACCGTCGCGCGTATACAAAGCCACCGTGCTGCCACCTTCGGCGGCCATAGCCATTCGCTAGTTAATATTTGGACAGCGCCACGCGACTTATCTCGCTGCTTTTGCACCATGTCTCAGTGCAAACAAGTTCATCGGGCTCGTGTGAAGATAAAATAACGTTCAGAAACCCTGTTTTATTGGATTCTAGTGGGCCCGGCGCTACTTTGTTCGCGTGGCGTTTTACCCCTACCCTACCCTACACCTACCGTACACCTACCCAACGCCTACCTTACACCTATTCTACAACTACCCTACCTACACTTACTAATACATACTGTGAGAACAGACTCGTAGAATATAGAAATCGTATTGAGGAAATGGCACACTTGCTGTAACTACTAATTTAATTAGGTAATGTTTTATTAACATTATCTGTTAGTTGGGAGATATTTTTAACTTTCGTTGAGGTTTAGTGATGTCTTTTATACTTTAGCGTGTGGGGAAAGTATTTGCGATTGTCGGTTGACTGTTACAGGGTTCCGTAGAAATTTATTATTTTATTTATTTATTTATTGTGCACAGGAAATACATAGCGAATAATAATACATAGCGAGTAATTTAATTTATGCATTTTATCTAAGTACCTATACTTAAAATTATTATGAAATTGATGCTGTGTCATTTCTAAATATTGAAATTAATCATAACAGTTTAACTAAGAGTTCTTGTGGTATTGACTTATCTTCTATACATAGTACAAAACAAAGTCGCTTCCCGCTGTCTGTCCCTATATATATATTACGCTTAAATCTTTTAAACTATGCAACGGATGTAATGCGGTTTTCAACAATAGATATAGTGGTTCAAGCGGAAGATTTATTATTAAGAAAAAAAAGGTAGGGTAGGGATAGGAAGCCATGCGAACGAAGTCGCGCCGGGTCCACTAGTTTTAATGTAATAAAATAACTGGTCTAAGCGCGAATAAATCGTTTTAGTCACAGTAGGTATAATTATCTATATTTTAGTACACAACTTTCGAAAACAGGTAATGAACTTTAATTTTAGAGTAAGCACCCCAGGAATTATTCCACAGTGTAAAGTGAACCCTAAAACGGAATCGATTAGACACACGGCGGCAACATAAAAGCACCGCCCACCTACCGTACAAAAACGTACTATTCCGCAATTTGACGTGTCATAAAACATGCTAATAAATAAAATTACTGTCTCTTCTATGCGACAGTGTCTAGTAAAAGATACCGGGGCTACTTTGGGCGGGTCTGGCACACGAGGATTTTAACTGACCACTCTGGTAGTCGAAGTTCCAAAGGACGCCGCCATAAATGTCAGTCTTCAACTACTTTGTTACCAAAACGCATCATAAACTCACATTTTGTGCAATAAACGGCTTTGTGAGTGTTTCATCGAGCGTGTTATTACTTATTATAGTATTTTACGGTTGTTGCCTTAGCATCGTACTAAAATGATAATATTGTAAAGTGATCACACGGTGCCATAAGACAAAGGTAAATATTTTGCTCAATATGTAAAATGATAGTGTTCTGTGATTTTATTTGATATTGTAAACGAATTTTGTCGAGTTTAGGGTAGTAAATGGAATATAAAATTGATCGTTGAATTGTAAGATGGAACGGAAATGGAAATTATAGAGGCTACTCAAAAAATTACGTTATTATGGTCTCGACGCAAAATTAGTAATGAAACATAACACTTTTGCCCGCTACAATTATGTTTTAAAACATGCATGAAAATCAAATTCATAGTTATCACACTTGTATCATCATCTTGGCGTTAATGTCGTCCGCCTAGACAATGATCGAAGATTTGGCAGATCAGGTGATTACAGTGGAGCGACTGGTATCTGACCTCCGTGATCCTGCTACAAGGGGAACCTGACCAGATTGGGTATTCACACAGGTGTTATCTATTTTCCGTCACAATACAATACGTATCGCCACGAGATGAGACATGAGAGCTCAGTAATTTAGAAAAAAAAAATTGAATACTACCACCAATATACCTACAAAAACTTTTTTCCTGTCTCTTACACCTATTCATAATAAAGTAGCCATCGGCAATATTGGAATCCAAATCCATTTTTTCCCATATCTGACCCAGTGGCCCAAAATCTACAATGCACGGTATAAATCCTCGACGTTTCGACACATTTTGACCACACGTCAGGTTATGATCCGCGTAAAATATAAAATACGTCGCATTGTGTGATTTCAGTCGTCGGCGTACAAAGAGACGTCTAACTTATAAATTTTTGCGCGAACAAAGGCGTCTTATTGACAATGTCTCGAAATATAATATCGATGAATGGACACCCGTCCGCGCGGTGATAGTAAAATATATCGGCCGTGAGATCGGAGTAAATCAACGGCGGTCATGATTTAAATCATCCTCCAACGGTCGCCTTAAAAAATTGCACGAGACTCCGTTTGAGACAAAAAGATGTGTCGCCTAGTAGCCTTCCCATAGAGACATAGTGTTATGATAATATCAACTTGTAGTTGCTACAGAGTAGTAGGTACCAACTTATTTACAAAGTTCGACGTTCAACTTACACATATTGCATTATTTACAACCGCTAATATTTACGATTACGAATTGACATGCGCCGTTGTTGGGAGTAAAAAGTGGGCACAACTTTGATGAATCTCTTCAAATGCGAGCGTTTAATTTAGAATGCGTTTGTTAAACGGTCTACAAAAAGGTCTTCCGTTCAATTTCGCTGGAAATGTCAAATGTTTGCTTTCGTAAAGGATTTTAAAATGCATCAGCTTTTTGCGGTCGCGGAGTTGGATTAGCGTATGCAAAGCAGCGGCCATCGGCGGCCGCGGTAACGGAAACGCACGCGCAGCCTGTACCTACCTGATTGCTATCATTTTTTTCTTAGCTTTAAAGACTACTAAGTAACTTAACTCTAAAGTAAACTAAGGCGATGTGCTATTATTAGATAAGTCTTAATGGAATAAAAACAAGCTAGTTTTCCTCCTATCAATTCCTTACTGCAAAGTGTATCGCTATTTCGCATTTGACCATTGAACATCTGTATGATAATTGAAATAATTCGCGAACGGGTGTTGGACTTAAATGCTGCATTACGTCCTTAAGTGTTGATATCAATAGAAAACTTTAAATAAAATATCCTCCAAATATGAAAGCTATAGATTCACACGGACGGACCATCCCGAACCGCTAGAGTCGGTACATCTAACCCTCCAAACGTCATCGTATCGTCTGATACAATGAAGCAGGACTATTTGATTGCTTCATTATGCGCAGAGCCCGGTTCATTGTATATCATTTCGCATGTTATATCTGGCCGGTCCTAATTTAATCATCCTCGAGATTGGACCACCGGGGAAACGGTAAGGGGGTCTTCCCGATTCCTGATTGAACCCGACAGACAGTTCCGATATGCAATGATCGAATTTAGTCAGCGCGCTTCGAAATGTAGATAATGTAAAGGGCTTAGGATAAAGTTATTTGTTTGTTCGAATTGCGAGAAAAAATTGAGTTTAGGATAGGTTTTTCAATACATGAGGCAGGTAACATGTATCTAATATTGAACGAGTATTAGGATAGGTATCTGCCGTGTGGTGTCCGGCAGAGTAGAATAGCACCAACCCCTTACACTCGTGGGTGTCGTACAAGGGGATTAATGTTTTCGAGGCAAAAGATCTAAGCGCCTCCGTAGACTGGAAAATGGGCAGCAGCATTTTCCATTGTTATATTATATTACTGTGATCTCCAACCCGCCTGCCAAGCGTGGAGATTATGGCAATAACCTCCCTTTTTGTGGGAGAGGCCCTAAGCCCTGCAGTGGACTATTATGGGCTGTGATGATGATTAGGATAGGTTATTTGAAATTTGATTTAATTGTTGACACGAGACTTAGAATTTATTGAGATTAATTAAATACTGCCAGTATTACATACCGATGTTTCTTTTAATTCATGTGGAAAGAAAATACGTATTTCAGAATACTGTACAAAAAAGTAACAAAAAAGTACCAAAATCATCTATGTCGTTAAGAAAACCACAGATTACAAAAAGTTACAAGGTACCACTACTATATTAAATAAATCATTGACATAATACCGAACATTCGCACACACCCTGTGCAACCGGAGTTCGGTGGTCGATGGCAATACGCGAGATTATTTATTCGAACAAAATGCAGAAACGTCCGATTCTAATGCCTTCGATCCGCTTCAATTTGCTGCACGTCTTATTTGCGACGCGGTGGTCCAGCCGTCGAGTGCGCTGACATACGTATATGGGATGGGCGACCTCATTTTCATACCGAATTGCTTAATTTTGGGACATTTTAAAATAAATGGCTCGGAATTTGTGTTCGAGTATAGTATGGATTATGTGACTCTTCAAAAAATGAACTCTTGAACTATGAATATACTGTATTTCCGATTAAATTTGGTTACATGCATTGAAATGAAAAAAAAAAACAATGAAAGGCGATTTATCCTTGGCTGAGTGCTGCTTGCGAGTGGGGAGGTCCGTGGGACGGAGGCCGTAGCCGTGGACAGCGCGAGTCGCGGATCACGTGACCCTTCGTATTTCCAACAATACCTACTAATCAGATTTGGTTTCCTTTCCGTGGTTGTAGTAGCAACAAAGTTTAAACGTTGATTTATTGGCTAATAGATGTCTGTATCTCACAAAGCGGCATAAATTCTCGACGCTTCAACACGTTTGGCGCCAAGGCAGATTATGACCCGCGTAAAATATAAATTACATCCCATTGATTTTCTTTCGTTGTATTATTCTTTAATGGTATAGTATTACCTTGCTTCCGCTGGTATTTTGAAAGAAGTTTGAAACAAAGTTGTTTCCTACTCCGCTCTTTTACTTCTTTTAACATTGGTGTTACTGGTTGTTTGTTCAAAGACAGTATTAGCTTGTCCTCATGCATGTTTGTGTGTCATAACTCTGTAGCTTTTTGGGTCTTCGCTGTAGATCCTGGCTAAACTTCGCTGTATATCGCGGTGGGCATGAGTGGTGAGATTATATCCGTCAAAAAATATCCTCATCATCGTCCTAGCGGTTATCCCGGCCTCTGCCAGGGTCCGCTTTCCGCTTTTGCATCCGACTCAGCGATTTGAATCCATCACTTCTTGGGTCGCCAACGGGGACTCTTTCCTGATACTGGCAGATTACACCTATTTTCCGTCAAATATATAAAATCAAAAAATTAAATAAAAATATAATCATGGACAAATTCACACAGCGCCATCTAGCCCCAAAGTAAGCAAAGCTTGTGTTATGGGTGCTAGATAACTGATAAATTACTTAAATACTTTTTTCTTTTTTAAATACAAACTTATTATACATAGAACACCCGGATTCGCAACAGAAATTAAAATTAATTATTTCAATTCCTGCCCGGCCGGGAATCGAACCCGGGACCTCCTGCGTGGTAGACGACATGTTGACCACTGAACCACTCAGGTCGTATATATCTAATATATGTTCATAAAACTGTATTTTCATTAACGTCGGAAAACTGTGACACCATGATGGTATTATTAGGAATCATTCCGAGTAATAGTGCGTATTCCACTCTCGTAACGCCCGAGACGAACTAGTTAGCTTACGCATTATAGCTGACGTTATTGCGCATTAAACTAAGAATAATTGTTTTAAAACTACCAGCCTCCATGATGATGGAAGCCTTTAATCTACAAACGAGAATAGGGCTTTTATTGCTCAGAGTTTGAGCATCCTACCAGACTAGTAAAATAAGCGACTCCTTGATAGCAAAACTTTATTGCGAGCTATTTTATTTGCAGTTATTTCTAACACGCACTAAAGCCTTATTACTATTAATTTAGTGTATTAAACGATAGTAATCTTAATAAACGATGCCGGTCCTAGTCATAATTTGACAACATACTTCATAATTTCAGATGTCATCTGGATGCGATTGCGATGACTAAACATTCAGCAACACGTGATACGCAGAACAAAGGCTTGAAGAACTTGAGTCGCAAAAAAGTTACAAAGGCGACTTAGTAACGTGCCATGAAGAAGTGTAACGTTACACCTTAGTATAGCTCTTAAAATGCGTGACAATGGGATATCGATTCGTCGAAGACTGAAAGCCGCCGGCCCGTCTGCCTCGAGTCTCATGTTAAATTTAGCGTTAGTGATCGCATCTACATGCATTCTGACCATTTGCATTGAAAGTGAGAGCATAAAGGCATAAGAAAATAAAGACGATAAAGATTTGACAGTAGCACGCGTAGAAAATCTCGACAAAGCTGCAATGGAACATGCAAACAGACCAACGGCGCTATAACTGGATTACAACAACAATGTTTCTGGTAATGTTACACCGATATCGCGTGCTATAGAAAGTGTAAGGTAGTAACGTATTGTATAAATATTCCGACAAATAAACATTTTCGGACTTTACAAGTTGCACAATCAATGGTCTGTGAATAATTCAAATAGATAGAACATTTCACACATCTGCGTCTACTGATACATTGTTTTCGCTGGCCGTTCATTAATCATTGAGATGTAAACACGTGTGACCCGATAATGAACTATAATCAATAACAATCGAAATTTATACGGTAATAAAAATACCACTATAAAGTTACGACGCTAATGACTCACCTGCGTTACCGTTAAAATCGACTTTTTCACCGTGGAAAAAGAAACTTACCGTTGCATTATCAATAAACTTTTCATTCACACCGGCCGGCTCCCGATCGAGAAATGTCACATAACAAGTCATACAGATACTGTGTGAAGTCTTTATGAGAGTAATACGGTAGCTATTTACATTTTATGATGGTCAGGTATGTGATGAGAGCAGCTCGGAGGATGTCACAACTTGTCGACCAGGAACAGATTTTTATTGTGGCAAAAACTGCAGCGAGAAACTCGGGAAATCTCTGAATGACATTGTGGACGATATACGGTTGTAAAGCCACTAGTACGAAGGAATCTATTAGAGGGATCCAATGTTCTCGTTTTATAAGACTCATAATAAGTGAGGAAGTTTTCAGACTCGAATGCTTACTAAAAGAAATTACAGCAGCATGTGCAACAGACTAATAATTAAGATCGCTGCTCCTTTTTGATCAATACGACAACAATTAAAAATAATTAAAACGGTACTACTTCATAAAAACAAGCATGTCCGCAACAATGTTGCGATTCATTAGCTCAAACTCGATCGAAATTATTTACAAGTCCGTTCCAACAGTTACAAGTCCGAGTCCGTTCTAGACGTTTTAAGCGCAACAAATGCCGCAATTAAATCCTCGTGCAATCATATTACGTCATAAAAATGACATGTCGGTATGGAAGCTTACAGGTTACACGTAGAGGACCGCAGCCCCTGTGCAAAAAGTTGTTACCAGCCTGGCTGCTCTGGTGGGTACCGTCCCGTCGCGATCAGATAGTGTGCTCACGCATAACGCCATTCATCTCGAGCATTTATCGGGTAGGCGGATGCTGTCTGCTCGTCTTGAATTAAAATCTCGATCCGTGGAAAGTAGCATCTACCGCGTAGTACTAATTACACCTACATATGGGATTGACAGTAATAGGCGAATCGGATAAAAATGGTGGCAGTCAGTATTTGAATTATCAACCGATTTTTTTTACTTAGATAGTGGTTCAGCGGTTTTGAAAGATGAGCTCTCTGGTGAGGCTTCCCTGGTGAACAAGAAGGGTGAAGTTAGATTATACACCAGAAGGAGATATAGCAGTATCTTGCGTCATGGGCGGCATAGGTATTGGAGCTTCGTGGGAGTTAAGCGAGTTATACCTAGAGTCCTGAGTGAAGCGAGGGTGTTCAAAGTGTAATATAGTTTTATCCCAATGGTGAATACACTACTTTTCACACCATTTGTGAAACAATACGAATTTTGAAGTTCCAAATTCAAATCACTTCTCTACTATTTACATACAGTATAACCTCACTCAAAGGTTTTACTGAGTCGGCAGCACTTAACGCTAATAGATATTGGCTAGTTCATTAGGTTCTTGCTTCTTTCCAGATACATAACAAGTTCGAAACAAACATAACAAGTTTGTATATAACATAATGTGTGGCATGTCTATACGATACCTTTTTTAATCATTATATTTTTACTGGCAGGAATTCTTTTAAAGTAATATTTGTGAAAACCTTCGCCGCCGAAATAATTAATCTGTTTCCCAACATACCTAGTCCTATTCCAATCAGAAGCTCATCACCAATCACATTAAGAGAAGGTAGCCGATTAGGTGTACTAAACAATTTTCCAAATCCCAGTTATCCGGATTCAATAAATCAAACACGAACTAATAGAAGCCGACGAGCACTAAAAGTTGGCACATATCGTTCTGAGAGCGGCTCATTAGATTTGAAAAATACATTGACCGTTTATTGGGACTAATTTTTTCTTATTTATACTTCTTAATTAGGCCGGGGTGTATGTGATGGCCAGTGACTCGTCTAATCAGCGCGATCGTGTCTCCAAGATACTTTATCTACTTACAAGCTTTCTAAGAGATAAAAGTCAAATTTGAGATTATAAAGTAATAATGTAAGTCATAAAAACTTGATTTTATTATGCCATCAATCTTGTAGGTCGGCGTGTTGGGTGAATCGGCCGGCTTCGGCCGCCATCGGCCGTTCGTGTGAGTTCCCCTCGTGACGTAACAAGAAACATTGGTATTGGATAATTAATAGAATTTCTATATGCGCTTTTTTTTTTTTTTTTTTTTATTATTTCATATTTATAATTTTTGACTCAAAAAAGTAATAGCAAAGACATAAAACAGTAATACAATACTTAGAGCAAACTAGAATAAATGAACACCAACTTATAAGAAGGACAACAATTATAAATCAAGAGATGTATACCTTCGACACACGTATTAAAGAGCTTCGGCTTCACTATATTATAAACAAAATTTTATTATACATACTTTCAAATTCTGAGAGTATAACTGATATGATAAATATTTTGACACAAGCCGCATTGACTCTTATCTTAGAGGCTTTGTAGGATAGAATAAAAGCTTCGAAAGCGCCTCGTGAGATAGGCTCGATCTGTTTTATCTTATCTCTTATTCTGTCGAGAGGTTGTGGGTATTTGTGTCG
Organism: Blastobasis lacticolella; assembly: GCA_905147135.1. Classification (NCBI taxonomy): domain Eukaryota; kingdom Metazoa; phylum Arthropoda; class Insecta; order Lepidoptera; family Blastobasidae; genus Blastobasis; species Blastobasis lacticolella. Next base: position 13,163,500 of record LR990050.1, read on the forward strand.
TATTAGACACTTTTCTATCATCTCATTCTTTCCGGTTTATATATTTGTAAAGTAATCACGATATACACTTCATCGTTTATTAAAATAAATCGGCGGAAATTTATTAAAACGTTAGGTAACTATCGTTTTAAACAATTACTCTATGTAGGTATTAATAACGTGTTAGTAACCGAACGAATGCCTATACCACTGCATAAAACAATAAAATCAAGTATTATTTCACTGCTTATCAAAAATAATAGATAAATAAAGGAATTATTCCTTTATATTTTTTTTCATCTTAGCTTCAAGCTTCAAGGCTAGAGTGAATAGGCTGTTCCTAGACAGGCATGCTCCATCATCGACCGCATCGTCACTTACCACCAGGTGAGGTGGCGGTCAAATGCCGAACTAGTAAAGTAATAAAAAAAAAAAAACTTGAATATCTCGGTTGTGCTCTCGCGCACGAGAGCCCGGGGTCCGCCCTGACCATGATCCAAGATTCGGTAAACCAAGTAATTACAGCGGAGCTACTGCCATCTAACCTCCGTGACTCTGCTACCAGGGAAACCTGACCATATTGGATCATGGTTACACATTCAGTCGCCTGAATGTACAGGCCTCACCGTCAGAGCAACGGTTAGTATTCGACTAATGTACATAACTCAGAAAAGAGTCATTGGAATATTGGTTACAGGACAGCAGTGGGATTCAAACCCAGTACCTCTCGAATTACGAGTCGGATATCGTTACCATAAGGCCACCGACGCTCATATTTAATTATTTAATTCGTGCAATTAGTATATTTTGCCATCACAGATTTCAACCTGCTTTGAAATTGAATGTTATTTACATGTCTCACACTAAAATTATAATCGTTTATCTCAATGTTTCAAAACAAAAGTGAAAGGGTTATCTTCTATTTGTTTTCCAATGAAAGGGTAACCGCGGGTAACTCGAAACTCTTTTTCCGGGACTATCGAGGGTCGAAAGTCAGGTCTGTTGACATCCGCCTAAATATTAACCTTTTTCCAACGGCTACTGGAATTCCCCAAAAGTATGCGCTGAGAAGTCAAACTTCCTTTTACATTCATTTGTATCTCTGTTTAAATAGGCAATCGGTTGGTAACTTGATAGGTTTTGGGTACTTATATTAAGATAAACTCTCTCACTAAAGACCACACTTACAATATAGCAAAAAAATATTTTAATTATTTAATTAAAAGTAATATACGTTATACTTACTGGCTTAATAAAAAAACTACGATATAGTTCTAGTTCTACTTTAAAGCAACCATTTGGAATAACTACATAAAAGTTGCCACGATATAAAAAAAAATATGTTAATCTTGTACTTTTTAAATAATATTAAGTAGGTTGGGTAAAGAGATTTTAAATGCAGAAATATCTTTTTTTTTTAGATTATATTGATTGAATATACCTATTATTGAAATTGGCCGTGACCAAGCTAGTCACACGTCGGTTCATAGTAACTACGTATTGCTAAATTCCCATAAACCTACCAATACAGCCACGCGACCTGCGCCTGGGCACAAAAACAGGCACGTTGCGCAAGCGCATACTCCCCATTCACACGCCACGACGCCCCGACATTTTTTCGCTGTCAAGCCAGTTGGGATCGTGCAATTTTCGTACAAAAAACGGCAAAATCAATAATAGGCTGCGTGCACGTGTTGTCCCTGGATTATAGATTATGTTTTCGAACGTTTCTTAGCGCTCGTGCAGAGGTCGAGGCAGGTAGGTGTACGCGGCCCTTCGCGAAAGCTGTGGAGTCTATGTGGTGTAGAAAAGCTGGCAGGAGATGTCGTGTTATACGTAGGATTGTCGTATAAAAGTAAAATACACGCATTTAGCAAATTTCTATCGTTTAGCCTCTCCAAGTACGTAGGCTTTTTTTAATACCACTAAGGTGGCAGACAAGGTTACAGCCTGCCTGATCGTAAGCAGTTACCGCAGCCTATGGACGTTTGCAATACCAGGAGTACTCACGTACTACCGACCCCGTAAAAACCTTTTGCTTCTTTCTTGAAGAATTTAATGTTGTACTCTCCAGTGAGCTCATTCCACAACTGTAGTATGCGTGGCAGTGTCTTGTAAATACTCTACGTAATTTAAAATAATTTCTGAATTTAGTTGTGAAGAGCTACTATCGTTAAAATATTGTTGCAACCACATCTTATTATACCAAAAACTAAATATCAAAGTGACGCGTCTCTACTCGTTTCTCTGTTTCATTCCCTAATTCTTGAACTTCACAAAGAAATTCTATACAATTATATAACGGCCAAAATTGTAACTGTCTTCTTTGGGAGCTAAGAAATTGTACCTACTTATCTAAAAAACCTTTCAAAGGCAGGTAATTTTATAGGAGACTTTGGTGCTTTTAGCAACAAAAAATGTAAAAAAGTGTACTGTTATGTCATTGAGATGGAATCATAGATAGGATGTTTTGTAATAAATAGGTCAGCAGAATATTCGCCTAAATTCGTATCATTAGGCTTTCGGCGCAAGGTCTTTAAAGAGAATTTATTGTTTTTTAATCAATAGATATTGTCGTCAGAAATCGTAGGAAAAGATTTAGATCTACGAAATTGGTTGAAATTAAATGCGTTAGCCCTTTTGTATTATAGGTTACAACACAATATTAACTATTAAGTACCACAAATGAAATAGGTACCCCTACGAGTTATTGTTTCGTAGAAAAGAAACAGATGTAACTCAGAATTTGCGGGAAGTTATTATCCAATTCATAAGCATACCTACCTATTATCTAATAGGTAGGTGAGTTGTGAGTATACCTTGAATCAACGTTACAAAAAGAAACGATAACCCTCCTTCTGTCGCAGTCGGGTAAAAAGACAATGAAACCCATTGTATTTGACCTGTGTGCCGTAGCTGTAATGTATGTTGTAATGAAGTGAAATCAGTTAAAAATTAGATAAATTATTACAATTACATTAAATCACGAGTGAGAGTTCAAGTAAAAAGTGTGATTCATGAATCATAATCATCATCATATCAGCCAGAAGACGCCCACGGCTGGGTATAGGCCTCCCCCAGAGATTTCCACAAAGGCCGGTCCTGTGCCTTCCGCATCCAGCTGGTACCTGCGATCCTTATCAGGTCGTTGGTCCACCTTGTAGGAGGCTTACCCTACACTTACTATACCCTATACTTTGACAAAATTCGGTGAGTTGTTTGTATACCTACCTTAAACTGTATAGCGTATAAAATGAGGACCAAAGCTCTGCCTTTATCTTGCACCACACAAAACATTTAACTCCATTGTAATCAACTTCAAATTACCTAAACCATAATTAAAAACCAAACGAATTTCCTTATAAACCAAAAATATCTCCACAAAAAGGAAATAATGTTTTTCTCCAATCTCGTGAAGCGGTCCACCCGGAAGGCTGCACTTAGTCCAAGATATGAGCTTTTAACAAGACCGCTCTCAAAAACTGTAATGAACCATACTGGTTTTTATATGAAATACTTTCCGAGTTTTCATTGATGCTCAATAATCTCGGAACGAGTTCATTATTGTGAAATTAAATACTTTACAAAAATCCAGTCCGCGAGGTAGCTCGGTCGCGTCCAACTTGTATACATATTATACTAGCGGACCCAGCGCGACTTCGTTCACGTTCACCTACCTTTTATTTACTTATAAACCTTTTGAATCACTCTATCTGTTGTTGAAAACTGCATTAAAATCCGTTGCACAGTTTAAAAGATCTAAGCGTACATAGATACATAGGGACAGACGGCGGGAAGCGACTTTGTTTTATACTACGTAAAGAAGATTAAGAAGAAATACCTTCCTAGAATTAAAGTGGGAACGTTCATTCAGCAGCAGTATTAAGTTAACGACCTACTCGTACTACAATTACATTGCTCCTATAAATAGTTCTTATTATTATGAGCCGCAAACATTCGCTAATTGAATTTTGATCCTAAAAAATCCTTGCAAAACGAATTACTCATGGCATAAAAACCACAATGCTCAAAAGGATGGTGTATGAGCTACAATTAACGATAGTGGTCACCATTAAAAGGTCTTACAGTTACAGTAATTACGGGAAATATCATAAACATCTCAGCGCAAACCTCCGAGGATATGCTGTTTTACAATCCGACCAGAGGACCATTGCCATTCTTGTGAATGACGTTTTCCTGTGACAGCTTTTTTCGTTCACCTACTTCATGAGATATGTATCCTTGATTTTAATAAAGGCACAATCTCTATCCTTGTAATAAAAATATCCAGGTAAAACTTACTTATAATGACCGGATTTACCGGTGTGGCTATCTAGTAGGTACCTACTGCTGCTACAAAGCTTGTATTGTTGTATTCCGGTTGGAAGTATATCAATGATAACGTATTAATATTACAAGCCTACAAAGTTTGCATACATGACAAACATCTTACTCCCATATTGAATCTATCAATATAGATACCTATACTCTTTTTGCTCACACAACAATAATTACATAAAAATACAGTGTAACGGAAAAAATAATTGAGAGAAATCTCAACAAACGGTAATAATTTCGTGCTATCCAAGTATTTCAGTTCGGAACGATCTCATAATGTAACACTGAGACCAAAGACCGAGCATACGGATAAGTAGGTATGCACTTTACAAATTAACTAATATTAGATTGGCACTATATCGCTATAAAATACGAAATAAAAAATAAGGCAAGGCGCGTAAACAATTATTGTAATAAAACGATTGTCATTACTAAAACAATGCAACAGGTACCCCGAGTTCGCGTGTCGCAGTGTCGGGCGACGCGGGTGTCCGCGGGTGGAGGGGCGGGGGGTAACAATAATCGTGAATGAATTGTAATGGCGCATGGCGGGCCGTTTAATTGATGCGGCGAGCCGCCGGACCTGTCTCCGGCGCGTTGCTGCGGCAGTGATGGGCAACGGGTATCGATAAAGGACCGCATAAAGAATAATTAATATTCTTGTGGATCGGTTGAGCCTATACAAATATACACGATATCGGCTCGATATTTTTTGAGATTTTATTTAATGGGCCTTTTTTTAAGGAACGTGATCAGACTGTCTATCTGATTTTCTCTGAATCCAGTCAGAATAAGTGTAAAAAAGCCCTAAAGTGGCCTATGTGCTTCCCGGATTAAATTTAAATATCCAATCCAGTATTATTCTCAGTGTTGGGGTCCGTAGTGATTACAGAAAACCACACATGTTCATATCTATGTTAAAGTATACATAAATAAATATTTCTACCTACTCATTATAAAATCCGTTGGGCGATGTATGTAGTTGATATGTTGTAAATTTTCCATGTGGTCAAATTTCCAAGTGAACAAACTACAAATAACTCTTAAATAAAAACGACATAGATACATTGCAGCAAACCAGCACTCTTGACCGCAGTAAATTGCACTATATCACGAATGGAATTTTAAATTTTATCGTAGCTTTATGCGCTAATTTGTTTTTATCGCGCAGAGCGAGACTCCTGTTTAACAAAGGACTAGCCTACCATAAACATACCTAGCATAAAGTATACATTTGAATTAGCTTGATTAAATTACAAAAATGTCAAACTTCAATAATTTATACCGAAAACATTTCTGTCGATAAAACATTCGGCACATCACTAGTGGTATCGCGTGCACGTCCATTCATCGGAGCCCGTCTCTGCAGTTGCATGGAAGCTAATGGCTCACTGAATTTTCATACACTTCCAAACTTACCGCGTTTAAAATGTGTACGTAAGATAATTCGCCTTGCGTCCCACAAAATACATACGAGTACCGGTATGACTTGAACATATTTATCACCATCGTAAAATGAGTTGTGGTCTCAATGAGTCGTTCACTTATGAATGGGCTTTGACCATTTCGCACGAGTTGAACTCCATTGACACGGCAGCATCCTTGACACCCAATCGGAAGTCGGGTGAGTTGACGACGCAATACCCTGCATAATACCGTACGAAGACAATTGCATCATCACCGTTCGCCGAGTCATCGGCCGACCACTTACCGAACGGATGTTGTTAACCGGGTCTTGATTAGCCGAGACGATGTTAAACGGCAGCACGGACAAGTTCAAACAATTAACTGTATAGAAGTGTCCGACTCTAATGAATGATGCAGACTTGCTCCATTTCATTATACAAACACCGTGACAAGACGCGGCTTACAAATTGAGATTAATTCACGACTAGGCACTGACCATTGCTCTGTACGGGTAGTGCACAGGGTTCAGTTCAAGCTAATCTGGGCCTTCTGGATTTGAAATAAGCGTTTCAGTATCTAGGAGGTGGTTCACAAATGCATCTGTTAATAGTATCTGTTGCGTAACGAAGCCGGTTAACCTTTAGGGATTCAATGTCCTGCAGCTATTTATAACGTTGCTCTGGAGTGCTCTTAGTTTTTGGAATTCTTTGTTGACTGCCATCGTCGAATGTAACCTTCTCTTTGTGAAGACACGTTTTGTCGAATTCTCGCACAAAAGACACTGTTAAATACCCAAAATCTTCCGCCGTATAGATTTTGGAAGTGCGTAAACATTGCGTAAGATATTATCTCATTATATTCGGTCGCCGACAGCGAGAGGTCGTTGCCATTTTATAATTTGCCCGTACATTGTTGCCAGAATTTCTAAAACGCTTTGTGAGGTTTTTTCTGGATCTGTGACTACAGAACAAAGTATTTTAGCCTTTACTACAATGTTTGTTTTAATCATTGCGTTGACATTGCCGCAAGCAATGGTTTTGCACAAATATATTGAAAGATGCTATGTTAGTTTCTTTAAACAAAAAAACGGAGAAGCAGCCAAAAATTGTGCTCTTTTTTGATACCATTTCCGTTTTCGTAATATCAGTCCTTAGAGTAATTACTTTCCAACACGTCTCCCGAAATTGTAAGTGGCACTGTGTACTCAATTTGCTCTCCAAATTATTGACCAAAGTTATTTTGACCGGCAAAAATTATCGGCTCTGAAATCATTAAGAAATTGGATGTTTGCCTGGTTTCAAAAATAATGGTTAAGAAAGTATTCTCATAAATAATAACTCCAATAACATTTATGGAATCAAAATCATTTACAAAAATCTGTATCAATCAATCAAGGCCCTACAAATCTTGTGCTCATAAAGGTGAATTTTATGAGGGTTAAGGGGGCGACATTATCGTACGATAAAAGGTCATGGTCAGCTTTTTCGGTCAATGGTGTTATAGATTATGTGGCGTCGGTGATAACTGTACAGCTATCTCTAGTCGTTGTAGTGATTACATACTTGAGTGCTTACGAGTCTGTGGAGTTAAGCTTTTGTACGTATATATAAAAAAGGTTTATATGTGTTCCCTCCCGTGCTCCATAAGCACTCGTGCCGTCAAGCCGGTGTAGAATCGATTCCGTACTGATTGCTTTTAAATCGATATCGTCGCCCACGCATTAGTCAATATTGATATTAGATACCAGCGTTACAGAGGAAGTGTTACTTACTCAGAAATTTGTTGTGATAACACTTACATACCTACGATTAAGGATTATTTCGATGTAAGAATACGGATTCCTTACTTGCTGTAGCCTGTAATGCACATAACAATTTGTTACTTTTTACATTGCACTTACCTACTTGCATTTTGTTTTAATCGAACAGTGACTGCATTATTTATTTCTGGCACTGTTTCTCAGCACGACCACGATTGTAAATCAAAAAGTGCAACAAATTCAATATTAAACATTTATAGAATTTGATTGTTCGCAATGTGCGCCAATCGAAACACCTCGAAAGGCAGACGAAAATAAATGTCACGATTTTCCATGGCATTTGTAATTTAAACTCTCGATTGTGGCTCATCTAAAATTGTAAGTTTAGTACGTCTATTCTTCGCGAACTGCTAGTTTCGCCATTGAAGAAGAATTAAATGAAACAAACAGAGAAGACGCTTTTAACTTTCCATCTGCTAACTTTTGATGGATATCCGATTCTAATATGTCCTCAAAGCAGGGAAGCAATTTGCCAATTGAAAGAAAGAAAGAAAAGAAATAGTGTTTATTCTGCACTACACTTAAGTACAACAAAATATATTTATAGCTTATCTAATAGAAGTACCACTGAAATTTTAAAAGAATAGAGTCGTTCATGTCTAAGAAATGCGCCAAATTGCGCTATAACAAACACCGCATAATTACTTAGATACTTCTTCTTCCTAGTCGTAGCATACTTGGCAGAGTGGTCGTGGTTGTTGTGGGTTGGAGGCGCGCTTCACCAGTCGCCCAGTCGCCGCCATTCTTACCTCATGGCTGCTTTTCATGTGACTCGTGAAGGGGCCCATCAAAAGCGTTTCTCACGTCCGTCCACCGTGTTGGAGATCTGTCGTGAGCCCGAGTGCCTTCCACACTGCCTTGCACAACTAGCCTCTCTATGCTGCTTCTGGTGCACAAATGCTAACAAATTATATTATTATTCCATATCCTTTAGGCCGGCCGTCAACATTTCTTATAAGAAAGCCTGTACCATCATCACAGTGACCGATTCATCGCCTGAATCATTTCAATATTTGGCAATATAAAGCACAGTCGCAGTTTTATGGTACACTAATCCAAACTGGTTGGAAGAATATACGAGTATTGCAATAGTACATTCCTGTTCATCACTTGCAGTAATTAAACTGGGTGTAATCTGCATCTGTGGTCCGACAGTTTGTTAACGCCGGCAGACTTATCGCCGCATCCAGCCAAAAGTAATTGTTTCTTGCCAAAATGGCAAATTGGGGTATAATTGTTACACATTTTTGTGAAAGTGGCGATCTTTTAATTAGGCGAGATTCACTTTCTGGAAGACAAAACGTTGATGGGAAAACAATCCTCCTTAGGAGATTATCCAATCTTGTGCTGCTTTTTTGTTCTCAATTTTATGTAGGTACCTAAATTGTTTTAATGTAAGTTTTTGCTGAGTGAAACAGTTTCGATTTTTTATAAAAGTTTTTGTCAAATTTTCATAAAATTTTTGACCAAAGTTTCAACTTAAATTTTGTAAAGCTTTCAATAAAAGTTTTCACTTCAAAATTTTGATTTATTTACACATATCGATTTTGTTTTGTGCCTACTAATTTAGAGAAGGATGCCACAGACCGACCAGCTACCCCAAAATCCACCACAATCTGAAATGTCACCTGAAACCTTTTACTGGCACGTGCATTCACATTTCTTTGAATAAACATAATAACGAATGACTCGGTAACAGCAAGATTCTATTATTACAAGTGCTCCACTTGTCACGCGACAAAACCTATTCATTCACAATTTACACCCTTTACATCGACTTTGAAATATAAATCTTATTCTCAATAGCATAAAGATCAATTTTCTTCCCTGTATGTTTCTTTAAATTTTTATAATAATGACACGCGGAGCGGTATCAAAGCAAACATAACGCCTTCGCAACTACTCCCCTGGGTGAAGAAACAATAATTGACAATAAATGGCCAACTCGACACCACAATGGTCAGTGGAGATAATAGGAAGAATTACACGGAAATTTCGAGGCGTGATCCTTTGTTGGGCTCTTCAACTAGATAACAATTTGCACGTCGAGTGTGTACGTCATTGTGTTAGGACATTGTAAATAAACATTACAATGCTACCAGATGTGTGAAGAGTCTGGCGCGCGCTGTGATGGGCGGCGCAAGCCTTTGACGTCGCTCAAGGGTGGACAAAGATTCATAGCCAGCTGATTCTACTAAGGACTTTTTAATGGCACGGCCTGGCGCTTAGACTTTCTTAGAGTCATCAATCAGAAGGCTAGGTTGTGGATTTGTTGAGTAAAATAAAGTGAAAATGGAAAATCATTTATTATATTTTCGTAACTGAGAATACCTACCGCTGAAATTAGGATGTTTTTGGTAAGAATATTTGGTAAAAATTTCATAAAAATTTATAAACTGTACTTTCAAAGTAACCGAAAGATCGACCTATATTACGCAATTTTGACAATACACTGCATAACAAATTGTTTCCGGTTGCATCTTTGCATTGTGTTCGACCAGAGGAAGTAACGCTACAATAAGGCTCGTAAACCCATCATACTGTTATAAAATATTTATGGTACGCGCTTATAAAAACACCGCATTAAAAAGTATAAATTGCTATAACGATCTTTTACAATCATGATTTACACGGTGGAGATTCTCGGTAGCACTCGAATATTGGCAATTGTATTAAATTGTTGTATGAGGAAGCCTCCAGCATAATAGTGGGCAATTTGATGCAACGCATTGTTGTTAACTTACATAATATCTGTCGGTCATGCCCTAACAGCGGTTATAAAAACAAAAACAATAAAGTCTTAATAAAAACACGCATAAATTATTTGGATGAAGACGCGCTTCCTCATTAACCGGGCTCCAATCATCGTCGGATTGTTGCTTGTTGTTATTAATTTATAGAAAGTCATCGTGGGGCCATTAGGCGAGATAACCATATTGATCGAGCGGCTGATACTCCGACTATGTCGGAGACGGCTTCTATGCGTGCGCTGCTTTATATGTGATTGCCCTAATGACCACGTGCCGCTTGTTAGTGGCGATCAGTGGCCATTATCACCGCTGCCATTGATTCCGGCTCACAGTCGCCGATGCTCGTTAGATTTATGACTTTCACAGCTTCTAATGGTGCAATTATGACCACAATTGAGTTCGTCGCTACTTAACTAGGCTTGTAATTAGCAAGCAAAAAAGATTCGAGATCATAAATAGCTTTGGGAAAAAATACATCTTCGTCTTCACATCGTTCGGCTTGACTGGCTTACCTCCAAAGCAATCAGACTTTAAAATTCAATAATAGCCACTCGTAATGAGAATCTTAAATTGGAAGTCGCATGTTAAAGCTGCGATAATCATCGTCCCGACTATCTCTGTTTTATCGTCGAAATCTTCATTATCTGTTAACAAGATCTTAAGAAATTAATTCTCTAACACCTCATTAGTGTCGAGTGAAACTTCAAATTACCTAAGAAATGCAAATTCGATAGAGTTGTGAGCGAGCATTTTGATCGGGACCGTTTCATTTTCCTAATCAACATCTATTATGCCTTGTTTTATGGAAGCCCCAATAGTTTCTGGAGAAAATAAATTGTGGTCGGCATCTATTAGTCTGACCGCTCTCTGTCAGTGGGATAGACGTCGTATATTTCGGTTGTTCCCTTGGCCGGTACACTTTTTATCCGGGCACAAACGTCTTAATTAAGGGTCAGACGTTTCACCGTATAAAATATTGCATCGTCGCTGTAGAACTTTCGGTGTAAAATACTCTTTCCCTAATTGAAAGTTACAGCCGTAATATACGTCTCGTATAATAAACTGTTAATGTTTAACAGTTTTGTTCAATATACAGAAACTCCGTGTAGTGAAATTAAAATAGACTGAAGTCTTCGACTGCAAGATATCAGATGCCATTTCGCACATCGTGATGTGATTGCTTATAATTGGAATAATAACAAACGAGACCATTAACAAATCAACGACAAGGTTCCAATTAAAGCGGCCAATGATGATTATGGTGTCGTCGGCGATGGCGATTCGCGCTCACTCAATGTGTATCTCGAAATGAGATCTTGCACTTGGCAGCACTCCGTTACACGCATTCGCACGCACAGCACGTGGCTGAAAGCCGTTGCTGTTCATTAAATTCACAACATTGTCGAGTTATTGCCTACTGGCGAAAAAACGACCACAACACTTCTGACGGGGTATTATAGGGTAGGCAGGTTGAGATTATGACGTTGATTCGTGCCTAGGTTCTTGTTTAGTTTACAGCAATTACTTTTTAACAACATTCATTAGTGAGTTCATTTTAAACCAAGTGTAAAGGTTTCCAAGTTTATAAGAAAGACAATAGGTATTCGATGGATTTGAATAAATGAGATGTTATTATGATCTTACTTCATTTATTTAACTATTTATTGCAGACAATAAGGAAATTATTAATGCAGAAATAACATAGATATAAATGACACAGCAGGCACAATTTATTTCAAAAATAATTTTCTTACAGCAGGCCAACACAGAAGAAATCTTTATTGTCGTAATAGGCTAATATGTATTTTAAACGAAGAATACTTAAAATTTTAACTAAGTAAAAAATATAATTAACGTAGGTGATTTGGTTGCAAAAATCACCAATGCAACGATTGCGCTAAAAATTGAACATATAGAAGCTACTAACAATTTTATAGATGAAAACATCAGGTAAGATTCATCCTGTAGGCGTAATTCTCGACATTACTATTCAAAACAGTCCTTCGGGTTTCGCTCCATATAATAGACTTAATGACCTTTAATAGGGCTAATGGTTTGATTGACGTCGTAAAATCTGAATGTTGGTGCCGCTGACCGGCGCAGGAGTGCCTTACACGCGGTAACGGTCAGAAATGTTGGTCTTGGCGAGAGAAATTAATTGAATTAACTTAATAGCCCCCTAATAGTGGGTATCGAGATGGATTGTTGTGTAACGGTGGATTCTTATAGGTATCATGCTCGTATTAGTGCATCCGAGGTTGAAAGAGTGGACGCTCGATGGTATAGCTGCATTATTTCAATCGCTGTATGTCTGGCAATTACTTATAGGCTATTTCTATCGCTGTTGTATGACCATGGCAAATTGCTTATAGGTCAAAAATTGCATAGTCTGCGTAACTTGTGTCAGAGTAGCTATCTAATGCATAATTAACCGTTTTTTTATCAAGGTATGTTACCGCGTTTTTTTAACGTGCTTTGCCCGACGACTTTGAGTCATTCCCAGGATAACTAACAGGAGTAGGAAAGACAGTGATTCCGACTTCCTCCCTCAAAAAAGCGGAAAACCAAATAAGCAAAATAGGCAAGTTAATGCTTGCACTGTAGTAAACTAATAAAATAGGACACCTAGAGACTTTTAATGTCCCTGAGGAAAAATATATGAGACAACTCATTTGAATTGAAACGTTAAAGGATGAAATGATTATAAACGGGAATTTATATCAATATTAACTCATGGTTTGTAATCACTAAAGCTATGGTAGGAAATTTTTAATTCAAAATTAAGTACTAAAACTACGTTTTATAGCTTTGAAGTTGTAAATTAAAATTATAAATGGTCAAGTCCGCCCATTTTTCGCAGTAAATCGCTCCTCGTACAGTTTTTTAGTTTATAGTCCTTGGTTATGGATTTGGTTTTTTGGGCGGCATATCAAAGGTGGCACCTGTACCCCCTTGCTGTTAAACAAATAAGGTATAAAAAAGTAGCGTTTAACCGCGACCATCAATATTAATAACGCCATTATGGACCGTTATGTGGGCTACGAGGGTGACTCTACGTTGGGAAAATGTCTAAAACGTAGAGTTTCTAAAATCGACTTATTAATTAAGCTGAGAAGAGACCACTACTAACATTAGTTACGACCGCAGATGACTATACTTCTGCTAGTGCAATGCAGTAACTCACAAAAATATTGTGTCAAAGCAAAAATCTCCATCAAATAACGGAAGGTGTTAAAATTATATGAATCATATGGAGCGTTGGTGGTCGAGCAATTAATGTATCCGACTCGTAAGCGAAAGGTACCGGGTTCAAATCCCGCTGCGGCCATGTATTGATTGATGAATCTGCTCAGATATATAAGTACCCTTCCATGTACATTTATATTTGAAGCCTTTATAATGCTCACATATTAATAAACTCGACTGTACCAATGACTCTTTTCTGAGTTATGAGTTGAAACTAATAGATGCTCTGACGGTAAAGGAAAACATCGTGATACAACCTGCACGTATGTGTAACTATGATTAAATCTGGTCAGGTTCCCCTGGTAGCAGTGGAACGGACCACGTCACGTCACGGAGTCATGTCACTTAGGTCAGATGGCAGTCGCTCCACTGTAATTACCTGATCTGCCAAATTCTGGATCACGGTCAGGGCGGACCCCGGCCCGCGTGAGCGAGAACACAACCGGGACTGTCTGCATTTATATATAACTTTTGCATTTGCTTTGACATAAGGCCGTTAACCATGTAGTGTCGAGCGGGAATGTTTCTTGTGTATTGATTTATCTTCTTAAATCTATCATTACAGGTTATAACCAAATGCAACAGACAAGTAATAAATTAAAATAATAACATTACCAACTCCTTCTATGACTTCTAAGAAAATTAAGATAAAATTAAAAGCCTATTCATTTCAAAGACTTATTGTGTTTTTATTCATATGTTTCGCGTACTGGACTATAATATCTTCTATTTAAATGTATCATTAAAATCAGAGCAGCCACGTCATAAATTTAAAAAATACATTTGCGATTCAGTCCCGTACCAAGACGCAATATAGTCACCCTACAAGCATAACAGTTCCAGCGGCAATTTTGACAGGGTATCTCGCCAAATTCTATTTCGTACGGCAAGGTGCCGCAGGCGCATCCCACAGAATTAATCAATACGCCCACTTTTGGGACCCTGTTTGTTTTTAATCGACATATCTACCCAACCTCCCTTTATTCCTGTCCGCTGATTAAGATTTTATTCATAGGTTACTCTTGTTTTTTGCGGATACCTCTTAACACCAAATGTCTTTTTTTGTATCGAATCGATATTTTAAGATAAGTGATTCTGCCATTTTTAATCGGCGAGTAAACATTGATGCTTTGTTAAATTGGAAATCAATTTTGTCTGTTTATTTATAGATTCTTAAAAAGGCAAGTTTGTATAAATAGTTTTTTATTAAATTTTTGTTTAGAATAGTTTAGATGGTCAGACAAGAGATGAAACAAAATTATACTGAAGACGAAAATCGTTCAAGTAAACAGATCAAAATAGTAATTTGGCACGATAATTGATGAACGGTAGCCCATTAAAATGTGGTCGTGGCTATAAACAACGCAAAACATGGCGTTATGCGACAGCTGTCCCTGACCACAAGGACAAAAACAGTTCAGATACGATCAGTTCGAATTACGTTCTACGGGCAAGGAAAAAATTCCCGAAAAAATGTCGTCCCTCCAGAGTAGGTAAACACCGGAACATCATTTACTTATGTTTTTACTGAATCGCCATCGATGTTTGCACTAAAGCTATGCAAATACGAGAGTAGTCAGCCGAGCGAGAAGAACACATGATAACGTGTTTTCTTTATATGAAAAGCTTAAGTCGGTACCTTTGAGTAAAACCGACATGGACGCTGGTCACTCCGTGTGACACATTTTAAAAGACATAAATAAAATTATCTTTGCAAGCGCGATTTTAATTGGAGGCCTTTAATGTCCGAATGTTGCCAATTTCAACGGTTTTCGTCATAGACCATACGAAAATGTTCGCCTCGCACTTAGCCCGCGGTATAATACGATTCTAATTCAGCCACCGCATTTCGCGAACAAAGAGCGTTTCTCTACGGCTTTTAAACTTCAATGGGACGGTATTTAGATGATATTTTTTCCGATATATACGCGCACTGTTCTCTTATTTGCCTTTTGTCGACTTGTGGGCGCGACAATACCACAAACATACCCTGCTGAGCGACCGCATCACTTTTTTTGCCGGAATTTCGTATTTTATTTCGTTTATTGACGCACTGTATGCAGAAAAAGTTTCCCAAGGAGCAAGGTACGATGAAAAAATGTAATAGAAGATGCATCGTGATATATCATCGCATAGGTAGAACCTTTTATTCTGATGCGGCTTTGTGGTCGATTCTATCGGACTGGACAAACCGCTGATCTCTAATGGTCACCATATAAAATCTTCGGAATTCAACGAAAATATATGGGCAATATTTGTCAAAATCTCAGATCGTTGTTCATAAGTAGGTTCATTGTATTCTATCTTTATGAAATATTATTGTTAATTGCTAATATTACTTCACTAAGTACATTGGAGCGTCGGTAGCTTAATGGTTAAGAGATCCGACTCTCAAGAGAGAGGAACCGGGTGATATTTTTCTGAGTTATGAATGTCGAATGATACTTTTACTATTAAACATTCAGGCATCTGAATGTGCAGTATTAGTAACCATGATCCAATCTGACTAGGTTCCCCTATTAACAGGGTCACGGAGGTCAGACGGTAGTCGCTACACTGTACTGTAAGTGTACAAAATAGAGACTGCAAACCTAACTTGTATTAGCCAGACGATGTCGGGTCAGCGCCAACACAAAGCCTTTAGATTGATGCCCAATCCAATATAGACTTGCATACTAAGGCCTGTGCTATACAGGGGTTGGGTATAGGTTGGCTGTACAGGGGGCGTCAATGTGAGGGCTGCCTGGAAACAGTGGTGATGACGAGGCTTTCGCGTTTCGCGAGTGCGCACAAAGCATCCGGGAACACGTGCAGCTCTGCACAATGCCAGTTTGCATTTCCGCCCGCCGGCCGGCGGCCCGCCGTGCACTTCCTTTGCTCGCGTTTTACTTTTTATTTCCGACATTTTTGGGGTCTGTGGTCGGTGGGCGAAAATTGGATTTTTACTATCTGTGTAAGTACTAGAATTCTTTGTGCGTATGTTTTATATGGACTTCGAAACGGCAGGATTGATTTTGCTAAAATTAGGTAATCTTCGGATTAGCCCAGTGGGAAATATTGTGCGTAACCGGGCGGGTCTCTGGTAGAATTGGAGAGCTAATATTAATTTAATTATAAGGTTAGGTAACGGCGGAGGCAAGGAAGTGTAATTTACTTACAAGGTTTTCATATTTTTCATAAAACGTAGGCGTAACGTAATTTTTGTAATCGGTTCGGTGCCTGTTCCACAAACTAATATAACTGTACCTACTTACCTATATTTTTTTATCTGAAATAATGTTCTATTTTTGACAAAAATTGATATAATGTGGTCAAACCTGTAATTTAAAATACGCGGAACCTTCGCCGCGAAATGTTCCTGACTGGTTTTTTAGGGACTGCGCTTTCATACTGCGGTCTGGATGTCATTGTGTAACTGCATTGTTGGCGGGGCTCTGGCCACATAACGCATCGTGGGTTTCGGTTTCGTTAATGATATCGGCTCATAATTGAGATTGAAATCGAAAGGAACGAACGAGGAAGCCCCGACGTGAACACAAAGGAAGGTACAGCCTATTGATTTAGTTCCGTTATTTAACAAGGATCCGATTTATATCGAAAACGAAATCGATAATTTTTTTCTTCTTAGAGAATAAAAGGAAATACATAAATTTTTGCTTTCTATAGAAAATGTCTGCCTATTTATTTATTTATTTTCGAAGAAAGTTTACATAGACAGCTGAAGCCTAGGCTTAGGAATGTAAATGTATACACACAAAGATTTTGCGGGGTCAGATTTGTAACCAAATGCTAAAAGTGATTTTAGCTAAGTGCAAGTTGATTCCGTTATTCGTCCACCCTTTTAATCTGGTAACACCAAAACCATGTAAACGCCACATTTAACACTTTTAATCTTCCTGACCACGGCCCGGACCGCTGTAAAGATAAGAAACACCACCATGAGAGATTTTTTTCCACATTATTTATTTGCAATCCCACATCTTCAGGATTAAAACAAAAAGTCAAAACACCACTTCAGAGAAACAATAGACACGGGACAAAAAAATGGCACCAGTAAGTAGATCAGATAGTAAACAAAGGATTTTTTTGACACGGATGGGAAGATAAATTGTTTGCGTCTGTTGCTGAATTGCTATTGCTAACTCAAATCTTATAGACTACAAAATAAGGTACAGTTTCGTGTTTCTGTTACATCTACATTAAAGGTAATGTAAGGTAATTCTCCATTGTGGTCAAGTTTTGATTATTGCTATCTTTGCATTATCTGTAATGGCGTCAAAACTTATGTCCGGCATACGGCGTGATACAGGAAGGTGTCATAGCAGGAGGCCCGCGCCCGCACAAGGTGACGTCTCATTTTCCTTAGAATTACGGCAGCAAGGGTTGTTATCGACAAATTGAGTTGCCAAAATATACCCGGGAGGTCCCAGAAGCCAATTGTTCGAAACAATGATATTTTGCCACACGACGTGATTGATTTGTGCGGTTTCGTGCCTAGTGAATTGTGTTCGTGATCGGAAGTGATCTATTTTGGATCTTGGGTGTCCTTCAAATTGCTAGGTGGCCACATTGGGGTGTCATATAATAAGCCAGTTTCGAGGTGATTTTGTGACACTTTTTAGTTAGGCAAAAAGTATTCCGTATTAATTTAATTGGCTTCCGGTTGCTCTGATTATTCGGAGAGTAAATGGAAAATGTGTTTCTGCGCCATCTCAGGAAGATTTACTTTTGACATAAGTGACAGCGTCATAAATGTAATAACATTCGCAAAAATGCCGTATGACATTATGCAGGTTGACGAGCTGTCCCCCAAAGGGTGAATTAAATAAGCATGTTGTGCTACTTGACAAATTACGCTTGCTATTTTTCACGTTAATTAATAAAACGCCAGAAGCAAATACGGATCAGGGTTATTTAGTGTCCAATTACTGATTTGTCGTTCCAGTAATGCGGAATGACAGTCAACTGGAACGACATTCACAAGCTTAAAGAATATTTTGAGCCTCTCGAAAATAGCATTTTGCCTTCCCGCTGAGGACAAGGCTCTTTGTTCTACCAATAGACATTCCGAACGACTTTACGTTGTGGATGTAATTTATTAAAGCGTTAATAATCCCATTACTATGACCGGTTCAGAAGCAACTGTATGTTAAAATAAATAGCTTACCATGTATCTTACTTCGGCGGATATAGCCTTTAAGCGAAGTAATATTTGTAATTATATCATAATGTCTAGGCTTGACGTTAAAAATATTATTGACGCTATTAAACGGATGGTCTGCGTTCCCTTTGATATTCTTCATAGTATAATTTACGTTGCTGGTAGATTTGTCAAACGACAAGTTTGATCTTTCACGTTTCTCGGTGCTTCCTTATAGACGAAATGTCAATAAACATTTACGAATTTTGTATCCTTTTTAGCCAAAAATTCAACTCTACAATCTACGTTTTGGTTAAAATATTAAGAATCAAGATTTATTTTATTAACTTTCTAGGCACATAGACGGACGGTCCACCTTTTTTTATGTCATACGGTAGGCAAACAGGCAAGCGGGATGGAAAGTGGTCACCACATTCCACATCCACCACAGGTCAGGACATTAGCAACACCAAGAGTATCGCCAATGCGTTACCCACCTCTATAACACATTGCTCTAGCAACAAAAAGGCAAATGCCACTCCACTGCCAAAGCCACGGTGCCCCAAATCCCCACCCCATGGAGCACTGGAAACCTTACTCACCTACTCACTCACTATTTAAAAGAGTATTATTTAGCTGCGATATTCTGTAAGGTGGAGGTACTTCCCCAGTCGGGCGGCTCCAATTTTAACGAGATACCCCGCTATGCCCTACCACTCTTATAACTCTCTCTCCACCTGATGGAAAGCGGCCACCGTCGTCCAGGACATCTGCAACCTAAGGGGAGCGGATGCGGGGCTGGCCTTAGAGGCCTTTTAAAAAGCCCCACGCTGTAGTGCAAAGAAATTTCACTTTCATTACTCCACACTACAACAGAACCAGTTCCTAAGGTGATTTCATCTAGTACAAGTACCTACATTATGAAAATTGCCATACAAAAAAAGCACAATAATGTGCCTGTCTTAAGTGAAACTGTAGCTAAGTCAATGTCCTATAAAGCGGCTCTAATGACAGATTTTTACATGCCCTTAGGGTAACACTTAAGGAGCTATGCAGAACTGGTGACACTCGGTAAAATTTGCTATCTTCTAACCACTCCTTGATCATACACTGGGAACTGGTTACAACATAGGTATAAGGTTTCTGTTTTTAGGATAATTGCTGTGTCAGGCAACCCTGACACCCTGTCATTGGAATGCACATTTTGTACCAAGATTGCATGTTTGTTGAGAAAGATAAAATGTCATAATTGTACTATATTATCTTGTCATGTATGGAATGTTTTGTTTTTGAGAGCTTTGAGACAAAACTTTCGAGGTGAGTTTGGTCCCATCATCACTTAGTAGCAAGTGAGACGGCCGCGAAATATTTGGGTAAAAAAATGAATTCTAGAGATATGGTCTTGGTATTATGAATTCCTAATTCAATTATTTTAAAATAGGCACCTATACGTTTGATATTTCTACTTTAGATTTTTATGAAACTTGGGGTTAATAAATGAAAAGTAGTTTCTTGGAGGTCTTCCAGTAAGGGGCTCTACTAATTTGGCTAGATTTCCTTTGTTACACGCCGCATAAGCCCCTGATTGGTCGAATTAGCTGCGGCGCATGCGTGACCGCGACTATTCCGAGTCATTGCGTGAAGCGTCTATATAGTATGAGAAATTGTCCAAGAGCTCCAACTGAATTAAAAGTAATTGCGTAATTTAAACTCATATCGCTCTGAGATCCTACGTTCATTCATTTTTATTGCGCCCAGCAAGATACGCTTATAAAGACTATATTTAACACTCGCTTTAATCGTTAAAATAATTGTAATTGATTTTTGTAACGAGAAAACATCAGCCTTGACTGATAACTAAGCAACGTTCGCGGGTGGAACTGGATGGGTGACCATTTCGTACTTTGAGCAAAGCATATTGATACTAACTCTTTGAGGCTGGTCAAACTTCAGCACCGCAACGAGCTCGTGAGCCTTCCAATACCGCGGGCGAAGCGAGGTTGACCAAGATCTTTTGGCTATGACCTGACACTTTTAGAACTGTCGGGAGCCGATGGGCACCCCGTGACGGTATAGTATATTAGGTTTTATTAAAACATTAGCTGTGCAACTGTGTGCTAGATTAAAGGTCGACGCTCCTATTAGCTTCAGTCTTATCATCATCATCATCACCTTGGCGTTATGTCGCGGTTGCGCCCCCGCGCGGCACGCGAGGGCCCATGGTCCGCCTATCTTCAAATTTATCATTATTTTTAGAATTTTCACACGATTGCCTAACTAGGCACCGAACTAAAGACGGTGGCTTGTAAATCTATACTCGCAAAAGTCGATTTTAGGTTATCAGAATATCTAAATGCCATTTAATAGAGGCAGTAAATCCAAACTATTCTGTGGCTCTAGCAATAAATCGATTTAGTTAATAGCGGTAGGCGGCGGGCATTCGATTCGTCACCGTCATTAGACTGATCTTGGCTACCGCCGGACCACCGGAAAGTTAAAGGATTGAATGGGCGCTTTTATAATTTTGTCACGTAACAATATTTATTTATTTGGAAAGCTCACAGCTACAATACAGCTAGTATAGGTAGAAAAATTTGACATGGACGTCCACGATATAGGATTAATTTTAGCAGTAGTTTTCTTTGATTTGTTTTATTATACACTTATTACTACATATTTTCAATACGTTGAACCTTAATGAGAAGCCTACATTAATCTTCTATCGTCTCGAGACGTTTTTTATTTTATCGATTATTTGACTTCTCCCTTTTAATACGTGTCCCTTTCATGCCACCTCTCGCCTATGTCGTGGACGTCCACGATATTATCGTCACGTTACAAATTATAAAAGCGCCCATTTTGTGAGTGTCTTCAAGTGTTTTGGATGTCTACTGTAGGCCATATCGATGGCCTGAGAGGTGTTTGGTTAGGTTACAGGTGTAATTTTTGAGTAGGGAATGTTTATTGATGTAATTCTGTGTTGGTAACGTTTTATGTAATACAGGTAGATCGTATTAGATATTCAGGGAAGTCGTATAATACCCGGACGTTGTAAACTGAATTTTTGTGTCTTATTTGCTTCACTTAGTTCTCGTATTCTTCTAAGATTTTTCCGTACTGAAAATAGATGTTAATTGATATTGTACGTAATATTGTTAATTAAAATGTACCTGCCCGAGCTTCAGATGCCGAGATGCAAGGAAACCGTTCAGGATCGACGTGAGTGGCGTCTTTTGGTGGTCCAAGATCCTCTTTAGGTCGCTGAGTCAGCGCACTATGTTTTGAAAACACGCATTGCAGCCGGATAGGTATGTTACACCACAAAATTTGAGGTTGGCTGAAAGAGACCTATTTTAGGGATAAGCTCCCTTTCTTACATTGCATTAATTAAAATTATAAAAAAATATTGTATTAATATGTTGTACATTATGTGTTTTTGAAACTTAATGAAACGCTGCCAGTTAATAAGAGACTGCATTTCCCGTTAAAATGAACAACGATTTTAGTAGTACACACACCTATACAAATATAATTTACACACACAATTTCCAGGTATTATTTCTGTATCTACTGGCAGACTACGAATCCGTTGCGATAATTATTTGTCGCGAACCATCAAAATAAATGGACGACGTCTACTACTAAATCTGGTACAAGAGCGATTTGTTCCGCGAGTCCTGCCCGTCACTGATTGTCCCTTTCGTCACGCGGCTACCGCCCATTAGCTACTGCACTTGCCACCGCCACTTCCTCACCGCCGCGTTTGCTATGGTCTACCTCCTCGATGACACTGTTACCTAAAACATAGTGTTTTTTCTTCTCCTCGCTGTTACCTTAACGACAATTATAACCATCAACATTGGTCACACTCCATCCAGTCATAAAAATGGAGACATCAACTTTTTGTCGTCTCCGAAATCTACTTTCCTCATCAAGTGTCCGCTTTTCGTGTACAGCGAAGTCTTTATACAAAAAAAACATCTTGGCAGTCCCGGTTATGCTCTCACGGACGAGGTACCGGGGTCCACCTTGATCATTTACCATGATATGGCAAATCAGGTAATTACAGTGGAGCGACTGCTATCTGACCGTGATCCTGCTCCCAGAGGAATCTGACTAGATTGGATCATGGTTATACATTCAGTCGCCTGAATGTGCAGGTTTCATAATGATGTTTTCACTCACCGTAACAGCATCGGTTAGTATTCAACTAATGTACATAACTCTCAGAAAAGTCATTGGTTCATGGTCGCAGTGGGATTCGAACCCGGTACCTCTCACTTACGAGTCAGATAGCGTACCACTCGGCCAACGACGCTCCAGTCTCTAAAGTCTCTATATAAATTGAAAAAAATATTCGATTCCAGAAACAGTTCAAAAATCGAAAAGAAGACACCGACATTCTCTTTCGTCACGCTACGTCATAATTACGAATTATTGGTAATGGAATGATGTTATAATGCAACCGTAAATTCAATATTACCCATAAATGTACCTTCAATATGTGGTGTTCCAAGTGAATTTGTCGATAGCAAGGCATGATCGGAGGCAATAAATTTTGTAAGAGCGCAAATTAACAGGTCGGGCGGAACTACGCGGCTCCTCGGCTTGTTTCTAACCCTTCATTAAGTTAAGTTGCAGCTACCAACGGCTGGAAACTCGGTGGCGGTGGTCTCGTGCTGATGGCATCCATTAATTGATTCCATTTTACCTACCGTAAGACCAGTTGTGTAGTAATTCTCGTCGCAGTACTTAGAAGTTAGAAGATTATTTTGCTAAAAGCAATTGAAGATTTGAAAATAATAATAATTAAACTTGGAGTTTAAACTGAGCGTTGATGGCGTAGTGGTAAAGGTGTCCGACTCGTAAGCGTGAGGCAGCGGGTTCGAATCCCACTGCCGCCATGTACCAATGAGTCTTTTCTGATTATGCACATTAGTTGAACATTAACCGAGGCTTAAACGGTGAGGCAAAACATTGCGATGAAAGCTGCATTCAGGCGACTGAATGTATAATCATGATTCAATCTAATCAAGTTACCTTGGTAGCCGGGTCATTGGGGTTAGATTGCAGTCGCTCCACTGTAATTATCTGATATACCAAATCCTGGATCATGGTCAAGGCGGACTCCGGGCCCTCGTGCGCAAGAGCACAACCGGAACTTAATGCCAAGATTAATAAATTAATCTTGGCAACATTCCATCTGCCTGATACTAAAGCTTAGATAACTTGAAGCTTAACGGAATAAATGTGAAATGAAATTGTGACTAGAGTCTTATGACCTATACGCAATATTTTACTAACAAATGAATATTGAATACCGAAATAATATAAATATTATTAGTAGGTACACCATCATAGTATAGTCATAGTTGCTAGATAGTGATACGTGCTAGATAACTGAAATGATAAACTTTCTACGTAAGTCTGAAAATATGTATTTATTTGTTTATTTATTTAGAAACACGATCCGGGTCTGATCTTTCGCGTAGCAGACCTTAATGGTGAGCACTACACTAATCAGATCGCACGTAAGTAATTTCACTGACATTAAGTCTGCTTCTATTCATGTACCCTTTATTTTTGATATTTTGTTCGTTATATTAGGTGCCTACCTATGACATTTGCGTTTTTTCGCAATTACACTTATTATCAAAATTAATACTTGATTTTGAAAACAGGATTTTTCTCATGTTTTTATAGGGGTTTCAAAATACCTCTTTGCCATTACGAATAATTGTCCTGAATTACATGGAAGTTACAAGCTTCACCACCACTCACGCTTATCAGTTGTGATGACAAATGGCAGCATGACATAAACAGGCTTGTCAAGCCAACTGACCGTGTGTGGGAAGAAATTTCGGAAGGACATCATGCCAAATGGGTGGGATCAAGCAAAAATGGGCGGGGTCAAGCCTATTTTTGTCATGCCAACGCATATGCTACAAAAAGGTACACAATAACAGCACCTTTTTACTTTTTTCAGTAGTTTAGGACAGAAGTACAGAACTCTTTCAAAAATAGCTCGGAGAAAGCTCTGAGAGAAAAGTAAAATTTTCTGATTTTATCGACTACAGACAGAAAAGAGAGCTTTTACAAGATTACAGATCTAATACATTAATTATAATTTTAATTTACCGAGGACAGGGTAAATCCATCTTGAGGAGTACCGCCGCCTATCCCTGCCGCCTAGCAACAATGTTGCATTTTTGTGTTACGACTTGCAGGATAACATGGCAAGCGTAATTATAGTCATGAGGCAAGTCATATTAGTTCTCTCAGCAAAAATGCACCTGTGCCTTTGCATGTTTGTCACATGTTAAATACATGACGTACTGTGTAGTTCCAAAAGAACATTCTTCCTGGTCTCTGGGGTTGTGGAATCAGCTCCCTGTGCTTCCCAAGTGAGTAACAAGAAGTTCTTCAAGAAAGGTGTGAAAGGTTATTGCAGGGTCGGTAATATGCTTGTATATTACAAAAGTACATAGGCTACGGGCGGGCCGTGTGCTCATTTGCCACCTTTATGGTATAAAAACAATAAACCTTTTATGTAGCGTAGATAGCCTACAACAGGCGATATTTGGCGACACAAAATATAGGTTTAAATTTCAGAGGTGAATGAACTGTGCAAATCTTCATTCGTTACAGTTCAGAGACTATGACTCGTGCTATATCCTACTTTGTTTACGCATTGAGACAGAAAATTGGTGAGAAAATTGATGTGGTCGAAGTAGTTCCTGATGACTAAATGATTTTGTAGCAAAACGGTTATAATGTCAGTGACACAGAAATTACTTGGAATAATACCAAAGAAGAGCTAGGTATTATTTGTGGTCGGGAAAACCTGAATAGTCCTAGACATTAACCCCGAAACTAAACTCACATTCTTTTTTGTATCTAGTCAACTTCTATAAAGAAAACTTTACTTAAATAGCACCATAAACGTTGAAAGTAATTTTATATTTTAATGGACGTTGATGACTTTTAGGGCGACATCTAATGCGGGGCCTTATAGGGTCTTCGATGTAGATAACGTTATCTCTGTTTGAAGAGAGACAGATATGTATATGAAGCTGGATTTGAATTAGTAGATCCCTTACGATATCTCGACTTTGTCAAATGTGCCCCTTATAAAATTTAAAATCCAACGAGACGTCTAATAAATTAAAATTACCTAAAGATGGTGGCGCTACCTTTAAGGAATGACCATTAACAAATTGCTCTTGGTCAGATATTTTTGTAATGTCACATGTTTGTGAATGGTTTTATCTTTAGTGATCAATTTATCCGCTCGTTAGCCAGTTGATAAATGCGGTTGGATTGCTCTATGATTATAAAGTAGTTTATCAAGATAAAAGCTCTGATTAGTGTTGTAAGTATGTGTATGAGATGGGACTGTTGGAGTTTTTTTGGTGGCTACTTATCGCTGGGGGTTTTACTGGGTCGGCAATCTCAAATGAATCCTTTCCTTACACGATTGTGGATGCTTCATTACTCTACGATTACACAGTATTTCTGCTTCTGCTTAATAATCATAAAAGACTTGCGTTGTTCGTAATAACAGCTTCGCGATACCGATCGACGTATTAGTGTTTAATTCGGCACAAAGCATTGCGGCAGTTTGCATCGGGTTCGATAAAAGGGCTGAATGCGATTAGCATATTGCTGGAACAGCGATTGTGTTAACAACCGTGAAAGAAGAAATTGTACATGAGAGAACTCGTAATTTATAGCTGATTAGGCAGGAGTGTGTGCTATAGTGTCAGAAAACAGGTGAAATAAAAATCTGCGTTGCTAAAGTCGTTAATAGGCCTATCATCATACTACACTTATCATATACATCTTGCTCTCGTTTCGTGGCCAATTAGTCTTTCCCACAATCAGTAAGCTGTACCAGTTTCTATGTGGAGTAATTCACCATGGCAGTAGCGGAGTGTTGCATAATCACTATGGGGAAGGCGGCATCGCGGTGACAGCTCGGGACCACCGGCGGTGAGGTTTTTTGAACAGCCTTCGTTACTGTCCCACTAACAGGTTGACGAGGTAAGTACCGAGGTTTCCTATGTTGGTGCAGTGTCACTCAATCCTTGAGAAACCGTATATTACGAACCGTATATTATGTGAAAGATAAATTTTAATATGTGACCATGCAATGGTTCGAATGATTGTTTTGTGATTTTTTTTCTATTGTTTAATCGAATTGTTGCCATAAAAATTATTTATTTTAGTATATTTTAATTAACCTGTTTTCATTTTTGTTACAATTTGAATCAAAAATTTATTTCAGAATTTGTTGTAAACATTAGTAAAAGACGTAGGTATGGCGTGAATAATAAATATAAAAATTTAAATTGAATTTACAAATGACAACTAAGTAACTAAATGAAACAATTACCAAACCTACAGATAGAAAATTTATCCCAGGTCCATGGTATTAGGAAAGGTTTGGTTTTAAGGGTAATTTCAAATAAGTGAAATGCACGATTATTTAGAATTTTTTATTATTATTCATCCGTTATTTATTAATACCTATGGCCATCACAATGGAGCGGGAAGTCGTGCCAAATAGATTGAAAGTAGCGGACATTGAGCTCTCGGTCAGATTTAATTTGTAATTTTACTTTACGCGTTACGCTTTAAACAGTCGTGTTATTTACAATTTCATAAAGTAGTTAAGTTTATAACAGTTTTCATGAAATTTTCTTAAAAACTGCCAGTAGTTAAGCTAGAGATCAAAGCGCGCTATTGTCAATCCATTTGACACTAACTATATTTCGCATAAGAGCTGTTATTTCGTTTATTTCGACAAGGTGCAATCCCATTCTGATCTCGCGCAGATGGGATAATATCATCTTGGCGTTAAAGTCCCAGTTGTTCTCTCGGCGTAAGGTAACCTTCCAAAATTCGAGCCTACAAGATCCTTGTTACTTACTCTTATGACTGGGACTGCTTACGTCATTACGTTCAAAATAAAAAAGGAAAAGTCTAACTGACTCGCTTTTAAATATTGACATCGCTTTTATGACAGCTGTCTAGTCCGAATCATCGATAAAATTAAGCTCATTGTGGAGTTTATTGAGTGTAAATATTAATCCAGGCCATATTGTGAAAGGTCAGTACGATATTGTGTTGACAGATGCCGATGGGCACGTAATTTCTTCCGTTATTGATAAACTGACAGTGCTCACTGTCACTTGCCACCTGGTTAGGTCATCGAACCGCATTGTTGAGTGATAAAGACATCGACAAGTTTCCATTTAGATCGTCGACGTCCGAAATTGGCGGTGTGAACGGATTGGTCACTGGATATGAGCATGAGTGTGGAGTAAGCGGTGAGATGTGCAATAATCGTACTGGTTGCCATTACTTTATTCCATAAGGCTTTATTGGGAACATGTATAAGTGATCGTCCGTACGCGGAGGCTCGATATATCACCGCGGCACACGTTTTTGCGGCGGTCGCGTCCTCCTGGCGATTTTTATGTGGTTTAATTCGAACGCAGCCAGTGGCGGTATCGG
Source organism: Blastobasis lacticolella (assembly GCA_905147135.1). Lineage (NCBI taxonomy): Eukaryota > Metazoa > Arthropoda > Insecta > Lepidoptera > Blastobasidae > Blastobasis > Blastobasis lacticolella. The sequence goes on from LR990050.1 coordinate 13,191,698, forward strand.
CCCTAATTATTTGAATAGCGCGACGCGACGCACCTTTGACTAAAGCCGATAGGGCGTGGACAGGGAAACCGTTGGGAGTCATTCTTTTTGGGGTTTGAGAATAGTGATGTCTTGATGCGGGTTACGTTTGTTTCATTGTTCTGATAATCATAAATATGCTTGCACAATTCATACAGCGCCATCTACCCTCAAAGTAAGCAAATCTTGTGTTATGGGCCTGATAAACTACATAAATACTTTTAAATAACAGAAATTGACATTCATTATTTCAATTTCTGTGTTGCTCTTGAGTGGCCACTGAACCACTCAGGTCACACTAACTTTATATATTTTGGATTTACGTCGTAATTGTAATATAATATTTTTTGTATTCCTATAGCTAATAAAGGGCGGAAAACGATCAATCTAGTCACCTAATGGTAAGTGATCACCGCTACTCCATGGACACCTGCAGCATAAGGAGAATCGCAAATAGAGTTTTATAAAATTTTACCAATAAAGATAATTTGTAACACTCATTAACTTTGTAATTAACATTTCACATTATTTACATAAAACTTTTCTACAAGTAGGTGATTTTCTTCTTATGATAACAATCGCAGGATTTCAATACTGACGACTCCTTGGTTTTCTCGGCAATTTATAAGACCGAATGCGCATTTCTTGCTGCCATTGCATGTCCTTTCAATATAAAATTATAACATACACCTCTGCCCAAGTAGACAAATGTTCGATAATTTTCACACTTTTTGCGTTCGCCCAGCGTTAACTTTCCGCTCCTACTTATCTTATAGACGGCCAATAATTTACGGTAGAAATGGAAAGAATGCGCGGTATCCAGGGTGACGCAATTAAATGCGCAGTTTTAAGGGGACCTGTCGAAGTTTTACGTGACGATCGGCCTGCCGGTGTCGATTCTTGCCTATTTTATAGGAATTTCGGTGAGCATCTGAGACATTTTAGAGAAAACTACCTGCCACCGAGTTCCGATCGTCGCCACCGTGGTCCCAATTCATTAAGACCCATTAATGAAGTTTATTGCCGACTGACAATTTATGACATCGCCTTAGCGACTGATTAATTTAATCTCCAATGAATAGGACATTACCCACAAACATTATAGGTTGTAAAACTGAATCGGAATCCCGTATTTTAGCCTGTCGAAACAAATTCAGTGTTCATTACGATATTCCGCCGAAGCTGCTTGAAATACTGCGAATTCTTTGACTTTGTGCTCTCAGTAGAGGTAGAAAAGTTAAGAGTAAAAGAACGTAAAACGGTATGGTTAATGGTTTACTTCTCAACAGGTTTAAATTACACCAGAAAGAATTTTAATTTTGTTCAGACAAATACGCTACTACTTTATTAGTTCGAGCGGATAATTACTTAGCGCGGTGAAAAAGATGCCATGACTATTTTAAACTTAAAATAGGTACCAAGATACACGTAGGTGTATATTTAAAATGTAACATTGTTTTCTCAATGATTGGCATAGTGCGTATCTACAATATGTTTAAGTTCTTTTAATAAATTTTCACTCATTTTAATTAGACGCCAATGCCCTTCTTGACTTTAGCTCCCGAAAACAGTAACTTTGGCCTCAATCTTCAGCGACACTTCAAAATGTTTTTGCTACACTTGTTTCTAGTGTTTCACTTGTTCTGTTGCGCAAGGTTGTCGTTTTATCTGCGCCCGCGCCGGTGCGCAACATAAGAGTCAAGTGCCGCGCTTTTAAGTCGTTTTGCAGGAGTTAACTAATTATGAAGAACAGGCGAACAGTAGATTAAGAAAATGGTACCTCTATTTTAAGGGTAAATGTATCTACTTGAAACATGGGCCACACGTTTAAAAGTATTTAATCATCTCGACTTTGTGCGGGTTAAGGCGCATGAGAAACAAAAACTTTAAAAGTAGGTAAGTTTTATTAAATACTCAATTTATATACAGGGTGTTACGTAATATATGTATGAAGCCGTGAACTGGATGGAGTGCTAAACATATTAAAACGATAGGTACTATTATTTCTGTCGTAAGTACGTGGAATTTTTGTACCTATCGTTTTCATACATTTAGCACTCCATCCGGTTCACGGGTTCATACATATATTATGTAACACCCTGTATATTCTTAAGGCAATTTTGGAGTTCAATATAACCGCTGGGGTACCGAGGTCTATAGCGGAGGTCATGTTCGGCAAGCGTAGTGCAGGACGCCCTACGGCCAGGTAGAGTGACGATTTGAAAAAGCTGAAATTTGCTGGCATCCACCTGCAGCCTGCCACATCCAGATGTGGCAAGCCGAGAACAGGGTGCATTGGCGCTCAATGAGGTGGTCTATGTCCACCAGTGGAATAGTACATGATGATGATGATGATGATGGTGATGGTGATGAGATATGTATTATGTCAGCGAGGAGTCGAGGAGAATTATTCCCATCAGCAATCACTGATAATAACTGGCAGGCTTTATGCTTAACGAGAAGATTGAGATCTCCATTGAAGTGACTACGAGGATTAAAAAGGGTTTAACGGCAAATCAAATATCGAGAAATAACTTTAATTCCATATGGTTTGTAACAATTTATTGCAGAGGCAGCTGGTTCCAAGTGTCTCGCATTTACGATCGTATTGTTCCTTGCGTCGAAATCAAAACAACTGCACACAAAAACAAGGCAATAACTTCATGCAAGTATCAATTTCCGCACTTGGCCTTGGCCTGATTACCGAACGTAGTGTTGGTTTTCACTTTTGTTTTGAAGTACAATTCCTTAAAATCAGAGCTTTTTGCTTTCCTCCCAAGAAGTGCACAAGCAATGAACAAGGTCAAGTTGCAAGTTTACCGGATAATATGTGGATGCAATTTTTAATTTTATTGATGACTGTAAAGCCTGGAAGGGTATCATCGCCTTATCTGTTAAATTCTTGTCGCCAAAAAAGGTTGCGTTCTTTTATTCTAGTTCTGAAGTGCTTCTACACGTATTCTGAAGCCAGAATACATGTAGAAGCACTTTCGGATAACTTTACCCTACTTACCCTAAGGTTTTCTGAACTTAAACATCGTATTTTTCGACCGGTTTCGATATATGTGGATACTATTTATATTGAAAATACGAAATCAAAAATTACATGCAAATTGATATTTAAATGTTGACGAAAGATTATTTGGTTCAAGTTTATTTTTAATTTTTCGCTTGGAAATATTAGACCAAAATACCGATTACTATCACCACCAATACAAGTACAGTTACGTAGTCAATTTCCGACAGTACCTGTAGACCACCGTTCCGCTCCACTCAGTTTTGCCCCGAAACAATCGGTTCTGCGCAAGTGGTCAGGGCAGCTGCGCGCGCCGGTCGCGTGCCGGAGACGCACGAGCGGAGCCGAGCGCGCGCGAGCCGACCTGCGCACGCGCTTCGAACGCTCCCGCCCGCCGCTCGCGCCATGCAGCTTTGCGCCACTGAAATCGGTGCGGTGCGGTGCGGAGCGTCTAGTTGAGATAGCGGTGTTGGTTGGTTGTAGTGCAAGTGAAAATGTCCTTTTTGGTAGATTTATTGAATGTGGTCTTTGTATTTCATTTCTGCGATTGTTTCAAATAATTGGTGGGGTTGTTTTAAATACAGTTCAGAAAAACGGTAAATTTGCTGCATTCGTTGATTCTACTTTTTGTATTTTGAAAGCAAAAACAAGTTGATCAGTATATTATTAGTGATAATTTTACTTTTTACATGCCGTTAGACGTAGCTTACACTTATAGACTTAAGACGAGTATCATTTCAGACTACTAGAGACAAGTTAAAGAGTCACCTGCATGTACAACTCGCCTTATGACCAATAATTAACCCAAGCGGACATTGTAGTAAAAACTAGCGATTGTAACAAAAACGAGCTACAAATTGTCGCGGCGCCAGCGTATAGGGCCCTATTCGTCCTATTAAGCAATCAAAGGAGTGGACTAATTGACAGCCAAGTCATCGGGGAACAGTATAGTCGTGTTCTAACAAGGCGGGCTAGGTAATGAGGTGCAATGCAGCCGCGAACGGATGCGGCGTCGCATAGTAACCGACAATCAGCACACAGGGAATTAATGGCCGGAGACTTACCGCCACGCCGTATGCGAATCCACAGGTGGGGCCTGTTTCCGTCGCATCTAGTTCATCCCGTTTGTATACGAAACAAGTTCAAGCGAATTAATAACCCCCGACGGAAATATCCACCCATAATGACCCGCGCTTCCCCTCCATTATCGAAAAATTACTATTGCAATCTGATTTCGGGGGGCGGGGCAAGAAACGTGATCGCATTGCGACCGAATTGTCTTTTTCAAATTAAATGCTACATTGCAAGGTTTAGACTCCCTATTTTGGGTTTCGCGTGTGTTATTTTATATTGCCTTTTTGCGAAACGTAATCCGACTCGGGACACGTGTAGAGTGAGCTTTTGTTATTTTAATTTTGCGACCATTTTTAACATCCATTTCCTCGCTTTTGTACTTAATAGTATTTTTTTTCTTTTCTAATAGCATACGCATTATACAAATCCGCGAGTGCTGTGTATACAAATGTACTACATACTATTAAATACCTACTGTAATTCAATTGTTATTTACGTAGCCAATAAAGCCGTCATTAAGGTTGATGAAATGTTCATCACCATTTCTTTATCTACCAACCGTCCATTATTTCAGAATCTCTATTTTGTAAGGAATATATTGATTACTCTGTACGTATGAGGAGAATCGAAAAAGAGTTGAGGGGATTCTGAGGAGTTACTTGGGCTAATACCTGCTGCCGAGTTTCATCACCGTAATAGCTGGAGCAGTGACGGTCAATCTTCTTATGTTTTTCTAGAAACTACCTGCCGATCTTCAGCGGGAGTCCTACCGAGAAACCTTCAGTGGGTAGCCTAAAGAAAGTGGGAAGATGATTCCCGCTGCGGTATTTCCGAGCCGGTACGACATTGGGGTCTTCAAGAAGCAAGCCTCCAATAGGGGGTGTAATTCTGAATCTCGAGGTTGTAAATAGCGATGTACTAATAATGAGAGCGTTCATGATCGCGGGCTTCGAAAAATTATGTAACGAGAATTTTGAAGTTCTGTACATCGTGATGATGAACATTCTCAATATTATTCGTCGCTATTTTTACTTTCGAGATTCAGAATTACACCAAGTCTACACTTATCTCAAAGACCTACAACGCATCTGCGACTCTCCGGGTGTTCGGGTGTTGTGGGCGGCGGTGATCACTTACCATCAGGTGAGCCGGTTGCTCGTTAGGCTATCTTCATTAAAAAAAATTACAATAATCCCTTATTTACGTTCATAGATAAAAACAATCACAAAATAATCAACTGTACATACAGTACATACCTAGTTTTTTTTTCTAACTCTACTTTATCTGTAAATATTTATTTCAGGCAGCAAGTAAACTTAACTATAATGAGCCCATATATTATTAGTAGTCAAGTTAAGAACTAACTAGGGTTAGTAGAACTTATATTATAGCTAGCTGAGTGTCCCCTATTTCTGGTTTCAGTAATATCCTAGCGGAATTTGTATTACAGGAATCCGTGGTTATTGTGCCAATAGTGTGTCTGTTGGCGACTGAACTGACATTTTATTATTAGGTACTTACTTCAAAATTACCCACATACTATCTGCAACAGCGCCTATATTTAGATCTTAAAGGCATTCAATAATTTTTCAATAATAATAAAAACTTGTTGAATTTTTAGTAATGTTAATATTAATAATACAAAAGCTTTAAAATGTTACCTTGATTGCCCGCATCACAATCTTTAAGGGAGCATTTCTATTGCAATTGTATATAGCTACGTACGCGTTTAGGTTAGCCTCATCAGCATCATCCTAGCGTAAAATCCCGGCTGCGATCCCGCACGGCCTTCCTTGCGTACTCTTGTGCGAAGAATATTATTTTACCAGTGTATGATCGGACTATGTTAAACCTGAGAACTTCGTCTGTGCGAATGTATACTCACCATATCTATTGTCCCGCCGAGCAACAATGCCTGCCTTGTATTGTCCCAGTATGAAGGATACGAGATATTATGGGCTAGAGAAACTACAAGCATGCAGCATCTTAGCTTTAGAGTTCGCAGTTTCAACGCACCTGTGGTTCAGCTTTTGTTGGATTTTGAATTTTGTTATAGAGTACAGATTCTGCGTTTCATCAGGTGGACTATATGTTGCATTAATCATGCATGTTGAGGGTCGATCACGCCGACATTTCCATATACCCACCTAGGTTTTAATTTTCTTAGGGTAGGTTAGTATAGTATCAAAGTGTAAAAGAGACCTGCTTCATCAATTCTCATTCAATTTAAACATTAATCTCGATGAGCCAACGATATAATATAAAAAATAAATAATAATAATCGTAGACAAATTCATACAGCGCCATCTAGCCCCAAACTAAGCAAAGCTTGTACTAAACGTGCTAGATAACTGATATACTACATAATATATACTTTTAAATACATACTTATTATATATATTATAAATAAGTCAGAACGAATTAAAGTACGTATCCAATCACGAAATAAAAAATCGCATCTCGAATTGGTAAGATGCTCTAAATAACAGTCGCGCGTAATAAACAACGAGTATTTATTACCTCATTAAATTACCCAGTTCTCTTGTAATACTTACATCTCCTAATGTGATCTAATTCCAGTTATTCGGATTTGCATTGTCTAATTACCTTAGTTATCTTGAATTGTGATGAGCAGCAGAGTTTCATCAGGAGGTAAAAAAATACTACAAAATTATTTATCCTTCATTATTGTTTATTTGCGTAAACCAAAGGTTATTGTCGCTGTCATCGTAATATTTTTATAAAAATCTTAAAGTATTAGGAATCTGTCTTAGGGTGCTAATACTTAATAATAATTTATGTACACTAATATCTTTGTCTCAAGATTTCTATTCAATACAATATACTGAAGAAATCTATAAAAAATCAGCAGCTTTTATTAACTGATAAAAGTCTAAAACTTAGATTTTGTCGTTTTATCTAATAAACTTAAAAGTAATGACTAGATAACAATTATATAAACTATCTTAGAAGCTAGGTCCTAATGGAAGTAACATTAAGTAAGGCTATTGCTAAGGCACAGCGATGTCTGTTATCACTTATGTCGTTGCTAAATGCATGTGTGGAACGATGTGGTTGATTCAGTCTTGAAGGAGCTCCGTCGGCGAAACGCGTCGGGCATTCGACGCCGGCGGAATGCATCGATGGGTTCGTTATAGTCCACCATTATCCCCTCTCATTAGGAATATACTGATTGCGGTTAATTGGAGGTTCCCTCCGAGACTCGCTCGCTCGGCGTTCGGGTCCTCTCGCGGCGAATGCTCCTTTTTTCACAATCGCCGAGCCGCTCAATGGGCGCACTTTGATCACCGTAATGCACGGTTCCTGCGAACAAGTAAAAAAAAACCATTAACCATCTGCGATTTATTCCTCAGTAGGTAATGCGAATCACAGGTCCGATAATCGGTTTACGGCGAAACCTAAAAACTAGTCGGCTGCCGTATGACGCGCGGTTCCCATGAACACTGAACTGGTATCACCAGATGTTTGTTCGGAGCTTAGCAAATATTGTAACACGTGTGCTTCGCTCGCCGCCCTTCTATTTCCTCTTGAGATTTCGTCTTCCGGCACAATAAATTAATAGCCGGCGAGACGTCTCGAGTTTTTGCAAATTTAATTCCGAGCTTAGGCACGGTAGCGAGCCCCCTTAATAGGCCTACGGTGACTTTGACCATATGGCGAATTCGATGCTTTGCTTTGACCGGATGGATCGCATTTAGTTTAAGTATCGATGTTGTGGGAAGTTAGCGCGAACCTGTTTCCACTTGGAGGGAATTAGAGCAGTTGTTACTGTTACGACTACTTATTATTAGAAAAGGCTACTTTTTATGTGCAATTTTCTCACTGCATGCGGGGCGAACCGCAGGATTGTTAGGAGTAATTGCCGCACGGTTATTTGAGAAAATAAGCCGCTCGGATGCGGGTCGGGTCCTACAACTTTTGCACCATAGAAAAATCTACCTATCGAAATAAAAAACTTCTACCTAGCCGCGAGGATCTTTTATGGTGCGACATATTTTAAGATTCGCCATTGTTGGAGACACGCCATTGTGCCGTCCTAATTTAACAATGAATAGATAAAGTCTATCCGCGATTCAATGCGCAGCCATAACGTGTTTGCTTTTTGCCTCGGGGATTGAAGTTCGGAATCTCTTTTCATTTTGTGCAACATAAAAGTGTAGAGTCAGCCCGGTAGGCAACCGTGACTAAAGGGCGGGCAAAAAACCAACAATCCCCGTGACGTAGGTAGATATTGTGGCGCGATGTTTACAGGCCTAAAACTTAAATTTATTCGAAACGCTAAAGTTATTTTTACAAAATACACCTACCTATGTAGCGTAGGTATGTCTTAAAGATGTTGTCATAAAATATCACGTACCATAGTATAATTTTTGATAACTCCAAACGTGAATCAACAAACGTCGCGACAAATGTAAACACGATGATAAGAAATTATCAAAGTTCTGTAGCTAACGCAAACACACTTTAAGGATCCATTCATAACATTATAAGGATAGATAAAGTAATCAAAACTGAAAGAAATTGTTATGACTATACGATGAAGTATTTGAAAAATTAACAAAGCTTACCTGTATTCATTGTTGTTGCCACCACGATATGACGTCGAGAAGCTCTTCATCTTCAGGGCTCATGGGTTCGTAGGAGTCGTAGGCGTCGTGGCAGCCGGGGCCCACGGAGCCATCGGACAGCAGCGAGGGCGCCGGCGAGTGGGACTCTTCTGACGACGGAGGGGTATGCGGGACGTTGAGGCCTAGACTCATCTGTTGGTCCGAGCATCCTTCTTCACTTTCGTCGAGAAGTCGTTTCAAACTCCTGATGTACTCGACGGCTAGTTTTAGAGTGTCGACTTTGCTGAGTTTCCTGGAGGCGCCTCTGCCGCCGGCGATTGCGGCGCTGATGGCCGAGGGTATGTGCTGTCGGAGCGCGGCGAACCCGTTGTTCACCTGTTTCACTCTGTTCCTCTCGCGGGCGTTCCTCCTGGCCACCGAGGCTGGCTGGGCCGGGTACTGCTGGAGGTAGGTTCGCTTTTTGCAGCGGTTGGGGTCGACAGGGGCAGGCGCGAGCCGCCGGTTCGCGGGCTGCAGCTGCGTCAACTTGTTGTTGACACCGTGTTGGTACGCGTGTATCGTGGCCATCGGCATGGTGTGTGGAGTCGGGAGCGCGCGTGTGCGTGCCGCGGTGGTCGGTGCAGGATTGCGTCGGCGGCGCGCACCCCCGGCGATAAGTAGCGGCGGCCGGCGGTGGGGCGCGTGCCGGGCGCGGGCCGCACGGGCCGCCCCGCCCGCCCCGCCGGCCCCGCGCCGCCCCGCCGTCCCGCCGCCGGTCGGCGCGCGCGCACCTACTAGCGGCGCTAATCAAAATACGCCGCTGTATCGAGCTTTGGCGTTACGTGGATTACCTGTTGCGTATGGGGGAAAAATATGTGTTCTTGGGAGATTTTCTTATTCTTAAGTATAAAATTGATGTGCTCCCGTGAGGGCCCAGGGTCAGCCTTGACAATTATTTAAGAATTGGCAGATCAGGTAATTACAGTAGAGCGACGGTCATCTTACCTCCATGAACCTGATAACAGGGAAACCTGGGAGGCCTGACCAGATTGGATCATGGTTACATATTCACTTACCTGAATGTGTTTATCTCGCGATGTTTTCCCTCATCGTAAGAGTTTGTGTATTTTTAAGTTTATTATTTGCCTATTAAATCTAATTATAATTTTAAATATCTGTTACTTGCAAATTTAATTGCCATCAATTTTATGGTAAAGATATTACAGTATCACCAGCCAACCATCTTTAAATTACAACAGAACATGGATGGCTCTTTAATACGTATCACACTTCATAACCAATTTCGCTAGCGCGGCGCCCCGACATGCAAAGTAAAGTCGTCAGCATGTACTTAAAGGCTTGTACCCTGTCTTTGCTACCCAAAGTGTAACGTTTACAAAAAGTAGAGTAGGGAAAAAAGTATGTAGAGTATGGTGCGGTGAGACTTTGCGTTTATTATGCCATAGAGTTGGTGGCCGGCGCTATTGTTGCACGTCGTTGTTCGTAATTATCCTGTCCATTACTTTGTTCGGACAACGTCGGGTCTCTAGGTAGAGCTATAGATAGAGTGTGGAGTAACGTTAGTAGTTGGTTTAGGGTGGAGTTTAAAAAATAGCAGAGGTCCATTTACAAAGCGTTGCAAATGTTGTACTTTAAATTAAAGGCGTTGTGGTCGCTTGTATTAATTTTCAATTTTATAATAAAATATTTTTTCAGTATTCTTGACATTTAATTAAATTGTAATATGAATGATAAATCTTCGATCCTTTTTTATTCATTTCTTCATAAAAAATACTAATCTTATCTAATAGAAAATAAATTCTATTACCTTAATAATTAATACACGTTTCCCAAAATATTAGAATAAATAAACCTATTACCTAATTTGTAAATATTGCCGTACAAAATCAAAATAACACTCAGATCTATCAGAGCTTCCGATTACTGGTAACTTAAAAAAATATACTTATCATCTTTTTGGGGTCGGCAATACATGAGTGATGCCCCTGGTATTGCAAACGCCCATACGCGGTGACTGCTTACCATCAGGCAGCCATAAGCTTGTTTGCCACCTTAGAGGTATAGAAAAGAAAAACATCTCACTTTTAAATAAAGGAGCATGGTCTACATCGCATGGGCTATTTAGAAGTCGTTAACGCAAACACTCGCTGTAAAAGTATGGACGTTGCTATTGTATTATTATCGTCCATAGACTTTTGTTTCGTTTAATAAGCCTTGTATAAACCTTTTTGTCGGGTATTCAATGGGAGCCTTTACGGGTGTAAGCACATACCTATTAAGGATAACATAACAATTTTCTGCTTCGCGACTTGTAGCTGTTCAATCCTATTTATTCTGCGTGTAGCTAGACGATCATCGTGTTTAAAGCCACTTATGAGGTATCAGCGCAGAATACACGCAATCTGTTTTTATTACAGAACAAAGGTGCTTCTTTAAGCTCTTTTATATGGTTTCTTGTTCAGTAGCCAGTTTCGTGGAAAGATAGAAAGATTATATATTATTTTATTTTGACGACCTGAGTGGTTCAGTGGTCAACATCTGCCACGCAAGAGGTCCCGGGTTCGATTCCCGGCCGGGCAGAAATTGAAATGATGAATTTTAATTTCTGTTACGGGTCTGGATGTTCTATGTATAATAATTGTGTATTTAAAAGTATATAAGTAGCAGTTATCTAGCACCCATAACACAAGATTTGCTTACTTTGGGGCTAGATGGCGTTGTGTGAATTTGTTCACGATTATTTATTTATTTATTATTATTACACATAGATACTACAATATAACAAAGTATATACAAATTCACCATGAATACAAGATATATGTGGTTAAGGCACAAACAATACCTATTATGAAATTCGGACAAAGTCAACATTTTGTTCGTGTTGAAAATAACTCTCTTTATTTTTCCTCTTATTAGTATTAGTATTATTTAATTTATTTCTGTCCTCTAAATATTTCTTTTGATTATATATTAACACCATTTCAAAATTTTATTTATGATTTTTTTCATGTTATCTGGCAGACAAACAGGCATGCGGGCCACCTGATGGAAAGTGGTCACCGCCGCCTATGGACATTAGCAACACCAATAATGCTATAGGTACTTAAATTACCTGCGCTCTATGCTCTAAGCTTAGAATTTACGCTCTCGTATAATTTGCCATGTTTCTGCCTAACAAATATAAATTAATTTTATACAAATTCCTGCAGAAGTAACTCCACTATCATCTAAACGAATAAAGCCTAATAATCTTTCTATTTTTAGCCAGAGGGGTATTTACCGTCTCCTGTAGCGGCCACAGGATGACATAGCAAGTGTTTAAATACGGCTAGCGAGTACTTAATTGACTGGTCACATCATGGGCCTGTATCAAGACAGGTGCGCGGTTCGTCAAAGTAATTCTAGTAGAAGTTTTGCCGTAGCGCCTTTGCAACACTTTTCGCGGTTTATGTCTATAAATTGATCAGCGTACGTGCTATTTATTGGTATTGTTTTGAAATTGGCCGTTGTTCTTTACTTTATCTATGTGCTGGAATGTGAGGAATTTGAAACGAATTTATCTGTTGCACTAATTTGTTTTGTATGTAAATTTAAGTTTTGTCCGGGACTATGTCCTTTTTTTTGCTTATTTCGTTCCAGACCGGTTACCGCGGGGTTCCGGACTTTCTTCAAGACTTTCCACGCTATCACGAGTACCTATTTATTTCGTTAAACGTCATCTCAAAATTCGTATTGACATAAATCACCAATGAGGAGTTTTCCAGTAGGTATTGATAGTTGGTTATAAAAAGCATCAATAGATGGCGCTCCTACAATTTTGGTAATCTTTTTATAATCTGTATGATGGTGGCAGTGATTTCATGCAGCCAACTAATACTAAACTTAAAAATAAAATGTTTATTAATATAAACATAACTGTTAAAGGTTGAACGAAATGTAAAAAGAAATATTTATGGAAGTTGACACTATATTCCATTATTATTACAACCTCTAAAATGGTTGAAAACTATTGACATATACAATATTACCCAATACAACGTACCCAGTGTTTATATCCTGTTTGCTAAGAACCTATTTCAAGCGATTATCAATTACCAAAATTGTCGGGGCGCCATCTAGTGAGTGTTTAGGAATGCTTTAAATACCTATTGGAAAACTGCTCATTCAGAACCTCTAACATCCAAGCTATCACCTTGAAATTCTCTATGCCTCCACACCGCATCAGTTTCACACGCAGGCGGCTAAATATACGCCTGCCCAAGCGCAGCGTCAGGTTATGGCAGGTGGACGCTCGGCACACTTCCCAAGCTCGGCTGGCGCGCGCCGGGATTGTCAACGTGATGGCTAAGTTAGTGATGTAACGAGTATTCGCATTAGTATTAGTATTCGCGAATATTCGCATATTTGTTGATAATTCGTATTCACATTCGTATTCGTAAACACATTGCCAATATTTTGCGAACCTGAGCACCGAACCTAGTGGTATACTGTTGTGAAATCTTGAGAGGTGTTTTATTAAGCCTTTTTGTAGTTGGCTTTACACGCAGGCGGCTATATATACGCCTGCCCAAGCGCAGCGTCAGGTTATGGCAGGTGGACGCTCGGCACACTTCCCAAGACCCGGCGCGCGCCGGGATTGTCAACGCTATGGCTAAAAGTTAGTGATGTAACGAGTATTCGCATTCGCATTCGTATTTGCGAATATTCAATTATTTGTTGATAATTCGTATTCGCATTTCTATTCGTAAACACATTGCGAAAATTTTGCAAATATGAGCATCATAAAACATTTAAGATTTCCATGTAGTGGTGTACTCTTGTAAAATCTTAAAATTAAGCCTTTTGTAGTTGTAAACTCATCTTGAGTAAAATCCAATTGATTGTGTTGCCATCTTTTTGCATTTTCGGTTATTGATCATATGAGGCGGTAATTTGCGGGACTCCATAATTCATTCGTTATTAATAAATCTATATTTAGCTCTGTACCACCTACCAATGGCTCACCACAGCACACCGCTATCAACAACACTAAAATCACCAATACACTAGGTATCACTGGTAAATCTCGGCTCATGTTTCCCTTCTCCACAGAGGATCCTCCCGAATCCGTTGACCGTAAGTAACCGACGCCGAAAACTGTAGGAGTTGTATGCAAACGTAGAATTGTCGGTGTGGTGAGCCATTTGCAAGGTGGGAAAAAGCTAAATATTCATTTTTAAATAACCAATGTTTTCGCATTTGGTTATGGTAGCTAACTGCGCCAGTTTATTGTGCTTTCACACCTACTGTCAACACGGTTTAAATCTTATGTAAAGCACAATCAATATTTTAAACATTTAATGAGGAACCTGTTTAATCATGTTTGCCCATCGTTTTATTCGGAACTAGTTATACATTTTTATTAGGTGTGTTCTGTAGTCTATAAGATCCTTTTCAGTTTAAAAACTGAATATTTGCATTCGCATTCGTATTCGCGAATATTGGCGGAAAATATTCCCATCCTCAATCGCATTCGCGAATGTTACATAAAAAAAAAGACATTTGTTAGGTACATCACTATTAAAAGTAAAATTTTATTTAATTGAAAAATTAAATGAAGAGTTTGGAATGATTAGAAAAAAATATTACTTCTTTCAAATTCGTTTAATCAATACCTAATGCCCAACAAATATTAATGAGAAGTCCGTCGAAATTGTCTCAAAATGAAAAAACACCGTGGGTGGAATGGTATGGTGGTATCAACCATAAGTAAGTGATTTTTGAAGTACTCCATGCTAATTTTTCTTTTTTCTTTTGCTGAGTACAATTAATCTGCAAAAGAAAAAAGAATAAGTAGCTTGGAGTCCTTCAAAAATCACTTTCAAAAACTCACCTACCCTGCACTTACAAGAACCAAAATCTGCAATTTCCAAGTCATTACCCACTTTTCTTTTTCAAATCTGTAACACTACATTTTTGGATTTAAGTATCCTCCACATAAGTAAAGGGCATTGCTTTTGAAAAAAACGTACCGCATTTCCTATCTACCCTGTCTCGAAGTCGAAGGGATTGGTGTACACTATTTCCTTAGACCCTATACTGCCAAGAAAGACTCGTGCTAAATATACACGCTGCGGCTGGCGTGCCCAAGTGCAGCGTCAAGTTATGGCAGGTGGGCGCTCGGCACACTTCCCGAGCCCCGTCAGAGGGACGGGATTGTCAACACTGCGGCTGAAAAAAAAAAGTATGTGGAATGGACACGATAAGAAAAAAAATAAGGGTATAATAATTAATGTTATGGCCGTAAAAAGCTTTGATTTTAAATTTCACTGTTGTTAAATTGTAACATAGGTACCAATATTTATTTTTAGTAGAAGCCCATTCATATACTATATTTTTCTTATTCGCATATTCTGCGATGGTGTTCACGCAGAGGTCAATAAAACTATAGAGCCCGTGGTCTTTTCAGACGTTCATGGCGCGTATAAATAATAAACCTTCATAATATTCAGGTTACAAAATCATCCCTTAAAACAGGTTAATACCGCCATCTACCTGCACCCCTATTGCACATGTACTAAAATCGATAAACCATACGTTTTTGGTTCACGATGTCGTCCGCAGGTGGCGGCGCACGCGCTACCCTTGGGGAGGGTCGCGAACACGTGCAGGGATGAAACTCTTTTATTTTGTCATCGAGTTACGGAAAGTTGGAGATAGATGGCGCTAAGTCGTGTAATTTTTATTGAAGTGACAGGAATTACGTTTAAAGTAAAATATAATATGGATGAAGATGATGATGATGATGATATCTAACCTACACATACATATTAAAAGACATTCATGTAAAAATACTTGCGCCATAATATAATTAGAGTAGGTAAGTATAAGTATAGGTATCAAATAAAAAATAAATTTCAAACAAAGTCTATACCTAATAAAATGCATTGAATTATAATTATTACCTACAGAACAGTAGCAGGCAAGCAATCAGCGTCGAAGAAGCGAAATTATGAGCCATGGCTAACGTGTGCTTTGAAAGTAAGAAGCCATTAATTAAAAATATCATAAACCTCTCTCCGATTCGCTTATCACACTCATTATGAGCGAAAGGTATGTACAGTCTGATACGCAAATGGATAAACTAGTCAATCAATATTTTACAAATTATTAATAATAACAACAAAAAAAATTAAAATTCATATATTAAAATTGATTGCAAAATTCTATGCAAACTGAAATCTATCCGTAGATAATTAATTTATCTCTAGTAAGTTTAATTAAAAATCATTAGATACCGGTTATGTTTGTTTGTATGCCTACGTGTTTTTATTATTGAAACCGACTATTGTTCATTTTAATAAAGGTTTAAATTAAACATTAAATTTTTAGCGCAAATCAGTAGAGGACGAGGTATGGTATCGCCTAGAATCAACCACTCCCACTTCTAATATGTATCCGGAGCAAACCAGCTCTTTGGGTGAGACTCGTGCCATTCGCTGGGCTTGGTTGCTCAGAATACAAGTACAGATAACGGAACTACCGATAATGACGACGCTATACCTGGTTCTTGCTGATATGACCTACACATAAAATAATTTAAGAGACAATTAAAAATTTTTTTGATGGAACGATGTTACTATTCAGTGAATGATTATTTATCTGACACGAAAATTTAATTTAAGTACCTAAATGAAATTGTTTGGTAGTAATTGACATTTGTAATTTGTTAATTTTGTATATTAATTGTTAGAATTAGACACATTTAATCTCAATTAGATTGACATATAATTATGTAACTCGCTAAGCCTTAGAGAGGCAACTAATGTGATCAAATGATTGTATTAACACCAATGTAACCATTAGGGAGCGAATGAATAAATGAATTATGAATTACATACCCTTGCAGAAGCATTTCTGCCTGATGTTGTACCTGAACGGAACGGAAAGGAAGTTTGAATGAAACATTAAATTTTCATTCACTGTAGAAATAATTTTAAGCATTTTAAGACCGCACGTTGCTGTTTCCATTACTTGGTACTATTTTGCAACTATTGTATTTGGCACATTTTATGCTAAAACCATAATCATTCATTCAAATGCCTTGTTACTTCAGCATCGTAACAGGCAACTGTACCAAGATTGATCCCAATCGTGTCGATGTTTACGACCGTAACAATCGATGATGTACGTATCGATACATCGATACCGATGCGGCTGAGCGAGACCGTCCGTCAGTTAATGGCGGTTGTATTACAGTAATTAATTATTAATTATACACTTTGTTACCAGCCATTGTTGAAGAACGCTTTTAATGCTACCGCAATAAAATTTACCGCTCCACTGTGCACGTAGTAATGCGAGGCGCTTTCGAGCCGGGTTTATCATAATTCGAATGGGATGCAAGGTAAATGGGTCGGATTTTGTATAATTTCCACGTTAGACAATCGTCCAAACCAAAATAAAACAAATTATCCAATGACTTTCTCCAAAAAAGGTCAGGAGCCCAACCGGCGTAAATGTATGAAACGGTGTATTTGGAAGAGGCGAAAGAGGTTTGTTTAGGTCAGGTTGGTAGCTTGTGGCAGTCAATGGTCTCTGCCTACCCCTGCGGGAGACGGAAGTGTAAGATTAAGGCTTACTAATATTAAAGGACACACTTTATTAGATACTGATTAGAAAGGGCCATCGTGGACCAGAAAATAGGCGGCAGTATTTTATGAATGAATGATAAAATCTTTATTGCTTAGGTTTACATAAAATAAAACATTGCATATGCGTATTTTAAACAATGCGATCTCCAATCCGACTGCCAAGTATAGAGATTACAGCAGAATCCTCCACTGATGTTAGAAAGACTCAAGTCTAGCAGCGAATGTGGGCTGTTGATGATGAGACACTACTTCCTATCAAAACAAAATATTACCAACTCACTTTTTGTACCTAGTCAGATTCAAGTTTTGACATTAATGAAAATATGCATTAAGAAGGCTGTAATAACGATATCGGTGATTTTACTCATATGCTCTGTCAATCCCGGCAGATTTAATATGGCAACTTCCTCTTTTGGCAAAAAGTCTCGCTCGGGCGCCTCAGTCTCATTACGCAAATGACTCCAACAATTTAATTCTAGACGGGCCCTGTCAATCTTGACATTGACATCTCAATCCAGACAATGGCTAATTGTAATTTTGATTGATAATTTAATTGACTTCCAACCCTTAATGGATTGAAGGCAGCCACACCACATCAGTCGAGTTTTAGACGCAGGAGACGTATTCAATACCGTGCCACGTAATTATTCTGTCGCTCCCATGAATTTATTGACATTTACGGTAACCGCATCTGTATCGAGAGTAGCTTTGGAGCGAAATTGGTTATGATTAAAATAATTACAACTTATTATGCGAAAGGGTGAGATAAGATCGGTCAGGTAAGCAAATAGTGGTTTAATATGTTATTTTAATTTAATACGAGGTGAGCTGTGGGTATTTTGTTCTGAGTTATGCAATGGACGAAATGATTAGCGGGCCCGCGAGTATGGTTAGATTTGTGTCACCGGAACAAACGTCGCACTGTCGTAGTTAACGCAAGGGGACTGTGAGTTACTAGTAATTCCCTAGTAAGAAATCTAACCAATTTTAACTTGTACTTCATTGTTCAAGTTTAGCTTTCTATCTGGTGTTCTCTTGCTGTTGCAACTATCCCATGAAGTTCCCATTAGAGGAGGGTATTACTGTAATCTTCGGCAGGCGCGTTGAAGGACACAGTTTTCCCTCGAATTGAGAAAACGCTACAGTCTATTTTCTGGTTTACGGCTGTAATAAATGGTCTTCCTCTGCGACTTTATTCACCTTTTACGATACCAGTCCAACAATGGGCTTGGACTAAATTCACACAAAACACAGACTAATTCAAAAATTAGTGGCTAGAGAGGCACACAGACGGACGTTCCATCTGATGGAACTCGGCTACCGTCGTCCAGGACATCAGCAACATTAGGGAAATGCCTTTCATTGCGGTACCTGTATTTATTATTGTGTCGGTATTAATTTATTTGTATATTTAAAACTTCATGCACAAATCCGTCTATTTATTGTTTATTTTATTATTTTGGCCATGCCTGTCATACTGTAGGGGACAGGCCTCCCTATATTTCTTCCATGTGACCAAAATGTGTTTGTAAAATGGTGATTTTATTTGCCTTATTAAGTTTGACTATATATGAAAATAATTGGTTTTAACCCTTTAACCGCCACGCTTAGAATCAGTTGGCGTGCCCTCAGCGCCACGCACAGTAAAACGAAAAATAAATACCTACAACAAATAGTGATGTTCAATAGTATATCGATATGGGTAATTCCCCTTCAAACGCTTACAATTTCATCTAAATATCGTAACAGACAGTAGATAGAAAACGTTACTTTGTAATTTTATTTAATATTAGCAGGTATTTTGGTAACACAATGAAACAAAAAGCGTTTACAGATATTGAAAGATTTACACCCGGTTTCTGAAACGCTTGTCAAATCATTGATTAGCTAACAGACTGTCACATTTAACAAGCTGTTAAATCACCGTGGGTTTCTGAAAGGCCAATCAATCTATTGTTAGCTAATCGACCATTAACAAGAGATCAATTTTTTCGTCTGGCTACCCCTGCTAAAATCAGTCACATTCATTCGCTCATACATGTTTTGTTTCTGTCTAACGCATTGATTTGTCTCTGTCCCTGGCGGCCTTTTGATAGCGACGGGATATTCAACTTTTAGATGAAACTGATAGCGATTGTATAGTTTTCGTGTAAATAAAAATCGAATATTATCAAAAAAAATATACAGAGCGAGAAAAGAGAAAATATAACAATATTTATGTTATAGTGTCACGGGTTCCAGTGGATCAGTAATCCCATCATCATCATCTTTAGGCAGTTAGGTGGGTCCCGGTCCACTGCTGAATACAGGCCTCCCACGGCTTACACTCTGGTCGACTCTGTTATCTTGCATCCATCGGTTCCCTAAGACCTTAAAGAGGTCGTCCGTCCATCTCTTGGGAGGCCATCCAGAGAAAGCCACTCAACAACATCCGCCCCATCGGCTATCGATTCTGTGAGTTTCTCCCAATAATCCCATTAGTTAAATCCTGGTCCAGGTCCTGGACCCAGACCAGTTCGTGGTTCAGGTCCAGGTCCTGGCTTCGGACCAGGTCCTGGTTCAGGTCTAGGTACTGGCCCCGGACCAGGTACTGGTTCAGGTCCAGGTCCTGGCTTCGGACCAGGTCCTGGCCCCGCACCAGGTCCTGGATCAGGTTCTGGCCCTGGTCCCGGATCAGCTTCTAGTTCAGGTCCAGGTCCTGGACCCTGGCATGTCCGTGGTTCAGGTCCTGGTCCTGGTACAGGTCCATGTCCTGGTCCCGAACCAGGTCCTGTTCCAGCTAATGTTTACGGTCTACGTGCTGGCACTAGTGGTCTAGGTCCTGGTTCTGGTTCAAGCTCAAATTGTGATCAAGGTTGCAGTTTTGGTCATGATCCTGGACCAGAACCTGGACCCTAGACCTGGACTTTGCCATGGACCAAAACTAGGACCTGGACCAGGGCCAGTACCAAGACCTAGACCAAGAAAATCGGATATAATTTCTTTTGACAATCGGTTAATTGGTCGATTTTCGCCAATTAAAATAACACGGCGATAACATACAGTTAACATGACAAAAAAGCTTTCCGGAAACCCAAAATTACATTAATCAGCCGTTAATTGGAGATTTGACAATCCGTTGACAAGCTGTTAACAAGCCGTCAATTGGCCCTTTCAGAAACCCAAACTGCATTTAATCAGAGTTTAACAAGCTGTTACGTGATTTTTGCGTTGACAAGCGTTTCAGAAACCGGGTGTTATTGATTTCCGCACAATAAAATTGGTCATGAAAAGAATTTTGTTATTCTTATTTTTCAATGCAGTCCTATAGAGTATTCTTTATCTAAATGCAATAGTTAACAAACATCATTGGTCAGTTTTTTAACAAACATGATTATACTTATTTCAACAATATTAATATCAGTTTACCGAATCGAACCTTGACAGATTCTAATGATATTTAACTACAGATCACCTTCCAGAATACGTATTAATTCTTCAGCTGTAATCATGTTTAATCACATTAATCGATAACACGACCATAATAATAACACGCATAAGCACAACACCAATGGAAAAATCCAGAAGGCGGCACTCGTTTATGACGTCAGAAGCGGTCGTCTTTTTCCGTCCGTGGCGCTGGGTGTACTAGCAACATTAGTTTCTAAACATGCAGACTAGGGATGGGAATTGTCGATTCAGTCACTGACATTTTTAAGCTTTATTTATTATAAATAAAACAAAATAAACACATTTATTTATAGAAATAAATGTGTTTACTATAGAGTAACATTTGCTTTATTTGTTTTATAATAAATTAGTAAGTATAAACAGAAATAATTTAATTTATGTGGATTTTTCTACCAGTAAATCATTGCTTATGTCCCATCCTTATTGTCGGATTTTTCCGTCACTGGCGCTGGACACCAATACACTTTTCGAATTATACTATCAGTAATTTATTCAACTTTAGACATTATTTTTAAGTCTTCTAATTAAGAAACTAAAGTGTAAGCAATTGTATATGATTACTTTATCAACTATTTACCAAATTATGGACATAATTTTAATATAATACAGTGCTATCAAACAAAAAGGCAGATTAACCGAGTAGTGGTATTTGGTCGTAAATATCCGTCCTTGGCGAAATGAGCACGAAAATTTTTGTCGGATATATCCGACCTTGGCGGTTAAAGGGTTAATATTTAATGTCTCCAGTCTCCATGGTAGCCGTACGTCGCGTTGGCAGTGAAAAGCCTTTCAGAGGTAATCAACGCGTTGGTGACGCCCCTGGTTACTTCTTCTTCTTATCGTGTCAATGATAATTAGGTTAAAGTATGTATGTATGTATTTATGTATGTATGTATATAAACATTTATTTTATTATTACTTAAATTTTTCCAGTCCAAAACCGAGCGACGCGGATGGCACTGTCCGAGGCCTTAAATAAGTCTTCGAGTGTGCATGAGTCGGGGCAGGCCGGGCAGACGAGCAAGTGCGCCATGGTCTGCGGCGAGGCCCCACACTCACAGGCGCTTTCCGTGGAGGCGATGTACCCCCATCTGCTCAAGTTGTCTTTTGATCTGCCGACCTGGGCACGCAACCTGTTCAGCGTCCTCCAAATCGGCCACGGTAGTTCATTGCCAGGTGGCAGTTTCTCCTCGGGTGGGGCAAATGATTGGGGAGCAAATTCCTCTCGCCACAGACTTTCTCTGGCTTTCTGGGCATCGTCGGTAGCCTTGACAGTGGCGAGGATCTTTTGCGGCTCTTCAACCGTTGAGGAACTGGGATAGAGTTGTGGAGGGGGTGTCTCTCATCAGTTTCCTGCTTGTGCTTCTCCACAGCGCTCGCCACTTCCCTACGCACAGCCGGAGGTGCAATGCCTGCTAGCGGATACAGCTTAACCTGGTTACTAAAGTCCATAGTCAGCAGTGAGGGCGACCACTTTGCATCACGTGACTTGCCTATTTGTCTACCGATTCTCATAAAAAGACGAATCTATCGAAACCGAAACAAAAACTCTAAACACATAATCGCACTACTGAACGGTGTGCGCGTACGCAGACTCCCACCACAATATATCACGCGCGCGCGCCGCCGCCGCCGCGTATAATTCGTGTAATTTATAGGGCATAGCGGACTAGTAGCGAGGCGCCCGCGCGCTTAATAGCGAGTAACCACGCGACATACGCATTCGACGGATCCGGTGCGTTCCCGCTTGCACGAAAGTGACGATAGCGTATGATAGTGACGCGCCCAAATTTTTGGTTAAGGAGGAACATCTTTTTTCCTATATGTTACAGTTGAGGACTAACAAAACCGGTGCTCAAAATACGCTGACGTAGCTCTTGCGTCGAGTTTTTGACGCATTCTCTCCACACCGAAGTTCAAATAGTTTATTCAAGTTGGGTTTTACATAAAACTCGTATGAATGAAAATACGCCGAAGCTAAACCACCGAAGGGCTGCGTTAAAATCTCAAATCTCTTATAATGAAGTATTTGTGTCTTGGTGTGGTCGCCCACATCGGTTGACGTAAAAGACGCAACTGTTTCGTATTGCCTGCCCGTAATAAAACTTTACTTTAATGCTATCTGACATGAATTGTTTTATAAAACTATAATTAGGTACCTATCACTGTATCACTCTCAACTTTCTCCAAATTCTCTCCAATATCACCAGTTTCTCGTTAAAAACTGATTGAAACTCTGTAAGTAGGGCTCTGGAATATTGCGTAAAATGCAAATATATTAGGCAAGTGAGTGGCGAAAGTACTGACCTAAAATATTATGGATGCTTGGGGATCTATAAGACAGATAGTAGTCACGCATTTGGGCGTTCCGCATTCGCGGTCTGCGTTCATTGTTGTGTATTACGTTACATATACATACCCACACAGCAGGCGTTCTGACTGCATCGGTCTGCGAATCAGAATGATTGTACGCTCGAACGCAGAACGTGAACGCGGAACGCTCGAACGCGTGACCGCTTTCAGTTTTATAGTTCCGATAAAATTTTCCTTGAAATAAGGTATCACGATAGCAATCTTTAGAAAATCACGAGAGCTTAAGATTTTAAGAAAGCAATAGGTATTTGAAGTATAATAAATAAAATGTATTAAATCCACGTTGTTATATGTATAAGCTAAGTGTACAGCAAAACTCTTGTCCACGAAATTATCTGGACCACGAGTTTCGTTTTCAATTTCTATTCGCAAGCAATCAAACGCCCGCTGCGTGATCCTCTAGTATACCTCTACTGATTCGCTTGCTCAGATCGTCAACAAATTGATGGCATAGATAACATAATAAATGTTAAATAGGTTGTAAAGGGAATATTGCTGCGTAGTCTCGGGGCCCAGTGCAAGTGAACGCTCCCGGCGCGCCTCGGGCGCTGTACTATCACATAAGGGCATTTGATTAAATGGCCCTACATGATAGCCCTGCATAGCAATCTTAGATAGGCGGCCACTTAATTCCACACATGAATTTGCGTTAACGTAACAAAAAGAACGACAAGTTTTTTATTAACAACGCCGATGCAAATTCTCTCTATTTCAAGAAATAGTATAACTTTCGCTAAACTGCTCTATGGTGAACGCATCTCATTTTAATATTAATAAGATCGTAAATTGGCGTTCGAATGTGGGTTTTCTAGGGTTGTTGAACGATTCGTGTAGTTTACAATATTGTATTACTTCGTTTACTACTCAAGTCATAATTTACAAAAAAAAATCTTTAACAAAGTGCCAAACATCTTCATTTCACCAACAAGAACTTGGTTGTATTCCAATCATGGATACGCAACAACGAAATATAGGTAACTCCGCAGGTAACAACCCTAACTTTGCTATTAAAACAACGCCGTATTTAAACACCGCGAGATTTTTATTTATTTCCCGTGGGATATAAAGTTCGCACAACGCATGCGACCGCGTTTTGTTCGTTTTCAGCCTTCGTTATCGATTATTCAAGTGTCAAATTAATGGTGGAGCTTCATCAAACGAATAACTTACCAATATTTGTTGGTAAGTCGTATTTAATATAAGTTATTGCTGTTATTTCTTAGCGTCGAAGGCCTCTGTTAGTTAACATTGTAAATAATTAAATTATGAATGTAATGGACGCCCGGTGCCAATAGCGTTTGCTTTGATATAATATCAACTATCTAAACGTTAGTATCGTTATTAATATAACAATACAAATGTGATAAAGTATGTTGTAAGCTTCTGGGTTTCTTCTTCGCTGCGTCTAAGACGGTACGGACATAATTGATTTTCAAGTAATCTAACTGGATCGTATCGAGAACTTCCATTAGAATAGAATAGAAAACCATTTATTTAGTACTCCATGCACACACATCAACTTATACTCAAACAAGAGATATAAATAAATATAGCTTCATTTTATCAAAAATACCATTTTAAATAGGTATACCTAAGCTGTATATGCTCAGCACAGTGTCACCTACCCAATGATTTTCAGCCAAAAAGTATTAGTAATCCCGGCTTCCTTTTTTTTACTGGGGGAAAACATTTTCGGATACCTACTCGCCGTCCGAGGATGACAGTCCTACCCACTTAAACCACTACGTTGCACTCTCGTATTCTCTGTCTCAACGAGATCATGGGACCGGCTACCACACTCTGCAATCTCGATGATATTCCTCCATATACATGATACACCTCTGATATTTTTTCTCTTCTTGGGGACTTCCTGTCAATCAAGATGGAAAAAGTTGGTGGAGATATATGTGCAAAGTTGGATGGATATAAGATGAAGAGAAGAGGAATAAAACAATCATCTTGTACTCAATATCTCGATTGTACTCACGCTCGCGAGGGCCCAGGGTCTGGCTTGACCATGATCCAGGATTTGACGATTGCCATCTGAACTTCGTGAGCCTGTTAACAGGTGAACCTGACCGGATTAGATCATGTTGTTACACATTCCGTCCATCAGCTGTCAGCCGTCTGAATGTGCACGTTTCCTGACAATGTTTTCCCTCATCCTAAGAGCATCAGTTAGTGTTCAGCTTACGTATTTAACTTACGCATTGGTACATGGCGGAAAAGAAGAAGCAGTCTCTACCATAGTTTCTGTAGTACCTATCATTCATAGTTCATAGTTTCATTACCCTCATAAATTAAACCCTCGACTAATGTGGACTGAGTTAGTATCAATATCTCTTACACACTAGTGCTATTATTATATCAGAGGTTTGTCTTCGAAACTAGTGATCAGTGTGGTGCTTTACCCAGTGACGCAATATGGACTCAAAGCTGAAATCTGCTGTGAATATTAAGTATGTATATTTTAAAGAATTATTTTTTCAAAATTCTGTGCCTATCCTTGGCATGAGCGTGGGTAAATTGATAATTCTTGTTAGTTTGTATGATAATAAATGTGCTTAAAGGTACGCTCACCTACATAGGTACTTACTACTTTTCCTCTGTTCTTTCTCCTTTTGATTGCGTTCAATTCTCTATATTGTGTAAGTACACATTCCTTACAGTTGAAACCTATTCAAATGAAAGAATTAACAATGAATTAAAGACTAGTATTTTAAAGAGGCGATTTGGTATCTGTAACAAATAGTCTCTTGGCACGCTTATTAATTAACTTCATATCCGCACTGTGCAATTACAGTGGTCAGTTCTGATTTGGTAGGTATTAAAGGTGCCAGAGTATATTTCTTATTTAATTTGCGTCAGTAATTTGCGTCAGACGCCGCCGCCGGCGTGTGATTCTTCAAAATACCAACTTTAGAGGTTTAATTACCAAGTGTTTATTTTTTTTTTGCGAACGAGTGAACGCATTTTGCGCTCGCGTGTCAGTGAGGCTTATCATTTTTATGCTAATTGAGTTGCATATTGGTTATGGGTAGGTACGTTATAGCGTTGGTGGACTAAGTAGTGGTTAAGAAGTCCGACTCGTAAGCGGGAAGTAATAGAAATAGAAATAGAAATAGAAATATTTATTTGTCTAAAAATTTACAGGTTTGTATCAATATATTTTGAGATTATTTATTAGTATAGACAAAATGGTCCACGACTCAGCGTTTGGGTGCAGGTAGAACCCACACCCGCTGGTATTCTGTCATGGCCAGACTTAAGACTAAAAATAACAACGTAAAGTTTAAATATACATACATACACAATTATACAGTTAAAATGGCACAAACAATTAATTAAAATAAACTTACAGTGTAAAGGTATTAATATGAGATATACAATTATAATGGCTTAAAAAAAATTAAAATAAACTTTAGGTATTACTAAGAGAATTAGAGAATTGAATAATTAGATAATTGAACATCACCAGAAACCGTGGTCTAGACCTTCACTCCAGCAGCCCGTGAATAGATTCGCAACAGCCATTTTGCACATTCGTTGCGGAATGTAGGAAGGGATGAAGTTGCTCGCACTGGAGGTGGGAGGTCGTTCCAGATTCTGGCTGCGGCGTGTTTGAAGCAACCACGGGTGCATGCGAGAGATTGTACTTGAAGGAGTAGTAACCGGCCTCTATCTCTAAGATGGCGATTGTAGGTTTTGAACTTCAATTTTTCAAACAAGTAGATAGGACACTCGGTTTTAAAGAGCGAGCTAAGAAAACAGGAGTACTTGAGAATACGCGAGTTTTCCATGTTTAACATCTGCTTATCTATGAGGTATGGTGTGATGTGGGCCCTTTTAGGTATTGTATAACAGTACCGCATACAGGCGTTTTGGACCCTTTGAATTGACTTGATTGTTTTGACCAGGAGACAGGGACCGTAAACCAAGTCACAATAGTGGAGGTGGGATAAAACCAAGCTGTTACATAATTGTAAACGTACGGACGAATTTATAAATGGCCTCAATTTGTATAGCGTTTTGAGAGAGCCGAAGCTTTTGCCAACTTTTTGTTGAATGTGTTGTTCAAATTTTAAGTTTTCATCTATTAACAATCCCAAGTTTCGTACACATTTTTCTTGAGGTATGACCGCGTTCCCTATCTTGATCATTGGTTTGAGATCTTTTATCGCCTGTACTTGGTGCCGTGTCTCACAAATTAGAGATACACTCTTTTTGGGATTCAATACAAGGCCATGCCTATTGGACCATTCAGCAATAGAATCAAGATCTAGGTTTAGCCTGGAGGAGCTGCTAGTAACATCCTCTGCAGCAGTTGATGTATGCACGTATATTTGCGTGTCATCCGCGTACAGGTGATATTTAGCATGGAGAATAACAGAGGAGATGCTAGCTGTGTACATTGCAAAGAGGGTAGGACCGAGAATAGAACCCTGAATTACGCCTCTGGTTACCGGAAGAGCTGCAGATTTGACTACGTTGCCTTTACTGTCAACGATTTGCACGATTTGGCTGCGATTGGTGAAATATGACTCGAACCAGCTGCAAGCACTTGCCGTAAATCCAAAATATTTTAATTTGGCCAGAAGCATTGGAATATGGATACAGTCAAATGCTCTTGAGAAATCAAGTAGCGCCATTATAGTTCCCTTGCCCTCATCTACTGCAGTAAGGATATCGTCACAAATATTTAAGAGGGCAGTTGTCGTGCTATGTCCATGTCGAAATCCAGATTGCATTGTGGGCAACATGTTATTTGTTTCAAGGTAGCGCGTTATCTGCAACTGAACCGCCTTCTCTACGATTTTGGAAAGAGCCGGTAAAACACTGATCGGTCTAAGATCATCAAAGTTTTCCAAATTTCCTTTCTTGGGTAGTACTCGTGATGACCTGTGGCCTTAGCTAAGAGGTTGCGTTAATCTGCAATCGTTTGTGGTAGAAAAAATGTATGGGATTTGGCATAAGTTAACGTTATCTGACATAAGCTAACGTTATCTGACATAAGCTGTTTGTGGTAGAAATTCTTGGTCCATAGACAATTCACGTACTTTCAGTGTACAAAGGAGGCGGATTGGCGGATGATCCTACACAATCAAGAGTCAATGTAGATGTTGGTAGAAATAGTCGAGCTGTCAATTTTCTACCATACACGCATCACGCAAGCGGAGCTGTCAAAGATGGCTAAACCCCCTGCACATTCAGGCGACTGAATGTGTAACCATGATCCAATCTAGTCAGGTTCGCCTGTTATTATGGTCACGGAGGTCAGATTGCACTGTGATTTCTTAATCTGCCAAATCCTGGATCATGGTCAAGGCGGACCCCAGAGCCTCTTGCGCGAGAGCACAACCTGGACATTAACGCTAAGATAATCATTTTTGGTTATTACATTTACTCATGTATCAAAATTTGGTGATGAAATCATGCCACATATAAGTGCAAATAAACTTACAATTTAAGTATAGAACCATACGAATGGCATAACAATGACAAATTCACTACTTAGCTTACTTACTATAGCAATATAACAAAACAACGCATTCGAATCCCCCCACTTACCACACTTCCGTGTAGGCACAACCAGTACCCCCCTCTAACATTACCTCTACCTCCATTGTCACATGGTGGCCGCTGATTGGCTGACGGGTGACCTCGCGAAGCCGCTTCCGCCAATCAGGGCAAGAGGCTCTAGCCGCGTCTAGCCAGTCTGCGGCGTTAGAAGGCTTGTTCTGCGCATGCGTCGAGTACCGTTGCGAAAATGTAGATGTTTGATATGCATGAGGCACTATTTGGGAACTCTAGGGTTTTATTACGCATTTAATTTTAAAGTATTTGGTATTGTCTATTACGATATCGAAATCATAGTTGATAATATTATGTAGCGAATTGTAGGTTAGTTTTTTATTGTGTTGTCTGTATTATTGGCTATTTGTAATAAGTAATATTTTATTATTACATCCGCTACCTGGATGAGCTCGATTATCCTTTTCTTTATTTTCCGATAGTTTTTTACTGTAGAGATTAATATCCGATTTCACCTAGTGCTATAAGGGCAGTTATAGCATTTTAGATCACAGGTTTATATAAAAAATATGTCACTTAAAATCCTAACATTTCCTTAAAACTTAGGGTGTGATAGTGAAAAGAGTACTTTGCAATAAATATTTTTAGGTTGAGTTTGATGTGTACAAAATTAAGTTCACCTAATTTTTTTTTATATTATGTACGTAGTCTCTATTACAAAATATACTTATCTAAACGATAATTTAAAATTGTGTGTAGATAATTGCATTTACATTCCGGTTGGTCATCGTCGTCCTAGCGCTTATCCCGGCCTCTACCAGGGTCCGCTTTCCTACCCATTCTTCTCCACTTCGCCCCTTCTTCGGCATCCTCGCGTCGTTGCCATTGGCTCTCGCATTCGACTCAGCGATGACAATCCATCGCTTCTTGGGTCGCCCACGGGGCCTTTTTCCTGATACCGGCAGATTCAGGTACTTCCCACGTATCCCTGAGGCTTACATGCCGATCGGTACATTGTGTGATTTCGTTTTCATAGTCCCTTTTTATAATTCATACCTACAATCATCTTTAACTACCTACCACACAAAAAATAATAAAAATAGCTACTCGGAAACACTTCCATTCACAAAAGTGGTCCTCATTTCACATTCGACTCACACTTGACAATTTAGCTTCCGAAAACGCGCTGCCGTGATAGCAATCGGAACTCTTACTTTTTATATTTTATGCTCACAAAATATTAGTCAAGTGCGGTAGTAACAATATAAGGGGAAGGTTCTGTACACAAAAATAACGCTATTCTGTTCATATATATAATTAAGATATTCTTTGTTTGCAGACAATACTGTGTTTAACCATGTCGGAATTATAGTTATATAATTAACTAATTGGCCGTGTGGTGTCTGGCAGAGTAAAATAGCACCAACCTTTTCGAAACGTTTTCGAGGCAAAAGTTCTAAGCGTCTCCGTAGACTGGAAAATGGGCAGCAGCATTTTCCATTGTTATATTATAACACTGCAATCTCCAGCCCGCCTGCGAAGCGTGGAGATTATGGCAATAACCTCCCCTTTCGTGGGAGAGGCCCTTAGTCCTGCAGTGGACTGATATGGGCTGTGATGATGATGAATTAACTAGTGGACCCAGCGCGACTTCGTTCGCGCACACCTAGGTAGTACCTACCCTTTTTTTTTACTTATAAACCTTCCTCTTGAACAACTCGATCTATGGTTGAAAACCGCATTAAAATCTGTTTCGTAGTTTAAAAGATCTAAGCGTACATAGATTTATAGGGACAGACGGCGGGACGAGACTTTGTTTTATACTATGTATAAATAGATTCGCGGAGTTTACCCTCAATAGTTAATTGTAACCCCTTCCCTAAAAATATTATTATGAGACATTATCTATTTAAGCACACGTTTTTCCAGTAGCAGTAATGCAGCTTTTAGTACAGAATATCACATCGACTTTCTTCTTTTTTTTTAGAATTATTTCCCGAATTTTTGAACGTCTGAACGGGCCCGGAACGTAATAACCAAATTTTACGCGTATCTACGCGGGCATAAGCTGTAAGTACCTATATATAACAAATTGATAAAACTCTTACTAAAGTCGCATTTCCGACATTCTACAAGAGCTTATTCACACGGAACGTCAATCCGAAAGAGATGTCACGTACGGTCAATTTCACCGTCATTACGTGAAACGTGTCATAATCCACAGCAAGTTGGCGCCAGATTTTTATTGTTCCGAGTGTACGGTGGCATCCAACCCTTATATAGACGAGACGTGTCTTGAATCTGGAATCAACATGATTTCTTTTTCATTGCAGTAGGAAATATGTCCGACGAATGTCTAGTTAGATACTTTCATAGAAAAGACATCAACGCGGTCAACTTGGAATTTATTTCATTTATTTTATTGTTAGATACACTTAGAAAATTATATTTTCGGTGCTAATATAAAATTATTGATGACACAACACTGATATTATAATGTTCAATGTTAAATGTTGAGGCTTGATTGTAATTATAATGTTGTACTTACTATATAGGTAGATAAAGCAGAAAAAAAAACAACACTGATATATTTCCGTTGTAGAAATAATAATAATTATGGTGTCTTCTATACAAAAGAGTGTGCCTGCTAATGACAATTTTTTTATAACTCTAGCAATTTACCGTGAATGTAAAACAGACAGGGACAGATGCGAGAGGTTCGAAAATAGTTCTCTACTATTTTAGATTGTTGTTCTTAGGTTTATTTATTAGTTGAACGGAAAAAAAAATCAGTACCCGTATTAAAAATGAACACAAATGCTACCAATTATCGTTGTACGAGCAAACATGGCAGCCAACGAAAAACTGTTCCCATGATTGCCACAATCGAACCTCATAAAATTCGTGCAACAATTACCAAAATTGATATCATCATAAAATAATGCCTAATTGCGGTCGCCATTAAGCCCGACAAGTAGCAATTTGACAATAACATTGTTGTGATTGACAAAGGTACAGTGCCACACAGGTGGCCAAAAGTGGAACTAAGTGTCGCCGTCTTGAGATGTAATTTTGCCGTCAACACCAGCGACGCTGTCACAAGGTCTGATAAGTTTGTGGGCCTGTACAGTGACCGAGTGATTCCATTCATTGGAAGAGATAGTCCGAAAAACAGGGCTTTACAGAGCAATACGTGTAATTTAAAATGATTACAGTCCATTAAAATGGCGCTTTTTAAATTGTGTTGAAAGGTGATTTCCGAAGAAAAGAAATCTGTCTCAGGGGTGGCAAACGGCAATCTACCGTTGGACTTGTATGCCCAATATTTAAAGTAGCATTTATGTCGACACCTTAAATTATGAAGTGGTAAAATAAAATATTACTGTTATTATTCGTAAAGTAAGACGCCGCATTTTAATTATTGTTTACGAATTTTTCGAAATTTCAATAACGATTGAATTCAGGTTTCAACAATGTAAATAAAAATAAATATCAACTATCTTGGCGTTTATGTCCGACATGACCATGATCAAGGATTTGGTAGATCAGATTATTATATTGGGGTGACCTCCGTGACCTTGCTACTAGGCGAACCTACCCAGTTTAGATCATGGTTACATTTAGTCGACTGAAAGTGCAAGTTTCATCACGATGTTTTCCCTCACCGTAAGGGCATCGGTTAGCATTAACCTAATGTACATAACTCAGAAAAGATTTAATGGTACGTGGCCATAGTGGGATTCGAACCCGAGACCTCTCGCTATCAGGTCGGATACCTTAACCACTTGGCCACCGAGGCTCCGACGGGAAATTAAAACAACGAATAAAAATAGGTCGTAACATCTATTATTCTTCGTCAAAACTTTGTCAGCTCGGAAATTTTTATCGATTATACGACGACAAAATAATAATTCTAGCTAACTGAAATTATGTAAAATTACTTCATTAGTCTCATGTAAATGTCCATTGTCCATACAATAATGTTGCATTATAAGAAAATTATCAAGTACATAATAGTCATTATATTTCAAAATAAGCTATAACCATTACTTGCTCTAGTAATAAAATTTCCAAACATAGCGAATAATTAGAAAAAAAATAGACTAGTTTCTGCAAAATAATAGCGTGCCATGAATTTTTACGCCCGTAATTTCAATATTTAACAATACCGGTTTCAGAATATTCTCCAATAGCCAATAAAGGCGGATTCAATTTTGTTGAAACATTTTAACCGGTATGTTTAATTCTAGTAGGTAGATACTAGCCTCTGTATCAAGCCTGATGGCTTACCAGGTCTACTTGGGTGGTACCCATCACACATGCTAGGCGGTGTAAACTGCTTATATCGAAACGCAACAATGCTTGCTTTGATGGGTCTCGCAAAAGGATGATGTAACAAGCACATAGCGGCTAAGTCTTTCTTGGGCTTACTTTTAGCATAAACAGCTACCTGTCGTATCTCGATATTGTAGATGCTTTGGGCAATTTTTATCACATTGGCTGTTTACCTGTAACACAGAAGACGCAAAAATTAAAAAGACGATTATTATCATTTATCAAACATTACTTACTTGTAAACATTCTCACATACTACAGCGGGAAGTTGAATGACTTTCCGTTCCCATCCCTCCAAATGTAGCATCCATAAAACTAATTAGCAATCTAAGGACTTTTACTGCACCGTAAACAAATAAAATAGTCTTCAATGGTCCCAACATGAGTTTCGCCGTCACTTTTTATCTCAACCCCACTAATGAAGATATCTCCACTAATTAAAAGCCCAAATGCTTTAAGTACGTCCAACATAAATATGCATTAATCCAAAATCAGAATGGAGAAACGATGCAAAACTTTACTCGTAACATTTTTACGACGCGAAAAAGATCACGGCACTTCTAAACGATCGCCGCGATCCTACTTTTATTGTAATAAAACCGTTTTGATCTCAGTTTGTAGAACTTGGAGGTTGAAAAAATGATATGAAACGCGATTATTAATGAAATGCCGACTAATTATCATGATGACCCTGTGGGGTGTCTTAGATAGGGTCGCCATATCAATGAAATAGACAAAAGTTTTATGTTAATATCGGATAGACTAAAACTAAAAAATTTAAGATTTAAATTAATGTTTTTAAATAAGTAAGAAATCTATTACTTATTTTACTAGGTAAGTAAATGTATTAATTCTACACTGACCACATAAATGAAAGGTCCAAACAGACAAAATTCAAGGAAACTCAATCTCATATTTCCTCACAATATTCAGAGTAAAGAAAAGCTTACACCAAAAATCGTGTCTTAATTTGCTGTCGCCCTATGGCCACCCTATTGTACAAGTGTTGCATAAATAACACATTTTCCATCAATTACAAACGGTTGGTTTGTGGTAAAAACGTTACAGCGGTACCCCATGCGGTCAGCAGCGGGAGCCTACCCCACTGCGTGAACTTGGGAGCTCACAGATAATAAAACGGGCCTGGACTCCTGAGTAGCGTTCGACGGGCGATTGATACGCTGCTAATCAGACATTTTTAAACTGTATTTAGTTAAATAGTGGAGAAAGAAAAGTAAGAAAACGGACCCTGGTGTAAATTAGGATAGACGCTAAAATAATGAAGTCTTAAACCCAGGTTTAGTTATAATAAGAAGTGGTATTTCTTTATGCTGTAAAGCTGTTCTTTACGAGTAAAGGCCATCATATGAAGTGCTCTGCAAATCAGTGAGTGATTGTAGAGTCTACCTGCGAAAGGCTTATAGGTGGATGCTCGATTCGGTAAGCCGAGGACGTTTTTCCTGGTTATCGATCTTGTAATGTACAACCTAAACATGATCTCATCTGCTATCTCTCTTCTATTATCGGACATCCAGACCCAAGATTTTAATAAGTAAGAAAGTTTTTATCACGCTGCCTGCGTGTGTCTTTCCGAGTAAATATAACTAAGAAGGCAAGCTCGCTCCATTTACAACCCATTAGAAAAATTAAAATAGCGGTTACTCGAGAACGTCAACGGTCTGATGCAAGCCAGTTATGATGTTTCACACTACGAGTTTCTTATCAAATTCAGGTTGTTAATTGCATGAACAAGGTGGCTTAGGTAAACATATAAAATAATTTGTATGTTTGTATTTGTGATTAAAGCAAATGAGAAACAAGGGTTGCTAAATACAGGTTTTAATACTTTCGTGGTAATTCACTACACTTTCGCACATGTTATCGGGTTTATTGAGATTTTAATCTACTCGTGTCCGTGACGCATGCAACTGCGTCGTAATATTGAGGTAAAAACAATACTAATTGTAGTAACATGGGCGATGAAAGTAAAGGGTTGCTCCAAATTTTCATAGACGCGTGATTTTGCTATAATATCGCTCGATGTTGACAATTATGAAGTTTTAGACAATAATAACGCTTCAGCAAAATACAATCTTCAATTTAATAGCAAAGCAAGGTTTGTCCTCGGAAATAAAAAGATATTTTTAATAAAAAAAGAAATGGCGTAATACCCATTAATTTAACAATTTATTCAGTTCGAAATCAGTAACGCTTCCAAAATCATCATTTACAATCGCTCTAAGGAATAAACTGTGTATAGCTTAATGAAATTGTCATCGAGACCTCTTATCCTTTATAAACTTATAAGTTTCAACGTTTATTGCTTATGGACTGGTCGTGTGCTAAAGCTGTTAACTCGGGATTAGCTCCCGATTTCAGTTTTAACGGCTTGTTAATATCTCCATTAGATCTAATGAGATTATTTTGTTTTGACTGCGTTTCTTTTAAATATGGCTTGGGATTATCTCTGTTTAGTTTTAGAAGATGATTTGAAGATAGTGTCTGGCAGGCAGGCGAATATAAAATCCATTTAGGATTAGTAAGTCCAATTTAAAAAATAGCTTAGTGATTATTGCCAATATCATCTACTTATCATAAAAAGACAATACAGAAACGCTGTGCGTGTCAGCAGCAGTATCACTGATACTAAATAAATCATTGTCCCGGTTGTCCTCTCGTACACCAGGGCCCGGGGTCCGCCTCGACCATGATCCAAGATTTGGCAGATCAGATAATTACAGTGGAGCGACTTCCATCTGACCTCCGTGACACTTCAACCAGGGGAACCTGACCACATTTGATCATAGTTATACATTCAGTCGCCAGAATGTGCAGGTTTCATCACGATAGTTTAGGTACCTCACCGTAAGAGCATCGATTAGCATTCATCTGACATGATTCAGAAAAAAGACGCATTATCACTGATACTCTTGCTCTATAATATCACTGGCTACCTTATCCTATAAACAGCAACACAATGACGCAAACATTGCCGTTTGGCGCCAGTAACACAAGGGGGTAGCACCCATCCAGGGACACCATAGTCTTACCAGAAAACTACCGGTAAACATTCAATTTTCACACGATCTGCATACTCGCGACCACCGCCCGCCGACTGCGTGTGGCTTACAAAAAAGGCTTCGTCTGAAACGCGACACGATAAATCAAAGTGCAAAAACACGTGTTGCTGCAGTCCGTTGTTTACGCGGCAAGAACCGACATTGTCGCAAGACCAAAAACACACAGTGGCACAATGTACTGGCTTTTAAGGCGAAGGCACGCGGACGACTTCATTTAATAACTCGTACAACAATGCTGCGCTGCACAATTACAGAACCCCTTTGTCTTGCGCTATTTGCAAGATACAGTAATCTGATAACGCGATAAGCATCGTCTTTCGATATCGTTTGTGATTTATGTCCCTTTGTGGATTGGTGCGATTTTATTACATTTTTAATAAGGCTCATGAATAATTTACCTTTATTTTATTTAGAACTAGCGGCTTCCTGCGACTTTCACACGCGCGCAGTTTGGATGTCTGTAAACGTTAAACTTTCTCACGGGATCCTATTATTTTTTCGGGATAAAAAGTAGACTATGTCAATTAGGAATAACGTAGCTTCTCATTAGTGAAAAATCTTTTAAAATCGGTTTAAAAGTTTTTGACTCAAAAAGAGTTGTTACATTACAAACAAAAATACAAATCTTTTCTCTTTATAATATTGATATAGACTGCAAACATTGTCTTTAAATTAAAACGGTTTTTTTTCCTAAAATACCTAACTTTGTAAAGTGAAAACATAAACACGCGCACTTTATTGGCACGTGGACGAGAGCTCCGTCTTAAGAGTATTTCGTTGTAATAAATACTTCTCTTTTACTCATTACCCTACCGCCCAAACGCCCGCCGCGCCGATCGCAAAAACGGCAAATGACATACGCCAATACAGGAACAACGGAATCACTTAGCGAAATTGAGAAATAAAAATATCTTTTGAAATTGGAAATATGCTCTAATTGATATTTTATTCAACACTTTGCTCTCTGGGTGGCGGTGCCACAATGTCAATAATGAACTCCACACCGGACGATGAAGCGGCTCTTTTGTTTATGCAAATTTTTATACAATACTTTAAAAATTGTGCCTGCGTTTTAATGGTCATGCGGCTACTCATTTTTCTTATTACTTACTATACAATATCCAAAGCGTTCTGTCGGTTCGAATAAAGAAATTACCCTAGAAAAAGAGCCAGATGGCGCGTCTCCAATTAAAATTAATAAGAAGATTGATTTTGTAAACAAACTCGTTCTATCAAAACAATTGATTTGATGTCTTCCTTCGAAATGTCAAATTATACGTTTCAATAGTTTGTTGATGTTTTTTCTTCAACTATTAACTAGTAGTTCTGTGTGGCATTATTAAAAAACGTTTTTTCATTCAAAGTAACCCTTTCATGACAAGATGTATTAATTTTTCGTTTACTCCTTACAAATGATAGAAATTAACGACTGAGTTTTTTGTCTGACATTAAAAATGTACCTGAAGATAATCACATACCAGTAGAATGAAAATTTTGTCTCACCCCTTTCGGATGTCGGCGTAGTTTTTTGTTACACCAGTTTCTTGTAGGCCCCAGCACTGATTGGATCAGTTCAAACATTGACAAAATACTTCGGCTTACTGTTTCTTTTGTCGTTACGTTCATTTCGTATGTGCCTCGAGATGTGTCTCACGATATTTAACCTCATGTCATTATTAAGACATCACTTACTCGGTGGCTGGCGATCTCTCCTGGAGATAAAACGTACGGTCATTTATACCGACTTTGGATAAATGAATGGGATGAACTTCCTTTTGTTGTACGAGACGTTATAGTTGATATAAAAAATGACTGACGCATATCTTTTGGATCCGTTCGATTCGTTTAACTTTTAGCGTGGTCCGAATAGATTTGTCACCAAATCGCTAACAAATCGTTGCTCAATGGACCGCGAGAGGCATCGCGTCGTGAAAGCGTTCATTAGAATCCTACCCTTAATTAAATTGTAACATCTGAACGGACTTCCTCCCTGGTGGTCCGTGCGATGTTAGAACCCCATGGACTTTATGATAGTGGCATTAAAAGTTACATTTTAATGACATTCAATTAAAATGTCAGCCGATAATCCCTATATCGGGAACATTAAACGACCGTAAAATTATAAAAGCATGCGACATTTTAATTTGGGAACCTAAAGGCTGCAATGTAGGTAATTTTTTACGATTCCCAAAAATTTTATTGGAATAACAGTAGGTTTGCAAAAATATGGATGCGGTAAATGTTATTACATTTTAAACACATTTTATTGCTTCATAATGCCAATTTACTGCGTTAAACTGGTAAAAAAAGAAAATTACGAAAATTACGCTTGTATGGAAAGCACAATATAATATGTAATAACCCCACAAAAACTCACCCTAAAACCTTTATAAGATAACAAAATAAGTTATTAAATTGATGAGCGGCAATATCCTTTAACAAAAAAGGCGTTAACCACGAAGAATAGATTTATATTTTTGTTTAATTAACGAATTTTCATGCTATAAGGGGCAACTTAATAATAATGGAGGTAAAAATGACGCAACATAGAATCATAGGGCGGAGCAAACAA
Source organism: Blastobasis lacticolella (assembly GCA_905147135.1). Lineage (NCBI taxonomy): Eukaryota > Metazoa > Arthropoda > Insecta > Lepidoptera > Blastobasidae > Blastobasis > Blastobasis lacticolella. The sequence continues at coordinate 13,230,370 of LR990050.1, forward strand.
AATGAACAAAGACTAAAGGAATTCGGAAGCCTAGCTAATAAAGCCAGTTTTTATTCTTAGAATTGCTTGAACTCGACCGTTGATTGTGGTCATAGAGAACATAATTAGTTTTTATTGCTAAAGCACATTATTATTATATTACAGTATAAAAATTGCCTACCTACCATTACCAAAAGAATTCTTAGAAATTTATTGCAGCTAATCTGTTGGATACTATTCGTAGTTCTAGCGGTTTGATTACAGTTAAGTGGATTCTGTTGAATGTTTTATTCCTAATTCCTAACTTCACGCCATGAAACCGTAGAAGATTTGTTACCAATGACAAATTGTTTGCTTCTTCGACTGCCGTTCGGGCTCTAGCTGTATCCAATTTTCACAGCAAGAGACCACTGACTATTGTCCGCTCGCGGTTCATTAATCAGGGCCAAATTATACTCTTTCCGTTAAACATATTAACATTCGATACAGTTATACTGGATTAGGAAAAAATAAACTCCATTCCTGGATTGTGAAATCATTAGCCGTGATCTTTCCTGTGGATATTTAATTGATACAGTGACACGGACATAAGCTGCGAATATGCAGTAAACGAAAATAAACTTACCTGTAATTATGCTAAGTCTCCATAAACAAGCAACTCGAGTGCTTGGATCTACAGCAGGCGTCTGCGTAGGAGTCGCAGAGAAAGCAAAAAGGCTAAAGTATTTTACAACGCCGTCGTATCGACGCTGAGTGATCCGACAAACCCCGTATAAATTACATGTATAGGCACTTACTTACCGAGACATGATCCAGGACAAGTTGCCAAACATGTTGGGAGCCCAGGCATTATACATGGTCATAGACTGTAGGGTGACTCCGCCATTGGAATACAAATGAGTACAGTCAACTATTTTAGAGCTATCATTAAGAAACAGGTCACATAATGTAAAATGCAGTGGTTCTGATCATGGTAGGGCTTACTTTGTTGGAATTAAAAGTTTGCGCGATAAGGACGGGTGGTTTCGATTCGAAGGGAGCGAAAGGGAGGGAGAACCGTCATGGCAGGTGTCACGATACATCTGCGCGCGCGCGCCCGGCACGTGCGCCCCCACCAAAGCCTTCGGACAGAAAGTACCCCGTGGCAAACCAACGACCAACCCCTATTACGCATTATGCATTCGATTTCTTACTGGACGTTAAAATTGATACGCACATTTTTGAGGCACATTTTTCGTGTTAATTTTCAACTGTCCCAATGAATATGGATAGTGAATACGAATATGAAGGCTTAATGTTGCAGTCCGATGCTCAAGACAGATTGTTACCCATACGTCAGTTTTTGGTTATAATTGAAAAGTAAAGGTTTCACGTGGAGGTATTTGGCGTTATTAACAACGACGTGTGCGCGGCACGAGCGCCCGCCAATTTCGTGGGCAATTTCGGCAACAGGAAGCCTGCGTGAGACCGGCTTATTTCAATAATGCCGGCCTTCTCAAAGTTTACAGGAAAGTTTGAAGCTAATCTTTAGATGCTGTTTCTTGTAGGAAAAATACTAATTACACATGCCATAGAGGTCACGGCTCTTGATTTGATATTGAAAGGATTTAATATGACATTCGAGTAAGTGTTTGCGCTGAAGCTTATCGAATTAAACGGCCAAGTTTGGAAAGCGCTGCAATAATAAATCGATGCCCTCACAATTGACCGGTGGACAGCGTTTGTCCAAAGGACTAGTGTGGTATTATCGACATTGGCACAAAACGATCGGGGCGTGGAGCAACGGTTTCTTGAGGGCTCGCTGAATTTTTATAGCGGTAGCTGGAATGCTCGATTAGGGGGTATTAAGCGTCGCTACTCGCCGATCGCGTGCGAGCGAACCCGATCGACGACCGATCGACGCGAGTCAAGCAAAGAGGTCGACTGTCACTCTTTAATTACGAACGAGAATCCCCCAATCACACCGATTTAGATAGCCATCGTAAAAATTAAAGCAGCTAATCGCAATTTTACAATCTCATCTCTCAAGGTAATTGGCTTAACGGTCACTCCGGATCGATGTTTGATGGGGCACATTATACAAAATTGTCCCCTCTGACAATATTTACGGCGACGTCGGTTTGCCGAAATCGCTTCCCTGTTCGCGAGGCCGTGATAGTGTCGCCATGGACCCGGCATTAATGTCTATCAAACTCAATTTTCTCCGAGGTAACCAATTTAATTGAATTACGATCACCAAACCTGGGATTTCGGCGATATTTTTCAAAACAAAAAAGGTGTCGAAAAACTTTAGGTTAACACCTTAAATGAGGCGTCGGCTTGTTAAAAAGCTATTAATAAAAGTTTTGAACGTATTCCAATAAACGTTTTAACACCTTTTCCCTTAAGGTATCATTAGGGTTATTATTGCGCGATGATCGGTTCGTCTGATCACTCGATTTCTGTCCAAATTAAACAGCGGTGGAATTTTGTCTTCGCATTGGAGTGGGCAGGGGTTCATTATAAGAATTTCTTACCGTTATGTTGTCATTATTTTTACAACTGATATTTAAATTTTACAACCCAATGAACTTAACAACTGCTTACCTTGTATGATCTACATACATTAAAGTTACGCAACGTCCATATCAAACATGCGTCTTCCAAATCAAGAAACCATAAACTATATACTTTTACACAATTAACTTATATCTACTGCGATAACCCAAACTGATTGGTAATTATAATAATTCCTTTCCTAGCAATTATAAATTATTATTAAAACTACTACATGTACCTAAATAAAGTACCGAAAATGTTCCTAAAATTAAAACATATTTTCACCGGACACTAATTAAGATGGAGCGACCGTAAGCATTGGGAATCGAAAATTTATTTCATACTCAAGTTAATAAAACAATCGGGGAGTTCATTAAAGGCTTAAATTTTATCTGCGCAGTTTATGTTAACCGGAGGGCAGGCGATGCCGCCGTACGTCGATTCGATTCCTGGGCAGTACTAATTGGAACTTCGTACTAACTAATTACAATGAGTTGTGCGGGTTGGCGCGTCCAAATTTATTTCGAATTCGCTCGGTGGGTCCAATTGGAAATGGATAAATTCGTTTGCGTAAATTTGATTTGAACTGTTATTTGCAAGTTGTGGTTTGTTATCGGTGTCAATATTTTGATAATATTTTGTGTGTTTAACAAATTAATTTATGCAGGCAGGCTTAAAATAAAATAAAATTGTAGTAATTTTAACATGAGAAGAAACGATGACGTCGAATATGTGTCATACTTACCTTTGACGATTTCACTCTAGACATGAAGAACACAAGATTATATTTTTCATGAGACAGTAAACCTTGGGAGTGCGCAATTCGGTAAATAATTTATTCAATTTAGCGATGAATAGGTTTTAGCGAATATAATCGACTCTTGGAAAAGCTCCGCTTTATATGATTTTGTAGTGAGATCATAAAATTACGAAAATGTACTGCTGGACTAAAAAATCTACTCTAGGTTTGTTGCCCGACTATTGGAAAATAACTATAATTTTTTCATTGCATTTAATATTTTTACTAGCGACCTGCCACGGCTTCGCACCGGTAGTAACCTTAACAAATTATACACCTAAACCTTCCTCATAAATAACTCTTTCTATTGGTGAAAACCCGTTCAGTAGTTTTCCAGTTTATCGCGAACAGACAGATATACCTACGGACAGACAGACGCGGGGTGGGACTTTTTTTATAATATGTAGTTATTTACAAAAATAACACTTAACCGGGCACTGTGGTAACTAATTCTAGGTTATGCAAATAGCAAATATGAAAATTATGTATAACATTTGAAAGGCCCAAGTATTCTCCTTTCAGTACTTTCAGTTTAAAAAAATGCGCTACCTACAAGCTGGAAAGAGTTATTTTTTCAAAAGTTAGGCAACATACGTAGAGTAAATTTTTAGTCCATCACTATATATCTATAGGTAATATATAGCTAATTTAATCTCAATATCAGTTAAATACAGTCGCTGTTCCTGGTCGTAGACAGGCTAGAGACTCGCGAGGCTTTTGCTGGGTCATTGACTGGGTATTTTGACTCTTCCTGGACATTTATGAAAATGTAATGTTGTTCGTAAACACATTGCATCATTGACAAAGGCGAACGATACTCATAACCGAGACATAAGAAATAAATACAAACTGCTAATTCCCAGATCTAGATCAACAAAAGTAAATACATCTTTTGTGGGGCATAGTATTAGATTTTATAATAAAATACCGGAAGACGAATTAAATATGACTTTCAATGCATTTATGCGACATATAAAACAATCACTAATTAAAAAAGCATATTAGTATACAGGATTATCTTGAGGACAAAAATCCTTGTGAGAAATAATTATTTTATGATTTTATTTGATAATTGACTTTATTAATTTTATTTATTTGATTAAATTTGACATTTTAATTTTATTTGGTATGCTATTTTTAAGAAACTGAATTACCAAATTTTATAATTTGTTTATTAAAAATATTCAATTACTCTAATCACATAGGTAATGACATTATACTGTTATTTTAAATTTTATATTTAGTAATTCAATATTTAGTAAATGACTATACACATGGTAGCGATACCATACATGAAATTTGTTATTTTGTGATGTGTATTTCATTTCAATAAAGTATTATTGATAATTGATTATATTGTTTATTACTGACTTTCAATAAGTATATTCTGAAAATATTTATATTAAATATAATTTATTTGAATTGAACATTGTTGATATTATGTTAGTGCAGTTTCCATTAAGCAAAAATAATTACTATTATAATTTTAACGTCTTCCCCGCTTATACCATGGTACGCCTTTCTTCTTTCTTTGATAAGCCGTACTGCTCTTGACTTCGGGTTTCTTGGGCCACCCTCGGGCTCTCTTTCCTGATACTTGCAAGTTGAAGCATATATTTCTGACGTATCCCTGTGGCTAACGCAGCCCGTGACCAGACCACCGCACGCAAGCCTCCTCCTCATCGCAAAATTAATGCATGTTATAATAAACGAATAGTGTTTTTGTAAACTTTTAAGCCCACACATTATGTATGCGTTTCTTAATTACCGGTGGGTACCACAGCCAATTAGCTTTTTACCGGCGACAACGAGATAGGCGAGTTCATTCCAATATATTATTCGATACTGCCATAACAGCTCAAAGTTTTAAGGCAATATGGACGAGAGTAACCCCGGGTGGTCCGTATATGTCTCAATACATTGATGCGATTCCTGCCATCGCGCACACAAACCGTAGAAACGATATACATAAATATGTAGTATATCAACTTCATACTTATTCAGCCCACGCTTGGGGCGAGGCGACTATCACGTATTTATATTAAATACTCCGTGAAAGGAATATGAAGTTGGGAATTTTGAATAATGTAACAAAATATGTGTTTTAAACGACCAGGAAAATGAAGTGATGCATAAAAGATCGGATGATCTTTATTTACAATCGATAATCCTTTTGTTTAAAACGCCGTGCTTTATGTGTGGGATATTTTGCGGACAGCGACTTTGATTGCTCATATTTACGGCTCGACGAGTTTGTTTCTCGATTTAAATAAGACGATGTATTCTTGTGACCTTCTGCTAGTTCATTTGGCATATAATCTTAGACTTCAAGACACAGACACATTAATTAAGAAGTATTTATTATTTATGAGCGTTCATAGTGCATGCGAGCGGTAAAGTAACCGACTCGTATGCGAGAGGTAATGGGTACGAATCCCGCTGCGGCCTTGTACCAATGACTCTTTCAATGCTCTTACGGTGAGGGAAAATATCTGATAAAACCTGCACATCGTGCAACTGAATGTGTTATCATGATCCAATCTGGTCAGATTGCCCTGGAAGCAGGGGTACGGAGTTCAGATTGCAGTCGCTCCACTAAAGTAATTTGATCTGCCAAATCCTGGATCATGGTTATGGCGGACCCCGGGCCCACGTGCGGGAGAGCAGAACCGGTATGCAGAAAGTCCATACTTATAGAAATTTTATAATGTTTCATTTCATTCATTATATTCTACCTTATCATCACTTAGCATCAGGACAAATTCAAGGGATGTGATTATGTCCCGTAGTATCACTAAATTGTTACAAAATATCGTGACTAGGTGCCAACCAAACAGTGAACCCTGAAGATTCCCAGACCTTGGTCAATCACGCTTAGTCAACGGTATTAGAAGGCACACCTGATGGCGCGCTCATTGCGGTGCGTTCGACTACCCTCAAAGTAGGTACGAAACAGTCACCCATGCAGTTTCCGGACTCTGGGTAAAGCTGCGATTCAAAATGTAATATGCATGTTCTCACGGCCCATAATGACTGTCATTAAATCACAGACGAATGATTGTCAACCCCCCTAATGCGCATGGGTCAAAGTGACACCAACGGACGTCGAGTTCCTGTGGTTCTAATGAGCCTATTGACACTTTCGTGTGATTTATTGATGATCGAAACTTTTAGTTGCCTACTACGATTTAAAGCGGTCTACTACTTTAATAGCGTTCCGGCGGATTTCGTGTCTTTGAAATAATATTTTACTCTATCTTTACATTTTACTTTAATCAGCCATTCAAGCATGATAAAGGGCAAGCCTTTCGCCGTATTTTAGTCCGAGTCGTTATATAGGATGGCGCGTTTAGACGACTTAACGTGTCCTCCTTATATTATACAGATTTTAAAAATAAATTCGTTAGATACTGTAAAACATCATAAGGAAATAAAGCACAATTGAAAATTCCCACAGTGTACAACATCGCATGGTGATTGCCAGGCTGATAAAGCGTTTAGTTACAACAACAGTACAAACATCGGCGGAAGGGGGAAATTATCCTCGGTGGGGCACATGTCACCCTAACACCCTCTAAATTATCTACAATTATAGTTGAGGGCTAATCGTGGTATCCGTATGGGCATTCCCACACGGGTCACGGTGTCACTGGGTTCGTTCGGTACGGAAGGGTTAAATTTGTATTAAAAAAAAAAGAATATTATTAATCAAGTAGCGATATTTGCGAATCCTATTGATAACTCAAATTTTAAATTGTCACGTTTGGCTTTGGATTATATTTCGTTGTACGAATCAGACGGTATGCTAACGCAGATTTTTTATCACAGCACAGCCTTTTTTATTTAAGCACATCGTAACACCGCTACTGTGAAGTTGTCTTGTAAAAGTTGAAGTAGGTAGTAAATTCCTCCACTAGCATATTCAGTAGTAAAAACACTCAGAATTGCAGGAGTAAGAATCTAGTAGCTACCATACTGGCTAGCTATTATAGTAGTAGCTACTATATTTTTAAAGTAAAGTACAAAACTATTGTCCAAATTAAAGAAAGCCTGTTATCACGCATCACTTCCCGTTACCATCTAACGCGCCGATCATCGAACTATTTAAAAAAAATACACAACAAATCCCAAGCATTTCCTTGGCGAAACCCGTTACCTGGTCCTGCGACGGGCCATGTCCAAGCGGACAAGACGTGGCAGTCCGCAATTTGCCTTTGAGACCGCCGACCGCTTATCGATAGAGGCGATAACATCTCCTTACCGGCGACAATTCTTTGTCCCGCCCATTAAATGCCTATTAAAAATCCAATCAACACACTTATTCATCTGTCACCGAGTCAGGAGTCAGGACGTCTACGGGATGTCAGGTGTTGCACGATTGAGAAATTGCCCGCTTAATTACTCCCAATTGTTCGGGATGATCTTTATCTATTCAGTTATCTTTGACAGTGTTGTAACCCATGTTTATTGATGTTTTAACCGACTTTATAAAAAATAAAGAGGAGGAGGTCCGACTGCGATTGAATATAAGAACACGATAGACTAGAAATGACTGCTGTCATTGACTGGCCAGTATGGACAACAATATTTTATCTTTTATTTTCTGCACTGCGCATCTCCAACCCTCTCATTCATCTCACAAATGTAAGAAAAACTTACGTTCTATTAGTGGACTATATATGAGTGATGATAAATAAACTCAAAACCTATTCGATTACGAAAATTACCGATCATAAAATACACGCTCAACACACTAAAACAAAACTAAGCTGGGTTTCAATTTTTACGCTCGCTTCTTTTATAACTAGCATTACTTTGACGCAGCATCGATATCCGGACCCGTCCCGGTGACCCAATAAAGCCTCGGCGCTAATATTTTGTTTTGACTGTGACTAATTCTGTTAGTTTGGGAGCAGACCGGCGCCGGCGCAGGCCGGTTAAAAAACAAACAAACATTCTATAGAACTAATGAGTGTGTAATTTCGTTAGAGAGGCTCTATGTAGGCGGTCCACTCGAGAATAAAGGGAGGAAATTAATATTCCGCTCATACGCTAGGCTGGGATAAAAAATGCGGGAGTCCTGATGGCGTGGGTCTAAAAAATGAGAAGGAGGGGTAGCTTCGCTCGGAATTATAACGAAATTGACAATCAATTTATTCGAGGTTGAATATATGCGAGGCTAGGCAGTTGTGACAGAGCAAAGTGGCGGTCCATAGTCTCTGCGTACCCCACCTGTGGGACAGAGGCGTGGGCTTTATGCAGGTATGTATATTGCATATACTGTAAACAATCTAGATATACCTAATATAAGTATGATCACTGAGTATAACTTCAAAAACTAGCTAAGTAGCTAAATATTGTCTAACACGGTTTGGGAATGTGAATGGAATGCTACTCGAACATAAAAATGAACAGACGGTAGTATTGGTACAACATTTAACATGCCAAAAAAAAAACATTTTTACCTAAGATTTTAATTTGTTAACAATGTATAATTAGGTATGTTACTGTACATGCATCATGGTTACAGGACGACCACAACAAAGGTACGAAAACCCGGAACATACTCTTAAAATGTGTTGAAATACCATTACCAAAATAATATAGGTGTACCTACCATATTCGTCATTGCTGTTGTAATGAAAATATTGTAACTACTATAGGTTTATGTTACCTACTTCTAAATTTATATCAAGGGCAATATAAGATAACCGCGTGTAAAGTTTCATCTGTAGACCTCTGCTTCTCACGAAATACCATAACCTTGACAAGCGACAACTAAACTTTTCGAATGAACTTTATCACGCGGGAACAATGAATCGAGTGGCGAGTACTTTTTTAATTTAGGGCTTTCTGCGACAGCCTATAAAATAAAGTTACCGATTAAGCGGTGCTATAAAACCGTCACATTAACCTCTCGGTCACAATTTACGGGGATAATTGATTTTAGGAATGAATCCGAATTTAGGTACCGAATACGTGCGTAAAAGACGACCTGTAGTAGGCTGAGGTGTGCACTCTGCTGGCCATTGATAGTGTTCTATGATAGGAGTATAATTTAAAAAAAAAATCGTTTTTACTGGTGTATGCCTAAAAACGATTCTTTTGTACACCAGTATCGAAATTTTAAAAGACTTTAAGTAGTATTTACGCAAAAACTACTTGTGTTATATAATAATCAAACAGGTAAATATAGGTACGTTTTGCCGTACATTAAGTTATGTTAGGTACTTTAATTACATATTATAAAAATCTTAACCATCTTCATATCAGTCTTCTTTGAATCGAAATAAAATTTCACCGCTTCAAGTAGTTGCGGGCCATTTTAAGAAAATTGCCGCGCAATTTTGAAATAATTGATTTGGGTTTACAAAGGTAATTTGTTTATTTTTATTAATTCAGCGGCAAAGTAAACATCGTAAATTGTATCCAATTAGAAATGTGCTTCATGGCCCTGTATATAGGTCCGTAATAAGTATAACACCTTGTTAGAATTTAGTGCGCCTTTACCATTTGAACTGCGCTTTTTCAATTAACTTTAACAACCCCACAAAATCGTTGCCCAAATTTCAGTACTACGTTGAACAGCTTCGGATGCTCATTATCATCAAGCCGGCCATCAAAACCGAAGGTAATTAATTAGTGCTATACTCCGAAAACAAAAGCAGTTAGCTTTTGTTACTCGATCGATCGGGTGCAATGAATTTTTATAGGCCGCCGTTACAGCCGAGCCTTCGCGCCTAAGTGTGGATTACGAGCTGTAAACGGCGCATGGACATTCAAAAGCCGATGATGGACCGATTGATTGGCTCGTGGCCGTCATCCACGAATATAGGGTGCAATTCGCGCGAACCCCAACAGCCAAATAGCTGTTTTGGTAATGCCGCCCGTAAAATAAATTACCTTTTTACGGCTCACTTTACATACACAGCGATTAATGGAGGATACTTACAATTTCACTTGCGTGCCGAACGTAATTCGGATACGTGACAAGTGCGAGTACTATAAATGAAGTGCGCCTTTTCGCCTTTTCGCCTTTCCGCCTCGATCGACAACCGAGCTAATTAAGCCGGTAAGTTTCGCACACCTTCTTGACCGTCCGATCGGCGCGTACGTCAAATTTCTCGGTCACCAGTCAGTCTTAACGTCGGCGGTAACAATCGGGTGCGCGGACGCACGTCGGTCACTCTGCAATGCGTTAACGAGCACATGCAAATGGCGAGCGAGCGTGAGCTGCGCGCTAACAATATTCTTGCCGATTGCAGGTGCGGGGTTGCTGCGACGAATATCTGGATAAGGAATTTTTGGAGGTCCAGTGACTGGTTGAACTGTTTCGGTAGCTGATTGGCGTCCATCGTTTTTAATTTGCGGTAGTTAGTGGAGTGGCATATCTACAGTTTTGGTATAAAGACGAGTAATCACATAAAGCCAACCGTTTTGGCGAAGCCTGAGGAGTCGTGGATTCGTACGACCGCCCCGTGCCTATTTATTGCGCAACAATGTTTGGATTACATTATATTTATCGAAATTGCAGGATAATTTTTACCCCTATATTTCAAAGTGTAACCATGATGAGTGTAACTATGTCATGAAATCGTTCAAGTGGTATATTAGAGGTCTCTTTAGTGGCAGGCAACGCATTGGTAGCACTCCTGGTGTTGCACAACCGGGACATTAAGGCCAAGATGGCCAGTGGGTCGGCCTCGTAATCGAAATGTATCTACCGTGTTTGATCCCCAGTTTTTATGAGCTAAGTATATTAATTGAACACTAACCGCTGCTGCTGTTGCGATGGTGAAGAAAAACATCGATAAAAAACCTGCACATTGAGGCGACTGAGTATTTGAGTATGTGAATTTTATCAGGTTCCCCTGTTAATTGGGTTACGGAGGTCAGAGGGCTCATGGTTAAGGCAAACCCCTTAGGGAGTGGGAACCGGGATATTGACGTCAAGATGATTATTATAATTCGATTATCTACCTTCGGACGAGAGCATATAATTTAAAATTAGAGTAGCAAATATAAATATTACCTTATTTCTGCACTAACTGTGGCATATAGTGGCGTACCGTCGACAGTACCTCAGGGTTGTGAATCCGAAAGAGGGGCATAATTTATGTCTGTCCTTAGAAGATGTAAGCGTTACCATCAGTTACAAATAACTCTTTTAACATGCCTATACTTGGATACAACAATGGATTACATTCGTCGCAGCAAACCAGCACTCCTGACCGCAGCAAATTGCACTAGATCCCGAATGGAATTTTAAATTTGATCGCAGTACGCAAATTTGTTTTTAGCGCGCAGAGTGACAGACTCCTGTTTAACAAGGGACAAGCCTATCTCAGCTAAAGGATACAAGTAGATAAGTTGTTAAGGAACTGAACTAACCCGCTGTTGTATAAATTTGCGCGCCGATACCATATTGAGGCGTGCACCAATCATGTAATTGTGTACTTTGCATGGTTTTCTGTCGGTGGATTCTGATATTTTATTTTAAAGTATATTTGTAGTATACTTAGGGCGGCTTGCACCAAATTCTAAATCGCATTTAACTTAAGGATAAACTTAAAATTTGATATAAAACGACAATTTTAAATGTATTTAAAAATTTGGTGCAAACTGCCCTTGGAGTTAAACTGTCTACCTATCAAATTTTTTTACGATGCTATCACTTCGTCAAACTAATTTGATTATTGCTATTTTTATGTATAGATAATAAATCTTCGATATACAAGTGAGACTCTAACTTTCTCCTAGGGCAATAAAATGCCTTCCCAGCGGGACTTTGATCCTATTTGTTTTAAATCACAATAAATATTATCGAACACCGCGTGATCCTTGAAAAGGCGCGCTTTGCCGCCGATAAAAATGATAAACTGGTGTCGTGCGTTTCTACTTGGAAAGAAAAAAATAGAGGAATTCTCTATTGCGGTGTGGGTGCATATCTTTTAGCTTCTGGAATACAGTCAACATTGGCGCGTTTTAATTAAAACTTGGTTTATGATCAAACTGACGCTTCATTATTTATATTTATTTGATTTGTTATCAGGATTATTATGTATATTATTGGCGTAATGTTATGTGCAAAATCACGTTATCTATCTATACATAGCATAAAACAAAGTCGCTTCCATATCGTATGTAGGCTTAGATCTTTTAAATTACGTTTAAAAGTAAGAAAAAAAGGGTAAGTACGCAGTAAAGTATCGGCGAACGAAGTCGCGCGGGGTCCACTAATTTACTAATATTGCAAAGTACAGGATAAATTTACATTGTAGGAAGGAAAAGATAATGTTAGGCATTGCCGGAGCAAAGAGTTTCTATACCTAATAAAAAAAATGATTGGATAATTCACACAGCGCCATCTAACCCCAAAGTAAGCAAAGCTTGTGTTATAGGTGCTAGGTAACCGATAAATTACTACTTTCATACTTTCCCAATTGTGTAATAATGATGTAATTTAACCAGCCTATCATAAATATTATAATTTTCATAGGTCGGTTCTACAAAGGCATCGTAAAACAAATGTAGTTTATGTTTACATTTAAAATTATGCCCGTCTCCGCATGTGAAAATTACATTTTACAAACATAATAGTGACCTCCAATTCGGGAACTTCATGCTAATTTCGACCTTATGTCGTAAGGAATATAAGCTTACAATTTACAACTAAATAGTATATTTGACTTGGTAATGAAGTAATTTGATTATTTTGGTAACGTCCACACCTCTGGGTGGCCGATCTCCCGCTAACATCCGATTAATAGGCCAAATTAATTGTAGTTATTAAATATACATACATAAAGCAGCCATGTTGATGTTACATAAATAAGCATGTATTCGTAGACATGATTATTTAAGCAACGAAATTATTCTCATAGGGAAAATCATTCCCATAGGTAGTACGTACATACGCGTACAAAATATGTAGTGACTTTATTTAAAAAAATACTTAAAAGAGACCATAACAATATTTTCGAAGAGACACTCGACACTTTATCTGACAAAAACTACGTGAATTTATAACTTTTAAACAGCCTGCGAGCGATACAATTTGTGATATTAATGCCACCGTAATATTTCATGTAAAAAATATGATGATTCATGGCAAATTCCACGATGCGAATAGTGGAGTAGGTAATTTAGAGTCTTCAATCTCAAATTTATTGCTTACTAGAGAAATGCGCAAACAAGAATAAGCTACTGGAAAGTGTCTTGAACAAGAAGAATAGTTACTTGTAACAGAAACATTGTGGAGATTCGGAATTAATTTAGTACTTACGTGTTTTTTAATACGAATGGTGAAACCTACTTAGTACAAGTGTTATTTTCTATCACTTGTATAACTCGAGCATACTGAAGACCCGGCGAAGTTTATTAACCGGACCCTGACTGAAGCCGGGATTGACCACTAGGATGAATGATCAACTGTTTCTTATACAGCTATTTGTATATCATTATAATGAAGGGCAATGTGGAGAATTTATCCATTAGATAATTACTTTTATTATAAAATATCAATATCAGAATTTGATAAGCGACTGCCGACTTTTCGAGTAACATCTGCATTTTGTACATTGACCACACTGTTTTTGCAATGTATGGGCTAGTTCGATCACAATTGCCTGCCTTGCATAGCTATTGTGCTCCAATATGGTAAAAAGTGTAAGGCTGTATAATTTCGCGCAAAGGAATATATAGGGACAATAAATATTTATAGATCCAGTTTCCCTTGTTGGGTAAATTGCGGTGTAATCGAGTCAATACTTAACAATGTTTTTACATCAGTTCTGGTGCTTGGTACTCCGGCTTACAAAGTACATAACAAACTTCGTTTCGTTACATCTTTATGGGAGCGATTGAGTTTTAATTAGCTGCGAAAATAAACTTGTATTGGTGTACGACCCACGTAAAAAATTTCAGAAATCATTAATCGACGGGATACCTACTCTCTAATTCTTTATTATTTATCCATCGGATTTCCAAAGAATAGGCAATATAACTTTATTTTGCGCATTGTATGCAGATAACTGAATTTCGTACTTTGAGGCAAATCAAATTACCACACAGCAACCTCCTCCTACTACTTTTATTATTGTGTACCTCCTAATAGTTGACAAAGCGAGGTCGATAGTTGGTGTCTAGGAGCTTGAGAATTGAATAGATTGAATTGAACTGGTTAAATAGTCTCAAGAGCCGATTGGCACACAGTGACGGTATATAGTGATATTTTTTTTTGCAAGGGAAAATTATATTTTTGGGAGCCGACTCCGTAAGAGTTAACATCCGAACCTCCAGTTGGTTACTCATTTGCACCGTCAAAGCGCAATCTTCATTAACCCCATGCAACAACTTCAGCGATAAAATAACGAAGTCAACTTCGCACTTAAGCACGTAATATTTGCATCGACACGTACGCAGATGGGAAATATATTAAAAGTTATGATCATTAATGAACCAGTTTTAATTTACGATCGAACGCCAGATACGTAATCAGGTGCAGTCCGAGAGGCGGCCTTACGGAAAAATTAATCTGATGGACTTATCTCGCGCGACATTCCATGTTTCCAGTTCCACGCTATAGCATTTGCTAAGGCGCACCCGTCAAATTAAAATTAATGCAGTGGTATTAGCCAGTCGTCAATGTGATGCATCATGGATAGACCTGAGTGCGGTCCGGCGTCTAGCCGTGAATATGATAACTGTAGTGATAGAGACGGCTCGAGATAAAATGACAAACATAAAACTGCGATTAACCCGTTAAAAGAGTTTCATTTAGAACTAGTGGACCCGGCGTGACTCCGTTCGTATGGCGTTCTACCCCTACCCCGACCCAACAGCTACCCAACACCTACCCAATATGTACCCCTACTTACCCTTTTTTTTGTTTATAAACCTTACTCTTAAAAACCGCATTAAAACCGTGGCGTAGTTTAAGGGATACATACATAGATACATAAGGACAGATGATGGGAAGCGACTTTGTTTTATACTATGTATAAATATTCGGGGCCTCAATAGAGGTGGGCAACGCGCTGGTGACGCCCCTGGTGTAGCTGATGTCCTTAGGCGGCAGTGACCACTTTCCATCATGTGGTCCTTTTCCCTGTTTGCCCACAATGTTACATAAAAACAAAGCGCGTAAACGATTAGATATCATATACTATAGCATACATGATGATTAGGAGGTATTTTGGTTTTGGTTTCCTTTTTTTTTTGGACGCCCTAATCTCCGAAACCAGGAATGTTACAAGAATTTTAGACTAACCGCGAATGAAACTTGAGGTGCACCGCTACTTGTGAATAAGCGTTGTTCGAAATGTGCATTATTTTTGTTCGTAAGGAACGCTATTTTTGTTAGCTGAAATATTTTAGATCACTTTCGACTTAACCCGTTACAAACATCATCATCATCCGGTTATATTCTCGTGCTGGCTCGGTGGTTCGCCTTCCTACTTCTCTTTGTCCATTTCGCTAGGTCTTCGGCATTCTTGGTGGTGAATTTGTTTCATCATCACAGCCCGTAACAGTCCACTGCAGGACTTTGGGCCTCTCCCACGAAAGGGGAGGTTCTTGCCATAATCTCCACGCTTGGCAGGCGAGTTGGAGATCGCAGTGTTTAAATATAACAATGGAAAATGCTGCTGCTCATTTTCCAGACTATGGAGACTCTTGATCTTTTGCCTCGAAAACATTAGTCGCCTCGTACGACATCCATGAGCGTAAGGGGTTGGTGCTATTCTACTCTGCCGGTTACCACACGGCCATTTGTGTATTTGTTTGCAAGTATAATATCCTTAACGACCTTAAGCTGCTTCTTGGGTCGGTCAATGTGAAGACAAACAAAACATACAAAATTCAATTAATTATAATAATATGCTTGACAATTCACACAGCGACATCTAGGCTCAAAGTAAGCAAAGCTTGTGTTATGGGTACTAGATAACTGACATATACTTTTAAATACATACTTATAATACATACATATAATACCCAGACCCTTAAGAGAAACTAAAATTCATCATTTCAATTTCTGCTCGGCCGGGAAACCAGGGACGTTTGCGTGGCAGACCGGCGTGTTAACCAACTGAACCACTCAGGTCCCTTTATAATTCCTTTAGTTGCGAAAGAATGCGATATTGGCGCCACATAGAAGCCAGCCATTTATTTATATTTCTATTAGAAAGTTAAATTGCAAATATATGTCACGCGGAGAAAACATGGCCCAACGAATGGATGCGGCTTATACCATGAATATATTAGTGGAGTACACGATTCGCCCGGGGTGTGTAAGCTAGACACGCTTTTTACTAACGTTGATTCATGCTAAGCGATCCTTTATTTGAACGTATGCTGTTATTACTTTGAATAACTTACTTGTTAGGGACACGGAGGCGACAAAAACGGATTCCAATACCACCATATACGATGGAAGATAAAATGGTCTGCCTGTTTTAGATGTTATTATATTATTGCTGTTGTTAATCTTCATACACGTTGATGAAACAAGCTATTCATTACTGGTTTTTGTCTACCTTTGAGATCGCGTGGAAAGAGGAAAAAGGTAGCCCACGTCCTTTTACGTTCACTGAACCATGTATATCTATGTTAAAAAGAAGGATTGGTTCCTATAGGATAGGTTAGTATATGATAGACATTCATGACCAGTGTACCCAGCGCGAATTCGTACGCGTGTACCTAGTTTACCCCTACCTACCCTTTTTATTCTTGCTTATGAACCTTTCTCATGAATCAGTCTATTTATTGTTGAAAAACGCATTACAATCCGTTTAAACGATCTAATTTTACATAGATACACAGGGACAGGCGGGAAGTGACTTTGCTTTATATCATATCTGTACGTTAAAATAGAAATGAAAACTGATTGAGAAACTTAATCATTATGGGAAAGATAGAGAGACTTTTAATACAAAACACGTTGATGGAATAAATCGGCAGTGTTAGTGAACTCATTGAGCAAAATGTTAATGACTTGTAATGATAATGAACTGATTCCGCCAAGGCCGGCGGCCTGATGTGTTGATAGTTGATTTGTAAGCGGCTACCAACCGGTGAGATAGTACGGCCCGTATAATTTTATACCTATGATATGGACTACCTAAAGTAAATACTTATAGTGAAGTAAATACTTAATAATAATATAATACAGTCACGGGGTGCCAATCGTCTCCGGAGACTGTTTAACCACTCTCAGGATCCGCAGCGAGACTTTGTGTATTTAACTTTGATCTACTCTTTATCTTTTCTATTTAGTTTAGTTTTTATTAATTCTCAAAGATACAATTTTCACATAAAATTATTACATAATATATAAAAGTATGTATCGAGATAGTCATTATTATATAAATACCCTATTGGTATTCATTACTATCATTTAAGTTAATAAAATCATTTATATGTCATTAACAACTGTATTGTGTATTTTATATTACTCTATTTTTTTAAACAATGGTCAAAGTTTTTATCATAGTTAATATGGACGCCCGTTGTTCGAGAAGCGACTACGCAACTTGGCAATGTTCGGCGCACAGCCCTTTGATTTGCCTAGCCCTAGATACCTATTTGAAATAAGTAGGCGACGTAGGCGACGCATCGTGCGATACATTAAAACATTTTAATAAATAAATAATCTTTGAGAAATTCACATTGCGCCATCTAGCCGTAAACTTAGCAAAGCTCATGCTATGGGTGCTATATAACTGATATACTATAAAAAAATATTTTTAACACACCTACATACATACACATACTTATTTTTTTTGGTATTTTACATTTAATAAAATACTCTTTATTTGTACTGAAATGTTTGTATGTAAATTTTCTTACCTCGCTCTATTACAAAGTGTGCTCCACACTTGGACACTCCTGCGCATTCAGGCTGCCAGTTGTAGCACGCGCCTTATCCCTAGGGCCAATACTGTCGCTGCATTACGACCGGAGTCGTTAGGCCTCATCATACCGATTATCGCTAAATGCAGGGGCTGGGAACATTCCAACGACCACCGACACATGTAATTGTTTGAAGAATTAAGTTAAAATAGGTCTTATGTCTTTGCTAATAGTCTATAGGATAGCGTATTAGTGTATCATTATTTTATATTTCATTTCAAGTTTGTCGTTAACCAACAAGTTCCCAGGTGGGCTCATCAGGGCCTGCCATTTCCAATACTGGAATTAATTTTAATTTTAAGTTTATAAATGCAACCGTGATTATTGCAATTGTGTTATAATTTCTATCTAAAAAAAGGTCTACTTAAAATTTTTCAATATTTTTGAGTTATGTTTTATGTGTAGGTATGCAAGCGATATCGAGACTTCCCGGGGTAGTACCTCTTTTCCAAGAAGTCTCTTTGCACTATATATATAGTTCGTCAAAAGTCATTTCCGTCTACCTCAAAGGCTGTCACAGTATCTGCTACCCTTAGGTCGTTGATGTCCTGTACAACTGCGGCCGATTTCTATCACGCGGACCATCTCCGTACGCTTACCTAGACAAAAAAAAACTTCAGTTTATGCAAATATGTACAATCACAGAATTCCAGTATTTTTTCTAGCTCCCTTTCCCTTTCATCATAATCAAATAAGACACAATCTCCACCACTTACCAATCACAAGAATTTAATCCCATATCAAGGACCGAGTAATTCGTCAACTGCCGTAGCGTTGGTCATCTGTCTGGGACTATCGATGGCCCGTCAACACTTTGTCATCTCCACGACTGGAAGATGACGGCTATGAGGGCCGATACCATCAGTGTCGTATATAAAGACCCACGGCGTGACTCTCTTATGTCATTGTCAAATTATCGTCTCAGTTATTGGTTGATCGCACTGTAAGACTAACAAAAATCAAATTTGTACGTAATTGTAGTCGTTTAGGAGGGGGGTTCCCCGGGTGTAGTTGATCGAAGGTCAGAGGTAGGGTTGCCAACGTTTATTTAGACCAATTATAGTATTTTCGGGTCTAGAAGCCATAAAAATATAGTAGGTAGGGAATTAATCAAAAAATAAATATAGGAGGTTTTTAAATAAAATGTACGTACCTATGTTATTTCTTAAATGTATATTTTCTGCTACATTGAGCTTCATAGCTGTTTTGTTTTATATGACTTGAGTTTGACGTCACGTCATACAAATGTCGAGACTCAAGATCGTTCTGAAATATTCGATTTGCATCAGGATTTTTTTTCTTTTGACGATCTTATAGACGCGCTCTGTTTTGCGGTAAGTGGTAATGTTGTGCTAATTAAATATAGTAATTTCGCCTACAATATTTTAATTTTTAATTTATAGTAGGTAGACTCCTAATATAGTAGGATACTATATTATATAGTAGGGTTGGCAACCCTAGTCGGAGGTAAATAATGCACATCAAAAAGTTCCAAGCGTCGGTAGGCTAGTGGTAAAGGTATCAGATTCGCAAGTGAGTGGTACAGTCAAGTTCATTAATATGTGAGCATTACCAAGGCTTCAAATATAAATGTACATGGAAGGGTACTTATATATCTGAGCAGATTCATCAATCAAACGTATGTACATCTGCTCAGATATATAAGTACCCTTCCATGTATATTTATATTTGAAGCCCTGGCAATGCTCACATATTATTGAACTCGACTGTACCTAGTTGAACACTATCCGACGCTTTTATAGTAAGGGAAAACATCGTGATGAAACCTGCCCATTCAGGCGACTGAATGTGTAAACTATAATACTATCTGGTCAGGTTCCCCTGGTAGCAGGGTCATGGAGGTCAGGTGGTAGTCACTCCACTGTAATTACCCAATCTGCCAAATCCTGGATCATGGTCAAGACGGACCCTGAGCCTCGAGCGCGAGATAGTTAAGCTTCGTAGAGTGATACCTCTGTCGCGTGCTTATATCCATCGACCACTAGCACATTTCCTTTCCTTTAGGTAAAGGATGCTAACCAATATCATATAATAAATAATTATTTCTTGAACACTATAACATTATTCAACATAAAATGCCCTCTGACGTTTCTTCTGCCATCGACATAAATTTAATTAAACCTCCCTAGCTTACGCAAGAAACCAATCTTCTTCAAAGCGCAGCGGACAGTACCATCGGGATATCCTTTTCGCCCGTTTCAGGTGTTGACATAATAAATCCGATTATAAATTCACGTTATACCGCAGTCGGAGATTGCGTTCGTTCCCACGCAGCGTAATGGATCGCTGCACTACTTGAGCTTGACCGATCAAAGCGTGTCCGCGGAAGGCACAGTGCTATTTATCGGGCCGTACTCTCACTTACGACATGGAGGTATTATTATATAAAGGAAAACAAAACACTAACTAAACTGAGGTTCCGATGGTGTTTTGTTTTTTAATGTTATAAGTTTGAAGTGTGTGTGTATCTGTATCTGTTGTAGTATATCCTGAAAATACGAATTTCAGTTCTTTTCAGAAAAGTTTCTATTTTTTTGGGAGATCCTCACGTCGAAAGCCGCTAGCTCTCGTCTCGTTATCGTCAACCCTTGTTGGGTTTTCCGTAGGACCTCTTTCCTGCTACCGGCCGGTTAAGGCACATGTTTCCCATATATTCCTGGGGCTTGCGTAATACGTGACCAAATCGGAAATGTTAAGCGCAGTCACGGTATGAACGGCTGTCTATCTGGATGAACGGATGGTATTATACATAAAAACATTAAGGAATAAATGATCTAACTGATGACGGAAACCGCATCAAAATCGATTGCGTGTAAATACAGACAGCCGCAGAAAGCGACTGTATATTATACTATGTTCCAAGGATAATTTCAAAAACACTAAGTCATGGTACTGCTCACTAGTGGTGACCTTCCTTGGCGTCGTATCAACGGCGATCGGCGGCGAGCGCCAATGTGACACCGCGGCTGTTAATTTAAACGGGCTCCATCAATAAATACCAATTATCACTTCATCAGCACCGTGAGGTATCGGCAACAGTACAAGGTTGTAAATAATGCACATCGGCTACCTTCGGCTTCGATTCGTATTTACTCTACGAAGCCGAACTATCCGTGCATTTTTGCAGCCGTCATCTATGATTGTGTTAGCCATATGGTGTCCGGAAACTTTGCTACTAAGCCGCAATAATAGCACCAACCCCTTACACTCGTGGGTGTCGTACAAGGCGACTAATGTTTTCGAGGTTCTGGCGTCTTCGTAGGCAGGAAAATAGGCAGCAGCGTTTACCATTTCTATATTTACAACACTGTGATCTTGAATCCGCTGGCCAAGCCTGGAGGCTCTAAGTCCTGCAGTGGACTCTGTTGATGTTCTATGCTTGTACAGAGAGTAATCTAGGAAGAATACAGATGACAAATAAAGTGCATTGTGTAAAGTCTGATCCCCATTTCCGTAATTATAAATACAAGAGAAGACTAAAACGTGTAGTTTCATATTATCGTCACATGAACAGCCTATAAATATTCATTTTCTTACTTGGGGCTTCTCCGTATCAGTGGCGAGTTTTGCCATTATACCCGTGTTGAAGGACGCAGTGTTTAAAATACACAACCGAGAATGCTGCTACCCAGTTTCAGATTTACAGAAGTCCTAGCTTTGCCTCTAACTAAGATATGTCGCCTTTTATGACCTCCGTAAGTCAAAGGTGCCGGACACCTATGCAGTTTTAATTCTATTAGAAAGTACGCAGATGAGTGTTAGGAGCGAAATATTTTACGAAACCGTTTTATTAAAGGTTGAAATGTTGTGAGTCTCATGGTTTACAATTACGCAAACCTTAACATTGTAAACTACGACTATTTGTGTGTCATATGTGTTTTATTTATACATTTTAAGTATAAATAATAAGTAACTAATAATAATTTTAAAGCAATTCGTATCCGCACAAATCATCGCCATTGTAAAAACTCTCACAAACATCACAAATATTATAGCATTTTAAAATGTTAATATAGTCGTAACGACCTAATTTTCGCGTACCTAAGAATAACCTTGTTACCATCCAACGACGGCGATTGTCGAAAAAGGATCCGCACATAATCAGAGTTGCTTTCATCAAATGAAATTACATTTTTGGATCAAAGGTGCCAACTCGCAATCCGTCACAAAAACCCAGAGCTAACAACATCATCAACAAACGAGCGTACCTAATGCTTTAAAGTAAAGTTATTGGATTGGCAGCATACGAAATCAATAATTACACTAACCTAATGCGCTTAGCTGCATACATATTTATTTGGAATGTGTTGTGTTGTGATAATTTTGACACCTGCATGACTGCATTATCTTGTGCATTGCACACAAACCAAAATAATACAAGTCAATAACTATCGCCCATAGTATTTGACAC
Source organism: Blastobasis lacticolella (assembly GCA_905147135.1). Lineage (NCBI taxonomy): Eukaryota > Metazoa > Arthropoda > Insecta > Lepidoptera > Blastobasidae > Blastobasis > Blastobasis lacticolella. The sequence continues at coordinate 13,253,031 of LR990050.1, forward strand.
TATCTGACACCTGAGCCGTAAGTACAGTTGTGAGGTGGCAACATGCATTTTCTATAGTTTGACGCCTCTAGAGTCTAGCTAGCTGTATAATCCAAATTCCCTACATGGCATTACTGTTTACTTATTTTATTTTGATGCCTTGTATTAAGGGTGTTATTACATAAGTAACTGCAGAGTAGTACGAATAGGTACTTACAATCGTTGTCTCAGCAATTCAACTACAAATATATGTCAACAAAACAGTTTTTTCAAAATGTACATAAACAAGGTTACAAAAAATTAAAAAATATAAAAATAGACGAGAACTTTCTCAAGTAACAACACCGAATCTGTATTCAAAAATTCTTGGAAAACGACATGGCAAATAAAATAAATTAAGAGTTAGTATTAGAATTGCTCTACAATATTCTTGAGTTGACTTCTAGAGAGAAGTTTATAGCACTGAGCTCGTGAATTTATCCTAAACTACGTTATCTGGTTAATTATTGTCGATTCCCGTTCCAACGATCGCATTTAATTAACACTATAAATCTGGTTTGTCTGTAAATTTATAAGACATGAACCCGAAATGAGGTAAATTATCAGGTTAGCCTGGTTTATCTCGCATAATATAATTGCGTAATCAAACTGCAGTATAACCCAAGAAATAGCCACATAAAGTCCTTCATTGCGGTGATAATCTTTCTTATAGTTGAAAAAGATTAAAATAATATTAAACTCTCAATTAAAGTATTTACTAGATAAATATGTTATAAAAATTAAACAGAAATAAGATTACGAATAATATTGTAATTGCAAATATTTTCGATCAAATAAAATGTGTAGATGATTTTATGTCCTCGTGTAATTAAAAACTCTGAATGCAATTATAAGTGCAGACTCGTTTTATTTTTTCATTATAAAATAATTATTTTGTTTTAGAACCGTCTTACTTGATGACTATTAATTTATATACAATTATAATATAATTTATATGAGGCCGGTAACGAATTTGCGATCCCCGTGGTGTACCGGGCATGGGCTGCGGTTCTCACACACATCTGGTTATGTCTTTTAATGTAGATGTTGATAGGACCCACGCGTTTCGTGTTATCAAAGAACAGAACATAAGCATCATCATCATCATCATTATATCAGTCGGAAGACGCCCACAAAAGCGGGTCTTGTAGTTTCCGCATCTAACTGGTATCTACGATTTTGGTGCCTTTTACCAGATCATCTGTCCACCTAGCGGAAGGCCTACCCACGCTGCATTTTCCGGTACGTGGTCGCCACTCGAGAACTTTCCTGCTAATGAGCTATGTGCCCTGCCCACTGCCACTTAAGCTTTCAAGCCAATCCTTCCACAATCCTTTTGGCTAGGTCAGTGACCTACTTATACGTCTCAGTTCCGCCGGTCATCAGTAGTAATACGCACTAAGTATATAACTATCCAAATATTACATATTTGAAAAGCTAACAAAACTTATCGGTTCATCGTCCGACATAGCTGTTTGGGTTGTAAGTTGTAATAGAATCAACACATTTGATGGAGTTTCGAAAATCGAATTGGATTGCGCATTAATGTTTCCTTAATGTTTCTTATGGTTCCCATAAAAAGTGTTTTTGATTCGGTTACGCCGACTGCCATGAATAAAGACGCAATTAAAAATAACGTGCCCTGACGCCAGTTTTAAAGATACACAGTACATGTGGATTAAACGGCCAACAAGTTTAAAGGAAATGGCCATGAGTTTCTTCTCCAATTTACGACACCAAAATTTCAATTAATTCTATAGGTATATGTAGAATAATACCAATGACGGCTAGTTTTAATTTTGTTTTCTCCTTTTAATATATTTTTTATCAGTATTACTTCGATGCAGACATCACTTCGATCCCCTTTCGCTTTGGTCCCGGTTTACGTCCGCTCCCATTGTATCTCCATGTTTTTCTTTTGGCAGGCTAGGGTTTTAAACCTCTTAAGATAACAACAGATATATATATATCTTTATGGTTTCTTTAGTTTCAGTTTTGGTATTTGATTTGTTCACGTTCATCGCACATATTTTCGGGTTTGTTACCACGGGTAATTAGTATTATTTTTACCTTGATATTTTTCAGATATTGACCGGTTGTCTTGCCATTTTTAATTGTTTATTTAGAATATGAATGTCGAAATGGGAAGGTGCCGAGTTGGGAATAAATGATGGGAAACTGTCACACTTAACATCTACGATATACACACATGTTAGATACTAAATATTGTTAGCATTCATTCACCACTTATACTGAAAACTTGCAGGGAATGAGTGCAGAGGGCGACAGGAGCGAATCGTGCTCATGAGGTGTTCGCGCACGCGATCAAAGCGTAGGCGCCGCTCGCGTCACGGCGCGCGCGCGGCGCTCACTCACCGCGCTATGTAAGCGCGTATCCACAGAGGAAAATAATTCCCTTTGAAATCGGAAATCCGAAGTAAACTGTTCAAGGAAGAGACTCGCAGGTATAATACAAAATCATAAGGTCATTTCAAGTTTTAGATAATTTTGCTTTGCAGTTACGGGGTATTTTGTGCCACGTTAGAAAATTTGAGTCCTTTCGGCAATATGTTATCCTTAACATGTGAGATTTGTTAATTTTTTAATTGAAAATGTCTTTCGCGAAAGCTTTAAACAAATGTTTAAACCTCAGACCGTGGATGCACTTATAGACATACTGTACCAACCCCAAATGAATGGGATATAGGCAGGCAATCATGATGACCTTGGTAATGCACATAATATGTTCTAGTACCTATTACATATGCGTTTTGTGTAAATTGCCGGAAGATCCACGACTAACGGTGAAACGTCTGCCCGCGTCGTAATTGTAAGAGTGTCACAAAGGCGGCAAGAACTCAAGGCTAGACTGAACAATAAAGCTGTTCCAAGACAGGTATGTTCCATCTTCGGCCGCTTCGTCACTAGGTAAGATAGCGGTCAAACGCCTGGCTCGGTCTTTAAAAAGGGTCAGAGTATTAGGTCGTGCAATTTCTTCGCGCACACCGAAATGGAAGCTGTAGATGACTCTCGCGATGAGGGGACAGGAGCGAATCGTGCGCAGGAGGTGTTCACAGGCACGCGATCTGCGATCAAAGGGCGCCGCGCTAACTCATCGCACTGTATTAAGCCCGTATACACATTGGGTAATAGCCAGTGTAATTACATCCCCATCAGCTTAAGTTTGCACAGTGACCAGTGACAATAAGTACAGTGTTTTGTTTATGTCTCTGTTTCATTATAGTCATTTAATTTCATTTTAAGAATTTTGTGCTGTGTGTTTGAGTGTAATAAATGTGTTTTACTTTACTTTACTTTACTTTAATAATAATCATCTTGCCTTTAATGTCCCAGTTGTGCTCTCGCGCACGAGGGCCCGGGGTCCGCCTTGACCATGATCCAGGATTTGGCAGGTCAGATAATTAGAGTGGAGCGACTGCCATCTGACCTCTATGACCCTGCTACCAGGGGAACCTGACCAGATTGGATCATGGTTACACATCCAGTCGCCTGAATGTGCAGGTTTCATCTCGATGTTTTCCCTTACCGTAAGAGCATCGGTTAGTATTCAATGTATTTAGTATATGGTTGTATATAATGTATGTAATGTACATAACTCAGAAAACAGTCATTGGTACATGGCCGGAGCGAGATTCGAACTCAGGACCTCTGGCTTACGAGTCGTATACTCTAACCGCTCGGCCACCGACGCTCCCTGACCAGTGACAATGTTTGATTCTTGATCCTAGGTGTATAAGGGCTTTATACAGTGCGATGAGTGAGCGAGGCGTACGCCCATTGACATATGACATTATATTTGTGTTTGTTTTTGCATTTTGGCGGCAGTACAACTTTCCATCTTTAACACTAGGGTTGAACAATATTAAGTTCTTACGTTATCATTCTGTACGTTCTAAATGTATAACGTTATTAATGGGGTATAAGAAAAAATTATCTACAAGACCAAGACTAGTACAAATATTCGTCAGTACCATTAAAACTTACCTAGGTGTCTGCAAAAATGGTTCACATGTATCACCACAAACATTGCAGCGAAAGTGTATAAATACCTACCTATATTTTACAATTGTTCACATAATATCCACACATACAGTGTTCAAGGATTGAAAATATCTGATACTTATTCTAAACTAAACAAAATATCTGACACCATTCTCTTCAACATGGCCGAGGCTTTGCTTCCATCTGTTTAATTGATGTCGGGTTTTGAGTCTGCCAATGAGCCGCCTGCGCCTGCACCTCGTTCCCTCACCTCTCTCCGTAACGTATGGAATTTGTATACAATAACTTAAACGCTCGCCCCGTGTTCTACGCGGCGTGTATTTATTTTGGCGATTAAAAGTAAATAAAGTCATAATGTAATGTTGGAGCGGTTAAGTGTTGATTTATTGTTCTATAAGCGCAAAGGTTTGTGTGTAAAGATTTTTCTTTGCACTTTTGTTTGTCTGTACGACGGTAATGGGTGCACTTTTTTGTGCACAGATTGATATCTACGCCTATGTAGTGTTTATTTCATTTATTACTAAAACAGTTAATTAACTTTTCCTTTTTGTTACACGGTCACTTTAATGTAATTGCATACATATTTTATTAATTTATTAATTTTATTTATGCTGTGTGCTTCATGCAGATTCCACTGAAAATCAGTGCTGCAGCACTTGCTGTAGCTTATGCTGAGTTGGGGTCTTTGGCATCGTATTGGTCCATGATTTATTGTATTTCTGTGATTGTACCTTCTTTGTTCTAGTTTAGCATTGAACATTCTAAAATTACACTAACATATGTAAACGCTTATGGATATTTGTGATGTCAAAATAAATCATGTCTATCTCTATACGGTGGGAAACTTCTTAGGCTTGAGAGAGTCCTATAGCAAACGATGTCCAGTAAATACGAAATCCTTACTTTATTTCTCACACGCCCTCGGAATTGACACAAGAAGGGAAACGCAACAGATGATGGATGACCCAATAAAATAATTTAAATCTCGCTCGTTGTTTTTTTGCTCATTTCCTCCCGACAAAGCCGGGAGTATTGTTTCACTTGCGACGTTTTACCTTGGTTTTATAAATCAGGAGGTCCCAACGGACGCAGGTGCGGGCCAGGACTAGTGGGACTTTAGGCCAATGGTAGGCTGTTTCGTGACGTATATAATAAAATAAGAGAAGATGGATTAATTTAAATTGTAAGTCTAACTACTCCTGTTGGTCCAGTTAGGTGCATTGAGTACGACGTACATTATTATATTATTTTTATAACTTTTTAAATTTACCTGTACTAGGTGGGGGATGTCAGATTTTTAGAGCTTATCTATATATTAACCCCTAAGGAGAACGCTGTTTAAATCATTTATAATAGATGTCTAAGACCAATAATGATTATGATGGTCCATATTTTCCATTTACCGGATGCGTTTAAAGGTAATGTTTCCTTGTTTTGAGAAATTTAACCGTCAGTCTAAATAGTCAATTTTTAAATCCAATGATAGCACCTTGCCATTTATGTATTCATTTAAAAATTTGAAGTAATCGTCGCTTGTGTAACATATATTATAGGCGTTTATTTACGGCACTGTCATAGAGCCGGAAGCAGGTGGTCACCAAGTTATCGCCAGTCAAAACAAAATAAAATTCATAACGAAAATCAAATCTGAAATTTTTAAAATAAAAACCCGATGTGTAACGTTGTTTGTACTATACAGGCAGGCATTTGACCGCCATCTCGCTTGACGGTAAGTGACGATGCGACCAAAGATAGAGTACCTGTCTAGGAAAAGCACAATCTACGAAATAAACCTTTGGAAGACCGAAAGATGCGCTCTGAATCTATAGTAGGTAATAACGTGACGATGACGTAACAGTTGAAGCGGAAGGCACGCACCAGTCTTTGTGGAGATCTCTGAGGAAGGCCTTTGCCCAGCAGTGGGCGTCTTTCTGCTGATATGACGATTATTATGTTACAGTTCATGGCACAAAGTACTCTATTCATACTTGTAATATAATCATTGTCCTATTAATTTGGCTATTTAAATTATATAGCCCAATTATTTAAATTATATATAATCATACTTAGATATTTTATGAAATGCTCAAGACAGACTTCGCGATTTCAATATCATGGGTGTTTAACACTGGTGTGTATATGGTACTATGATTTCATGATTTCAGTAATTACACCTACCTACTATAATCTTGTTCTTTTAAATAAGTAGTAGGTACTCACAAATCGTATGTTTTCTAGAATGGACAAAGATGGTGAATATTAATAGCACAAAAGGGTCATCAAACCTTATTAAATTACAGGAAAGTGATTTTTTATTAAGAAACTCCACTTTTTTGTCAAAAATGTGTCCTCCGGCCACAAAAAAGCACGATTGAGATTTAATCCGAAACTAATCGCAGTAATTTGTTTTTGAACCATTATTAATTCCATGGTATTTCAAAACATTACAAAATATGGGTCAGAGAAAATCATAGTTATCTTGAGATCAAAATAATACCTTTTAGGTAGGTATTGCTGTTCGACAATGATTTTACCAATTTGATGACTACCCTTTCTGTAAGTAAGTGATGCCTCAAGTTTCTTCTTTATGGCTTGTACTGTACACTTTTTTATACCAATAGGGTGACAATTAAGCTTACGGTCCGGCTGACGGTAAACAGTTACCGTAACTTATGGACGTTTGGAATACCAAGAGTATCTAAACTACATTCACCCGTTTCTTGAAGAACACTATGTTGTACTCTCCAGGAAAAATTTCTCCAGGAAGCTAAACCTCTCCAGGGAGCTCTTTCCACAACATTAGTTTGCGAGGGAGAAACTTCCTTTGGAACCCCACAGTTCGGACTTATCAATTTATACGGTTACCGGAAAAAATCAAAATTCTTAAAAACCATCAAGCACGCCTTGCATGCCCACATGCTTTAGCTTAAAGCGATTTGTTTGCCCCTAAAGCAAACAAATCGCTTCTAATGACCATCTGAGTGAACATTCGTAAAATTGAATTTAGACAGGATTCTCACTCGCGGCTCTTTCAACGTTCATCAATCAAAGATCGCGCTGCTTGTATGCGCTTTTCTATTCCACCATCTCTTTCTTATTCATTACAATTTAGATGGGAAGATGAGAGAGGTGTTTGAGTGGATAGACCTCGAGTTCACACGAATGCCTGAGGGAGGGTCCGCACAGAAGCATAATCAATTTTCAGCAGACAGCCGGCTGGTAATAATTGATTTTTTTGCCAAACGTCGGGATTACGAGAATAAGTTTGGTGCCTACTTGACGCGGTTACATAAAATAATAATCATCTGTTGTGGTCTCGCGCACGAGGGCCCGGGGTCCGCCTTAACCATATCCAGGATTTGGCAGATCAGATTATTACTTACAGTGGGGCGACTGCCATCTGATATCCGTGACCTTGCTACCAGGGGAGCCTGACCAGATTTGGATCATGGTTGCACATTCAGTCGCCTGAATGTGCAGGTTTCATCACGAAGGTTTCTTTCTAATGTATATAACTCAGAAAAGAGTCATTGCTATATGGCTGCAGTGGGATTAGAACCCGGTACCTCTCGCTTACGAGTCCGATACCTTAACGACTCGGCCACTGACACGATGACGCGATTACATTGGGCTATTTTCCTTAATTTAGGTGAGACTTGGTACTCCAAAATTTAAAAAAAAAAAACCTACAGTTGTAACTAATAAAATAATCTCTATGTAACGCACAAGGATTATAAATAGAGGATCCAGTCGGTACCTACCAAATACTACCTATTTACTCACACCAAGCTGGACGACGCCGGGCAACCTCAAATCAGAGAACAACTTTGTATGCAAAATAAAATAAGCGTTATAAATATAATCGATGAAGTAAGACCGTCCGTCCGTCTTACCGTTATGTTATAATGATTTAGTGTCGCGTAGATACCGCATCCGAGAGATTCAAAGGGACTTAAGCGTAAATTAAAACATAAAATTAGCGATGGCGCGATACCAACTGTTTCATTAAAAAGTAATGAAAACTTGCGCGGAATATTAATTGGTCTACTTAAAATATGGCGAGATAAGGCCGGTGTTTTTAATAAGAATATTGTCATGCTTCTAGTTTCAATTCCTTGGTGGTGTGAAGAATATTACAACATTGCTTGGGTATCTTGTAAATGTTCAACTAGATTTTGCTCGCGTCTTCGTCGGCTGATATATTTGACGGATCACGGTCAATAGTATGGACTCATGTGGTCAATAGTACGGACTCATGACGATGGAAACGGAAGTGGGAGTGCGCCCTCTGGTGGGGCGTGCTGACAGAGTCTCGACGGCACGACTCGGGCCGAGTGGCGGCCATTCTTGGCGCGACCGCCGCCGAGGAGTGACGCGTCTTGAAACTGTCTCCACATTTCGTTTATAGAAAGTGTTATTTACGTTTGAAAATAAAGTAATTTTAAAATCACTTTTGAAATAAGAAAGTTAATCACCTCAACTGCCTACATTGTGATACTGCTCTGATTTCAAGTGAAATTATAAGTGATGTGCAAAAATGAATTGGAATAAATACAGTGGAGTAAATGTGAACCTTTTCTTTAATTTATCTGGACGATCTAATACTGATATCACCACCCTGATGACAATGATCCTGATACACCCTTTCCTTCACGCGACGACATCAGAAGCGGTGATGACGAACGCAACGCCCAAGAGATGGTATGATGAGAAGCGACAAAGAAAATGCAGATAACGCTTTGTGGAAGCGTAATAATAAAAGGAAAGTGATTACTCGATCCAGTTGAATTGCCTACATTAAAATATAACATGATTAAACACGTTCAAAGCGCAGCCAAGAGTCCAAACACCCCGAGATATAAGACAAAGACTTCATCAGACAGATTGGGGGATTTATAAAGTAAACAACAAATCATCTGTACCAATTGGTTATGGTCAAGGCAGACCTCGGGCCTTCGAGAGCACCATTGGGATATTGACACCATTATTAAAAATCGAGTGAAACTTACTATGGACGGCACTTTGGTATGTATTCTTTGTTTTTGCGAAACTTAATTTAGATTACTCATGTCAAATATTCCCCTCTTTTAACAAAAAGAAATAGTGTTACTTGAATAATTTGCGTAGTTCTAAATTAGCCAGCTAAAGTTTATTCAATGAAGTTAAAGTAAATGCTTAGATTTAGATTCATTTAGCAGTGTGGTTTGACACCACAATTAAATTAATTGCTTAAATTTCTGCAGATAAATAAAACGATTATTTTTTTATTTTTTAAGTTTTACTAATACAATTATTTTCTTCTATTGCATAACAATGGTGTACAACGGTTCGCTTCACCTTCGAGAACAACATTGCAATGCAACGCTGGACTGGTAGCCTCAACGTGATTGTTTCAACATGGGACGATGGTAGACAATCTGCGAGTGTTGCGTACATGACTGAGAAATGATGTGATATTGACAGTTCCTCTTTATCTGGTGAGTCCTATACATAATTATTATTTGGTAAAAACCTGTGCTGAAAAGAGGCTCCCTAGCAGATTTTAAGAGTTATTTACTTTGATAATTCAGAAATGTATTCTGACAGAAACACTATTGATGCCCTTAGTAGAGAGAAGGGCAGGTTAATTTGTATCTTTAGTGAAACTACAAATAGAAAGAATGTAAACAAAACAAAAAGAACGTCATTTATGGTCAGTGTAACAAATTGTTGGTAAAGATGTCAAAAACTACTACCAAGTTTAATAAATATTAGCCTTTGCGGGTACCTATGTCAAATAAAGAATTATGTTAAATCCCTCTAAATGTTACAGTACACTGTGTTAAAATTAAAAAAGTGACATTTAATCTAAGATTATTTTACCATCTTGAAACACGCTATGATTTAACGTATTACCAACATCACGTCAGTTATCGGAAAACAAGAATAAGAAATACTTGAAAGCATAGTCCTATTATTTTTATAAATTGAGTACGTAAGCATCGTTATGGTGGTACTGCTGCTGATTGACTTCTTCTTGATCGTTACCTCACTGCTGAGGATCGTGACATCTTCGGAGTTTGTCTCCATCGGTCGCCTGATGTAATGCGACGTTGACGGATGTATCGTTCGGATATTTGGTCCGCCCATCTCTTCGGACTTCGGCCTCTGGGTCTCTTGCCTTCGACTTTTCCCGTCACCATAAATTGTTCCAGATTGCTGATTAAGTTAATATTTGATAATAACAGTGTGGCAGGGATGCCGTAGCAGTGAGTTTGTGGAACAATTAGCTGGTGTACTTTAGGATGTTGTATCTTAGAGATAGGATAGGCTTTGAATGTGCAAAATTTCAATAATGACCCAGTAAAGATCTCCGCGATTTCTATGCGAGCGGGAGGGTGCCAACATGTATCGAAAAAAAAAAGATAAAAATTGTTAGCGTGTTTGTTTACATTTAACAGGAGACATTCGAACGAACTTTTCCATATTTCAGTATGTTTGTTATTGTGGTCGTAGTTTCCCAATGTTATAGAAGATATCCGCGGTAACAATGGGATCACTCATATACGTTTCTTTTAATACTACAAAACGGAAAAAAGGGGTAGTTTGGTTAGTAATGTAATTTTATGTTGGTATCAAGTTATTAATCGAAAGAAAAAGTAAATACGAGTAAGTGAACTGATTGACGGTAGATAATTTCGATTTATGTTTTGAGTAACTAAAGATAAACCTGTGACTTAGTTCGACCGAAAACCATTTGTTCTATGTTAATATGACTTAGTTTGACCTGGTTATAGACTTTGTTAGACGGATCTATCTAAGAAGCTAACTCAATATGTGACGTCTATCGAGCCGAGGTTTTTATAAGATTTATGTGATTTCTTAAAGTTTCGTAATTCGCATCATCGGATGGAGGTGATCGTGTTTTATCACTGATGGTGGGCTGATGGAGCCTATGGGAGAGTTTTATGGTTGCTTACCGGCCTGATGGAGGCTATGGGAGCGTGGCTAATAGAAGGTAGTTGTTTCAATCTTTGTGAGAATGTGTTGAACGATAACGATGATGAGAAAGTCCAGATATTTTTGTGATAGTTCAATAGCCGGTTTTATAAGTTATTTTTAGCTTCGAGTACTGAAATTTCCTTGATTACTGATATAAAATAACTATTCTGAGTTCTGTTGTTGTGCCAGTAAGATGAGACAGTGTAAGCAATGGTGAGATTTCATATCCTTCTGTCAGTACAAGTTTTTAAGTACCTGAATTGTTGTTGAGGTCAAACATCCAGATTTATTTGGCTGACTTGGAGTGACCCGGGAGTCATGTGTGTGACTCATTGGGCTAAGAGCCCCGAAAGTCTCGGATGTTGTGGCTGTAGATAGCAAATTTTATTTTGTAATTTTTTTTTAGAAGGCGGCTTGATATGGGATGCCTTCGTTATTACAAACATTGTTAAATGGTTTCAAAATGGGAGCTTAAACGTAACGTAAAGTCTAGATAGAGTATACTCGTTCGAACAGTTAAATAATTTTTTTTTTTTTTTTTTTTTTTTTTTGTAGAGATGGCACCGTAAACAGTCGTTCGGATCTGTGACGATTACTTGTTGTGTAACTCGTAGACCGTTATTACGGGTTATGATAGCAGATAGACTGTAACCTATCACTGACTTAGTACAGATTTGGTCGAAGGATTGACCACGAGCTGAGAATCTATAGACAAAGCTATTTATTTGTCCCGCCTGTGTGGCTCCCGTCTGTGTGGCTCCCGCCTGTGTGGCTCCCGCCTGTGTGGCTCCCGCTTGTGTGGCTCCCGCCTGTGTGGCTCCCGCCTGTGTGGCATCCCGCCTGTTTGGCATTTCGCCTGTGTGGCATAGTCTGTGCGACATTAAGTCTGTGAGGCATTCTACCTGTATGGCATTTCGCCGGTGTGGCATTTTTATGTGTGGCATTTTGCCTCTGTGAAATTTACCCGTGTGTGACATCTTACCTGTATCGTGCTATGGTAGACGTGACACAGGATATATGATGAATAAACTCATAGTTTGACGATTAGAGTGGCACTGACCAGAGTGACACCCAACCTGTGTGGCACCTAGTCTGTGTGGTATTTCGCTTGTGTGCAGGTCCAGTTGCGTGGCGGCCTGGTTGCGTGGCGGCCTGATTGCGTGGCGGCCCGACTGATGGCGTCCGTCGTGTGGTGGTTCGTCGCCTGTGTGTCATTTCTCCTGTATGGTAACATTACTTATTCTTTTTAAATTAGGATGGCGCTGACGGATGACCAAAAATCATATGGCATTTAATGAAGGAGTGTTTCAATCCCACTCGAAGTAACATTGGGTCTTTTGCTGAGTACTGAAAATTTGATGTAGGTATGTCACATATTTGTAGTGAATCTAAGTACCTACAGTAATGGACGTCGGGGACGATACGCGAGCTCTGTGATTGGGGCTTGTTTCCCACTCAACAAGAGCATCAAGGGGAAAACACTGGTGACGATGATTAAACCTTCTTCATTGGTGGTAATTGTGATACGGTTTATGAACCGTCTGGTGTTATACCTTGTCACGCCTCTCTAATGAACTGAAGTCGTAGCTGAATTTATGTCGGCAACTTATAAAGAATAATTTATGTACAAGATGATGTTGTTATCTCTCAATCTACAGAAGTTTAGTATGATAAATGATAATGGACGTATGTTTTATGTGAAGAATTGGTGGGTTAATGCAGTCGTGATAGATCCAATCACATGATTCATAAGACTTATTTGGGTGATGTGTTGTGGTCAGAAGTGACCGAGCGAATATAGTACTGTGCTATGGTTTTCATGTTTCAGATTACACACGAGGACGTGTGTACAGCAGGACGGCCGTGACGGATCACGGTCAATAGTATGGACTCATGTGGTCAATAGTACGGACTCATGACGATGGAAACGGAAGTGGGAGTGCGCCCTCTGGTGGGGCGTGCTGACAGAGTCTCGACGGCACGACTCGGGCCGAGTGGCGGCCATTCTTGGCGCGACCGCCGCCGAGGAGTGACGCGTCTTGAAACTGTCTCCACATTTCGTTTATAGAAAGTGTTATTTACGTTTGAAAATAAAGTAATTTTAAAATCACTTTTGAAATAAGAAAGTTAATCACCTCAACTGCCTACATTGTGATACTGCTCTGATTTCAAGTGAAATTATAAGTGATGTGCAAAAATGAATTGGAATAAATACAGTGGAGTAAATGTGAACCTTTTCTTTAATTTATCTGGACGATCTAATACTGATATCACCACCCTGATGACAATGATCCTGATACACCCTTTCCTTCACGCGACGACATATTCATAAAATTCGGTTTCGCCATTTTCCCGCAGGGACCACATTTTTGGGATTAATTATGGGGAATTCTGGGTTAGAAAAGTTAGATTAGACTATTAAACATACATCCTTCTAAACTTTTCACATTCGCAGTTGCATCATACATGCATCCGTACAAAGTTACACATTTATAATATTAGTAGGAATAGAATTAACCACACAGTGGAATGAATGATGATAGAAAATACAAGAATATTAATACAATATGCCTATTTAACTTTTTTATTCTAAAATATAGAATAGAATACTTTTCCGTATCTTCAAAAGTTAAAGAGTAAGTGCAACGGACTAAATGCAAGTGGAAATACAAATATTATTTTACAATAAGCACAAAATATAAAGATACTGTAGTTCCAGCATAAATGCTGTCATTAGACTCTTTGTGGGGTTCGTGGCTGGTTATTTCGCAAAATGTAATTATCGAAGTTGTCATGTGTAGAAACAGCAAACAAGGGTGCAAAAATATATATTATTGGACTTTGAGGCAAAGTGGTCCAATTGTGGCCATCACGTAACTTAAATACTTACTTTGTAGCACGAGCCTGGTTCGTTTTCTTTTAGTTTCAGGTTATATTTAAAGCAATTATAAGTACCGGAGGAATTTATTTATTTTTCATGTTAAGCACAGGTTGTCTACAGACCCAGTAGTACAGATCTGGACGTTGTAGCACCTTCTTATTATGAAAGCCGACTGGGTATGTGTTATTATGTACTTAGTTGTGAAGGGATGACGACTGTTAATTTATACGTATTTATGACAATTGTCTTATCTTATGACTTATTTTGAGACAAATTACATACGAATTGTAACGTGAATGTCATTTATCCCTTCAGCCCTTATAATACACCGGTGCATAAATTACTAAGTGACACCAGTCCTTACTGTCACATTTAAATCAGAGTAAAATTGCGTTGTGTTTAAAAAGCCACATACGTAGAAAACAGGTAAGGTTAGGTTGAGTGGAAGAAATTTCATTTTGGGGTAAGCCCGCCTTATTTCGTAAAATTATATTTTTTATTCTCATAAAGAGTTTACATACATACATAAAAGTATAGTAAACGTACTGCTCAGTTACCACGCTGTTCCGAGCCCGTTCCGTTTCACGTAAAAAATGATTTATATTGGTCTCCCGCTATTCCTGTTTACGAAGTGATCGCCGGTACAAAGGCTAAAGATTCATATCACACAAAGTAAATGCGGTCGGCATGATGCGAGAATTTTGACACCAAACTGTTGCGATAACATCTAAAACATCCTAATGTTTTAAACAAACTCCTTTATGTGGGCTAACTTAATTTTGTGGGAATAAAAGGGATTTTTGTTTCGTATTGTTCGCTGTTATTGATGGCGATATGGATTGGCTTTTTTGAGCAACAGAAGCTGTAAAAAATGATGTGAAGAACTTTACTGTTTCGTATATTTAAAAAATGAAAGGAAAAAAACTTTGGATGTTTTACCTCTACTTTACTTACATTACAAAGTAAAAAACGGCCCGTACCAAGTTTACATTGAGATTTAATATTCTAATGATTATTTCTAAAATTGTTGACATGTAATTGTTGTTATTTTCATTTATTAAGTACCCTCACGTACAATATTCACCTCATGAAGTCTTTGCACTATAACTTGGGTTTCTTCAAAGGCTCTACAGATGTATCAAAGGCCGGGAGTGTGTGCCATCTGCTCCGCAAATCCGCTCCCTTATGTTGTATTATGTCTGTGGTAATTCCGATAAAGTGTAAATTCTGAAAAAGTGGACATTTTGATATAGTGAACCTTTCCATCAGCTGGACCGTGCCTCCTCGCAATAACCTAACAAGTCTACCCAAAGTAGTCAAGTATTTTTCAAATTTCTGAACCAGTTTCAAATAGAGAAAACCGCATCGACATCGGCCTATCCATTCGGGTAGGGCATTCTATCCATGTTAGTAAAAATGTAATACTTAATACCGTCGCGTGGTCTGAGCTATGTGCCCTGCCCACTGCCACTTAAGCTTGACAATCCTTCGGGCTATGTCGGTGACCTTAGTTCGCTTGCGAATCTCCGCATTCCTGATTCGACCGCGCAATACATAGCTCAACATACAGCGTAAAATATAGCTCGCAGAACAAATGACCGATGGGGCAGTAAAGTTTTCGAGTGGCCACCACGTACCGGAAGACGTTGCGTGGGTAGGCCTAACACTGGGTGGGCCGACGACCTGGTAACGATCACAGGTACCAGCTGGATGCGTAAGTCATAAGACCGGCCTTGGTTAAGATATGGGGGATGCCTATGCCCAGCAGTGGGCGTCTTCCAGCGGATATGTTGATGACGATGACGGGGTACGAATCAGCTCCCGAAACTGTGTAATCAGTCGCAGGCTCCCCAACGGAAGACTTTGGTCAACCTGGCTTCGTCAAGTAGGTATTAGGAGGCGCACCTAGCGAGTAAAAATTTGCTATGCAATATTAAGTATGTGCTTTTTTTTCTATGATGGGTATGGATAGGTGTTTTATCTGGCATGCACGCATACATATGCTAATATGTTTGATGTACAATCGGCTGACTGACCGACGGCTAGAAACAGGTGCGGCGACTTAGACGGCTAAGGAATGAAGATTCACAACAAACTTGATGCAGAATTAATAAGAATATAGTGTAAGTGTGCCCACTATATTTAGAAATTGCACCCTCAGGAACGTAGTTGTTAATTAAATTTTAATGGTTTTTCTTTACTTCGTTTCAAGTTTCATGTTGGAGCTCTTAATGTCATATCCAAGACGATTCATAATTGTGATGAATTAAGTTTTTCTAAACTCTAGTAATAGTATTGTTGAAAAGATGATGAAATATGTATATTTCCATTGCACTTCTCCATGGCATGATAACGACAATTGGCATATTTTTAAAGTAGTAAATGCAATAAACATATTTTACTTTTACTCTACAAGCGTCGGTGGCCGAGCAGTTAGAGTATTCGACTCGTAAGCCAGAGGTCCCGGGTTCGAATCCCGCTCCGGCCATGTACCAATGACTGTTTTCTGAGTTATGTAGGTACATTAGTTGAATACTAACCGATGCTCTTACGGTGAGAGAAAACATCGTGATGAAACCTGCACATTCAGGCGACTGGATGGTGTAACCATCCAATCTGGACAGGTTCCCCTGGTGAAGGGTCATGTAGGTCAGATGGCAGTCGCTCCACTGTAACTACCTGACCTGCCAAATCCTGCATCATGGTCACGGCAGACCCCGGGCCCTCGTGCGCGAGAGCACAAGGACATTAACGCCAAGATTATTATTTATTACTCTACAAGCGAAAGTTCCTTTAAACAATTTGTTTTCCCGTGCAACTTGTAAGACCCGGTATTAGGTGAATAATTCCACCTAAACACATTTTAACTGCCGAGCTCTACATAATGACCGAGAACTATGCGGGCTCTACCTGCATGCATTAGGATTCCGCACGTCTCTACCGCTCACCTACAGACCCGTTGCCCGTATTCCATTTGTGATAGAGACAAAAAATGAAGCTGGCTAGATAATGTTAGGAGCTAGTTCTGGGATCGGAGCAGGGAAATGTGTAGAGATGTAGAGTGTTTTAATATTTAGATAGAGTTATATAGAGAATGCAAATGTTGAGAGTTATGGTTTGAATTTATAAAGACTCGGGGTCTATGTTGACGGTGATGAATTATCTGCATTATGATCTGAGTTATGTATCTACATAGTTCGAGAGTTAATTCTAGAGTACGAATGATATTATTTTGAATTTCACATTTCACTTATCATCAGATGGGCTATCTGCTCGATTATCACAGAGTACAAAAAAAAATTACAGCTCATATTTTCAGATATTCATGGTATAGGCGGGTCAACTACAAATTATATCCTAATTTTTACAACTCCTGTTTATTATACTTTACTAAATCTTTATTTAAATAAAATCTCACTCTATCCTCTGTTCCCGTCATAGTTGTTAATATTTTCAGCCGCATATTAGTGGTTTGTGTGGTTGAGCATATGCAAAACCAAACCAGTCGGATGCAGGTGACTCTTAGATATAATTATATTAGTTCAGGCGCCATCAACATGCAAATAGTGTCCGCAGCATGCACTCTTTATTAAGGCATTTTGAGTAAAAAAATGAGGATTGTAAGTACGAAACCCTACAAGGGATACAAGTTCATTTTTATCTGACAGTTTAGCATGGAAAACGCTGATACGGATTTGTTTTTATTCTTATCAAATTAGAATAAACTCGAGTGTTTATGCGTGCTAATTACAAAAAGCCTTGACGTACGAAATGGTCCTTTTTTCTATGTACCTAGAGCTGGAATCTTGCCGATTAAATTGGAACCTGTTGGATGAAGCGTTGCCCGTAATTACTCACATCTGTTTGACGTATTTAGATTGGAGTATTTTTACTTGTAACTTGTTAGATACAAAGGTGTATAGTGCCATTATCTTTGTGTATCGTGGTTCTTTTTCGCTATGCGCTATAATGTGCGGGGGTGAGGTGGGGAGGGGATGCCATCCCCGGTGCCCAGCCACTATTAGACCGGCTCAATAAGGCGATACACCTGCTAAAACCCTATAGTCGGCCACCGACAACTAATTGTTGATAAAACTAGTCCACCGCACACTTGTAAAACGTGATGGAGTTAATTAATTTAAACTTGCAAGTAACATGGTTTTGTGTTTCACGAGAAAATCGTATAGTTGCCAGATGTGATTTTTTTAACGTGATTTCTTTTTTGTATATAATTAGAATATGTAGTATACGTAATCTTAAACTTATCCATACCATGCAACTAAAGGTAAATATACAAATATAAGTCACATAAACATTGCAACCAAGTAGCATATAAAAAGAACTCGCAAACCTTCCGAAACGAGCCAGATAAAGTCGTCACTAACTATCGTGCTTTCATTTTTCTTAAAGTATATCAAAACATTTCGTTTAAAATGCATAGGTACCTATTCCATTAATGGAACGCGATATGCAAATTAATATCGTTGGATGCAATGGATGATTTCTTGTGAATTAATTACATCATGTAAGTGTGGTCTAGGCGGGTCGTCCTTGGAAGGCCGCAGGCGCCGCGGGGGACGCGGGCGGCGCGGGGGAGTGAGTGACCTGTCAACCTGCACGCGCCTGGCTGCGCGCGCGCACCGCTCGCACGTAATTACCACTACCAATAACGCTCCCCGTCAACATATTTATTTTTTTAATTTATGAATTACCCGCAAACCCACTTCATTAAGTCCGCGCATGCAACGCACAAAACCTCCAACTCCGAGGCACCCAGCATCCCCGAGCCCGAGAAATGCCAAGATTAATTCCCGACAAGGTATTTTATAACCGCACGCGGCACGAGGCCCTACATCCTTTTTCGGTGCGGTACCCGCTGGCATTCGAATCGTTTCGCTCATATAAAAATCCTAGAGCCTCCACCGAATTCCCGCGCCTTATATGCAAAGACAACATTTTAATCACCTATCTAAAAAATATTGAGTTACGCTGCCGAGCGTCTATAAACTAGTCTAAAGTTTTAACTCTCGATTTTTTGTGTGAAATCGTTGGAATAATTATGTGCAGTTAGTGTCCCGCTGCGAGGGTGTTTTACAAGAGAGGTGCTTTACGAGAGTCCGGTCGCGGTCTTCGGCGAGATTTCCTTAAGGAGAGTGCACTGGACAGTATTAGTACTTCTTATTTTTAAACGTAACGTGTCTGGCTGGAGCCGTATTTTGATTGGTCATCGAACCCGTCAACGCGGTCATCAAAGCGTGCCGCCGCCGCCGCGCGGTATCGGCGCCGCATCTTTGTCATTCGCGGCGCAGTGGACGCGTCGCGCCGTCACACAGCGCCGCCGCTGTTGGCAATTAATGTTACTAAAGATCATCAATAAACATCTTTATCACTTCATCGCCGCTGACACCGGTGGTGCTTAAACAACCGCGGCCCAGTATATTATAACTTTTGAATATTCAGTCACGCACGGCTTTCAACATGCTCCGCGGAGTGCGTGCGCAAATTATTATTCCGCTACCGAACACGATATGCCATTTATTAAAAATGGAGACATGTATAAATGTGGAGCGGCCGCGTAAAACAATTAAGTGAGATTGTGACTTTAGAGCACATGCGCCCGGGGCGACTCGAAGCCCAGTTCTAATGACCAAGTGCAGTATATTAAGGGCCGCTTGACCAATTATGACCATTTAAACGAATAGCCGGGCGTATGACGAACCGCCCCGACTGGCCGTCAAGCCATCTACGGTAATCCGATGTTCGATCAATGCCGCGCCGCTCGGAACCGTTTTTCTCTAGCGAGGCATTAGTTAGACGCGTTTCGTTGGTGGTTACAAACGCATTAATGCAACACGAGCTGAACCTCGTTGAATATGATGATTGATACCGTAGGATACTGCACCAGAGATTCCTATCTAATTGTGTCCTACTCAATATTTATGAAAGAAAGCTCAGTCGGGCTCCGTCTTGCACATAATCTAGGCCCTGCGGCATACTTATTCAAAACTAACTAACCAGGTGATATCTTTTTTCAATTTCTACGTCCTAAATAACATTACGATCACAATCTCCAGCATGTTGAAACTAGAAAAATGTATCCTTCGTTAGGCACCACGGTGTCCCATGACAGTTATCACCTATACTTCACGCGCTCTGATTATATCCCTCCGGTAGCTTGGCAATCAGCAGTGCGTATTCATGTTTCCTTTATGTGAATTAATCATAGTTCGTTTGTGGTTTACAAACGAGATGTTCTGCGCGCGTCGATCGCGTGGCTAGATTCGACACTGGTGTTCCCGTTTGGTGCGTGTACGCAGATACGTAGCGATACGCGGTGCTGATCATGCGCACAGATAAATTAATCACATATCAGTTACTAGCCGCGCTTTATCGTGGGAGAGCTACACCGCGAGCTATAGCGAATATATCACCGCAAAAATGTATACGATCTCGTTTAAGATTTGTGGATGAGTGAAATGGTAGGTATATTTGTTATATGCATAAGTATAAATGTTGTAGGTATTGTCATTTTATTCTAGTGTGCGCTGTCATCATGTCAGGTATCTACAAATAACAACTAGTACTAGTGTCACTTCCATTGACGGCTGTCGTAAAAGATGACAAATCCACTACCTCCGTAAACTACAAAATTTGCAGCAGCTGTCCAAGTTATTCAACGATCTCCAGGCTCCAACAGCGTGCCAAGTGTAGAGATGTGCAATTCCTTCCACTACTATGAGGGAGGCTGAAGTATGATATGGACTATTGACGTCATGTAAAGAGTCTTTTTAACTTTCTATGTCATAATAAAAATCAATTCAATTACCAAAAATAAATAAACGCTCTATCCCGAAGCGGCCTGTAAAAACAGGAGCTCGCTTACAAAGTTTCCGCAACCTCTAAACCTTGACGGGAGACTTACGTCATAGTTACCGAAAAGATTTGCGTCATAGTTTCCGAAAAGATTGCTGCGTATCTGGGCGAAGCGTGTCGGGGCGCAAAGCGCAGGCGCCGCCGGCGCGCCCCTCCCCCCATTGTGTTGAACAATGCGCTGTAACTCCTCGCTAACAAGACCTAGGTCTTGGTGGGAGTCTGGAGAGTAAGGCGGATCTCTGCGTACAGTTTTCGCTGCTGAGTACAATTCAACGACTTATAAGACCACATACAATTGGTTCATTTTATCAGTTCTGGTCAGGCGGTCAGAAAATCGTTGTGGCGTCAGTACGTTTTTGTATAAAGCCTAAGTGCGTGAATCGCAGCTGTTACACTTACTACTGACCATCAGGTAGGATGTCTGCTTGTTTGTCGTAATAATTTGGTTATACATGTAGAATAATAAACCCTAGTTTCGACTTAGGCCTTAGGTATTTTTCCTACCAGGAAACCTAAAATAACAAGCGTTTCTAATCTTATAGTTCGTAAAATATGGTGTGATCTCTGTGATAGCTGTGAATGACGTACTTTATTGGTGTAACAATCAAGAATGACATAAATATGAAAAAAAAAGTAAAAAATACAGATGAAAACTGTCACAGTAAGCAAGCTAATGGCTATACTTATTGTACATGCTAAAATATACTCAGTCTTTATTTAATATAAAAATGTCGTGAAATAGGTATCTAATGTAAAAGGAAGGAGATGAATTTATTTATCCTATAAGTTCTTATTAGGAAGACAAACGGCAGTGCAGTGAATTATGATTTCTCATTCGAGATTTGTGAAAAATTTTACGATTCTACAGTGTTTTAAAGTCTGATGGCCAGTTTGATTACCACCTCGCCTGGTGCATACGAAGACAGATATTAACTTGATAATGTTCTTATTAGAAAACCTTCAACAATTTCACTATCTTATTTCACAATTAGAATTGGTCAAATTCCAATTTGGCTCTGTTCCCGAATCTGTGTACAAAAGTGAGAAGTCGATCCCGTAAAATGCACCTATGTCATTAAATAAGAAAATAACAATAGAGTGTGTCTGGGGAAGTACCTCCCTACCGCAGCGTAACTATTTTAAAATATTATAGTATTGTGTTCCTGCCGGTGAGTAAAGTTTGTAATGCTCCGTGGGTTGGGGATTGTGGATTATTCTTTAGCAACGGAGGGTCATTTGCCTTTTTCTGCCAGAGCAACGTGTTTTGGGGTTTAGAGGTAGACAACGCATCGTTGGTTATACCTCTGGTGATGCTTAAGTCTATAGGCTGCCACGTTCCATCAGGTGGCCCGTTTGCCTATTTGTCTACCGTATGACATAAAAAAATAAAAAAGGAATGTGACGTCCGTCTTTTCCCCAGTAGTTCGCTATAGCGGCATGTTATTTCCATTTAGCCACATCCATCGCACGCCCTCGTTTTGTCTTCTATTGAACAGCATTTTAGAGCAATCCTCTCATACCTTCCACCACAGCCGCGGGGCCCGCAGCGGGCCCACATTTGTAAAAAGCGTAATAAGCGCTCGCTTTTGGCATATTGTATTGACACACGATAAATATTTGCCAGTTCGCGATGTAGCCGAGATTGCGCTCCACTCCGGGCTACGGCGGACCGGTAGGGCCCTGGTTTCCTGTGCTGGATTGCTTAGTGGCTAACTATTGTAACTATTGATTGTCATCCAAAGTATGTATATTTTAAATGCAAAAGCCATGCGAAAAATAACGCTGACTGTCTATCTGTTACGTTTCCACGACTAACCGCTAAAAATATCTGGATAAAATTTGGTACAGAGATAGGTAGGCTAGAAAAGGACAATAGCATACTTTTTATCGCCAAAAATAATCGAATTTCCCGGACGAAATCGTAGATAAAATATTGTTATGTCATGAACAAGTCAGTAGTGTAAAAATTGTGTTGAAATGTAACTGTCGGTGCTGAATTCAATAGTGCATTCAAAAACATTGTATCAGATACGCTAACATTAGTAATTACCCGCGTATTACCTACGGCGTAGTACCTACAGCTCCACACTACCACATTCACAAATCCATAACGAAATTTAAACAATAATAAAAACCATTAACACGTGCACGGTTCATTAAATCCATGAGTTCGTAGATTAATACTTTTCTCTTCCTTTTTTAGTCTCTTTCTTCTTTTTAAAAATCGAAGGCTATACCCTGGAATGCTGAGCGCCACCCTTAAAAAGCCTAATTTAATTTAACAGGTAGGCAGGGTTTAATAATAGGCTTACTTTTAAATTACATAGTGCGGTAATAGCTCCCGAGCAATCGGCAATTCTTCATTTTTGCTACTGTTTTTTTTGGTTCTATAAAAAGCTACTCACGTCCCATAAAATCCCGGTTGCTACTTCTTCCGTTAGGTTAATGGTGATATTGGAGTAATTTCATGATTGGCTACTAAAATTCTCATTAAAGATGTTAAAACTATCTACATGTTATTTTATGTAGAAAGTGCCATACATTCCACAAAACTACGCTTCTGTAGATGTGTTAAAAATAGTTTTTGATGTGAAGATCTTATAATTTCTGGAAATAGAACAGGAAAGTAAAGGCAAAAGCCATCAATCCCGGAAGCTCGGAGGAAGAAGAAAACTAATAGACTGACCAACGGAACTATACCACGTCCTATCAACTGATACTTGGTATTAACCAACAATTTCCATCGGAATAACTTCTCATTTTTATCAAAAATTACAGAGCGCTATGCCCTCAGTATTGGACGCCTCATTAAAACCGGATGACGCTGCATAAGCCATGATATTATTACAAAACACGAGAGTTTATGGTCAGAAGCAGTTTCGGGGGATCGTATAATAAGGCTGCGTACACACGGACGCGTGTTATCGTCCCGGCACACGTCTCGACGAAATTACAGGGGGCGCGATAAACTTAGCACTTCTTAGGTGTCAAAATTGCCATAATTTCTAAAGGCGATGCCTACCCCGCCTCCCGAGCAAGAGAGGCTTTTTGCCGCGCCGAAAATGTGAAACTCATATTTTTTGTCGTATAATCTGCGGTTGCAACCGATACTCCCCAAATTGGATGATCGGAAACAAAGCCCGAATCGATCGTGTGAAAACAATTTCTGATTCGATCCGATGCTTCCTTACTTTAGCCAATCTCAACCCTTTTTTGTTTGATCACATGTAACGAGATAGCCGCGTTCGCTGCTATCAATATGAATAAGAAGCGTTAATGTATCAGTAAACAATAAAACGACGTTGTTTCCGTTCATTTCATTCACTCTCGCTTTCTTTTGTTCGTGTTTATCGTGACTGGCTCTATTAAAGGCTCCAAAACAATGACCATCAGTACTCATAATCTCTCGAGATTTACTTTCAATTACGCTAGCACGAAACAATGATGAAGCGTGTTTTTTGTTTGAGTTTAATAAGCGTTAATACGGTGGGTAGTAATTACAAGACGCCTCCAAGGAAATCTCATTCTCGGCTCTTTATGTGATCTATTTGGTTAACGGGTTTTGTGTTAATGTGTTTGTGTTACAAAGTCTTAAGAAAGTCTTCCCGCGATTAAAAAATATTTCATGATATTATCCTTGAGATTGAAAAGCTACTTGTATTTATAATCAATTATTTTTAAACAAGCATTGATAGGCATACGTATAGATATTATTAAATTTGATATTATCGACGCGAGACTCAATTTCATTATATGAAAGGACGTATACCTAGATGTCATGAACTATAGGGCTAAGCGTTTCTGAAGTTTGTGCCGTAAAGCTTGCTATCAAGTCATGACTTAAACAATTTACACAATAGACGTACTTCAAAAAAGGAGAAGATTCTCAATTCGTTGGAATATTATCTGTGGTACACAACTCATGAGATGACTATTGTAAGCCATTTTCTGGCAAAATCGCATTACCCGATAATTTTCTTACGTCGGCATCTACGCTAAAGGTTTTCGCAAACGAGCTATTTCACGCTGGTTTACTCGTGGCAAATTGCTGCACCCTCGTGTTGTGATGTGTATTGATAGCTGGAATTAGACACGTTTATTCATTGGTCAGCCAGACGTGAAATTGAGAATGCTTCAAGAGACGACTAGGCAAGTGTGGCGACAACCACTGGGCCCGCTTTTGTGGGTCGCTACGGCGAATTGTGCAAAAGGGGTTCTACCTGCAAGCTGTACACTCCTCCAGCAAGCTCTGGCCAACAACCCAAATATAATCAATAGTTCACTGAATGAACTTTTGTCGAGACTGTACGATCTGGTCGCGCTACATTACACAATATTCACAATAGGACGCTACGATCTACTTGAGTTTTTTTAGGCGAAGTCAACAAGATGGACTCAAGGGTTCTATCGGCAAACTCCTAAACAATTGTTGCGTCACGGTCAATATGCCACGGTGGGTTTTTGTGTATTTTTTTTAAGTCCCTTCTAAGTAGAGACCGTTATTGGTTGGTAAATTAGTTGGCGCTTGAAAAGAGTTAAGGAGATAAGTAGATTGCATAATCCTGAGAATAATATAAAATAAGATCCTATTGAAAATAATCACGTAATAATGTCGCCTAAGACGGTTTATGGCTTTGAATAACATTTGTATTTCGTACGTAGAACATACATACTTCTTATTGAAGTTTGCGCGAATGAATAAATACTTATATTTTCCTGTGAGGGCTGTCATCGCAAGTACGCGCACAAAGTAGGTATTAGCAGCACCTATGTTTTTATTTTTGCAAGACAATGTCATACTCCATTGGTGTTTAATGGTTACAATGAAGTTGATACTTATTTCATTTAAAGTACGACAGTTGTACCAGAGCTTCAGTAACAAATAATAAGGCTCGCAAAGACTAATTGTCGTGGAAAAAACCTACATAAAAAGCACATTTAAAATACGAGACCTTGAAAATAAAATCCTTCACTTAGGAGCTCGACATGGTACAAACATCAGCTAATCAAAATTGGCCAAACAATTTGTTAAGAATCAAAATCGTAACGGTGTAAAATTGGCTGCATAGATTTTTTGCACACCACTGTTTCCTCATTTTAACGCCTATTGTGCTAAATTGATTTCAACAAAAGATTATTATCACGGATTCTTTTCTCATTAGTATTTTTTGCGAAACACATCCGAATTTTTTCTAATGTAGTAGGTTGCGCTGAATATAAACTCATATATATTATATGTAGCTATGTACCGTCTATGTTTGTCTTATATAAGAGGTATTTTAATTTCAATTTATTTATTCAATAATTTTGCAACATGAGAGTAATAGGTATAGTATAGGTACACGGGCAAGGCACTTACGACATTAACCCAAAACTAGATGACCAGAGATCTTTATAGAACCAAACATCTACATTTTGCCTTTGTATCAAGAGGATCTGACATTTAAATGAATAATAAGTTTCCGGTCCAGTCTAACGAAACATAAAAGATTTTATTTATGAGCCTATTTACAGAGAGATAATTTAACTACAATGCGGATGGCCCAACCTCGGGTGACAATCTGGTTACAACAACACTCTAATACGCACAATATTTTACACAAGGACATTTAGCGACAACCACTTCTACCGATAAAGCCATAATTGTACCACTAACAATCACACGCCTCCACATTACAACGAAACGCTCGTGCCACATTAGAAAGATTTATATCTTAACACAAAACCAATCGTAAATTCGTTCCAGGATTGTATCCGTTCAACTTTAGAATTTCGTACAAAAATCCTATGATTCGTGGAAGGAAATAAATGGCTCACCAATCATTCACAAGGCACCCAACCGGAAGTTTTGGAGTATTTTATCGACATATCTTTTGAGCGCTCGCGCAGGGGCGATTTCAAACAAATAGGCAATGTACGGCGACGCCTAAGCTGCGCAGAATAGGGGATTACACAGAAATCCTGTTTTTGTTTGTTTTCTTTACCTTAATTCTATTATATCTGTTTGGGTTCGGCGTGCACGTAGTTCAGGATCTTATTGAAAAAAAAGTTTACTTACAGATACGACATTCTGATACGTGAAAACAACAGACCCTTAAAACGTCCGTTCGAAGTAGGTATACCTGGTCGGGCGGCTCCCCAATCAACAGCGCAGTAAATGTGTCTCCACGTGAATTGTGAACTCATATTTATAACGGGTTCTTCTGTTTTTTCGTGTTTACAAAACTGTGCGACTAATTTAATGTAAAACTCTGGCGGACCATGTGCACAAGAGATACTTATCAATTTATAAACGACATGACCAAACGGACACTGTAGATGTAGATGACCAAAATAATAACACAAAAAGTCTCGAAGGACAAAAGGTTTTGATCACACCCGCTAAAAAAGTTCAATCTGCTTCTTCGTGCTTCTTATAGCTCTCGCACCTTTCGCGATTGGGATTATCAATGATAATAAGGTCCATTTGTCAATATTCCTCAGACTGGATAATTAATAGAAACTGTGAGATAACAGCTAAAAGCATCGGCTTCTGTATCTATGTCCAGGCGTCACGGCTATCAAAATTAATGCTATGAGCGATTGCTACAGAAATATTCAACAGATAACATCCACTCCACAGCTACTTAACAGATTTTTCTCTCATTTAACAATGTATAAGTTTATCGTTTTCGGTGTATAATTGGTCCAGGATCTTAATTGTTATTGGTATTTCATTCATTTAATTAATGATAATGTTCTGAACTTGTGTCTCTGTATGGTAAGCTATTTCTGATGTAGCCGCAGTTATATCGTCAACATTTATTTGACGTAGGAAATAATCGTTATCGGGGTCTTACTAAGCACCATGGTCTACACTTTAATCAAACAACTTCATTTTAATTGGTCTCTTCTTCTAGTGAATCTCTGCTTCAATTAATAAGTCCAAAGTAATTGGAGCGACGTCCGAGACGCTTCCGTGCTGATCGATGGTATCAATTTTCGTACCGGGCAACTAATTAGTTACGTATCTATTTTACATTTTTACATAAGGATAAATAATGTGAACTATTTTATATCTCATACATCTTAATACGAGTATTTAGGTACGAGTATATTGAAGAAAATCATAAGATATGCAAATTAACTATTTTCATATAGGATTTATTCATATATTTCATATTATTCGATTCAAACGATATTTTAAATAACACATCAAAACCATCCAAAAAATATAATATTCTTTTCATGAACTGCAATTTCAAGTACCTGCACCTGATATTAGCATTCACAGCAGTGGCGTTACTGTCATACAAGCCCAAAAGCCGGGCTTGCCTTATAAAAATAATTATCGATAAAAAATCAAAGATAATGCGAGCGCGAACTATTTAAAGTTCGCGCTCCTAATGCTTTTCAAACTGCCGCGCCGCACAGCAGCGCCATCGTGCGCCTAGGTTACGAAACACGCTCCGTACGCACACGCAAGTTGAGGAAATTGAGACTCGGTCAGTCATCTCGCTCGCACGCGCTGGCTTGTAAGCGGGCTTTGATTCCGGCCGGTATGTCTCTTTCTTACATATGAAAACTGTCCTATAATGAGATATAACTATACGTTTGTTTATATGGTAAATTGTACGAGACTTTAAGCCCTGCATGCGTATGAAGTTGTATACGAATCTTTGAAAATGGCAACTTCGCGCATGCGCAGTAGGTACGTTTGTTGAATGCTGTAATACGTACCAACTTCACTATTGTTTTGTTTGAGCCGTTTGGGCGGATAAGTAATTAGTTTTTTGTTGTGTTTGTGTTGTGTTTTGTAGTAAAAGTGATTTAATTAGATTGATCAACAATAGAAGAGTCCCTTGTGATGGTTTAAAATGTGCACAAGTTTTGATTTGCATGGAAAAGGTAAAGTTTTTAATCATTTCTCAGAAAATAACAAATTATTTCCTTATATGTATTCCTATTATACCTATTTCTCAGATTAGTAAATCGCTTATAAGACAATTTCATAGATCGGTGTACCAAACTCATTGAATTGTTGGTTGCCTCTCTCACAAGTTATATTGCTGGTATAAAACTGAAGAGTGATAAGTGAGGATTGATCAGTAATGTGGCAAGGGGATGGATTTATTTTTAATAACCGTAAAAACTACACAAACTTCATCTCTCGGCTTGCCTTACTCTGAACCCCTAGGCACGCCACTGATTCACAGTATCACCACAATTCCTTAAAGCGTCACGTCCCGTTAAATTTGCGGTCAGCTAAAGTCTTCTAAACGACCGGATTTGCGCCCGAATACGGATTTGTTCGCCAAATTATCCCTAAACCATTGTCCGAGTAGACGTCTTTCCCAGCCACATCAAAGGGACGCCGACAATATACCCGGATCTTAGCACTACCGGAGCGAAGTCGCGTGCCTCTAATCTCTATTGATATAACGGGGCGAAACTTTGTACACCTTATGCCTTTTTTACTCACTCCTTAGAATACAGCCTTATAAAACGATAGACCGCTACTCTTTGTTTGCCCTTTGATATTAGAGAACGGTACTACTATGCCGTTATGGTGGACAAAAAATCAAAGTGTTACAGTTTTTCGACATAACTGTATCACCTCCCCACATCACGGAAACTCGAGTGATCTTCAATGATTCAAGGTGGAAGGAAGCAATATTTTATATTACTTGCCGATCAACATTATGTTATTGAATTACTTTCAAAATTGATTTCGGTGTTTGCAGAAGGTTTGCATCTGCTTGGGGTGATGGTTTTTTTCATCTTGTGTTTTGTACGAGTCTGTCTAGTCGATGTGGGCGCTTAATTATGTGCCATTGAGGAATATTCTATAAAGATAATGTAATATAATCCTCGTTGCAAACAATCGCAGAGAGCAAGGTGTTCAGTCTTTAAAGTTAACTGCCGAAATGTGTTCGAAATACGATCTAGTTTGATAGTTTTGAAAAGGTGACTCCAGGTGAATGAATTTGGCACGTTCCTTATTAACCCGACGCACATCTTTTGCACCTTTGCCCCATATTTTGGAGATGGCCCTATTATTATTAATCATAACTGATACAAAGATATGGATTTCGGCCGCAGATGAAAAAGGGTTATTGTGTGACATTATTGTTATGATTTCTAAAGCTTTCTTTGGAGAGGCAAGGTGTACTCATCCAAGTGTTTTGTGAAATGGCACATGCTTCAACTTTGCTTTGATCGTACTCAGTTTTGTTAAATAAAATTCAGATATAGATTTATGATAAACATCAAAGTTTAAAGTTTTGAAGCTATTATTTCATTAAGGTTTATATTGGATCATATATATTAAGGTAACAGTAAGTAAGGGTATGTTACGGGTTTCCTACCGCGTACCTATGTTGACGAGTAGCCCGACATTTCGACACAGTTGCATGCTTTATGGGAACGTTACGACGATAACCGCGATAGTATAAAACATCATGTTAGTAGGGATACTAACACATATACAGTCAAAGAGGTGTAAATCCGATTCCGAGACCAGTCTCAGCGGAAGATCTTGGTCAAGATAATCAAACTTAAAATAATTAACAAGTAGGTAGTATAGGAGAACATAGTGGAAAATACATTGGCGAAGAAGGCAGAAGACATGCAATGACGGTAATATGAAGATCGAGACAACACAATGCTGCTCACGTGGTCGAATTGAGAAGTTTTGGCGAATCCGCGCATTTTGACGTCGGCATTTCTTCAAAGGGTGATCCAACACCGACGACAGATGACGTTCGCTTGTACAATACATCAAAATGAAAGGGTGGAGTGCATTGCAATGCAATTTATAGGGGTACTTATTTGTCAGGCTTGAAACACAA
This sequence comes from Blastobasis lacticolella, assembly GCA_905147135.1. Classification (NCBI taxonomy): domain Eukaryota; kingdom Metazoa; phylum Arthropoda; class Insecta; order Lepidoptera; family Blastobasidae; genus Blastobasis; species Blastobasis lacticolella. Next base: position 13,283,637 of record LR990050.1, read on the forward strand.
TACTTGGCAAAAATCGAAAGCGCTTGCTTTGACCAGCACGTGTTCGAAACTAGACAACAAAACACATTAGGCTCTATTGTTGTTGGAATGATGAATCGTTTATGAAAATGGCGGAACGTGTTAATTGAAAGTGTTTGTCCATTTAAATATACCTATTGATTTCAAGTCTATAAATAGGTTTTTATTTATTTGGATTCGTTTTAGTATCTTCTATTATTTTCCGTTAGATATTCCCATAATTACTAACCTAAATCCTAACCTAACCTAAAACCTATCCCTACTACTAACCTAAAATGGGAACCCTGATGGATACTCTGGTTATTAGTTATAAAGCCCTTTATATTTTCAACTATTCAACTACCTTACTTTAAGCAGGATTCCTCTTTCATGTTCATGATTTCATTACATAATTTAGAAATTACTACTGATTGCCTTTACTCGCTATGAGTCAAATTATATTGGCAATGCAAATGCAAATGTGTCGTAAGTAGAGTGCATTTGGCGCTTACTTTAATCAAAATGGTTCCGAGTAGGAACCTCATTGTTTGGGTTCCGCAAAAACGAACCTATACAAACAAAGTAGTTTGCCCACTGGCGCCTGTAACATGATATGGATTGGACACACTCGCAGAATGAACTCCAAATACTTAAATTGGTAGTCCAATAAATACTACGCCCGCCGGTCCGAAAGTTTTTATCCAACGGTACACTACACCCTATTATTTTATTTTTATTATAAACTCCTTGGCCAAAAATCCCTAGCTACAAATAACATGTCTGCCACATATATCTGCTACTTACTTAATTAGACATAGACAAATCCTTTTGGCCCAAATACACATCCAAAAGACTTAAAAATTAAATTTACAAATAAAAGAAAGTAGGATGATGTGACGTCGCACTAAACTGGAAAATTTAATAATATCGAAGAAGTTGAATTATTTGTTTCGATACATTGACTTGTTGATCGAAGAGCTATCGTCGAAGTAAATAGTACCGAAAACTGTAAATAATCATTTAGGCGTTAATATTCTGATTGTGCTCTAGGACCCGCACGAGGACCCGGGGTCAGCCTTGACCATTATCTATTATTTGGCAGATCAGATAATTACAAATTACAGTAGTACCGAAACCTGTAAATGTAGGAAATAAATTTATTAATTTAATTTTCTCTCATATCAACGATACACAGAACAAAAAAACTACACGACTACTTAAATAAGAAATGTCTTAAGCCCAGCAACACACCGGCTCGTGATCCTCATACCGGCAAAACACGCCACAATAATAAACGTTATCGGAACCAATCGGATCGGAGCATTTGAAACATAAGCTCAGGTACAAATTACCAGCCGAGCTCTCGATCAATCGAGATGGTGGTCTCAGATAACACGGCACCGTCACTGTATGAAGACATAATTTAGTCAGCGGCCAACAAAAACTGCAGTGGGGAGAGCGGCCCTAGATGAACGATGTCGCATCTTGTTTTAATTAACGATACCAGGCCGCGATTGAAACGTCCTACTATGGATTAGTTTATTGCTCCTGTCGTGCCCTACATTGGTAATATCAATAAATATTGACGACAGAATCTGCCGTGTATCTGGACTCGCCCTGTTCTGGACTAAAAACCGAATTACGGCCAAATTTCATCAAAATCCGTTTGGTAGTTTTTGCGTGAACGAGTAACAAACATCCATCCATCTTTCTATCGATTAGGATTAGGATACGATTTAAAATTACGTAGCTTTCCTACTAATAAACTTATGGACGAAGTAAACAGTGAGTGTGTAAGTTCTAGTGTATATAAATAAATAAATATAAATATTCGTGGACAAATTCACACAGCGCCATCTAGCCCCAAACTAAGCAAAGCTTGTACTATGGGTGCTAGATAACTGATATACTAACTAAATACTTTTTTTTTTTTTTTTAATATTTATTACTTATTATACATAGAACACCCAGACCCGTCACAGAAATTAAAATTCATCATTTCAATTTCTGCCCGGCCGGGAATCGAACCCGGGACCTCTTGCGTGGCAGACCATTGACCATTGCACCACTCAGGTCGTATATGTGAGGTCCTTTGAAACAGATAGAGCAAATGTTGAAAAATCATCTCAGAAGACCTCCCGTAACCGCAACCGTGGATAATGTCATTTGAAATAATGAATACTGACTAATCAGTCATGAGAGCGTGAAAATTATTACAAAAGAACTTATATTGTCGGCTTTAGTAAAGGACTGGGATGCTACTTATAACTTTTATATTGACGTAATGAACCGTCTCAACTTCCTGTGCACTTCGATTGAGACTTCGCAACCCGGAAATGTCGTTGTCGCAAAAGGAAAGGGTGACTGTACAGATATGAATCAAAATTTTACGCTTAATTGGACATTTTGGCTGAGATTTTGCAAAGGAGATAACATTTCAAAGGGAATGTCATTGTAAATTATTGTAAGTCATATACGTAGATACAAAGGTTGAAGATTTAAAAGAGCATCACAATTCCTCTGATGAAATAGTTTTGTTGTAAAAGCTCTGCTTACAGCATAGTGCTTACAGATTGATAGTAGCAAAACTAAATATTCTTGAAACGATATAAATATTTAGATAGACCTTTACATAGTTGCATTAAATATTTTACCTCACAAACTAATTGGTCCACAGTTCATTTGCCCGTGAATCATGTTCGACAAGAGTTACAACAGATATTAGACCATAAAACTTGTTTCTCATCACTGGCCTGGCGGGAGATTGGCGCCCACCCATAGGTGTGGACAGCTCATAACCGAATTATAGACCGGACTGGTCGACGTATAGACCGTAAACGTCACTAAATCAACCAAATGTGTTATTTGTTTAGTCTCCCTTTGATGCGCCGCTGTCTCACGCAGGCGACTCACTGCGTGTGATCTCGATTTACGTATAGCGATAATGACCTCTTGCTGTGAATTGGGTTCAGCTTTTTTTCTAATTACTGGCCATGCCTATTGTCTAGATAGAAAGTGTTCGGATTATACCACAGCGGTATAGAAGTGGCAGGGCTGGACTGAAATCAGATGAGTTTCGTACGCGAATGACTTAACCTTGAAATTCGCTACCAACGAATTTACAGATAGCTATCGACGATATATAACATAAGCTAGTTCATCTCTGACGCGCTCGTGTCATTAAATACGAAGCCGAAAGTAGCCGATGTGCATTATTTACTGCCTTAGATTAATAATAATAAAATAATAAAAATTTTATACATTAAATCTTATGGGATACATTTACATTAAATTTTAACGTGTAGAATAATATGTTGAAAAGGTAATATCTAAATTGCCTGAACTAGGATAGCGACGAATTCAGACGAAAAATTAAAAGTCGAAAAAGTACAAAAGGCGAAAATTCAACATGAAACAATTACTAATTATACAGAAGTAATCATAAGCAAAAAAGAATAATACTATATAATTATAATGTAATCGATATTTTATACTAAATTAACCTAGAACTAACAGTAAATTCTCTGTATCTTCATACGAAGAATATTATGTATGTATTTATTTATAGTATATAATTATTGTGCACGTCGTATCTGCGTATATTTATCATATCTCTCTTTTTGTAGGCCTGCTGGAAGAGATTTCTTTTTGAGATAAGTAGTGCCTGTTGTCTAATATCTAATTTGTACTATCTCTTTAATTTTCTTGTGTACAATAAATTGTTAAATAAATAAATAAAAAATGACATCTTTTGGAGAGCATCTTGAACCATTTTCTTACAACTACTGTAACTGTATATGGAAGGGCTTACTGTTGTTTTAGTACCGTGGACGTGCGTGTTTGTTTATTAGTTTTTAATACAAACAATTGTCTTACAGTTAATACATTACAAGCTTTATACAGCAACACCGGACCGGATTAGATAGAGGAAGAGACGAAAAGTAGAAACCTTAAAAACAGCTCTCTGGGCTCTTTCAATATTTATTATTAACGTTTTACCTACCCCACCCCACGACGTAATGCAGTAGGTTAATATTGATTGGCAAAGTGAGAAATAAACCTGTTTTATTAGTCACTGCATCCCCTACTCAGGTCAGTAAAGAATAGGCAAACCAGGAGTTGGCGAATAAGGAATTAGCGAATAAAGAATTGGCAAATACGGAAGTTGGCAAAAGTGAATAAAGTGTCAGTAAAAAAAGCCTTTATGTCCTTAATAAACGTTAGTAGATGTTTAATATATTTTGGCGATTTAATATTTGCCGCATTAGTTGCTTTTTACCAGCTTGATCACTGCGGTACAGTATATAACGTCATAAATGTCGTATAATGGCACAGACCATATAAAAATAATAACGATCCATGCTCTTAACGTCCATCTTTATCTTAATCAGATTCTTTCAACGGCTGTTCATTTAAATTTTAGTGATGATCACAAATTTTAAGACCGTCGTATTTACGTCTCAATATCAGCAATAAGTACTGCATTACTTTACCAAAATCGACTACCAAAAGCAGCCTTAATACAGTTGAAATAAATAAACGATTTGTTCGAAACAACCGTGAGACACGTAAGCGTTTTGCATATCGACGACACGATAACCGCAACGATGCCGCATGATACGAATTTGGTAGCAAATGTCTTGTTGAGCATGAGCATTAAGTACTTTTCGTATTTAGGTATGTGAGCAGTTATTTAGTATAAAATATCATAATTTTTAAATGCAAAGTTCGTGGTTTTGGAACGTATTGATCATAGATTATGGGGCGAACAATTATACAGACTAAATTTTATCGAAGTCTAGTATCTTATATTATAAATTACTAGTCGACACGGCGCGATTACGTTCACGTATACGTACTTTACCCCTACCTACACTTTTTTCTTGCTTATAAACCTTCCTCTTGAATCACTCTATCTATTGTTGAAAACCGCATTAAAATCCATGGCATAGTTTAAAAGATCTAACCGTACGTAGGTACATAGATAGGGACGGCAGAAAGCGACTTGTTTTTAATACAAGAAGTATGAAGTTTTTTTGTCGAACCCTCAGCCAATGAGTCAAATTCTCTCAGGCTGACACATCAAATGTCAAAGTAGCGAACAAAAGAATTAAAGAAATTGAACTATCTAGTTGATTGTTTACAAACGGAATTGTCGGCGACCGTGAAACCGTGCGTTTCCACCGACGACAGCTCTTGTAAATCTATCTTTGATAGCGATCTTGATGTACGAACGGATGCAAAACGTACTCCTGCCGCGGTTTCTTGGTTTGATTTAAGGAAATGTTGCATCCCTGGATGCGAGTAAGTAACGTATTCGACATGGAATAATTCCAAGCACAAGACAGCTTATCAACTAGTGATCTCAATTGTTTGCTGCAATCATTCGATGACCGATATGTAGATTTGGGAAAACCGATGGATTTTCGACGAATTTAGCCCGATTTGAATACAAAGATGGGTGTGTCAAATTTTTTGTATGATTGATTGGCCTATGTCCAGCGGTGGACGGCGGTGGCTGAAATACATACGTATGGCGTACTATTTTTGCTTATTGCATAACAATATTTTAAAGGAATGTTGCCTAACGTATTCCACAAATTAACAGAATGGTAAGATTAAAATGAAACACTTTCTTATAACATACTAATATTACTTTCTGGTAACCCCTTTTTTAATATAACTAAAAACTCGATTTCAATATTAAATCTAATTTACAAAGTATGCCTATTCATAAAAATTAAAAATACATTCTCGCCTCATAAATCCAAGGTGCGCACGCGGCTTCAGACCGTGGCTGGTTAAATTTATTGGGGTCCAATGCAAACAAAGCCACTATCCCACTGCGTCGCTTATAAAACAAACAACACGTGTGATTTGTGGAGAAAAAAATGCATAATAAACATATAAACAACCCTGAATCGCAATAAGAGTGAAAATATTCGAAACGCGTTTACTACTTCATACTAGATTTTAATTCAAAGACATTCCCAAAAAATTGCGTAAATATTTTTTTGTTACGCGATTTTGTGCCGTTTTTTGCCCAGCACATTATCACCTCGTTCGGTTATTGACAAGCGCGCGTTGCCCAGGATTACAGTTCATGTCCATAACGAGAGGAATCCAGATTTTGGCACGTACGTTAACGATCTACCCTCTGTCGAGTTGGCAGATGTTATTTTCGGTCATTAGAGCCAAAAAAACAAATTTATTAATAACCACACCGTTTGTGTACAAAATTGATTACCGACGCTTCTGAAGTCAGCCGTCTGGCCACACCCGTGTGAACTCTGGAAATCAAAATCAAGTAATGTCTAATCAAATACACAAGCTCTCTCCCTCCCGCCTTCACAGGCATCCGTAAGAGGGAAAGAGATGAGGGTTAGGAAGTAAATGGCACATCCACTCTTCGTGACTGCGTTTGATTGATGAACAGAGAAAACGCCTCGAGTGAGTTAATCACGCCCAAAATTTAATTTAGCCGAAGTATTATGAAAATGTGATACCCCATAAGAAAGCAGGCTCTTATTACCCACGGAAATTTTGTTTGTTTTTGGGCATTCTTGTCATTACATTGAGAAAGAAAAAGTTGATAACTGATCGCTTACATTAAAGGTAGTTAGGAAGTTGTGCCGCGATCGCGTTCTAATGTTTTTTATGTGCATCTGATGCGAGACAAAATAATCTTACCCTAAACATTTTCATTCAGTTTAATTTCCAAGTACTATTTGCGTATAGTTGGTAACTTAAGTTGTCCCTGCCCTACCCGGGGTCCTCCTTGCTAGTTCACTTCTACCACTTAGCTCAGTCTTCAGCATCCTTGATGGTGAGTTTGTTTGTTTGATCCCGGGCCCTCGTGCCCGAGAGCACAACCTGTACTTCAGTACAGCGTACAGCGTTGCCACTTGTTATGAGCATCATCTTTGTTTGATGATGAGTGACAATGCAACTATTAATATATTTTCATTACATAAAATCTAAACGAACCAATGTATACAAAAAAAAACTTTAAGTATTTTGGCCTAATCTCGTTATCCCATGCCCAAAAAATTGTGCCCCAAAGGATGTCTTTAAAGCATACTCCTGTTTTTTTCCTCGTAAGCCATAAACAGCGACCTGAGCGCCATTACGGTCACCTCAAACGTTTAGTGGAACTGAAATTAAGTTAAACGTCCCTATTAAGTCCGTTTAACGCTAGACCAATTCCGTACTATAAACATAATGCTTTTAATCATACATGATACCACTTGTATATTCGTATCAACTAGAACTGGGGAAACAATAGAGTTGTATCGCTTTTAGGAATTATGTATTAAGCCTAATGTTTTAAACTAAAATGTACGCTGTGAGAAACCCGAAACATACCTTTAAAATGTATATATTAAGCATTTTACAAAACATTTTGTATCTAAAATATATAGGGTTAGAAACGAAATTGTGATGGTTTGTATATCGGAATTTGCACATGTTCATGATTCATCGTATAAATTATGAATTAATTCTTTCTTCCAATACCTACTTACCTACAGATCATACGACTTATAATCAATGAACAATTCTAGCTCCTAATTCCCGTGGCCCGAGACGCGCTAAAACGTTAAATTGAAAAAGACACATTTTATTAACACATAGGTCATAGAAGGAAAGACCAACAGTTATTGATAAAGCACATTTATATGACTAAACTAAAAGATAAAAAATACCGTCATGGGGCTTTCCTCTATTCAAACCAATTGATCCTTCTATTTAATATGTTTACTTCTTTCACAGAAGATGTGAATATCCAAATATGTGCAGAAAACTAAACGCAACATCTACTCTATCCCCACCTGTGTCTTGGCCGAGGTCAATCGCTCATCATTTCAAACAATTACGCATAAATAAATAGATAATAAAGTAAATTGAATTCCTAGCCGCGTAATCGCCCACGACGCTGGTGATCCCGTAGTAATGACACCGGAACCCTTTGAATTATGTTGAATCACTTAAATGATCCCTTAAACAAATAGTGATGGAGCATCTCCGACTTTTAGGGGTCTTATAAAATCGGAACGCAGACCTTTCAAGGAACTAAGGTTACACTCGGTGACTAATTCTCTTTGAGTAATTTCTGTAAAATTATATTTAAGTGATTCACTGTCCACAGTCCACATGAGAGTTGTGACGACATTGTCATGTGGTCTGTAGGCCTGTTAAAATCTTCTTTTTATTATATCACCTAATTCGCACCTAATAGAAAAGATTGGCATTCAAAGTTTATCCCCACGATAAGAGGGTGCGTGCCTGGAAACCTATCTCACAGGTTTAGTATCTAACTTCTTGTAATATTTATTTGTGTTGAAAATAAAGCATTATTTTATTATTATAGGTACCTAAGAAGTAGGGTAGAACTGCACCTACCTCTCGAGTCTCGACTATGGGTATCGTATAGATGATAGAGGCTACCTAGGTAGCACCAGGGAAGGTCTCTCTAGACACGGGAAGCTGATTCGGGGTGCCAGTCTAATGCCAATCAGATGAGAGTGTGAGTTAATTGGTTGCATTACTGCGGGTAATAAATATCAGTTAAATTAATAACCTGCTAGTACTTTCGTGGGTTAAAAAATTGCGATAGCGCTTGTACCAATGTTTTAAATCGATCTTAATATCATAACCAAGAAGGTTTTTTTAGATATTTACGAAGACAATGTCACTCCATTATACAAGTCAACAAATACAACATAATATAAATTATAAAACAACTGAAAACAAAAAAATTATCTCCTTCACATCCCTAACTTAACAATCCAATACGTCGCTTTGGACGTAGGTATCCTGTAAAGTACTTCCCCAGTCGTGCGGCTCCAATTCTAACATGCGTAATATTCACAACGCCCTACCTCTTATCCATATACTAGTTAGGACTAACACACTCCCACTCCCTGTCAGTACGAGTGTCGCGTCTTACGTCACTCCAGGTACAACTTGCCCGTTATCAGGGCAGATGCGTGCAACTTGTTATCGGGAGACGCGTGGGCGTACTTACAAGCGAAGGTGCCGCGTGCCGCCGTCAAAGCGGCCCATTGTTGTCAACCCCTGCACGGCAGCGCGAAGTTTGTTGCCAACCACTTCCTTGTTTACGTTTGTTTGCGGTACGGTCAGCGGGCGAATGCGTGGGACGTGGATTCCCACGCCCCACACGTTGATTCATACAATAAAAATTAATTAAATTAAGTGTTAATTTTTGCAAAGATTTTTTATTTATTTAGAATCTTAGTGTTTAAACATATATTTTATTTTACCAAGGAAAAGAAGGAGAAAAAATGCATTAATCTAATATATAAAATTCTCGTGTCACAGTTTTCGTTGCCATACTCCTCCGAAACGGCTTGACCGATTTTGATGAAATTTTTTGTGCTTATCCGGTATCTATGAGAATCGGCCAACATCTATTTTTCATCCCCGTAAATGTTAGGGGTAGTCCACCCAAAATTTTTATTTCTATTTTTTTATGATACAACATACAAAAATACATACAATCCTCAATTATTTATATGGCAAAACAACGTTTGCCGGGTCAGCTAGTATAAATATAACTTTAAAAAGTTATGCACATCGCTGTCCTCAGCGATTGTGCCTAGGAAGCAGGGTTGCCTCGCTATTATTTATTTTAAAATTTGCTTCGTTTTTATTTAGTTACATTGTTATAATCATTCGTTGTAAGAATAAGGGATACTCTTTGTGTATCGCCAAAAAAGGCGAAAGGCGTACTCAAGATCTGTGCCGTAGACTTTCTCGGAAAACGCCGTTATTTTATTTTCCACTCCACACTGCCGTTGATCTTGCAATCGCTCGGCACTGGACTTTCTAGGTTTTTAAATTCTTTATGATGCAAACTTTCATTAGATTTGCACTTAGTATAATTTCAAGCATATTTACGATTCATATCATTAATTTTCAATGTTTTTACAATTTTAAATTTAATAATCGGTCCCTAAGTACTTCCCCGAGCGGCTCTAATCCTAATATGCCCAACATTCACTACACCCATTTCCATGTATATTCTCACGTCAAAATAAAAGTAAAGTAGCGGACTTACAGTCAAAAGCTAAATTATCTGTAATAGTTAGGTAGGTCTGTGAGCAGTCTGCAAATATTATAATTCTTACCGCTGCCACTACAGATAGGCTATGGTAAACAGTTTGTGCATCTCGAACATACAAAGCAATATGCTTGTCCATACACATGCCCATTATAAGTACGACGAATAATGCTAATAGGCTATTATATGGGTGTTTTTATTATTATTAGGGCATACATATTCTACTAAGTCTTATTTAAAATGATTGAATAGTGCTTTTCTGCCGACCTTACCTATATTACAATCAGTTTTAGCGAGTGAGCTAAGCATTCAGGAATAGAAAATTCTAATTTTACTTAACGTTGAATCATTCTGACCCATAACATATTGTATGACTAGGGATTTAAAGCACAAACTTGATAAAATCTGTAATTTGTAAATAAGGGGTGGATGGTGAATCATTTTTAGTGTTTAATAGTAGAACACCCTCCTTCAATCATTGTTGCAATTTAACAGCCCATTTGAAGCAATTACTTAAATTATTGTTCAATGTATTCTACGTAAGAGTAGAAAGGGGTGCGTTATGATTTAAACTACAATGTATTGTACTATGTACTACGACTAATGCTAAAGTACCTTACGTAATTTTACATACTACGTAAATGTAGCCATCCACAAATACATGTACAAATAAATAAAAGATTAAAGAGTACCGCCATTAGCAACATGTTGATTAACTTCTAGATAAGCAGAAACAAATCGAACTCCATTTGATTTTGCCGGAAGAGAAAGAAAATTAGTGCCAGGATTTAAGATTAATTTTAATAACACATTTAATTAGGAAAACAACTAACATTTAATTAAAAACCATTATTTCAGACATTTTAAAAATAGTCAGGTCAGGTAAAATATAATAATCAATGTCAAAAGTAAAAATAAAACTATTAAATATAGATATCTGTATTTTCTTTTAAACTTCGTTGTATAAATTGAATCCACTCAAGTATTAGCACAGAATATTAATACTGTATTTGGTATATAGTGTACGATATACCATCTGAAGCGGACTATTCGAAAAAACGTCAGAAGACCATGCGAATCTTCGAAAACTATATTTTATTACCATTTTAATGACCATCTTTGATTAATGCCGGCAGTTGGAAAGGCATCCAGGTAAGGGATGAAGGGTTGCGGCCACCCCCGTTGTCTAACGAAATTACACACTCATTAGTTCCTAACTATTTTTATTTGTTTTTTCCTACCTACTCTTATAAAATCGCGGCGAAGGCTTTGTCGTTATTTCACCTTTAAAAAATTCAATGAAACGGGTCACTTGGTGCACAAAAAGAGCCTTTTGATATATTTTAGCGATTCTAGTTCTTAAGACTTGGGACGTAAGAGCGATAGTAGAGAACTGTAACAATGAATTCCGTTTGTTATAGTTATATTGTCCGAAGTCAAACAGTCGTGTTCCGATGTGTGGTAAATTTGTTTCCTGTCTGCTTGGATCTTTGTCGAAAACGTGTGAATTAGTCGTTTTATGATTGTTTTGTTTCCAACTCAGAGTCTTTGGCTATTGCTTTTTTACATTTGTTTTCCTAATTGTGCTAAATGAAGTCAATCCGTCTAATTTTACGTCTCAACTTATTTGCAAGGTTTTCATTTATTATGTTCTATTGCTACTCCTACCTTTATAGATTACGCTACAACATATCCGGATTTTGCGACAAAAACCAAGATATTTGCGTGGAAACTCTTATAATTTGATCATGAAATCCATTTGAATAGGCTCACGGAAAAGGCGGGAAAATTTGTAAGCCTCACACCATGAAATTCAAACTATACAGCCTATACATCTACTGTTAAAAAAACACTACGGGTAAGTGTTTAATCTCCATTCATTATCATATAGTGTACGATACGGGAAATCACTTATGGTAGTAATTTATTGCGTCCGAGCCCAGAGCGAGTGTGTCCTGTATTTAATTTTGGCGGCCCAGAGAACTTTAGCCCTACATCAAGTGCCTTATCTATAGTTAAACCAATAACGCACTTCCTGCTGAAGTTTTCCTAAAGGAGTATTTCCATATAGGTTACGCCCTATGGTAACTGCTACTGCTAGGCTGCGGTGACAGCTTACCATCAGGCAGACCGTCAGCTTGTTTTCTTCGATCGGCGTTCTACTTTTCTGGATCGCGGTTGGCTGGATTGTCCGGTGTGGACCCGGCTGAGCCATTCGTAAAGCGGACTGATTGGTATTGCAAACGTCAATGGGCTACGGTAACTCCTTACCATCAGACGGGCCGTAAGCTTGTTTTAAACCTTAATTGTCGTCGACCTGAGTGTTTCAGTTGGTCCGCCACGCAGACGTGCCGGGTCCGATTCCCGGCCGAGCAGAAATTGAAATGATGAATTTTAATTTCTGTTACGGATCTGAGTGTAGTATGTACCTATAATGAGTATGTATTTAAAGAAAGTAGTTTATCAGTTATCTACACCCATTACACAAGCTTTGCTTACTTTAGGGTTAGATGGCGCTGTGTAAATTTATCCAAGCAATATATGGACCTAGATGGCGCTGTGAATTATATTACTTAATTGTATAAAAAAACCAGAGACGCCACCAATTCGTTGCTCGAGATACCACTAACCCTTTAAATAATCCCTTGTCACAGTCCAAAGAAAAAGCCACCCAAAACCCCGATCCAAATACCCGCCACTACCTCGCACTACGAATATGACCCCGCACATCCTTTATCGCGTTTAATTCTTTGCAAGATAATAATTAATAAGCGGCGAGCTCGCTCGTGACCACCGAAGGGTGTCGTGACGGCGGGCTCTCTGACCCTGCAGATTGAGATATCAAAATTCGCGTCCAATCCCACGTTCAGTGATGCTCGTTTGTTTTATTAGAGCGCCCAGGACAGACCGCCTCTGGGTTTGTTCGCTCGCTAATAAGTTAGGCGGTATAGGAGGCGGGTAGGCGCAATATCGGTATTGTATCGAGTGGGAGATTTAAATGTTTTTAATGTTGCGTGTAAGTGAAACCAAAGAGTGTAGATAAGCAAGCTTAGGTATACTTTTTGGGGGAAACATTTGACAATTTATTTTTATTTTTATATGATCGGGTTATAATATAACCTATATTTTTATTTTATATGTAGATCTCAATCATAAGCAAAAATAATAATTATAATACACGCGTACATATGATATATGTACTTTTATTTTCTTAACCTATCATCTTCACTTACTTCAGATATGATGTAAAAAAATCTGAAACACCCATTAAAACTTTTCTGGTTTGAAACATTCACCACAAGATTACAAAGTCAAAATACTAATATCTATTTATTTATTTATTTTTATTTATTTGCTTCGACAAAGTTATTACAGTAATAATGTAAATACAATATGGACCCGGTAGGGCGCAGCAATTTGGGAGGGAGGAGGCTTATGTCAAAATATAGCACAATAAAGTAGGTAAGTACCTACTATTTACTCTATCTCCCCCTTACCGTAATCAATGCCATATACCTACTATAATCAAAAATTATTTTTAACACAGCTAAAGCCACTGCCAATTCTATTTTCGTATCCGCAGTAACATTCTCCTATCTGCAATCTTCTGATCTCTGTTAATTGTTTTTGTACAATAAACAGTCGCAAGCGCATCCAAAGCGCGCAATGGGTACGCTTCATCGATAACCGATGATCTGATTTATATTTGAACTGATATATATCATTTCCTAGAGCGCTTTAGACGTGGTGAGAGAATGTGTTGCAAATTACTATGATTCACTTATTGCGTTGGGCGAACTGAGGCCTTATTCATAAGCGTGTGTTGTTTACAGTCCGACTTTATCCATTATTTTTATAATGACTAATAACACCAGCTGGTTCCTCATAGTTTTTCGAACCTAATAGGTACTCCAGAAACTCTTTATAGTGCCGCTGAATATACCTAGAAACTTATAGTGTTGGTAAATATGATATGAAAAAGAACCCCTTTAAGTGTCAATACTGTGATTATGAATTCACTTTACTTATCTTTCCTGGAATACACATTTTAAAAGTTATGTTCGATATATCGATGCAGTTGCATGTATCATGGTCACGGGACGACTGGAAAGCTGCGAGCGCCGGGCACACCTACCGGGGACATATCTTTAGAATGTGTAATACTAACGGCAATAGTTTAAAATATTGTTTCCTGGAAAAATCTTGCAGAAACCACTCTCCGTTCTTCATACATTCGACATAAGCTTGAAATGATGCCGCAGTTCTTCTTGTCATCTCGTTGTACGACACTCACCCCATAGTTTCTGGCGTAGTAATTAAACCTACATTAAAATATCAAGAGTGCCCAAGATATCTTTATAAAATCAACAGTGGGCACGTTCGCGCTTGCGCCGGCGCTGCTGCGGCGCTAAACAGATTATCCAATGTTTACTTTGGCCCCGAGCCAAGTTTGAGCCACTTAATTCCACGAGACCAATCTAGATAAAGCAAGGGAACACCTCTCGACAGTGCCTTATGGATTTGTTCTTTAGTACCTGAACATACAAGAAGGCGAAGAACTTTAAATTGTAATAAAACAAAGAAAAAATATTTTGTATCAGTTAAACTAGCTTTATTGGAAAGATTATTTTATGGCATTTATGTTTAAATATAATTTCGGTATGTGGCTGCCGTGACTGGCGCACAGATGGCCCAATTTGGATATCCTATTTTACACCTTACAACGAAAGTCCATAAAATCAAGTAACTACTTATGTCTATGTCTCTATACTTATGTATGTAAGACAGCAAAATGTCTCGGGCAGGTTTCCTGTCAGTAAATAAGTATGATCATAACACAGAGCGAGTTTTACAATTATCAGATTGAAAACAAAGAAAAACAAAACTATCAATAAAGGCAGTAGTAACAGGGTTTGCACATGTTACTGTATTTAACCGCGTCAGGTGATCTGTGTCGATTGTATTATTTCAATCGTTGCAAACACTTTTTGCGATTTGTCCCACGATTCGATTTTCTATTGAACCTTATCGCTCTTGGAATAAAACTGTATATTCGATGACTCTATCAAAGCATCTGTAAATGCGTTTGGTCGTCAACTTGTTGAAACTTTTGTCAAGTTATCTGGATTGAATCTGCCGCTCGGTTTTACGGTAATCGTGGTCTTCGTACATTCGTTCTGAAAGTAAATAGGCCAGGTTAAGCATTCTGATCCTTATCTCGATACCTATTACGGCTGCCATTTTCGACCGCACTCGGATATTTCGGATTCAGCGGGGAAATTAATGGCAATTTAAAGGAGTCATCAGTATTAACTATAGAAGACAGTTAATTTCAAGTGTTTTGCCGTTGAATTTATTGAGTTTATTTTAAGCATCAGATATAAATGCCTTGTGACCATTTGTTACAGCTATTTTATTATGCTTCAATTCCACATTCTATACTTACGTATCAAAGGCGAGCTTATTCCACAACGGGGTTATTGTTCAGGTTACTACGTGAAGCTGTATAGAGCTTCCACCAGGTATATACCGTCTCTATGACACAGACGAACTAACCGTCTCTGTAGAAGAGTAATAAAAAGAAAGTGCATAATTTTTTGGTATTGCCATCTTTTAATTATAATAGAATATAAAGGTAAAAATTAATCTGTAAAATATGTTACTCAAATTGACTACTTCGAAACTTTAAGAGTCTTAAAATTACATGCTTAATTTGATTATTATGGACGTACTTAAATCTAGACAAGGATTAAAAACAAATATTTTTATAAATAATTGTTACTCGTATTCACTTCAGTATGGATTTTGGTTATTTTTGGTAACATTATTCCAAACAGTATGTCGTTGCAATACTTGCGATAAAGCTTCTGGTTCCTCAAATAGGCACTAAAAATGCAAGTCGTACGGCCTGTACCGCCCGCCCATTGAGGTCTGGGCCCACTTCCTTACATGCGTGAGTCGAATTGGAACAAAGGCTTTTACAGGAGTACCTATTAAGGTGACTTCGTCTTTCGATTCAGAATCCGTATGTACTTTTTAGGGTTCCGAACCTGTAAAGGTAAAATGGTCACTGTGTTGTCTGTCTGTCTAGAATCTAGAACTATCGGATACTCAAAACTTACACCCGTATTCACAAACTAGATTTTTTTAACACGGTAAAAAATTTAAAATTTTGGTCATAGTTACGTATGCGTAAGTATCCTAATGCAATTTTTTCTGAAATATCTTCAATGTCACGCGTCTTTTTACAGTATTCAATTGTGAACGTAAGTTTGCCTGTTATTGGATTTACATTTAAGTGTTAAAGATCTTTCATGTAACAAAAATTGTAAATCTGTTTGCAAATAAAATAAATAAATAAATAAAATTGTGTATTCACTGTGCTCGTCTGCTAATTAAACGCACTACGTTAAATACGGCGCTATGATTGGAAAACTTCGTTCATTTTGACAGACGCATAGTACCGATCGCAACTCAAATATTGCATGTTGGAACCCAATCCGTTCGCGCGCACTGTGAGACGTCATAGAAAGTATAATGTTGAGTGTAATATTTTCACCCTCGTAATGTCATTCTGTCAATGTCTGAAACCTATTATGTATCTGTGCGTTGCACGTAACTTCACTGTCGCAAATATCTTTGACATTCTGGCAGTTTGACATTTAAACTTGACATTACATGTAGGATTTATTTTATTTTGAAAGAGACGTCTTTATTTTATTACGAGTTTGTTTTAAAGGTGGAAAATTATCTCATTTTCGCAAAAACTAAGATATAATCTTCAGTTGCGTCCAGAGGCCTCCCTGATTATGGACCACGACATAATCAAGGATCCCGGCAGCAAAGGGGACAAGACACACGACATATACACGTGTGCAAGACACAAGTCAGCCACGTAGCGGGTCTGTTTTCAATCCATTTCGGGTTTAGTATACAGCGCGCATGATGGCGGCCCCGAAATGGTGGCAATGGATTAGCTACATCAATGTCAAACGGCCGACACGCGCGGCTCCCACCCAACGGTCTGAGTGCCAATTTATTTTTAAAAATTAACCTGTCTGGCGCTACCCATCTTCAAATTGGTCCCAACAATTTCGGCCCACCAAAAAGGTTTAATGCACTAAGTGAACATGACTTCATTATGAGGAATAAAAATTATGGAATTGGGGTCGGGCGTTGTAACTTTCCTTGTTTTACGTGGTACCTACATAATTTTATGTGGCTATTTTCATTATTTTTCATTTTGAAAATTTATTTATCAAGACGAATGTAGCAATATCTAACTTGCGGTAGAACACTGACATCCAACTTACAGGCTACTACCTAGTTTGGATTTCAGGGTTCAAGTATAATTAGCAACCTAGCATAATTAGCAAACCAAGTATAATTAGCAATTGACTCTATTACACCTAAAACTGTTTGTACAAATCCTTGTGGAATAAAGTGATATATTTTTTATTTACATTTTTACATAATATATTCAAGAATAGAGAAATATATTGAATTACTTAAATATGACAAAATTATTGTGCTCTCGACATGTGTTTGTCTTCCAATCACGTCAAAACTGCAGAGAAGATTGAGATGATTTTTTTGAAAACTGATATTAGGTATGTTACACCCTACTTACAGAATTTAAACACTTTTCCTTGTACAAGCAAACGCGAGCATAGAAATATGTAGGTAAGTAGCTATGAGCTTGCTTCTAGGAAAGAAGCAACCCGTACTTTCCTACCGGTCAACGCTTGCGCAGATGTGCACTGTGACACCTGCCCTTCGACAATTGCCACCTCTCTTTCCTTCATTAACATTACACATATCTCCATCCCTTTTCTATCAATTGCCTCCATCGACTAATTACGTACACCACGTATTTTTTATTACGTATTAAAAATTATGTATCCAGATTTTTGCTGTTTATCGTTTCATTGGTCTGCTTCAGAATTAATGGACACATTAATTCTACGTTTGGGATGTTTATTTTTGTATTTTCTACCTTTTTAATATTACGTCTGTTATTTTATTAGTAGGTATTTCAGTGTAATTATAACATTTCTAGCCGTCCGTTTGTGTTAACATTCTCTTCACAACCCGTGGAACCTTGTAACTTTTCAGAAAAAATGTGCTTCTTATTATATGCTAATAAAAGTTTTCGAAATCGCTTTAGCAGGTTATACAATCAAACAAAAAACTCTTTAGCTTTATATAATATTGAAGATAGATTATAGATCATCGCTTAGAGTCATAAGACGACTTGAAGTCCTGGTAGAATACATAATAGGTAATCTATAGAAATGTACAAATCTAAATATCAGTTAAATTGCTTATTTACTTATGTAACGCTTGGATTACCTGATGATCTAAAAATAACTCATTGCAATGATTTTCGGCTAATTCACTTTACAACACTGGTACAACAGAACACCATATACAATTATTGAACAACACAATCAAAAGTAACAACACAAAACAATTCAGTAGGTAACTCATAAAGCAGGTGTCGTTTAAGTAGCTAGGTAGGCTACCTACAACAATTATTAATTTTATGAATAAATTATAAACACGTTCCGTAACAGAACGAAAATATAGCTACAAGTGAATTTAACTTTTATTGCCTTGAAAAATGTTAATATTTGATTAATACTATAATTAGGTACATATTTTTTTTCGTCGTACAAAGACAAGTGTCTACATTCGCAATGAATGTAAGTAGTACTGAGATCCCTCACTCTGAAACAGCAAAAACGAACGCAATACCTATAAGTACCCATTCAAAACAAATTAAGCATCAATATTAATTAAAAATAACTGTAGGTCCACTGCAAGAGGATAAATGCATTACCACTTCTAGAACATTTTGCTTTGCCGCTACAGCAACATTCACAGTATTTTGTGTATCTTTAGCTAGAATCAGGTTGCTAAAAGAAGCGAGCATTAGCTGTAATTTTTTATATAATAGGTAAATATTTAATTGATGAATGCTAAAACAACCGTTTGACAACTGCACTGTAGTGCAAACGAAAATGATTCTTAAGGTGGTCATTATGCACTTGCATTGTACATATTTTTTAATTGTTTATATATCTATGGGCTGTATCTTGTAAGTAATTGTTAGAGTTTTATAGGCCTACTGGTTCTGTACCTGTTACAAGTTATCCCAAGTGCACTCGATCAGCCCTTTGTTCTATGGACTTGATAAACTAGTCACTAAAACAATGAAAAAAAAACTCTATTATAACCTTTGTAAAGACGTGTTTATTATGAACGCCGCGTTAAGTTTTTTGATACGTTATTAACTACCTATTTCACGAAGCGAAGGGAGATAGCTTTAGCTGTATAATGTCTTTGAAGGTTTTCCTTGTCTGACTTTGCTATGTGTAAGTTTGCGTCGCCTCAATAATAAATCACGTGTAATTTTATTGTAACATACATATATGTAAATATTGTTACAATTTATTGGGGAGTAAATCTTGAAATAATTTAAAATAATTTCTAAGCAGGCATTTGACTGCCATCTCACTCGGTGCGATGTACATGCGATGCGACGATGCGGTCATTCGGCTTAAAATGCGGTATATTATGCCTGTCCCAACAGTCTCTTCCTTTTATAGGGTATTTTTGTTTACCACACTTGTATAAAAAAATATTTTTCCTAAACCTACATTAGTAGTACACCACTATCTAGTTATCAAAACGCAACACAGAAGACGTGTTCACATCCTGTCCATTAATACGAAAACCAATAAGCCATTGAACGGGCTAAACCCGTCTCCACACGCGCCTCTGTCCCGTAGTTTCAGCGGGCAGGTGCTCACCGGCGCACACTTCTTTCATTAAAATTAATACCAATGTCGCGTGTGCACATTCTTACTCGATAACGCCTGGTCGTAATTAAGGTATGGTTTAAAACGAGCGGACCTGTCTGGCGGGCGCGCGCGCGCCACGCGACTCCTGCGCAGCTCGCGCCAACGGTACCTCGGGAGCGACGCAACCAGAATCTCGTTTCCCAAATTCGATTTCGCGTATCGCATACGATTTAATATGCGCTTGTTATGGTTGGATCAATTAGGGCGCGGCGTCTTCCCAAACTAACGCTGGTAGGTTACTGATTTACTGCAAGGCTCTGAGGCTGGAGAATAGTCTCGGAAGCCGATTTTCACCCCGTGACGTGATGTTATTATTATTCTGAGATACCAAAATAACTAGTTGTTCCTATTTAAGGTAATTATTAGAATTATACCATTAAATTCATACTTGTTATATTGGTACACTGTGTAACTCTTAATGAATAAATACAATACAATGCTATACTTATTAATACTCAGACCCGTAAGAGAAATGAAAATTCGTCATTTCAATTTCTGTTCAGCATGGAATCGAACCAGGGACCTCTTGCGTGGTAGACTAGTATGTTGATCACTAAACCACTCAGGTCGTCGAATATTAATGAATGCTAAGTAACGCGTATGATGGTGGAGATATCTTTTTTTGGCAATCAGCATTCGCCGCAATAACGCCCGACTAAGCGACGACCATTCCTCACCTGTCAACGCCTTTACTCCCCGATGCCAACTTAACTACCGTCGCAACCCAATAAAAACATAAATAAAAAAGCTACACCACAGTCCAAATAAGGAAACAATACTAATTATCTATTTAAGACCACCTTATCTATCTAGTTAACGAGGTATTGTAAACCAATAAAAGAATCGTACAAAGCTCGTTTGTCGGAAAGCCGAATTTCCTAGCCTTATTTATTGGCCTTCAGCCGAACAATCCCAAAACGAAACGTGAAATATAACGTACTAAATGAGACACGTTATCTCGTTATGAACCCGTTCCGCGTGCTGTCAAAGCGATACATTTTTATGCTCAATTAAAAATACCAGCACGAAAGAGACAAAAACGAA
The DNA here is from genome assembly GCA_905147135.1 of Blastobasis lacticolella. NCBI lineage: Eukaryota > Metazoa > Arthropoda > Insecta > Lepidoptera > Blastobasidae > Blastobasis > Blastobasis lacticolella. Next base: position 13,304,625 of record LR990050.1, read on the forward strand.
CCTATTCAGTTACGTCCAGTCTGGTTCACACAACGTCGAAAATTTGGTTATGGAAGCGATAAGTCGAGACCGTTCAACGGTAACAAATGCACAATGCAAAATGGAATCACGGCGCGGTATCTGTCCGTGATCAGTGTCCGCGCGTCGGATGTGTCGTGTCCGTGTCCGATGCGTGTCCGCGGCGTGCCAGCGACGGCACTCAAGCGCTCAGGGGTTACCGTCTTGACGCGGCGGGCGGCCGTAGGTGGCTGCCTTCATGGAGACAACCACATTTGCATTCGGATGCCTCGTGAGAGACGCGCGAAGTCCTCGCCGTAGGCTACTTTGTTTGTATACAATAACGGTTCGTGTTTCTTTAATATTTCTTCGCGGGTCTGATTGTTCAAGTCCAGAGGCCGAACATCTTTAAGATTTAACAATCTTAAAGATGTTTAGTCCATTTTTAAGCTATACAATATTGGGTCCTTACCTATGAAGTTGGCGTTTTATTCGCAAATACATATTGCGAATTAGTAAAAAAGTAAAAATATGAGTAAAAAAGTGCATACTTTTGTATGCCTGTAACTACTTTAAATTAGATGTAGCCTATGGATTTATTTTTTTAAATATTTCTGTAAAATATTTTTTCTTAGCAAACCTTAACCCTTTCAGAATTCATTACTGACCTATAGCTGTCAGTATTTCAATCATTTATACCCAAATATGTACACAAATTCACAATGAAATCGCAACTCATTCCTCCGATACGATATGTTACAACTCGTTGAAGGAATGCTTTATGGAGTCGCGCTTCATTGTATCATCGCTAACCACGCTCGAGGTGAAATGTAAAACATGGCCTTTTATTAATACTTAATACGTTCGCCCTTTGACGCTTGTATGAATAGCAGTCACTCAACAAATCGTTAATCAAACTATATTGGATCAGGTAGTCCCATTGTGTGATAGATGTCGGCAAGCTTTAACATATGATTTATAGGGCGGCGTAATTTTTAAATAAGGAATTAATAGCGAAGGAATCTTGAATGAGATGGGGTAGCTACCAGGAGTCATAAGTTACCTTCCCACGACAGCTACTTTGTATCAGATTGCAGTGGCATGACTAGTTATTTTAGACGTAAATTTATCTGATTTCTCGTTTCTTACTTTTATGTATCAAGCGATAAACCTAAAGAGCTCTCATCGTAGCAGATATATCAATAAAAAAATTTAAATGCTTCATAAATTCGATTCCACGTCTAAGTTTCTAGGTACTTCAACATCATTGCAACGAATTTCATGTCGATCAAACATCGTAATGTCTAAATTTGTTTCCATGTTGCACAAAATCCCACACTACTGAAGCGTGACAATACAGATGACAACATTCCCATAATCATCGGCCATAACCATCACCCCATCTGCATCCCTGTCATTTGTTTACCTTAATTGTTTTGTTTATAGCAAGTAATTTCCTATCTACTACTGTACGCCTACTACCCAATTTTAAATACAAATCTTTGTAAGAATGGTTGGATGTTTCACTCAAAAACTACTTAAATTTTGCAGCAATTTTTCAGTTTATAGCCCAGAATAAATTTAATAAATTTTACGCGTACGAAGTCACGGTCGAAAGCTAGTTCCAAATAGGCAAAATACATTACTAGAAACAATTAAAATTACACGGAGACGTGTTGTATATTGCGACGATCATAAGAATTGGTAAAATGTTGTTGATTACGTTACAACATTTTATCTCACTGTTTACGATGTTTGCGTACATGATTATTACGATAATTATTTTCTGTTGCACGAAACTTACTCAAAAATCTATCTGGTACTTTACAACCATTAAAAAAATATTTGACTTTACTTGAAAATGCTGTAAAGTTAAGCAACGTAAAGTATGTAATAAATAATGGTGTGCCATAAATAAAGTACAGACTGAAGTTATACTAGCTTTCCTTAAATTACTCTAGCAGTTAGGAAAAGCTATAGCAGGACAGAGTAAAGTCAGAGTTCGAAGCTCATAGAATTTGAAAAATGGCCAGTAAAAAGTCGACTATCGATTAACAAACAACGGTTGCATCTTAATTGCTCGACGGGAGGTGTAATAACTAACATTTTGTTATGACAATTCAAAATTACACGCAGCTCTGAAGCTGGGGTGTACGAGAGCTAGGGGGATGCGTGCACGCACCACATTTAATGGTGTGGGAAAACAAATGAGCACAGCATTTATGTTGTTTTTCCCTAATTGTCTATTGAACGTTCAACATTCATGGGAATGTCATGTCATGTTACAGGGTTAATATTTATTTATTTTAGGGATATTGCCTAAATGTGTATATTAAAAATAAGAGAGAGGCGTCAGTTTAAGTGTATAATGAAAATTCAAGAGAGGCGTCAATTTGGGTCGGTAGTTTAACAATTTATATATTCAATAACCCATTTTTTATTAATGTATCTGTTAATTATACACATGAAAACATAAAATGATATTACAAAGGTGAAAGGTGCTAACAGATGTTTTATTTCATGATGCCATTAAAAAAATCATAGTTGCGACAATTATGAACGAATAATACTAACAATTCGTTTATAATTATCGCGACAAGATTATGTAGGATATTCCCCGCACAGACCAGAAATAAGTACTATGCTCGAAGCTACATATAATGTTTTTTTTATTAATTTGAACGCGAAGAAGTCCCTGAAGTTTTAAATAACAACAGGGCAAATTACAAATATTAATTCCCCAGTTTACGTTGCAGTATCTGAATGAAATAGCTTAGTAGAATTTACAAAAAAAGCGTAAAATATTTTATAGTCCATTTTGTTTTTTCTTTACCAATGCCCTCTTTACTTCAAAGCAATATAGCCGTACTACACGACATCTCCAAAGAAAAACGATCTACTTATACTTAACACCCCATGTGCTCGTGGGTGGCACAATGAGCCCCAAGTCACTCCTAATGAGGCTGCTTTCAACCCTTCAGATTGCTCTTCTTATTTTAAACCCTCAGCTTGACTTATGACAAGTTACTTAGCCTCATTGTGGGAGGAACATATTGAGCCTATTTAAGAGTTATTATGGAGCATTGTCCGGAGTTGTAACACTTTATTGACGCTAGTTTTGTCGTTTTGGTGCAACGAGATTGTAAGAGGCTTAATTTGGGGGACTAGAAGCTTTTTTGCTTTTTGACTATGTTTCTTATTTTGTTGTGATAAGAAAAAATAAAACATATCACGTATTTATTCACTATGATAAATTATACGATCGGAACATTGACTTTTGTAATTCGAGCATTACATACACAACTTACACCTAATCCTGTCTATGTATTTCATCCCCCAACTAACCTACCGCCCTTGACAATCAACCCTAACGGAACCCTCGCTCCATCGATTACGAACAATCATAACACGGAATGTAATAAATTATGATTCGAGAAAAAAACAGTTATTTACGGAACCCATTAGCACCACCACAGGTCATATCCGGTATGGAATCACGGGGTTGGTATCGACCCCAAGAGATGACTGGCCTTCTTGTAACGTTACCAAACTAATTTAAATCTCATATACCGATAAGTTTATTAGTAGTTGCATTTGTGTTCTAAATTTAATAATAATCAGTAATATTCTTTGGTACAGACAGGGGCAGCGAAGGCGTTGTTTTAATATGAATAAGTGAGTTTACAATTTTTGATACAACTAGTTTTATTTACGAGTTGATCTTATGCAAAAATCTTACTTATAGTACTAATATTCCATGTCATAAGTGTAGATGCAATCTATGGTGGTGGAGTATTCCTTTATCATCTACTCAGCCCATAACAGTCTACTGCAGGACTTAAGGCCTCTCTCACAAAATGAGAGGTTATTGCCATAATCTCCACGCTTGGCAGGCGGGTTGGAGATCGCAGTGTTATAATATAACAATGTAAAACGCTGCTGCCTATTTTCCAATCTACGGAGACTCTTCGATTTTGTTGCCTCGAAAACTTTAGTCGCCTTGTACAACACTGACGAGTGTAAGGGGTTTGTGCTATTCTACTCTGCCGGACACCACACGGACAACCTATCTATTAAATACTAATTCCTCTGAAACAGACCCCAGTTATATTCTAATTAAGTATTCATCAGACTTTTAGATACGATATTAATTTCTAACAATATCACCCTATCGAAGGAATCCAAAGCCTACAGCACATTCCTCTTCATTAAAACGCGTCGCTCGCGTCCCGGCGCCCGGCTCGCCGACACTCGCCCATGCATCATCAATTATACGTAAAACGCTATGAATTGCACTTCTTACTGATAACCGGGAGATAAGTTTGTTTTATTGACATTTCAGAGGGCGTAGCCGCCATCAAAGGCCCGCTGCCGTCAACGCGGTGCCCAGAACCGCATACCACGCACTGAACTTTACTAATTGAACCCGAATCATTTCCAATGGCATCCAGTGTCGTTAGTTTACACGCATCAAATATTCCCATTTGAACGATTTTTTGGTAGGTTAGGAGTGCGGTGAAAGTTTTAATTTATTTCGTTAATCGAATGTTTGTCATAACTTCTGGAGTAATTATCACCTCACAGTATCTATGAGGTTGAGCACTTCTAATAGTGTGGCGCAACATTTTATTTTATGTAGGCTCTATAATAAATAAAAATAATCGTCTTGGCGTCAATGTCCCGGTTGTGCGCACGCGGGCCTTGTCCATGATCCAGGATTTAGCAGATCAGATAATTACAGTGGAGCGTGCCATCTGACCTCCATGACCCTGCTGCCAGGAAAACAAACTAAATTGGATCAAGGTTAGTCATTCAGTTGCTGAATGTGCAGGTTCCCTCACGATGTTTTCCATCGCCGTAAGAGCATCCAAATGCTTAACTAATGCACATAACTAAGAAAAGTTATTGATACATGGTGGAACTGGTGATCTAACTTGGTTTGCTTACGAGTCGGATCCGTTAGCCATTAGGCTACCAAGGTTCTAATTATTTAATAATAAGTATTATTTATTTATTCATTCTTTAAAGTTAAAAACTAATCCGTTGCACACATTTGATTATGAATTACAGCTACTAGTAATATACTTAGTATATGACTATCCAAACTAAAATGGCGGATAAGTGGGGCTATTAGCTATCTAATTACAGTAGCAACCCCGGTGTTCAGCCGTGTGGTTTATCTATACAATACAAGTAGTGTTGTATTGTACAGTTTTATTTTTGTTTGTTTGGATGCGCTAATTTAGATACTAATAGGAAGCTTTTACCCCGAGTACTTAGTCATTACCTATTATCACTCTATGTCCTGGAAAAGTAACAGTTCAGACTAAACGCGGGAAACCCATCTGATATGTAATTCATTGTTTTATAAAAAATATATGACAGTTTATAGTTTACTTTGAGTGAAATTGAAATGTACATATAATTGGAGTAGAGATATTAAAATTACCTCTACTTGAAAATCTTCTTCATTTCTTATTCCTTTTTCCGATAATATGCTATAGGTCATAATGATAATAGGTAATATGCTTGTACCAATAAAAAACTCCTTAAAATCTTCAAGAAAAATTTACTATTAGTTTTTCTCAAAAAATTGGGGATTGTCTCCGTTAAAAAACCTCAATGTAACCCTATAAAGAGTGAGTTCACTTCAAAAGCTAAAAAGTTACCAAATTATTTTCGACTGATTTTATTTTTATTCCGAAGCATGGAATATTTTTTTTATTTTACGTCAACTTGAAACAATTTAAAAAAAATATTAGAACTAAACAGAGCTAATTGTTTTTAAACATATTTCTTGGCAAATATGTAATTGAACATAAAGATATGTAGGGTCTAGCACAATACGGCAACTAAAACCATCAATTTCAATTTTCAGTTCAGGCTTTAGAAATGAACACACTCCTGATTCGTGGTCCCACCATGATGTTCCACTGGTGGGTTTACCAGTCATTTGCTATTTACTCCTGCACAAACCGAAGCTTTCATGATTTATACTTCTCGGGCATTATCTAGTCACCGCTTTCCTTCCATTTCCAAACCATCGCCCAGGCTACTGTACCTTATTATTACACACTCAATAGTGGTCAATAGAAAAAACCGGGCACGCGTTAGCCAGGCACCGACCCGCACGAGGGAAGGGAAGGGATGATCGAAAATAATAGGGGAAGAGAATTTTAAAATTTATATTTTTTGCAGCCGGCGCAGGTGATATAACGCGTGCGCTCCCGGCCGCGGCTCACTCGTGCCCGACGCGCCGCAGTTGCCGCCCGCGCCCGTGCGCCCGCGCCGATCCCCCGAAGCCTGCCAGTGCCCGCCCGACCGCCGCGCGCACCGCCCGCGCCGACGCAATGCTCCAAGAGATACAACTCGTCCAAGGCCAGACGAACTACGTCGTCGTCTCGGCCGGATATCCTTCCGCGACGCTCAAGACTGTCGCCGAGAAGCGGAACGTCCCGATAGCGCCGGCGCCTGAGAAAAACTACGTGACTCACGACACGCCGAGCCTTCAGTACCGGAAGAAAGTACACTTCAGGACTAATCCGTATACCGGTCCGCAGGCGGTTTCGATCGCGCGTCGAAACGCGCGCGAAAGGAACCGCGTGAAGCAAGTCAACGACGGATTCAACGCCCTACGCCGCCACTTGCCCGCCTCCGTTGTTGCCGCCTTATCCGGTGGCGCTAGACGCGGTTCCGGCAAGAAGCTGAGCAAAGTCGACACTCTACGTATGGTTGTAGAATACATAAGATATCTGCAACAGCTGTTGGATGAGAGCGATGCAGCTCTAGGTATCACACGCGATCAGGAGAACAGAGAAAACATTCCGACGAGCAACCAAGTTATGACCTCTTTAGACGTGGATGATGGCTTCTTCTATGGGGGCAGTTCGCCGTGTTCCGAGAAGGCCGGGTCTCCAGCTCCCTCCGAATGCTCCTCTGGAGTCTCCTCCTCGTACTCGGCTGTGGACCGGTATGAAGCCCCAGCGCAGCAGTCCCTAGGCCCAATGGATGAAGATGAATTACTTGACGTAATATCGTGGTGGCAACAGAAATAATGTTGATGTAAGTATTGCATACGTACTCCAATCTTTGGCCTAACTTTATAAATAAACTTTTTCATGACCCCTTTTATCTAGATAATTGATTTCTGTTAATCTTTCTCAATCAGAATAATTTTGTTAATGAGGAATGTAATATTCCCCTCCCACTCATGAATACTTAATTGTCACCATATTAATAGATTTTCTGTTTTGTTCACAGGTATATCTAGCTCGCTCAATTTTGGACGAATCCCTCCGAGAAGTGTGCATTAATTTATTTTTATTGCATTTAATGATACCACAAAAAGACTTTTTTATTTCTAGTCAAAACAAATAGTGCCTTAAACGTTTTAGCATTAAGTTTCGTCAACAGCCTGGATTTTGCAAGAAATAAGTTCTTTTGAAACGCATTGAACAGTTTTAAAATTTCAAATTTCCTGTAAAGTTTTCATGTAGATTTTAGAAACGTCTGTGTTTTTATATAATTATGTAGATCGTTACCTGTAATTAAGCTTTGAGGCTTTGTAAAGTGCATTTATGATATCGAGATAGTCGATTGTGTAAATATTTTAGTTGTAAGTTATCTTGGAATATTTGACAAGAATAAAATATTATTTATTGAATTTGAACTTTATTTTTGAAACATACCTACTTATAATGTGATATTCATTATTTACTTATTATATTTACTGTATTTAACATGGAATTTATTTTGGTCTCACAACAGATGAAAATTTATTGTCTTTTAAATTACTATTAATAATTTATTACTTTCTTTCTTACTATTAATTTTTTGGCATTTAATATTTTCTTTTTATAATTATTTAATAAAAAAATTTTTTTTTTATCTAAAACTTCATAACAATTTTAACAGTTTAACAATATTAGACAATTAATTTTGATTATTTTATTATTATAAACAATTTGGCATTTAATATATTTTTTTATAATTATCTAAAAATATTTTTTCACTTATATATCCAAAACGCCATAATGGCTATAACAATTTTTGTATTAAAATATTAATTCCAATATAGTTACAATAAATACCTTTAGTTACCCCTCACGACCTTGGATGCTTCTTTCTATACATAGTCTGTCCATATGTATCTGACGACCTGAGTGGTTCAATGGTCTGCCACGCAAGAGGTCCCGGGTTCGATTCCCGGCCGGGCAGAAATTGAAATGATGAATTTTAATTTCTGTTACGGGTCTGGGTGTTCTATGTATAATAAGTATGTATTTAAAAAGTATTTAAGTAGTATATCAGTTATCTAGCACCCATAGCACTAGCTTTGCTTAGTTTGGGGCTAGATGGCGCTGTGTGAATTTGTCCACGAATATTTATTTATTTTATTTTATCTTTGTACGCTTAGATCTTTTAAACTACGCAACGGATTCGAATGCGGTTTTCAAAAATAGATAGAGTGATTCAATAGGAAAGATTATAAGAAAAGCAAAGGGTAAGTTAGGGTAAAATAGGTGACCGCGAACGAAGTCGCGCCGGGTCCGCTAGTTGTTCCATAAGACACACAGCTCACAACCGATCAAACAAGAGTAAGTAACTCGTCCATACAAAAGACATCAACGCGCGCGACTTTTCTTTTGCTGTAGTGATTATTTTTAAATTTTTAAAATTTGTTAACCTTACAACGCACGAATAAATGAGGATGAGTGTGAAATGGACAAATTACATTGGAAACCCTGACAGCGAAATGTTCAAAAATAGGAAAAATCCGCGTTATGCATCAACATATAATTTTTTCATGCCGAGAAATTCTATTTTTTTACTCGAGGCCAACGTTTCACAAATAAGGCTCCTAAATTGCTAGAGCCGGAATTCCAGATTTGTAAACAGAAGTAATGAAGCATTAATGCTTCCTCAGTATGATGCCATTATGTAAATAGACAATGTGATGTTATAAAAGCTGACATGACGTGTTTATTTGTCTTACCATAATATTAGGTTTTCTTTCATCCACTATATTTATATAGTGATATTCAAGGAGTTCATTATATTCTTGTAGCCTTTGACCCGAATCTTTTATAAATTAAAATATACATAAATTAATGCCTACGTGCTGGGTTGTAAACTACACCACATCGAAATCCGCTTCATAGTTTAAGCCGAAAAAAAGCAAACATCCATAATTACAAATTTGTTGTTCTTGTAACATTCATAGTATACCACCGTCTGTGCCTCTGTATCTATATAAGCTTAGATCTTTTAAACTACGCAACGGATTTTAATGCGGTTTTCGACAATAGATAGAGTGATTCAAGAGGCAGATTTACAAACAAGAAAAAAAGGATAGGTAGAGGTAAAGTAGGAATATACGCGAACGAAGTCGCGCAGTATCCACATCTACATGTGGTTGGTACTTTAATTTGTAGACTAATTCAGATAAGGTGGTTAGACCAATACAGAATTACTCCTCAGGGTCGATAGAGCCCTCACAGTGGTAAATTATATCATATTGTGTGGTTAAGACACTGTTCTACTGCCATCACCTGGGCCTAAGCCATCCTCACCTACTTGTGGTCCCCCTGCTGGCAGGCGGACGAGGCACTGGCGAATCAGCTGTTCCCTAAAGGATATACGGGTCAGTAGAAAGTCGCTGCACCTTTGTAATGAAATGAAAAAAAATACCACTTTGTAATGAAAGATTGTAGGAGAGTGCTTTCAGTAAATCTGAAAGCATTTTCATACTAGAAGAGCCCTGGCAGACGCCAGGACAGGAGTGACTGGCGAGGATGACCAATAGGTACAAAATGACTAATCAGGCTTCCTTATAGTCAACATAGGAGTGAATTAACATAGATAGATAAACACTTTATTGCGCATCATCATCATCTTGGTCATAATGTCCCGGTTGTGCCCGGGCCCGAGGTCCGCCTTGACCATGATCCAAGATTTGGTGATCAGGTAATTACTGTGGAGCGACTACCATCTTACCTCCGTGACCCTGCTACCAGGGGAACCGTAGGGTGAATACAGTTGAACAAAGACAACCTTATCGCCACAAGCGATCTCTTCTAGGCAACCTTCACAGAAATGTAGAAGAGAAATCGAACAGCAGGTAGAGTTAAGCACTCAACAAGTACAATACAAATACAAATACAAAATAAAAAGTATTCGAAAATAAGCCAGGAATACATAATTATAAACATATCTTGCGGTTAAGTACAAAAATATATATTTTTGCAGTAAACAGCAATAATAAATGACATTTTACGAGTAAAATCTAATTTTTTTACAAACTCATCCATGGTGGGCTATGCAGTAAAATTGTCTATAGGACAATAAAAATATCATACCAGTCCCACCAATACCCTTTACTTATCATAAATCATCGTTACCCAGATGCACGGAATTAGCCAGATCTGATGCGATTCGAGCATGGGCGAACGTTTCCTAAAAACAAACAAAAAATACCTCACACGATACCAAATAACGGTTACCGAAATGGCCTATGCAGAAGAGGGAAGTCGCCACTTGCACATCATAAAACCCAACCCTCTTCTAACTTGACTTAGTTTTATTAGTTCATTTTTCCGCCGCGTCAAAACTTTTGATTGTATCATCGGTCTACCATTAAGTTGACGATGAGGGCAGATTCTATTAATTTATAACCAATGTGGGTGGATATACTGACATTATTTTTTTATTAGTCGCCGTACGTGGACGCGACAGATAACTGTAATTTGTGTTATTTTTATTAAGTTATCCGACAACGAAATTGGTCATGAAAAAATACAATGTTACGCAGAGTTCGGAGAGGCATTTCAAATTCCATGTTTGTATGGTTGGACACTTATAAAACTGGACCCGGCGCGATTTCGTTCACGTATACCTACTTTACCCTTACCTACCCATATTCCTTGCTTATAAACCTTCCTCTTGAATCACTATTTATTGTTGAAAACCGCATTAAAATCCGTTGCATAGTTTAAAAGATATCAGCGTTCATAGGGACAGACGGCGGGAAACGACTTTGTTTTATACTATGTATATATGTTGTAGATAATATATTTCGGAAAACAGTTGTTCGGTAAATCATTCAGCTAAGCGAGCTATATTCGAAAACTTGATACAAACCCTTTCTAATATTTTATGTTTTAATAATTAATTTAAGTGAAGCATATCTATGACCCAATTTCATAGTAGGGTATTTTAAATCTAATTACTTACGTACATAAAAAATCCACATCTAAAAAAGAAATGAACGGCTCCCAAATAAAAACGGTGAAGTTATTGTTCCCTCTGGCTAACAAAGGAACTAGTGGCTTCCTAATTTATACGTCAACGTAAATTACATCAGAATCCCTTGTTAGATAGATTTGACAAATTCACTTATTATACCTTACACGTGAGACTGAGTTACACGATCATACAGGATGTAGCTCGTTGTGAGCTTACTAGCAGATTTTGTATAAAAATAGTGCACAAAAATGCATTTCCTTGTAATACCCATAAAGGTCTCTCATAATACGTATTAACATTAGTAGTGTAGTGTTTACGGATGGTATTGTCGATATTTTAAATTCAGAGAGGCAGTGTCACATTAGTGTCGTACAGAGTTGTAACATTAGCGGTATTATACTAAGATTATATATGTGAAAGTAACTGAGTCTGTACCTTACATCGTCATGCCTAAACTGCTGGACAACTTTGGATAAAGATTATCAAGATTATAGGTCGCAACCTGCAAAATTACAAGGCCTATTCTGTCCCGAAATTCGCTGTAGTTCCTGTGTGAACACGTATATTTCATATCATTTATTCATATTAGTATTAATAAAGCTAGTAATAAATAAATACCCACCCTCTACATAGCCTAGCAGAGACGGATCTTCTGTCAGGAGACCGACTACTGTCTATGCATGTTCCAATAAAAACGTCATTGTTTTCGTAAAAAATGACGCGCCACACAACAATCTGATAATGAGCGTGGGCGGAGCCACAACAAAAGAGATATGGTTAGCACCAACAGACATACAATACGGGCGAACGTTTGATTCGGGTTTTCGGGTGTAAAATTAAGTTCTCCAACATCAATATTGCTATTGTCCACGTTTTTTACTAGTGACAACTCAGCCTCCCCATAAACGAAAATAGAGAAATAAATTCGATGTTTGTTTTACAAATTGTTGGGGAATTTATCGTAACTATCTGCGGTTGTTGTGGTATAATAGAATAGAAAACTATAATTATCATTTAGGCTGTATCCACACCGGAGTGCTAGTGCACAGTAGTGGCATGCTTGTGAGACAGGTTAAGCAACACACGCAGACGGATGGATGACCGTTTCGTACTTAGTCGAATTTAGCACCGCGACAGGCTCGCCATACAGTTCAGAAACGAAGTTAACCAAGGTTGGGAACCAATGCGCGCCCCGTGGCGGTATATTATTATAGAGTAGCAACGGTCGGCAACGCAGAAGTTTTACTATCACACATTCATTTTAAGCTTTGTCTGCAATTAGGAAATGCAAAATATTGTTTGCAACACTTGGCCGGTCGCACATGATTGTAGTCCATATTGGCCGAGAGCCGAGACCAGAAACTGGGGCCGTATCAAAGCCGTCGGTGACGCTAGCAACCTGTTTCTCCTCTCAAATTCATAATAGGTATCATTTACCTACTTTATGTTTGCTTGCAAATAGTATCTAGCTATTCCAAATAGATATTGCTGATAAGGTCAGAGGCAGTCTGGAAATCAGTGCTGCAGGGCTTTAACTCTCAGCGTGATCTGAGACTGTTCCACGGAATTTCTTTTTTCTGTTATTAATATTTTATTTTGTATGTACCTTAGGTATAAGGTTCTAATGTATATAATATATTACGTTATTCTTGTGTGGAAAAAGAAATATCCTTATTCTTTTCCGAACTGGGCCGTATTTTGTTGGAATTGTATTCGTATGCGAAATAGCTACAAACAAAATATTATTAACATTTATACGAAACGGAAAACCAATTACAGATCTTCGCTGATAGAATATAATTCTGCAATCTAGTTATATACTTTCATAACATAGGTGTTCACAAAAAAAGTGCTACTAATGTTTAGTCAAAAACCTACGACAGAATTGCAAAAACTTGCAAAATATTCTTGTATGAATATATTTTGTGTTATCTACACCACAGCGAACAAGATTACGATGTGACACATTCGTTTAAACACATGTACCTCGAAACCAAGACAGAACGCACTTCTTTTTACGCAATCACAGGTCGCCGTTTGATTTATCAAAAACTCTGCATATCTATCGGACTTCCTGTCTTCGCGATGAAGCCTTTTAAAGCCTTTATCTTGCTAATGATGTTTTACGATGTACCTCCAGACTACGTTATCTGCGACTGTCGCCTACGGTAGCTAAAGCGGGCAAAGTGTACCAGTTTCTTGAGACTTTGAATATCACCCCTATAGCTGAGAACATAAGGCGGTAAAGAATAGTGTGAAATTGAATCGTCAAGTCGGCATTTTCTTTTGTCGCCCTCCGTATCTTAAGAGTAAATTAATTGACGGATTGCGGTAGCAGAGTTGATTGTTTTGTTTTTTGCTACCGGGAGACTCTTTTGTCGCCAAACTTATCTATTGAGCATCCCGCGCAGTGAAGATATCAATGAGATGGGTTAATGAAAGCATCAAATGGGTCGTAAATTTTTTAAACTGAATTTTATTGATAGATAGTCCTATCCTCCAACTAAATTAGTTATTTAGTTAAAAGTAGAAAATAATCATCTTTGGGTCAATATCGCCAAAGTTGTGCTCTCGCGCGCTACCACCGAGGGCGCCTTGTTCATGACCCAGGATTTGGCAGATCAGGTAATTACAATTACAGCAACTCCCACCTGACCACAGTGGGTCACAGTTACACATTCATTCGCTTGAATGTTCCTCAGAATGTTTTCCCCGACCGTAAGAGCCTCGGTTAGTGTTCAAGTACTTAATGTACCTACATAACTCAGAAAAGAGATGTTGGTACACGTCGGTGGCACTGGGAATCGCAATCGGTGCCTACCTCTTGCTTATGAATCGGACTCACTAGCCATTAGGTTACCGACGCTCTTATTAAATTGGATAAAAGTGATTTTTGATAAACATTTTAATGGTAATTTACAAATTACTAAAAGGCGTCAAAAGCATCATCGGATCCTAGATTTATGTTACTTTTGATGCTATCACAATTGCTACTACCTATTACGTAAAGCTGATGCCTCCAGGAGACCCTTGTTAGAATTTTAACAGATTCATGGAAAATATAACGCTGCAGGCATTTACCTATCACGAGACAGAGTAACTTACACTTTATCGACCAACAATAAGGACCAACCGTCTCACTTGAACATCGATGCCATACAGTACAGCATTACGTACTAATAGTGGGCATCAAATTGAATATTTCGGCTGGAACAAAAGGCCGGCAACATGGCTGTCGACCGCATTAGCGCCCTACCTCAATAAATCCAAGGCCTCCGTCGCCAAAGGGCTAATTACTCTGAATATCGGTTGATATACTGTCTACTTAGAGGCCGTGATGTATGGGCGCGTTCAAAGGATCGGACGCCGAGCCCGGCCGAGCCCGCGGGCGCGGCAGGCTACGATTATAAATAAGCATGTTTAGGATAACGATTGTCGACAGTAGGATAGGATAGTACCACCGGCTCCGAGCGCCAGTGACAGACCACCTATGAAAGCCAATTCGAAACCGTGATTAACTTCCAGCTGGATGTAAGCGAAATATGAAGAGGATTTGTTGTAGGATCAGGTCGGGCTTTGTTACAAAGGAAAGGCCTCTATGGTTATGTATTAAGTTTATTACAGTGGTATTACTCATGTTATTGCTAAATATTACAGATATGTAGGTATTTGTAAGCAGCTGCAAATGTATATATTTGCGGTTTTTTTTTTCTACATGTGCGAGGGGTTTCAAATAGCTTCAGTAATTCAGACAAAATTACCCTAAACCAAATTCCAAACCTCAAGATTGCTCATAATTTTTTTATAGATTATAGCAATATATTAAAATTGGATACTACATTTGGATACTACGGCAATCATCACTCATCGTCAACCATGTTTTTCATCAAACCACATTTCCGATCAACCACATAGTACTACACCCAAAGCGCCCAGAATCCGCAACTCACTTTGAATCGACATTGAATAAGACATGAGGACGGTCGCTTTGTCCCCGAAGCGACAATAGCAACGCATGATCTAGATTAGTGACGCGCATTGTGAAGCCAAAGGGTTGCTTTGTGCGGGTGCGCGGGCGCATACGACGGACGGATTCGCGCAGATTCCATGGATTCACAAAATTATTGCAACTTCACAAGGTCGTCGGTATTACCTAAACGGGAAGTTTTAGTAAGTATTTATTTTAGTTTTATTTCAAGGTTTCTCTTGTATTATACGTAAAAATCTTCCTGAAGAAACTTTCTAAATTATAGTAGAAACCGCATCAAAATACGTTGCGTGGTTTGGGAGTAGTTAGCGGAAATGCATACGGATAGACAGACCGTCGCTTCAAGCGACTTTAATTCAGGTATATTATGTACAGATATAGATAATGCCTGTTTATGAGTAAATTACCTTACCTAATACCATACCTTTTTACTACTGGCACTAAATAAATACGGTGCATGATAGAGATTGTTTTTCTAGTTCCGCGCTTTATAAGGCCAAAGGGTTGTAGCATTGTGAACTGCGCAAACGCAGTACGCACACACTATTCAGAATTGGCAGATCAGGTAATATGAGTAGAAGCGGCCATCTGACCTCCGTGATTCTGTTAACAGCTAAATAAAATCATTACGGTAGAGTCCCTCGAGCGCTCCATATAAACGTAGTTTAATTATCTTTTCAATACGCTATCAAAGCCAATGAAATTTTGTAGACATGATCCAAAAAAACAGAACCTTTAATATGTTTTTAAAATTACACGGGTTTTAAAACTCCATATATAACTTAGATCCCGTTTAACTTTGACGATATATTTTAACGAAAATCTGACTAACCACAAGCGTAGATGTTGGTTTCTGGATCACCTCCATACAATTTTATTGGATTTGATAGCGTCATATTAAAAATATGATCAAACTACATTCTTCATCCTCACACACGAGGAGTGTTAACTTAATGTAAATCAAGCTTTACATTTTTTATATTTCAGCAGTGGTAGTTTTAAATTATTTTTGTGTCGACTTTAAACCGAAAAACTTTTTTTTTTGTTTAACGTAATTTCCGTGCAGCGGTCAATCACAAAGGTAACTAAAATCATGACCGACCACTAAATCGGACAAAAACTACATTACTCCACAGAAGCTTATAGCCGAGCGATTTCATCTTAAAGAAAAACTGTTACCCCAAACGTAATACACCACACCCACCACAAAAGAAAGAGATAAGATCAAAATCTGCAACAACATACAAATTGTAATTCTTCATCTGATATTATCTCAATCTGTTTTCAAAACATGTCATTCTCCCTGAATAATTGTAACACTAGTGTAGCATGAAATTGATTCTTGTACTCGGAATTTTGGTACGAGCTTCCCAGACTTATCTATGTTGAGTAATCTTTTGCTTCTGGTTAAATAAGTAGCAAATAATGTCTCAATTTTGCTACGTAATAAAAATATTTATTGATGTTATAAGATTTGCATTAACTTATTGCAACTTTTTGACTTCATAGTTTAGTTTTTGTAAAAGGCGATGTATAGAGTTGTATATAATAATTATATAATATGTTTTTGGTATGTGCAATGCTTGTGGTTGTATCAGGAAAGAGCACAGTGGCGATTCTCTCCTGTT
The DNA here is from genome assembly GCA_905147135.1 of Blastobasis lacticolella. NCBI lineage: Eukaryota > Metazoa > Arthropoda > Insecta > Lepidoptera > Blastobasidae > Blastobasis > Blastobasis lacticolella. The sequence goes on from LR990050.1 coordinate 13,321,482, forward strand.
GGACAAATCATGAACTAACTATACCTATATATTTTTCTTGTTTTTCAGCACAGTTCCTTGTAACACTAACACACCTATACCATTGGAGCTCCATGTAATTTACTTAATTCCATTTTAATTTAACGTTTTGCTTGTTTTAGGCTTAAATACTTGACAAATTAATAGTTCGTCTTAAAATATCTAATAGATCCTACCAGCAACATGAAACCGGAACATTCCTACACTTGAACAAGCAATTAACATATCAGATCTTTGGAAGAAAGCTTATATTTTTTTGCATATGGCGCAATTACATGCCGCCATGTGAACTAATAGATACGGACTGATAACGATTTATGCTAAGTTAGAATCAATAGGATAAAATAACCGACTAATATTTGATTACGCTACTTAGAACATAATTATGTAATTTATTTCTGTTCTCTTTCAAGGTATTTGATATTTTTCGCACACCGTATAAGGTACAGGCGGGCAGACAGATGGTAAAAGGATTGCGGACGGCAAGGTGTGTGAGACTCAGGTGCGGCACAAGCCACGGCATTGTCACCCCTCTGGACAGTTATGAACGAAAGTGGTGCGTGATGTTTTAGCAATATTGTTGAGCAGTGTATTTGTTTATGTCTGTTTTCTATATTTTCATTAAAAAATATTAAACAACAACATTTACAATAGGTGTACATATTTTGATTTGTAATCGTATTCATTAAAATGACAGCACGTCCAGTAGGAGATAACGACACTTTCTATTGTCACAACTACTTAGTTGGAATATATTTTGTTTACATTCATGCCCCGCACTAAGTTATGATTTTGTTATTTATAATATTATGCAGGCTTATGTACTGCATGTAAAAATTTTGTCAACTCTTAATATAAATCAAAGTATAGAGTGTTTTGAGAAATTTAGCGTTTAGCTTTTTTTATTTCTCACATAATTTATTTTTTGAGTGGTAAAAACTGCAACAACACAAAACAAACATAATCACGAAAAGTATGAAACACTATAATAATTGCATATCTACCCGAAGTACGAGAAAGACTATCAAAACTTGAGCCGTGGGGCGATATGTAATTAGGTCTTTTTATTTTCTAATATTTTTTTTATTGAATACTTTTTCGATAATGTATATTTTTAAAGAGAAATCAGAAATTCACGGGACAGAACAAATACTTTTCCAAAGCCCTTTGATTTTTGTCGGTGCTTGTACCGCACCATCCTTGTGATTTTTTTTAACATCCGCTCCACATAAAAGTATGGTGTGAAAGTAGAGCGATACAATTAAAATAACGTTATAATTTAACATACCTTGACATTAAATTTAAACCTGTAATGACTGAACGTTATTAAATGGTATTGCCAACAAATAATAATAGACAAATATTTACTCAGCTCATTCCTCGTTAAATAACTAACATCGTAAAAAAATTTAGTAAACTCTTAAACTTCCATAAATTTATTTACGTGTCTGGTAAAATTTTAAAATATTTTTGTACTCACCCTGACCCATATACCTATTTCGAAAACATTTCCAAACCTGTGCCTTAGACATAGTATAATTTTAGTGTTATTATAGTTACAGCAAAAAACTTTATCAAATAACTTCGAAGAACGCCGAATAAAAATAATAATCGTCAAGTCCATTCATGAATCCACAGATGTACAAGCAGATGATAAGTCTCGTGCCCTTTCACCGCGAAAAGCTGCAAGCGAATTCTTCAAAATTGCCCATTTTGTCCGACACGGGTTGGCCAAAGCCACACTTCAAGTTAAACTTTCTATTTGCGTTAACCCTTTGTGCAATCCGATACTGAACGATGAGTTTTGCACAAATAGTAACCCGTCGCATGCTACGCCAGGTGTCCGCGATAATGGATCTGTTAGAACATCTTGCGTTGCGTTTGATTTTGGGTACAATTCTGTGTATTTGTAGAGGAATTTGCGCAAATTGCGTGGTTGCATTGTCGGTCACGGCAAAGGACCATTCAGGACTATTGGCGACCAGAACATGGACACCATATGTTTCGGTTGGTATTCATCTGATTTTAGAAAATCGGTAGTCTTATAGGAAGCTCTGGTTCAGCAATTGGTGGTTGACATTCAGTTAATACTTTGTCAAATTAATAATAATTGTATTAGTGGCCGATGCCGGGACTACCGAACATCAAAAAGGCCATACAAAACGAAACGAAAAGTGCTCGAAGCCTGTATGAAGTAGCAGTGGTTTTTGACTATGATAAAGATCCAAGTAAATATGAAATACCAAAGCATTCTCTCCATACATACCCGAACCACACAAAGTAAACAGCAAAATTACGCATTTACACATACTCGAAGAACTATCCTCCCACAACGGTTTCTTGTACATTCCCCAACATATTAATTCGTCATAATTTGAATGACAATGAGTACGGCACAAGTCAAACAGAGTCGTCACAAATATTTTATATGGAGACGTTTTACATCGGTGTTAACGAGGGATCCCTCTATAAAAGTTTTGTATCGAGACATAAATCTTATGCACTAGACGCGGAGTGAGACTTAACAATGCGAACGTATAAATATTGTGTATTAATGAAATATCTTTATTGCATCGTATAACGTAATAGACCGATGGAAATATCCCATAGGTATAGCGCTTCGAGCTGGAAGGATTATGGTGTGATTTATAAACGTTTATAAATTATTAGGGGTGCTGCCAATGTGTTGAGATTAGTTAAATGCCTAGAACAAATTAAAAGTAGGGACTCAAATATTACTGTTAAACTGGGCACTGTTAATACTTTCTCAAATACCTCAAAATATTATAGTAAAAATAATCATTTCAAAGGCGTTAGTGTCCCAGTTGTACTTTCACGCACGCAGGCCCGGCGTGGGTCCGCCGTGACCATGATCTTGGATTTTGTAGGTAAGATTACATTGAAGCGACTGCCATCTGACCTCCGTGACCCTCCTACCAATACCTCATTAACACATGGCATACAAAACAAAATAATTTACTTACTTGACGTACTTCATAGTATGTATTGTATTTACGTCGTACTTGACTGTGGAAAACCCGGACAGAATGAAGAATATTTTTTTTATTATTCGGCAGACAAACAGGCAAGTGGGTCAACCTGATGGAAAGTCGTCACCGCCGCCTATGGACATCAGCAACACCAGGGGAGTCTCCAATACGTTGTCCGCCTCTGAAGATACCTCAATATCTCTTGAACGATACCATGTAGAGCCAAAGCTGCCATGAATACCTGTGGCAACCTCGTACAGTTCAAATATAACTGTCGCATTATCTGTCTAAGTTGTAGCCACAATCTATAAATTAAACCTTTTTGCCATCATAGATACTTACAGATAAACTGCAAAAGTGTCTCGAGTTTTTTACTAAACACCTCAAGCGCCTTATCATTTGCGGTCAAAACTCTAATGCTTTTCCGTTGTCAGTCTATATCCAAAACATTTTTAAGATAAGTAGGTAATCCTATCGATTAAATAACATATTTAGTATTGTGTTTGTTGTCTGGCAAAATAGAATTTAATATTAATTTAATATTTCATTCATTAAATATTTCATAATATATTTTTCTCGAATTAAACGTGTAATCTTAAATATATAAATTTAAGTATTTGATAACACAATTTTTATGTGTATCTAAATTTATATTACACATATTAGTCAGGATTAAAGGCACGAGTTGCCCACTTTGACTATAATAATCATCATAACTGCCATCGGAAGTCTTTGGTAACGATAAAGATATAATTAAACACTTTATCAGCACACTAAGGACGTGCGATTGACAGTATGTTTCATCTATTCAAAAATGCCGAAGTGTTAAATCGATGATAAAATGAAGTATCAATCGTCATTTCGTTAAGTGGTCGATAAGACAGAACGGAAAGTTATTTTTTTAATTAACACATTAAGAGCAGATATCTTAATCTGTACGGCGCCAATGCTAAAAAGCCCATACCCTTTGATAAAAGTCTCGACGTCTTTATCAAATATGGCCTAAGGCCTTTCCAATAGAACGAGGCATTTTGTGCAAAAAATCTACCGGTTCCCGCTTTAATTATTGGTTTTAAAAACATATTATTAAAAATGTAGACCACCCTTAAGTTAGCCCTTTGCGGTTTTTGTGAAGAAACATACAAATTGTTATTATTTGGAGTTTGTGGTTGGTAAAACTTTAGTAAAATTACATTTCTATAAAAAAATTACCGAATGTCTATACATCAATACAAAGTATAAAACAAAGTTGCTTAGGGTAGGGTAGTGGTTGGAATCGCAAACGAACTAGGTATGTATATGTATACGCGGAGGAAAATTGTATAGGTAATGGAAAGGTCTTGATCTAATGTTAGGAGGTCTTGAGACATAGCAAAGACTCAGCTTCGGTGAATACTGAAGCTATATCTATTCCCGTCCTATGTGGCGGAAACCCTGAAACATCCCATACAGGCGGCGACCATTGACAATATAAATCACTGTTGACTTTCGCATTCGTCCGTATATTCCGATGAGGCCACCGAATAATAATGACCGTGTGAGAAATACGCTCTCACGGCAGCCGCCATAAGGTACCGCGGTAAAGCGGTAAATCACGGGAACAACCATCGGTGATTTATACCGCTAAACGGATAATTATGTCCGAATATACATGTGCCGGTAATATACACCGTGGGGCAATTATTTGGGAACTTCGCACGTATATGTAAGCTGGACTCTCGTGCAAAGGAAGTTGTGAAGGTTTCACTTTTATTTTGTAATACAAGACTGTTTTTAGTACTGCAGAGTCAACAATCGTACAATAAAAATGTGTAACATAAATATAAAATTTGTGTACGTATGTTGGTGGGGTGCGTCTGGCGGGTGTACTATATGACCACAGGTGACCCGTTACCTCGATGCGTTTGTAATGACACATACTAGATAGGTAACTAATGAAGAATAAACACTAACTAACATTAACACTTTCAATGCATTCAGTTCAGTAGTAACTTGTATAAACTTCATACTTTATGGGAATACATGGATAAATTTATTTAATAATTGAAAACTTATGAGAATGGAATTATTTCTGCTTAGGAAAATTGTTTTTAGAAATTACTCTATTGGAAAAATTTGGAATTGTTAATTTTGGAAACGGACTCAATGGTACCCGTAAAAAAGATTTTCTACAAAATATCGCCATGCTCTTTTAGGGCTCACATTTCTTTTGAGTGTGCCCAAAAATTCATTAGCGACCAAGAGTAAGTAATTAAATATTATGTTCGCCATTAACATCAGTTTGAGGCTTAAAAGTTTTAAATCTTGTGGCCATATTTCACGGTCAGTAATAAACTTTGAAATATTAAGGCAATTATAGAAAGGGGTAAAGAAAAAAATAAAAATAAAGACGAAAATCGCTAGCCCGGAGGCGCGATGCGGAGGGCCACTGTTTAGGGCATATTTAAAATATTTTTTTGCCACATTTTACACGAGAAAAGGCTTTATCTCGGAATCTTGTTTTGGTGATTTATTGTTTAGAGCAGTATCATCCTGCGCAAACGCCGCTTGTTAGCGTTCCGGCGGATTTGCATCTCATTAGGGTCGTTAGTGTTTAATAGTGCTTGATGTACCGTGTCTAAATATTATGTAGCTCTTCGGACCACACTCGAATTTTCGACCAATTATATTCAGTTACTGTCGAGCTATACGGCAACAGAGTACAGTTAATCAGAGGTAGCAGTTATTGGAAATAAAATAAATAAAATATTCGTTGACAAATTCAAACAGCGCCATCTAGCCCCAAACTAAGCAAAGCTTGTACTATGAGTGCTAGATAACTGATATACTACTTAAATACTTTTTAAATACATACTTATTATACATAGAACACCCAGACCCGTAACAGAAATTAAAATTCATCATTTCTGCCCGGCCGGGAATCGAACCCGGGACTTCTTGCGTGGCAGACCATGTTGACCATTGAACCACTCAGGTCGTCAAATTATATGGGGGTAAGTGTTACCACTACCCCAGGGGTACCAGTCAACTTCACCTAACCTCCTGACAGACAGACGGATTTTTCAAAACGGGTTGTGAAGGTCAGATGATATTTGCCGCACGTAAAAAGCTAAAAACCCTTAAAAATGGAAAAGTATGAGAGCCCTAAACGGCTAGGGTGGCACCTCGTAACATTGAAAGACGTTAGCCTAAGAGTTCGATGCGCACTGCGGAATGTTGGCTCGATAACCTTTCGTGGCGAGTATACCGCACTCTCACCGAAATACCCGCCAGGCGGAAGGTAGCAGTGTCGTTCCTGTAGGAGACTCGATGGAGAGACATAGTTCCGGAACATAGGGGACGGCTAGAAGCCCACACGGTTCGAGTGGGGACAACGGTGTGGGGATGAGTCGAGTTTGGGGACTGTGACTTTGACTTAAAGGGTTATGGTTGTGTGAGCTGATTATCGTGGGAGTCATGAACATATAGGTATAAAATATATTTTTATAAATCGATTTAAAAGCTTTTGTCGTACCTTTTTTAGAAATACAAGCTTTAACCAAAATAACCAATGCATCAAAAGTCGATCTTTCGTGAAGAATAAATTAAAAATGGGTTCCTCATTAAAATAATTGCTACTCGTACATGCTAAACAGGACATTTACCAGATGATAAAAACTGCCGCGATAAATATAGTTTCACGCTGGAATTCTAGATGACATATTCTATGCCAATTAAATTAGCCATTTACGATGACATACCAGCTTCTTTATCATCATAAAAACAGGACAACATGATTACAACAGCTTATTTTTATACTGGCAACGTACTATATGTAGCTATACCAGATTGTGATATGAACGAATGACCTCCCTGCCAGTAATACAGCTTGCTGAAAACACTCAAGAGGCAAGATTTCACAGCAATCCGCAGATTAACAAATGCTTCTTGCTGCCTACAATGGAGGACACACTGCTAAAAAGTTGGATGAACATCGAAATTAAAACAGTCATAAAATTATAAACAATTTTACTTGAAGCAGATTTAAAAACGCAAGATAAACACAGAATAATAATAGGAGATAGAATACGGCTGTACACACACAAAGAAGAGGATCCTCGAATCCAACCATGGACTGTTACAGCGTTGTTGATAATATTACCTACAGTTGGTACATACTTTATTATTACCCAGGCACCGTGTTTCCTTTGGGCTGTGACAAATTTGCGCTAAATAACTAATATTAGCAAGGAAGTAAGGTTAGAAATACAGGTGTTAGTAAAAAAAGGAGGAGGATAAACACACTGGAGTTGCAGAGGTGGGAATGAGAGGCATTGTAAAAATAATACTAAATTACAAAATATACATACCGGGCATTTTTCGCAATCTGATGCATCTATTTTACGTGGAAGTGGAGGCTGTCATTTTGGTATCACTAATATTTGGGTATCAACAACTCAAGGAAATTTAAGAGGCCTTTAAACCTCGGAAAATTTCAGGGAGGCTCATAAGAAATACTACAGCACCAGTCTCTTGCTGCACATCCTTTCGAACCGTGGTCCCTTACCGGTCGCCCGCGGCTCTCGCAGCCGCCCAGGAAGCCCGACTCAGCGCGCCAGCAAGAATAAATTCACTGGCAAGCGTAACAAAGGTGAAGTAAAAAGGAAGCGTCCAACCTCTAGGCCATGGGCCAAAGCGATTTATCCGCGTGCCTTATGAAACGGCAGAAACGAGAAAAATATCGCGTTCATTTTTAAGAACACTTGTGTGTTGGGGCGGTGATTGCGGATTTTTCGGTGTCAGGGCGTACGTGATGTTTGGTTGGTTTATTTACGTGTTGATTGCTTTGTTTTTTATCGGTTCTGTCGGTTGGTTATAGGTTGCCTGATTGTAGAACGGAGACCGCGACTTGTCGACGTATTTGTGTTTTAAGTATAATTTACAACGATTTTCTTTCAATTTCCTTGCGAATATGCTTTTACTTTATAAGTAACTAAATCATTTCCAATTAAGACTGGCACCGAAAACATAAATCAGTGTACATCGAACGCACTGGGCGATGTCCACTGACACTTGTGAAGGTGGAAGCAATTTGTCTCGCGGCTAGATAACGATCGGTGTATCGTGAAATCTTTCACACCTAGCTTGACCTTCGGCGGGTACATGGCCACAACACCGGACTACCCATGTTTTTAAACTTCGTCACAATTAACATTCTTACTAGTATCGAACTTTTCTCGAAGTTTCTTTCGTCAACGTTTGGAGCTACGAGAGCTATGATGTCAACATCGTATAGAAGACAAAACTCCGCACTAATCCGGTAATGTAAACTACACGCGTGTTTAATCTACAATAGACAATATAATACAAAAATAGATGCGAAAATTGTCGTTTTGCGAACAAATGATATGTTATAAGTGAATTTTTTAATTACCTTTTATTTCTTAGGAAAAATCAACAGCTGTTGTAACATGGATTATAAGTCAACATAAATATCAGAAAGCCAATGTTTTAAACTATGATTATCGCGGTTATTATCAGACTTCTTTTAAATATTGTCGTCTGATGTCAATGACACATGCACCTACGTACAATATCGGACTTCTCTTACACCAACGTACGACTACACGGGAAGAAACCCGGTAAAAACTTGTAACTTGTTGTACTTTATAAATCTCTTCAACCATTTTACTTCACTCAATTTCATTAGATTTAAAAATATTATTAAATTTTTTCTTACTTTTTTTTCCTACTTATATCTTAACATATTTTTCTACAATGTATATTTGTGTCGCCCCAATCCTTTACTATGAACAAGGCTTTTATAAAATTCAAAGACAAATATTACTGTTACACAGTTAAATTATAAAAAGTTTTTACCCGAATTGTATTTTTTGTTACATTCCTTTTTATTTTACATTGTCACAGTGCTATTAAAATAATGTAAGGACATAAAATAAATTGAGCTTATGTTTTTATGGTCATATGGTTAAAAAGGAAAGAAATTAGCGAATTTTATAATGATAAAATACAAGTTTTAACGAATTAATATCATTATACTGTAAGTATCGGCATTACCATATAATAAAAGCATTTAGAAATTAAAAAGCTAGCGTAGGGGTACCTACTTCCATTATAATCGGTAAAGTTATTTATTTTACAGGTTCATAAAATATTCAAGGCAATTTAGTTTCAATTACTCTGACATCCTCATTGGTTTGGGTTATTTTGGTGAGCTTTTATCTTAAAACATAGTATTTGTATTACCTGTACATTTTACATGGCAGATGTACGTACCTATATGACATCATGTTTTGAATTATTAAAACGTTGACACAGGTAGGTGATAGGGATATTGACGCTAATAAATTACGTCCATACACCGCATGCACACTCCGTGCTGCTAAAAATCCAACAAAAGTATAGAAAGTAAACAATGACGATGAAAGAAATTTCGGAAGCCAAAACCAGACATTTTAATCTTTTCAAACACAACGCGTCTATAGGAAGTGAATGAAATAATATTTTCATTTCCTGTTTGCGAGTGAAATTTGGAGAGGGCAGTTTTTGCATTGTGTGCGTAGCATAGCGTGCCGTGGGAGCAGCTACCTGGCTCCTGCGGCGCGGTAATTCCTTATAAATCGACATCGAGTGAGATATCCAGAATCGCGGCTCTTTTCCCGCTGCGAGAGGTACCGGCGCGGGCGGCGGGGCCCACAATAGTGCACAATAGCGCACATGATCTAGATTAGTGACGCGCATTGTGTCGCCAAAGGGTTGCGGCATTGTGCGGTGCGCGAGCGCACAATACCGCGATACATTCGCACGGATTCCATGAATCCGCAAAGAAAATAAATATAACTTTTGACAGCCGTCCATGCATCGATGGCTATCGTTATTTGTCATTTGGGAATTCAAAACACTGATGCGAAAGGGAAATAATGCTTTACTTTCCATGGGGCCATTATCTGCAGCGACATCCCGCGCTATCGTGAATCGGCACTCTCTCAAACACAGCTACAAATTCCTCTATTCGTAAAAGAGTAATAAAAGAAAAAGTTTAATGTACAAAACGGTTAATTATTTCTTGAGGGCTTGTTTATAATTAATTTTACTATGAGGAATAGCCAGCAATCATACTTTTAGCTAAATTAGGGCCTTCACGTGACAAGAGTCGGGCAAATGTACAATTTGAAACGTCCTAATAGTTTTTAATAACGTGTCTTTGATTAACATTAGACAACCGATAATTAAAGCGTTTTAGAAGGGTTGAGGGTTGAAGAATGTTATAATGAACGTTTCCTTTACAAGTTTTATAAGAGTTGAGGGTAGTTATCACCGTCATAAAGAGCTGAATCTGTAAGCCAAAATTATAGATATAAATATAATTTTATAAAAGATTTGTTTTCTATTGAAGTAGGTACTTAATAGGTACCTGACGTTTTCATTAAACCCAATTATAATAAATACTGTAGTATATTACATGCATATCATAAGCTTTCAACAAGAAATTATGGAGATAAAAATGTACCATATTTAGATCAACAGAAGGCACGACAAACAAATTCCAATCTACATTTACCTTTAAAAAGCTAAAGAAGACCGAGCTGTCCTGTTATGTCCACTAATAGAGAAGTCAAAATATTTTATGGATGTAGATGTTAACACTTTTGTGAGGCGGGATCATCTGTACGCAGCACAAAGGCCACCGATGTAAATCTTGGCTTTTATACGCCGCTGGGTGACTTCGATATCACGCTCATAAAATATAGAAAAAATACAGATATTAACAAAATACTAAATGCAATAAAACTCTTCAACCCTGACCAAAATTTCGATGAAAAAACCTAAGCTGTACATTTCAGAAAAATTTCGTTCCCTATCTTTTTTACGCGCAACCTGACCGCTGTCATTGTTAATTGTGTATTTTTGAAGCTAAAAAATAGATGAATGGATCCTCAGGCGCTGTTCTTTGAGCACCCAAGGGTTGACATACTTGGAAGCGATTTGTCTTACAAGTTCAGATTCGATCTTAAATACGAGACCGTTTTTTCGCACCTCGTCTCAATTATGGCACCCGTATCTCTCATCGGTTTTTTTCTTTTTAATCCCCACTTTTTATCTCCGGACAAGTGCTCGAGTTGAACTTTACGGTGATAGTTTTGTTGTGACTTACACTGGAATATCAACTAAGATACACAATATCTCTTTTTCATTCAAATTGTGTGCTCTTAAATCAAGGGTTGGCCATTCATCACGGCGCTGACACTTGGTGTAAGACAGAATAGTGGCGACATTAAAAGTAAATAACCGAAACTCAACTCTAACGAACACGCATACAGGCTATATTTGATTGAAGGATATTCGCTGCCGTTAAACACAGCTAAACGTAGATGCGAGCATTACTGTGTACACTGTATCTAATTAGATAACATAATTAAATAAAATGAAATAAAATTCGAATTCCATTCTCGCCTCTGGGTGGTAAAACTTTTAGAGACACTTATCACAATCAAATTCTTAGATTTCGAGAGCGTAAATTATGCTTGCTCTGTATCTTCACAGACAGGATTACATTCGATATGCAATGATGTAAAAAGACTAAAAGCTCAAATAGAGTAACCTTTTTTCGTAAAGTGCATTGCGATGGCAAAAAACTGGCGGAAGAGGATGGGACCTTCCAATATTAGTTTTATATCTGGGATGAAAAAACTCATAGCCTTGGAGAGGGTGACTGTCAATCAGAATAACAATAATAATAGGGGTTCAATGGAGAACTATTTGTGAACCCTTTCTCGAAGTAAAGGGCACCTGATGCGGAAGCTATTCGCGCACTTCGTGGGAACATTTATTTTTCCAATAGATTGGTAATACAAACCAAAATTGAAGCCTTTCATTCGGTTGAATACGTGATTTGGCTTGAGAAACCCTTCTCGTTTAATGGGTTTACGTATAAAAATTAAGGCAATAAGTTCGACTATACTTATTATAGAAGTTGTTATTTGATAATAAAGTACGATACCGTTAAAAATAATTCCACTTTCTTAAACAATTACCAACACAAAATTAGGAAAAAGGACTAAAGGAATGTATTCAATTTATACTTGGCTTGGTTCAGTATTTAGTATTATCACCATACAAAATTAAAAATACAAGGTGTTTAATAATATAGTTAAAAATTTACCTACTCGTGTACCTAAAACATATGGAAGTAAAACAGTAATTTAGTATTTTATTATAAATTCTTTAAGATTTCTAGAATACACGGCGAACTTCGTACACAAACATTGGTCGTTATTTTATCTCCAATAACTGTATTTAGACTTGGTCACGTTCCACATGCTTCTAACAATGCACTTTCAAGCATTCTGTAAATATTAGCGCATTATAACATAACTGTAAGGCAAAATCATCCCTAATGCTTTTGAATAAGGGTTAGTTGTGACAAAGGTACCCGTATGCGTTCGCGCAGACACGCGCCGATGCATCAATGATAAACTTTATCAAAATTCACTTGACTTTTGTAGTTCGAACACGTCACATAGGTATACATAAACGTAGTAAAGTGTCACAAACTTATCTGACCCGGTAGCCATAACCAGAACTAAGTGTCCCAATTTTGAAGTCACTTTGTCGGCAACAACAGCGACGCCGTCACCAGTTCAGATAGGTTAGTGGCACTCTAGGTCGTTTCACCGTATCGTTATTTTTTTAAGCAAAAGAGACACTTTACCTTTTCACAGGCGGTACTAAGGGGCAGTAGTCGGTGGCAAACAATGCACATAGACTAGTTTCGGCTACTTATTTACTTACAGCCGATGTGCTTTATTCACCGGCGTATGTAAATACTTGACATAATGTGTCTTAAATATTACTTCTACGTATTTTTTACCTTCATAATGCCCTCTAATAACCTCTCAGGTGCTTCTACATAAAAACTACACAGTTGACAATGAAAAGGCAATTTAAATCAACCTCAACGAGACTAGCAATTTAACCATTAATTTGAAAATATTACCTTGTCACACCTTGTCGGAAGCCTCATAGGCTGAGTTAATGTGACTGTCACAACACAGGATATAGTCCACTTAAGCTTATTTCGCCTAATTGAATCCTAGAGGATAATTCCTACCCAACGTATAATCCTTTTTATGAGATTCACGCCGACGTTTTTTGGGGTTGCTCTTCAAATGTCGCCTTAAGGCATTGACTTTTTTATATTACAATGCGGTGTAGGAGTCAAGTTTAATATTTAAGTCGAATTTAGGAAGCAACCGATTAACAGCGTGTAAGTATTAGTAACTCTCAAGCATATTCAATGAACAAAATGAAGCCTTGACAGAGTACATTTTGCAAAATAATGCCAAGCTCTATGACCAATAAACAGCCACGTTTTTATGTCCACTCAATAAAGTCAGGGTACAAAATAATCAATGTAAATACATATTTCTATATTAAGTTATTGCTATGGTCACGCTGGGATCCCAGCGGTAGTTATGGTAAATCACGAGGGCTGGCCACCGTCTTCGAAAAGCAATGGTAATAGAAACACGTGCGCTTATGGATGTTTACGAATGTACTCGTGTATACCGAACCAATAAAAGTGTTCTAAAGTGATATACTGTGCTATAACTTCGTAGGTAACATTGTAATGACCACGGTTATGATTTCGTTCTCTGGTAAGCAGAAGTAGCAGTGATGCTTCTAAAATCGATGTTGCATGTAATTGATTGATGGAAATTATCAAAAAAAATCTACCAGTAAATTATTGGGCTGCAAAAAAGAAATCGGTAACTCAAAAACATCGCGGGTTCATCAAGTACTCTATCGAAAATATAAGAAAGCCGCGAAAGTACGTGGCACTCCACGAAGTAGCTACAGATGATTTGTAAAAGATTGTTCAATGAGAGAGGGCATGTGTATAAACCGACGATTTCAATCAAAAACCGACAATTTTTGTACAAAACCGCAGCGACGCAAAAAATATTTGAGGAAACATAAAAAGTTGTAGCGAATACGAGTGTTACTATTCGAGGGATCTCACGCGGAAATAATTCTCAAATTGCACATCCTAAATGTAAATCTTCCGATTACAAGTGTTGAGCAATTTTCGGAGAGCTCTTATTGCATTTTTTTTGCAAAAAAGCGCAGCAAAGCGTGCCAAAGCTTGCTGGATGCCAGACTACAATTTTAATGAAAATCTTGTATCATAAAACAAGATCATATATCATAATCCATTCAAAAGACGGTAGCCATGTAACAAGATATTTTACATGGTCAAGTGGCTCTGTTCAGTTTATGAGGCGCCTAATCATAACTTGTAATTACGTTTCTAACAACTGCCAGTGTTGGACAGATGCGGGTGTTATGTTACATTCGATGAGCTTTTACAAATTTTAAAGTAAAAAATATTAGGCAAGTACTTAGATGACTTTAAAATTTTCTGTCTCACGTTGCCACGTTGCTGTTACCGAGAAAAAAAAGATTAATTTTACGTTTAAATTACTGTTTGTAAGTTCTAGAGCTCTCTTCCTACGGTCAATTTCTGAAAAATCTATTTTCTAAAAACATAAATACCCATCACTTAATTTCGGAACTGTTTGTTTTTAATTTTAGCGAGGCGAGCGAGAGACATGGCCTAGTACTGAAAGGCTAATATGATATTCTAGCAACAAAAAAAACGGGGATGCCATTTCCTAAAAAGTCAGTGCCGCTTGGCGATCGCTGGCTACAGCGCTACTACAAGTACATAATCTAATATCACGGGACGAAGTCGAATACCTATAACAGCAATGTCAACACTTGTTACAATAACGTTTATTTTGATATCAAACAGACTCGTAGTTTACAATCTTTTCAGCGCCAAGTACTCAATAATTAGAGCCGAAACTACAAGTCGATTCTTTCTTACAGTTTCCGACAGTAGAGTAACCGTACTGTCGGTCCCGCCGCGGACTGGACCGGCCCATTAATAATTGTCGGATATCGGTTTCCGCCGCCGCCAGCCACCGGCTCTCTCAATGAATGAAAATGAAAACAAAGCTAGCGCCATTGTATATCCGCGCGGTTATTTACTCCTAAGTTGAAGTGGTTGAAGCCTTCGCGTCGTTTGCGTAAGTTTCCGCATTAAGCTTTCTGGAAGCTTTCTGTGTTGCTGAGAGACGCTTGAGGCGAAACGTTTTTTAGTGTCGGATTTGTAGCTAATTAAACTAAGTAGGATTGTGCCCTAAGGTTAAACGTCGTTCTTGATTGTGGTATAATACTTATAGCTTATTTCCACAAGAGAAGGTAGTCGTGGAACGGTACTAAAACACGTAGTGAAAGATTTTAGTGATATTTATGTAAGACACATAAGTACACAGCGAATTAGCTGAGTACTTAGTTCATTAGTATAGTCAAGTGATGGTGCTACGTGTATCTTCACATGACAGGATGTCTGTGTACTGGAGGTGTAGAGTCTGGCAATTTATTAATCTATTTATTTAAAACTTCAATAATAAATAAATAATTACGAATTTATGACTTACTTTTAAGCGATTTCATCCGCGTAAAATGTTTCCGCGTGAATTACATCCCTATGAATCCTACTCCAACTATCCCAATAATATAAATACGAAAGTAACTCTTGTCTGTCTATAACGCTTTCACGGCTGAACCACTGCACCGATTTTATGATTTTCGGTATAGAGATAGCTGAGAAATCTCCCAAGATGTGGGTATGTACCTACAATAATTCACACGGACGGAGACGCGGGTGGAAAGCTAGTTTAAATTTAAATTAATTCGTATTAATTATAATTAAAACGAATTATGCCATGTGTCTCCCAAAACGCGCGTCATTACTTGTTAAATTAGTTACATTTTTACTAAATTGACAATACATTTCGAACATTGCTCTCACTAACTACCTTGTTACCTTGGCAAAAACTTGTTGACAACGAAGTGCTTACAACGAAAAAGCTATCCCAATCATCAATTACAACAATAGGATAGAAAGCGATCCATTAATTAAATCTTTCCAAATGAAAGCACCCATTGAAAGGCCTCAAAGAGATGATTGAAAATTAACATTAACAATAACATTATACTCTTTTGGGACGCAACTCGGGTGAAATCTACAAACAATGGTCACCAGAACAACGGGCAATAGAATGAGATACGATCTCCGCAAAACATTGCAACCGGAATGAGGGGAATAGTTTTACTGAACTCAAATGATGATCATCACCGTTTAAAACGCAGTAATTTTTTGCCTAGGTAGGCGGACCCCGGGCCCTCGTGTGCGGGAGCACAACCCGGACATGAACGCCAAGATTTTTTTTGCCTAGGTAGGCATACCTACAGGAAAACTTTTCACCTGATGATAGGTAGTTATCGTCGAGGACATCCACGATCTAAGTAGAGTGGATACCGTGCCGGCCTTTCCGGAATAGTAGAGTAAAAGGCATGTGAATGAAGAACAAACGAAAGACTACAGGAGCAAGATAATTTCACATCTGTTGCATTTACTCATAGTAAAAAAAACTTCCGATGCTACTTGTATCAGTCAGCTCAGAGAGAAGTAATCCGTAACTATCCTTAGTTAGTCTGCACCGAATTGAATCTTAGTTAGATGATGTAGTGATTTTTGACCTAAACATTATAACCATTACCAAGAACTCGCAAACAATGCGTATTTGCTAGTCATCAAATACCATATACAATCACTATAGCAAACATTATCGTCTACATTTCGATTCTATCACGAACACAACAAAGCTCACGTGCTACTAGTAATAAGATTAAAATCACAATGGAAAGTCTCGAAATCAAACGAAATGGTTTCCGGAATTTGGCAATATCGTTTCTGTGGTTGATAAGTCCGCCTTTTGGCACGTATTTTTTTCTAAACGGCAAAACGGAAGCATTCTAATGGGAAATAAAATCTGGCAAGCCGTAAATAAAGGCGAATGTAATCTTTAAACGTGAATAGACGAACACGCATCAATGAAAGTGATAAAATTTGTATATTTCGATGTAAAAAAGGCCTTATAAAATCCTATTTCTGGCGTGCAAAATAGCAAAATAGTGTCAGATAACTTATAGCAATTACAATATCTAAACCTATTGTGAAACCAGTTTACTCCAAGGTCTTAATTGAGATCTCTTAATAGGTTGTACATTAGGATGTATCTCAGCTATCAGCATTCATGTATTAACCATAATCGTAAACTCCAATCGGTGCCTTAGTGGAAATTGCAATATGAAGACTACTTCATTACTTACTAAGGTACACAAGGCTTGCGAGGATGTTGCTCAAAATTGTTATCAATTATCTTATTTCTTGTATTTTTTAAATTTAACAAGTTGTATATCAGTTCTAACTACTCGTCAGTTTATACATTGTAATAAAAATAATGATAATGTGCAGTTCTATGTTTATCCAAGAGAAACTATATCCCTTATCTATAAGTAGTACTGTTTCAAAAAATTGAAATCCGTTAGAATTTTAATACTTATGGATATTATAACACACAGTCTTGCATCATTTTTGCGGCCGCTGTGTATCCCATAATCGACACTATTTTATTCGGCGCGAGGCCCTTTTGTGCGTTTATCAGCAGCTTTTTATTCGCACATGTAAATGCATTTAGCTCCCACCTCCTTATCTTACCCAACACCATTAATCTTGTATAACAATGTACCGGCACAGTGAGCATCGATGCCTTAATCAAGGCTGCGCTCAGTCCCATGCAACTCTTCGTTTTTGGAATCAAAGATAACCTTTACTTCAGATAAATGGTTATCTTCAACTATCTGTATCTGCTTCTTTCACACGTTATTCTCGACTAGGACCGGGGCGGTAATTCCTGGCGGATTTGCTTTATTTTTAGCGATTGCAATAAATTCGTTTTGTCAAATTAAGGTTATTTATCGAGAATAATCGCGATTCAGGTACACGACAGTTTTATTTCAATTTTGCTTTATCATATTGGAAGGGTTTTCAGTCTAAAATAGCAGTGGGCAGGGCAGCTAGGTCGTAGAACAGATTACCGATGGGGCAGTGAAGTTCTTAAGTGGCTACCACATACCAGAAGACACGGCGTCGCGAAGAGAAGGTCGCAAAGTACCTACCGGTTGAATGAGCTATAGGGGAGGCCCAGTAATGGGTATCTTTCGGCTGATATGATGATGATGATGATATTATTGGAGATTACGAGTATCTTGTTCAAGGATATTTATGTTGTGTAATGTTAAATGTTTAAAACTTCTTAACCTTTTGGTGAAACAAATATATCAGGGTCATATGTGTTTGGAAATAAAAATATGGTCTTATGTCTTGTATATTTTAATAGTTTATATTTATGTGTGTATAACCTCTATATTACAAAAGGAATATCAATTACATCAGTCTTATATGTATGCGAACCGTTAGTTATTAATACTAAAAAACTATAGGTACACAATAATAACTATTCACAGCCAAATAAACTTTTTATGTACACGTAACAACATCAAAATTAAATAACAGCT
This sequence comes from Blastobasis lacticolella, assembly GCA_905147135.1. Lineage (NCBI taxonomy): Eukaryota > Metazoa > Arthropoda > Insecta > Lepidoptera > Blastobasidae > Blastobasis > Blastobasis lacticolella. Next base: position 13,339,982 of record LR990050.1, read on the forward strand.
AACAATTAAGAGCCCTATAACAAAGATGACTAGACAACAACACTGGATAACAGTTCACTTTACTTCTCTTGCCACCAGCACATCGCGTCGAGTAAGTCATCTTGATCCATAGGACTTAGCTGCTCGTTAACTTGGTAATTAGGATTTAAACCGTTACTTGAATACGCCGAGGAGACTCCTGAAGAGCATTCGGAGCCGGCTGGCGACGGCACGGAGTCCGAATACGGCGAATTTCTGCCACCGAACACGCCTTCGTCAAAATCGTAGGAAATATCTGTGTGAGCTTGAGTGTGGGTGATCCCCAGAGCCGCGTCGCTTTCGTCGATCATTCCTTGTAAGTACTTGATGTAGTCGACGACCATTCGCAGTGTGTCCACTTTGCTGAGTTTCTTGCCGGAGCCGCGTCGTGAACCGCCGGAGAGTGCGGCGATGACGGCAGCGGGCAACCGTTTTCGCAGTGCGTTGAATCCGTCGTTCACTTGTTTCACACGGTTCCTCTCCCGCGCATTACGGCGGGCGATCGAGGAAGCCTGCGCGCCGGTGTACGGGTTACTTTTGTTGTTGTATTTCCTCCTGTCCACTTGCAAATCTTGGTTGGAGTGATTTTTCTCGGGTGCCGGGGCAATTGGCACCACCCGCGGCATGTTGCTCTTGAAATTGTAGCCGTATTGCGAGTTGTATTGGGCGTTGTGAAGCATTTTGCGTGTGTAAGACGACCGATTAGAAGTGCGCACGAGTCCCACTAGCGAGGTAAAAGTCGAGCTACGACGGTCACGGGAGCGACGTACTGAATGAGCGCAGCGGGCCCCGCCGCGGCATTTTATCGGTGCACCTTTACCAAAAAAATGGATTGGGATCCCTCACTCCCCTACCGAAATTTGAATCATTATTTTTTTGGTTCCATACCTGGGTTAGATGGTCGGAAAGTTTGACGGGCCCTTTATGCACGTGCCATTGAATATGTTGACCAACGGTCTTTGTTATTGTTCGAATCCTGATTGCTAGCGCAAAATTATTTGAATTTCCATAGTAGTTATTGGTAGGCATCTCGAGTACATTAATTATAGACATTTTGTTATACAAAATATTACATTACATCAACACCCCTAAAGGCGAGGTTTCCTATGATGACCGGGAATGATCGATTCCTATGCAGTTTTAATTTTTATTTGAAAATAAGTTTAATCAAGATGATTTAAGAACCATATTAAAAACAATATAAATTGTGGATATACACCTGAATAGGAAGGAATTATGTGGAAAAAACGACTGCATTTCGAACTGCAAAATTATGTTAAAACCCAAACTCCATATTCAATAAAATTTCATTTCATTAAGGCAAAGGCTTTGTTTAATTCAAAATCGGATCAGTAGTTTGGGAAATATTTGAGTAAATGTATAAACTTTGAATGATGTATGTGGAAGAAGCGAGAACTTATAATATCGGGATTGACGCCAAGATGATGATGATAAAAGCAGAAGGTTAAAATATGTATTAAGTAGTACGCATGTGAAATTGATCTAGAAAATAAATCGAGAATCAATATCTAGCCATTTCATTCCCTAAGCAATTAGGTACAGTATAGATAAAGTAAAAAATCATAATAAGTAGGATATGAGCGATCCTTTTTACATGTTAAATTTTATGTTAAAAATGGGGCAAGAGTTATTCAAAGAAATGTAAATCAGCTGTAAATTTGAAATCAGCTGGTGCTTGAAAGTCAGCTGTGACAAGTGTGCGGGAAAGTTGGCGCCTTTGAGACTGCTATTATTTTCAAATAACGTCAATTGGGAACAAGTGGGCCCTATGGCGCGTGTTGCACAATGCAGGTCCCAAGAATTTATTACGGTCACTGTTAGACAATTAACTATTCTCTCTACAAGACCGTGGCCAATAGAAATACCTACAACAAAATAAAATTGCCCAAACGTGTCGGAATCATCGACATTGAAACTTATTTTAATATGCATAGAGTTCAATTCTAATTCCAAATAGTTCGCGTCATAAACCCCTTTGTTTTCGTTGGAGCAACCTGCGCACTGGGCGGTATATGGACTTCAGTGAATTTCTGAAAAAAAAACGTTACATTAATACACAACGAATGGCCAGTATTTTACACGGTTCTCAATAGTAAAGGCCGCTTTATTGTTAAGCTTTGTCCTCTAAAAAGATTACAGAACTCGAGTGCTGCCATTGAGACAGTGGATTGTGAATAGGAGCCTTCAATCATTCCCATTGAAGAAGGCGCCAAACACGATTTTAATAGACTACGCGTCGCCTCTGAGAAAGAATTCGCTACTCGCAGGTACAATTTGGTATGCGAATACATTATTAGATTAGAAACACATACTTTGGCGACATAGTTTCTCTTTGTTGAGCAGTATGGATTATTGAATGTTTTTCATATTCTCGAAATGTGTGATTTTATTTTGTGTTTGGATTATTGAATTTCTTTCACGCAAAAAGGGCTGAATGCATTTGTGTAAAATAGTGTATCATCATACATTCAGATTGGGTATAGGTAATCTGAAATAAAACATGGGCTTCTTGCCGAGGTCTACACAAATTAAATCGGGAGTAAATGCAAAGCATGTATGTACCTACTTTATTTTAATTCTTAATCTGTTTGATATCTATCAAAATTGTATGAGAATAATAAATAATAAGTAAACGAAAAGTATTTTATGAATTAAATCACTTTTTGTACACTAGTTCCACTTTATTATACAATTTTATTAAATAAAAAAAAAGTATTTTAATAATTAATACCTATAAGAAAAGTGTAAACATAAATTCAGAAATCATAGTTTTATAGTTTAGAACCTAAATTGATGGTAGGTATGCTTTTTACATATCCGATCATATTCCCCAGAGTCATATAACTTCTCACGTATTGAACGGGGCCCGAGACGAAATTAAGTCTCATCCATCATTTTACGCCTAGCCTCCATCCTGCAAGTAAATTCGCAAAATATAATGAAATTGTGGGAGTGATACATCGTAGCACAAAGTGTCCCATACAAAAAGGCTCCGCGGGGGTGCTCACAATACTCTCGTCAAATAACATTTAGCCAGCCCACACCTTAGAAAATCGCAAAATAGAGACATCCAAGACTACAAAGCCTTATGAAGGGGCACACGGAACCATAACCGATAATTACAGCCTTTGTAAGGCGCGCTTCCAAAGCGTCACTAACAAAGAACTGAAAGAGCCCCATTGTGGAAATTGCAATCGTAATAGACATTCATTGAATATCCCGAGCACTGATAAAGTTGCTGGTGCATTTTTTATTCACGTTTTAATAAGCGATCCGAGCCTTCTTGGTTTATGGAAAGAAACATTGCATGCAAATTGATATCGTGCGAGCCCCGTGGCTACGGAAAAGGAACGAATAAATTCATTAAGACACGTATCGAAATTGTAGCGTATGGCTCCAGTAGTTGAATCGGAGCCGAACGTTATCTCAGCTAAATGGCTGTTTAAGTAAGAACGAGCTTGTCGCACTCATATAACGTACCTCGTAAAATTAATGGACCGCAATACTTATTTGTTCGTCGCGCAGATCGAATCTGCATATAAGTGGGCAGAGCATTCGTAATAAACCCATTGGCTGGATTATAGACAAGGAGCAATCGGCTGACAGTTCCATTACCTGTGGAAGAGTAGCTAAAATTTATTTGCTACGTCGCAATACATGCAGATACGCCGCCCGGTGGTCCGTCGTGTTCGGGATAACTCTGTGATCGATAAACTTGTAGGTTTAATTACTAAACTGGAACCGAAGCTCGGTCAAAAGCGGCCGCGCCACGCGCAAGCAATGAAATGCGGAATGCTAACTCCTAAATGTCGCATAAAAAAGCAAATCATGAGCAATTCCGTTGATATCTTAATGCAGCGAAGACATGGAAATCGACTTATTTGCAGGCGGCGCGGCTACTGGCCGGGACCGAGAGAAATTCGTAATAATAACAGATGCGCGAACTAAATATTATAGGCGATTGTTTGCTGAAAGTGTTTGGCACAAGCCACGGAGCGTAGCTCGCAGTGAAGAGCCGAGCGCACCTTGCCGGCATGTGTGCTCAATCCTTTCGCATCTGCCGATCTTGCACTGATTTTTATTTATGAATAATATGACGAATTATGGTACGGGCTTTTATTTGCACTGGCACCTTTCCGGATGTTCCTCGACAGCGGATGTTGCCTTTTAATAAAATTTATGTATCGCAACCTTTTGGGTGACAATGTATGTGCCTTATCATGCTGCTAGTTTATCAAATAACACACTGAAGTTTGCGACAGTCATCGTCATAATGCACATGTGTTTTCATTCCGAGCTCAAGCGAATTTTGTTTATTTTATTTTATTATAATTGCAACGATACCTATAAATCCGCCACGTTGGGCGGCCTCGATAAATCCATCAACGGTTTGTCCGCTGAAGCAGTCCCCTGCGAGGATTACGTTACATTAAGACGTTTTAGCATCAATGCCCTATCAATCCTCCACGGGTCCATTTAATAAAGTTACACGCATGACGTGCGCGCGCGCACAGAATGGCGCATTGTTGCACAACATCGAGTCTTGCCCCCCATTGACATATTAGCTTTTTAGTGGCATCTTTATTGTTGGCCTTGTGGAGGCACACGTGGACGGTCATAGCCACCTTTTTGTTGACATTTATTGTGGAGTGTGTGTGTTCCCGAAATTGAATTAGAAAGTTTTTAATGCTGGCCGTAATGGCTATCAGCTCCCCACGATCCGCGGCGCGTCCCACTGCGCGACGCAAATGTAAAGCTAATTAATGCATCGTTAATGTTAAACACACGTTGGGTTTCACTGATATTATTGTTACCTTCAGTAACATATCACTCATTACGCAACAGCCCTTTGACAAACTAGGAATTGTTGAAAACTGTTAATTTTTTATTTCTTATTGTAAATATATTTTCTGTAACTAAGTATAAATACTTCTCTTTTATTACCTTTTCTAACCTAACGCTCTATTTATTCTATCCAAATACCCACTAAACACTTTACAAATAATAAAAAGAAATTACGACCATACGTGTATGCATATGAAATTCAAACCACGAGTCAGTGTAAATCATTATTGAAGATTAACCGCTTCATGTTAACGTTGCCACAGACCCTAATTATTGTCAAGGCAACCCTTAAAGTAATAAATTAAAATAGCGCCCTTTAAATGTCTCATCTCATTTCATAGGATGTGGATAACAATAAAGCCATCTTTCTCATACTCATACATGGAGACGAAGAGTGAACGAGAAAACAAGTGTAGATAACAATTCAGCTTTATGAATACAGCCATGCAGTTATTATCGTAATTATTTAAAGCCTTCCAAGTAACGACTATTGCTAATTATTACTAATTGACGTATTGACAAGCAGAAGTGTAATTAAAAATCACAGAGGAATTAACTTGGTTGTTACATACTCATAAAACAATATTACTGCGATGCTTGTTAATTTCATCGGTAACCAGGCGTCTGTCTGTGCTTTGTTAATAGTTTGCCGTCCATTTTATTTTTGTAGTTATTATTATGTCCATTTTTGAAGCTGCAAAAGTAGCTAAACCTTTTACGATTATAAACGTAAAAAAACAAGAATTATTCGTAAGTCGTCATTTTGAGAAGTCGTATTTTGTAGAAGTCGTCTTTACCCACCGAAAAGCTTCGAAGCTACGCACCGAAATCTAGGACAAGTCGTAAATATGAAAATTGGAAGGTGTTTGTTATTTGTCTGTTCATTAATGACCCAAAATATATCTACTCCTTAATTTGTATTAGACATAATTAGATTTAGAATTAGAGATGATTATATAGGAAGTGATGGGCAAAAGCTATAAATTTTATAAAATACTTAAAAGTTCATATACAGATATACTTTTATGAGTCGCATATTCACTTCAAAGCTGTAAGTTTAAGTTGTTCATGTACTTGTTCTTGTTCTTAATATGCTGTACTTTAGACCACCAAAGTAGTAATTCTATATAATTAATGAAAATACGTCATATCATCTTTACATATTGCTCGTTATCTAATTGAACGTAATGCTTTATTAATTCAAATGAACGTTTACAAATTAAAGAGTTGTCCGGAATCGGGGTGGTCCGGCCATTTTTAAATGTCGCTGCGGATGAGTTCGGAGATCAGAGTTATGGTGCATCCATAATTGCTATAGTTATAGGGGTCAGCATTCCTACTGTTACAGTAGGAAAGGTGTTAATCCATGATGAGCCGTGAAAATTTATTACAGATGCGGTCGTTTGCTACTCCTTAAATCTGTGCCTGTCATGGGAAAGTATCACGTTTTTATTTTGTAAATACGATTTTCAACAACAGCATCTTCATCTAGCTTTATTGCGTTTAAAATTACTGAATTATTGTTTAGTTTCCAAATGCGAGTACCTTATACAAGATAGGAGCTTAATTAATGAAGAGCTCAGTCTTTGTAAATTAATCATTATTGCAGTTAGCCTTCTCCAGTTACTTCATATTTAACCCGAACCTTTGAAAGCAAGTGTTGGTAAACGTGTGGACAGTTCATCCGTTTTGTAATTTTTTCCCCTTATATCTGAGCGTTTAAAATTAGAGCCAGCCAATATTCAATATCTCTGGGTCTAGGTGTTCTATGTATAATAAGAATGTGTTTAAAGAAAAGTATTTAAGTAGTATATCAGAGTTATCTAGCACCCATAGTACAAGCTTTGCTTAGTTTGGGGCTAGATGGCGCTGTGTGAATTTGTCCACGAATATTTATTTGATAAATTATTATGTCAGTTACAAGTCAACAGCAAGTACAGGGGTCGGATGTGGCATAGGGTCGTACGCTTGTGAGTAAATACCCAACTATAGTGTCCAACCGAAACTTCGGTTACGAAACTAGCCGATGTGCTGCCTGCCTGGCTGCTAATGTAGTTACAGAAGAATCACTGCCGTAACAACATTAACAAATGTATTTTTCTTAATGTAGTTACGGAAGTGACTAAAGTGTTTTTCACAGCCTTCAAACAATCCAATACGAGCTGCCGATGTAGCTGTTAGCTTAAATTATGGGAGTCAATATTTCCTTCGGCTGGCAACGAGTAATTACTCTACCCAATCAACGTATTTACATTCGGACAACTTTATTGACTTTGGTCATGATTAACGTGCTAAAATTCACACGTTCGTCAGTTATTTTCGCACTGGCGGTTAGCAATATGCCAATTATTTGGTAATTCCGATAATTGGCTATACACACAAATCACTTGATGGAGACGTAAGGCAAACCGTTTTCAAGCACTACGCCGCCATGTTTTGAACAATGGAGAAAAGGAAAACATAAAACAAAACAAAACAATTTGGTAACTTGACTGAATTTTTTAAAGTAGAAGCTTTATATTCACACGTTAATCATATACTGCTATTCAATTCAATTCAATTATTTATTGCAGTAAATGTGGTAAGTTTGTATGTATAACATGATATTACAAAGTATTCCGTATCACACACAAACGAAAAATCACATACCTATATGTCAAAAAAAAAACAATTAAATATGTTAAAATTATAGAATAAATTTAAAAAAGAATACGAAGCAAAGTACTCTACTCGTCTACCTACCTATACTATACACACGGAAAGGTTCTCAGATTTTCTGGTTACATCTACAAGATCCTATTTTTTATTTTAATTCCAATTCCGGAATGTTTGTTACGAATGCAAAATATGTTAATTATGTTAAACCTTATCGCTGGACACAGAAACCTTGCTCTGTGGTTCTTTTTCTTGCGAAATTCTTGCTGTTGATGGATAAATGTGAACGTAACTTAACAATTCCAAAAGAAGGCCTTTGACAGAAAAATAAATACGAGACATCGTAATAGATATAAAATCAAAACAGACATAGTGCGTCCGCGTAAAATATACACTAATAAAAAACGTTTACTACTCCTAGTTTTAACGGTTTGAAGTTTTTAACTCTATTAACGAAATTAACGATATAATATTACTGAAATTATTACTTGAAGATACCACATAAAACGCCACGTATTACATTGTACAACGCAAAAAGGGGAGGGTGTTATAGATCTCAAACGTTAATCTACTACTTCTTCCAGTGTCGAAATCAGCTACAGGAAATCCAAAATACCCTTTACTTACCTCCATTAATTAAGGAACTACCCGTGTATCTGGGCTCGGTCCGAACTAATTACGAAGCATTCGAATTTCGAAAAATACGATGTGCGAAACAAAAGAGCGGCGATATTTTCGGCCACTGCTATCGCGCCGATAAAGACTGTTACACCTCCTTTTTGGCTTTTTCTTGCCACTCGTATTATACGAAATCGTTAAATCAACTTTCTGGGAACGAGAAATGTAAAGTTACATCTCTTTGTTACAGAAAAAACCTTTCGGTCTACAACATTTTGGCCGGTGAATAAGATAATTTATCACCAATCATCAGTCTGAGCTTATTTATATTTCTATGTTATTTTTCATTTACATCCTACAACGTTTAAAATGATGTTAATTAGAAAATATCGCAAAATTAAAGAGTTGCAAAATAAAACAAATAGGAAAGGCATAAATCGTATTCTGTAATGATAATAAATGTATGGCTGCCTGACAATGAGACTAAGTAATTCGTATCGACTGAGTAGCATTTAACTACGATTATTCACGAAAATTAAATAAAGTAGCTAGTGTTATTGATTCTAAAGAATAATTCAAAATGTTTCTTTTTCAAAACAGCACTACAATATGCCACGCTGCTAAAATTATTACCTTCTTTTGTTGTTTATTTATTTAATGGAAATAACTGACTGTTAAAAATTATCTTCACCATGATCGGTGGCCCGAGGATGTTTGAATAGCAAACGACGTATCCATTTCGTCGGATCATCTGCTTGATATCAGATACAACAACAGATATTTGCATATCTGGATCAGACGATTAGCCGATTTTGCTTGGTATAATCTGCTCAAGCAGTTTTGATATCATCAATAGTTTGCCTGTAGTAGTTTTGATAAGCCGGATCGTTTTATTAGGTTACTAACCTAGCTTGTGCCCTACCTTGGCCTCAAACACACTTTTTTACTGATATTTTATGTATAGATACACATCTGCGCGCTTTTTCCCAAATATTTAGGCAATTTAGGTTATTTATTCATAACTCTTTATTATACATACAAGGACAGTAGATTTTTTTTACTATAAGACAATATACAAGTACAAAGGCGGTCTTATCGCGTGACTAGGCGGACACGACGCATAAACGGGCCCTGATTTTCTTCTTTCATCTCGACGCCTTTTATTGTACACTGAAAGCGTCGTCAGTCTATGTTTGCGAAAACACAGTTGCCTTAGAATATTCTTTTTGTCGACATTAAGTACCAAAACTGCTAAATCTTCCGCGATAGTAGTTTCCTTATTTGTTTGCCGAAAACCACCGAGCTCCCTGGATAACTAATAGCTTAATACTACGTTGATGGCTCTAAGGTGCCTGCGTTCTCGGCTCTGAGGCGAACATCCGTTTAGCAAATGTATGTTATTACGAGATTCGGACGTTTAACAAACTACTGACTGCGCGATAGACGTCGATTTCTGTTTGATATTCAAATGATCACTCGCAGTTTAACTCTGGAACACGTTTTCAGAACAGCCTTATTAGAATGCTGAGTGATAAAGTTAATTTAATGTTCAACTTTAATTCTATTATTTGCTCAACATCATTTCTGCCTGTCAGTTTTAATCCAGTATTTACGGTCTAAGCTAAACTACTGAAGATTATGATTAATTTTGCTTATCGTATAAAAATTAAATATGCTATTGCAGTCGCGGAACATAGTAATTAGAGTCAAATTTTATTCAAGAATAGACATTAATTAAAGTTCTGATTTTCTGTTGCGGACGCAATAATTAGTGAGGCGGGGTTTCTAAAAGCAAAAGTGGTTTTCAGCATGCGTAGTAGCCGTCATCTCCCTGGGGTATTGCGGGTACAGAGCGGTCCATTGAGGGCATGAGTGGCCACCCATCTAGCGCCCCACGCCGCGGCCAGGCCACTGTGACGGATTCCCGGCACGCCCCTCATTTGTTATACAAATTTCATACTACCATCCGCCTCCGAGCGAAATCCGTGGCGGCCCACGAAAAGCTGAAGAACAATGCGCAGTAGAGCTGCGCGTGGCCTCGGTTGTATAGCGAAAAGGAGCATGCTTTTTCGAAATTTAGGATTTATAGGTAAAATAAAATGCCTATGCCAATTGTATTTGGGTCTGCTTTAAGATTTTAGCTCAGCCAGTATATTGAATGTTCCTAGATTTCGTAAAACGATATTATGTGTCACATGTTAACAAAAATTAACCAAGCACTTTCTTGTTATCCTCCAAGCGAAATAGACAACCAAATTGAATTAACTCTTTGTTTCTCCATTTAAAACCGAGATTAAATTTTGAAACAGGCACACTGCAAGCTTAGGCTATTAAACTTTATTTACGAAGCACGTACTTCGTTACCACGGTCCTTGTTGACGCCCGGAGCTGAAATCTCAAACGCACCGCTTTAAAAGTACTCCTGAGACGTTGCGAGGCCTCTGAGGGAGTGCTCAACTACCGGTCGGAATGTTGTAACTTGCAACTCGTAATCGTATGATGGCCGTGAAGAAATTTCATTAAATCGTCTATCAGGGCCGGACAATGCAATTGTGAGGGTGCAGTCGTGATTGAGACGCGGCAGCCCGCCGCCGGCGCGCGCGCACACCCTGATTAAATAAACCTTCACGCCGGTGTCACGCCGCCGGCTGGCGTCACTCGCCATATCGCACACGGGACCGCCATATCGCTGGATCGAAGCCGAGATTGCAATTTTGAATTTACTTGCAATTGTGATTTAGCACGTACGGTGCGGATCAGCGTGTACGCTGTTTGGGTGTTGGTGGGATTAAAGTGAGCAAGTGAAACAAAGTTCGGTTGTTATAAGTAGCTTTACCGGGTCGTGCTGTGTCCGGCAGAGTAGAATAGCACCAACCCCTTACACTCGTAGGTATTATATAAGGCAAATAATGTTTTCGAGGCAAAATATTTAGGCTCCATAGGCTGGAAAATGGGCAGCAGCGTTTTCAATTGTTATATTTATTACACTGCGATCTTCAATCCACCTGCTTAACGTGGAGATTATGGCAATTACCTTTCGTGGGAGCAGCCCTAAGTCCTACAGTGGACTGTTTTGGCAGTGATGACAGGTAAGCCACTAATAATTTTGTGTTAGGTTTTTACTTGTATGATGTGATGACACAAAATTTCACATTAAGCATAACCATGTTTTAATAAAAGCAAACCAGATTTCATGCACCTTGAAGCAAGTAATATTTTTAAAGAATTTATCAATAATTTTATTATTCCTTTGAAAGTCTTAAAAGAAAATGTGCAGTAATAGCTTTTAATTTAATATATTTCGAATGAATGTAACATGAGCTCCAATAAAATGAGAATAATTTACTACGAGGTAAGATAACTAGTGTTTTTTGCCGCGTTCTCTTCAGTGCCAAAGCAATTAATATTCATTACGAGATGCCAGTCGTACATTTTTGCCTTATAGGTGAAATGCATCGGTACTGCCTGGGACTCCTGAGAATTCCCAGCAATTCGTGGCGGACTCACCAGCTATTTGTCTAAGAAGAAACGTCATTTATCTACCTCGTGCACAGACTTGAGACTGGCCACTAGCAATTCAAGATTAAAATATAAACTAACCAAATTCATCAAGATAGTATTCCCCATTTTATGAAAGCGATACCCCGACGCCGCACGTAATAAATGCTCATAAAAGCGGGAATATCTATAAAATCGTAAATATATTTTCCATATTAAAATATTCTTCGGTAGCTGGCGTAGATGCACAGATATCGGATATTGAGAAAATTAATACCATTACAGATGTAACGGCCACGATAAGTGTATCACACAAATACGAAGATTACGTTTAATGATTTTATTATTATTTCTAAGTTACCGATATTGAATTTATAATTAAGACATTCGGTGAGAATCCCAAATAAAATTTCGGTGGACGAACGTTTCGTTCCGGTCAAAATTATGAGTTAATAAAACGTAACGTATGTCGTAATTCAAGCAGTGATAAAGGAAGGAATGACGGCCATGCTCTTTCTGTTTAATTTAGTGCCGAGAAATCTATTAACCACGCTTTGGTATTGGTAGTAAAGCTAGGATTGAATCTCTACACTACGCTTAGACAGGTATATGTGATATGGAAACCAGCTATTTACTTTTACATCACTTTTTAAATAAAAGTGCGACAGTAGAAAAAGTTTTACATATTTCTGCCTTTATTCAAGCCTCGCATAACAGCTTTCACCTTCATTTCAGAATGATCGGATGTTTCCTATCTAAGCGCAGTCATAATGTAATTTTAGAATTAGGTAGGTGCTACACAGCGTACGTACTTACAGCTATGAAAATATACTAAATTTATACCGCTGAAACGTAAATTAAATAAAGAATAATGAATTATTGAATCATAAAATTAATTAATAAACCTACATGGTTACATACATACATGGCATGGTTGGTATAAGAAAGCAGTAAAATTTAGTCCCTCATAAAACAAACGAATTATAAAAATGATATTAATATTTATGCTTCTTATACCTATGCATTATTTAATTAAGTAACTGTTTACGGGACTAAATACACAAAACATAACATAATAACTTAACTATGTAGGTAGAATTAGTAACAAATTCGCCACAAACCTCTCATACGACAAAGAAGAGCCAAGGCCTCGTCGTTTTTGCGGCACACCGCATAAGCAAATAACGAGATGCGTCGCCCTTAAATCATAAAGACAATAACCCCGGTGCCTTTAAACTGTTAAAGGCATCCCGGGGCAGTCAGATGGAGGCTCCATGCCTAATAAATTCAAAGGATTGACTCACAGAGTGGTGAGAACTCGACCATTTACAGTGGCCGCCGTATTACAAGCGCATAAATCTAAGCGGAGTGTCGTGAGCTCATGAATGGGCTATGAGGGATGGGACGCTACGCCGTCAGACGACAGTGGCGGACTGGGATAGCCTACGTGGTTGACAACTGTAAGCTTCTAGGCGGACGAGTAATAAGGCCGAGCCGGCCGAGTATACTCGGTTTATAGAACCTAGTTAGAGCCTGACGATGATAGGTATACTATGATACCGTTCATTTGTTTCCTATTCTTGTCAGTTTAGCCGTATCTTCTATCCATCGAAAGCAAGGAATTTTACTTGTTAAATTAGTTATAATCCAGCAAAAATGTTAATTGTATTTGTTCTCAGGGCAAATTAAATGCCCTTGAATTTTTTCCTACATCTCGCAGCTTCTGAGGTAGAGCATAGCGGGGTAACTCGTTCGATATGGAGGCGCTGACAGGGAAAGTAGGTACCACCTAACAGAATACCGTAGCCAAACAATACTATTTATTTGGCAGTGGAGGGGCATATGCATAATTGCTGCCAGAGCAACGTGTTATTGGTGATACCTACTGTGTTGCTAAGGGCTATAGGCAGCAATGATCACTTTCCATCAGGTGGCCCGCTATGTCTGCCGTACGACAAAAGACTGTAATTATTTGATCTGCCATATCCTGGATCGTGCTCGCGGAATAGGCGTCGTTTACTAAGCGTACTTTGGCAGCTTTAAGACGCTCTCACTTTGGGATACCCACGCCCATGGTCCCCTCTTACAGACGATAGCCGTGATTTGTATTTCTTGCTGGGTCTTGAGCGGCTTGAGGTCGACATATTTAATTTTCGAGTATTTTTTTCACTTTTTGCTTATTTTTACTATTAATATTATCCAAATTACACCTATTTTGATATGGATAGATTTTTGTAAACCGCCTTATCATGTGTGAGTCTTGAGTTACATAGAAAAGAAATGCGCGGAAACGCGCGTTTCGTTCTTTCCATGCTGTGCCCTCACCCCGCCGCCCCACCCGCCCACGACTCAATTTCGAGGTCACTATAAACAGTAGAGGTGCGCGGATCCGTTTTATTCATATAACATAACGTAACGTTATGCTATTAAAATATATTATGTTATTTTTAACGTTAATAATACCGTAATATAATTTTATGTGCCGTATAACGGTCGCCGTTTTTATTTTATTTATTTATTTAATACTTTATGCACAAAATAGTACAAAGGTGGACTTAAAGCTTTGTAGCTTTATCTACCAGTCTACCCCGAAAACTGGTAATAAAATGCAATTTTATTAGGTGGTGCATAAAAATTTACAACAATATTACACTTACATACTTAACTACAAATACAATTTTACCCACTAGTAATCACATACCGAAAATCAACTCAAAATATTTATAAAATACTAAAAACCAACAACAACAATAAAGCAGAATGCACTGGAATATAAACTTCAATCAAGTACCTACCTACTAAGAACATTCGCAAAAGTAACAGGTGAAGAAATAAATAGGTTAAAGTCGGGTATTACAGAGAATTTAGGAAATGCTCTCGAACAGCTTTTTTGAAGGAAAGTTTGTTGGAACTTCGTCTGATATCGACCGGAAGATCATTCCACAGTCTTGCTGCCGTTAAAGAAAAAGAGTTGGCGAGAAAACCAGTGCGGTGAAGTGGAAGATTTAGACAGAGAGTATCAGAAGAGCGAAGATTGCGCTTATGAGTATCTCAGAGATACCTCCAGTGTTGCATATGTTTTTCAGTTTGTATTATTATTTACAGTTGATTTAGTACCTTGGGAAACAAAATCGTACATAAAAATGTATTATTGATCAATATATTTGTATTACCACGTACAAACATTAGTTTTGACATTAAGACATTAATGGCATGGATAACAGAATAAATAACACAACAATATTATGGTTATCTTGTGTTATAATATATTCGTAGCAGAAAATATTATGTATTAATATTTGGTGTTATAAGTATATTTTTATACCGTTATAATATACCCGTTATTTAATATAACAAACACTTCTATAAACGCTAAACAATGATTCTAGCTTCATGTTTCTAAGACTAATAGTTTTGCAGTATAGATATTTTCGTTACAGTTTTCTGACTTGGTACTCCGTGTGAATTTAAAGACGTTTCAGGTCAAAAAGATTCTGTTTGCATGCTTCTATAAGGTCATACATACAAATTAACTACACAAAAACGTCGATACGCCTCTGCTCCTGTAGCCGCATGTCAAGAGCCTTAAACGGCACGTTTTGACAACAACCGATACGCGAATTGAAATATGAACGCAGCTGATATCAATGACTTGGCTGTCGATAATTCGAATAAGAAATGCAGTACAAATGACGATGACCACGCATTCAATTGAAGCTATTATGGATTCAGTATTTGTGTAGTGGATGTTTATAGCTATTTCGAATTACTTTTTGAGAATCACTGTTTTAAATAATAACAGTAATGCAGCATGTATTATTCTGGTATATGGATTTAGTTAAAAGAAGCATGTTTAAAAGAGCGTAAGTATCAAATTAAACCATAAATAATGACTATATAACGCTACATTAAATCGTTAAAGCATCGACTATTGTCATCAGCGGTTATATTATAAAGATGAATTTGAATAATTTAGAATTATTATAAATAAATTCATCACTCACAAAGGGCGTCTTCCGATGGCTTGACGTCAATTTGGCGGCTTTGAAACCGATCTCAAAGATCGGATGAAAAAAACACAATGGGATTATACAGCCCTAATGGCCGGCCCAACATGGGCATTAATCCCGTCATACAATATTGATGTTCCCACAATTTATGGCTGGTGCTTACAGAAATCTCAAAGTCAAAGTGGCTTATTAATGTGTGAAGAAACTCACCTCATCAGGAAAATTCATATGTGACATATTTTTGTGAAACCTTCCTCGCTCGTTAGCCGAATACTCGGTCTCATCTACGGAATACAATTGAATGTGACGGTCAAAAACATAAGTCGTCATATTTTTAATAATATCGGACCAATGTCGCTGTGTTTATTCGTTCTATCGGTAAACAAAAACTCATTCACAGGCACACGTTGGGAGTTTTAAAAAATGCAGCAGAAATGTGAAGGTGCATTTTAAACGGCGAGTCGCCATTGATGAGACCTCGGGCTTGACGTTAATCTGGCCGACATCGGGAGAGATTCGCTTGCCGAGCACGTTCCACCGTTGAATGTGATTTAATCTGTTTCCCTACAAACAAAATCACAGTCGTATTCAACGAATCGGTAATCGTTGAATAATTTACTGGAGCATGCTTATTTTCGAATACATAATGCTCATATTTGCATACGAACCATTGTGCTTTGCTATAAAACTGTATAGCGCGTTTATGAGTCTGTTGTTGATGGTAGACGTGGAGTTGATCAAGCATGTGGAGTTTTGTCGCCAAGAACCAATGCTATTGCGGTTTGAAATACGCTATCCAGAGTAATTTAAAAAATGAGTTGTCCTACAGCGACCACACCCCTATACGGTTGTGAAGTCGAATGTTTCAGCGGACGTTCCATCCTTATGTCGTGGGTATTTCAGCTACCTGCAAAAACAGCTTTGGTTCAAATTTTGCATAGGTCTAGGAATTAAATATGTTGCCTAAGAGTGTGTTCCTTGTACAGTACAATCAGACGACCTTCGCTTCAAGGCTAAACCAATATAGGCTCTTTCTAGAGATTCATGCTCCTTCATCGTCATTTACCTCCTGGTGAAATGGCGGTCAAATGCCAGGCTGCTGTCAGCGGCCAAACCCGATTTCAGGAACTAGGCACTGCATGGGGTTCTATCAGCCTTGATAAAGATCCAAAATTTAAAAGATCTGGTAATTATAGTAGAGGAAATGCCATCTGATCTCACCCCGGGGGTGATTCACCCCTTTATGCCATTTTGTTATGTGTTTGTGATGTTATTGTGTGTAATTCTTCTAATTTTATGTGTCTGTGAAAAGTTCTAATCTATTCTATTGTATCTCCGTGACTCTGTTAACAGGATCTGTGATCGAAAATGACCAGATTGGATCACGGTTACTTATTCAGTTGCGTGAATGTGCAGATTTCCTCACGTTGTTTTCGCCCCACTGTAAGAGAATAAGTTAGTGTGAAACTTATGTACATAATTCGAAAAAAGTCATTAGTATTTAACGGCAATGGGAATCGAACTTTGCACCTTTCGTTTACAAGGTCGATCCGCTAGCAATAACACCACCGATGGCTCCTTTCAATAGATATTTATTTACTTTTATAATGATTCAAAATTAGTTCGACCTTTACCAAACTAGTTTGGCTAATAGTTTTCAGAATAAACTTGTTCTCATATCGGGTTTGGCCGGTAACATATACAAATCGTAAAAGTTACTCTCAATGTAACTTCCACGATTAGGTTTCCATTACTGATCTACGGGCTTTATTTCGCTAATGAATTTGGGTTCTACAAGCTCTTCCGAAAACTACAAATGACATCCTCTCCTTTCATTGGACCGAAAATCTTATAGAACACCTTCCTCACCGCCACAAGAAGTTGACCATGACACGTAGATGATGGGAAAAGGTCGGGCAGTGAAAATAACACGCTTCACAGAATCATTGGCGTAATCACCCTAGCAATAGAGAATTTCAATTTTCAAAGCGTACCTCCGCATACATCACAAACCATTACAACATCGGCGCTTCATTTCTCAATTCACACCTTCGGCGGGCTTCGAGGGGCGTTTCGCGGCTTTTCGCTCCATTGTAAACCAGTACGTTTCCTCAATAATAAAAGTATTTAGATGGTACACGTGACGACAGCCGCTCGGGGCCCGTCCGACGCAAATTATGGCAATTCTGACACCTCCGAGGCGCTAACTGGGCTCTGGAACCGCACACCCTGCAATTTGCCACTCGGCTCCACTCCGGCGCAGCGACGCTGGCGGCGGCATGCACTGATTTACTTCAATTTACACACATACGGTGCAACAGCCATATTGTATGGTATGTGAGATATGAAGAGGAGAGCGTCGAACGTGCGTCGGTCTTAGATACAGCAAAATGTATTGGGACGGACTAAAGTCTGCACAGAGTGAAGAAGTTGACGTGTATACAATAGAGCCTTGAAAATAAATAGTTTTTAATGTTGTATATAACCACGGATGCTGGCCACGAATGTTGGCAACAATTTGGACCGAGGTTTTATAGTACGTAGAAATGCAGCTTGATTAAATTACTTTTTCATAAGAACAAGTATGGCATATTTTGCCTACTGGAGTTCTTCCAGCATAGTAGATTCAACTACAAAAAAACATCTTGGCGTTAATGTCCTGGTTGTGCTCTCGAGCGCGAGGGCCCGCGGTTCGCCTTGACCATGATCCAGGATTTTGGCAGGTCAGGTAATTAAAGCGACTGCCATCTGACCCCCGTAACCCTGCTACCAGGGAAATCTGACCAGATTGGATTATGGTTACACTTTCGGTCACCTGATTGTGCATATTTCGTCACGATGTTTTCCCTCACCGTAAGAGCGTCGGTTAGTATTCCATTAACGTACGTAACTCAAAAAAGAGTCACTGGTACATGGCAGCAAGGGGATTCGAACCCGGTACCTCTCGCTTACAAGTCGGATATCGTTACCACTAGGTACAGAACATAGACCTCTCTGTGCCACTAAACCACCGACGCTCCTGGGAAACGATTTGAGCAACGTCAGCCAGAAACCCAGATAAGGGTGCGACATGAAGGTGAAACTTTAGTACTTTTAGTTTCTGTTTTTACAATTATTCTAGGTTTCAGAGCGCAAACTAAAATCGAGCGCAAACTATCCATTATTATTTCCCAGAAAAGCGGAACACTACATTTTTTTTCATAAAGAAGGAGGATTTCCGATTGCCAGAGCCTCTCTTACGGCCATATGCGCCTTCAGAGAAATGAAAACTTTCGCTATCAGAATGTCGATAAATCTTGCGGGAGTGCAATAAAATTAGATATTTTGAGTGGGATCAGTGGGAGATATCGTCTCAGAGATAAGGTTCACCGGCGGGGAACGGGCTGCCGTCCGCAACCGTGTGTAATACGGTCCATTGGTAGAGATGGGTAACACGGTATTGCCTGCGCTGTGCCTCGCAATTGAGCCAATTCAGTTCGTGAGCCTGAGCTGTGTGAGTTAACTCACATCATATCTTATAAGACTTGAGCGTCCTCCACGTTAGTGGAGGGTATTTGCTTGAATCTCCTAGTTTGACGGGCGGGATGGAGATCGCAATGTTGAAGACAAAACGGATAACGCTGCACCCATATTTTGATTTTGAGTTGAACATTATTGCCTTACATTTCGCCGTCAATAGTTCCATAACCGGGGTCGTGCAAGGTGACTAATGTACTTCTTGGCCGGTGCTAATTTCTTGGTACCTATTTCATATTTTTATATGCAATTTCTGGGCACCCGTGAATTTGGGACAAATTTTCTATCTGTAGTTTTGGTGGTTGTTATATTTAGTATTTTAATTTGTTATGTAATTAGTATTATATTAGATTAGGTTAATATCCATATTTATTATTGTTATTATGACAAATTACTAATAATTATAATTTATAACTGTTTAAATATATATAGAAATACGCTTACTTATTTTTCATATTCCATTTCTGTAATTCTTATTTAAATAACATCATATTTTGTATGAGCGCTACATCACAAGGCGCGTTCCGTTTTTCTAACGAGGTAACTTAAAGAGCCCGTGCAGTGAGTAATGCCAGCCTTAGTACTGTGTTGACTCAAGGATTTTTGCTTAAGCCATCTCTAATACTGTCTTTCGGGCCTGCGCAGGCGTGGCAGACGCAGAACAATAGCAACGGGAAATGAGTAGGGATGCGCCCCGCGATAGCCAATCGATTATGATCGTGTATGAGCAGCATGACCTAGGGACTTACTAATATTATTTTTTATTATAACTTTACTATTGAATAAGAAATCATAATCATAAAATACCGTCACGGGGTACCAATCGGCTCCCGATTCTTGATTATAATTAGACTACCCAGTTTCATTAAAATGTGCTTTAGGTCAGATTTTTTTCTTTTACCTATGCATACATTGAACATTTACTTTTATAACGACTTTTAAGATAAAATTTTATTTTTATCAAGCCAACTAACATTAAAAAACATCACTGAGAACGAGAACAATCGGTCGATTTAAAATCTGCTTGCAATCTCTTGCCCGGTAATCTCGCAAATATTTATTATATGTCAAAACAATAATATCAAAATGGTTGGTCGCTATACACGTGGTGGCGGAATTTGGAACTCTTCCGTTTACTTTGACTACGCGTATCTCAAAGCGACGCCAGCGCCTCTGTCGCCCGAAAATCATGAAGTTGTAAAGGGGAAAGATTACAGTTTTTTACAAATGGTCCGTTCCTGAGTTTGCTTGCGGCCAGGGCACTCGTTAGCGTGAAGTACGATCCATTGTGGTTACAATGGTGGGCGGGGCGGCCCAAGGCGCCTGCGCACCGCACGCGGTTGCGCCCTCTAGTGACACCGGCACCGCGTGAGAAACAAATAACCAATGATGGACTGTTGTGTGTCCGACGTACGTAATATGATTGATTTCCTTGTCCCGAAATTGCTTTTGGCAACTTTATGTTACTTCATATTATGTGCATTTTTTGCACTGGTAAACGTCCCTATGAAATTGGTATTTTGTATGACGAAAAAGACGGAAACTGAAATTTTAAAACAAAACAATTTTTCAATTTCATATAAACGGCCTATCGGTTTACGATTACACTATCTGCTAAGCTAACTTTACTAAGCACATTTAAGCTAACTGGTGCACACCACTTCATTTCGATAACTACCCTTTTCATAAAATTACATCTGATTAAAGAGGGTTTTATGTTTGTATTCGATTGGTTCAATTCGCGATTAGTCCAATGGCGCAAATAATTGCTTTTCGCGATTCGTCCAATTCGTCCAAAATTTCTAGATTTATGCCATGTTTCCGTAGGCTTGAAAAAACGCCAATTTCATAAGTAAGGACCCAATATTGTATTCTGCTTATTATCCTACTAATCCTAGTCTAGTTCTAGTATTCTAGTAATAATGCTTGCTTTGTTGTTGTGCAGGTTTAAGAATATGACAGCTAGTACATCAAACTATTTAGGCATTATTAATACTTACATTTATGGCTGATTACACTAAACTTTAGGCGACACTTAAGTTGATTTAAAATATTCCTTATAAGAATAAATTGTCAAATGAAAAATATTTTTTCACAACAAGCTTTTATCGCGCGGTATAGTACTCATCATGACCATTCCAAAGAACACAAACACGACGGGTGGCGTTATCTTGTTGCGTACTGTAGTTCCTATAAGTGGTCATTCCGACTCCATCACCAGACCAGCTCCAAGGTACCGTATTAATGCATTGTCATCAAAGATACATAAGTAAATCAAATTTCAGCTCAATTGAATACCGGAAAGTGGGTCAATACAGGCTTGCAAGATTTGCCCCGAACATACATAGTTACATACCCACGAACATCATCATCATCACAGCCCATAACAGTCCACTGCAGGATTTAGGGCCTCTCCCACAAAAAGGGAGGTTATTGCCATAATCTCCACGCTTGGCAGGCGGGTTGGAGATCGCAGTGCTATAATATAACAATAGAAAATGCTGCTGCCCATTTTCCAGTCTACGCTAAGATCTTTTGCCTCGAAAACATGAGTCGCCTTGTACGACACCCACGAGTGTAAGGGGTTGGTGCTATTCTACTCTGCCGGACACCACACGGCCGTACCTACGAACATTTCAAGTGAAATAAAAAGCTTGTTAAAATCATTGCATCAACACACATTTTCAGTGAAAACTAAACTCGTAATACTACAGATTTTGTGACACCTAAATGATTAGGAATATCTTAAGACGACAACTTAGGAGTCGCCCTTTAGAGCAAACGGGAATTTCTGCCCTATATAGATAACCTGGCTGTCTTATCTGTAATAGTAGGTCTCACGTCTAATCGAAAAACGATGCCATTTGATATCACTTTTGGAATGAGAATGCTAAAGCATCTAATGAAAACTTAGCAATGATCTACCCTACGGTAAGAATACTGATAAAGCATGGTAAATTGAAATTACTATTTCTGCGAGATTTGGTAATAATTTTCTACAATTACTATCACTTAATGATAGGTAGATAGATACTCAATGGAACGTCATTTTGATTATTCTCGCTTATTACGAGCCTCATCCTGTATACAGGGTGTTTCATAATACATGTATAAAGCCGAAAGGGTGTTAAAGTAGAGCTTTCAAAGAGTGCACTGGCGACTTCATTTTATCCGGACATTGAATTTTAATTTTAATAAAAAATATTAATTTTTAAAGATAAATAACCATATCGACTACGTTGAAGCGCAGCTCTATTTCAAGTTGATGATCATATAAAAAACAGGTTAACAACCTCGTGCGACCCCTATCGAAACAAAGCAACCTCCTCAAGCCTACTACCAGGAGCCTAATGCTGCATACACACCGGGCGATGTGTGACGCGCACCCGTTTCGGCCAACGATTGTCCCGTTGGCGTGTGCCGGCCGGCAATCCGCAGTGCAGCGTGTCGGTAACATCAAACGGATAGAAGTAATCATCCAATCGCAGTTTGGGCGGATACCGAAGGCCAACAAACAAACGTGCAAATACGAGCCCGAATCGGTTCCCAAAACTCCCAAAGATCGTTTCTTTGACCACGAAATGCAAGTATTAGACCTTAGAAGTCCAAATAATTCGGCCGACAGCCCTTCGTTGGCGTACGTTGAGTGTGTAAGGACGAGTAATAACCTCGTGCCATTCATATCAAAACAAACCAACCTCCTACATCTTACTACCAGGCGTCGAACTAAATGTTACCTACTTATCTACATGAATAGGCTCTACCAAATTAACTAGGAACTTGCCTACACTAATTATTTTCAATAGGTAGGTATGCTTAAATAGTTGGAGCGTCGGTGGCCTAAGGTTGCGGTATCCGACTCGTACACGAGAGGTACCGGGTTCGAATCCCACTGCCGCCATGTACCAATAACTCTTTTTTAAGTTATGCACATTAGCTGAATACTAACCGATGCTTTTACGGTAAGGGAAATTATCGTGATGAAACTTACACATTCAGTTCAGACGACTGAATGTGTAAGGAACCATGATTAAATCTGGTCAGGTTCCCTTGGTAGCAGGGTTAGGAGCCAGGAATGTCAGATGGCAGTCGCTCCACTGCAATTAATTACCTAATCTGCCAAATCCTAGATCATGGACCATAGTCAAAGCGGACCACAGGCACGGAAAATAATTTTGTGGAGAGAAAATAATTTGTTACAGTGGAGCGACTACCATCTGACCTCCATGGTCTATGACCTCCATGCTACCAGGGGAACCTGACTAGATTGGATCATGGTTACAATTTCAGTTGCCAGAATTTGCAGATTTCATCATGATGTTTCCCTCACCATAGGAGCATCGGTTAATTTCAACTAATGTACATAACACAGAAAATAGTCATTGGTACATTGCCACAGCGGGATTCGAACCCGGAACCTCTCTCGCTTACGAGTCGGATACTCAACCGCCCAGCCACCAACGTTCTTGAAAAACATACTTAAGATAGCTACATAACTAAAACAGAATTCGTTCAATTGATAAATCGTTCTACACAGATAAGTAGGTACTATGTCCTACTAAAATGGTTCACTCATCTAGGGACCTACGTAGCGTAGGGAACCACTTATGAGACTAGTTTTGTTGAAACAGATTACAGACAGGTTTTACTAAATACCTACATGTTTTCATGAACAGATAAAAGCGTTGTCTTTTCTACCTATTTCCCGTCGGAAAAGAACCTCCTAACGTTACGATTAGGTTCAAGCTAGGTAGCATATCTTAAAGCCTAGCTAGAACCTAGACCATTAAAGCATGTAGGTACGTACCTTTTTAAAGTTATTTTATGGAAACAAACGACGTCAGGTGCCATACTTTCTTGCTTTCTTGTGGCTCGGATGACTGATAGGTATTAACTTATCAAGTAAGCTTGCACTCGTATCGTAGCTTAGCTAGGTAGGTACACTCCATACACACAGATACACAACACTACGCAGGCTCTGGTTGCTATGCAATACGTAAGTAGATAGATACCATGGTGTTTGGCCTACTGCTAGCTTGCATTCATGCACAGAATAATGATTATCACAATACTTAAACGTTGAACGCTGAACACAGACAAGACTACGTTAATACTGGTACCTGAAGCTATAAATCATTCGTTCACATCGTTAACACTCTTATCACAGTTATCTTCACAATAGGTACTTAGGTATCCTACAACTACAACGCAACAATCATTTCGGTCACGCGAAAAGCTAAAAACTGAATGAGAACCGTGGGTCAAACAACAAAATAAAGAACGGCCCGCCAAAGTATTCTATTTTTAGATTTTTTAGTTTTCAGTTTCTATTTTGATGTCAAAGGCGCCGCCACAGCTCCGCCGCCGGCCTTGACCTTGATGGCACGTGCAAAAGTAGGGATCCGTGATTTAGGGGTCTTACTTATTTCGCCTTTTATGTTCTCTCGTTTTATGTTCTCCTGGTAGTTGCACCATAATGTAAATTTTTTTTTATTTGATAAAGTGAGTCCAACTGTGGGCTTAATAATAATCCTTATGATGACGGTGATGGCCTACATTTGCTTATCACTATTTTATCGGGTAGTTTGGTACAATGACAGTAACCTAGACAGTAATTTCTAAAATTGTGTTTGGGCCGTGCTCCATCTAGGTGACCTAGGTTATCCAATTGGGTGAAGCATGGGATATTTACAGGTTTAGCTCCATCAACTAAGAATCATTTAGTTAATTTTAGTTGATGAGAAATGTTCGTGAAAACGATTGGTACGATTACCTACGCGACACTGAAACATGACTGACAGACATGACATGAGAAAGCAAACTCGTAAAAAGACAAAGATGTTACATTAATTAGAGTTTGCTACATTAATATGCTACAGTAATTTGAATAAGACTACTTTGCTATTAGTTAGGTGGTGGTGCACTTTCGTAAAAACTATGAGTGAACCTAAAATCATAATTGATTACAATATTATTTTGTACAGAACCCTCAAACCAAAAAATACAAAACGGATAATTTAGACCTCCTTAATATTGCGCCTAGTACGTGGGGTGTCCATAAAATAAGCCAGTGCAAATACAGGCATGACGCATTTCATCTTAGTCCTCACAGTGACAACGCATCTGCTGTTTTGCATTTTTGTTGCCTGCAACCTAAATGCTTAAATCGTAGATATAATGGGCGACGGTTACCGCTTGCCTTCAGGTGGACTATCACTGCGTAGCATAAAACAAGTAATTGTACTGCCACTAGGCCACTAGGTACATATTTGTTTCTTAAGCGTTGTTGACACTAAAAACTAGTAACAGACGTTCCCCTTTTTCTGGAGCCAACCAACCGTTAGTTGCAGTTGATACTAATCCTTACACAGGATAAAATAGTCGCAGTTGAGTGCGGAATACGTGGTCGGACGTCCGACCAAGGACGGCATTCCCGCGCATCCGTATTAACCCAAAAGCTGCTTTATTTTGTACTTTGTAAGGATTAGTATCGACTGCAACTGATGATTGGTCGGCTCAAGACAAATCGTAGCGTCTGTTACTAGTAAATTGACGAAATGATAAAACCGGGTCTCCTGACCGTACCTAGTACGTAAATAGTGTTGCTAGGTATTTTTTCAGCTTTTCAAATTAAATATTCACCTTCTTGGATTCATACATGAGTAGAATTTAATCATTACTATTAGATATGTACTGAAATGACGTCTTTCCTTATTTCGGAGCTGGCGGAAAAGTTCAACGAGAAATGCATAAACTTGTGCCAAGGCTCACCACATGCATTCAACAGGATGTAGACTGAGTGAAAAAATAGACAATAAAGTATAACAACAATATCGTGTAGTTTTGCTGCACTTTCCAAAAATATTAAAATCTAGTGAATGTACTTTATGGACACCCTGTGATATCAGTATCCCGTGCATAGTCCACCTTCTTCAGTCATGACTGCCTAGTACAATAGAAGATATGGCGCAGACGCGAAATCAAGCTGTAACTTTTTTGCCTATTAATGTTTATTGTGTTTTCGCAATTAGTTTGAAGACTATGTACCTAGGTGCAACATTGTGTTGAAGGCAAAAAAAAACAAATTAATTAAAGTAGAAACAAACATCGAAATGTCTTGTTTTTGTGCCGGACTGCTCACGAGCTGCTTGTAATAATAATTTTATTAACCAGCAACTTGAGGTATTGATCATAGTGATCTTTAAATTGAATTTTAAAACTCATATGAAACGGTAGGTAGAAAAGACTTAAAGGGACAAAACCTATATCCTATCTGTAACTGGTAAAATTGTATTATTCAGTTGATTGACCTGATTATGAACTTGAGTGACCTTTTACAACTGATTTCTAGAGATGCGGTCTTTCGTTTTCAAAATGTCGATTATCGACATTGAAAAGGAAAAAGTTCGATAGTCATTTTCTCGCTTACTATTCCACGCACGAAAAAAATAATTGTACCTATCGTTTTAATACGTTTAGCACTCCATCCAGTTCACGGCTTTATACATGTATTATGAAACACCCTGTATATTAAAGGTAGCAAGCAATTTTAATTAAATATAGTAATTATTCAATTAAAGAGCAATGTACAGATAATGAAACGCGAAGCTTAAATAGGAAACTGGAAATAATGAGTTAACGTTAAGTTTATTTGAGAAAAAGGAAAAACACCGGTAGGTATACGGAATACGGATTACGTGTCAAGAATTTCATTTCATAAAAGTCCTCGCAAGCCTTTACATCTCATTAAGGCTTGATGAAATAATAATCGTAACCAAAAGTACCGTTTGGATCCGATATCAATATTAGTGTTTTGGGGGTTTTCTTTTTTATATCGATAATGAAAATATATTTAACTTGGGGACAACTTACCCATACTTGTTTTGATGTGTAGTTATATTAAGAAATTGTATCCCCACAGACTGAAAAACCTCTACAGATTGTCAAAAAGAAGAGAAAAAAGACTAAGGAAAATATACGGGTAAAGTGTTGACGGAAGATGAAGAAATTAAAGGACGACGGAATAATAATATAATTAATAATAATACGTGTGATGAAAGTATAGTGAAGAACCACGAATGCCTTCAAACCAATATAACGTCGGAAGGAATTTATTTTAATAAAGTAATGATTTAAGAATATGACTGGAGAGGTGTGCATGACAGCCTAGCTACAAACAAAGGAACAAAACCCATGTAACATATAAGCTATTTTGGTTTAGGAGTGATAGCAAGACGCGTGCCGTTATGTATTTTTAATTGTATGTATTAATTATCGATATGTCAACAAAAATCCACCGCGCGCCTCTATCTCGCGGCGCGTGGCCGTCGCGAGCGCATACACGGCGGTTTTACGACAAAATAATATTCTTTAATTATAATGGAGCGTCGTGGAGTAAAAACGCGGCGCACGCGCACGCGACATCTGTATTAAATTTTAATGGAACAAACAGTTGCACCTGCGCGCGCAGTCGATCACTCGGGGGCGCTCGGCTCGCCGGAATCTGCCGAACCGATCCTAATTAAAAAATAATTACCTACGCCAATGCAAGACAAGCTTCCATCGCAAACGCTCGTTAAAGTGTTAAGATAAGATACTAAGTAGCCAGATTAACTTAAGCCGCGTTTTTATGCGGACCCCTGGTTGCGTTCTGAGGACTTCATTTAATCGACATTTATAAAGTACTTGTTCCCTCTTAATTCGCCGAAGATTGGAGTCGTACGACTTTTATTTGGCCCCCGAATCACTGAAGTGTTTTGCTCGATTCGATTTCTCGAAATTATTTGAAACAAATTGCTCTGGTTCGTCTCTTGCGATTTTAATTGTGATTTGAGCTGCACTAATTTAATTGTTATCGTTTCTTAGTATAAAATAAAGTCGTTTCCGCATCGCTCTGTATATCCGCTAACTCGTCGTAAAACACGCAACGAATTTTGATGCGGTTTTCACCATCATTTAGAGAATTTCTTCTGGAAAGTAATATGTATAGGTACAGTCGAGTTCATTAATATATGAACATTACCAAGGCTTCAAATATAAATGTACATGGAAGGATACTTATATATCTGAGCAGATTCATCAATCAAACATATGTACATCTGCTCAGATATATAATGTACATTTATATTTTAAGCCTTGGAAATGCTCACATATTAATGAACTCGACTGTACTAGAGATATATAATAATAGAGAAACTCCGAGAATACCCGTGCGATGCCGGGCCAGGTCGCTACCTATTAAATGTAAAAAGAAAAACGCAATGTACCTTTATACCTACCTACTATTAAAATGTGTTAAAAGAAAAAGTTAATTGCGGAAATCCACGGTTACAAATAAAGAAAACCCTTTGATTTTCAATATTTGAAAACTGCGTCAGCATCACATCACATCAGCTGCATTTGGCACGTGCCAATTAGTCCCTGATTTATGTCAATGAAATCACGATCGTTGTGTACAAAAATTACACAATCGACAAAGAGAGTCGACAAAGAATCTTTACACGAAACTTTGTCACTTGCAATGGAAAGTCCCTTTGTCCCTACCGCTTGCAATTAATAACTGCGTGATGGTATGTACTGGTCATTATAACCGCTCCAAGGTTCTAGTTACCGTCACTTTGTATAAATTATATAAAAATAAGCACATCGAGAAAGGGACGGAGATACAGGAGCTACGTACGTGTGACTGGGTCAGGTGTATCGAGGGCAGGTGTCACGGTACATCTGCTGGTTGGACAGGCACGTGGCTCAACCCTCTAAGACGACCTCCTTTTCTGAAAGGAAAAAGTCGAGAAATCCCCCAACTTTAATCCAGTAAATTAATTCAGCTTTCTTTTTTGTTTTTGGCTTTGGGACTTGAATATTGGCAGGAGAATATGATTTGTTCTGTTTACGTTTGAATATTGCATCTACATAAGTTGGACTTACGTTGTTCTCAGTTTGGAAAATCAATTAAAGAGAAATAGAAGCACGGCGTCCGAAAAATTTATTTCATATGTAGATAAGTACTTCATGAAATACGTTTTTATTTAGTCATATTGGCGTTAATGTCCCGGTTGTGCTCTCGCGCACGAGGATCTGGGATCCGCCTTGACCATGATCCAGGATTTGGCAGATCAGATAATTATAGTGGAGCAACTACCATATAACCTCCGTGACCCTGATACCAGAGGAACCTGACCAGAATGATTATTTCTGTTACACATTCAGTCGCCGGAAGTGCAGGTTTCCTCACGATGTTTTCCCTCACCGTAAGAGCATTGGTTAGCATTCAACTAATGTACTTACATACCTCAGAAAAAATTCATTGGTACATGGCCGCAGTGGGATTCGAACCCGGTCCACTTCGCTTCGCTTACTAGTCGGATTCCTTAACCACTCGGCCACCGACGCTTTTATTTAATATTTACTTATTGATATTATATTTCATAATAGAGTGCTTAACTATATGTAGGTTGTGTACGACAATTTTCCTCATTATTTTGGTAACTTATCGCTTGGCGGTTATTATCTACTAACAAACAATTAAATGCGTTAGTAATTTAATCTATAATAATAATAGGTGTTTAAAACGATTATGGATATTAAACTATAGGCCGTATGGTGTTCTTCATAATAGAACATAGGAGGAGGTAGATCAGCTAAGACCAGACCAGAAAAGCGTTTTCTGTTGTGTTTTCAACACTGAATTTTTTAACCCCTAAAATGGGTGAAGTAATGGCAAAACCCACCACAAATTAACTGGTAGGTAAAAATTAACTGAAATGGCTCAAATGAACTGATAGGTAAGTGATAAGACTTTTTGCTGATATGTAACAAAATGTGGAAGGTATTTTAATCAGCTTGGCATTAAAGTCCCGGTTTCGCGAATGAGGGCCTGGGGTCCACCATGACCGAGGTCCAGGATTTGGCAGATTAGTGGAACGACTGCCTTCTGACTTCCGTGACCCTATTAATAGGGGAACCTGACCAGATTGGATCATGGTTACACATTCAGTTACCTGAATATACAGGTTTCATCACGACGTTTTACCTCACCTATAAGAGCATCGGTTAGTGTTCAATTAATATACATAACCCAGAAAAGATTCATTGGAAGGGATTTAAATAAACAATATTTATTAGAGGTTGCTCTTCAAACTAGGTACAGTACACTCAAACCAAATAATACGCCCTCAGTTAAGTATTTGGCAGGCCCTCACCTGAAGTATTTGGCGAAAACACCAAAATTAAAAAAAGATATGACTGTCTGTCAACAACATTTAAGTGCAACCGTGCATCTTCTTGATAAGTAAGGAAAAGCGCATCAACTTTAATAAGTTAATAAGCGAGGAGCAAACACGTTTCCAAAAAACGTATTCTGCTCAAGCACCGTGAAGCGTTTACCATTAATAACAGGCATTTGTTGGGGACATGATTTCAGATCAAGCTGCAAGTCAGGACGGTAGTCACACCGTTGTGTGAGAGAAAAGGGAAACGAAAAATACGTTTATGGAAATTATTTTGCGTCTAAAGCTTATCAAGAGTCTCTTTTGGGTATAATTCGATACTTTATAACGAGATCGCTTTTAAAGAATACCGATTTATGGCTTGTTTATTCGCGATAAAGATAACTTTATCATCATCATAATATCAGCCAGAAGACGCACACCGCTGGGCATAGGCCTCCCCCAGAGATCTCCATAAAGACGGTCCTGTGCTTTCCATATCTAGCTGGTACCTGCGAACCTTACCAGGTCGTCGGTCCACCTTGTGGGAGGCCTACCCACGCTGCGTCTTCCGGCACGTGGTCGCCATTCGAAAATTAACTTACATACAATGAAAGATAAAAGGCGAAAGGTCTGTGCTGTAGATTTTCCGTGAAATGTCGTTTTTTGACGTGAATTTGATGAACGTCTTCCTCGCCGTCCCGACGTCACGAAAGATGTGTACTTTTGAAAGCTTCATACTTCTAAAATGTTAGATATTGTTGTGAAGATCCATCTGGCGACAACACAAAAATATATGTTTAGCTAAAATACCGAAAATCCGAGAGTCTTAAAGGTTTAATACAAATATGCTGGCGTTGGTTGCCAGAAATGCCAGTTTTAGCTGTGGTCGCCTGTCGTGTTATAAATAGGAAATCACGTCATTGAATATGGGTCTATCATAATTATCCCAAAATCCTAGCTTCTACCAGTATCCGTTTATATTCTTCAATGCTCTACTACTAATGTTACAAACTCAGTTACTACAAAAAAATCAAAACTTCAAAAATAAATCCGGCTACTGTGTAACTGGAGGTCTAACTAAATTAAATTTTGTCAAACCACGGCTATTTATTACGCGCTTCTGGTGGTACTTTAATTGATCGTGTTTTGTTATGTCCTCGGGCCAATGCTACGGTAGTTCTGGGTTCCATTAACAAAAATTAAAGCTTGAGTGGGTACAGTAACACGCAAGGGCCGAAACAGATGAACTATCTATATAGTATGGGACTGTATAAATCCTTCCCATATTCCGAGACTCGTACAAAATATTCAATAAGATATCTGTTATATTGAGTCGATTTATTTGTATTTTTAGTTATTTCATTTGAGAATGTGGTTTTATTAAACAAATCGTTTTAATGTTCTCAGAATGTTTTTATGTTTGTGCCTATGTCTGTAATTTAATGCCTAATTTGTGACACGCATTCGATTTAATGTAATGTTGTACCTACGAGAGCAACGTGTTATAGAGGTGGGCAACGCATTAGCGATACTCTTGGTGTTGCTAATGTCTATAGGCAGTGGTGACCACTTTCCATCAGGTGGCCCGCTTGCCTGTTTGCCTACCGTATGATATAAAAAAAAAAAAAAAAAAAAAAAAACCTACAAAGAGAGAATAAGGCATCTAGAAAATCAAGGCAAATAAATATACATTATGAATTTTAACAAAAGTCCCGCGTATCCCGGTTTGGTCAGGTGTTCCGTAAGCCTCAGGGATACGTGGGAAATAGGTGCCTGAATCTGCCGGTGTCAGGAAAGAGGCTCTGTGAGCGACCCAAGAAGCGATGGATTGACATCGCTGAGTCGGATGCGAGAGCCATCGGCTTACGACGCGAGGATGCCGAAGACCGAGCGAAGCGGGGAAGAATGCGCGGGAAAGCGGACCCTGGCAGAGGCCGGGATAAGCGCTAGGATGATGATGAATAAGAACAGCCCCCGCACATACTTACTTACGTTGGCTGTTGTCCAAATTTTCATTTAAAATTAATTATGAAAGACCTTTAGGGTTTCATGAGTTACTGGTCCAAAATCATAGACAAGCTCTTCAGAAAATTCATTTCAAAACCTATCAAATTAACCAACTTATTTTTCTAGGGTTTTCAATTATAGCAATGCCAATACAAGACGTGTGATATATCATGTGCCTAGGTCCTAGAATAAATCTTTAAATTAATCTCAGTGGATTCTATCTAATTTATTTCCGATGCGGAGTACCTATGAATTTTTCATTGGCAACACTTGGTGTGTGATTGTTTATGCACTCCGCAGTATTACATGCATTTAAATTGGATTTTAATGTTTATCATTATTAACCTATAATTTATATACCCTTTTTAAAATTGAATGGCTTGAGCCTAGGTATAATGTTTCCTACGCAGCGTGGGTAGGCCGACGACCTGGTAAAGATCGCAGGTACCAGCTGGATGCGGAATGCACAGGACCGGCCTTTGTGGAGATCTCTGGGGGGGGGGGGGCTATGCCCTGCAGTGGGTGTCTTCTGGATGATATGATGATGATGACAATGTTTCTATGATCTAGATTATTTATTTTGCTCGCTATAGGTACCTCTATAAGTATACCCATAACCCTCAAGATTTCCTGTTTCATGGCTGAAATACAACATCGCACATCTAATTTATTCGTTTATTCCGTAGGTACGATTTTCAATGCTAGCTCCATATGTAGGTACTTATTACTTTGGTATACCTGCATAGTTTTTATAATTATACAAAAAAACACACCTACTAAGTACAATTTACATATTTGATAAAGATCAAATTACAAAACAATTACAATTAGGAACATAAAACAAAAAAGAATTGGATTAGCAGTGATCATTAGCTTGATAACTATTATTGGTGTTTTAAGTTGTCGTTTCATTATCATTATCAACAGCCCATACCACTGCTGGACTTGAGCCTCCTCCACATTAGTAGAGGGCATTGCCATAATCTAACTAAACGCTTACCATACGGCCTTAGAAATCGCAGTATTCAAAATCTCAACCGGCGACACCTAGTTCCAATTTTTCCTACCAGAGGGCCTATCGGCTATCTCAGTGGACGACTGAATTTGACATAAAAAAATCTGACACTACTCTAATTTGGTAGACGCTATTGCCAGTTTTCAACGTAGATGACGTGGTGTAGAATAATCTGGTGTCAAATACAGTTGTCAACTGAGTTAGCCAATAGCCCCGCAGGACCGATAAGTTTATGGCAGTATCGAAGCCTTTTATGACAATCGTCAATCCCGTCAATGTATGGTGTTTTTGCTACATGAGCTCCACACGGCTACTTTGTCTTAACATTTTGTCTATTATCCACTGTAAATCCTATGAAAATACAATTTTGTAAATCCCAAGAACCATGTCTATAATAATGATTATGTTTTACAAACAGATACCTACATAACTTATTAATGGTAATTTAATTATTAGTGCTCACTATTGCCTCCACCGCTCTTTAGATCTCGTTTCAGTGGGTCTAACGTTAGCTGGAAGAAATCCCACGGAATAAACCTGCTATGTAAAATGTTACTCCTGTATTTAATAAGTGTTTAGAATATACATACATAGGTACTTAATGTTAAACTACAATACAGTATCAATTGTAATTGTTTCTGTATCTAATAAATTAAATGGTAACGATAGATACGCAACCATTATGGGATTATCGATTAAAAAGTGTAATCTAGTTAGCCATGAGATATTGGTTTGGAACTTACGCCACCATAGCCTCAGGCTGAACACAAATTGGTCGAGTGCGTAGGTTTTCAACAATGATAAACATGATTGCGTTATAAGCTGGATATGAGATCATTTTAGTAGAAAATGTTATCTTATTAAGCATTTAGATATTGTTCCTGTCCAATATTGTACCTATTTAATTTGGTAAACTGTCCTATAAATAAATAAATAAATATGATTGTACAAATTCACACAGCGCCATAGTAAGCAAAGCAATGTGTTATGGGTGTTAGATAACTGATAAACTACTTATATAGTTCCTTTTTTTAAATACATACTTATTATACACACTACACCCAGACGTAGGAAGGGGGAGAGCCGGGTGGGCCGTGCCCACCCCAGAATGGTCTGGTGCCCACCCCAGGATGGGGTGCTCACTGGCTGTACATTGGCGATTGACTCGGCTTCATCGGCCACCTCAGGGGCCGGGCCCCCTTGGAAAATAGGCCTAGATACGCTAATGTCAGACCTGCAACAGAAATTAAAATTCATCATTTCAATTTCTGTTAACCAACTGAACCACTCAGGTCGTCATCGTATAATTATTGTATTTTTACCTACGAGTCTACTTCAGTATAATAATCTATCATCATCATCATATCATCAGCTCGATGGCTCTGGCTGGCTCCCAACAATCTTAATTTTTTATACACGTCATTTTCAAACCTTCTTCAAATTTTAAACGAAGTCCCTAGGCTGTAAGTAGGTATAATATAATACCTTAATAATAATAATATGTAAAGATCGCTAGTTCAAAATAACTACAAATCATGCTCATGATCATGTACAAAACGCCTAAACGATTAAAGGTAGCAAATATTTCTTAACGCGGTTTTCGTTTACAATCACAATAGGAACTGCTTTACATTATATCACAACACACAAGCCATTACATTCGACTAGACAACACGTGTTTCTAACAAAACTTACCAGTTTAAAGCTAAATGTATCGAAAACGGAAAACTTAATTCAAAAACGTTTTTCATGTACCCTAAATTATTTAAAAGACCTATCCAACGACACCCCACACAATGGACTATACTTAGGTGCTGTCCTGATTGAAAACCGTCAGACGACCGTGGTCATGCGACGGGTGGTTTTAAGATTTCCTATTGGTGGGGCGAAGTCCGTCGTACGACAATGGTCACACGACCGTTGCCAATTAGGACGGCGCCTTACCAGAAAAAAAATATTCGTCCGTTTTACGTGTAGGGGAGGTACAAATAAGGGTACTTTTAAAAGATTTTATTTTACAACTTTGTCGGCGTAATTGATATGTATAACCATACCAAATTTCAGCTTTCTAGTACTAATACTTTTTGAGACAAGCCGCTAACGGACAGACGGACAGATGGACCGACATGGCAAAACTATAATGGTTCCTTGTTCGTGAAGGTCGAACTAACAAATATTAAACATTTCATCTAAAGACAGATAAAAAAATGATATATTGACAAACTAATAGCGTTTTTCTTGTGCCTGTGAAATTACCATTACGTAGGTAATCCCCTGACGTAGTTGTAAATTGCATATCAATTAAAAATCACGCGATATGAGATTCCATAAGAAAAACCAACTGTTTGCCTAACTTATGCATCATTATCTGCTATGTCACTGGGGTTATACAATATAATATATCTTTCACTATGTAGAATCAACAATACCTACCATCAATCAACTAACAAATATGCTAATTTAAATTGTTCTCGTCAATCGAACAATGAATCGTTATAGTTATCCCTGTCAGAAATAACAGCAATTATGACCCGACTTTTCCACTATTTATTTATTTAACAGATTATTGTGCAAAATAAACAGGTATACAATATTGACATAAAGAAAAACATCACAACAGGTACAGCTTATTTCATAAGAAATATCTTACAGCAGACCAACGGAGAGACAGAGCAAAATCAGAAATGCAGACGTCGTGCACCTTAAAATACTAACCACCTAATATAAAAAAACTGACATATAAAATTATAACATGAATAACGGAAAGATCGCTCTCTACCTCGCCATATTTGCGTTTATCTATCATTAGACTTCCCCCATTGACATAATGCTGGTAACTTGTCGCCCGTCCCGCAATATAAACACCTATATGTTATAACTACTAGAAGATACTATGTGCACGCGATAGGCGGTTTCGTAATGAGTGACTTTGTGTAGGCTGTTATGACAGGGTAGAGTTTATGTAACTGACACAGGCTCAAACATACTAATCTTTGTGTCAGATACTTTAGCCACTGCTTTGACAGTATTTAGCGCACATTCGTGTCAGAGACGGCATCTACTGCCTTGACAGGTAGGTGAGTAGTGCGATTATGTTACACACATGATATAAATACATTGCAAAATTTAGCGACAACTACACTTCAAATAGAAGAAAAATATAGGAAGCATTTATATGCCGTATATAAGAAGCCGTTGACTGAAATCTTTCTGACCAGTCAACGTAGTTTACAGCGAAGTATTTACCTTTAGAGATTCTTCAAATTGCGACGCATCGTACTACTAAAGATAAATCACTTTGATATCACTAATATACTTAAAATAAGGTACTTGTTAGCGTCTATCTATTTGAAACTTGTACTAAAGTACGCAATGGATTTTGACGCGGTTTTCACTATCATTGAGATAATTTCTTCCGAAAGGTTTATCCGTGCCCGCGAAAACGGATCCGGAACATAATAACTGAATTTTACGCTGACGAAGTCGAGTACAAAAGCTAGTATGTACCCAATTGGTAAAAGGGCGCATGATTAGGCTTTCGTGCTGCTCCAAATAGTATCGTGAACAGTTATCGTGTCACTGTGGGTGGTCTACCAGAGTGTCGCTCGTAGGAATTTATCTAAGGAAAATTAAATAATAACGCGAGTATTTGTTCACAATATCGCAATATTAAAAACCAGTCAAGCCGTGTCTTGCCACGTGCGGCGTAGGGTTCCGTAGTTGCTTGTCCTAATATCGTCACTGGAAAAGTATTAACTCTCTTTATTGCACAAAACACATTAGAAACATAGTCACAATACAAAGTACAAAGGCGAGCTTATCCCTAAAAGATATCTCTTCCAGCCAACCTCACAATCCGTGAAGAGACCATAATGTCGGGGTGTAATACGTGCAATTAAAATTTTTAGGGTAAAATTACTTAACCGTCAAAATGGCCTTATTTAGTTATATAATATACTAGTGGACCCGGCGCGACTTCTTTGCGTACACCTACTTTGTAAATAAAATGTAAATGTAACAGTACTCCACAACAATGCTTCACATATAAAATTGTGCTACTATGACCGGACGAAACCCTGATATCCAAGACACAGGCCTCCGACCTACTTCGGCTTCGGAAGTTTTTTTGTATTTGACATAAGTAATATGTATAAACTCTATACTATATGTTTACCTATTACATACATTATATTTTTATCACCTGTAAATTCACGAAATAAATTGTTATGTAAATATTAACTTACCCTTGTTTTTTGCTTATAAACCTTTCTCAAGCCCGATTACCCGTGATGAGGTGAAGAAGTCTCTGGTGCGTATGAAAAATGGAAAAGCGATTGGCCATGACGGAATACCCAAAGAAACTTGGAAAACAAAGGGGACCAGGGGCGTACTGTTGCTCACTCTCTTGCTCACAGAATTGTAGCTACGGGGCTTATACCTGATGCGTGTCGCGAAAAAAATTGTCACAATGATCTATAAAGGAAAAGGCAAGAGCCTGTCGGTATCTGGAAAGAGGCCCTTTGGGCGACCCAACAAGCGATGGATTGACATAGCTGAGTCCGATGCGAGAGCCAACGGATTACGAATTACGATTACGAGGATGCCGAAGACCGGGCAAAGTGGAGAAGAATGGGTAGGAAAGTGGACCCTGGCAGAGGCCGCGATAAGCGCTAAGATGTCTATCTAATTACTCTATCTATTGTTGAAAACCG
Organism: Blastobasis lacticolella; assembly: GCA_905147135.1. NCBI lineage: Eukaryota > Metazoa > Arthropoda > Insecta > Lepidoptera > Blastobasidae > Blastobasis > Blastobasis lacticolella. The sequence continues at coordinate 13,378,107 of LR990050.1, forward strand.
CATATAGTTTAAAAAACACAAAAACATAGATATGATTACGAGATTACGTACATACGTAGATACATAGGGACAAACGGCCAGAAGAGACTATGTATAGGTAGATGGATATTTGAAATCAGCGGTTTATTTAGGAATTCAGCGATTTTTTTCTGCGTCGATCGATATTTAGGAATCATCGCGATCTTATAATCCAATCCAGGAAGCTGTAAAAACGTAGGAATTTCATGTTTTCAATGCCTGAAGCGACAACTTTTCGTCCTTCTATTCTGTATATGTAATTTTTAAGGTTTAAGGTTTTAAATTTTTGCAGTCTAAATCACAATGTCGAGTAAGTATTTTGTGCTCTTGTTAAAAATTTAAAAATTATTAATTTATGTAATTTGGATTTTTTGCTAATTGGAAATAATCAGGATCTAAAACAGGAATTGGTTTTATTATTTGACTTCACTTAAGTTCATTTAAACTGGCAAATCCGATGAAATATTAAACACTAAGAATAAAAATAAAATTATACCAAAACGCACGTGCGAGCGGAAACCACCAACAGAGCCTTGGTCATCCGGCACGCAGGTAAGTTTGGTAAACCATTAATTCGCTTTTCCTAACATAATTAACGAAGCCGCAGGAACTTTCATACTGATTTCTGATACTATAAATACATTACAAAGTTACAAATGTAGCTAGCTTATTTTTTTTGCACATAGTTTGTGTGAAGTGTTTGCTAATCCAAGTAAATTTCATAAGTTGGTTGACTCGTTAACTTGAATAATCCACTACGCTAGTGATAGTTTTCCTTTTAATTTCATTATATATACTATTATTGAATACTTTCATGTCTCGAAATATTACGGTTTAGCAGTTAGAGGCACGTGTTTCTGACAGAAAAATTCACTTTGATGCTAAATATATCGAAATCGGAAAACTTAATCTAAAAACGTTCTCCAGATACCATTTAGTGACTATGAAAAGATATTCTTCATCTCCCGCTTTACGTGTAGGGGAGGTACCTGAATACCTAAGCACAAAATAAAAAACGGCCCGCCTCAAACAGAAGGTCCACTGGAAACAAAGCGACATAAACAAATTGAAAAGAGTTTCAACCAGTGTCAACAAAATTCCATAATTCCACAACTAAAACCTACGGAGTCAATGTAGTAGCAACCCTAGCGAGTCGGCAAGATTACGTCATAATTTTCAAGGACGACGGGAGTGGACCTTCTGTAAGTTTTCTATTATGTGACTTTCAAAATATTTTATCTTACAATTCTGTCGGCGTGATCAATATGTATAAAAACATACAAAATTTGAGCTTTCTTATAGCAATTGTTTTTTAAATCAACCGCGGACGGACAGACGAACAGACCAACGGACATAGCGAAACTACATAAAAATATATAATAACTATATGCTATTCAACTATCTCGCGGGATTCTCATAATTTTTCGGGATACCATAGCAGTGAATTTCGGGAATATAGGTAGTTAGTCTAGTTTCCTGTAAGAATTTTCAAAATCGGTTCAGTGATTCCGGATCCATCAACAGGATCGGCAATCTGGAGGGGATGGCCCTAATCTCTAATGGAAATAGGGTTGGACAACTTGTAGAACGAAGTAATAAAAACTTGAAACACACCATAAAATGCGGCGAGATGCAGAGCTGGTCTGCGGGGCTATTGGCTATCTCAGTGGACAACTGAATTTGACATAAAAAATGTTACACTACTCTAATTTGGTAGACGCTTTAGACAGTGGCCAACGTCGATGACGTAGTGTAGAATTTTTTATGTCAAATTCAGTTTCCGACTGAGTTAAATAATCGCCCCGCTGGTCTACAACAATTCTTAGGTTAGCAATAACATTTTGATGTCATTGGATTAAAATGTTATAAACTTATCATAACAATTTATAATTTAACAAAGTTTTGAACTATGACGCTAATATTATAAAAGCGTGCGTAATTGATTTAATTATTTTCTAGCACTGATACCATGTAAAAATATATTGCTCCTTTTCGACCTGACGTGAATAAAATCCATTCTTTTTATTCAGCGTGTGGTGTTCTCCCGTCTTCTGCAAAGATTGACCGCGACATCAAGTAACAGCTCAAAAACCAGATGTTAGAGCAGACAAGTGAAAAGGTATCCGTGTGACGCTTAATAAATCTGAACGGCTTTAACCCTATGCTCGCCACGTGCCAAAGAGACACAATAAACGGTTGTGTTCGCAATCCATACCTACATCTAGAACAACTGGAGTGAACAATGGCGGAGATCTGTAGATGGCGAGACGGAATACAAAAGCTACATAAATTGATCTTTGATACTGTCCGTCTTTCACCAGTACGCGACATTGGTATGGGTACCTAAGTAGCTTTACGACTGTTCTATATTTATTAAATGCAGTGTCTGTCAATCCGTTTGGCTGATCAAGAGGACGTCTACCAACCAACACCTTCCCATATATTCTGTCTATAAATAGAAAACGGCAAAAGTACGAAACTTAAACTCAAAGAATAGATTAGTCTGACCATTATTTTTAACCGTGGCCTTTTAAACTCGTGTTTCTAAGCCAATGTCAGTGTGTAACGCCTACGGGCAGAACCAGTTTATTTGTTTCTCTTTTTGCAGTTCAACGCTTGTCTCGTTTGACACTGCGCCGTTCGTCATAATTTTATTGCGTTTATTAAAATAATTTGACCATTACCCAAATACAATGTCGACTTCGCTTAATTGTCGTTCGTTAGTCCAAAATCAAAGGCAGGACAGATTCCTCAAATCTCTTTTTAGAGATCAGTTCGATGGTTAATCGAGGATTAAATCGATCTGTCACAAAACACACGACGTTCCTATGTAAACGGCTGATTAGAGGCAGATGGCTGCTCTAATTAACAACAAGCTACGAAGTTTTTAGAAATCTCACAGGTGGTGGCCACGGCTTGTTTACAAATTATTGTCGGATGGAATTTGAAATCTCCCGGAAGTTGAGGAATTTGTCAGTCTATTAGATAAAATTTATAATTGGAATATTTTCTAATTTGAAAGGTGTTTCTGGAGGGCGTAGTGTAGATATAGTGCAGATATATTAATAAATGTCATTTAATTTACTTTCTTTTACCCAATTCTGAGTATAGGTCTCCTCCAGGTTCCTTCTCAATTATTGATTCTGGACTTTCCGCATGCAGTCCTTCCCAGCCTAGGCACTCGGGACAGATCGTCAGTTCATCTGGTTGGCTGGTGTGTTCGCGATATCCACTACAGCAGTCTATTTTTATTCTAATCTCAGTATTTGTGTATTCTTAATTAGGTGGTTAACATCAATAACTTATAATTAATGTCGAAAATAGCTTTGATAATATATGATGATTGATGGCTTTGCTTTGATGCCTCAATGAAGTCTACTTTATTTTTAAATAGTATTGTGTTCCTGCCGGTGAGTAAGGTCTCCAGTGCTCCATGGGGTGGGGATTTGGGGAACCGTGGCTTTGGCAGTGGCCATTTTGCAGCCAGAGCAACGTGTTATAGAGGTGGGCAACGCATTGGCGATACTTTTGGTGTTGCTAATGTCCATAGACAGTGGTGACCACTTTCCATGAGGTGGCCCGCTTGCCTGTTTGCCTACCGTATCCCATAAAAAAAATTGTCTATGTCCTCCTTCGGGTTGCAATCTATCTCCTTTCCTAATTTTATCCAAATCTGTTCGGTGGTTTAGACGTAAAAAATCGGGTGGGGCTTGTTCTATTCGGTTTAATTTTCGGTTTAATTTTAGAGACATTTCACGTCAATAAATTACAAAGAGACAGACAGATTTAATTTTAAACACATTTATGTTTAAACTTACTTACCTATCTTTTTACTCGATAGTCTCTGCCTACCCCTGTGGGATAAGGGCGTGACTGTGTATGTATAAATAATAATCTTAAGTTATTTAGCCTATAACAGTCCACTGCTGGCCTTTTACTCCTCCGCCAGCAGTGGAGTGTTTTCCAGATCTCTAAACCGCAGTGTGTTTAAATATATTTACCCTTAACATTTATTTTGCACTAGTTTACACGGCGCGACTTAGTTCGCGTACCCCTACTTTTACTTTTTTTCTTGCTTACAAACCTTCCTCTTTAACCACTCTATCTATTGTTGAAACCCGCATTAAAATCAGTTGCGTTCATTAGAAGATATAAGCGTACATAGATACAGACGGCGGGAAACGACTTTGTTTTAGGTACACTATGTATAGACTTCGATATCTATCTATATCGTTAATCGAAATATATTGCCAGGCAAATGTTAAAGGTGACACTTTAACATTTGCGTGGCAATATATTTCGATTAACGATATAGAAACGTTCTGACGCCACAAAAACAAGGTACCTAATCACTAGCGAAACTAAGTTCACAACCGCACACTTCACTCATCGAAATCTGCAGGAAATCACGTCGGCGGTCACAACGAAATTGGATGGTCAGACTGTAATTCTGTTAAGCTATCCCTATGTGTATGATGGCTATTACTTCAGAGCACGGAAGTGACCAGTCCCAACATGTAATCTGATTCGAAGCTGTTACAAGAAAATTAGTGAATACATCGTTGCGCATCATTGGACTGTGTTATTCGCCAAAAAAACTGGTGGCAAAGAAACTAACAAAAACGATACAAACGTAATGAAACGTTAAATTAACGATATAATGTACGAATTATTTAATGCTTTACATGTTTTTTTTATTGGTTTGATGATAGAAGAACTCTATATGAAAGAAGTCAATCGTTGCTTTATATTAACAGTTTCCAATCAACATCATCATCTCAGCGGTAAATCTCGGCTTTTTCCAGGGTTCTCTTTAGAATCTTTTAGTTAAATCGAATCAAATATCAGTTACAAAATGATAAAAATGTTAAATCAGAATGTGTTACATGTAAAAATAAAAATATATAGTAATAGATCTCAGATTAGTAGATATAAAAGTAATATGAAAATGTCAGAAATTAATAATTATTACAATGTAGCTAATCAATTCAATCATTAAATCATGATTAGTATACTCTGTACCGTAGCAGAAGTAGTTTCCAGAGTCACAAAATTAAAGTATAGTGGGCAGACCACGCAGCTCGCAGATCTGATCCTGAAGGATATTTGACGCCGTTAGATGCCTCAGTCACAGACTCGATCGATGTGGAAGGCATATGGAGGGGCTTATGTTAATCAGTGGACGTTCCACATTTGTATGTTGATTATCGTGTCTCAAATTATTGAGACCTCCGTTCCCTCATTGCTGAGTTCAGTACCATCGGTTCAGAACAAAATTTTAGTAAATGTGAGCTGTAAATCTCAGACTAAAAATCGTAAGATGAAAGAAATTATATAATCACGCAGTTTAACTCATTGGCACCAAACATTAAAATTCAAAATAAGAATTCGCTTTACCTTTTAGGTGCCCTAATACATCCTGAAGCGATTTCACCCCTTATTGATTCCCTAACTTATAAGTTCTACAGCTTACAAGACGGGCTTTTAAAAATCCATCCGCATATCGCCATCACCATAATCCGCTTTTGTTTATTCGCTCCAAACGCCATGTACATACTCCGCTGTAGCCCCATGTGGAAATACCCCCATCTTCTTTCTTCCCTTGACGCCTCCATACAAACCGCCCTGTCATCCATCCTCAACTGTCCTTTTGATGCCCGTTCCTGGACCCAGGCTTTTTTGCCTATCCGGTTTGGAGGTCCTGTCATCCATGCATAGCACGCACACCTTGACAACGAAAATTATCTCACCGTCTCTATGCGGCGTCGAGGTGTCGTGCCTGTCGGAGGCCAGGTATGCATGGTCCATCATCTGCCCCAACGACGATATTCCCGCCAACCCTCACTCCCAAAGGCTTTGAGACGAGCCACTCTGCAGATTGGCCTTCTCCACACTCTGAGAAACCTCGGCCAATTCTGCAGATTGAGCTCGTCTTCTTGCTGTTTCGGAGAGGAAGGCGGGGTATTGGCTACATGTGATTTCATCACCCAATACGGGTACTTTGCTCACCAAGCTACACTCGCTTACAGTGTGCTTGCAAGTGGGCCTGAAGGTAAAGAAACTTCATCGTTGCTACTGCAGATGTATTGTAGATATCCTTGGACACCATAACCTCTCGTGCCAGCGGAGTGTCGATCGTATGTCGCGCCACGTCAATTTTTTATTTAGAACCTAGTGGGCTGGCTCGGGATGATGGCAAGAGGCCCGACGGCATGACACTCGTTGCTAGGTCACAAGGGCGGCCTCTGGTGTGGGATGCGACCTGTGTAGATACCCTGGCCCCATCCCACATTAGAGCTATCTCGGCCAACGCTGGCGCAGCTGCTTCTTCGGCGGAGGACCTCAAGCGGCGCAAATATGGCTCCCTAGGTCAGGGTTATTTATTTGCGCCGTTTGGGGTGGAAACGTTGGGACCTTGGGTCCTTAGCGCCAAAAATGTGTTCCATGAGATATCTACCCGGCTAATTGGATCTACCGGAGACCCACGTGCTGGCGCTTATTTCGGTCAGCGTATTAGTCTGACACTTCCGCAAGGCAGCGATTTAGAGACTGTTTTTTATTTGTAATTTTTATTTTATTTGGGTACCATTTTTAATTAGTTTTTAGTGTATATAACAACAGTGTGTAAATATAACAGTAAATTATGAAATTATAAATTATGTAATTGGCACCGCACTAATTTAAATAAATAAAAATTATTTCAGCAGTGGACGTCCTACGTCTCTAAAAAATATACAGGGAATTTTATAATTGACGCTTCGACTAATTTAATTAAATATTACATAATATTATATTTCAATTTCACGCTTCCATTTAGTAAACTGGTTTCATTTTAATATAATAAATACAGTGTGGATGAAACGCAATACACCATGAGTCCAGGGCGGATGCCCGAATTACCCTTGACCGAAAGAATCATACATAGAAATCGCTTTCGCTTTTCATCGAAAGAACGACAAATATTTAGGCCGATAGGTCATTTCACCGAGAACTGTCGATTCATTCATTTCAGTAAGTACACTACATTAGTCTAAATTGTAATATTCATTAGAGCAAGACGGGTTCTTTACCGGCTATACTTGTTGAAATCACGGAAATATACCTACTGCAACTGAGCGTGTCCGTAATCGCTACGATTTTGCTTTGAAATAAGTTGATTTATTGTAATTCTACGTCTGATATAAGTGATCCTAACGATCAGATGACGTACAGCGGAGCCAAGGCAGTTTATCTGTCTAAATTTTTCTACTCGAATTATTATCTACAAGCCTAAGGGTATATTCAAATACCCATTCAAAAGGGACATACTTTCTTTGATTTCTCCTATTTTTATAATCACTGTTAGGTTTACGTCAGAACTCAGCACGAATACGGTTACCGACGCACCTAATCTTCCTTATTATCACACTGTTATCAGCGGCGAAAAAAGTGGAAAAACATCATTTACGAAGCGGCCTGTCTCTCCTATGGCCCTAGCACAACTGTGTCCGCGACAAAGCTCGCGCTGCGAGAGAGCGTTTGCCTCTTTCTCTCAATACTAAGACGAAAGAGATAGCACTACATATGTCGCACTTTTTCTCGCTTATCGCGCGCGAAAGCAACTTCTGCTAGGCCTACTGTATATGTATGGACGATTTACAAAAGAATGCACGTAACTGCCACGCCTTTTACGTTAATTAAATCGCAACTGATAATTACCAATATTGCGGTTAGTTGTAACCTCGTAACCGATTGATGGATCGATGCATCTGACGTTGTGGTTTTGTGGAATATTAGCTTTACTTATGCATTAACAAAGAGTTGAAATCATAATAATTTTTTTATTTGGAAGTTCAACAGTCATACAACAACATAATATTCATATTCTTACGAAACAGAAAGCCAATTACAGGTCTCCACTGATTAACGCCAATGCTTCAAACTAAAGATAAAGTGTAGAAAAAAATTTAATTCTACAGCATAATACATTTGATCGGTTGGCTGGAATAGATCGCTTGTAGCGCAATGGCCGCCTTTACCCACCAATATTTTTTTATTGTACACTAAAACAATAAAGTGTTTATCTCACTATCTATGTCTCTATATATAAATGTACGCATCCTAGTTCCGCCCGAGTTTTCTGTAGTCCGTCAGGAAAATGTATTCTGTATTAAGACGAAATGTTTGCTCCATATAAAGTTGTATGTCTAAACTTAAACTCAATGACCTATAAATCTGTATTTCTACGTCCTCGGATCAAATGAAATGTGTAAATTCACTCACTGAGAACACGTTTCATTCTAATAACTATTAAGCCTATCGACGTAGACCTTCCCTGGGGGTTGAATTATACATTAGGTGTACATACTTGTAAAAGTAATAGTAGTCTAAAAAAATGTAATATTAGCTGCCAATGCGACACTGTAAAGCAATTACTTATACATGTCCAAACGATATACGTACATAATTTTACTCAGTAATTAGCTCATATAGCCTATAAACAGCTAAGTGCAAGTCCACTGTATCAAGCGAACTGTTGTATAATAGTGAACACACTTTATCAAAATCTAGGTGATTTTTAAAAGGAAATGGGGTATTGAGAAACATTCGAAATGTTGTCTTTGGCTAGTTTTAATGGTCAACCTTGGCTCGCATATTCCTTTCCTTTCTAAGAGAAAACTAGAAATTATCTATGTGTGTTGGCATAGATATATCCTTTCGTTTTCGGATAACTTATTACGCGAGCACACACTAAAATAGTCATTGCGAGATTAGCTAAAACTGGATCACCTCCACAGTTCAAAAAGCTTTATAATGGTGACTGTATATTAAAGGCGTGATTAATTCCAGTTGCAAGGTGGTTTGTGAATGTGAGGAGAAAATTTTAGATATGGCTACCACCTACTGGTTGATCTTGACCATCGAAGAACGAATTTGAACTAGCATTCGATTTCACTGGTCGGAGCATTTGTAGCGTTTTGTCGCTGATATTAACTTACCTGCTTATGGGAGTCTGGGTTTGGCCAGCGGGCTGAAATGCCTGACTAATTAAAACTATGATTTTTCTTCAGGCGTTTAGGCCCGCACTTAAAAATTATATTAAACATATGTTTTTTTCCCCGACTGTCTTAAAACAATTTTTAAGGACATTTTGACACCTGAGGAAAAAGATTAGTTTCTGCCCGGCCAAAACCAGGCCGGCACTCATTGGTTCTTGTAAGTATTGCAAGAGTTTGCTTACAATAATCATTTTGGTGTCAATGTTCCGGTTGCGCTATGCGCGCGAGGGCCCGGGGTGTGCCTTCACCATGATCCAGAATTTGCCAGATCAGATAGAATAATAGGTGATGATGATGATGATGTCCTCCTCGCCGACTTCGGCTACAGCGACTGCTTCAGCTCCCCTGTTGTTGGCGTTCATGTTCTCGCACGTGGCTTAGGTAGCCAACCTTCTTCACACAGATCCTCGCACATTGCGGGCATGTGAGCACACCATTGACATAATTCGACGACCTGAGTGGTTCAATGGTCAACACGCCGGTCTGCCACGCAAGAGGTCCCGGGTTCGATTCCCGGCCGGGCAGAAATTGAAATGATGAATTTTAATTTTTGTTACGGGTCTGGGTGTTCTATGTATAATAAGTATGTATTTAAAAGTATTTAAGTAGTATATCAGTTATCTAGCACCCATAACACAAGCCTTGCTTAGTTTGGGGCTAGATGGCGCTGTGTGAATTTGTCCACGAATATTTATTTATTTATTTATTATTTATTTAATTGTAATTTATTGCCGCAGGTGGTCGGGCTTTTAATCTGAGAATAATAGGTATTTGAAGGTCAAAACATAAAATATTCATCCGGTGTGGGAATATTGTATGAATATTCCCGATATGAATGTGAACGGCATAGCAATGTCTAGTTATTGATTCATTCATTTATTGATATTTGTCAAATTGCAAGTCATTAGGTACTCACTTACAGTTTATGTCAAATTTCTTAGGAAATATCATATTCACAACTTGTATTTACCTAATCGTTAATTTGTTTGAATATATACATATACCTAATTAACTTTCATAATAATAATTATGCAGCGTAGATATGTAATTATAACTTACTACTGCATGCTGGTTTATGGTTCCGTAGTCCATAGTGAACCAGTACAAAATCTTTAATTTGTAATACCTATATGGATACTTATAACTAATATCTAAATCTTTTCATTTATAATATTAGTTCCAGTTCATGGGTGGCGGTGATACATACTAATATTATAAAGAGAAAAGATTATTTTTATTTTTAATGAATAAACTCAAAAACTTAAAAAATTGTTTCACTAATAGGAAGCTACATTATTCCCGATTGACATAGACTACTTTTAATCCCGGGAAAATAACAAGATCCCGCGGCAACGTTGAATGTTTACAGATATCCAATCTGCGCGCGGGTGAAAGCCGCTGGGAAAGGCTTGTAATTTATTTATTTAGACTTTTGAATAAAGGTATATCTTAATTAAACTACAATTACTGTTAGTAAACTAATTAACCTGTAATTAGCATAAAGTTATGATCATTTCCACCTTCAAAGTGAATTTGAGATATGTCAGGCAGAAAATGGACAGCAGCGTTTTGTTATGATTCCAATTGTGCTATCCTAAATTCGTCTGCCAACCATGGCCATGCGTCTCCTTTGACAAACATTGTTGACATTTAGAACTTACTAATTTACTTACTTACTACGTTGGCTCAGCGACCCAAAGTGGATCCCGTGGCCTCCGACTCCAGAGATTACCACCTCTTCCTATCCTGCGCCATGGAGATGGCGCCAGTGGCGATGGCAGAAGTACCAATCGAGGATACCCAGTGCGTACAGGTCTTTTAGGACTTCATACATGCCTGCCAGCGATAACAGGACATTTACAACCGCTATTTACTATTTTCAGGTTCCGCTAATGAAATTAGTCTACGGAACCCCTAACTTTACCCTTCTTTCTAGTAAATGAATAAATTACTTCTCATTCCGTAATTTCCTATATACCTACAACAAGGACAACAACATTATATTTCGTAAAAAACACATATTCCTAAATACTTTGTTAAATGAAGATTGACAGCTTCCACGAGCTAGTAATGCATTAACATAGTTTAGATTTAACACATGCCTTGCCCATACCTTCGACCTCATCGTCGCTTTCCATCAGGTGAATTGAGGTCAAATGCAAGCCTATTAAGAATAAAATAAAAAATACCAATACCAACTTCAGTTCGCGTGTCCTGAAATAATAAACGCACTTTGCATCAGCGTATCCTCTAATTTGCCTAAAAAATCTACGTATTTCGTTTGCCTAATTAAGTAGCTAAGGAAGTATCCCTGTCTAAGTACAGGTGTCAGAGCGAGGTGGAGACTTGACCTGGATTAGGCGTATTTCACGCGTGAGTAGTTCAGATATTAGCGTTTAATTTCGCACATTTTAATAGCTGAGTAATAAGCTGGGTGTTGTGTGCGAAATGCACCAACTCTAGACTGACTGGTGTCGTAGAAAGCGACCAATGGCAACAACTTCTTTTTCTACGCAGTGACAAATAGCCCACCTGATGGTAAGCGATAACTGTCGGCTATAACCTCTATCCACAAAATCCTCCACTGATGTGGTGGAGGCTCAGATCTAGTAGTGGATATGGATTTTTATTCATTCATCATCATCATCATCATCACAGCCCATAACAGTCCACTGCAGGACTTCGGGCCTCTCCCACGAAAGGGGAGGTCATTGCCATAATCTCCACGCTTGGCAGGCGGGTTGGAGATCGCAGTGCCGTTGATGTCAATCTACCCCGAAAGATGCTGCTGCCCACCTTTCGGATTTGTCCCTTAGTCGCCTCTTACGACACCCACGGGAAGAGATGGGGTGGTGCTATTCTTTGAGGTGGCGGCACCACACACCACATTTATTCCTTCATTAATATATAATCGAATATCACATAAAGAAATAATCATCTTGGCGTTAATGTCCCATAATCCAGTAAGTGCTGACAAGTAATGATGTTATGGTCTCTTCGCAAAATATGGGGTTGGCTTGAAGAGATTTCATTGATAAGCTCACCTACATAATTCTGTTGTTACTGTATTTTCATTATATGCTTTGGTACAATAACGAGTACAATAATAATAAAATAACATGAAGTAAGCGTAAACAAAATTGCCCCAACACAAAAAACTCAGTTGTTAATTATTTTGCGGAAATCCGTTACTACTGTCACCGATAACTGATTACTCTATTATGGTGTAGAGACAAACCGATTATTATCCTTGCCCATTTATCTATGTTTACACGTACTCTGTCTCGATATTGAGTTATGGGTAATGGGCGCGCCAAGTATAGCATTCATGCGCCCACTTACTGTTTAGTAAGTTTCCTTGATCACAAAACTGATAATATCTATAGCAGTAGGTAGTCATGATTAGCGAGCACATGTAGCAACATTTCGAGCAATAGTGCGGAAAAGTAAATAAAATGCATGCGTGAGTCATCATCATCATCATCTCGCGCACACGGGTCCGGGACCGCTTTGACCGTGATCCAGGATTTGGCAGATCAGGTAATTAGAGTGGAACCACTGCCATCTGATCCTCCGTGACTCTGCTATCAGGGGAACCTGACCAGATTTGATCATGGTTGAAAAATTCAGTCGCCTGAATGCGTACATTCAGCACGAAAAATAACGGTTAGTATTCAACTAACTACAATTACATAACTCAGAAGTGAGCCGTTAGTACATTGCGGTAGTGGGATTCGAACCCGGTACCTCTCGCATTGCGAGTCGAATACCGTCACCACTTGGCCACCGACATTTCAATAAAATGCTACTCAAAAATCGGTTAAATAATAGCCCCTGTACACAAACAGGTGATAATTGTCAAAAAACTATGTTTATTTTGAGTTCAGGAAGTCTTTTTTATCTGATTACTTACTTCAATTGGCAAATATTTTTTAGAGAAACGGAAAAATGTTGTCTTATATAAATTACACGCACACGTTCTTGACTGTATAATCGCTTTGTAATTTATAACGTTTACTTGTAGATCATCGTATCTGAACGTTGTTTCTTGAACTATATGTACTCAGTCATTAGCATTACAACCGCAGAACGTCCGTTGCAGGAACGGCTCCCTAAGCCCATCCCATCGCTCAGGTGTATGTCGTCTATGTACTTTAGACTCAATAAATTCTCAAGATATTACCGATTGTCTACGATTACAAACCCCATACGCACGGCAACTGCACACTGTTCGCTGTTCGGACGCTGCGAGTACACGATGTTTGTGGATAGATTTTAAGATTACCTTTCTGTCAGTAGTGTAGAATCCCAATTGCAAATTATTTCGGATAGCACACAACATGAGTGGAATTTGCGCACCTTCTGCGCGTGCCAAAAGCCCGTGAAGCCTGATCAAGAATAGGTATATGTGGTTCCCTCATATCGCGGAACTTTTAGAACAATTTTACACGGGCAACAGTAAGCAACAACAACAGTAACTCGCTTTTACTTAACACTCTTGACAGACCTCATGAAAATGAAATGAAAATTAAAATATTTATTCGTTTTGCTGGAGGTGGGCCTTCGTGTAAAACGGCCGGCACTCCAAATGAATGTGCAAACGCCGGTGGCCTCCCCGGTGGTTACTTTGAATAGCATAATGAGGGAAATTGCTAGTATTAATATGAAACTTACGCCTCTGGCCGCCCTTGCTGCTGAAACAATTTTAATTACAGTCGAACTAAAAAAAAATTGTACATAACAAAGTGGTCCATGGCTCAATGTCTGCCAGTGAGACCAATAGCCGCCGTATGCCGCTACCATGGCCAAGTGTCATCTTAGTCCAACCATACAATTGATACCTACATAAGTATACAAACGATGTCAAATATGGCGACAGTTATTGGCTCGCCTCAGTAGCTTCTACATGAAATAGTTCGTCACAAAACATTATTTTCTCACAAGTGTGAGAAAAGTAGCCAGTTCAAATATGGACAACCGCTCTCACGAATACGCCGCGAATGCGTTGTGCAGCAACGGCTTGTGTGCCGTTCGAGAGATCCAGGGGTCTAAAAGGGCCACATTAGTGTTTTATCATCATCACAGCCCGTACCAGTCCACTGCAGGACTTAGGGCCAGTCCCACGAAAGGGGAGGTTGTTGCCATAATCTCCACGCTTAGCAGGCGGGTTGGAGATCGCAGTGTTTAAATATAACAATGGAAAATGCTGCTGCCCATTTTCAAGATTACGGAGACTCTTGATCTTTTGCCTCGAAAACATTAGTCGCCTTGTACGACACCCACGAGTGTAAGGGGTTGGTGCTATTCTACTCTGCCGGACACCACACGGCTAATAGTGTTTTATAATTCACATTAATTTGACACAAACTTATCTGCACCGTCGCTGTTGTTGGTATAAAACGCAAATGTGGGCTTTTTAGACTCCTAGAGGCACCCTTATCTGTAGCCAAGACAATACAGCAACGAACTTTTACAATAAAATTAATACGTCACGTAACTACTCACGAAACGGAATTAATCATCTATGATTTAACCATACATGATTTGACCACAGTAAACGTCGCTATAAATTTCTTCTAGTTACCTATTAGACCATAAAGTTTCGTGAGTGAAGTGAATTCCTCGCCATCAGCAAGGCTGGAAGTGAAGGTCGCATATAACAATCACATTCTCACATTACCTTTTGATGCGATGTTCCTGAAATGTTGTCCAGATTATTATACAAATTATGATAGTCATCACAGCCCATATCAATCCACTGCAGAACTTAGGGCCTCTCCCACGAAAGGGGAGGTTATTGCCATAATCTTCACAGCAGTGGATCGCAGTGTTATAAATATAACAATGGAAAACGCTGCTGCCCATTTTCCAGTCTATAGAGACCTTTTGCCTCGAAAAGGTACCCACGAGTGCAAGGGGTTGGTGCTATTCTACTCTGCCGGACACCACGTGGCTAAATGATAATGATAATTAATGGTACTACGATTAATTAAATAATCTGTTCATGATTATTGAAATTAAAAACAAAAGTTACTTACATAAAAGTATTTCAGCTGTAAATTTGTTAACAAACGAGCATGCGGGTCTCCTGATGAAAAGTGACGGCAAGGAAAAAGGAAAACTCTTGTTATCAGAATCAGTTTTCAATTTTTTTTTATTTTATACTCTATACAGCATGCTCCCGTAAATAATATTTTTGAAATATTAATGGTATGATACTAAAGGCAAAGGTGACCTAATTTTAAAGTATTTAGCTTAATTTTAAGCTGCAATGCAAATCTCGACGAAGTCACTGTTGATTGGCGGCACAAATAGATAATGCGGTGATCTGGTACAGACTTTTCTTATGGTAGTCGGTGGCAGCCGCTTTACTGTAATTACCCGATCTTTTTTTTTCTTTTTTTTTGTATTAGATAAGACAGGCATTTGACCGCCATCTCACCTGTTGGTAAGTGACGATACGGCCGAAGATGAAGCATGCCCGTCTTGGAACAGCCTATTCTGAGGTCTGCTAAATGCTGGATCATGGGGCAACGCAATGGTAGCGCCCTTGGTGCTGCTGATGTACATAGGCGGCGGTGACCACTTTCCATCAGGTGGCCCGCTTGCCTTTTGTTTGCGCTTGCCAACGATGTCTTGTCTGCCGTATTACATAAAAATATTTATTTATTTACGGACTGTGCCCTGTAACAGGCACAGTCAATTATGCACAGTGTTTACTAAAATGAAATTAATAAAATATCTGGCAATAAAACAAATGGCTCAAACTATTGTAGATTACAACTTTTACTTGGATTACAACTATTGTGTATTACTACTTACTTTACAACATTTCTAATAAAACTTTATATCACACTTTAACTTGAATTATTAATTATTACACACTTGATTAATTGTTACATGCATGCCACGCCCTACGTACTGCACATGATAATATGCAATCAAAATTACAACAACACTTAAAGAATAGTATCAGTATTATTGGTATGCAAGCTCCAGTGAAGCGTGCGCCTACGCACATTTGATAGTACCACGCCCTGCAGCTTAGCAGCTACTAGACCTGGCATGGTAATAGCTGGTTTTAATTTCAACAATGCAATATAACAAGGTTATAATAAAAACTCAGTCCACTTTTTCAAGATAAGTTATTAGAATTCTAAATAGGTAGATATCAATTACACTTTTTTACCTAATTGGTTAAGGTTGAGAAGAAAAATGAATGACAGAATTTATCGTTGCCGTGTCATGAAAAAGCACAAATCTTGTAAATTTACGTCTCGCCATGAAGGATTACACATTCAGTGTAAGATTGCCATTGTAAGTCTGCAGCACAGTGTCCAACCGTGGGGTCACTCGGTCACTCCGCCGAGGGTGAGTGTTTCTTTTGCAGTATTTATGCCTAAAATAACTTTCTTTTTCGTTATACTGTCTACTTGGATAGGTATTTAATTACCAACTTTATTGGAAATATCCAAGAGAGGCCGAACTATAGATTATTTGAACCTGGAATTTGAATATGGCATGTTCGTAACGACTCAAAGCCCTATCAGTACATCATCACTATCTCTATATATTATAAAACAAAGTCTTACGCCGCGACTGTCTAGTCTGTCTGTTCGCGTGAACTACTGAACGGATTTTCATGCGGCTTTCACTATCATTTAAATAATTTCTTCCGGAAGGTTTATATGTATAATACATGCATATTTTAGAGTAACCCCGAGATAAGTCGTGCGAAGCCGGTACGGGTCACTAGTTTCAAATAAGAATTTTCAACCACCAAGCCTACAAGTACCAACCAAAAACAAGGTATTAAAAATTCACATTAGAATGCGATTGTGGTCTTTCATTATCACATGATACTCGTCGCATAAAACGGTAATTATGTATAGTATAAGTGTAGTTGAACGTTGCGTCATTCCCCAAAAAATTTAGGTAACCTTGGGATCTTTGAGTCCAGAGTAAATGAATTTCTTCTAGGCAAGCTTATTCTATCTTCGACTTCATTGTCGCTCCCAGATGAGTTGAGGTCAAACGCAAGTCTATTTCTATGAAAAAAAAACTACGTAATATCTATAATTACCTACTTGCTTACCTATGTTCTTACCTTTCGTAAGGCCTCATTCTAAACGTTCGTAGCTCCATGCCAATTTCTGCCTCCACCACTCTAATAAAGACCAAGGTTCAAAGTTTTATAAAGCGAGGGGGTGTCTTTTTGAGTTCAGTTCTTTGAGCACTCGCGGTGAGAGCAAGCTACGCGGGTCCCACACAAAGTACGTAATCATTCTGACGCTACCGTGTACCAGTTTTCCTCTTACTAGTGTAATGCATCAGTGTTTAGCTTTGCCTCGGAATGACGAAGTTGTTTGTTCCGTTGTAATTGGTGTGCCTGTGCCTAAGTGTAGTTTATAAGTGCATAGTATGATAGTCGTGTTTTAGTGCGGCAGACGGTAGTCTTGTTGCCAATTGTTTTCATGGCCACCGATGGCACTGTGCCAAAAGAATGCGTTGTTTGTTTGATCTGACTACTGCTAAAGACATGAGATAATATTTATATAATTTGATATTGCATGTTTTGATAAGGTACTTGGTTGGTCTTGGATGTACCGTAAACACCGTAAATGTAATTTCTGGATACAGTTACTGTTATTTTTAGTTTACTATAAATAGTCGTCAATGTCCCAATACGGGGCAAAGGCTTCTCCCCTTTCTCTCGTCTATTTTTCGCCAGATCTCTGCACTATTTCGCATTCGCCTCTATCTCATCGTAATTCAAGGATAGACGTGACGTCTTCTTGTGTTAAATGGGACTGTGGGATCTATTCCGTGATTAGTTTCACCCACATATCAGTCGGCATTCGGGCCAGCCCATTTCAAGGAGGCAAACTTTTGTGCCACGTCTGTTATTTGTATCTGTGTGTATCCCCTATTGTTGTGTTCCGAACATAATCTGAGAGCTTCACCCCAAATATGCTGCATTCCATTCCTCTCTGAAAGACCTTGAGCTTGAGCTTCTGCATGTTGACCAAGACCAAGTCTGTGCTGAGCTCCGTAGGTAAGGATTGGAAGTATACACATGTCTAGTAATTTTCGTTACAGAGTCATTGGAAGGTTTCCCTTCAAGAGGTCCTTCATGGTCCAATTGCTCGTCCATGCATTCTTAGTTCGTCTTTCAATTGCTTTATCTTGTCGGGCCTGGAAGAAGACTATGTGTTCCAAATACAAATACTCCTGGACATATGTAATTTCCTCCCCATCCACTTTCACCTTACCCACTGCTATTTGTCATAAGTTTAGTATTTGACATGTTCATACGAAGTCCAACCTCAATTCTGTAAGTAATTTATTCGTGGATCATCTGTTCCATCTCAAAAGCCAAGTTGGAAAACAAAACAATATCATCGGCGAAGTTGAGGATACTGTTATGTCCATGAAATAATTCATCAAATTTGCTGCAGCTGCAGCGGTATACCATGATGTAAAAACTTAATAAACATACATTCCCAAAAGCAAATGCAAACACATATTTCGCTACATAAGTATAAACCTAAACACATAGATAGGTACCTAATGTAAGTCTGTTTACCATAAAATACTAAGATTTGTTAATATTTATGTGCGAACCTGATTAACCTGCCTGATGGTGACAGTAGAAATGGTTGAATAACCTAAGACTGATTTTGAAATCTAATGGCTTTACGATAAACTACTTACAAAACGTGCGAATCTTGTATTATGTCACCGTAAGATTGAGAAATATCTAATTGGTTTTATTTTCTATAGATTTAAATTCAGAAAATATAAATTTTATGAAAATTTACAAAGCTCATAAACCCAAAGTAATAAAAAATACGAACAATGTATTTTTGCATAAAAATGCTAATTGAGCTCAATTTGCCTTTTTAACATAATAATGAGATATTTACAATAGTCACATATTACAAAATTATTGTAACAAAAGCTAATATAGTTGTTTATTTAGGTACAAACAAAATATTTACAGAACCATAAGAAAAAAACTAAAGTTGAAACTAACACTAAAACTAAAATGACATACTTCATATTTTTTTTAAATTCATGAACAGTTATTACTGGGATAAACTCATAAAATTGTAGATAAGGATAATAATTTGGTCGAAATGGGACGTAGGTATACATAACGTATCTTACATAATTATTTGATTGCCCTAACAAAATTAGTCCAACGATAATAAGAGACAAAAACAAATTTTGTAAGATATCGTTGTTATCTTTATAAGATCTTGGACAATTTCCAAATCTATCCACTGCGTTATTACTAAGTAAATATGGAAGTTGTTACTTACAGGTAATTGATAATTGGTACCTCTATTACCTACAATAAATTATTTAAAATTTACTCAATTATTTAATTTTTGTTTGGCATTGCAAATTGCTATTGTGATAGTATTTATACGCTGAGCAACTACTTCATCATATCAGCCAGAAGACGCCCACTGCTGGGCATAGGCCTCCCCCAGAGATCATACTGCCATCTTTTTTGAGAAATAGCGAGTTAAATCTAATAAAATAATAAAATTGATATATTATGAGTTATACAGCTGTTGGTACTCCAATAAGTAAATAAATTATAAATAAGTTAATGTAGTGTAATTTTGCCTAATCTTCTATATTAAATCCAGTGAAGAATTCTCGTTGTATTTACTCCAAGTCTGCATCTGAAGTAAGACATTCGCCTTATGAGAGTTTGCATGATTTCAATTTTCGCTATGCCCTTAATAAGAAATACAAGGATAATTATTCATTTCGCGTATCTAGTTGTGTGATTACGCTGTTTAGGAATTTGATGTTGAAACAGTCTAATTAGCTTTGTTTTCAACACCTGACATCAACACCTTTGAAATAGTGTGTGATTGTGATTGGTTAAAAACTTCATTGATTTATTTGAAGATAGTTCGGCGGATATAATGTTATTTTTTTTTATTAAATACGCTCTGCCTATTCCTAAGGGAACCGATCCCTCTGCTCATTCAAGTTTGTTTACAAATCCATAATAATCTTTAAATCAGTTAATGTCCCGGTTGTGCACCCGAGGGCCAGGGGTCCGCTTTGACCATTTCGCAGATCATGTAATTACAGATAGAATTAGAAGAACAGGATCAAAAATCCATAATAATTATTAGATACCTAATATGTAAACCCCTTTTGCCACAGTTTTCAATATAAACAAGCTACTTTACTTCAAGGACTCCCGCGCTATGTTGTGTGATATGGGGCAGGGTAAGAATTGGCAGGGTGTCAACGCGGGATTCTACACCTTTCAAGACCTGAGTGGATCAGTTGGTTTACATGCCGGTCTGCCACGCTGAGGTCCCGGGTTCAATTCCCGACCGAGCAGAAATTGAAATGATAAATTTTAATTTCTGTTACGATGTATCTGAGTGTACTATGTATAATAAGTATGTAATTAAAACAAAATAATATATGTAGTTTATCAGTTATCCCCTACACAAACCCTACTACAAACTTTGCTTACTTTGCACAAACTTTGCACAAACCCCTAACACAAACTTTGCTTATTTTGGGGCTAGATGGCGCTGTGTGAATTTTTCCAAGCACATTTATTTATTGTTTTCTGGTCCTACCGCTTCTGAGAAACTGTTTGGTATCGTCCCCACATCCACGTTCTATAATAGAATTACTCGCTAATGACACCTTGCAAACAAATTGGTCGAGAACTATGCGGTTCCTTAAAAACTTTCTTCCGTGTACAAGGTTGTGGAATCATCTCCCTGAAGAGGTCTTTTCTGTTGACCTAAGTTGACAATCACGTTAAGTCAGCCACGCAAGAGGTCTCGGGTTCGATTCCCGGCAGAACAGAAATTTAAATGAAGAATTTTAATTTCTGTTACGGGTCTGGGTGTTCTACGTATAATAAGTATGTATTTAAAAGTATAAAGTAGTATATCAAATATCTAGCACCCATAGCACAAGCTTTGCTTAGTTTGGGGCTAGATAGCGTTGTGTGAATTTGTCCACGATTATTTATTTTATTTATTCATTCACACCTTTTCCTTATTAAACCGCTTATAAACGGTGTTCATTCAGAGAAACTGTTTGTCATGTTGCACACAGCCACGTTCTATGATATAATCACTCGCTGACGACACCTTGGCAACAAATTGGTCGGGAACTGTGATTCCAATTCCTTAAGAACTTTAGCATGTAAGCTAAAACAAACAATATGTTGCAGAAATCCACAATGGGGATCAAGCTGCTTCTGTTCCTAACCTTCGTGTCCTACTGCTCCGCAACTGTAAAACTCCAGGAGGTATTCTCATGGAACGCATTGGACTTCGCATATCCTGACCAGCAGGCGCGGCAAAGTGCCATCAGGTCTGGAGAGTTCATACAGGAGAATATCCTGCCGGTTGGCGTTGAGAAGTGGAAGAATAAACTCTTCGTTACCGCTCCGAGGTGGAGGGCCGGTAAGTGAAAGCATGGCTTTCTTATCCTTACTTCTTATATTTTTATCATCATCACAGCCCATAACAGTCCACTGCAGGACTTTGGGCCTCTCCCACGAAAGCGGAGGTTATTGCCATAATCTCCACGCTTGGCAGGCGGGTTGGAGATCGCAGTGTTTAAATATAACAATGGAAAATGCTGCTGTCCATTTTCCAGACTACGGAGACTCTTGATCTTTTGCCTCGAAAACATTAGTCGCCTTGTACGACACCCATGAGTGTAAGGGGTTGGTGCTATTCTACTCTGCCGGACACCACACGGCCACTACATACGGTATACGGTATATTATTATACATCGTTTAAAATAAAGTAGTGTTCCACGTTTGTCTGTCTATGCTACCTCCTCCTATACCACGCAACGGATTTTGATGTGGTTTTCACTATCATTTCTTCCGGAACGTTTATATATACTTAATATTATAAAGAGGAAAGATTTGATTGTTTGTCGGTTTGTTTATTCGAAAACAACTTAAGTGATTTTAAAAATTCATTCACGTAAAAGACATGATCAGCGAGTCTATATTTTATTTTCACAATAATTTGAGGTCAATAAAAAAAGAGAGAAAATGGCAATAATGTAACCAAGGTATCAAAATGTTGCACGTATCTAATGCTTTTTTGTTGGGTATGTAATTTTCAGGTCAAGGTGGGCTGCTATTTTTTTTTAAATAGTGGGTGGATAAACCTTTGCCGTCGTGCAAAATAATACTAATCCTCTGAAGATAATAAAAAGAAAACATTTATTTCCGAATTTTCAATTTCATGTTTTAGGTAGGTACATGAGTAGGTAGTTTTTAAATTCATTATTAAAATATTTAAATAATATCAATGTCAAGTAAGTTGATAAAATCATAAATTTAACTAAGTCAATATATTACAATAGAACATTAAAAAAGCCGCGTAAGAATTTACTTCCTACTAAGTACTAATTACTTTACTGCTTATACCCATTGTTCCTATTATTGGCCTTCATCTGAATAATAAATTGCCATCACAAGTCTACTTACAAATAGCATAACGACCACGTCATACTCATGATTTGAGGCAGTGACCTCTATTTTAAGCGTAGACTTAGAATGCAAAAAAAAACTAGTTTGTCTCCTCATAACGACTTATTCAATGAGGTCGAACTCACGCAAAATCTAAGGTCAATGTATGTAACAAGAATTGGTTATGCAATTACTATTATGGTTTTCTTTGAAATTAATCCTGATTATAGGTATTAGTTCAGTGATATCAGAAAATCGAATAAGCTAGAAGCATTTAATAACAACTTTCTGTTACATTACGATTTACTACTTTTTCGAAAGTTTCATGTTTATGTGTACCCTACAACCCTTAAATATGATATATTATACTGTATAATATCGTAGATTATTTATTTATTTATTCATTTATTGCGATATCACTATTAATAGGTACAGTGAGTTACATTACACATACTATATACATAGGTATATAATAGATCTTACATTAATAGTGACACCCCGCTGGGGTATAGCAATGTACAATTTACGAGAGGGCAACTGAAATAATAATTATACTTAATCCTATATTATATCTATGCAACATTATTAACTCAAATAACATTAATAGATATCTACTCTATATTCCTCTACCGAGTTAACATTGATAAATATTTATTAACATAAACAATACCGCAACTAACTAAGATAATAACATTTGAGTTTTCGGCAAGTACTACATCACACATAAATATTAAGCATTAAGTTTGTCTTCAAAAAATTCTTTTAAATTATAATAACTCTTATCAACAAGGTATCTTTTAAGTTTTTTGGAGAATAGTTTATCCTTTCCTATATTTTTTAATTCGTTTGGAATGTGGTTATATATTTTGATTACCATTGAGTGTGGACCTGATGTAAAAATGTGTAATTTTGAGAAGGGTATTTTAAGCTTATTTAAGTTACGATTATTTCTTTTTGTGTTTTTTTCCGGTGAATATAACTGGTTGTGACTTCTAGCGAATTTACAGGCTTCCAATATATATATTGACGTTAGAGTTAGTATACTATGCTTTCTAAAGTAAGGTCTGCACGATTCCCTTTGGTCAATATTGGTTAATACGCGAATGCACTTTTTTTGCAGGATGAAAATATCATTTGCGTCAGTTGAATTTCCCCACAAGATTATTCCGTAGGAAATTCTAGAATGTGCGTAGGCATAGTATGCTGAAAGAGCAGTTTTAAAATCTGTAGCTTTTTTTAGGTGGATTAAAGCATAAATGAAAGAATTTAATATAGAAGACGTTTTTTGAATATGGGTTTTCCAGTTTAAGTTACCGTCGAGTTCAATTCCCAAGAGTGTCGTAGAGTTTACAGTATCTATTTTTATATTATTGTATTTATAGTTTATTTGTAATGGTGATCGTTGATGTGGCTTAAATTGGATTAATTTTGTTTTGCTAATATTTAACATTAGGTTATGACTCTCTAGCCAACTTGTAACTTTGTCTAAGGTTTCATTTAATATTTGTTCTAATTCTGTAGAGTTGGAGCATGTTAGTAGAAATGAGATGTCGTCTGCAAAAAGAATAGGCAGATCATCGAATAATGTTGGAAAGTCATTTATATATACCAGGAATAGAAAACAACCTAATACACTACCTTGTGGGATAGAGCCTTTAATTTCTGTTTTGTCTGATCTCATATTTTGAATTTTACCGGTTGGGAAGTTGATATCTCCGATTTCCACGTATTGTGACCTGCGTTCAAGATAAGACTTAAACCATTTATACGCAACTCCCCTGACTCCAGTATTATAAAGCTTTTTTAGTAGAATTTTATAATTAACTCTATCATACGCTTTACTCATATCGAGCAATAGGCCTATTGCATACTTTTTGTTATTTAGAGTATTTAGAATATTTTGGACATATTTATACACAGCTAAAGTAGTTGAGTGTTTTTTCCTAAATCCATGTTGGCTTTCATGGAAGATTTTGAATTTTTCATAGAAGCTATAGAGTCTATTTACCATGGCAGTTTCTATTATTTTAGATGAGGTATTGAGAACAGCAATAGGGCGATAATTATTGGGCTCAGTTATACATACCTACTTGAATAGGAGATCGCGTCACACTACAAATTCCGGAATACAAATTTCACGCGGGCAAAGCCGCGGGTGGAAGCAATCTCTACAAATCCTAAACGAGTCCATGGCCGGCCGAATATTCCAGTTTATATGACGAAATAACTGAGTACATCTACGAGCTTTGACTTATTGAAATAATTATCTGTGATCGAAATTTCACATTCAATTAGATCAATAAAACAGATTGATAAACATACTTAATGTGATGACAATGTTGTAACCCATACCTCCATTTAAATGTGCTTGATTACGTAATAGCAATGTTTGAAATGAATTTAGATTTAAACCTATGCAATACGTCATTAAAAGCACGTTTCAATAGTAAAACTCAAATATTTACCAAACATGGTGTTTATGAGTTTCCGAGATTGTTCAACCAGTCTCAGGCTCCAGCCAAAGACTCCTAAACGACTAAACAGATTTTAATAAAACTAAGCTAAGAACCATCTCAATTAAACTGGTTTTCAGATAAAGAATGAATGAATGAAAGAAATTTTGGGTTTTATTATTTTGACATTTGGGGTCTTAAAAGCTGATTAAATATAATATAATATAATATATAATATAATAAATAATAATAAATAATTTATTCAAGAAAACTTATGTCTAAAATTACATAGTTAAATTTAAAGTAAGTACCTACTTATGTTAAAATTTAAATAGAACAATTTGAAATTATTTATTACCCTAGTAATTTAAGCTAAGTAAATTAAGTAGATACATGCTATATTTTTAATTAACTAGATGCCTAAACTAAGTAAGTAGTTTACCTGTGTCTTAGGCATCAATGTTAGTAGGTCAATTTAATGTAGGTTAGTGCTTACGACTATATTTATTAATAAAACAATAAAATTATTGCTTACATTTTGTATAGAAAATTGATATAATTTAAAATGAATAAGTATATTTTTTGTTACATTCTAAACTAAGCGACCACTTCGAGTAGTTTTTCCGTTTCCTCGTACGATTTACCTTTCAACCAGTTTGTAAGAGTGACCTTACAACTATAAGTATTCATGGGATGAATGCATAGGGTACGATTTATTTTATTATACAGATATGTACCAAGGAAACAGAAAAATCGATGTGAATGTTGTGTGCGGAATAATTCATTGCTGCACACAATATCCATTCGTCTATGGCTGGTCTGGGTTTCGGGATTTAGAGGCACTAGGGAGTGTTTTTTCATTATAATATGCAGAATGAATAATTGACGGACTGATAAAACATCACATTCCGTAAGTAATTGCGTCGTCGGGAAGCGGAAGGGACGAAAGGAACTCACTTTTAGAATAGCTCTCTGTGCTCTTTCTAAGTCAATCAAAGTCGTTTTATGAATGCCACCCCATGATGTATTGCAGTAGGTTAATAAGGACTGGCATAATGAAAGATATACGGCTTTTAGTAAATTTTTGCTTACTGCGTGTCTAAGATTTTTAAACACGTATATTAGTTTCCTCATCCTTGTAGTCAGCACGTCAATATGCTGTTTAAAATTTAAATGCTGGTCAATAATGATCCCTAAGTATTTTATTGACTTGGTAGAACCAAGTTTGGGACAACCACAGACATTACCTAAGTTTAGGAAGTCGTTTGGGGTGCAGGAATGAGCTATTATTGAATACAAATTAGGAGGAGGTTGAGTAATAGAACTGTAAGAGAAAGTCATGTACTGCGTTTTGTCCGTGTTTAAAGTAAGCGCATTTTTATGAATCCATTGTGTTACTGAGAGGAAACCAACTTGCGCCAGTCTGAACACTTCACTCCAGCTATCCGCACTAAAGAGCAAGGCAGTGTCATCTGCGTAAGTAATGATTCTACCATTAGCGAGAGGGATAGTACATAGTTCATTAATGTAGATCAGGAAGAGAATTGGGCCTAAAATAGATCCTTGAGGAATGCCGTATTCAATAGGGAGTTCGTCGCTAATGATATTGTCAATGCAAACGCGTTGTGTCCTGTCAGAGAGGTAGTTTTCTATGAGGCGATGAGGGAGGCCTCGTATACCTAGTGTATATAGTTTATCCAGAAGTATAGGGATAGTCACTGTATCGAAGGCTTTGGCGAGGTCAATAAATACGGCTAAGCACTTTCTGTGAGAGTCGAGTTGTCTAACAAGATAATCAGTCAGGTTATCTACTGCATCGCTAGTGGATCGTCCAGATCTAAAGCCATACTGCGTCGGTGCTAAAAGTTTATTACTTTCCAGGTACCCTACAAGCCTCTTATAGACAATTCTTTCTAAAATTTTGGATAAAGATGGAAGTAAGGTAATCGGTCGGTAGTTGTTGACACAATATTTATCGCCATTTTTGTAAATGGGTTTAATGACGGCCTTTTTTAATACTTTAGGAAATATGCCTGATGAAAGGCACATATTAAAGATATGGGTCAGAGGCGCGATTAAGTACTTTTTATGCATTTTAATAAACGAACAAGGAATGTTATCAATGCCACTAGCGCAGTCGCAGCGCAGCGATGCCAAAGAAACCGCATTGCAATCGGTCCATTCATTCGGAAGCTACAATGATTACAAAAGACACACAGATACACATTGTATTATAGCTAGTGTCAAATAAGAAGAGACTTGGCGGGTCACGTGGTTCGACTTGCGCTGTATACGATTACCTGCGCGAAATCCCCTCCACTGCAATGGCAGAAAAGAACGCACGCCACGAAAGAAGAGACTTGTCAAATGTGACAAGTCTCTTCTTTCGTGACGCGGGTTATACACGCTTCTTGTTGCGTCGGGGATTAATATGACAACTTTTGTATTATTGATGTAAAGGAAAAGTCTTCGTGGACTGGCTTACTTTTACTGCAGTTTTAAGTAGTTTTCTTAAGTATTATTTTTAGTAGTATAGTTTAATATAGTATGTTCTTTCATGTGTACAATAAAATGAAAAATAAATAATTAATATATCTATGTTAATTATATCGGGCGAGGCCCGGCTCTGCCTGTCATTGTCGGGCGCTGCCCGGCTCTGCCTGGTATTGTCGGACACTGTTCGACCGTTGTCAGCCTGTCTGTCGCTGTATGTTTCCTTAAAATACTACTCATACCCCTTCTTAATGGCGATTAAAAGAGCTATTTAATTCAATACTCAATAAATGAATTTTTAGTTTGAGTTTGAAAGCTTCTATATTTATCGAAATTAATCTTGACAACAGCAGATTGATCGTATTGCGAAAATTCATTCACTGGTACAAATACTTACGCTCCAATTCTGAGTTATTTTTGATTATTTGCATAAGTACTCTTATCTTTAATCTCGGATACATAGATTAGATCACACTTTGAAATTAAGAAAGAAATTAGCAGCATCTCGCAATGAATGTTTCTTTAACGAATTATTTTTATTGAAAGCGGTATACTATATACACTATAATATCGACACGCAAGCTTGCAAACCACATAACTAACAGCAAATTATGTGAATGAGAACCAATTTCTCGGTGCTAGCTCCGGTGTATAGTAACTTGCGTGTTGTAAGACATCGTCCTTTGACCACCAGCATTTCTTTAGTAATTCTTCGTTCATAGCAATAATTTGTGATAATAGTTTGATGTAAAATGTATCCCAGGTTTAAACTTAACATACATACATATAGCTCAGGCCTCTGTCCTTCTGGCTAGGGAGCTCCCGCGTCTTTACATGTAAAGACCTGACTGTGCATCGGGACTGCGTTACGAACCGCGGTTGAAACCTCCTTTCTGTCCGTCGGTTCCAAGCGCAGTCCAACTATCATGTGCTTATTACGATTAAAGTTGGCCAAAAGTTGGATAAATGTGTGCTTATTTTTTTGTTATATTTGTGACACACGTTACACCGTGCTGGGTCCGAGCAGAGGCTCTATTTCTATGGCGGCCGAGCAACGAACTAGCAATGACAACTCGGTTGGCTTTCGGCATCCATACAAAATATATAAGCTAGGTCCCGGCTCGCTGTAGCGTGAGTCATCCTTGAGCATCCGGACTGCGTTTCGGACCGCGGATAAATCCGTCAGTTCCAACTGCGGATCAAACTTGAAGACATATTAAATATCACTCTTATGTTCTCTCAGGTGTCCCGGCAACGTTGAGCTACATTCCTTTGGACGCTCCTTACGATCCTTCACCGAAGCTCATCCCATACCCGAGTTGGGAAGCGAATGAACTCGGCAACTGTGCCAGCGGCCTCACCACCGTCTACAGAGTAAAGGCTGATCAGTGCGACCGTCTCTGGGTGTTGGACGTCGGAACCTTTGGAGGCAGTACGTTTCACATTTAAATACTCAAAATTATTTTCTGCTGAGGTATATTAGACCTGTCAATTTACTGTCTACTGTTATTTTTCCAGATCCAAACACAACCAACGTATGCCCTTACTCTTTAAATGTATACGATCTGAACACCGATAAGCGTATCAGGAAATACGTCTTCCGCCCCGAAGACATTGTGCCATCGACTTTCATCGCTAACATCGCTCTGGACATCGGTAGAGACTGCGACGACGCCTTCGCCTACTTCTCTGATGAACTCGGCTACGGACTCATCGCCTACTCGTGGGAGCAAAACAAGTCCTGGAGGTTCAGCCACAGCTACTTTTTCCCCGACCCACTCCTCGGAGACTTCAATATAGCTGGACTCAACTTCCAATGGGGCACTGAAGGTGTCTTCGGTATTACTGCCTCGCCTATAGGATCGGACGGGTACAGAACTTTATATTTTAGTTCAATAGCAAGTCATACCCAGTTCTCTGTTTCGACACGCATATTGAGAAACGAATCCAATGTGGAGGGATCGTATCATGATTTCAAGGTTGTCGGAAACCGTGGACCCAACGGACACACAACTGCCCATGTCATGTCCGAAAGTGGAATCAAACTATTCAGTTTGATTGACCAAAACGCTATCGGATGCTGGTATTCCGGTAAATCGTACAAGCCGCAGAACATTGCCATTGTAGACAAAGATGACGTGGGACTAATCTTTCCATCGGACGTCAAAATTGTGGACGAGAAGGATGTGTGGGTATTGTCTGATCGCATGTCTACATTCTTGGAGTCGGAGTATGGCCTTGACTATGGCGAAATCAACTTTAGAATATATACAGCTCCTTTAGACGAATTAGTGGCTGGGACTGTGTGCGAGCCTCCAGTTAGATTGGCCCCGGCTCCTGTAGCTGTCCCCAAAACAGTTAACTACTACGACTCGCGTCTCGGTCAAACCCCTCCGCCTCCGGTGTACTACCAATCCCCTCAACCTAACTACCAACCCACTCAACCTAACTACCAACCCCCTCAACTCAACTACCAACCCCCTCAATCCAACTACCAGCCTCCCCAATTACCACAGCTGGCTTACAATCTGCGGCCAGCTAAAGTAACTAGCTATATCAATTTTCCCGCGCTCCAAGCGGTCCCAGTTAAAGTAGATAACAACGACATTCACTCCCACCAATGGTGGGTAAAACCTAAACACTACGACGTATACGAAAAGGTTTAATTTTAACTATTTATCAATGTAGTTAAGCTAAGTGTGCCTGTAATCGTATGGACAGAATCATTTATGAGAGGCTTCTTAAATAATTTGTTGTATATCATTGAATATACATACATATTCATTATGCCATAAAAGCGTGCCTGATTTATGTTAAATTGTGAAGCAGTACTTGCTATATCTATAAATAGGTATAGCAAAGTTTACTTGCTATTGAAAAATGTGTTAAGTTTAAGTTTAGATTTCCTTTCTATGAATTTTAGATATTGAATTATTTAAACGTACCTATTTAGCTAAGTAAGGTAAATTATGCCATTATATAAACACTTAAGTTTTTACTTTAATAAATAATGAGTAAAACAATTTACTTTATTATTCAAAAAGCTATGTCAACCCCATTGTTATACTATGTATCATAATCATCATCATCTTAGATGTCATGTTAATCCAGGCTTATGCCAAAGTCCGCTTTCCGACTCTTCCTTCCCTACTTCGCCTGGTCTTCAGCACCCTCACATCGTAGGCTCTTGTATCTGACACAGCAATATCCATCGCTCGTTTCCTGGCATCCCGCAGGATCTCATTATAATAAATAATAAATAATCGTGGACAAATTCACAGAGCGCCATCTAGCCCCAAAGTAAGCAAAGCTTGTGTTATGGGTGCTAGATAACTGATAAACTACTTATATACTTTTTAAATACATACGTATTATACATAGAACATCCAGACCCGTAACAGAAATTCATCATTTCAATTTCTGCCCAGCCGGGAATCGAACCCGGGGCCTCTTGCGTGGCAGATGTTGACCATTGAACCACTCAGTTCGTCATTCCTAAGCAGGTGCTAGGAAGGCCATCTTGACAATACACTAGATACAATCCAGTATTTGAATTGATAGTTTCACATCACAGGTAATTGAGCAGAGGCAGAGTATTGCAATATGTTATGTCTATTATGTACTGCCGTATACGCACGCAAGTATTATGCGGTCGGTTTAGACTTAAGTTGAATAAACGTTTGCAACATTAAAATTGAATGTTTATGTTTTGGTTTGAAAATGCCACATTGGTTATTGCTTTGGTCCGTTTCGCGTAAATTTCTTTTTCCTTAGAAAATATCAAACCTACAGATGAACATTGTTCAAATTAGTAGGTAATTCCATGTTTGTGTTATCCAATGAAATATTCGAACTAAGAATTCAGTTAAAATCGTTATCAAGTATTGTAGATTTATGATCGCGAGCTAAAAGGATGTATTAATAAGTTTTAAATTAATGGCAATCCTTCTTTAAAAATTAGAATAAAACATATAACCTCGTTGTCATTAATATTGATGATATTTCAATTCAGGTTTATATCTACAACATTTGACATTAATTTTACCTGAATCGTTGCAGATTCGAAGATTTCATTGGAAGGTAAAATTTTTGATAGAACAAAATTACACAAAGCACACCCTTACAAAAAATAGACTATGGAAACTAAGGTAGGTATAGTTATTTTCAACATTTAGCAACGGAGTTTGGATGTATGATGTAATATGGTGTTCCTATATCTAAACACACGTAAATCGAAAGAAAACCAAACTTACCGACACAGCGCACAGAATTAGTTCGCTTAGGTGTCAGTGGACTGGTTATATCTGTTGAAGAACCGACAACCGCTAGGGTAAACAAGTTCTTGAATGAAGACCGTGACTCGGCAAGCGTAGTACCTATACTCCGTGCTAACGCTCCACTATGGCCCGATAGAGTGACGATTTACGAAAGGCTGCTGTGGATGCTGGAGAGAACGATTGCTCTCATTGAGGGAAATCTATATCAAGCTGTGGACTAGTATATGCTGTTGATGATGATAATGACAAATAAACACACAAAAATAATGAAATCTTGAACAGCGTAATTCACAAATTCCTTTACGTTTATATTTACGATCATGAGGTTTTTACGACACTAGATTACAAACGCTTATTGAGATAAGCCTTTAAGTAGGCATTTGTTTTTGAGTGCGGTTCACGAAGGGAAAAGTGCAAAACTATTTTATTATGCGAGTTATGCGGTCAACGCTCCTATTGCTATAATATTTCATACAAACTTCAAAAATATTGAAAGATTTATAAAGTTGAGTAAACTCACAGTACCTTAAGGGAAAAAGGTATATAAGCAATCGGATACCAGCAATTGTCAAGTTCTATAAATACTTACCGATTATAAATATATATGACGTTAAATAATGTTTATTTCGTAAGGCTTGCGCCTGAAGGCGAAGAAAATTTTGTTTATACTAGTAACGTAATAAAACGCCATATTCTTATCGTTTTTATCTCAGTGCGTTAATCTGTGTCAGCAAGAGTATTAGCAGAGAGCCGAGATTGCAAACTGTTTAATAAAATGAATGATAAATGACGGAAAAGTGCCTGGAGGCGCCTTGTTGATTTCCCTATGTGACATTTTCGCTACTTATTGTGAATCACAGCACAGAGCGTGTAGACGAATTTCTTTTAACTAGATTGGTAATGGTTGATTAATATCTAAACAGTATAACTTCTATCGAACAATTGGTTCTTACAATTGATAATTCAGTATTTAAATATTGTGATTTGTATAAGTTACAAAAATGAGTGAAAAAGAAAAACCAGTGGACGTGGACGAGAAAGAATATAATCCTTTTGAACATAGGCAAGTGAAGAAACCGAATTCGTAAGTAAAATTTTAATGGATTTGTTTATACCTTTATATACCTACATATAATAAAACAGTAATAAAGTGTGTCTGTACATTACATATATTTACAAAAAAAAATTCTGAGTGATAACGAAATTGTAATAGAATGAGAATTTTTAAAGTTTTTGTACGCCTGTATGTCTGTTTATTTGTCTGTTTGTACACGCTAATCTCCGAAACTACTGGATGGATTTGAATGTCACATTTTTTGTTGAGTAGCTATTAAGCCTGGGCAACATATAGGGTATAATTGATTTTGGAAACTGGAAGAACTGAAGTGGATCCATAATAGACCATCTAATCCATAAGAAATATGTAAATGATGGGATCTTTACAGTTTGGTAGTTTGGGGTCCAACGAAAAATTCAGCCCATGTTCCATCTAATTCGGTTGCGTAGAACCAGAGACAGAGCTTGACCTCTCCGTAGTACTAGCTTTCATGCATTAGGGAGTTCATTTCAAATCAAAAATTTAAAAAAATTAACTAATACGATTTCCACGCGGACAAGTTGCAACAAAAATTGAAAAGAGATAAGATTTGATTGTTTGTATGTATGTTCGTAATGGATACATTCAAAAACTACTTACCCGTTTTTTTTTATTATTTCACATACCAATAAAATAAATAAATTCACACAGTGCCATCTAGTCCCAACTTATACTATGGGCAAACTGATAAACTACTGATATATTTTTTTTAAATACATACTAATTATACATAGAACACCCAGTAACAGAAATTAAAATTCATTATTTAAATTTCCGCCCAGCCGGGACCTTTTGCGTGGCTGACTGGCATGTTGACCACTGAACCACTCAAGTCGTCAAAAGAAATAGAAAGCTACATTATCAGCAAGTAACATAGGCTATAAGTTTTCCCGAAATTGAATGTGGTTCCGACGGGTACGGGTCCTGAATGTAGTAACCGAATTTTAAGCGTACGAAGTCGCTGGCCTCTGCCCGCTAGCTTCTAGAAGCTATTTGCATAACAAAATTTTATTGCTGTAAAACTGTATGAAAATAAATAAATATTAAAAAGTAGAAGCTGATTATTGCGGGCCAAGCATAATTGAACTTAAGCTTGTTTTGAACTTAAATAATTTACTTTTATTGCATAGTTTTGTCATTTGTCATTCGGCCCACGGACCGATTGTTGTATTAGGCCGATTGCTATCTACTAGGTTTCACAGTTATAGCTTTTCAAGGTTGGTAGTTAGATCGAGACTTCTAACGTATAGACTATGACATAAAAGTACAACAAGCTGTTTTGAAATAAAAAGATGGAATACTGGAGCTCTTTCATTTATTCACCGATTTTTATTTCGTTTTTACTATTGGGATTAAATTTTTGGCCGATTGAGCCACCGTCACGAGGCCTCAATCAGCCCAGTGAGGAAGTTGATCAAACTCGCTCCGCTAACGTTTTCCGATAAGCTCTATTCGTTAAGACGTTATGGATATTGTATGGTTTCATCAAACGCAAGAAATTGCTATAAAAACATGATCAGCTTATCTTCATGACTGTAGGTATTGTAGGCCTGTAGGTAGTAATATGGCAGCGGGCTGAGTGGATTCGATACCTTCGTTCGATTTTCGCTCGGACCCTCATGTGGCACATTTTAAGTACGCTACGCACTTTTCCGATGAAGGAAATAGTGAGAAAAAATGCGCACATCTTCCGTGAAAATATTTGTGGATTTGTGACAATCCCACATTCACACCAGCTACTGCCAGCTAGCTACTTAGATATTTTAGCCCTAATTATCAGTATAAGAAGGGTCATATTCTAATGGACTGTGAACAATACTCGTGTTCCAGAGACATCAGGTCGACAGCGAACCTCATCAAGTCTTCGCTCGGCTCTGGGCTGATGGCTGGGCCGTTGGCGTTCGCGAACGCAGGCTGGGGCATCGGCTTGGTCGGTACCGTGATCGTGGGCCTCCTGTGCGGACACTGTATTCAGATATTGGTAAGATGTTACATAAAACCAGTGTAAATAGAAAACAAAAACTAGTCTAGATGTGTCTGCCACGTGCTGTGTAGGGTTCTGTAGTTGCCTGTCATAATGTACGAGTTTTCTTCGCAATAAAATTAATAATAATGCTTAAATGCTTAGATAAAGCTTGTGTTATGGGTGCTACACAACTGATAAACTACATATATACTTTTAAATTCATACTTATTATACACATAACACCCAGACCCGTAACCGAAATTTAAATTCATCATTTAAATTTCTGCTTGGCCGGGAATCGAACCCTGGACCTCTGCGTGGCATGTTGACCACTCAGGTCGTCAAATTCAAAGAAATAACTTAATAAAGGATTACTTTTACGGCGGAAATAAATTAATAACGGCGGAAGTAAATTGAAGTATTCCTATGCTGTATTCTATTGTACTAATTCAGTACAATACAAAACTACACCGTAATATTAATTTTGTACATTTGTTCTACAATTTGAAGGTACAAACATCACGAGGTTGCTGCAAAAGAGATAAGAAGCCAATGTTGGGATACGCTGAAACATGCAAGTCCACATTCTTACATGGGCCAAAAGGTGTGAGGCGGTTTGCTAACGTAGCCAGGTATTTTAAATGTTAATTTCTGACGTTCTAAAGAACCCCTCTCTCTCTCTCTCTTTTAAGAGCCTCTTAAAAGAGGCTTCTAAACATGCAACATTGTAAATATATAGCTTGTATGTTGCAGCTATATAGCTGCAACCCCATTTTTCTAAAGTTGTTAAGACGCACTCAATAGTTACAGAGCTCTCTATTTATCGTACTAATGCGTCCTCACTTACGTTTTATACTAGTGCGTCCTACTTGGCACGAACTGACAATATTGCAGCCACATATTGTAGTAAAATACTTTAGAAACCTCTTTAAACTTTATTCATATGTAGATTGGGAGTAACAAAATCCTTCCTAATAATACAATAAATTCGAAAGTTTGTTATAAACACGTTTCGGTGGGTGTTTGTTAATCCTTCAAGCAAAAACTACTAAACGTATTTTTGTGAAATTTTGCAGTAATGTTGGCTATAATTTATCATGTTTCTGACGTGCATAACCGAATTTTGCGCAGAAGAAGTTCCGGGTAAAAGTTGGTAAATTAATTACTGTAGCTTCTGTAAATTACATATTATAGGGAGTCTCTCAATACTTATAAATTCAAGAAAAGCCTCCACTTACTGCTTTCTATCATAACCTACCACATCATGTCTATGATGATCTTAATTTCTTCGTCTCATTATATGACCAAAATACGCCGGAATATGAGAATACTCAGCTTAATTGATTTTATTTTCAGTATAATTGCCGAATTTTCTTTAATATGCACTTACCTTGGAGTGTGCTGCATTTATACAGTCCTTATATCTGATTCAATAAAACAGGTTGGTTGAATTCAATACTTTAAGATGTGTTTCAATAGAAACGTCGGGCCGTCACTGTCGTTTCTTTAAAAGATTCCCTTTTGGCGGCATGACACTTTCTCTTTACGCCACATTCATTATTATTGTTGTCATGTTCAATTCTTTTGTCTATTTCCATTGAAACACACTTAACATTATGCATGATTATAAGTCGCTTAAATAGTTCATTTGTTTCAGTTGGTCGATAGATATGTACCGACGTTTATAATCCCAGTGGAATACTATTCGCTTATCATGCTGCTTCCTATATGTCTTCTATGTCAAATCAAGTATCTGAAATGGTTGGCTGTGTTCTCATTATTGGCAAACTTTCTTCTAGTAGCCACTTACGTGGTTTGCCTTTACTACATATTTAGGGAGCCAATTATTTTTGAGGACAAAATCATTGTTGGTCATCCAGCAAGATATCCAGCATTTTTCTCGTAAGTTTCTACTTATTCGTTACATTGTTTAACATATACAGTACTCCTTCTTCTTATCGAGTTGATGAAGTAAACTCTGACTTACACAATATACAGTATCTACAATATTCCTAACATCATCATCATCACGCAAAAGTAGAGATACCATCAAATGATGATTTTTGTTCAATAATATTACATTACCAACCGATATTTTTAAATTATTCATTTATATTTCTAATTAAGCATTGGCATCTTATTTCAGAACAGTCATCTTTGCCATGGAAGGTGTTGGGGTGGTCATGCCCGTTGAGAATGAAATGAAGAAGCCTAATCACTTTCTTGGATGTCCTTCAGTGTTGATAGTGGCAATGGGAGCCATAGTGTTCCTTTACAGCACCCTTGGACTTTTCGGATACCTCAGATATGGCGACACATTGCGGGGATCCATCACTCTCAATCTTCCTATTGACGACATGTTAGTTAATTTGTATTTTTAATAATTCCTACAGTTTTTTTTTTTTAATTAAATATATATAGAGAAAAATCAAAACCACTCAGCGTGCGATGAAAATAGCTATGATCGGAGTTTATGTTCGAGATAAAATAATTTCCAGAATAGCTAAACTGAAGTGGAAGGCTTGAGAAAAGACCTATATGTTCAGCGTCTTTGCGACTAAGATGAATTGCATAAACAAATATAATCATGATTTTCATAAGTCTTAGCAGGTTTTATGCCTTAATTAATTTCGGAATGTCAAGGACTAAGCGTTTGACGAATTACCTTGAGCAACTTCTGGTTAATAGCCACAGTAATGTTTATCGCAAAGCAATAAAGATTAAAGCAATGCCTTACTACAATAGTACAATTTCGACTACTTCAACTTCTTGAAAGCGTTTTAAATCTATTCTGTTTGCGTTGACCTTTTCCGTTTAATGAAACTAATTCCTGTTTCCATTCCAGACCCGCCATTTTGGGGAAAGCAGCTATTACGATTTCAATTTTCTTGACATATCCTCTTCAATTCTACGTGGTAATCAGTACCTTCAACAAATATGCAGAGCACAAAATCAGTGATAGATACAAATCTATCGCTCAAATAGCTGTAAGGACATTAGGGGTATGCTTTTGTGGTAAGTGCAATTTTATTTAATACACACTTACTGTGATTATTAATTAGCTAATCTAAATTACTAAATATTATTAATCTTACTATCTATTATTTCAGTGGCAGTAGGTATAGCATTGCCTCTGTTAGAGCACATCATCAATCTTGTTGGAGCTCTTTTCTACTGCATCCTAGGTCTCATTAT
Organism: Blastobasis lacticolella; assembly: GCA_905147135.1. NCBI lineage: Eukaryota > Metazoa > Arthropoda > Insecta > Lepidoptera > Blastobasidae > Blastobasis > Blastobasis lacticolella. Next base: position 13,416,139 of record LR990050.1, read on the forward strand.
ACCCTGCGTTATTGAAACTGTTTTCCGATGGGATGATCTTGGAAGATTTAACTGGATATTATGGAAGAACTGCGTAATCTTTATTTTCGGCCTATTTGGCTTAGTATCTGGATGCTCGGTTACAATTATGGACATCGTTTCAATACTTCAGAGAAAGACTGTATGATTACTGTTATTGTAATATTATTACGATTACGTAATAATAAGGAAATTGCACAATAAGAAATCGTATACACACATTTTGAATTACGTAATTAGTTCAATTGTCTTAGTAAATATATTTTTTTAAGTTGTGTGCATTTATTATATTTATAGACGTTGTTTCTACATCTATAGACTTTGTACTATGTAAATTTTGTTGGCTCAGTATGATCTTCTCCTCGAGTAAAGATTATTGCAAGATTAGGTACTTGATTAAAAGAGCTTTTTCAGATTACACCGAAATCGATAATTCGACTTTCCAGACAAGTTTTTATATTTTTAATGTAAGTTAAACGCTATGACAGAATTTGAGTTAAAGCTGCTTCAAATCATAAATAAGTTTTCCAAATTAGTAAAATACATGACATCTTTATCATAGCATGTAAAATGCAAATCGAAATGAAAGTATATGTGTAGGTAATGGTTAGATATACGTGAGGATCTAGGAGCGCTTACGCACTCAGTCTAGGAGATATCTACATAATTTTATATTCGTTACACTACTACTTACGAAACACTTCGCCTGAATACGAAATACAGTAGGTACATAAAATGTTTGTCCGTTTTCTTGCCACGCCAACTTTAACTTGACCGACTATCTACAAATCGGACAGAACTCAAAAATTTAATGTTTTAATGTTGGATACGGATCGGACAAATAGTTATCTTAACGTCAATATTCCTGTTGTGCTCTCACGCACGAGGGCCCGGGGTCCGCGTTAACCATGATCTAGGTTTGACAGATTAGGTAATTGCAGTAGAGGGACTGCCATCTGACCTCCGTGACCCAGTGAACAGAGGACCCAGATTGGATCATGGTTACACGTTCAGTTGCCGGATGCGGACCATGCAGTGCGTAAACTAAGCAGTCTAACACCACCATTACCAAATAGGTTTTCGTTTTCAACAAAGGCAATATACGTTAACGCATATTATATAGTTTACGTGCAGAACGCATTAACTTATTGACGTAAACACAACATTAAGAGTTGATAGAAACTCAGAATAGAATCACAGCCTAGAGCGTGTAGACGAATTTCTTTTAACTATATTGGTAATGACGGATTAATATCTAAACAATATAACTTCTATCGAACAATTGGTTCTTACAATTGAACATTCAGTATTTAAATATAGTGATTTGTATAAGTTACAAAAATGAGTGAAAAAGAAAAACCAGTGGACGTCGACGAGAAAGAATATAATCCTTTTGAACATAGGCAAGTGAAGAAACCGAATTCGTAAGTAAAATTTTAATGGATTTGTTTGTACCTTTATATACCTACATATAATAAAACAGTAATAAAGTGTGTCTGTACATTACATATATTTACAAAAAAAAAATTCAGAGTGATAACGAAATTGTAATAGAATGAGAATTTTTAAAGTTTTTGTACGCCTGTTTGTCTGTTTATTTGTCTGTTTGTACACGCTATTCTCCGAAACTACTGGATGGATTTGAATGTCACATTTTTTGTTGAGTAGCTATTAAGCCTGGGCAACATATAGGGTATAATTGATTTTGGAAACTGGAAGACCTGAAGCGGAACCATAATAGACCATCTAAACTATAAGAAATGTGTAAATGATGGGGTCTTTACAGTTTGATAGTTTGGGGTCCAACGAAAAATGTTCCATCTAATTCGGTTTCGTAGAACCAGAGACAGAGCTTGACCTCTCCGTAGTACTAGCTTTCATGCATTAGGGAGGTCATTTTAAATCGGACATTAAAAAAAAATAACTAATGTGATTTCCACGCGGACGAAGTTGCGTCGAATATTGAAAGATTTGATTGTTTGTATGTGTGTTCGTAATGGATAGTTCGAGTTCATAGTTCGAAACTCAAGTCGTCAAAAGAAATAGAAAGCTACATTATCAGTAATAATAGTAACATAGGCTATAAGGCTATAAGTTTTCCCGAAATTTAATGTGGTTCCGACGGGTACGGGTCCTGAATGTAGTAACCGAATTTTAACCGTACGAAGTCGCTGGCCTCTGCCCGCTAGCTTTTCGAAGCTAGTTGCATAACTAATTTTTATTGCTGTAAAACTGTATGGAAATAAATAAATATTAAAAAGTAGAAGCTGATTATTGCGGGCCAAGCATAATTGAACTTAAGCTTGTTTTGAACTTAAATAATTTACTTTTATTGCATAGTTTTGTCATTTGTCATTCGGCCCACGGACCGACTGTTGTATTAGGCCGATTGCTATCTACTAGGTTTCACAGTTATAGCTTTTCAAGGTTGGTAGTTAGATCAAGACTTCTAACAACAAGCTGTTTTAAAATAAAAAGATGGAATACTGGAGCTCTTTCATTTATTCACCGATTTTTATTTCGTTTTTACTATTGGGATTAAATTTTTGGCCGATTGAGCCACCGTCACGAGGCCTCAATCGGCCCAGTAAGGAAGTTGATCAAACTCGCTCCGCTAACGTTTTCCGATAAGCTCTATTCGTTAAGACGTTATGAATACTGTATGGTTTCATCAAACGCAAGAAATTGCTATAAAAACGTGATCAGCTTATCTTCATGACTGTAGGTATTGTAGGCCAGTAGGTAGTAATATGGCAGCGGGCTGAGTGGATTCGATACCTTCGTTTGATTTTCGCTCGGACCCTCATGTGGTACATTTTAAGTACGCCACGCACTTTTCCGATGAAGGAAATAGTAAGAAAATCTGCGCACATCTTCCGTGAAGCTATTTGTGGATTTGTGTCAAATCCTATATTCTCACCAACTAGTGCCAGCTATCTACTTAGATATTTTAGCCCTAATTATCAGTATAAGAAGGGTCATATTCTAATGGACTGTGAACAATACTCGTGTTCCAGAGACATCAGGTCGACAGCGAACCTCATCAAGTCTTCGCTCGGCTCTGGGCTGATGGCTGGGCCGTTGGCGTTCGCGAACGCAGGCTGGGGCATCGGCTTGGTCGGTACCGTGATCGTGGGCCTCCTGTGCGGACACTGTATTCAGATATTGGTAAGATGTTACATAAAACCAGTGTAAATAGAAAACAAAAACTAGTCTAGATGTGTCTGCCACGTGCTGTGTAGGGTTCTGTAGTTGCCTGTCATAATGTACGAGTTTTCTTCGCAATCAAATTAATAATAATGCTTAAATGCTTGGATAAAGCTTGTGTTATGGGTGCTAGACAACTGATACACTACATATATACTTTTAAATACATACTTATTATACACATAACACCCAGACCCGTAAACGAAATTTAAATTCATCATTTAAATTTCTGCTCGGCCGGGAATCGAACCCTGGACCTCTGCGTGGCATGTTGACCAACTGCACCACTCAGGTCGTCAAATTCAAAGAAATAACTTAATATAGGATTACTTTTACGGCGGAAATAAATTAATAACGGCGGAAGTAAATTGAAGTATTCCTATGCTGTATTCTATTGTACTAATTCAGTACAATACAAAACTACACCGTAATATTAATTTTGTACATTTGTTCTACAATTTGAAGGTACAAACATCACGAGGTTGCTGCAAAAGAGATAAGAAGCCAATGTTGGGATACGCTGAAACATGCAAGTCCACATTCTTACATGGGCCAAAAGGTGTGAGGCGGTTTGCCAACGTAGCCAGGTATTTTAAATGTTTATTTCTGACGTTCTAAAGAACCCCTCTCTCTCTCTCTCTTTTAAGAGCCTCTTAAAAGAGGCTTCTAAACATGCAACATTGTAAATATAGCTGCAACCCCATTTTTCTAAAGTTGTTAAGACGCACTCAATAGTTACAGAGCTCTCTATTTATCGTACTAATGCTTCCTCACTTACGTTTTATACTAGTGCGTCCTACTTGGCACGAACTGACAATATTGCAGCCACATATTGTAGTAAAATACTTTAGAAACCTCTTTAAACTTTATTCATATGTAGATTGGGAGTAACAAAATCCTTAAATACAATAAATTCGAAAGTTTGTTAATCCTTCAAGCAAAAACTACTAAACGTATTTCTGTGAAATTTTGCAGTAATGTTGGCTATAATTTATCATGTTTCTGACGTGCATAACCGAATTTTGCGCAGAAGAAGTTCCGGGTAAAAGTTGGTAAATTAATTACTGTGGCTTCTGTAAATCACATATTATAGGGAGTCTCTCAATACTTATAAATTCAAGAAAAGCCTCCACTTACTGCTTTCTATCATAACCTACCACATCATGTCTATGATGATCTTAATTTCTTCGTCTCATTATATGACCAAAATATGCCGGAATATGAATACTCAGCTTAATTGATTTTATTTTCAGTATAATTGCCGAATTTTCTTTAATATGCACTTACCTTGGAGTGTGCTGCATTTATACAGTCCTTATATCTGATTCAATAAAACAGGTTGGTTGAATTCAATACTTTAAGATGTGTTTCAATAGAAACGTCGGGCCGTCACTGTCGTTTCTTTAAAATATTCCATTTGGCGGCATGATACTTTCCCTTTACGCGACATTCATTATTATTGTTGTCATGTTCAATTCTTTTGTCTATTTCTATTGAAACACACTTAACATTATTCATGATTATAAGTCGCTTAAATAGTTCATTTGTTTCAGTTGGTCGATAGATATGTACCGACGTTTATAATCCCAGTGGAATACTATTCGCTTATCATGCTGCTTCCTATATGTCTTCTATGTCAAATCAAGTATCTGAAATGGTTGGCTGTGTTCTCATTATTGGCAAACTTTCTTCTAGTAGCCACTTACGTGATTTGCCTTTACTACATATTTAGGGAGCCAATTATTTTTGAGGACAAAATCATTGTTGGTCATCCAGCAAGATATCCAGCATTTTTCTCGTAAGTTTCTACTTATTCGTTACATTGTTTAACATATACAGTACTCCTTCTTCTTATCGAATTGATGGAGTAAACTCTGACTTACACAATATACAGTATCTACAATATTCCTAACATCATCATCATCACGAAAAAGTAGAGATACCATCAAACGGTGATTGTTATATTATTTTTGTTCTATAATATTACATTACCAACCGATATTTTAAAATGTTTCATTTATATTTCTAATTAAGCATTGGCATCTTATTTCAGAACAGTCATCTTTGCCATGGAAGGTGTTGGGGTGGTCATGCCCGTTGAGAATGAAATGAAGAAGCCTAATCACTTTCTTGGATGTCCTTCAGTGTTGATAGTGGCAATGGGAGCCATAGTGTTCCTTTACAGCACCCTTGGACTTTTCGGATACCTCAGATATGGTGACACATTGCGGGGATCCATCACTCTCAATCTTCCTATTGACGACATGTTAGTTAATTTGTATTTTTAATAATTCCCACAGTTTTTTTTTTAAATTAAATATATATAGAGAAAAATCAAAACCACTCAGCATGCGATGAAAATAGCTATGATCGGAGTCTATGTACGAGATGAAATAAGCGAGGAAGATATCTGTAGCAAAACAAGGATCGACGACATAATTTCCAGAATAGCTAAACTGAAGTGGAAGGCTTGAGAAAAGACCTATATGTTCAGCGTCTTTGCGACTAAGATGAATTGCATAAACAAATATAATCATGATTTTCATAAGTCTTAGCAGGTTTTATGCCTTAATTAATTTCGGAATGTCAAGGACTAAGCGTTTGACGAATTACCTTGAGCAACTTCTGGTTAATAGCCACAGTAATGTTTATCGCAAAGCAATAAAGATTAAAGCAATGCCTTACTACAATAGTACAATTTCGACTACTTTAACTTCTTGAAAGCGTTTTAAATCTACTTCTGTTTGCGTTGACCTTTTCCGTTTAATGAAACTAATTCCTGTTTCCATTCCAGACCCGCCATTTTGGGGAAAGCAGCTATTACTATTTCAATTTTCTTGACATATCCTCTTCAATTCTACGTGGTAATCAGTACATTCAACAAATATGCAGAGCACAAAATCAGTGATAGATACAAATCTATCGCTCAAATAGCTGTAAGGACATTAGGGGTATGCTTTTGTGGTAAGTGCAATTTTATTTAATACAGACTTACTGTGATTATTAATTAGCTAATCTAAATTACTAAATATTATTAATCTTACTATCTATTATTTCAGTGGCAGTAGGTATAGCATTGCCTCTGTTAGAGCACATCATCAATCTTGTTGGAGCTCTTTTCTACTGCATCCTAGGTCTTATTATACCCTGCGTTATTGAAACTGTTTTCCGATGGGATGATCTTGGAAGATTTAACTGGATATTATGGAAGAACTGCGTAATCTTTATTTTCGGCCTTTTTGGCTTAGTATCTGGATGCTCGGTTACAATTATGGACATCGTTTCAATACTTCAGAGAAAGACTGTATGATTACTGTTATTGTAATATTATTACGATTACGTAATAATAAGGAAATTGCACAATAAGAAATCGTATACACACATTTTGAATTACGTAATTAGTTCAATTGTCTTAGTAAATATATTTTTTTAAGTTGTTTGAGGTTTTGTGTGCATTTGTTTTATTTATAGACGTTGTTTCTACATCTATAGACTTTGTACTATGTAAATTTCGTTGGCTCAGTATGATCTTCTCCTCGAGTAAAGATTATTGCAAGATTAGGTACTTGATTAAAAGAGCTTTTTCAGATTACACCGAATTCTCTAATTCGACTTTCAAGACAAGTTTTTATATTTTTAATGTAAGTTAAACGCTATGACAGAATTTGAGTTAAAGCTGCTTCATATCATAAATAAGTTTTCCAAATTAGTAAAATACATGACATCTTTATCATAGCATGTAAAATGCAAAGCGAAATGAAAGTATATGTGTAGGTAATGGTTAGATATACGTGAGGATCTAAGAGCGCTTACGCACTCAGTCTAGGAGATATCTACATAATTTTATATTCGTTACACTACTACTTACGAAACACTTTGCCTGAATACGAAATACAGTAGGTACATAAAATGTTTGTCCGTTTTCTTGCCACGCCAACTTTAACTTGACCGACTATCTACAAATCGGACAGAACTCAAAAATTTAATGTTTTAATGTTGGATACGGATCGGACAAATAGTTATCTTAACGTCAATATTCCTGTTGTGCTCTCACGCACGAGGGCCCGGGGTCCGCGTTAACCATGATCTAGGTTTGACAGATTAGGTAATTGCAGTAGAGGGACTGCCATCTGACCTCCGTGACCCACTGAACAGAGGACCCAGATTGGATCATGGTTACACGTTCAGTTGCCGGATGCGGACCATGCAGTGCGTAAACTAAGCAGTTTAACACCACCATTACCAAATAGGTTTTCGTTTTCAACAAAGGCAATATACGTTAACGCATATTATCTAGTTTACGTGCAGAACGCATTAACTATTGTTTCCGAGTTATTGACGTAAACACAACATTAAGAGTTGATAGAAAGTGCTGGGCTAAATTATGTCATTTTTGTGACAATGATTGGAGAAAGGACTGGTTCAATGCAAAGTTGCGGGAGTTGCGAAAATGTTTATAATCCTTATAAACATCGAACAGTAGAGCAACCTACGTCGTAAGTATATAACTAACGTTTATATTATCCCTCTAATTATTAGAGTCCACTAACTATGTAGTTGAGAAAAATATTGCATAAACCCATTCAACTTATCATATTATTATGGTTGTCAGCAAAAAGGCCACCAGAAAATGTTATCATTATATACTACTGCAATCTCCAACACGCTTGCTAGGGAAGTAGGCTCATATCCAGCAGTGGATACCGTAATGGGCTGTTGATTGATGTAATGTGAGGTATATCTATACATATAGGAAACATAGAACTAGCGCCGAATGAATTTTGATGAGGTTTTTTACAGTTTTGTAGTTTGGGGTGCAACTTAAAATCGAGTCCATGTTTCATCTAATTCTGTTGGGTAGAACCATAGAAAAAGCTTAACCTCTCCGTAGTACTAGCTTTCATATAATAGGGTGATCATTTAAAATTGTCGCTCAGGAAAAAGATAAACGGCCCTAAATACGATTTTCACGCGGACGAAGTCGCGGACAAAACCTAGTTTAAAATATAACAATCGTGAATCTACATTTTAGGGATGGCAGAGCTTTTGCAAACCTACTGAAGGCATCCTTGGGTACAGGTATTTTAGCTATACCTTTGGCTTTCTCTTACTCAGGATGGGCCGTTGGTATAGTTGGCACTGTTATCATATCGTTCATTTGTGCCCATTGCGTACATATATTCGTAAGTATTATCTGTATACCTTTGTGATTAGTTGCATATGAAAACCTAGTTTATGAAATGGAGATTGGTATATCTTTTTCTAAAGTTTGAGGTTTAAACTAATTTTATAAATTTGGTGAAGACATTGTTGGCTTCCGCGCCGTCACTAAATTTCGTGCTTGTTTCAGGTTAAAATTTCATATGAATGCTGCATATTAGACAGGAAACCTCTTATGGGGTATGCTGATACATGCAAATCTGCTTTTAGTAATGGACCAAAGTTTACAAGACCTTGGGCAAGGTCTGCTCGGTAACGATATATTATGCGAACCTATTTATCAGATATTTGGATATGGTATATCCGACTTGTTAAAAAACTATATTTGCGTATCTTATTTTTAGAATATTCGCAGAATGCTCACTATTGTTCACATACCTTGGTGTTTGTTGCATTTTCACTGTTCTGTTAGCAGACTCAATTAAGCAAGTAAGTTTTATCTTTACATTTTTCTTTTAGTTTTTTATAAAACCATACGTTTAAGATATTTTACGGAAAAATTAATTAAATTTCACTAATCCTACACTAAGAGGATATTATTATACCTTAAACTGACGAGCATGTATGAAAAGTTTTATTGAGAAGAAGTGAGAGAGGTTTGTTGGGCAAGTAGAACAACTCTTTCCCTGTTCCTAAAGGAATAATGTTCCTATTAAGCCTTTCAGCCATTCAAGCCCTATCAAGGAAATTTATTTCTTGAGCTGAGATTTTGCTCAGTATTTTAGTATACTGATAGTGTACTTGTGTTTCAGATAACAGACCAGTACTTTCCAAGTACAATATGGAAAGTTGAGTATTACTGCCTTATCTTGATGGTGCCGCTTTGCTTCATAGCCCAGGTCAGACATCTCAAGTATCTGGCTATCTCTTCTCAAATGGCCAACGTTCTTCTCTTCACGACTTTTCTCATTTGCCTCTACTACGTATTTAAAGACAAAATTAACTTTAGCGAAAGACATGTTGTAGGAAGGCCATGGAGGTTTCCTGCATTTCTGTCGTAAGTAAATATTTGCACAATGCATATGCTTTAACATACTTACAAAAATATTGATACACTTAATTAATACATCGATCATTAGCAATTATTACATAAAAACCCACAGTGGGGATGTGGACTTGATTAGTATTTGCTTAAGGATATTGGTAACATAGTTGGATTTAATGTATGAAAAATACCCATGCAATCGGTAGACTCCTTGACTTGACACAGTCGCAGCCAAATTTAGTTAAATCTAGTCTTTCGCAAATCGTCACTCCACCAGGCCGGAGGGCAACATACACTACGTGCCCACGGCTACCTTTTACTTAATCCAGCTTTCTCTTTCCAGTACAGTCATTTTCGCTATGGAAGGCATTGGACAGGTAATGCCAATTGAGAATGCTATGAAAAAGCCGCAGCATTTCCCAAAAGTCCTTGTGATAGCAATGACGTTGATCACCATACTGTACGGAACCTTGGGTATCTTTGGATACCTAAGATACGGCGATGTGCTTCACGGATCGATCACTTTAAATCTGCCTATGGACGATTGGTATGTGCAGCACTCGCCGTCAACCGTAAACCGTAGGTATAGCTGAACCAGAATCCACTCCAAGCTCTCGTAAGATAAATTAGAACCACTTCCTGCCGTTACATTAGGCTCAAATGTGGTATGCTTACGTATCTTCGGTGACAATGCAATGATGTGGTACCCATGGTACCTGGTCTGATGATGGACTCGGAAGGGCCACACGAACTTCTAAACTATACAAGATAAACCCATCGAGTTTGGGCTTGTTTGATTAGTCTTGACAAGTACTCTGACATAGCGTAGATGGTATCCAAATTAAACAGTTAAAATATAACTTGTTTTTTAATTACGAGAAGAATACCTAAGACGGCTATAACATAGTAAACCGTCACTGGTGACGTCATGGGTTCAAGTGAATGCCGCTGCCATTGGACTGCAGATTGGAGTTTAGAGACGATGGTGAATGGTGTATATGGACTAACTGGTATATTAGATCAAGCCTGCAGTGGCATCCTAAAGAGGCCACAAACGATCACTCGGACAGGTCTCCTTTACGACTCATCCATTTAAAATTTCAGGCCTGCAATTTTTGCCAAATGCTTCATTGGTGGATCGATATTCCTCACTTATCCTCTACACTTCTACGTGGTAACTGATGTTTTAAATAGGCACAGCGAAGGCCTATTCAATGAGCACTACAAAAATATAGCACAAGTTGCCATGCGATGCTTCTTAGTGCTATTTTGCGGCAAGTGTTTGAAAGGTGTTCTGTGTCTATAAAGTCGGAGAATTGCTCTAAAATACGTAGAATTAAATAAGGAATCTTTTTTAAACTTGTAGGTGCTATTGGAATCGCCCTACCGTTTCTGGAGCAAATCATCAACATAGTGGGAGCCCTGTTCTACTCGACCCTCGGCCTCATCATCCCTGGCGTGGTGGAGACCGTTTTCCGGTGGGACAACCTCGGGAAGTTCAATTGGATACTCTGGAAGAACGTCCTCATAGTCTTCTTCGGATTCAGCTGCCTAACCTCCGGCTGTTTAATCTCCTTTATGGAAATTGTTGACAAATTGAATTCGAAAATTGAATAGTACTTATTTATTACTTTGAAATATTTTTATGTTGAAATATTTTTAGACAAGAATAAATTAGAATTTAATAGTTTATTATTATTATTTTATTTATTTATTAAATATTACGTTACGAGTTCTATACCTTACGCGTACCTTGGTTTACAAGTAGCCCGATATTTCGACACAGTTGCATGTACCATGGTCATGGGATGACATCTCGAAGCCTGAAGGTACATGCTAGGAAATCCGGATAGTGACGCGATAGTATAAGTAAAACATTAGTATAAGTAAAACATTATGTTACCAGTTACCTCGTTTTGATAAAGATACAAGTAAATAATAAAAGTAATCACCTTGGCGTTAATGGCTCGATTGTGCTCTCGAAGACGAAGGCCCGGAGTCTGCTTTGACCAGGTGATTACAGTGGAGCGACTACCATCTGACCGCTGTGACCCTGTTACCAGGGAAACCTGACCCGATTGGAACATGGTTACGAAATCAGTTGCCTTAATTTGCAGGTTTCATCACGATGTTTTCCCTCACCGTAAGAGTATCGGTTAGTATTTAACTAATGTACATAACTCAGAAAAGAGTCATGGGTGGCCGCAACGGGATTCGAACCCGGTATCTCTCGCTTACGAGTTGGATACTCAACTGCCGGGCTGCCGACGCTCGTTTTGAGAACGATATGTCACAAATTTTGACAGGGGTCAGGGGTATGTCGTTCTAATTGATTTTAGATTCTTCTGGTCGAACAAAATATGGCTGAAAACCACGTTTTATACATCTGATTTTCATTGACTGATAATATAAATAGGCCGAATCGTGACCGGAAATCATTTCGTTACTCTCAAAATAGTCTATGTTGACTTCAAGTCAGGTTATTGTTTGCCAAGCATTTTAGTGGTATAAAATCGCTGATAATATGATGCCTACAGCTACATTATATCATCGCACCACTCGTCATCGACAGGGGGTTCATCCTCATACCTTGGAGCCAAATTGGTCGCAAACTGTGCGGTTCCAAAGGAACTTTCTCCCACGCACACTAAGGTTTTCCCTGGAGAGTAGAACATGGAGTTCTTCAAGAACTGGGTTAAAAGGTTTTCACGGGGTCGGCAACGCGTGGGTGATGCCCCTAGTATTGCAAACGTCCATAGGCTGCGGTGACTGCTTACCATCAGGCAGGCCGCAAGCTTGTTTGCCACCTTACTGATATAAAAAAAAAATTGGCATCAATATCTCAGTAGCGTTCTCGGTTTGACAGATCAGATAATTACAATAGAGCGACTGCCATCTATCTTCTGTGACCATGGTACCTGGGGAACCTGACTAGATTGGAATATAGTTACACTAGGTTCCTCACGATGTTTTACCCCACCGTTTCGGTTGGTGTTCAACTTATGTTATGTACATCACATAACAAAAAAGTGCTATATGTCGGCACTAAGTTTTGAACCCGGTACCTGTCGCTTACGATTCTGATCTGTTAGCTAATTTGTCATCAAACCATCAACGCTCTCTAAACCTATCGATTAAGCGTATTCGAGTGAAATACATTACGACGAATTACGTTATCTCGACGCCGCTACCTCAATGGTTCATTTCATCGATGGGTCGTTACCGCTAATAGTAAATCTAATAAGATATACCTATAGAACCTTAATTACTTATTAGTTTTACATTTCGAGATAACGACACAAAGAATTATACCATCGAGGTATAGTCATTCGAGGTCGAGGTAACTCAAGATAAATATCTAAAAATTAGAGTTTACAGGACATATAATATCGTAACCCTGAATTTGTTTTTATCGCACTACATGACGAAACTCTCAACATGTAAAAGGCTTTACTCATAAGAAAGTAGACATTGAAGACGTGTCAGTTTGCTTACGTTTATCAATGTTATAAAACTTGATCCTTATTTACCAACTACAGATAAGTGTAATTAAGGTTATAAAATATAGTATAACCAAATGAATGTCGGAGATTCATGAAAACAGATTTAGAGTTAACAATAAAAAACTACCGCATAATCTCGTTTTAGTATGCTTAGAAGATAATGTCGAATACTGTCAAAAACTAAAATTGTTTCTCTTCCTAAATACGTGTGTTCTATGCCAGTGACTTTTATAAACACGTGAATAACGATGAGTGTGGACAATAATGGTTCAGTGGAAGCCTGTTCAAATTCAAAAGACTTTTACAATCCATATGAACATCGGACTGTGACAAAACCAACATCGTAAGTACTCATAAAGGATACATAGCGAAAGAATTCTAGCGTTTTTTCTTTCTGATTCACTTAAAACGAAAACCATATTGTTTGTTAAGCCCACGGGATCGATCTCTGTGAGTACCACCATCGACAACATGCAATGCTGATATTTGCTGATACCAGTGATGATATTTCGCTTTGTAATGTCGGCTATGAGCTGAGTTTTCAGACTGACATCATCATCATGATCCACGCGTCAGATTAGGTTGAGCCTTGAAACGCGAGGGCCCATGGACCGACTTTCCAATTTCAACCTCATTTCTCTTTCACTTCGCTCTGTGTTCTTCATGATTGGAGCTGAGTTTGTTGTTCCGCATGTCATCCTTCATAACATCAAACCATCGCTACTTGGACGGCTTCACAGAAACAACGTTTGTCTGCATTTACGCACAGGCAAAGGCCTAATGGTGGATGGTTAAGTAGATAAGCAAGAGGTGTCCATGATTCAATCTGGTCAGGTTCCCCTGGTAGTAAGGTCACGAAGGTCAGATGCCAGTCGCTCTGTAATTATTCAACTTGCTAAATGCTGGATCATGGTCAAGGTGCTGGTGCTCGTGAACATTTAACCTGTAAATTCAGGGGTTCCCCTGTTAACGAAGTCACGGAGGTCAGATGGCAGTCGCTCTACTCCAATTACCTGATCTGCCAAATCCAGTATCATAGTCAAGGCGGATCCCGGGCCCTCGCGTGCCGCGCGGGGGCGCAACCGGGACATAACGGACATAAAAGATGATGTAAGAAAATAACCGTCGTCGCATTTGGTTACGTCGCATTTGGTTTACATACCAATGCTTTATTTAAGAATATTTTCTTGTTTTGTACTTCCAGACCCCGATTATTACGCGGGGTTTTCAACTTTTCTTTTTATGAGTGAATATCACCTAAATTGTCTTCACAAAGTAAATTAAATTTTAGTGCTTAAAATTTTAGAAGCATTTTTTACAATTAGCTGTGTTTACCTCAATAATGAAGTTTTTCCTTTGATTCTAGAGATATCAGGGCGTTTGCAAACCTCCTGAAGGCATCTCTAGGAACTGGCATTCTCGCTGTACCACTCGCTTTCTCATACTCAGGATGGGCATTAGGCATAGTTGGTACTATAATTATAGGATTAATCTGTTGCCATTGCGTGCACATATTTGTAAGTATTATCTTAATCTGTTTTCTTATGCCTCATAGCGTGTAGGAATCTTAATTGTTATTAAATTAATTAAGTAAATACTCAAAGATACAAGAGTTTTTCAAGCCTGCATTAAAATTAAGTATATCCTTAAGCCGTTTTTTTATTGCATAGGAATCTTTAATCAAATTAAATTAGTAAAACTCGTGTTCGAGGTCTGAGTATTTAATTTCCACTAAACATGTACCGGGTACCCGATTTGGATCCGGTACCTCGCGGAGCCGCCATTTCAAGGATCCGGCCTGGTATCGGGTAATAGCGGCGGATATCCGGCTGTGCTGGCGGCGGGTATCCGGGTTCGAATCCCGCTGCGGCCTTGTACCAATGACTCTTTTCTGAGTTATGTACATTAGTTGAACTCTAACCGATGCTCTTACGGTGAGGGAAAACATTGTAATTAAACCTACAAATTCAGGCAACTAAATATAATCTCTAACTAAAATCTTGAATCAATGTCAAGGCGGACCCCAGGTCCTCGTGCTCGAGAACACAACCGGGACATTGACGCCAAGATGATCCGGCTGTCCTGGATAACCATCTGTAAAGAACACATAAATTTCAATTTAAATTGAAGAAATAGAATCTGATAAGTTACCACCTACCTATATTCTCTGATAATTACTTATTTCAAAAGTACTATTTTCTAATTTAGTTATTTATCAAAGTAAAATTTTCATCTCGAAATAAAATATTATGATTTCATATTTCTGCTTCACAACTCACAAGAAATAGATAACTACCAACATAGATAGAATTTGTAGCACTTTACAAAACATTTAGTGTTTTTTTTTTGGTGGCTTACTAGATAGTTCGCTTATTACACATTTCTAAATTCAGTGACTGAATTCAGAAACAAAAAAAGGTGAGACCAAATCAAAGTGGAATGTATTGCTCATAGAATAAGATCCATTTTTGTATCACTTATTTTAAGTCACGCGTCGCTCCGCTTTTCAAAAATCCGAGATACTCTCACGCTTTTTGTTTCTGAATTCAGTCACTGAATTTAGGAATGTGTAATAAGCGCATAAGTACTTATTTATAATTATAATATTTTTAGGTAAAGACTTCGCATGGATGTTGTATATTAGAGAGGAAACCTCTTATGGGATATGCTGATACCTGCAAATCAGCCTTTAGCAATGGACCTAAGTTTACGAGACCTTTAGCGAATTCAGCACGGTAAGAACAAAATCTCACATCAAGTCAATGGAATTGTACCCATCCTTTTTCAATAGGCTATGATTTTGGAAAAATAATTTTGAACTCCGTTTTATACTCAACTGTGCCTATTTTTTATTTCAGGGTATTTGCTGAATTCGCTCTTTTATTCACTTACATTGGGGTGTGCTGTATTTTTACCGTTTTAATATCAGATTCGGTGAAACAGGTGAGTGTTATCGGTTTTATATCAATATTGATTTCCTTTCTATTAATGTAATACGCTCGTTCGGCTACGTTGAGCTAAAATAATATACCTGGGACGGCCTTCTGGGGCCTTATTTGTGAATCGCTTGGCTCTATTCGAACGATTTTTAATTTTGATTTTCGATATGAAAACCTCAATAAATTTTAAAAAACATTGACAATACCAAAAGAGTACAAAATTCCGAATTTCCATTTTAGGTCGCTACACCAAAGTAATAAATAATTGTGACGAATCAAACTTTAATTTACCATTAAACCATTGTTATATTTAAACACTGCGATCTCCAACCCGCCTGCCAAGCCGGAGATTATGGCAACAACCTTTCGTGGGAGAGACCCTAAGTCCTGCAGTGGACTGTTACGGGCTGTGATTATGAAACTTTAATTGTGTACATTTTTTATGTTTCAGCTTTTAGACCAATACTTTCCGTCAACAATATTAAAAGTAGAATATTACTGTCTCATATTCATGGCACCACTTTGCCTGATGGTTCAAATCAGACATCTCAAGTATCTGGCCATATCCTCTCAGATAGCAAACGTTCTTCTCTTCACAACTTTCATCCTCTGCCTCTACTATATTTTCAAGGACGAAATGGTGTTCCATGACAAAAAAGTTGTGGCGAGCGCAGCGAGATTTCCCGCGTTTTTGTCGTAAGTAGAAAAATTCTCTTTCCTTTGCTACTTATAAGTACTCACTTACGAGACAGCATTATCAATAAAATAAATATGACAAATATCATGTCCAATTTACTCATCTGCATAGGTAGCAAGAATCCTACGGAAGAATGAAGAGTGTAGGTTTAAACTTATGTTCTTCATCCGGTAAAAACACGGTCTCATAATCTAAAACATACTTTATAAACTAAAGGATAACGCCGCGTCCGCCTGTCTGTGTGAAATGGGTTTCCTGTATATATTATATCTCATAAAATCCGTTATATAATAAAAGTATGCGTAAACCCGATGGCATTCATCAGTCAGTTGTTTCGAAACCGCATTTTTTGTTTTTAAGGAATAATCTCAGACACACTTAGCACCCTTGATCAACCAATATCATACAGACTTCTTAAGACAGAATGTCAAAAACTACAGTTACGTACCTACGAATCTTCATGTGGTTCACCACTGGATAGTGTAACACATATAAAGACGTAACGTCATGTCTTATTCAAATAGATTCCCGTATTGTTATAATAATACAGCGAAAACGTAAAAAAATATTTCTACGGAAAATGGCGCACAGTTTTTTTTTCTGCGCGCTCAGGTCGCAGGTTGGCAAGGGCGCAAAAAGAAAAGTCAACATACACCCTAAATTAAAAATATATTAAAGCGAATATTTTCGTTTTTACAACTTAACTTTTTGCGAATTGCAAATAATTTGAGAGAATTTAATGTTTATTTATCGTTGTTAAGGAAGTACAATTCAAGCAAATCTGTATCTACTATTTCCAGCCGCATAAACACTCATTGTTGGTCCTAACAAAACTGTATAGATTTATGAGTATTACCAGATTAAATTGAAAATACTTAAACTACATACATACCTATTGCTTACAGTAAGGAACAAACTTAAATGGGTGTGGTAAATCTTACCGCCCTAGTGCGTAATAGTAAAGTAAAAATTAGACGTACCTACTTAATATCTTGGATATGTGCTTAAAAGTAACTATAACATCGAAGTTACTACTAAGTGTTATGAAAAATATATTATACTGATTCCAGCACCGTAATCTTCGCAATGGAAGGCATCGGTGTGGTGATGCCAGTTGAGAACGCAATGAAGAAACCACAACACTTCCTGGGCTGTCCAAGTGTGCTGGTGGTAGCCATGGCCTTCATCACAGTCCTGTACACAGTTTTGGGGCTATTCGGATACTTCAGATACGGCGATGTTCTGCATGGCTCAATCACTTTGAACCTGCCTATCGATGATTGGTTTGTTGATTTTTCTCTGAAATGGGCTTATGAATTTTTTTAAATTCATCGACATGATCTTGGCGTTAATATCCCGGTTGTGCTCTCGTGCACGAGGGTCCCTAGTCCACCTTGACCATGATCTAGCATTTGGCAGGTCAGATAATTACAGTAAAGCGACTGCCATCTGACCTCCGTGACTCTGCTACCAGTGCAACCTGACCATGGATCATGGTTACACATTCAATCGCCTGAATATGCAGGTTTTATTACGTTTTCCCTTACGGCAAGAGCATTGGTTAGCATTCAAATGTACATAACACAAAAAAAGAGTCATTGGTACCTTGCCGCAGTGGTATTCGAACCCGGTACCTGTCGCTTACGAGTGAGTCGGATACCATACCCACTCGGCTAGCAACGCTCCACAAAAATTTCGAGTTCGCCTGGCGGACCACATCGACAATTTTTTGTTTATACCACCAATGTGGCAAACAAGCTTACGACCTGCCTGATGGTAAGCAGTCACTGCGGCTTCTATCACAAAACTGTATAGCTCGCTATACTCGATGCGCTCGCTATTTAGTGACTTAAGCTAAGACCTGGATTTAAGTTACCCATTAGCAGCAGCCAATTGTTGCCTCGATAAAAATATTATCTAGAAGAAATATTCTTCTATAATAGGTACCTTCTTTCATGTAAGCATAACTTTTAAGTGTGTCATCCTATTGAACCATCATGGGAATATATATTATTTTGTAAATCTTCGGAACAAAATTCCCATAACGATTTGAGACCCAATTCTATTAACGTCTCTATGTTTTGATAGCCCGAGTTATAGTAGGTACGGATGACCTTTGTATTCTTTAATGCTATCACAATAGAAGAAGTCCCATGCCCATATTACAGCACAAGTGTGTCATCTCGATGAATTGCGATTACCAAAATATAATAGGTATCAGAGACGAGCAAAGCATTTATTTAGGGCTGTCCGCAGACAAGAAATATTAATTTGCTGAAAACTTATTATTTTGGTGGTTATAGCCCGCAAACTTTGCCGGCGAGAAATTAGTTTAGGGGTTCGTCTATGAGTGTTTCTAAGAAATAAGCTAAACAAATCCGTTCACTAATTTTTGTTTTATGAAGTTCGTAATATCTACAAGAATGGGGGGGGGGTCTTAGCTTATAGTACTGCATAGTATCTACCTACTCTTGTGGGGTGCAGGTTTGAGTGTATATGTTTAGGTATCTTTAAAACAATTAAATTTAAAACAAGGATTATATTTCACGAATTCATTGCTAGTATTTACAATCGTTAGTCATCCCCGTTAAGTATAACAATACTTGTGTTGGGTCGGCTCTCTCTTTCCCATTTCTGGTAACATGATGTTGATTTGGAGATGTCTTACGGAGTTTACGTATAGATAACAACAGATCAGATTATGTAAATAAACAAAAAATAAAACTATAGAGTTATATTCAATCATGCTTGATACTTACATTAAGTAGAAAATACTACGAACAAGTACTCTGAGTGGTGAGTGCTGAGTGGGTACCATTTACGCGCCGCGGCACTGACAGTGTCATGGAAGGCTACATATTGTTTTAATTAGGAAGTTTTAAGTATTAATGTGTACGTTGTCTGTAATTGTAATTGTTATTGTGTCGTGGTGTGCTATGTGTAATAAATGTCTTTTCTTTCTTTCTTTCTTTGTGTCTGACTGCGGGTGCAGGTGTCTCTCAGGTTCACAATTAATTACCTGGTAACTTACCCAAGATCTAAAAACGCCTTGTAAACTCCTCTTCCCTCGCTATTTCAGGCCTGCAATCTGCGCAAAGTCCTTCATTGCCGTGTCGATATTCCTCACATACCCGTTGCACTACTTCGTTGCGATCGACGTCATCATGCGGTATGGTGAGCCCCTGATCCGCAAGCGGTACAGAAATTTGATGCAAGTTGTCGTGCGATGTCTCGTCGTGTTGTTTTGCGGTAAGCTTTTTGGCAGGCGTTTGGAAAAATGTTAATGTCTTATTTATAATACTCGGGTCACTCTGTTTATGAATCGTATGTATTTATATTATGTGGCGACCACGTAACGAAAGGCGCAGCGTGGGTAGGACTCCCACAAGGTGGACCGACGACCTGGTAAAGATCGCAGGTACCAGCTGGATGCGGAAGGCACAGGACCGGCCTTTGTGGAGTTCTCTGGGTGAGGCCTATGCCCAGCAGTGGGCGTCTTTCGGCTGATGATGATATGAACCTTCAAAGTGAAGGAGGATCAAGTCTGACAGATCATGCCTAAAGTGCGAACATTTTAACCAATTTCGAAAATTTTAAAGTTCTTCCACCGACATGAAGTTACACTGTTCCCGAATAGCATAATTAAGCGAGTCCCGAGGATCTGTATTTCTCAATATATTATACGTTTCTGGCTACGACGAGAGGATGCAAAAGACTGGGCGAATGGAGGATATAGAGCAGGACAGAGGAACCACCATTGGCCCCTCGGATGACGGTGATTTATATAAGTTTCGAGGGAACAAATAACGTTGAAGATGTAGGTGACGATACAATTTCCACGTTCTAAATTGCGAATGTAACCGGGATATAGCGCCAAGATCATGATGATGATTCAGGCACCTGTTTCATGTAACAAAACAGAACCGCAGAGGTTTTGGTCATGAACAATACAGGTATTCGTGTAATCAGTACAATAATGTTGATAATATTACCTACCTTTTTGACGTTTGTAGGCGCTATAGGAATCGCCCTGCCGTTTCTGGAGCAAATCATCAACATAGTGGGAGCCCTGTTCTACTCGACCCTCGGCCTCATCATCCCGGGCGTGGTGGAGACCGTCTTCCGGTGGGACAACCTCGGGAGGTTCAACTGGATACTCTGGAAGAACGCCCTCATAGTTCTCTTCGGATTTGGCTGTCTAATATCAGGATGTTGGGTCACAATAATGGATATAATTGTGAAATTACACACTAAAACTGAATAGCCATATTTTTAGAAAAATAAGTAAAGTTTTGACTTGATTGTTTTGTTTTTGTATATAAATAAAAATATGAAAAGTAGCCTTTTGTCTATTCGTCATGGATAATCTCTCCAAAGATTTTTATTTATTTTACTGTTTTCTTTTACTGTTATAAAACTTAGGTAAGACATATACATCATCATCACAGCCCGTAACAGTCCACTGCAGGACTTAAGGGCTCTCCCACGAAAGGGGAGGTATTGCCATAATCTCCACGCTTGGCAGGCGGGTTGGAGATCGCAGTGTTTAAATATAACAATGAAAAATGCTGCTGCCCATTTTCCAGACTACGGAGACTCTTGATTTTTTGCCTCGAAAAGATTAGTCGCCTTGTACGACACCCATGAGTGTAAGGGGTTGGTGCTATTCTACTCTGCCGGACACCACACGGCCAACATAACAAAGGTATAAACCTAAAAGTGTAACCATGACCCAACAGTCTGGTCAGGTTCCCCTGTTAACAGACTCACGGAGGTCGGATGGCATTCGCTCTAATGTGATGTGATAATTATCTGTGATCGCTAAATCTTGGATCGTGGTCAAAGCGGACTTCGGGTCCTCCTGCGCGAAAACACAACCGGATTATAATTATTGACGCCATTATATTTACAAACAAATAAGAAATGTTGTGCGTGTAACAAATAACTGTTGAATTAAACTCGCCTTTGTACTTAAGTTACCATCTGTTAAATTGTATTTATTATTTTTGTGTACAATGTAGAATAAAGAAAAGTAAAGGCTAAAAGGTTAACTTAAATGCCCATAGAGCTTACCCCAGATTTTAGAATGCCAAGTGGTGTTTGGAAAAGTGCAATATAACACTAACCCCTACAATTACGGATGTTCTACAAGACCGACTATTGATCGACTACATAACTGATACATCCCCCACGGGGGTGGGAGAATAATGTTTCAGGGCTGAATGCTGGGTGCGGGACGCGGGGCAGAAAGTATTTTGTTTCCGAGAAACGTCACCAAGCTCCCTGCCCCTCGCCACCTTGTTCAGACCCGACATAACCCCCGAAATGTCTCCCTCCGGTCTACCCCACCGCGGGGATATATCAGTTGTGTGGTCGATCCAAGGGCCTGCGAAGGCTAAAATGATGATTGAATGAGATTTTTGCAACCCAAGAATCAAAAACAGGCTGTAAGTATCTGTATTTCTGCGTCGTAGCTCCCGAATGGACTGTTTTCTATGTTATTTTCATTATTTGAAAACCAATTTAATCGAAGTAGTTCTTATCTTTATTTCATTAAAATCGGTAATATTACTACTGGGCATAGGCCTCCCCCCCCCCTCCCCCTTACACTCATGAGTGTCATACAAGGCGTCTAATGTTTTCGAGGCAAAAGGTCATGAGTCTCCTTAGTCTGGAAAAAGGGCAGCAGCATTTTCTATTATTATATTTAAACACTGCAATCTCCAAGCCGATGAAGATTATGGCAATAACCTCCCCTTTCGTGGATAAGGCCCTAAGTCCTGCAGTGGACTGTTGGGCTGTGTTGATGATAGGCCTTCCCCAGAGATTTCCATAAAGGCCGATCTTATACCTTCCGCATCCAGCTGGTACTTACGATTTTAAAAGATCTTCGGTCCACCTAGTACACACGCTGTGTTTTGCGGTACGTGATCGCAACTTTACTGCCCCATCGGCCATCTGTTCTTAGATCTATGTGCCCTGTCCACTGCCACTTAAGCTTGGCAATCCTTCGGGTTATGTCGGCTTTAGTTCGCTTGCGGATCTCCTCATTCCTGATTCGATCGCCAATAAGATTCCTAGAATAGCCCTTGGGTAACACCCTTAGGGTGACAGTGAGCTTTCTTATAAGGCCCACAGTGAGCGACCACGTCTTTGTTCCGTAGGTCATCACTGGCAATACCCACTGATGGATTCGTCGATTGGCCTCTTTCTCGACTTTATACCTACTTAGTGGAGCGATTCCAGCTGTCATTGGAGTAGGCACAACATGGACATTTGATATAAATTTCGTCTTGTCCAATGTCCGTGTTCATTTTAAGACACTGCTTGTTGAGAGGCACTACAGAGGTCATTGAGCATTTAGCATAAGTCTTTCAGCCATGACTACGATATCGTCAGCAAATCTAAGATGACTAAGGTACTCGCTGTTACCTGTTAATACTGAGTCCGTCCCAATAGTTTGGGAAATATTTGAGTAGGGATAATTATATAAATGTGCACGCTTGTTGGGGTGGAAGATCGCGGTGTAGAAAATTTACAAAACGGAATAACTTTAAAGTAGGCAGAGCATTTGTGTAAATATTCTAAAAATAAATTTATTTCAACTTAATCTGTTACGTGCAACGGTAGACTTAAAGCATACCTTTATCTACCTGTCAGCCGAAGAGATGATGATATGAAAATTACAGAGCAGTGCAAGATCATTGAAGTAAACAATAATAAATACTGACCAAGTAGGTGTAAGCAAGTAATTCACAAACGAAGAATAAATCATTATCATAATGCAGTTGCCGTGGCCGAGTACTGGGCAAGCCAAATGAAAATTTACTCGAAAAAGAGTAAATATATATAAGAATCTAACTTTTTTTTTTTAAACCTTAATTCCATAACACCGTACCTACTCTTTAAAATACTTAAAACACACACATTTTCGTTGCGAGGAGTTAACAAAAGTGATTTACTGCGTTTGTCTCAGGGCAGCCGTACTCTACGATGGGATGTAAAAATAGTGAATGCCATTATATGTTTTTCGCAACAGCGTGTTGATGTTACGAAGTTTTATTTTTAATCACTGTCACGCCCATGGCGCGACTACGTAACAGCTAACTATCAATATTTTCTGTGACGCCTATTTTCAGTTTATATGCCAACACTTACGCTATGATACGAAAAAAAATAGTTCCTCTCAGTGTATATGCCTACACACGCTATGATACGAAATGAAATAGTTCCTCTCAGTTACACTCTACGACATTCTTTTGAAAGCATTCCTTTGCGAAATTCGAAATTTAAATTCAACGTTATCTTTTGACTGTTTTGTGCGTGAGTTTTGTTTATTTTGTTTATTTACCTTGTAGATTATGTTCGCAGTGCAATAAAATATTTCATGATATCTTATTCTGTGTATTTCACACACCATAAGAGTAGAACAAACGAAGGTAGGTAATTAGTTTATATATGTATATCATAAACAGCGTTTGGTGAAGTACGTAGGCGAAGTTAAAATGTATTCATTGAAATGTACCTAAACAACAATGCCAAATCTCTCCCTAAGAGCGCTTTCATATAACTAGTAATGGTTATGCGCGTATTCGATTTGGCTAAATTCAGTCGTCTAAATTCAGAAGCAAAAAGGGTGAGTGTAAATCAAAATGGTATTGCTCTTAAAATACCTAAGGTCCATTTTTGTATCACGCTGCGTAACATTATATAGGCGTTACAAAAATGAACCTTATCTATTCTATGAGAACTACTTTCCACTTTGATTTGCTCTCACGCTTTTTACTTCTGAATTTAGGTAAATATAATTAGTGCTTTAGGCACTTTAGTCGTGCTACAGCAGCGCTGCACTAGTGGAGCCCTTCACACAATAGCGGCTGCAGCGCGGCTTAGTCGTTAGCGACTGCCAAACGGGATATAAATACTCGCTGCTCGGTATGGACACCCAGCCGCGCTGCTGCTGAAGCTGTGTGACTTAGCAGCGCTGCAGTCGCACTACTAAAACGCCTAATGTGAAAGCGCTCTATTTCTAGATTAATTAATTTTTTGTGGCATTTTTAACTTAGTAAAAATGGAAAAAGTGCGTAGGGTAGGTACGTAACTACTTCCCGTAGACCTACAATGAAAAATTTGGCAGAGAAGTAGAACAAACAGATACTTAAGGCAAAATATCCGTAAACCATGATTTTGTCAATGTATCTGTAGGTGTGTCTACTTTCAAGGTTTCTATTCGCAGGTGCCGAAATAGGAATATCATCATCACAGCCCATAAACAGTCTACTGCAGGACTAAGGGCCTCTCCCACGAAAGGGGAGGTTATTGCCGTAATCTCCACGCTTGGCAGGCGGGTTGGAGATCGCAGTATTATAAATATAACAATGGAAAACGCTGCTGCCCATTTTCCAGCCTACGGAGACTTAGATTTATTTCTCTAAACATTAGTCACCTTGTACGACACCCACGAGTGTAAGGGGTTGGTGCTATTCTACTCTGCCGGACACCACACGGCCTAATATAGGCCTATAGGAATATACCGAGTAGAAAATACCTAAAATTAAACGCGCTGGTACCTACACTATGCTTGTCACTTGTCTCCGTTAACCCTTCTTTGCATGTGTTATAGACGTGAAATTGTGTTATAGAGTTTAAACATACTTATGTATCTACCTAAATATCTTTACTGGCCAAATATACCCAGATTATCCCGAAACCTTGCTCCAGTGATCACGGTCTTCAGTCATGTAACAGTGCAAAAAACACAGGAAAGAAAGCCAAGCAATTATTCTTGCACATCATACTTTGAGGAAAAAAATGACAATTGAAGAAAGAAAAATGTGTCATTCGCGTCTTGACCTATCTTTATCGTGTGCCTTACGCTGTCGATAATAAAGATCGAATTGGCTTAACAGTTTATATCGCGTAGAGAGTACAACGATGCGTGTCTAGCCAAATGAGTCTTCAGGTCGCACTGCCTACGCGACACGCTCTCAATTCTGTGTCGAATATCTAGACAGGCGCTAAAGTCAAGTTTACGTTTTCTCCAGTAATAAACTGTGGGAACAACAGAAAAACAGTTTTTGGAAAATTCCTTTCGCTGTAAACAATAGTAATTATAGAATTTTGGTAACATATTTTCATCTTGGCGCTAAAGCACTATTAGCTCAAAGTAATATTTTTAGGTACTTAATCATATATGTTTAATTTATGTTTCGTTGATGTTTTGTCCTATTTATTTATTTAGATTATGTAGCTATCTAGTTACGAACAACAATAATATTATTATATACGAGAAATTTATATTCATACTTCCAACCTATCCATGGGTGTCGTTTATCTACATGTCAGATAGTTGTATTAAATACCTGTATGTTATTATGGGAATTACTCACAATTGAATTCTGTTTTAAATTACGAGAACGAGCTCGCAGTTTCTGCAGTCGGATGCGTTGAAATAATTATGTGAGGCTCACGTGTGTTTTACACCTTGTTATTAATAGAGTGTCGCAGTCTCGTGCCAGCCAAAATATATGTATAGGTACTAATATAGGTACAAATAGGTTGGTGTTTTTCATAACGTGACGTATTTTTTCAATAAGCCGCTACAGTGCCACAGACGTGAAGTGACTATACCTACCTAATATTTATTCTTTACTAGCAGTTCTCCGCAGTTTTCCACCGCACGCAGTTCGGATCTCGGTTATCATGAAACTATTCCGCGAGATCTTACTATTTTTTCAGGATCAAGTACCCTATGACGTAGCTTCCCATAAGAAAAATAATTTTCAAAATCGGTTCCGTAGTTTCGGAGGTTACCCCCAACTCTAGGTGACTAACTCACAAACATACAAACTTTACACTTGACCTAACATAGATAGTAAGCAGATAAAGTAATACCTATGGATATGTTCAATTTTACTAAGTCTAAAATAAACCATTTCATTTCATTTAATTTTCCTCTTTTACAAAGAGCTTTATTAGACATTTTAAAGCCCGCGTACCTTTGTTTACGACAAGACCGATATTTCGACGCAAAATAACCTTTAAATGTGAGATAATAACCGCGATAGTTTAAAACATTATGAGGTTCATTGGTTTAGGATTGTCTTAAGAAATCACACTGCAGAGCTGCTCATACCCATCAACTTTCCAGTAAGAACTATATATACCTACTAGATAAATTATTTGCCAGTGAAAACGTTCACTATTTATTGCCTCTTATTCTTAGTTTAGTTGGAACACAAGCATACGACGCGCTTGGTGATAAGCTGTTACAGAGATCTAAATAAAATTTAGATTTCCTTGGCTGTTACTATAGCAATATATACTTACTAATATATACTAACCGTAACTAGTATTTTTTTCTCTATTCTAATATTATACGTTCCGTTAAGCAAACCGTTCAAAAGCGTGCAGCTCAAAACGCTCTGAGCATTTGGCTATTCTGCGAAATATATACTTTTGAAGTATAGGTATTGTAGGTGGGTAGGGATTGAGAATGTATAGGGTTGGTGTAGGGTAGGTGCAGGGTAAGTGTAGGGTAGGTGTTTGGTAGGTGTAGAATAGGTGTAAGGCCTACGCCCTACGGTAGATTTAGGGTATGTATAGGATAGGGGTAGAGTAAGGTAGGGTAGGGGTAGAACAACACGCGAACAAAGTTGCGGAACCTGACCAGATTGGATGGTAACTCATTCAGCCGCCTAAATGTGCAGGTTTAATAATGATAATATATTTAAATATACATTATTCATCATGACATCTTCATAGTCATAAAACTTCAATCTCATACTTAGATTACGATTTATATCTAGTTATGACAAAGATTTGATATCTTTCTGACTAAGCATTGCCAAATCCTAGCAGTAAACTTACTAGCTAGTAGTATAAGGTGTATGTACTTCCTTTTTACTGTACTACTAAAGTTGGCAAACTAGAATATATATGGCAAGCCTGCGTCTGATGAATAATTATACTTTCAATATTTTTGTAAATTCTCAATTAAAAACATTAGTTAGCAGTTCAATAACTGCGGCCATCAGCCGTTATAATAACATTAGCATTCCATTTTCCCACTCTTGAACATTTTAAAACTATAAATTGTGATCTCCTTGCACTTACTAACTTTTTTTAAACAACTCACATCCTTATTATGACTGTTTGTTTATATTATGAAGATGTTTAGTGAAGATAAATTAATATAAAGTTTCTTGCAAGTCACCTAGGCGTTAATGTCCCGGTTGTGCTCTTGCGCACGAGGGCCTAGGTCTGCCTTGACCATATTTTGGCAGATCAGGTAATTACAGTGGAGCGACTGCCATCTAACCTCCATGACCCTACTACCAGGGAAACCCGAGCAGATTGGATCATGGTTATACATTCAGTCACCTGAATGTGCAGGTTTCATCCCAATGTTTCCCCTCACCGTAAGAGCACCGGTTAGTATTTAACTAATGTACGTAACTCATAAAAGAGTCATTAGTAAATGGCCGCAGTGAAATTCGAACCCGGTACCTCTCGCTTACGAGTCGGATACCTTAACCACTCGGCCACCTACGCTCCGACGATAAAGTTTCTTGCAAGTGGCCGTTACAAAACGTTTCCAGGAAATAGTAAAAATTACATTTCAATACGTAGGTAATTAATATATTTCATCTTAATTTCATTGTACATTCATAAAAATACAAAGCAGCAACAGGCGCTACTATTTACCTACAGATAAATAATTTTCTTCCAGTAGGCCCACAGCAAAGAAATCGTGATAACTAAAAGCAGAAACGTGCACCAATAATAGAAAAAGATAGTAATTGTATTATATGAAAACGACGATACAAACCTATGCGATCGATGCTATGCACGTACATAATAGGTACATAGAAATATAAATACTTTCTTCTTGAAAATGGCAACCGAGAAGCTAGCATGTACTTTATGCGGAAGAGAATATCATAATCTTGTGGTATGGACAGTAGCAAAATAGGAGAAAAAGCCAGAATGGTGGGGCGGAACAGACACAGAGGCTCGAGAATACATGTAGGAAGATCATTGACTCACAGTACAATTTAGTCTTACTAGGAAGGCATTAAGCTTTACAAAAATAAAGCTAAATCTAAACAAAGAAAAAGTCAATAAAAATTAAATGAATAGAAAGTATTAATTTATTATAATAATGGTATCATGTACCTACATAGTACATTGAACGCCACGCTATACCTACACTGGTGAGCCTTTCGTGCTTTTCATTTTACACTGCACCAAAATCTCATTGCGAGAGATTATCACACCATTGTTTCTAGAATGCCGTGTTTAGATTAATGAATTAGAAAGAAGGGAAAATGGATTGTCTAGAACATATAGCAAGTGGAACAATCGTTATTAATTACTTAATTAAATCTTTAGACTTAATAATTAAATTAATTTCCCCAATATGATTAAGATGATGACACAATGTAAATAAATTGAAAATTTATCTAAGAATTATTATTGTTAACCAACCTCTGTTATTTTTTTCTCTGCAGATTCTTGTTATCACTCCTCTTAGATTCTGATACTATGAATTTTATATATGGGAAGAGAAAGACAGTCTTATAACTCAAAAGCAGCAAATCTAGTTTTATAAAGTTATGCAGCGAAGGAATTATTTCCTAAAGACTTTGTATGGACGGAGCTGTATACATGTAGAAGCAGTAATGCTTGTCTAATCACCGATTTATTGTCATCATCGTCCTAGAGATAAATCCCGGCTTCTACCAGGGTCCGCTTTCTTCTCCATGGTCTCGGTCTTTGGCATCCTCGCGACTCTCGCATCCGACTCGGCGATGTCAATCCATCGCTTCTTAGACCTTCCTGGCGAGTGCTTTCCTGATACCAGCAGGTTCATGAATTCTTTTCCCACGTACCCCTGGCCTTGTACCTAATACTTTCACGTACACTTCCAGCGAGAAAGAAAACAAATGAAAATAGACATTTATTCGGGTTGAATAGCTAATTCGCACGGGCTTAACCGTGACCAATTTATCTCACACTGGAGTGCATTCCAGGCGGTCCCTTCAGGAAGGTATCCGTGCCAAAAGTGCCCCGAGACACCGTGTCACATGTATTTTATATTTATAAACATCAACAGTGCACGTTAGATGAACGATCATTGTACGCGCAGCCTCACTGCGCGGAACATGTGACGGTCGTCGCGCGCGCAGCCACACCAAATACAAAAGCTGGATCCATACGCGAAAATAAAAGAAGCGTGCGTGCAGAAGGTAGCCCTAAAATTAATGTGAATGAAGTGACAGCAGTGTTCCGTGATGACAAACGACTATAATATGAAGGACTTCAGTTCCACGTGAGTATAAAATATCAAGAATTATTTTATTGTAGTACCTACTCGTTGTGTTTTCATAAAGTGCATATTTTTCTACAAATGTTTTTTTAAATCAAATCATTTCTATATAATATGTTTTTTAAATAACATATTTTAATTTTATACATTATATTTTTTCAATATTAGTAACCTTTCCCAAATAAGTAGAGAAAATAAACTCACAGATTAACTTTTACAATTTGAAGGTGTGAACCGTGTGAAATGTAGCAATTTTACCGTATATTTAACGACAGTGTAAACGAATATTTAACGACAATCCGACAACAACACTAGCGTTAATTAAAAATAGATTTATGCAGGGAAACATATGACGTTGCGCACAACGAAATAGTAGGAACATATCTAAATTTACGTACGCATCCTACTTAAAACGTTATTATGCGAAATGTGAAATCGTGCGGAACTGGCCCGTAATAATTCGAATTTTACGCGGAAGACTCGCGGAAAAGAACTAATAGGTATCTAGTATTAGGTACAAGATACTTATAGATAAGTACTAGACTATTTCTGGTAGGTTTATGTAGGCGTGATGGACTGGTACTTACATTTTGCCAAGTGAAATTGAAGTATAAAATATTGCGACGTAGCTTCTCTTCTTATCTACTAGCTTTTGAACCGGTTACTATTACCGCGGGGACTACATTGAATGTCGGGATATTTATTTATTAGTTCATTTCACAGTTTAACAGCAATTAAATACATATAAAATATTATGGTTGAAATGCCAATGACAAAACTGCATTTTAAAATTTTGTTATGTAGCCACTAAGCAGCTTAGCAGATAGATACCCAAAATGACAAACAAAAAGAACAATAGCTAATATGTTATTCTAGAATATAAGCTACAACTACAGAGTTAGATAACAAACATCAATTAAAACATTCATCCTTACAAACTTTCTATAGGTATATTAGTAGTAGGATAGGTATGAACTGACTTTATTTCCTGACAGACGTAAATACGTACAAAATTAAAAGTAGGTATTTACAGACATTGATATTCTCAACTTCGTTCGTTATTTTCGACTTTATGTAGGAGGAAAGTTTTCAACATACGACATGGTAGCCAAGCCAGCCAATACAATACAATAGGTACTACATAGAAATAAATACCCGAAGTCATTGAGGTACTATTATAAAAATACATTACATATTTTAAAATACTTGATCGTATCTGAAAGTTTGGAGGTTAAAAGTAGCACATTTATTAAATTTTTTGTTATATTTGTGTTCAAATTACCTTTATATGGGTTGGAGGCTTAATTTACTTATCACTTGTATAAAAATTCTAGCCCGCGTACCAACTTTCAGTTTCGTATTACTTCAGGACTGCCCTTAGATACAATTTATGTACAGACCCTTCTTGGGGCTTGAAGGTTAAATATATCGATTTATTAATTATCCTATTATTTGTGTGTAGCCTACATACAAAATTTCGGCTTCCTATCGGGAAGTACCCTAGTGGTTTTGATGAGAAGTGAATCAGTGGATCAGCCAATGTCGAAATCGACGTATTTTAGGTGCTAATAAAATCCAAAGCTAGACAAATGAAATTGTGTGTTTTATAAGCTCTCACTAAATACTATGGCTATCTCTTATAAGCATAGAAATAAATACCCATTGCTTATAAGGCTTTTTGTGTGCCACCAAAAATTCATAATTATTATTATAGAATCGCTCCCAATTGTTAATTTGTGAAATCCAAGGATGTGTTAACAAGTGTTCTGAACTTATTCCGCAAACAAAAATCAAAGCGCGAAAACGCGCAGATAAAAAATGCTAGCGAATTCACGCATTTTTTTTATCTCAGAAGCATGAAAGCTTTACATTGTTGAGATAAGGGTGAATTTTCTATATTTAACTTTAGAAATGCGCTTCTACTCTGCCCTAGCTTAAATAAACCTTTACGATCCTCAGAAACGTGTTACGCTTACTCCATATTCAGCAAATTTTTGTGTGCACGTAATATACCTACAATTTAAAGTAAATCTGGCATTTATTTAAACACGTTCTGGATTAGGTACTGCGTTTAAAATTTGAACTTTTTTTTTTAATTTTTGACTATCCAGGCATTTGACCGCCATCTCACCTGGTGGTAAGTGACGATGCGGTCGAAGATGGACCATGCCTGTCTAGGAACAGCCTATTCACTCTAGCCTTGAAGGCGTCCAGATTATAGTGATCAGGGAACACACTCGCAACTACCTATTGAACAGACTCCCCAGCATGCATTGTATGTAAAATATGCTGATGGTCCGTTCAGTCTGATTCTGATTGTACCAGCCCTACGCATCGGATTCTGTCATTAATTCGTTTACGCTTATTCCACTTTCAGCCGCCTTTTCATACATAGAGTACATATTCAGTTTAGAGTAAAAACGTCCTCGATTAGGTTCTGCGTTTAAAATGTGTTTCAGCTACAATAATGTACAACTATCAAAATATCGATCGCGATTAGAAACAGCTGTAACCACATAACTAAGATTACAATACATGTTAGTGCCCGTTTGAAATTAAGACTTTAGGTAGGTACACTGTATAAAAGTTGTCGAAATCGCATGCATCGAGATTGCATATCGGACTCACAGTCAAAAGTCTGCAGATTGAATAGACTCCCCAGTATGCATTAAATGTAAAATATGGTAAGGGTTCGTTCAGTCTGCACCTGATTGTACCAGTCCTACGCTGAATTATGTATTAACTTGTTTTCTTAAATGAGGTACCCACATTAACCGTAAATCATAATAAAACAAGAATGCAGCGAATTCCATAATTTGTCTGCGTCAAATACTATATGTACATAGCATAAAACGCGTTCTGTCCCTATGTATGTATCTGTACGCTTAGATTTTTCAAACTTCGCAACGTATTTTAATGTAGTTTCCAATCATATATAGAATGATTCAAGAGGAAGGTATATAAGCAAAAAAAACAGGACGAAGTCGCGCCGGGTCCACTTGTAGATATTAAATAAATACGTCACAATACGTTAAATTAACTTTCAGCCAATAACAATGCCAGGCTTGAATCAAAATCTATAAAAATAAAATGAATGTGGGTCCGGATCAATCAGAATAACCCCTGTACATTTAAAAATTGATAACTGATCTATTAAGGAGCGTAACACATACAATACTATATAACGTACCTACCTACTACTGCATGCATACAATCTGCAGCTCTCTGAGGGTTTTTCCCTCAAATGTATGGACCCAAGTCTATATGAACAATAACGTTGAGCGTTATGTCATTGGAAAGGATTTTTCATTTTCTACAACTTTTACTACAGCGATAACTCTCGAATCGCTGTGGGAAAAAAGTTATGTTCAATTAAAGTGAACTTCATTTTGTACTGGAAAATACGGTCAATATGACAGTTATAATTTTCAGTTCGAATTTTCCAGTAGAACATGAAGTTTACTTTAATTGACCATTAATTTTTTCTTACAGCAATTTGAGAATAGTCGCCATAGTAAAAGTTGTAGAAAATGAAAAATACTATACGTTACGATAGACGTTATTGAATTTGTGCAAACTTTTTCTGCTGTGCACTTCCGACATTACCTGCGACAAGTGCACGTGGCATTTATATTATGAATGGTAGAAACGAGCTGTTAACTTTATTGCTTTGAATTACTATGCATTAAATTAAAATTATCGCCATGTAGTTAGCCTTGCCCAGTAGTAGCCTGCCAAGTATAGTTTCCCGTATGCAATTATAAATTTATTAACGCGTGTAAACAAGTACATTGTTGGGAGTATCCTCGTGAGGATATAAACGTATCATATCGTAATTTTCGCTCAATTTATGTTCAAACACAATTTAGCGGCGGCGGTGGCGACTACTACAGTGAGTTTTACAAAAAAGTTTTATATTCTTCTTCTTATCGAGTCGATGGACTAAACTCTGGCTTACACTTTATTCGCCCAGTATTCAAATGCGCATACAGCGTAGTCTGAACGCCTTTTTTTTACGCGGGGAATGCGATACACACGCGAACAAGTCCTCCATTGTATAAGTTTTAGGACACGCCGCGCATGAAACGAGATGATCCGTGGTTTGCGGAGTGGATGCCACAGTCGCACTGAGAACTTTCATTTGTATATCCCCACCTA
Organism: Blastobasis lacticolella; assembly: GCA_905147135.1. NCBI lineage: Eukaryota > Metazoa > Arthropoda > Insecta > Lepidoptera > Blastobasidae > Blastobasis > Blastobasis lacticolella. The sequence continues at coordinate 13,450,196 of LR990050.1, forward strand.
AAGAGATTCTCTTGTAGTTTTTTATTACAGGTACATGTCCATTTCACATTCCACATTCCGCACCACACTTGTGGAGTTAAAAAGTGTCTGTAGATCTTACTACAGAAACGTGGAGCAGAAGTATTGTAGTATTTTTCTTTACCATCCATCGTCGCCCGTTAAAAATCTACCGGTCCAACATTGCTCCAAACCTAACACAATGTGACCCTCGGCATTGGTGCACTTGGAAATTTTGTAAAATAAATATTTTATTTTTATTAAGGTTATCAACGTTTTCATCAAGGGTTTAATAGGCAGTACATCATCACAGCCCGTAACAGTCCACTGCAGGACTTAGGGCCTCTCCCACGTAAGGGGAGGTTATTGCCATAATCTCCACGCTTGGCAGGCGGGTTGGAGATCGCAGTGTTTAAATATAACAATGGAAAATGCTGCTGCCCATTTTCCAGACTACGGAGACTGTTGATCTTTTGCCTCGAAAACATTAGTCGCCTTGTACGACACCCATGAGTGTAAGGGGTTGGTGCTATTCTACTCTGCCGGACACCACACGGCCACAATAGGCAGTACACTATTTTTAAATTAAACTCTTTAACATCCATGATCGTTTATCAGGTATCGTATAATAATTCCGCCTGATAAATTGTTAGATATATATCACACAGCTTTCATTAATCATACACTAATCAGCACATTCATTGTGTCTAGTCTAACGCGTATACCTATGAAAATACCCAAGTCATGGTTTATGATTTCAAATAACTCAGCCAAGACGATAGTATTTACGTTTACGTAATAACATTGGGTCTTTGCCCCGATTCAGGCGTCTGAATTCATATACGAATTACCTACTCAAAACAGTTAATATTGTATGACATTGTTCATTACCCACCTACTACTTGTATCAATTTATCATACACGCCTGTCTATACCTACCTACGTTCCTACAAAACGTTGAAACAATGCGGCAATATAGCTCTTTTTCAGTTACTTACCTATGTACATATTATTTTATTGCCGTTATTTTATCTGTATCTTAACCCATATTGAGTATTGTCTACAAAATGACATGAATGTATTTCTTACGTGCTACGTACCTACATTACAGCCGGTACCACACCTAAGTCGTTTCAGGTTTGAATGGGTAGGTATAATGACGTATAAACTACAAAGAATAAATCCACATTAATCGTTTTAAATTACATGAAAGTCACGTACAAATAATAAACCACACAATCATCAGACACGAGCACGAGGTAAATATGAGTAAGATTAACCGTATCTCCGTCGCTAAAATAAATCTAGAATCAGTGAGGACGTGATATTATATGGTTAGAGATCTAATTTAAACTTCTCACAGTAAATTAAAGTTTACGATGTTGATTGTATGAGATACTCACAGATTTGAAGAAGTTCACTACTTTGTAGTCATAAAGTCTTTATCTTGGATCCATATACATAAACTGGACTAAACATTTTTTCCCTGAATATAAAGAGCTGCGCAATTAATGCAGCGTGGGTAGGCCTCCCACAAGATGAGCCGACAACCTGGTAAATAACGCAGGTACCAGCTGGATGTGGAGGCGTATGCCCAGCAGTGGGCGTCTTTCGATTGATATGATGACGATGATTATGATGACGACACAATTGTTTTCTTAATCTGATTATTTTCTTTTCTAGGGCTATAATAACAGAAAATGGAGTCTACCCGTCGACAATATCTATTAACACATTCAACACCAAATGCAAAGAAAACGAAATGGAGAAAGCCTACGACCCGTTTCAAAATAGAAAACTAGAGCATCCAAATTCGTAAGTTTGCGTTCATCTGTTTTTACTACAAGATTTGTTCAAAACATATTTTTTAGATTTGTTTCAAGGTTAAATCTCTTAAAGAAAACCTGCAAAATCCATACCTGCGTCGATTAGCTGTGCATTCCAATACATAGTTAATGGAAGAAAATCAATGTTTGTTATCAAAGTTTCTGATTAGTAAAGCCTACTATTTATGCATTTCTTACCTTTTTATATGAAACTAACTCTCATGTTTGATTAACATATTATTTGTTAGTTTCTCACAATTACCTCACATTTACACAGGTACTTTCTTTTCTGTTTCAGGGATCTCAGATCATTCGCAAACCTGCTCAAGGCCTCTTTAGGTTCCGGCATATTGGCCATGCCCGCAGCCTTTAAAAATGCAGGCACTGTTGTTGGCGTGGTCGGAACAATCATATTGGGTTATATATGTACCCATTGCGTGTATTTATTGGTAATTTTCTAATATTGTTATGCACGATTCGGATGTGGAATGAGCCACAGTGTTTCCTTTGGACTATGACATGGGATCGTTCAAGAGGTATAATAGAGATCTCTTTAGAGGCGGGCAACGCATTGGTGACTCCCCTGGTGTTGCTGATGTCAATAGGCGGCGGTGACCACTTTCCATCAGGTGGCCCGTTTGCCTGTTTGTCTGCTGAGTAACATAAAAAAATGCAATTTTAAATTGTCTTAAGTCTTAAGTAGATATGTCTTCTGCCAATATGATAAAAAAATTTAAAAGAAATGTTATAATGTCTGTGGTTAACATCGTGGATATTTTGAGGCATGTCAATAGATACTTTTTCTTCTCAAAAGCGTGTGTCTTGGTAAATTTACTAAGTATTATATTATCTATGTCATAGTTGTCAGACAAATCGCAAGCGTCCGTATCCAATTTCTTTGGTCCACACCTACATACGGCATACACTCTTGCCTCTCTGTTCCCGACTTGCTTTCAATATTCCAAAGCTTACGTTGTATGGTTAGTAGTGACCACATAGCTCTAAGCGCAGCATACGATAGCCCCGCACGTGATAGATTGTGACGTGATAGTCGGACAGAACAACCTTGTAAAGGTCATAGCGGATTGAGCAATGGTGGGAAGACAAAACGAAACTATATGTGGGGCTGGGGAGAAAGTCTACATCCCGCCCTCCGGCTTATGCAATCATGTTGTCATTCATAATCATTTATTTGCTTCAAACGTGGTCTTACAGAGGTGGATTTAGATTTAACATTCATCATCATCTTGGCGTTAATGTCCCGGCTGTGCTCTCGAGGACCCGGGGTCCGCCTTGACCATGATCCAAGATTTGGCAAATCAAGTAATACAGTGGAGCGATTGCCATCTGACCTCCGTAACCCTGCTACCAGGGGAGCCTGACCAGATTGGATCATGGTTACACACCTGAATATGTAGGTTTCATCACGATGTTTTCCCTCACCGTAAGAGCATCGGTTAGTGTTCAACTAATGTACATAATTTAGAAAATAATCATTGGTACATGGCCGCAGCGGGATTCAAACCAGGTACCTCTCGCTTACGGGTCGGATACCCTAACCGCTCGGCCACCGAGCCTCCTAGTTATATTTAACATTACTATAACTTAATAGCTAAATACGAGACTCAAGTCCAAGTTCAATAAAAATTCTCGCCTCTGCGTCCTCTGTGGATATCATATAACACAGAATAACTAAGATAAGAAAAAATTGCGCCATCATTGTAATTAGGTACCTAAAGTTACTACTTGTAATATTTTCAGGTGAATACGTCACAAGAGGTTTGCAGAGTCAGCCAAGTACCAGTATTAGGATATGCTGAGACTGCGGAAGCAGTTTTCGCCACTGGACCTCGCAGGTTGAGGAAGTTTTCGTCAGCAGTACGGTTAGTATTATTTTTTATGCTACTCAATGATAAATGAGCAGGCAACGCACCTGATAGCAACCCCCGTTTAAACTTCTGGATCGTCTTAGCCTTAATCTCCTGGTTATGCTCTTGAGCACGAGGGCCCGGAGTCTACCTTGACCATGATCCAGGATTTGGCAGATGAGGTTATTACAGTGGAGCGACTGTCATCTGACCTTTGTTACCCTGCTACCAGGGGAGCCTGACCAGATTGAAGCATGGTTACTCATTCAGTCGCCTAAAGGTGCAGGTTTTATCGCAATATTTTCCCTCACCCTAAGAGCGTCGGTAATATTTAACTAATGTTCATAACTCAGATAAGAGTCATTGGCCACATGGCCGCAGTGGGATTCGAACCCAGTACTTCTCGCTTAAGAGAGAAAGAAAGAAAGAGAATATTTATTACAAAGGACGCCACGACATAGTCGGATACCGTAACCACTCGGCCACCGACGCTCCAACCGTTTAAACTTCTGGATTTTCTCGACAAAATTTACCATCTTATCTGGTATCCTCTTCTACATGTCTCCTAAAGATGAGTGTTTTATTTGAAAACGCCTGCAAAGCGAAATATTGGTAATGCTCCAAACTGGTTGCCAAAACCATATCTATAAATTTGCGTGAAAAGTGTCAGGGTCAGACGTAGGTACTTCGGGGCGTTCACCAATCTTCAGTATGAGTATCTATATTGTTTATATACAATTCCACGTGTTGGCACAACCTGTCAGTGAATTTACTACACGCAACCCGAATAATATGCAATAATGTTCTCGTAGCCGTCACCCATGAAATTCATGCGAAGGTTATCAAATCGAATCAACGTATGTATTGGTAGACCAATCGAACTGATTTATTTCGTACCATATTTATCAGTTACCATGACTCATCAAACAGTCTGGGATACGAGACGCGAATTTATTATTTATTGCCACTGAATTTACACAAGGCATCATACATGTCCGCGGTCAAGCTCTGATATAAAAATACGTAATTGCTTCATTTGTGTCATTATTGCCGTGGTGCAAATGCAGTTCATACACAGACGTGATTATTGAACTCGAGAAAAATGACCGCTTTGTTTGATTTTAGTACGTGGTTAGATAGGAAATTGTACAAAAAATACCGAATTTACATTTTTATTACTACTACATTTATGTAGTAAAGATACCTGGAAATCTTTCTCCAATTTCATTTTAAGTAGGTAGGTGTAGGTTATGATGACTATGGCGACAGTTTCGCTAATTGGTAATGGCTTCACGCGTCTCCCACAGTTTCAATGGACTAGACGACCATCGTCCGTCTGATGTAATAACGAAACAAATTCATTCATCACGCTAAACACTCGTGATAGTACGTTCGTGGTGCCCGAGATCTAATATCACAACTATGTAATATAGGTAGGGTTTATTTGGCACTATATTCAGGATGCAGACGCAGCGTGGGTAGGCCTCCCACAAGGTGGACAGACGACCTGGTAAAGATCGCAGGCACCAGCTTGATGCGGAAGGCACAGGACCGGCCTTTGTGGAGATTTCTGGGGGAGGCTTATGCACAGCAGTGGGCGTTTTTCGGCTGATATGATGATTCAGAATATAAATTTCGGATTAATATCCGCTGCGAGAGTGTGGTTGCAATGTCTCATATATTTTGTCTCTTTGCCAAATTTAAAGTCTACCAAGTGCCTAGGCAACTGGTAATGAGGTGCCTGGTACAAATTATTAATGCTAAAAATATGAACCGAACGAATAACAAGGAGGCTGCAAGATAGTTGCTAAATTTATTTTTTTACTAAAAAGAGTTGATTATATGAGTTTCACGTCTCTTTCAGGATATTTATAGATTGGGCAATGGCTTTCACCATTCTTGGCGCTTGTGCGGTATACGTCATCCTCTTAGTCGACTCTGTGAAACAGGTAAGTCATTAACAGCCACGACTAATTGCCTTTCAAAACGTAATATGAGGGGCAAAGGACTCTGGATGCGTTCTGCGTCCTTCGGTTTTTCGGTCTGCGTTCTTCGCTCCACAAATACCAGCCCGATGCGTTTCACACGTTCTTTGCTTGTACTTACATGGACAGACGAAATGGAAAGATATGAATGGAAAATAAATAATAACTGCAAATTATGTACACCATGATGCGGCTGTGTTCGCTTCGGACCGGACCGCAGGACGCAGAACGCATTCGTTATGCCCAGAGGTCCCATTTTTAGACCGTTCGCCTCGAGTCGAACGTTTCAAATATTTCTACAATTAAACCACTCAGGTTGTCATTTAGAGACAGTAAGTAATTGCCACTCGTATCCAAAGTGATAATAATTTGTCTTTAAATCAAAGCAACTTAAGGATTACGGTAGCGGCTGTAACGATCACGGAACAGAAAGTTAGCTTAGTCACTTGAATATTTTGCCTACATTAAAATTGAGAAATCAGAAAGTAGTAGGTAATCATTAAAGTATCACGTCAGAGTAGTTCGAGATACTAAATAAGTTCTAGATATCACAGGTGTAATCTGGTTATTAATCTTTTTGCATTTTATATATAGGCATAATTACAACTGGAAAGACGATAGCAAAGTAGATTGCGATAAATTTAATAATATTATCAATTATATATGTCTAACCTAGCTAAATTATTAGAGGTACGTGGGTAAAAATATCCACAGACTGGAAATCACAAAAAGTAACAAGGAAACGCGATAGGCCCAGACAGAGATGGCGGGATGAGTTAGACGCCTTTTCTAAGGATTCGCCGAGGAAAGCATCCTACCATATGTCGTGGATGATGGATAGGGAGGCCTTTGCCCCGCAGTGGGACAGAAATGGCAAAAATAAAAAAAAATAAAAAAACGTGGGTAAAACCGCAAGTTTACAGAATATCTTAAAGTATTTATTAAACATGGTACAGTCGAGGAGTTGCAGCTGAGTGGCCGGACCCCAAACGTTACTTCTCAAATGTAGAATCGATCCAATGCAGAATCGGCAGACTATGATGTTAAAAGTAGAATCAGTCCAATGTAGATTAAACGCTTGAATTAGTAATTGTTAAAATAAATAAAACATATTTTTAAAGAAATCGAATCATAATTCTTAAAAAACTCTTAATTTTCAGATCATTGACCACTTCTACGAAGACAACGGTATCACCGCAGGAATGTACTGCCTCATGTTCTTGGTACCGCTGCTGCTTTTCACGCAAATAAAAAACCTCAAGTATCTAGCGCCCTTCTCTGGATTCGCCAACATCCTACTCGTACTTACTTTCATCATTTGCATTTATTATATCGCCGATAGCATGCAGCCCATCGATTCGAAACCGTATTCTGTTGACATCGGAAAATTGCCTCTATTTATTAGGTAAGTTGAAGTGGTGGACTTTCATTTTAGTTTCATTAGAATGTTTAGAGAAAAGCTCTTTCATCTTATCAGCCATGTTCTGCGATGAATTGCCAAGAATAAACGGAATGAATAATTAAGCTTGAGTATTCCAAACCAATTAACACAAAACAAAATTACTTACTAAGTAATGGGCGACAGAAAGAGCACAACATTCAAATAAGTTTATATTCAAATTTAAAATTTCTTTATTGATTAGGACACTGAATATCTCTTTCAATTTATCATTTATCTTCTCGTTAAAAAGGAGGGTGGAGTAAAGTAGGAAGGAAACACACAGTGACCGCCCCATGGCCGGTGCACACCCACCCCACGCCGACAATAGCAGACAGAGCCGGACAGCGCCCTACAATGCCAGGCAGAGCCGGACCGCATCTGACATATTATATAGGTATAACTAGTATACTTAAGAAAACAAAACTTAACAAAACTCGTACATTTCATTTTCAGTACAGTTATCTTCGCAATGGAAGGTATCGGCGTCGTGTTGCCAGTTGAAAACGCCATGGCGAAGCCCCAACATTTCCTGAGCTGTCCAGGAGTATTGAACATCACTATGGCTGTAGTGGTACTGCTTTATATGGTCATGGGATTCCTTGGCTACGTGTGCTATGGAGATGCAGCTCAGGGCAGCATAACGCTTAACCTGCCGACAAAGGAAATGTGAGTTGTTGCTTCACCGTGACTATGTCAGAATTAATCAAGACTAAATACTTCAGTTCTACTCAAACCTTTTGGATTGTATTTTACGAATGTTTACTAAAGTAGTTTTTGAAAGTGCTAGTAAGTTAAGCTAAATTTTTGCAGTGAAATGCATTTGCAAAGAGGCTAATTTCACATTAGTAAATTATAATGCACGCGATTACCTATAAAGAAACTAGTATTACCTATAACCAAAAAAATTGGACATATATACACCTATAATATATAAGTGGTTTGAAATAGGGCCAATTCTACACAATATTGTGGAGGTTCTGCTAACCACCCATATATTTTTATTTTGCAGACCGGCACTCTTCGCAAAGGGGTTCATCATTTTGGCAATATTCTTCACCTACACCCTGCAGTTCTACGTGCCCATGGAGATAGTATGGCGCAACCTGAAGCCTAGCGTGCCGCCGCATCGTCATGATATATCGCAGCGCATTATGAGAGCTGCCTTTGCGACGCTCACCGGTATAAACTAATATTAAAAATTCGAAAGTAACTACAACGTGGGGTTCTTCAAAAGACATGTCTACAAGTACTTTAAGGTTGGCGTTCCCATTAGGTTGTAAATGTTCTGAATGACGGTGGCCACTTTCTATTAGGTGGACCGTCCGTGTAGGCACACTAAGGCCCCTAGGTAATATAAAAACTCCGTCTGTCTGTTCTGTCTGTTTTTTTACATAATGCTGGTTACGCTTGCATTAGCAAGCGTAACCACCACGATCTGATGGTAAGCGACGACCTAGGGATCAGTATCTGTTACGTTTTCAGCGAAAGCTGCGGAACAGATTCCAATGTTTGGAAAGGAGATATGTGACAAATGTTGAAGGACATATTATACTACATGTTGTCTCCAAAACTAATCAAATTTTGCGTGGTCTGCAAAGCCAAGTAGGTTATCATAAGTACAACTGTTTTTTAAATTTTATGGAAGCATGATATTGAACATCTGAAAAATTTCAATCTGTCGCAATAGAATTGTCAGGAAACGATTAACAACTAATCTACAATGCGACAAGGAAGGGGGATGTCAGTGGACGATACAGGCTTGCCCTAGTAATAACCTTTTCATTTATCTGTCAGTGTCTGTCAGTTTTCTACGCCACATTCACTATGACTATGATTCATGTCGCACTGTAGCCCATTTAAACACGTAACTACTGTACCGGCTTAGCTGGTTCTATCTCTATCATCATCAGTTGCTGGACAGGTCCCCAGTTACGCAACTTACAATCACTACCAGCCGTTTTTCGTAGGTAGACCGTCGCCACTCTAGACCGGAGTTCTAGACGCAGATCGTCCTACACTAGATTTGGCCAATCGAGACCTCCGCCAAACATGGAACCTTGTAGAAGTAAATAAACCTGTTTACTTCTCTAAGGTTCCGTCTCAGTCTGATTTCGCGTGGATAAGATATCTTAGTACCTCAATAGTTACCGGTTCTCCGACAAAGTGACCAGCATTGTAGACTACCTAGGATAAAACTTAAATATTGTAATTATGTGAGCCAAAACATGTAAAAAGTTTTCTGGGGTTTTCTTAGTAGGTAGTTCACTTCGACAAATAACACCTTGTGACAGAAATCCAAGATGCCCGCCAAAAAGTAATAAAAACATACTACCATGCGGAATCATCATTATCCGAGCGGTCAGTCCCGGCTTCTGCCAGGGTCCGCTTTCTAATTCATTCTCCTCCATTTCGCCCGGTCTTGGTCAAATAATTTATTTAAAAAAAAAAAAAAAAATTGGTTAAAAATACTTTTAAATACAGTATATTTTCTCTGTGCTAATACACTCTAATATGTACTTGTTTAGATAACACAGTTTGTTTTTAAATTTCAGTGGCAGCTGCAGCGGTACTACCGAGGCTTGAGCAAGTCATCTGTCTGGAAGGAGCCTTCTTTTATTCGTTTCTTGGGCTGATAGCGCCATCAATATTGCATCTTATATTCTATTGGGAAAGGGACCTAGGCAAATATAACTACGTTCTTGTAAAAAATGTGATATTAATATTATTCGGGACATTTGTGCTTGTCACAGGCGTTACTCAGAATATAATCGAAATTATTGGTACTAGTTAGTATTAGACCTACTAGATAGAAATAGAAAGTAGGGTTAGTCAAGGTGATTCACTTAAGTAGGTACCTACTGTGCCTAAGTACCTAAGTTTAGGTATTGAATGCTCGGAAAATTAGTGATAGCAAAAATAGATAGGTATCTACCTATGTACCTAGTTATCTACTTAAAGTATTTTTTGCTTATAAATATATGAATGTAAAGGTATAATTACCTACCTACCTATACTGACATGAAGCTGTGGTTAAGTGATAAGCAAAATAAAAATTAGTACCTATTTTTATATTGTTGAGTTTTAGAATATTTTATTAAATATCTTTATTTTAAAATGTTTGTTTATTATTGAACTAGCGACCTGCACCGGCTTCGAACGGAATTTCTCGCCGTATGTATAGTAATATAATTCTGGAATAAAGTCTCTAATTTATGGTAAAAACAGCATCGAATTCCGTTCCGGTCTTCATTTATTTCTTACGTAATTTGCCGGTCTGCGCAAGACGCGGCCATATCATCAAAGGCGGCTTTTCGGACGCGATCTTTGCGAGAAACTGCACACATCCACCGCATCATTTCCTTTTCCGTTGCGGTCAACTCCTGCTTGTGCCACTCTAGTAGAAACCGTATAGCAATGTAGGTGCAGGTAATGATGGGCTTTTAAACCTTTTATGTCGCGCTATATCTTTAGTGCACGTAATTATAATAGGACCACGATAAGTCCGTATTGACTCAGTCGTAAACATAATAAAGTGTGGATATGGCAATAACCTGGGGATAATCTGTCCTTGTCAGTCCTTCTTGTTAACATTCAGTTACATTTATTTATCTTCACAGAAATTGTAACATTACAGATAAACATTTCGTTACAATTAATTTATGAGCATGGGTACTTATTCGTATCGATATAATATTATGTACAAATTTAATACTGTATGGTACTTACAGGCTTCATACTCTCGAATTCCTTCTTACATTCACTCATCAAGCATACTGTCGTACTCGCACACAAATCACACTGCGGTGCTAAAGCGAGTACAGAGTTGAGAAGGGCGATGGCGCGCTGTATCGGGATCTGCTTAAATGCTTCCGTGCGCGCGCTCGGCGCCACCAGTAACTTATGTCAATTTATATGGTTACTAATAGCTTGAAGCTAATAGTCTCCGGACTGGTGGAATGACTGCCTTCTGATCTCCATGACCCTGCTACCAAGGGAACCTGACCAGATTGAATTATGGTTGCACATTCAGGCGACTGAATGTGCAGGTTTTATCACGATGTTTTCCCCCACCGTAAGAGTATCAGTCAGAATTCAACTAATGTACATAACTCAGAAAAGAGTCTAGAGTTCTAGTAAATTGGTACATGGCCGCAGTGGGATTCAAACCCGGTACCTACCTCTCGCTTACGAGTCGGATACCCTAACCGCTCGGCCATCGACGCTCCTATTTGCATTAAACAGCAGTACTTACTAGAAAACAATTAATTCTAAATTTAAGAAATTAAGAGGCTTTCAAGCTGTAAAATACAAAAAAGTTAAAGTAATAATTTGTCAGTTTATACAGGGTGGCCGAACCATTGACGTCTAAAAAAAATTAGGTCTCCCGTGTCACGGGGTATCTGAATAACCCCTATATATAATAATAATAATAATAAAAAGTTTATTAAATCTTGTGGAATACATTTCAATTTTAGAGTTAAAAAAATCACGTAAAAGGTAAAAATAAAAATATTTTTTTGCCTGAGCTAGGATAATATGATACCCTGTGTTTCAGGCATGAAATTACAGATCTTAAATTAACAAAGAATGGTTTTCTATACATATTAAAATAATCACTAGTAAAATATGACGAAGTACACATCTATTATATCATAAATTAACTTAGAAACTAAAAGTAGGTAATATTTTCATTATAAAAGATATTCGCGTCAGCAAAAAGATTCTATACTGGCAAACAATATGTTCGTTATGTGCATGTTTGCACTTTAGGTATCTTATGATTAGAGGTTAGTGGGACAGCGCGCGGTTATTGCGGGGCTAGTAACAAATATAGGAACTATCTACCTATAACATAATGTAAATTAAAAATAACATATTAACGTTAAAACTAATATCTATCAATGTTTATCATTTTTTGGCGCCCTCATAATCTATTGTATTTATATATCTCTTCTCGGCCATTATCTTAGCGGGGCACTCAGTGGCACCCGTATTATGGTTGCTCGGCTTTTTGAAGCGCGAGCACGTTGCGCATTTTGGAGGCTCCGCTTTCTTTGTGCATTCGTTTTGTGAGTGACCTAGATCACCGCAATGGCCGCACGTGATGTCTATCTGACGACAAGTCTTAGCTGCGTGCCCATACTGCTGACACTTATAACACCTGGTGACAAGAGTGAAATCTCTGACAGGGCAGGAAGACCAGTTCACGAATACTCTATCTTGAGTTATAAGCGCCTTACGTATAAGAGCAGGTACTTCTATTATGTAATTGCAGGTCTCAGCATCCTTTTTTCCCGACTTATGACTTAACTTAACGGATGTTAAAAAGGTCTCAAGTGTCATATCAATCTTTTCAGCCAGGTTTTGATGAAAGATGCATTTGATGACTTCGGGCTCTTGCATCGCCACGGGTACTCCGATAACTACAATTCTCGGCTTGCGTTTGTTGGGTTCATCTACAGTGAGACCAGAGGATGTCAGCTGGATAGACTGTTTTAGCTTCTCAACGTCGCTTTTGTTGTCAGTGCTGATTATGACCCCGCCATTCTTCGTCTTACGTAAACCTCTCACGTGTAGTTTCATTTCTTCCGGACGTATGAGTTTTTGGACAAGTGATTTGGTTTCTGCGCTGGACTGCTGTTGGTTGTCTGGATAAATGGCAATAGCGCTCACGTTAGTGGGCTTGATAAAGTCATTTTCCCTTTTTTTAACCATATCAGCGAAGGATGCCCTACCTGTAGGCTGTGAGAACTCCCCAATGCTGTGCTTTAGCTCTTGAAGTTGCTGTGATAGGTCGAGTTTATCTTGTAAAGTTTCAAGTCTAAGATGCACTTGAGCTGCATTTTTCTTAAGAGCTTGGTACTGTACAGCCATTTGCGAAGTCCCACTACCAATCTTCCTGCACAAGTTGTTTATTCTCAGCTTCTGGTCAGTATTTAGCTTCCCTTCAGCTGATATAGCGCAAACTTCGTTCAGGTACTGTTCAATCGACTGCATCCAGTGTTGTATCTCAGGCGTCGACACAATTTCACACGTTTCCTCCACGGCACGTTGTGGAGTGCAGGGCACAGGACGGAGACGAGGAGGGCTGCGCCCCATTAAACGTTCCATTTTGTTTTAATAAATAGCACGAAATGTTATTTTGAATAAAAGAAAAACTGCATCATAATATTCACAAATTGTCACAAATAATTTAGTTTGGCACTTTATTACTGAGTACGATCAAAAAAATAAACGAGGTCACGATTCCGCAAGCGATTACTTAATTAAATATTAGACACGTCCGAACCGAACGGTGCCATCTGTAAATCATAATATGTCATCCGATCGTTCATAGTTTAGGATTTAGGAATTTTTTTCTAAATTATTCAGAATTTTCGACCTGAACAACTTAAAAAATTAAAAAAAAAACAAGTAGAAGACTTTTTCGAATGTTTTTTTTTACGACTGTTGTACTTTTATGCATAAAATAATCAGCTTCGTAACTTTGGGAAAGGTTATGAAAATGTTGGTTTAAAGTGAAAAATTTACATTTAGTGAATTATGACTTAAATTTTCAATGTTAAATTGAAAAACTAACCAGGTGACTTCATAGTAGCCTCAAAAATGCGGTAAGTAAACACTCAGCTGTCATAATCATTTAAAAAAGTAGTACTTAATGGTCTACTTCGACAACAATCGGCCTTCAATGACAGTAAGGTTGAAAATTGATGATTTAATGAATAATCACTACATAGTATAAAACAAAGTCGCTTTCTCTGTCCCTATGTCCCTTTGTATGCTTAAATCTTAGAAACTACGCAACGGATTTTGATGCGGTTTTTTTTAATAGATAGAGTGATTCAAGAGGAAGGTTTTTAAGTAAGAAAAAAGGGTAGGTAAGGGTAAAATAGGTGTACGCGTACGAAGTCGCGCCGGGTCCACTAGTTTAGAAATAAATTAATAACTCGAAAACTATGAACAATCGTATAACATACAGGTTGTAAAAAGACCGCTAGCATTAATTGAAACCCCATATTTTACCCAAGAAACTGAACAACTTTCCCCAAGAAACATACCCGCAGAAACTCATAGTTTAGGCAGAAATCGAGATTATACCCTGTATATGGGGGCGATTCAGATACCCCGCGACACGAGGGACCTAATTTTTTTAGACGTCAATGGTTCGGCCACCCTGTAGATAACGACGCCAACCGTCACCTCGGTTCTGTTAGGTATAAAATAATATTTTCTTGTGACGTTGTCGCTTGCTAATCACTCTAATTTATCTATCTCATTTATCAAGTTGAAAAATTTTTCGAACTTCAGAATTGTTCAAATTAATAATGGATAATTTTCTAGAACAGTTTTTTAATGTTTAAATCGTCAATTAAAATATTTTCTATCATGAACCCTTAAGCACCCATCTATCGGAATTTGTTTGAAAAAACTACCTCCTAAAACGATTGATGTTGAAACGATTGTAGGCTAAATACGTAACTCTGTTGCCAACAATTTACTGATTTCAGTGATTGAAATTTTTACTTTTGCGATTACGTATGATCGATTTAATAGTTTCAGTTTATTGCAATGCAACTTTGTTAACAATGAGGAGCTTTCCAGTAGGTATTGATAGTTGGTTTCAAAAAGCATCAATAGATGGCGCTCCTACAATTTTGGTAATATTTTTTAAATCTGTATGATGGTGGCAGTGATTTCATGCAGCCAACTAATACTAAACATAAAAATAAAATGTTTATTAATATACACATAACTGTTAAAGGTTGAACGAAATGGTAAAAGAAATATTTATAGAAGTTGGCATTATTTTCCATTATTATTACAACCTCTAAAATGGCTGAAAACTATTGACAAATACAATATTATCCAATACAACGTACCCAGTGTTTATATCCTGTTTGCTAAGAACCTATTTCAAGCGATTATCAATTACCAAAATTGTCAGGGCGCCATCTAGTGAGTGGTTAGGAATGCTTTAGATACCTATTGGAAAACTCCTCATTGAACCCATGCAATCGATGATATGGAATCGCAAAAGTATCAATTTCAGTCATTGGAATCAGATAATCGATGGCAACTAGAACTAGAACTGCCAACGTTATTAGCTTAACGTTATTACTACAGAACTCGTGGTAGGCACCCATTCAAGCTTAGCGTATAGTGAACTATTTATAGATGGCAGTTCTAACTCGAAATACGTTTTAAGGTGACTTTGATATTTTTATCCCCGGACTCTTCAAATAGCTTAAATGGAATGATGTGGTATTTTTTTGGAATCACCTCGGAAAGTCCTTTTATTTGATAAGAGAGGTGAGGCATAGCGGGGTATCCCGTTCGAATTGGAGCCGCCCGACTGGGGAAGTACCTCCACCTTACATAGTATTGCAGCTAAACAATACTCTTAAATAGTATTGTGTTTCTACCGGTGAGTAAGGTTTCTAGTGCTCCATGGGAATGGGGTGGGAATTTGGGGAACCGTGGCTTTGGCAGTGGAGGGACATTTGCCTTTTTGCTGCCAGAGTAACGTGTTATAGAGGTGTGCAACGCATTGGCGATACTCTCGGTGTTGCTCAAGTAAATAGGCAGTGGTGACCACTTTCCATCAGGTGGCCCGCTTGCCTGTTTGCCTAACGTATGACAAAAAAAATACCCTACTCGATAGATTACAGAAAAACATTTTTTTTTTCATATTAAAAATAATGACTTTTTCACTCTCTTCTAAGCGAAATATTTGTAAGAACTCCGGATTAAATTATTGGTGGGGCATCTAGTACACGTGTGCCAAATGGCTAACTTATACAATCAGCTGTAAAGTAAACGGCCCTGCAGCGTACATTTATGGAATGTCTTGGGGTAGGGGTCTGTTATCTGCAGCTGACCGTACATCGATTTTAGCTCTTCTAAGGCCACTACTAGGGCCCTTCATCTTTACTACGACCTACGATCCTACTACTCCTAATTATTTTTATGGAATTTTAAAACATATTTTACTCATGGCTGTATGAGACGTCGTCATCTTTGCCTATTTTAACCTTCGGAAGTTTATGACAATACATTTGACATTGGCATGACATTACTGTTAATAAGGCGGTAAAATTTAAAAATTACTTCGAAAACTACTTTTTTTCCAAGAAGGGAATAACATTTTGATTTAGACAAATAAGAAAGTGGCATGAGGAAACCTATTATAATATTAATTTACGTCGCTTAGTATAAAACACTTAATCATGGTCCAATAGTTTATTATCTAAGATATTCTGTAGAGAAATAATATTGAAAACAGGTAAAGGAAAACTCTATTTTTATATCGATTTGTCATCGTTCAAAACAGTGAAAGGTGTTATGACTCGACTGATGTCTACAAACGAGAAGGCAACTAAAATAATTTTTACCTCGTATATTACGACATTCCAATTCTAACTGTTGGCAGACACGGCGCAGGAATACATTTGTCACATTTTTGGTTATCTAATATCTGCGGCCAGTGTAATAAGTACGAAGATAATCTTTGTTATTCCTTGTGTTTAACATTGCGTTGTATTTAGTGAAATGGGGTTAAACTACAACTCTAAACTTGTAAGTATCTACTCAACTCTATATCTGAAATCCATTCAGCTTCATGCTGTATTTTAATCGATGTATTGTATTCTCTTATCCATATCTCTGTTATGATATCATCAGGATGATAAGGTAACAGTAGTTTTAATGTCTGAGAGAAATGCTATTCACATTAAATCAGTCCTTTGGACATCATGGTTTGTATACATTTTAAATACATTGTTATGGTTTACTGACTAACCTCTATTTCATTGAAAGTCATTCGTGTTCGTACGCTGTCTCTCGTATAGTTTTTGTAAATATAACCAAGTTATTCAACAAAGTTCAAGGCCTTATCACTCTATTAATCATAGCTTAGTACTTGGGTATTTAATTTTGACTTGTCAGTGTGTGTTCAGTTGTTCACCAGGACAGTTGTTAGATGTAATTTGTGTTTTGTTTCCTTGCGCGTGTACGTAAGTTTAAGGAAAACAAGTGCGAAATCATTTTTGTCACATCATGAGTAATTTAGAAGCAGCATTCACAGAATTCTATGAAAAATATTCTGTATGTATTATGTACTTTAACCTTTAATTAGTATTTTAGTTTACAAGTCTTGACCAATAAGTAATCAATGTTCTAACAATAACCTTAAATAAATATTTATGTACTTATCTTAAATTGTAAGATAATATGTAATTTCTCTTAATGTAGTAATTTCTAAAGCAATTTACAAAATCAAAATGTATTCCTTTGATAAGTAGTTAACTCTTAGCGTTATATCATTTCAGGTTATAGGACTACTTGTAGGCGTTGGGTCCGTGGTTGTACTATCAACAGTGGTAGTTAACTGCCTTTTCGGTAAGAACAAAAAGAAGAAGAAGATTGTCACCCTAGCCGACTCGAATACCAAATACCAATTGCCTTTAATTGAGAGAGAAGAAATTAGTCATGACACAAGGAGGTTCCGACTGGGATTACCATCCGCTGAACATGTATTGGGTATGTCAAATAACTTAATTGTAGATTATAAGTGGTGTGTTCATCTCATCCCACTATCTGTTACCCATTCAGGATAAACATACTAGAATATAATACTACATATTCAAAACAAATATTTTAATTTAAGTTCTACACAGTAGCCTACATACTAACTATAATTAAATTTTAAAAGTGCACAAAAAGTTGGTCATTGGATGTTTTAGTCTGAGTAGAAAATTGCACCAACCAGCGACTTCCTCTGAACTCTATGAACCAGGCAATGTGCATCACTAACATCAACACAAAGATTATGATTATGGCCAAACCCTCTGCTGATGTGGAGTAAGCTCAGCAATGCATGTTTAACATTGCTGTGTGATGTGAAGTAAATAAAAAGATTAGTGTTGCCTATCACAGTGCAAATAAAACAATCAGATTTATACCGATTTTGCTTATACCGATATCTGGCTCAAATTTTGTTAAGTCATTTGTTGTTACACCTTTCATTAAATCAATTCAAATTAAACTTTCTTTATTGAATAGGACACTAAATATCTCTTTTAATCATTAAAAGGCAGGGACAGGACAGTACGAAAAAATGCACTGTATCAGCCGCCTCAGGGCTGGAACACACCCACCCCACGCCGCCTACAACCGGATTGTGCCTGACAATATCAGACTGGACAAAGTCAGGCAGCGCCCGATAATGCCAGACAGAGCCGGACCGCGCCCAACATATTACATATGTCTAGTAAACTTTAAGAAAACTACCTAAAACTACAACAAAAGTCCTTACTTTCTGCCGTCAGTACTCCTTCACGAGTATAACGCAGTGCCCAGCCATCAACCACTTCAACCATATTTGAGGGATAAGAGAGACCCGGCCCCCATGCCACCACCAGACAGACTTTTAAGAGAGTGTGCATCACACACACATACTGCATGTGATAGGTAGCTGCACACCCTACCCTATCGTCTCTCACACAAGAATTTATGGTTAGTTAGATAATTTTATTGTTTTCCAGGTCTACCAATTGGGCAACACATCCACATATCTGCCAAAATTAATGATGACCTGATCATCAGGGCGTACACTCCAGTGTCCAGCGATGAAGAGAAGGGATATGTTGACCTGGTTATCAAGGTAATTCATTTTAAGGCACCACAATAGACAGTTAAATGACAGGAAACTAGTCTTGTTCAAATAAGTATCACTATAGGTACTTATTAAATTTATATACTTAGAATGGTTGCTCGGTGTATGTCTTTACTCTCCGTATAGAGTTTTGACATTTGATAAGGAATAATCTTTAAATATTTTATTAATTTTCTCCCAAATAAGTTTACAAAGACATTTTAAATATCAAATAGTTCATTGGGAAACAGGAGTTCAAACTATGTTAGCCTGAGTTATGGACCTCTTAGCCCCCCCTGATAAGGAACAATGAATTCTATTTCAATAAACAATTTCCGAAGTTAAATTTGAGCTAGAGTTACCTATTAAACTCCCTTTGTGAGTTATGCAGGTGTCTAGCTTAGAGACTACTATCATTATTTGGGCTATATAGCACTCAGTGACAAAACAATCTTAGTATCATTTGGCATACTTGTTGAGTACTGACTGAAAAATTACATTATTACTTAAGTTTATAAATATAGATATCCTCTGCCAGAACATATTATCAGAGTGCTACTTATCTTATGTGCGCCATACACTTGTGGCATAAAAACTTATTATTACCTACCTATATACATCCTAATGTAGAATTATAAAGAAAATTTTATCAAATATGCTGCTTATCATTATGTAGGCATGCACTTGTACTACTATAATTTATTTATAATAGTTTATATGACCATACTTACCTAGAACTGACTGAAAAAGTATTATTATATTCACAATTGCAAGTACTGTTTAGCAAGTGTTATCAAAGTTAATCAATCGTAATTATCTCTATATGAATTGATATAGATTGTCTATACATGCATTCTTAGGTACATTAAAATGCACATAAATAATATTTTTTTACAATACACACATTGTAATAAATATGAGCATAATTTATCGCTTCTACTTGCCTCATTATTACAGGTGTACTTCAAAAATGTCCATCCCAAATTCCCTGAAGGAGGTAAACTGTCGCAGTATATGAATGACATGAAGATTGGGGATACTATTGACGTCCGGGGACCTTCTGGCAGGCTCCAGTATGCAGGCAAAGGTGCCTTCCTGATCAAGAAGTTGAGAAAAGACCCACCTACCAAGCTTATTGTAAAGAAGCTAAATATGATTGCAGGTATTTCTAGCTTTATTTACCTTCAAACTTGCTTTACGCCGGCGGCTCTTCCCGCGTGGACTACGCTCTAAATCGCGCAAGTGGGGGTAGGGGAAGGGGTGTCTAGTCCAGACCCTAATCTAGCTACCTACCAAATTTCATACAAATCCGCTCATCCATTTAGGCGTGTAGAGGTAACAATCATACACACACAAACTTTCGCGTTTTAATATTTGGGTAATTTCATGTGACCGACTCTAAATTTGACCCAACTTTCGTTATGTTTTACAAATACCACTAGTTTTATAGTATCAATTTTAGTATGTATCTATAGTTTATCCGTTAATTTTACCTCTGTGGTAATAAATATGCGCTTAAACATAGTTAAATACAATTTATTAAAAAAAAATTAAATGTGACCGACTCCACATACAAAAGAAAGTCGTGTTGGAGAGTGTTTTTAAACTTCAGAAATCTTCCTCAGTGCAAGCTTTATAATTGTAATTTCTATTTGTATTTGAAGTATATGAAGCAAGTGATAATAGTAGTTTATGCAACTGTCATATAAAAGGGGGTATTAAAACATGAGTGTCTGTTTATCATACGAGGCGTAGCCGAGTATGATAATAGTTTGACACGAGTGTTTTAATACCTAATTATATGCATACACTACTTTATCTACACTCTAATATTTTTATGTTAAAATATCGTACCTATAATTTTCTCAACTTAGCTGGAAGTAAGCTGCGAGTCAATTCTGTTGTATCTACGCGTCAAGGATATCAAGCGGCGGGAAATACACTTAACTATATTCACATTTATCTATTTATTTGCTTAAAATAAGGAAAAACATTCACAAACACAAATTACAACAATTACTAAAAATATTCTATTTAGCGGGAAAATAATTACACAGAATATAAACAGGAAAATTTAAATTTTGAATTTGAATATGTTAAAGACATCTAAAAGTATTCAGCCTACATTACGCCGTGTCCCGGCGCCCGACAAAAATAAAAAAATAAAAGTGTTGCATAATGATTAAAATAGTAGTTTATGCAACTGTCATATAAAAGGGGGTATTAAAACATGAGTGTCTTTTTATCATACGAGGCGGAGCCGAGTATGATAATAGTTTGACACGAGTGTTTTAATACCTAATTATATGCAGTTGCATACACTACTTTATCTACACTCATATTTTTATGTTAAAATATCGTACCTATAATTTTCTCAACTTAGCTGGAAGTAAGCTGCGAGTCAGTTCTGTTGTATCTACGCGTCGAGGATATCAAGCGGCGGGAAATTCACTTTACTACTTTCACATTTATCTATTTATTTGCTTAAAATAAGAAAAAACATTCTCAAACACAAATTACAACAATTACAAAAAATATTCTGTTTAGCGGGAAAACAATTACACAGAATATAAACAGGAAAATTTAAATTTGAATTTGAATTTGTTAAAGACATCTAAGTATTCAGCCTACATTACGCCGTGTCCCGGCGCCCGACAAACAATTAAAAAATATAAGTGTTGCATAATGATTAAAAAGTTATTTTACGATACAGCTGTAATGAAAATAGTATGGGAAATGCTGTATCGAAAAGTAATTTTTTAAAATTTTATAGACTGGCGTGAAAAAAGTGTATCCTTAAACAACTGTTTTCGAATATGTAATTGGAACATTAAGCTATGAGTGTAGATAAAGTTATTTTACGATACAGCTGTAATGAAAATGGTATGGGAAATGCTGTATCGAAAAGTAATTTTTTAAACTTTTATAGTCTGGCGTGAAAAAGGTGTACCCTTAAACGACTGTTTTCGAATATGTAATTGGAACATTATGCTATGAGTGTAGATAAATATGTGTTAAAGGGCCCCACACATTAAAAGTTCGCCTGCAGTCTCTGGTCGAATCGGGCGGCAAGCCGTCCTCGGCCAATAACGTCTACACACTAAAGCGATTATAAGGCGCTCGACTAACGGTAGACAAGTCGCCGGCCGACTACCTCCTAATGTGTGTTTATTTGGCCTCAAGGCCAAGGACTGTCCGGCCGATATCTGTCAAGCGGCCACACACTCTCAGTTCGTATTAGTCGTGAGTCCGAACTGACGATTAACTGACAGACTGATATCCATCCAGTGGGGCCCATTATACTTATGGAAGCTGTTTTATTAGAAAAATAATTCGTGGCCGATACTACAGACCAAACCGTGAGCGAATCTCCCGACACTTTGGATTGCAAAATAACGAATGTTTTAAATGAAACAATAGAAACTAATAATACAGTAGGTACTTACATACGATAGGAAGTTAGAAACATTTTTCAAGATATAAAAATGAACTAACGAATTCTAAACTGCTATTTTAGAGTTTAATTACAATATGCAGAAAATCTCTATTAAATATTATAAACCAACACTTAAAATTTAATCAACTAGAAACAAAATATTGCTAGAAACAAGAACAATAATATTATTCCAAAAACATTTAATTTTTTTTAAATTATGTTTCATATGTCTATTCGTTTACGAAATTTGTTGTTTCAAATATTTTTCTGGCTTTTAGCTTCTCTCCCTGCTTTATGTCCTTTCTGCTGCTGTTTTGGCCATCTACAAAGAAAGATAACGAAACAAATGAGTCTACGTATTTCGTGACCTACTCTACAGTGTGACCGCCACTACCAAAATGTTTCAAGCCGTCCAACATAAATTAATAGACATAATAAATTCCTAATGCCCGCATCATATCATTAATTGAGTCAAATAGGAAAAATAATTTCTAAATAATGTATAATATGTTTTTAAAAAGTTAGAGAAAAAATTCTGTTTATTTTGTGACGGACTCTACAACTCATCATCGTAGTCATATGTTATGTCATATCATTACGTATGTTAACATATAATCTCATATTAACCTAATGATTACATAAATTTTAAACTATTTATTGGTAAGTCGTTACAAAACGTAGCCGTATGTAGCATATCATTACAATAATTTTAAATACTTTCTGTGAAAATGTAATAAAAACTCCACTATAAAATGCACTATCACCTGATACCCACGACGCCATCATAAAATAACAGTATTGCGTAAAATCTAAACCTTTAATTTCGTTGCCAGTGTGACAACTTAAAATACTTAAGTGTTACCATCAACTTATACTATTTTTACAACGAGAAACAATATTAATATTTTTTCATTTACATTATTTATTTATTTAACCATCCATTGTACACAAGATGGTAGATTTATGGTAGACTTTTACGTGGAATTAGACACCCATTAGTAGTATTATTTTATTCTTCAATATCCACCTAGGTATTTAGTAACGGTAGTTGGGAGAGTTACGGAGCCCCACCACCATCTCAGGAGCCCAAGTCAACCTCACCTGCTTGCGGTCCCCCTGCTAACTGACAGACGGCGACGCTCTGACCAGTCAGCTTTTTAGCTCAGTTGGCAGTCGTCACTCTCAATAAATCTGAAAACGCTTTGCTGCTGGCGCTAAGGGGATGTAGAAGAGGTGGACAAACAGGCAGAACACCACAGCTAAACAATACTATTTTAAATAGTGTTGTGTTTCTGCCGGTGAGTAAGGTTTCCAGTGCTCCATGGGGTGGGGATTTGGGGAACCGTGGCTTTGGCAGTGGAGGGGCATTTGTCTTTTTGTTGCCAGAGCAACGTGTTATAGAGGTAGGCGACGCATTGGCGATACTCTTGGTGTTGCTAATGTCTATAGGCAGTGGTGACCACTTTCCAGCAGGTGGCCCGCTTGCCTGTTTGCCTACTGTATGACATAACAAAAAAAAAGGTAAGCGGGCCACCTGATGGAAAATGACTACCGCTGCCTATCTACATTAGAAACAGCAGGGGTATCACCAACGCATGGACCACCTCTAATATCCCTGGACACATTGCTCTGGCAGCAACTTAAGCAAATGACCAAAGTCACGTTGCCCCATGAGCAATATCTTAAAACCTAAATAATTGATTGAATAGGTATTTAAAATTTCCATAAACTTATCTGATAGACGCTATCGTCTGACCAACTGATACCTTAAACCCAATTTCGTACCTAAATCACGTAATCCTTTGTCGGGGCGTGATAAGTAGGTATTATCAGTTGATATTGATATTAATGTTGTAACAAAAAATGCAGAATCACAGGTGTGTTACGAACTTTTGACTTTGAAGACTAAGCTGAAATGCCTCATGTATGTAATGGCGCTGGCTACCATATCCTTCCGACCGAAACACAACTATGCCAATATTGTGGCTTCAGGGGCATAAGTAGATAATTCGGCCGACTCAGTCGTAGTCACTTAAGCGGACTCCTTAGGCTTGGAAGAGGCCTACCACCTGATATTATATTTTTCATCTGTTAGTACGCTAAATTAAATAAGCAGTGAACGTAAATAAGTCTATGAGCTAGAGCACGTATTATAAATGGGCAACATGGCGGACGCTCTCTTTGTAGACATACAATCAGGGCCGGTATGTTCACAGGCTCGCTATGCTCGGTAGTTTTTTAAGCACACGCATTTTATTGCCTAGGGTGGCACACGGTCCGCCTGATAAAAATCGGCTACTATCGGACATCTGCAATCTAGGATGCGGCACCGGCCTTTGAGGTGCCCGAAGACATGCCTTCGGAGAATATCTTCTCCCTCACTATTGGGCTGGCTGTAGCCCAATGCCACCGTGACCCCGTCAAAACTCCTCGCTCTAATAAAACGCTAAACCCTCAATAATCAATCATCATCTTGACGACATCCCGGTTGTGCCCTGCCCGAGGGCCTGGCGTTGACTAAACTCCTGATTTTTTATTACACCGATAAAAACTACTTGGAACTTGGAATAACATAGTAGTTTTAATTGTATTAATTTTGTAATATTTTATTTAACTTTGTTTTGGAAATAATACTGTCAGAGTGACGTCACAGTGTCAGCTGCACAGTTAAGTCGGATGGGTAGTTGTATTATTAAATGGTAGCGGCAGAAAGGGGCAGCCTACACGGCCTAGACGGCCAGTAATGCAAATCCGTCCCGGCATCACATAGTTGACTCAACCATTATCATAGATACTCATTTAGTACGTACGCAATTATGTAAACGACTTAGTTGAATAATGCTATTATTATTACAATAGTTGAGGGCATCAATCAATCAGGCAATCCATCTATATAATCTAATCAGCCTACTCAAAGGTCCGCTTCGGAATTTCCAGATCAATATCAACTAATTTACTTACGCACTACTTACACTTACCTTGTCGTGTGGTTAGGTTACCGGCAGAGTATATTAGCAATTGCTAAAACAAATTGCTCTGAGTTAGCTACCCTAGCAATTTTTTTCTGCTCTGTGGCGCTTGACTTTGCCTGCTTTGCGATACTGTCCACAAATCTTTTTACTTGGCGATACCTGAACCAGACAATGGGCGGTAGCGTTTTCTGATAAGCGATCTCGAACCCGCCTTCTAAGTATTGATATGTTAGGCAACACCGTTCACTAATACACATCCAACAGTGGGCTGTTGACAATGATAATGACGGTGACGAATTCCACAGGAGGAACAGGCATCACTCCGATGCTGCAATTGGTGCGCCATATCTGCAAGGATAGCAATGACACTACACAGCTGAGGTTGTTATTTGCCAACCAAAGCGAGCAGGACATCTTGCTGCGGGATGAGCTAGAGAAGTACCAGGCCGAATACCCTGACCAGTTCAAAGTGTGGTACACGATTGATAGAGCCGACGAGGGTAAGTTGAAATATCGTTTTTGCCTGACTACGTAGTCATCTGGTCACATGGTCATCTTGGCGTTAATGTCCCGGTTATGCTCTCGAACGCGAGGGACCGGGATCCGCCTTGACCGTGATCCAGGATTTGGCAGATCAGGTAATTACAGTGGAGTAACTGCCAACCCACTGACGTCCGTGACCCTGCTAACAGGAGAACCTGAAGAAATTCGAACATGGTTACACATTCAGTCGCCTCAATGTACTGGTTTCCCTCACGATGTTTTCTGTCACCGTGAGAGCATAGGTAGTATTCAACTAACTCGGAAAAAGTCATTGGTACGTGGCGGCACTCGGCATCGAATCCCGTACCTCTCGCTTCCGAGTCGGACCCGCTAGCCATTAGGTCACCATCAATCTTGTCAGGTTCCCCTGATAACAGAGTCACGGAGGTCAGATGATGAGTCACTCCACTGTAATTATCCGACCTGCTTAATCCTGGATCATGGTCAAGGCAGACCCTGAGCCCTCTTGCGCTTGAACACCATCAGGATAGTGACACAAGATGATATTATTTTGTTAGTGTTTATTTAAAAAATGGAAAATAATTTTGTTGATCTTGGCGTTAATGTCCCGGTTATGCTCTCGCGCACGAGAGCCCTGGGTCCGCTTTGATCATGATCATGTATTTGACAGATCAGGTAATTACAGTGAAGCGACTGCCATCTAAACTCCGTGATCCTGCTACCAGGAGAACCTGACCAGATTGGATTTATGGTTACACATTCAGTCGCCTGAATGTGCAGGTTTCACCACGATGTTTTCCCTCGCCGTAAGAGCATCGGTTAGTATTCAACTAATGTTCTCTGTAAACTCAGAAAAGAGTCATTGGTCATGGCCGCAGTGGGATTCGATCCCGCTATCTCTCGCTTACTGGTTACCGTAACCACTCGGCCACCGACGCTCCCATAAATAATTGTTATTATTACTTATTTTCAGGATGGAAATTCAGCACCGGGTTCATCAACGACACAATGATTAGCGAGCATTTGTTCGCGGCCAGTGACGACACACTAGTCCTTATGTGTGGCCCTCCACCTATGATCAACTTCGCTTGTGTTCCCGCCTTGGAAAAGCTTGGGTTCAAGGAAGACCTACGCTTCGCTTACTAGTTAATTTGTGAGTTTCAACAAAGAGTCTGCGCAAATAATTATCTATTAGTCACAAAAGAAAGGTGGTAGGTTTTTGTTTAGCAAATGACCCTCCCGTTCCAATTTCGTCACTTTCTCGTTACGTTCCGAGACAATTCCATTGCTAGATTAACGACTGCTAGATCATCGACAATATACGACTGTCAAAGATAGGTGAGAAAATATTTTTTGGCTGTAATAGGCCTTTAAATGGCATTATTAATTTAGATATGTGGCTAGATGAAATGTCGAATTTGAGATGTCAGCGCGAGAATTAGGCCCCTGGCGTTGCCAATGTCTGGCGGCAGTGACCACTTTCCATCAGGTTTGATTGCATGTTTGCCAACCATATGTCAAAAAAAATCTAGGAATGGGACGATTTGAAAATAGGAGCATTCGCGAACGCGTGACGAGATTGGGAACGGAACTGTTTTAGTTTTTGTTTGCCGGCAATGTTGTAGACGCACTGTAGTAAAACAAGATGATTCTCATCTGTTCGGGTGGCTTGCATTTGTTAAAACAATTATTGTTTCTAATTTAACTACTAGAACAATGTGGTTTATTGTTCCAAGATTTGTGAGAATGTGATGATGATAATGTACAGAGCATTATTTTTGTGCCTTGCTGTCATGTTATGAGTACACTTACTAATTTCTTCAATGTAGAACAGAGTTAAAGACACTTCAATAAAGACTATACTTATAACTTCTTTACCAGGTGGTGAAAGCCGTTATTTTATATAGGTTTGTTTGTTGAAATTTTAATGTTTATAACGAGCATTTTGTGTTGATTGTTAGATACTATTTCATGATATTTTTATGATATTGTTTGTTGTGGTTTTCGAGAACAATTTACACATTTACGGTTGTTACGTATTTATTTTACAGTTAGAAAGTAAGAGTAAATGTAGAATACATAAAACTTATGTAGTAAGTACATTCAATAAAATTATATTTCGATATTTTATATTTTTTTTAATCTTTCCGTTTCCGGTTAGGGTAGACTAAAAGGTGGATTAGAGTGGAGTTCGTTAACTTGAAACACACGAACCAAGTCGCGCCGGGAAACTTAGTGATATTACAGATTGTGTTTTTGGAGAACTTAATCTCCGAATCTTTTTTGGTTTTAAGTTTAACAGCTATCACCGGAAATGTCGGCGAGGAACTGGTGCTCCAGGAGTATATGCACTATTTGCTAGTCTACTAATTACTCTTAAATCGTGTTACAATTTGTAACACGATTGTGGACTAAAACGTCAGTCTCGGTGTGGCTGCTGAATTAGAACCACTTTTTGACATCGGATTGAATTAAATCACTTTTTGTACACTAGTTCCACTTTATTATACAATTTTATTAACGGCTAATTTGGCCGTGTGGTGTCCGGCAGAGTAGAATAGCACCAACCCCTTACGCTCATGGGTGTCGTACAAGGCGACTAATGTTTCCGAGGCAAAAGACCAAGAGTCTCCGTAGTCTGGAAAATGGGCAGCAGCATTTTCCATTGTTATATTTAAACACTGCGATCTCCAACCCGCCAGCCAAGCGTGGAGATTATGGCAATAACCTCCCCTTTCGTGGGAGAGGCCCTAAGTCCTGTAGTGCACTGTTACGGGCTGTGATGATGATACAATTTTATTAAATTGCAACCGGTTTCGAATTACTCATCTTCAGGCAATTATTTTATATTTTGTTTACAGTCTATATGTAGGTACCGACAAATAATAATTTAAAATTAATGTGGGTACCGACAGTATACAATAATGTTAGGATGTCACAGTGCAGAGAAATGTACAGTATGTCAACATAATACAAATGGTTATTTTTAAAGTAGGTAAGGTACTCTTATTGCCTCTACCGCTCGCTAAAGCTCCTTTCGGCTTGTCTAAGGTTAGCTGGAAGAGATCCCGTTGTGGGATAAGTTCGCCTTTGCTTTGTAAGTGTTTCCTTTTGAAATGTACTATGTTGTTGCAATAAAGAGTTTACATACATACATACATACAAATTACAAGTAGTCAAAATTTTTTAAGGTATGTCAATTGTTATACATTTAAATAAATGGCAAAAAATATAAACTATACCGAAGGTATGTCATTTAAAATAATTTAAAATAGGTGATGTCGATAAGGAAATTAGGTCATTAATTATATTATCCTTCTTCAGTCTGTTCACTTCTATAGCTTCTAGTCCATCCAGTCTACGTCCTTTCCCAGCTATATAAAGGTATTTTATGCCATTATCTGGGTTAAAAATATGGTTTTCTTTATTAAGGTGTTCCGCAAAGGTCGAGGTTTGTGTCTTTTTTCTCCAGCTAGCTATATGTTCTTTAATTCTTGTTTTAAACTTCCTTCCTGTTTGACCTATGTATATTTTAGCACACGTGTCACATGTCAGACTATAAATTCCACTTTGATTTTCAATGGGTATTTTATCCTCATTGTTGCAAATCAAGGACCCCAGCGATTTTATGCTATAAAATGCAGTCTTTTGCTGATCGCTATTGCAAATTTTCCTCAATTTGTGTGTGATAGGTCCAACATAGGGAATTGTTGCCCATCTTTTCGTAGGTTTGTTAAGTTCTAAAGCAGCGGGTGTCAACATTTTCCTAGTTATTACTCTTTGCTTGCGCATGAGAATATTTTTTATTAGTTTTTTGGAGTAGCCATTGTTTATCGCTATCTGTTCTATAGTTTTCAACTCCTTAATAAAGTTTTCTCGACTCATTGGTACACTTAATAATCTATGGATAAACGCGTGGAAAGCCGCATGTTTATGACTGTCTGGATGCCGGGATGTGGCGTGTATAATATTATGGCTATATGTCTCTTTACGATATATTTTATATTCATGTCGATCGTTCGTGATGTCTATTGTAATGCCAAGACATTTTTTCAGTTCATCCAGTAATTTTCTAGTGTAGTGCTAGTGTACAAAAAGTTATTTAATTCATAATAATGGAGTTCCATCATGAAGTGACAACACAAAGTATTAAACATCAGATTGAGTTGAAATTTTGCATCTTATGTATGTTAGTTTGGTGACAATGCAATGATATACTTACTATAAACTACAATTTAAACCATTCACGGATAGGCCCATTTGTTTAGTATTGACAAATGATGAAGGTAGAAGGTGGTCATACTAACTACTAAACTATGAATGATGAAACCATTGAGTTTGAGCTTGCTTTATGTGTTTTAACCAGTCTTTGGACTAATTGTAGGTGGTATCCAGCTAAAATAGAACGCGCCATAAAAATAAGTTGTAAAATAATTACACTCATATAAAAGACATCAACGAGGGCGTCGCTCGCGTTAAACTCTTCTGTATGAAAAGTCAATTTTTTTTTTGCCAAGGGCTGCTGTCAGACGATCCACCTGATGGAATGTGGTTACCGTCGACCAGAACGTCTCCAACCTAAGGGGAGCAAATACAGTGCCGGCCCTTAACATGTCTTCTGAAGAACCGCATGTTGTAGAGACAGCGTCTACCCGCCACTGGGACTCTAGTCCCCCGCTGTTCCGGTTTTGAGGGTCCCTTCTAAGTAGGTTTTATAGGTGGTCGTTTCCATGGGCTTGAGATTTTGCTTGGCAGACAGTTGGGTACGTGAGAAATACGGCAGGGTGCTCATTTCGATAGAGTGGACATTTCTGTAGGGTAGACAATTTCACAGTGGACATTTTGACACGGACAACCATGTGAACCTAAAGGACATGTCACTCCCGTGTTGCGGACTATATACACCCGTTCTTTGAGAATAGAATTCCAAGGTAATTTCCTTCATTTCAATACTACTTTTGAACCGCATAGCGCCAGACCAATTTGGTGCCAAGGTGTGAGTATGCTGTGGATGGCAAGCGGTACGATGATAGAAAGTGGCTGACAAAATGTAATACAATTACCTACTAGTTTGTAGTTTTACCTAGTAGTTCACGCAACTCGCATATAATAGGGGTTATTAAAACATGAGTTTATATTACGAGGCATAGCCGAATATAATAATAGTTTGACACGAGTGATACCTAATTATATGCAGTTGCATACACTACTTTATCTACACTCATATTTTCATGTTAAAATTTCGTACCTACGATTTTCTTAACTTTGCTGAAAGGTAGCTGCGAGTCAGTTCTGTTGTATCTACGCGTCGAGGATATCAAGCGGCGGGAA
The DNA here is from genome assembly GCA_905147135.1 of Blastobasis lacticolella. NCBI lineage: Eukaryota > Metazoa > Arthropoda > Insecta > Lepidoptera > Blastobasidae > Blastobasis > Blastobasis lacticolella. The sequence continues at coordinate 13,481,209 of LR990050.1, forward strand.
ATTCACTTTACTACATTCACATTTATCTATTTATTTGCTTAAAATAAGAAAAAACCTTCACTAACGCAAATTACAACAATTAGAAAAAATATTCTGTTTAGCGGGAAAACAATTACACGCTTGGCAGGCGGGTTGGAGATCGCAGTGTTATAATATAACAATGGAAAATGATGCTGCCCATTTCCCAGTCTACGGAGGCGCTTAGATCTTTTGCCTCGAAAACATTAGTCGCCTTGTGCGACACCCACGAGTGTAAGGGGTTGGTGCTATTCTACTCTGCCGGACACCACACGGCCGTGTACCCTTAAACGACTGTTTTCGAATATGTAATTGGAACATTAAGCTATGAGTGTAGATAAAATAAAATACGCGTGCATTTTAATAAGCAGCATAAGTATATCGATGCAATGAGAGTCATTTCACGAATAACATTTACCTGGAACCTATATAGTTCTTGGTATTCATTAAAGAAATATTTTATTATATGCGCTTCTAAAACACACAGCGATGCATGTGAAGAAAGCGTAGCAAGTTTTACCCTTAATTCCAGAGAAATGCGTGAATTCGCTTACCAAGCTCCGATCTTACCGTGGTTCTTTTCTCAGCCGGTGGCAGTCTGCGCGCCATTTCCTTTGCCAAGCGACTCTCTTGGCGCACTTATCATAGCGTTTTTCAAGTTTTATCATGAAGGCGTACAATTTTTTCAAATCAAAAATATTTACTAAGACTTTGTGTTTATTTGTTAATAGTGATTTAAATTTATTTTCAAAATATCGAAAAGTAGTATGCGAGTGTTTTATTGTAGAGTTTTCCGACAACGATTGTAAGAGTGGAAGTGTCGATCGTAGCTCTGAGTTTAAATCGAAAACCGCGGCTTCGGATGTAGAGCGGTCTTTTCGTCAGTCCGTAGACTCTTATTTCCTCCCCGTAGCTCCACCTCCACTTTGGAAGAGAAGGAAGAATAATCCTCGTCACTACCTCTAAATGAGATTAAAGCTAGACCGAGGACTAGATCCCACGTCGTTTACTAGGATAGTGCAACAGGTGAGTTATATTTTAGGATTGTTTACCAGTTGCCAGAGACTTTCTAAGAAGACTCCTACTAACCTTAATCTTCCTAGCATAAGTCAAACAGATCCTTTGATTTAGTTTAGGTAGGCTTTCCCATAACTTAAATGGATTTCAGTGAAAGTAATAATTTTAAGTCGGCATCATACTTCTAATAATAGGCTGAGAAAAAGGCAACACCGACTTACAAAGACTTAGTTAATATCATAGACATTTTTAATTTAATTAGACATGTAGCGAGCCTTATATGCCTGTCCTTATAAGATATTTACAATCCTACAAACCTTAAAGTTCCTTATCGGATCGTCTAAAGTAAGAGGAAATTCAGTTTTCATTGCAAAAATTATTAGTTACTGTGGAGTACCATGTCAAATATTTGATTTAAGAGTTTTGAGCAGATATGTAGGTTTGTTAGACCTAATTTTCAGAGCTAATTATGTCCTAGTTCTACTGCAGCGATTACTAATCTATTGTGCCTCAAGGGACTGATGGCACTCAACCGATTCAATATGTCCTTGTTCTGTCACCAATGACCAAACAGAGCTCTAACCAGGGTATGCAACTTATTTCTACTGAGTTGTAGATTTTAGGTTTATTCAGGCCTGGCTGATTCAATCTGTTAATGTCTTGTTACCAGGGTCAGATGGTAGTCGCTCCATGTTAATGACCTGAATTAATTGCCTACCTAATTACCTGCTGGATAATGGTGAAGGCGGACCTCAGGCCCTCGCGGGCGTGTGCACAACCGTTACATTATCGCCAAGATGACTAGTGATTATTTCAGTGCTCTAATGATTGCTCCTTGCAATTTATCTGTATAGCCTTTTGCTACACCACAGAATGGTTGTATATGTTGTGGTACCACTACCAGTAACAGACTTTGCGAGATCGTCCGGAATCTCATTGCTTTCGATGCATAGGCCCAGGCAGGAACGGCTGTTCCTGCTAGGCTTAGTAGGTACAGAAAGGCTTAGTAGGTACAGAAAGGCCTTTGCTAGTGGTGAGATGCCAAAGTAAAGAGTTACGATCCCCTGTACGTAAAGAGAAGTCACTTATTTCTTGATAACGGATGCTGCGGATGCAGGATGGGGTGCCCACCTCAACGGCCATTAGACATAGACATAGACATTGATTTATTGATAAAATAATTTACAGGTCATTCAAATTAATTGCTTCAAAATAACAATCGTGATAGTATCTAACCCAATATTAACAAATGTCATAAAAATAATACATCAGTAATTCATTTAGTCATTTTCTGTCTGGAAGGTGGTAAGGACATCATATGTCTTATCTCTTAAACGTGTAGGAGTTGTACGCAGTGTAGGGCAGGATAAGACACCAAAAACCAACCTTCGGAAGGCTCATGGTATTTGTAGTCAGACAACAGGACGCTAGAACGCATCTTCCAAAAAAATCGAGGGCGGCACACGATATCTTGCCCTTCTTGTGCTAACGTAAATCTAAGAGTGAGACGAATGAAGCTCACAGAATATCTCGGCGACTTATATTCCAGGAAGATACAACAACATAACCAATCGCCTATCAGGAGGTTCACCAGTGCCGCAACGGCAATTGTTGCTCTCAGCAAGGAAAGCCGTGTTTGTCAGATGGCTTGTTCCCAAAGTTGACTTGTTCGCCTCTGGCAGAACAGCGGTAGTGTCCCAATACGTTTCATGGGACTTCAAGGACAGGTCTGCAGTCATCTGCAAAAATCTTCCTCCATTATATCTTCGAAAAGAAACTCGCATTTTGACTGTTTACACTTCTATTCTTCCCTAAAAGGCCCTTAAGATACTTTTCCGCTCGATAACTTGTGGAACTAAATATCAGAAGGGCTTTTCATAAAGCAATACCTAACGTTATTATTTTATTTATGATAAACTTAGCGCTTAACATATTAAAATACTTAATCTAATCCGTCATGTAAATATTTATTTTAAATATAAAAACACTTTAATTAAGTAAATGTTACCCCTTAATCTAACCACAATATTATGTTGATAGATATTTAATGGGTATTACAAAATGGTGGAACTTATGAAATTACTGCAGATGCTTTCAATTTAATGAGAAGATCGTTATCATTATGGAATTCATATTGATACCTACCTATTAACAAAAATAATGGTACTGCTATAAAATGGCTATACTTTACCGATAATTATTATGTTACCTTTGCATAAGTTAACAAAAATGTCTGAGGGCATGAAAGTACGTCAAGACGAGGAAAAAGTAGCGGGCACTACAAAAAACTCAAAGTTCTAAGATGAGATCGCTATAGCCTTACTGAATTTATAAACACAAAATCTCATTTATTACCTTTTATACTATGTATTTTATTATCGGCTTTAGCTCTGAACTGTAGTTGTCATTGTCACTAATAGAGCTAGATTTGAATCTCTGAAACAGGCAAGACATACTTTGTGACAAAAACGTAGGGTCGATAGAGTATGAGCGTGGTGGAGTTATGGGCTTGGCTCTTTTTATTATCTGATAACATTTTCACACTGAAACCGATATGAGCTTGCAAGGTTTGGCAAAACAATTTTGCATGGAAATGTTTTTAAATAAGCACGTATACGTGTACCGACACGCCATTTTCCGTAGGGTGTTCCACTTGCTATGTGAAATATGTTTAGTGCGATCATAATAATTATATACCTATGTTACAGCAAAATCTTGTTTTTAGTTAGAATGCGTTTTCTCTACTAAAAACCATTTGTCCCGAGAGCTGGGTCGCCGGATGAGCCAAGGTCTGGGCAGTTTTTGAGTCAGCACAAATTACTGGCTCTGCAACGGGGTAACGCGGCGGGAATCTTGGGCACATTTGGTAAGGAAGCTATAGGTTGTAACGTAACAATGTCCCACGGACAGTGCCAGGTTTAGTTAATAAAGAAAACATAAAGAACAGGTTATGGGTTCTAATTCTTTCAGTCCTGAATGTACGTACAGTGAATTAAAAAAATAATCTAAGTAAAGCACAAAAGTTCAAAAAGAGTCTATTCCACATAACCTTAATCCAGGCAGGTTCACTAAATTCACTTGGATTTCGTTAAAGCAAACCGAAAAGTACCGTTTGCAGACTGACTAGGCGACTATGTAAATTTTATAATTTCAGATAGAAATATTTGATGCAGCCATGTCTCTCTCCCCTTTCGTGGGAGAGGCCCTAAGTCGTAAATTACGGGCTGTGATGATGATGTGCATTTTTTGGTAACCGGTCACTTCTATTTTATTTACTCTTTGAAAAATAGCATCATCTGGGTTATAATACTGATCCGCCTTCTAGTTCGAAGGCTGAGATAACTCTCCTTCAACTTTTTTCACTTCCAAACTTCAGACTTCCAGACATCTGTCTGACTTTATTTCTCTAGCCGTCAACCAATTTCAAATTTATCACAGCCAGTCTTTTTCGTGGGCAGCAAATAGAAATAAAATATTCGCCATCATGGCATCGATCTATGGTTTGTCACTGCTTGACAACTTTACAACTTAAAAACACTGTTTATGCCAAGATATTATTAAAAATTAAATAGAAAATACGTATTCAAGGCCAAAAGGAAATAAACAAACAAAACAAAAAGGTACGTCAAGAAATACATAATTCGTTGACCATTTAGGAGTAATGGTCGCTTCGAAACAAACATAATTTCTTCTCTTTTTCAAAACAGAATATTAGATTTGAGAGTCATTAAAGCCAGAAGGACCAAACCCAAGGAAACCCATTAAAACGATAATTATACGTATAAAAATTGAAAATAAAAGTGTCAACGTGCTGAACAGTTGTTTGAGCAGCAGTCCTAATAACCGTAAGTAATAATACAAGTCAAGACCCTACAAGGTATAGGTGGGTTAGCCGTGTGGTGTCCGGCAGAGTAGAATAGCACCAACCCCTTACTTTCATGGGTGTCGTACAAGGCGACTAATGTATTCGAGGCAAAAGGTCTCCGTAGTCTGGAAAATAGGCAGCAGCATTTTATATTGTTATATTTAAACACTGCGATCTCCAACCCGCCTGCCAAGCGTGGAGATGATGGCAATAACTTCCCTTTCGTGGGAGAGGCCCTAAGTCCTGCAGTGGACTGTTACGGGCTGTGATGTACCTAGGTTTAAAACTGTTTTATTATGTGCATTCAAAGTTTATAATATGCATTTCTGTATTGTACCTTGTGTACAATGTACCCGGTGTGCCACGTGATTTTGTTTTTACTAAGATTGCCTAGTGTTATTTACAATTCACGACATTAAGTTCTATTTAGACATCAAGTAGATTCTAACCGCAAACACTTCTCGAGTCACAAAGTTTTTAGTATTAAAATGTGAGTAATTAAAGGAAATGGAACTGCAACAGCGTTATGAAATTTGTAGTGATTATGCTGAATATTATCGTGAGTATTACACGCATGTTTAAAGACCACATTGAATATACAGAAAAGTGTGCCGGCATCTCTGATATTTGGTTTAGCATATTCTTCGCTTTGCGTCGCTGGGGACCTGAAATAACGATAAAAGTTTTTACTTCTACACCCAGATTGAGCAGATACTATATGGAGCACCGGCTATCGGGTCAGCCGCTTAAGTGAGAGGTACCGAGTTCAATCACCAGTGCCGCCATTTATTAATGGCATTTATGAGGCTGACCAAAAGAGAGATGGATGTAATGTGTGAATGACGACAGGCATGTGAATTAAGTGAAGTAAGCTGAGATGACGAGTCATAGGGATAAATGGGACAGAGACATGTGGTGTCAACCCCAACGAGTGGAATACGGACAGAAACATTATGAGGATGATGTACATACCCCTATAGCGTATTTCATACAATAATTACAATGGGAATTCTGTAGATCAGAAATGGACGTAATTTGTAGTTGGGTCGTGTGTTGTACAAACGTTTGCGGGGTAATGGACCAGCTAAGACCCATGTAGACCAAAAACTGAGAAGCAGCATTTTCTGTTTAAGAGGATTGCTTAGGTCCATGGGCGTACAGAATGGTCTGGTGCCCACCCCAGGATGTACCGATTCCAAATTCTGGACTGGACACATAAAAAACTTCAGCCAAACATAACTTCAATGAAATACAACCGAGGAATAAATAAATTACGAGAAACAAAAATGTCATAAATTTCGAGCTCGCGTCTCTCGCTCATTCATTTGCTTCAGTTTTTTTCATACTATTTACCAATCTTTCAACCCCTAAAATACCGATTTCGCTGCGCTCGCTCATTTATTCATTTTAACAATCACCCCAGCTTATAAAAACCATAATGTTAAAAGTTTTGTGCGCGCTCCGATTGCTCATTCAATAATTTGTATTACTTTTTATGTCTTTTATCACCTTCAGCATCACACATTATCGCAGAATCTAAGCAAAAATGACAAAAATTTCGAGCTCGCTCCACTCGCTTATTCATTCCTTAATCACACCAACTTTTGCAACTCAAAATGTTAAAATTCTCGCTTCGCTTGCTCATTCATAAGTTTAAGATACTTTTCTTATCATTCACTTAGCTCGTTGCGGTTACTTCATTGATTTTCTTAAATTACTATTGTGAGGATCACCTATTGCTGTTAAGACCAAATGTATTTAAAATTGCGAGCTCGCTCCGCTCGCTCATTCATTCAATAATCCCCTCAGGCTTTTATAACCCAAAATGTCACAAATTTCAGCTCACTCCGCTCGCTAATTCTTTCATTTATCACCCCAGCGTTTAAGACCTGAAACATCAAAACTGTCGAGCTCGCTCCGGGGGCTCATTCATTGATCACCCCAGCCTTTAAGACCCAAAATGACAGACATTTCTAGCTCGCTCCGCTCGCTCATACATTCGTTGTTCTCCCCCAGGTATTAAAACCCAAAATTTCCGAGCTCGCTCCGCTCGCTTATTCATTTATTGCTCCCACTAAAACAGTAATTTTTCTTTAACTGAGGGCGCTTGCTCATGATGATCGCTGAGCTCGTTCATTTCATTAGTTCTTTTATTATGTTCATTCCAGCTCGGGTGAGCAAAAATTCCAAGAATTTCGAGCTCGCTACGATCGCTCATTTCATTGTATATTTATAGGTTGACAACTTAACTGGTGATTCGCCTGCGGTATGAGGGGGGCAGTATGGGTGACGTCATGTGACGTTTAGGGGCTGAACGCGGGGGCGCGGGGCAGGGAGCACAAGGGACGTTTCTCAGTGCGCCCGCGGACTCCACACAGCGCGGTTAGTTATTTTGCAACGAACTCTCGGAATAACGCACACGAGGTTAATTTACCGATGATAAATCCCGAGGTGAATGCTTGATAATGTTTGCTAAAAAAATTAATAGAAGCACAGGAGTTTCCAAAGTGTGCGCCGTGGAGAGGAAGGAGAAGCGCTGTGAGGCGCTCCCATCTTCTCGTCTCGGAACTAAACTTAGATGTTAATTTGTACATATTAAATCATCATCATCATATCAGCCGTAAGATGCCCGCTGCTGGGCATATGCATCCCCCAGAGATCTCCACAAAGGGTATTGCGCCTTCCGCATTCAGCTACACCTGCGATCTTTACCAGATCGTCAGCACACCTAGTGGGAGGTCTACTCACACTGCGTCTTCCGGGACATGATCGCCACTCGAGAACTTTTCTGCTCCATAGGCCATCTGTTCTGCGAGCTATGGCTCTGCCCGCTTGGTAATGTTTCGCAATAGTTCGCTTGCGAATCTCCTAGTTTCTGATTCGATCGCGCAATGACACTCCAAGTATAGCCTTATAGAGAGTTTTCTTATAAGACCCACAGTGAACCATAAAATAAAAATGAAGAAAAACTTACTATTTTGCACCGAATTAAAAATCGAGATTTAGTTTTAAAAGCCATTGGCAAAGATTCGGTTTCTCGTCTCGGGATATTATACTTAATCTTGTGACAAGTTCGGGCATAATCACGTGTGCATTCTTTTTCCGAGGAACGTCATCAACTGACGTTTCGCGGAAGAAAATGCTTACTGCCCCGCACCCCGCACCCCTGCGTTTATCAACGAAAAATCACCCTCCCACCTACCTCACCTACCGCAGGTGATATACTAGTTAAGTTGTCGACCTATCATAATCAACCGAGATTTTAAGAGCCAATGTACCAAAATATCCGAGCTCGCTACGCTCGCTCAGGTCATATGAGATTTTTTTTATAATAATTTTGATTTTGCTAAATTTATCAATCGTACGCCTCTCCAAACATTGTGAGCTCGTTTATTCATTACTTTGTGTTACATTTAATGTGTTCACACCAGTTATTTTGAGCCATGATTCAAACAATTTTGAACTCACTATCGTTCATTTTTAAAACATTCACATCGCCCACACCGCTCATCAATTTAGATTATAAGAACCAACATATCAAAAATTAAAAAAGAATTACAGAGCTCGACTATGTCATGTGACAACTGAAAACTAACGCCTAACTTGAAAACTGGATCCACTTTGGGTGGCTTTAATTTTGCTGATTCGTGCTCACTCACTACATTGGCGATCGACTCGGCTTCATCGGCCACCTCAAGGACCCTGGAAAATATCCTTCAAGAAACAAGCATATTCCTATCTCAAAGACCGGCAACGCATTTGCGAGTCCCCGGGTGTTGCAAGTGGCCAAGGGAGGCAGTGATTACTCACCATCAGGTGACCCACCCGCTCATTTGCCACCCTCTGTTATAAAAAAATAATGTTTACTTATTTACCCAGCCATGGAAAGCGATAGACGATTTTTAAACAAAAGGAATAATCATTCATGCCACTAAAATAAATAAGACAATTTGGAATTCATTATTTACGTCTATATCTCTATATATCTGCGGGCCCTCATGTGCCGTGCGGGAGCGCAAACGGCGTTTAAACGCGAAGATGATGATAATGAATATGTTTTAAATAATATTAAGACCATCTAAAATTTAAATCTAAAGATAGTTCAAATTATTGTATTAAGTTTGGTATTTATATACGTACCGTCACTTATTTTTGCCAACACAGAAACCGATAACTTCTTTGTTTTAGATACCTCACTGTAAAAATATTGACTGCGAATACAGAGGAAGAGCGCATTTTTCACCCCGATTATCATGAAGGTTATCATGATCGTTAATTCTTCAACTCTGGTAATCTGAAATTAATGAATTTCTTTACTATTTTGGGATTATTCATTATGTTTCAATGCGCCACCATACTTACGTTATATTTTGCAAGTAGAATTCCATACTCAAGACCCAACAGCGTTAGTATAACATAGTCAATGAAGAATAGAAGTACCTAAAACAACGTTCTATATTTATGTGTTCTTCATATAGCAGAGTTCTAAAAATTAACAGATAGAAATGAGTTACCTGAAATCTGTACAAATTCTGATAGTGGATGAAACAATCAAATATCTGTTTCAAATATTTATCCGTGTCACTTGTAGCAAAATCGTGAGTTTCAGCCGCCACCCAGTAAAGAGAAGACCTACATGTCCTAAGCGCGTTTTTCTTCATAGCCTTTGTAGGTTTTAAGTGATTCATGATGATGGAATTTATAAACTTAATTCTGATAGTGAAGTATATCATCATGTTAGCGCAGTAACTTATCTCGAATTCAAATACGATGAATGTTCCAATGAAAATCAGGAATCCAATAGTGGTAAGTATTCCTCTGTTTCCAGATATAAAGAAAATCAGCAGAATTACTATTAAAACATTAAGTATGACTACGGTTTCATTGTTTGTTCTTCTCAAAATTTTATTTAAGTGTTTGTTACCATCAATCTTCATTATTCTGTCTGTTTCCTGCATTCTGATGTACAACTGCACGTTTTGGACGTGGTTCGTAAAGCGTACGTGGATCATATTGCACAAATAAGTCAATAGAACAACCGCGAAACAGGCGTTACCAATGTAAATCAATTTTGTTCGAGATTCTTCTCCAGTTGAGATTAACATGAATGAATAAGCTATTCCAATGGCAGTAAGAGCCACAGAGCATAATATCGTATACAATTTCTGGAATAACGTAGGAGGTGAGACGAATCTGTCGCGAGCATCCACTCGACATGACCCCATCAGTGTTTGAATGTAATGAAAAGCCTGAAACACTTTGATGAAGTCTTCATCCAATATGTCATTGGAAAGGTATTCGCTTGCGGGCATGATATATATCTGTTGGTTTATTTTAGCTGTTTATATAGGTTATTGTAGTTTTTGAATAATTTTGTACAAATAAGTATTATAGCAATGCGAACTGAAATAGCACCACCGTATATGTGGTCGTAATTCCAAAGATGGTCATGGGCAGGCTGACGCTCAACTTGAAGATATTGAATATGACCAAATCGGCTTTCACATCTAGTAACAGTAATATTTTCTTCACCAAATTCCGGTGTTTCCCTGACAAAATAATTGAGAAGTGGTATAGTTTTCAAAGGACTTGGCGTTTAAATGTGATATGAATACCAAATGACTTAAATGAGTCCTTTAAAGAAAGCCATGGAAAAACGTTAAATGCAAAAATAAACATTTCATAAAAACCTACTTGCTTATTTGAGTAAGATCCTAATATGATAAGCCCATTAAATTGATTGAAAATTTATTAGAGTCCATGAAAATGTTATAGGTACATAGGTACTTTTGATTATAGAGTATTATTTTTTGATGGATTCGAACGTCGTCGTCTGTTGGATTAATAGACGCCATAATACCTATCGATTAAAGTACATACCTACCTACATTGCTTAACAAAACATAAGAGAGGTACCTACAATAAATTTTCATATTGGACTTTGATGCGAATAAATTAGTACCTATAATAAATAACACCTCTATCAATTAATAAAGTTATGTAACTTTATATATGTAAGTACTTACCCGGTTCCAATGGAGTCATGGCTCGCATGCAAGATTTCCTTATGTCTTTTAGATTGGAGTCCATCTGATCAGATGCAATGCAGACGATTGTAAGTAAGATGAGCATCGAGATTAGTATGGGAAGCAAATGTAATCCAGCGTGAAAACTCGCGGAGGTCTAAACAAAAACAATAGTGGCTAAACATAAACTACAGTGGAGACTATATACCTACTCATAAGATACGTTATGTCATTGTCATGAGGTAACATTTCAAGACACTGTACCTACTTAAGCCTGCAAATACCATACCTGATCTATAATTGATGTCACAACACTTTGCATTAGTAGTAAATCCCAAATCATCAGTTGGAATACAAAGGATAAAACCTGTAAATTCAAATTTAAATAAATTATTCGCAAAGAATTTATTCCTTCCTTGACTACCGGGCGTGCTTTTTTACTTACCACAAATTGATATACCTCTACCAAATCCGACAAAGCATCGACAATGCATTCCATCCCCAATATCACATGCCTGTACACTTTCTCCTCAAGGAATTGTTGCTGTGTGCTCGTCCAATACAATTCGCTCAATTTATCAAGCCCCTGTTTGGACGAATTGGCTTCATTTTCCAATATCTTTTTGACTGATACCAGCCGCATATTCAAGTAGCATATTTTAATGAATAACAGGGTTATTTGCGTGTATGTTCCGACCAACGGTATTAGCGCGTAGAAGATAATCGGCTCGTACTGTAGCATTATCATCTTGTAGAAAACAAATACCCATAAAACACTTGTGACTATATTTACTAAGGATAGTGCAAAAGATCTTGACAACAATTCGCAATATATTTTTTTGCTGTCGTTGGTTAGAAATTGCTGCTCGACCCGCTGAAGTTTAACGTACAACCGACTATTAAGGCCGCCTTTGTAAAAGTTGTTACGTAATGCAACGACGCTGTTCATAATTCCGTTAACTAGGAGCGACATTTTCAGCAGATAGTCGTTAACTTTATATGTGAAAATTGTGCTACCATATAAAACACAGTATATGATAAACGCAAAACATTCCACGCACACAAGCAAGCTATAAAACTGGTAAAATTTTGATGGTGATGTCGCATATTTGTGTTTGATATTCACAGGGAGAAACCCAGTTAGGCCGAGGATGAAGTGGAGAGGACGAAATATTTTAACGAAATCATCGTTTATCATATCGTTCGCAAGACACTCAATTTTTTTAATTTCGGGCATCTTTAACAAGATGGGTTGTGAGCTTTGTGGACTGTGGATAACGAATGGTCGTGATTTCGTTATCTGTTCACACTATCAGTCAGAAATTAAGTCAATTCCCAGTAGAGATAATTTAAATTGTATTATCTTTCTAACATTTAATGTTTTTGTATTTGTGTTGTGTATCGGTGATGCTACTGCGACATGACTCAAATTTTTCTCCATCTTTACTGAGATGTAGGTACTATCATTAAGTTTCAAAACTTATCAAGTTTTATTATTTAGTAGGTAATTACTCTTTGCAACAAAAAAATGATTATATAAGTTCTTCAAACATACATTTATGAAGATTAGATTAAATGCCGACAGGCATAAAATAAAGTTAGGCAATACTAGATTTTGTTCGTGACTTGAAGTTTGACCAATTGAAATAAAATTCTTCATAATGGAAACTTAAATTCATCATCTCTATAATACTACACATACTATTTTGCGAACATAGTTTGTTAAATTAAATGTCGATAAAATGTTTTTTAAGTAGACTAACCAGGCATTTGACAGCCAGATTCCAGTTATAAGTTCATATGCGTAATGAGTACTTCGTCTAAACTATCCCCACTCTGCCATGTTTGCTGTTTTTGGTACAAAGTTCTATATTACTGTCAGCGTTGTCATGCTGAATGCAATGCATGCTGGATCAGCCTACGCCGCGCCGCTAGCAGACGTCGAGCACCGCGCCGCCGTGAGGTCGAGCACCACCGCGCCTGTTCCCTCCGCCCACCGAGCCGACGAGCCGCACACGAGCCCACAACAATGTGCCGCGCACAACATGATGTTGTGTCGCGGCACATGCGCCCCGCCGTCGTCTAACCCCGCCGACGGGGCCGCCGCCGCCATCCAGCCAACGCCGGGCTGGATTCGGGCTGTGCGGGCGCGTGCGTACCACGCCGACAACCTGACCTGACCCAGCGGATGCAGTCTTTGGCGCGAGACCGTCCACACCCCGACCGTCACTCCGGGCTCTCCAATGAGAGCCCGTTGAAGTGGCGGTCCCCCACCGAAGACGACGCCGCGCTGAAAAGCGCCTTACATCCCGCCGCGCCGCGCACGCGCACCCGCGTACTGCGAATCGCGTAGCCGCCGCGCGGCCACAACTTGACTCCGCGTCGCCGTCGACTCATCGCCGTCAACGGCGACGCCACACCGGACACGACGCCCTCCCTGATGCGACATCGGGTGCAGGAGGACTCCTTTCGGGTTGAGACCCTGCACCCCACCCCCCACCGGACTCTACGGCCGCTGGCCACCGCTCGCGGCACCCCACCTGACTGACGCCCGCCGCCGGCGCGCGCACTGCGCCCGGCGGCCAACCCCACCGGATCAACTGCCCGGCGCTGCATTTTCGTCCCTACGGGTCGACGGATCTAACTGCGCCGGGCCCCGAGCGTTAGCCGCAATTGGGCAGCAACGCGGGGGCCGTTGAGCGACTTTGTCCCGCGGCCCCCACCTCCGGACGAGACCCCCGGCAGCCGCAGGAGGTCCCTCTCACGAGGTTGACGCCTGCAGACTCCGGCGACGCCCCTGCCACGCCAGTGGCAGCCCCAACCCCGATGGTTCGCGCCCGGAAGCCGCCCTACGCCGGTCCCGCGCCCAGTGCGCCCGACCGCGGGGGAGGTGATGAAGGCGCTCAACCCAACGACCGGCCCGTTTCTACGGGCCGCGTACCCATATTACCGCCCGTGGGCTCCGCCCAAAAGCGGTCTCCCCGCACGTGCGCTTCGCGCACGCGCGAGTCGAAAAAGACAGCAGCTGAATGCACAGCCTCAGAAACTTGTATTTTTACACATACGACGGTTCATATCATAGACAAAAATATTCGCCTCCTCGCACCTCGTTTCTGCTACGAGAGGGAAATATCAATTGGCAACCTGCAGTATTTATCCTGCCAATCCCACTGGCACCGGTCTAACGGTGGAACCAAAATACGAAGCCTCATAAGGGCTGACGCAAGTATCGTCGCACAATGTCCCAGGCCAACTATGTCATATTTTGTTGATATTTCTTCTGTTCTTGGCAGCCTTGGCTTGAGAGATATCGCGGATAAAATCGAAGAGTCATGGCTGCGCTAGTTTGGTAACGTATTGCGTAAGCCCCAGGGATACGTGGGGAATAGGTGCCTAAACCTGCCTGTATCAGGAAAGAGGTCCCGCGGGGGAGCCAAGAAACGATGGATTGGCATCGGCGAGTTGGACACGAGAGCTTGCGACGTAAGGATGCCGAAGATCGGCAAAGTCGAGAAAACAAAACAGGAAAACGGACTCTGGCAGCAGCCGGGATTAACCGCTCGGATATTGATGGTGATGGCTTAGTTTATCTGTTTACAATTCAAATGCCCTATGGCGGATGGGTACACGTACAGACCGACCATGAAAGCTTAGTTATAAACCAGTAGGATAGCCGAAACCTTTTTGGGTGATGACTTTATTTTCACATGATTGGGAAATTATCGGAATACTTATAGGTAATTCCGCTCCTAAATTGCAGTGAAATTGTCTTTACTATATCTAATGAATAAATCCATAATTTCACTAAAATTATGAATAAAAGTAGTAGGTATGTAATAGACAAAGTAGTAACTGACAGGTCTAGCCGAGATGAAGGGCCGCGGTGAATTTCTCTCTGACGATATATTGGACGCGAATTTTGTGAAATGCTTTGCCACAGTTCATACATTACAAGCGATCCTAGGGACAACCAGGGTCGAGATAATAGACTACTTTGTAATGCCAACATCGGCGTTCCAGAGGATCTATAGCGTATTCTGGATTTTCTGTACAATGATGTCCTTCATTAATGAAGAAGTGTTTTATTTCAGTACATTTTATCACAGAAATATCGTCTTGTATGCATTGTGCACATTTTGCGCATTGTTGCAATACATGTGCTATTTATTTAACTTGGTTCAGGTTAGATTTACTAACCGTGAGAAAAACGTACAGTTATACTTGATGCTGCAGAAAATAGATCGTTTGCTGAAATTGAATAATTTAAAATCTATGAATGATATTCAGCATTATTACAGTACACTTATTGTATTATGCGTATTCGTATTCTACTCTTGCGGTTATTTGTTTCGTGTTTTTAGTTTTATGAATAATCCAGCTATAATGCTGTTCTTATGTATGGCTCTTCTCACCTTGCACTTGGAGTTACTTTTGAGTGGCGGAATGATTTACTATTTGGGAATACGTTTGAGATTTTTAACTGAGGTGGCGAAGCTGAACATAATAATGAAGAAAGAGAACAAGATTCCAGGCGTTGATCACGAGAAATGGACAATCAAGGAACACTACAGGATTATTCCGAATGAGAATGATTATCGGGAAGGGTCTATGGGACTGGCTTCCTTCCTTATGTGCCTCAGACTCATCTTGAGAGCGTTTAAGAGTATCTCAGAGTTATTTCAGTTTCAGGTAAGAATAATTTAATTGTATACCTACATACATGCACTTTAGCGCAGTACCAGCGGAGCCTTCACATTACAGCGGAACAGCGCGGCTTACTCGCTAGCGACTGTCAAAGAGGATATAAACATTTGCGGCTCGGTAGCACTGCTGCTACGTGGCTGTCATATGTATGAATCGCGCTACTGAAAAGCTTATATGTAAAAGCGCTCTAAGAGTTCTGGAGTGGGTGAGGCATTGACGTACATCTGTTCCCTATATACTTTGCCTTTCTGCGTAGACCTGAACATACTATCGAAGACGGATCTATTGCTTATCTGCGATGTCACGGACAAGTCACGTAATCTAGGTGTTTTGGACCATCGTTAATTGTGACAATCTTGAAGTGAAGCAAATACGTACCTAAAGACATTGAAAGAAAAATACAGGGTTACCTAACCTTCATGTTTGAACAAATACTGCCCCAAAGAGACTCCGGGATATTGGAGTCTCTTTGGGGCAGTACATTAAATGAGACTTACTTGGTGTTGGATTCTATGATTTGATTACTTACTTGCGCAATAATAAACCGATAGCTCTAAATTTAGAAATAATAATTTGTTCGATACAGCACTGAGATTTGTAATAGATTCCAACTGTTACTATTAAACGAGCAATTATTGACCCGTACTTAATGTAATTGGTTTCTCGAATCGAATCAAAACAATTAGCTAGAGTATGTAAATTATCCATAATGGATTATGCAGTCGATTATTTGTGTTGTTATCCCCAAGCTAATGAAAATGTACCTACTTACAAAATTTCACGTTTTCAGGTTTTCAACACAGCGACACTCGTGTTCTTTTGGACATTTCTTGTTATTGAAGCTATCGTTATTGGCGCTGAAACCAAAGTAAGGGCCTGTTTAACCATCGCGCTTACAAACCGGACAGAAAATAATGCCCGTGTATCCGCATAGTCACCGAGTAGCAAAGTAAAGCAATATCCCTGCGTATAGCTCTATTAGGCATTAACTCAATTGAAAAAAGATAATAACTTCATACCTTGTTTATAAAAGCAAAACTTCTCAAATGAAATTTGGAAACATTTTCTTAATAGATTTGGAACATTCTGATCGTCTCGCGAAAACGCAACCCCTGCACTAAGCTGTTAATATTTCCCCAGTTATTCCCAACGGTGGTGATGGTAACGCTGGTGGTGTGGATCGTATTCCACTTCATACAGATCATGGCGCTGGTGATAACCGTGGACTGGTTCATGCAACAAGCCAACGGTCTGAAGGCGCTGTGTACTTTCGCTCTGTCTATATATTATGAAGGTACCTACTTGCTCTACCTGTCTGCTGGACAATATTTATTTCAGAAATGAAAATTTCGGAAATGATGAATACATATTAAGTTGACATTACTAACACTTACTAAGGTCGGTAATACGCTTTATGCTATAAAAATCAAGCTTTTATGTCAACACTTTTTCACTAATTCCAGGTCCAATATTCATAGGTGCGAAGGGCATTGTCAAGCTGCTGGAATACGATAAGCCATCCTTCACAGTGTACGGCATATTCAATCTAGACAAGATGTTCCCTCTAAAGATGTTAGGACTTATCACCAGTTATTGCTTGATTGTTCTTCAGTTCACATTTACATAAACATTTCATAAGATATTGTTATATATTTTGTAGATATATATTAAGTAGGTACCCATTAACCACGTCACATTATTATTGTAAAGGTAATAAATACATGTGCCATGTGTGATGTTGCAATTCAAACAAAAACAGAATCCCTGTTTCTAAATTATGAATGAAGCATTTAAATGGCCGCCATTTTTTGTGTGCTTGATTTAAGGGTTGTCACACACATCATCCATATTTCCATCATGAATTTATTATAAATAAATAAAAATTATTCTTATTAGACTTTTAATTCTTTGATGATAATTAGCACGATGTGGTCTCTACCGATCCACCGATACATCAACGTGGAATGTGTTTCTCATAATTATATGAGAAACAAGAGAGCCCTTTATTGAGAGGCCATTTTTGTATCACGCCTTTTGAAATGCCTGCTCATCTTCATGCCGCTTGACAAGTGGCACGATAATAATATGCTTGACCCCGCCAATTTTAGACTTGATCACGCCCATTGGCAGTACATCCATCCAAACTCCCCACACTGTCAGTTTGGCTCGACAAGCTTAATTTTGTTGTATTTTTGTTGAAAGTTGGTATATCACTATTCCACTTGGTTGGCATAAATGCAAAAACGTACTGATTTAGATAGCTTTCCAAACTTTATTAGGTCTGGATAAACCTAAAAAAATTGACAGGAGGAGGTGGATAGGTAAAAAACCTTCAAAAATGCGGATTTCGGATTCAGGATTTCAGACTACGGACTACGGACTTCGGATTCAGATTCAAAGCAAAGGCGCGAGTAGAAAAATCAACATACTATCTCGGTCTTCGGTAAACTTGGTGGTGACTTTGTACTTATCTGTCAATATTTTATTTGTTTTTTACTCGTTTCAAATGTTTATTCGTAGACAATTTTCTGACAGGATGTGGTACAATCTCTATAAATTATAGCAATAAGGGCCCTATTACACGAGGCCAGTTCCTGGGACTGGGCTAATCCATATGAAAATTTATAGGTACAAAAATATAGGGTTAAGTAAATTATTATCTACTAAGAAGGTGATCAGACAGTTTAATACGAGGATGATGAGATGTGTTCTATGTTATTTATATTAGGAGGAAGATTCGGACAATCGGTAAAAAGAAATATCGACATCGGTTATCGAGTGATGTCACATCACTAGAAAATAGCCATGTTGACCGGTCGCTGACAGTACTCATCATCATCTTGGCGTTATGTCCCGGTTGCCACCCCGCGCGGCGCGCGGTACTTGAAAGCCGCCTGCTCGGCGGTCACGGACAGTACTAAGTTGTTGATAACATTATGGTAACGTTACGTTTTAAGAGAGGTAGGGCATGCTGGGATATCCCACTCAAACCGGCTGGGGAAATAACTTAACCTTACAGAATACAGCAGTCAAACAACACTATTTTAATAGTGTTGTGTTTCTGCCGGTGAGTAAGGTTTCCAGTGCTCCATGGGAAACCGTGGCTTTGGCAGTGGAGGGGCCTAGCTATCATATTCGCTGTCACGTGGCTGAACGAGGGCGGTGTGTTGGCGCGGTGGTCAGCCCCTTTGCCTATTTGCTGCCAGAGCAACTTTTCCCCTTTAAAACTTTTAATTGCCCCCCCAAACATGGCCAAGAAAAGAACAAAAATTGTTTTAACAGCGGCAACCCCATCCACTCTGAAGGTGAACTTTTGCAATATTAGGGGTCTTCATAGCAATGTCAACGCAGTCCATGAACACCTTGAGACTGCGCAGTCTGAGGCTGCGCAGCCAGCCCTTCTTTTCCTGCCGGAGACACAGATATCCTGCCTGGCTGATACGACATATCTAACTCACCCCGGGTACAAGCTCGAGCATAATTTTGTGCATCGTGCCGGGGTGTGTATTTTCATTCGGGAGGATATCTGTTGCCACCGTTTACACGGCCTTGAAGACAGGGACCTGTCGATTATGTGGGTTCGTGTGGATTACGGTGGCCACACCCGTATCAACGCAGCACTATACAGGTCTCATGGCGGTGACTCGAACACGATGCGACTTTTTGAGCACCTGAAAGTGACGACTGATAAAGTCTTTAATCAGTATCCATCAGCTGAGTAAGTGGTTTTAGGAGATTTTAATGCCCACCATACGGAGTCGGTTCTCGGTCTACTAACTATGCGGGAAGGTCTGCTCACGAATTTGCTCTGGTCTATGGTCTCTCACAATTGATTCGCTCGCCAACTAGAATTCCAAATGTTGAGGACCGTACAATCTATTTGCTGGACCTTCTGCTGACTACGCGCCCCAGTGGGTACTCCATCTCCGTGGATGCGCCTCTTGGCTCGTCGGATCATTGCCTTGTGCGCACACAAGTGCCTTGTACACTAACCGACTCTCCCGGGCCCACCGAATGGCGTCGTGTCTGGCACTATAAGTTAGCAGACTGAGATGGATTGCGTGAATATTACGCGTCGTACCCATGGAGGCAGCTATGCTTTGCATCGGATGATACCTGTGCCACTGCGTCGCCGAGACCATCTTAGCGGGTATGGACTGCTTCATTCCTAACCCGCTAGTGGCTGCTGGTTCATGGAGACGACCGTGGTGTAATCGGCCATGCAGAGATGCTCGACGAGCGAAGCAATCTGCGTACGAAGCTTGGACCACTGCTCGTCTCAATCGGGATCCGAATATTGCTGACGCAAAGCGGAAGTTAAATGCTGCCTCGAGGAACAGCAAGAGAGCGATCGCTAGAGCAAAGTTCGGCTTCGTAGCAGAATTGGCGAGCGACTCACAAGCTACCCCTCTGGTAGCCGGGCTTTCTGGTCGCTCGCCAAAGCAGCTGAAGGAAACTTTAGTCAGTCGTCCTTTCCACCACTGCGTAAACCTGACGGTACCCTGGCCCACAGTGCAATAGAGAAAGTCAATCTACTAGGTGCTCTCTTTGCCTCAAACTCGACACTGAATGAAGGAGAATGTGCGGCAAATCAATGCCGGAAATATCCTTTTCTCAGCGAAAGGTACGACAGGCTCTGCTTTCTCTAGATGTTCGAAAGTTGAGTGGGCCTGATGGTATTCCACCGGTAGTGCTTAAAGTGTGTGCTCCCAAATTGTGTCCGGTACTAACGCGCCTCTTTGCACTCTCATAGTCCACTGGGATAGTCCCGTCTTCATAGAAGACTGCCCACGTGCACCCTGTGCCCAAAAAGGGCAAAATTACAGGCCAATCGCTATTACCTCCCTTCTCTTTAAGGTGATGGAGCGAGTTATAAACGCACAGCTCTTTGGTTACCTAGAAGACCACGATCTCTTGAGCGACCGTCAATATGGGTTCCGACATTGTCGCTCAACGGGCGATCTTCTAGTGTACCTAACACACCGTTGGGCTTTAGCTGTTGAGAGTCAAGGTGAGGCACTGGCTGTTGGCCTAGATATAGCGAAGGCGTTCGATCGGGTCTAGCATAGGTTGCTCCGATAGCTTGGACATTAATGCTGGTGTCCCGCAAGGCTCGGTGCTGTCTCCAACTCTGCTCCTCCTTTATATCAATGATATGCTATCCAATGACAGCATTCATTGCTATGCGGATGACAGTACTGGAGACGCCATTTATACGGGTCGTGCGAATATCCCTCGTGCCATAGTGGAGGAAAGTCGCGAAGTACTTGTGTCTAAAATCGAGAGTACTTTATCTAGAATCTCCGATTGGGGACAACTTCAACCCCACTAAGACACAAGTATGCGCGTTCACCGCCAAGAAAACTCCATTCGTTGTAGCTCCTCAGTTCCAGGATACACCGCTTACCATCTCTAAGAGCATACATATCCTAGGTATCGACATCTCCAGTGACGTCCAGTTTCGCAGTCATTTGGAAGAAAAGGTCAAGCTCGCATCTGAAAAGCTGGGTGTGCTTAACAGATCAAAGCGATACTTCACGCCGGGGCAACGGCTTCTCCTTAACAAGGCTCAAGTCAGACCCCATCTGGAGTATTGCTCTCATCTATGGGCGGGAGCACCGGCATATCAGCTTGGTCCTTGTGACTCGATTCAAAAGCGCGCTGTGAGAATTGTCGATGATACCATGCTCACAAGTGGTATTGAGCCGCTGAGCCAGCGGAGGGATTTCTCTCCCTTTGTGTGTTCTACTGCTTGTACAACGGTGTTTGTTCTGAAGAACTGTTTGACATGATGCCTACAGCTACATTCTATCATCGCACCGCTCGCCATCGACAGGGAGTTCATCCTCACACCTTGGAGCCAAATTGGTCGCGAACTGTGCGGTTCCAAACGAACTTTCTCCCACGCACACTAAGGTTGTGGAATGAACTACCTGGAGAGGTTTTCCCTGGAGAGTACAACATGGAGTTCTTCAAGAAAGGGATTAAAAGGTTTTTACGAGGTTCCTGATGAACATAATCCATGCCCAATTATTAAAATTTAAGCTCCAATAAATCCTCATCTATTTATAGTTATAATTCCACCAATTACTATTCTTATATGAGATATGAAATGAAAATGAAAATAAATGAAAATGAAAAAGTATTTATTGAATTAGGATTACGTTAATTAATCTCTTTTCAAAAGTCAAAAATCTAACGGAAAACAAAGGGAAGTTAAGCGAGCTCATCTAGGTAGGGGTGACGCATGCAGACCGATCAGCGCGTACGAGGGCTTACTCCGGCGAGACACCGGGCACCGATACGCGTCACGCACATAACCGCCTAGGCGAATCATGTGCGGCGCGCGCCCGGCCCTAGGCAGCCCGCCGGTGCTCACACCCGCACGAGCCAGCCGGCCTACCCGCGTCGCCCCCTGAGCTCGAAACAAATAAGTAAAAAGAATGTCGTCTGTCTGTCAGTATGCTGTCAGGATACTGAAGAACATTAAATAATTACTTTTAATTATTATTTAAACCATTTGTAATAATTTATATATATAAATAATATTAAAAATAAGCTAAATTAAGCTTTAGGGTTCATATCCCAAATACCCCAATTTTTTTTTTAAATTAAATTGCCTGATTAAAGAATTATTCTGATAGGATAAATTATGTAGAGATTATCTACCTTTATTATACTTTATAGAATTAAACTATATCTAATAATATCAAAAATTATTGTGCTTCTTACACTAAAATATATTATATAAAGAATTTTTAATTCTTAAAAAATTATTTTCATTTTTTTAATTTTTTATTCTAATTGAACATCGGGTATTGCAAACGTCCATAGGCTGCGGTGACTGCTTGCCATCACGCAGGCCGCAAGCTTGTTTGCCACCTTAGCGGTATAAAAAAAACGTAGGTACTGCTATGATGTCCGAATTCGAAACTCAGAATCCGAATCCGGAATCCGAAATCAGAAATCTACGACGATCGTATCACGAATGTATCGATTTGAAATCGAATCTACTGCCTCAGATACAAACAAAAACAATAGCAATTATGCTGATAACAAAACTGAAATTCGGAATATTTACGTAAAAAACATATAGAAAATAATCATATACGCATATGTAATTAATAGTTACAATATTTCTATATTCTTGTACTATTACTGCTGTCAATGCTACGTAAGTATAAGTAATGCTTAGCATTGACAGGAGTAATATTTTTTGTCTTATTAACTCCACAATGATAACAATCACATCGGTTTATTAAATTGAAAGTAACCGCCGTAATTTATTAAGTTCTAACTTTCATTTTATAACTTTTATAAGCTATGAACATGTCATTGTGGTTAGGTTAAGTATTTTAAATAACTATTGCGACGAAAGTTTAAGATCAAAGTTTAAAGTTTATTCGACAAAAGTTTTGATTTCTCGTTAATTTAGTTACCAGCCGAAAAGTGACATTCAAACATTTTATTCTGATCAAGTATAACAGCAAAAGATGTCAAGATCCGAATATCTATCCGAGGATATACTAGAGGAAGATTTTTTAAAAGTATTTCAGACTTTCCACTGGATACAATATATTCTGGGGTCATGTCGAGTGAACGCATATGATCGGTTCGTGACAGCACCCACGTTTTACCAGAAATTATATACCATAATTTGTATCTTCCCTTTATTATTAGGGATGACGGTAGGACTGTGGCACAATGTGAATTTCTATAGCTCCTACCCTAGTATAACTTTCCTAATGTTATGCGGAGGTATTACATTAGCCGTCGCAAATGTGGCTAATGCAATCCATCTGCGTTTCTTTAACAACAGTGCTAACGTTAACTTTATAATTAAAATGCAAAATGTTGACAAAATCTTGGGCTTCGGCAACAATAATTACTTAAATAATACTCTAAGAACAGCAAACAACGCTACAATAGCCACAATAGGTATCATATTTATAATTGCCTTTATAATATCGCTCGCTGGAGGAATAGTAGCAACTGCTTCATTTTTTGGCTTTGTTTTGACTACCTCAGTTATGATGGCAGAAATAACACACTGCGCAAACCTCTCAATATATTTCTACCTAAGAATAAAATTTATCAACAGTATAATTTTTAACTTCCTCGAACCTAAACAAAGTCATAAAGAACCAGATAGAAGGCAGACATTTATAACAAACACAATGATGAGATCGCTCACCGCGAAAACTCACAATTTCGCTGTTAACGATACTGTCAAATATTTAAACGTAATATTTGATTGCTTTAATGATTACCAAAAACTTTATGCGTTTGAGGTAAATATACCTATTACCTAACAGCATTGAATAAATACAGCACGAACAACATGTGAAGTGACACTTCATCATCATCGGTCTAGCGCTTATCCCGGCCACTGCCAGGGTCTTTTCCGCTGTTAAGTGACACTTATTGCACTGATATTATTACAAACTTACAGGGTGCGCCTCTCGAAGTGTTATCATTACAAATGATACGTTTCGAACGGATAACAGCATTGAATATGTCTTGAAAAATTCACTCGCTGCACGAATGCGGTCTGATGGTATTTTGTCCCGTTCTCGTCAAACAGCGATAATTTGGCCTCACGAATTTGGGAAAATCCATTGGGTTTAGGTCTGGGTAATAACGTGGCCATTGTTGGATATTCGCGAGGACACAATTTTTCCAATTATCCTACGACATATATAATACATCAGTTAAACACTAACCAATACTCATCAGAGCACCATCAAGTGAGGGAAAACATTGTGGTGAAATCGGCACATTCAGGCGACTGAATGTGTAACTATGATTCAATCTGGTCAGGTTCCCCTTGTTAACAGATTGACGGAGGTCAGAGGGCAGTCGCTCTACTTTACCTGTGCACCTGATCTGCCAAATCCTGTATCATGGATAAAGCGGTCCCCGGGCCCTCGCGCGGGAGACCACACCGGGACATTAACGCCAAAATGAGTATTTTTATTAATGTTTCATTTGCATTCCTACAGGTATTTATGTTATTCCTAACATGTATGATAATGAATATCGTTAGTATCGCGTATCTGATTGAAACTGTTAAAAATCATGTAAGTGAATAAAATACACTGCCACAATTTTACAATAGATACTACGGTCGCGTTCATAAGTGCATGACCATTTATAGAAAAAAAAAAATTTTTTTACTACTGCCTCATACAGGATATTAGGTAGGTACATTCTTAAACGACTTCGTTTAGTAATGTTAATACTACGTATAACATAGAATTTTTTTTTGTGTCATACGGTAGGCAAACAGGCAAGCGGGCCACCTGATTGAAAGTGGTCACCACTGCCTATAGACATTAGTAACACCGAGAGTATCGCCAATGCGTTGCCCACCTCTATAACACGTTACTCTGGCAGCAAAAAGGCAAATGTCCCTCCACTGCCAAAGCCACGGTTCCCCGAATTCCCACCCCATGGAGAACTGGAAACCTTACTAACCGGCAGAAACACAATACTATTCAAAAGCTTATTGTTTAGCTGCGGTATTCTGTAAGGAGGAGGTACGTTCCCAGTCGGGCGGCTCCAATTCGAACGGGATACCCCGCTATGCCCTACCTCTCTTAAAGAATTGGCTGATAGAAGTGTCTATTAGCTGTCCCTTAGGCACCAATAACTCATTCTTTAACTGCAAATTTTAATAAATTTAATAAATAGAAAATTTCTGTAATGACTTTCCATGCTTTGTCTTATAAATTAAAATTAAAATACTGTTTGATAATACAGCCTTAAAATTAAATTTTAATTTTATTAATAATGTATGGTATGTATAAATTCAGGGAGCAAGGGTGGTCGAGCGTTAGAGTATACGACTCGTAAGCCAGAGGTCCCGGGTTCGAATCCCACTGCGGCCATGTACCAATGACTGTTTTCTGAGTTATGTACATTACTTGAATACTAACCGATACTCTTACGGTGAGGGAAAACATCGTGATGAAACATGCATATTCAGGCGACTGGATGTTTAACCATGATCCAATCTGGTCAGGTTCCCCTGGTAGCAGGGTATGGAGGTCAGATGGCAGTCGCTCCACTGTAATTACCTAACCTGCCAAATCCTGGATTATTTATTTTATTTAATGGTATGTATAAATTTAACGATCTTAATATATATATTTTTTTAATATTTTCTATTTCATTTCCTTTCGAACAGTATACTACATGCTATACAACCTTTTAACAGGTGTACAGGAATATGTATTTTAAGTGTTCATGCACTATGAACGCGATCGTGGGTACATAACCTTGAGTGAGAGAGCTAATTAATTCTTAAAGCCCTAAATTCCATTTCAGATATACTTTTTTGAAGAACTGATTGTCCTTGTCGTTTTCGATCTCTTGATATTTATGAATCTGACGTTACTATGTTTGCGTTGCCAAGCTATTTATGGACAAATAAAAGAAACAAAAAAATTGTGCGTCATTGTAATATCACAAAATGTCGAAGGTAAATATCTATTATCCTAAGTTGAATTTTCGAAATTAGATAAATAGAATATTGACAAGAACACTGGTGTTCTTCTGCTTTTGACTCAATCATAATATTCTGGACACATTCTACGACCCGAGTTCTCTTCAAGAGAAACCAAACGAGCTCAAACTCAGTTGGGTATTATTATAAACAGTTATACTGTATATGTATTACTGAACTCCTCGTTAAGATAAATTAAACAAGCTCAAGCTCTGTGGGATCTATAGCTTTATTGATAATAGGTTCCTATGGTTACATTCCGACTCCATCATCAGACTCAGTTACATTTACGAATAGAGTCCTTGTCAAGATGAATCGAAGAAGTAGCATTAGCATTGAGTAGTATTGCGGAATTTCAGTCACCTTTCAGTCTCCCTTCCGTCTCCATCATCAGACCCTGGGCACCATCTAGGAAAAAATTCAATTCCATTATCAATACAAACAAACCCAAACTCAATAATGCATGGTTTTCATGTAAATACGTTCCTGTGCCCACCTTCGCATCAAACCCGAATTCAAACGTTATCATCATAGCAGTGATAGGTACTATGTAAATATAGAGTACTCGTAAAACAAATCCTTTCCAAAATCGATAAGGATGTTTTGTTTTATAACAGAGCCTCTATCGGTACATTCCGTCTCCTTCATCAGATTTTACTTTACATTGTGTTTCAGCTCAATCGAGCACCGGGCATTGGGTCAAACTTAATTTGCAAACTTTCAATTTTTACATAATTCTACTTTCAATTATTACATACACATACGAACATTGCAAGGTGGTAGAAACAAATCAAAAGCTATTTAGAGAAGTAACTTAAACGAAACTACTTAGATATGAAAAAACATGTATAAAACTCAACAATGACGTTATAGGTAACCAATGAGGAGTTTTCCAGTAGGTATTGTCAGTTGGTTACAAAAAGCTTCAATGGATGGATGGCGCTCCTACAATTTTGGTAATCTTTTTATAAGCTGTATGATGGTGGCAGTGATTTCATGCAGCCAACTACTACTAAACTTAAAAATCAATAGTTTATTAATATAAACATAACTGTTAAAGATTTAACGAAATGTACAAAGAAATATTTATATCAGTTGGCACAATGTTCCTTTATTATTACAACCTCTAAAATGGTTGAAAGCTATTGACAAATACAATATTATCCAATACAACGTACCCATTGTTTACACCTCTTTGCTAAGAAACTATTTCAAGCGATTATCAATTACCAAAATTGTCGGAGCGCCATCTAGTGAGTTGTTAGGAATGCTTTAGATACCTATTGGAAAACTGCTCATTAATCAAATCTGTTAATCATTGAACCAATTATTGTTCTGCTATTAATACTGCGTACCCAGCCTACTTACATTAGACATTAGTACTTTTTACCCAGATGAAAAGCTTGTGTTTAACAATATACAAATTTCATTACATCCACTTATTCTATAAGTTTGTCCGCAGGTCCCATATATTCAAAAGGCAAACACATGTTACAGCTGATCGAGGAAGCAGCGCCACGATTCTCGGTATACGATATGTGGCGGATAGACGCCAGACTCGTCATCATTGTGTTAAACATTATATTGACTATCGTTGTGATCATACTGCAATTCGCTTTTCTCTAGTCAGATTTAATTACGAATAAAATAACATAAATGAATAAAGTTATTTATTAAATAACTAATACCTAAAAAGCTTCATATCCTACTAGTAAACAGGAAAGTTTGGAAGCAATATTTGATACTAACTAAACGATTTTGATATAGTTTGAAGTGGTGGAAATTGAAATTATTTCCCACGCTATATTTATGCGCGAGACGCCATCGCCGGAAGGCAGTCAATAATATTTCTTTATCAGAGTTACAAATCGCTATATCTATAGCGATTAGTAACTACCCAAAACAGATAATTGCAAACCATTACTTAAGCTAATTTGAAAATAGGATCCTTCGTTGATTTAAGGACATTTAGGGCGGCTTGTACCAAATTCTTAAACGCATTTAAGTTAATACTTCAACAAAAAACTTCATACAAAAAAATCGTCATACGTCATTCTCAAGCGTGTTTTAGAATTTAGTGCAAGCCAGGCTTAATGACTAAAGATTCGTGTTGTACTGTGAATCTCTTTTCATACGTTAAAATTTTTATATCAATATATAGCTTTAATAATAATAATTTTCAAATACTATTTGAAAATACTGCATTATAGGGTTAGTTGTACTTGGCATTTCAGATTAAGCTCGATAAATATCATATTTTACACATTTATATACTTACCTAATCTAATTAAGCTTGTCTCACTGATACTAAATACCTTCATCATACACTAGTGGACCCGGTGCGACTTCGTTCGCGTACACCTATCTACCCCTACCTACGTTTTTTTCAAGGCATTAACATATTTCATTATACAAAAGGTTTTCTAATTAAAATGTTTAAGTACTTAAAATGTGGTGTTATTAATTTACTTACCTTAAATAAAAAAGTATTCGGAAAATTCGTTATTTTATAGTATTCGAAATATTCGAATACCAATAAACAGATCTTGGCGTTAATTTCCGGTACAGTCCTCGCGTACGAGGACCCGGGGTGCGCATTGACCATGATCCAGGATTTGTCAGATCAGATAATTACAGCGGAGCGATTACCTTCTTACTTCCAAGACCCTTATATCAGGGGAACCTAACCAGATTGGATCATGGTTACACATTTCAGCCTCTAGAATAGTGAAGGTTTCATCACGATGTTTTCCCTCACCCTAAAGGGCATCGGCTAGCATTCAATAATACATAACAGAAAATATCATCGGTACATGGCCGCAATGGGATTCGAACCCGGTACCTTACGCTTACAAGTCAGATACCGCCACTTGGCCATCGACGTTCCTATGAAAATATTCGAATACCAATATCGAGCGAATACTGCATGGCCTACATATGATTTAGAAAAAGGGATTCTGTACAAAACTTCATCTAATTCCGTTTCGTCGTTTTTACGTTCAAACAGACAGATAAAGAAAAAATTTATAAATTGTCGTAACGTATTCAGTTTTTTTCGATTGTCTGCAATGTTTTTGGTTTCAAACAGGGGGTTTGTCTTTACGATAATAATATAATTATGTACCTTTATGTATGTATGTCTTAATATCAATGTCAATTAATTAATTAAATTTATCAATAATCTATAATACATATCCGTTTTAGGCCTTCCCCTATATTTTGCATGTGCCTATTTACGTCTTTATCTCTATACATCTCTATACGTCTTTATCTCTATACATCATGTGCCGGGGGCGAAAACGGGGTTTAAACGCGAAGATGATGATAATTATTTTTAAATAATATTCTTAATATAAAATTAAATTCTAAAGATAGTTCAAAATATTTTATTAAATTAGGTATTTATGTACGTACCGTCACAAATTTTTGCCAACACAGAAACAGATAACTTCTTCGTTTTGGATACCTCACTGTTAAAATATTGACTGCGAATACAGAGGAAGAACGCATTGCTCACCCCGATTATCATGAAGGTTATCATGATCGATAATTCTTAATAATAATTAATAATCGATAATTCTTCAACTCTGGTAATCTGAAATTATTGATTTAACACTTCGTGTTGTCACTTCATGATGGAACTCCATTATTATGAATTAAATCACTTTTTGTACACTAGTTCCACTTTATTATACAATTTTATTAAATTGCTTCCGGTTTCGAATTACTCATCTTCAGGCAATTATTTTATATTTTGTTTACAAGCTATATTAAGCTAGTGTACAAAAAGTGATTTAATTCATGAAATTAATGAGTTTCTTTACTATTTTGGGATTCTTCATTATGTTTCAATGTGCCACCATACTTACGTTATATTTTGTCAGTAGAACTCCATACTCAAGACTCAATAGCGATAGTATAACATAGTCAATGAAGAATTGAAGTACCTAAAACAACGTTCTAGATTTATGTGTGTTCTTCATATAGCAGAGTTCTTAAAATTAACAGATAGAAATGAGTTACCTGAAATATGTACAAATTTTGATAGTGGATGAAATAATCAATTATCTGTTTCAAATATTTGTCCGTGCTACTTGTAGCAAAATCGTGTTTTTCACCCAGTAAAGAGAGACCTACATGTCCTAAGCGCATTTTTTTCCTAGCCTTTGTAGGTTTTAAGTGATTTATAATTATGGAATTTATAAACTTAATTCTCATAGTGAAGTATATCCTCATGTTAGCACAGTAACTTATCTCGAATTCAAAGACGATGAATGTTCCAATGAAAATCAGGAATCCAATAGTGGTGAGTATTCCTCTGTTTCCGAACATGAAGAAAATCAGCAAGACTACTATTAAAACATTAAGTATGACTACGGTTTCATTGTTTGTTCTTCTCAAAATTTTATTTAAGTGTTTTTACCATCAATCTTCATTATTCTGTCTGTTTCCTGCATTTTGATGTACAACTACACGTTTTGGACGTGGTTCGTAAAGCGTACGTAAATCATATTGCACAAATAAGTCAATAGAACAACCGCGAAACAGGCGTTACCAATGTACATCAATTTTGTTCGAGATTCTTCTCCAGTTGTGATTAACATTAATGAATAAGCTATTCCAATGGCAGTAAGAGGCACAAGATATATATCTGTTGGGTTAATTTAGCTTGTATTTTTTTAATATTTTCGTACAAATGATTATTATAACAATGCGAACTGAAATAGCACCACCGTATACGTGGTCGTAATTCCAAAGATGGTCATGGGCAGGCTGACGCTCAACTTGAAGATATTGAATATGACCAAATCGGCTTTCACATCTAGCAACGGTAATATTTTCTTGTTTCCGGTGTTCCCTGACAAAATAATTGAGAAGTGGTATAGTTTTTCAAAGGACGTGGCATTCAAATGTGATATGAATACCAAATGACTTAAACGATTCCTTTAAAGAAAGCTATGAAAAAACATAAAATGCATAAATAAATATGTCAAAGAAACCTACTTGCTTTATAGAGTAAGATTCTAATATGATAAGCCCATTAAGATGATTAGGAATTTGGGTAAGCGTCATTTATTAGACTCCATGAAAATGTTATAGGTATATAAGTACTTTTGATAATAGAGCATGATCATAATCGCTATAATTTGCTTTTGATGGACTCGAACGTCGTCTGTTGGATTAATAGACGCCATAATACCTATCGATTAAAGTACACCTACTTACATTGATTAACAAAACATAAGAGTGGTACCTACAATAAATGTTCATATATGTTCCTGGACTTTGGTGGGAATAAATTAGTGCCTATAATGAATAACACCTCTATCAATTAATAAAGTTATGTAACTTTATGTATGTAAGTACTTACCCGGTTCCAATGGAGTCATGACTCGCATGCAAGGTTTTCTTATGTCTTTTAGATTGGAGTCCATCTGATCAGATGCAATGCAGACGATTGTAAGTAAGATGAGCATCGAGATTAGTATGGGAAGCAAATGTAATCCAGCGTGAAAACTCGCGGAGGTCTAAACAAACACAATAGTGGGTAAAAATAAACTACAGCGGAGAGTATATACGGAGAGTATATAAGATACGTCATGTCATTGTCATGCGGTAACATTTCAAGACACTGTACCTACTTAAGCCTGCAAATACCATACCTGATCTACAATTGAAGTCAGAACACTTAGTAAATCCCAAATCATCAGTTGGAATACAAAGGATCAAACCTGTAAATTCAAATAAATGAAAATTCGCATAGAATTTAGTTCTTCCTTGACTACCGGGCGTGCATTTTTACTTATCACAAATTTATATAAAAAATAATAATCATCTTGGCGTTAATGTCCCGGTTGTGCTCTCGTATACGAAGGCCTGGGGTCCGCCGTGCCCATGATCCAGGATTTGGCAGGTCAGGTAATTACAGTGGAGCGACTGCCATCTGACCTCCATGGCCCTGCTACCAGGGGAACCTGACTAGATTGGATCATGGTTACACATCCAGTCGCCTGAATGTGCGGTTTCATGACGATGTTTTCTCTCACCGTAAGAGCATCGGTTAGTATTCAACAAATGTACATAACTCAGAAAACAGTAATTGGTACATGGCCGGAGCGGGATTCGAACCCGGGACCTCTGGCTTACGAGTAGGATACACTAACCGCTCGGCCACCGACGCTCTTTTACCACAAATTGATATACCTATACCAAATCCGACAAAGCATCGACAATGCATTCCAGTGCTAATATCACATGACTGTACACTTTCTCCTCAAGGAATGAGCAGTTTTCCAATAGGTATCTAAAGCATTCCTAACCACTCACTAGATGGCGCCCCGACAATTTTGGTAATTGATAATCGCTTAAAATAGGTTCTTAGCAAACAGGATATAAACACTGGGTACGTTGTATTGGATTATATTGTATTTGTCAATAGTTTTCAACCATTTTAGAAGTTGTAATAATAATGGAACATAGTGCCAACTTCTATAAATATTTCTTTTTACACTTCGTTCAACCTTAAACAGTTATGTTTATATTAATAATTTTTTTATTTTTAAGTTTAGTATTAATTGGCTGCATGAAATCACTGCCACCATCATACAGATTATAAAAAGATTACCAAAATTGTAGGAGCGCCATCTATTGATGCTTTTTGAAACCAATCGACAATACCTACTGGAAAACTCCTCATTGTTGCTGTGTGCTCGTCCAATAAAATTCTCTCAATTTATCAAGTCCCTGTTTGGACGAATTGGCTTCATTTTCCAATATGTTTTTGACTGATACCAGCCGCATATTCAAGTAGCACATTTTAATGAATAACAGGGTTATTTGCGTGTATGTTCCGACCAACGGTATTAGCGCGTAGAAGATAAACGGCCCGTACTGTAGCATTATCATCTTCTAGTAAACAAATACCCATAAAACACATGTGCCTATATTTACTAAGGATAGTGCAAAAGATCTTGACAACAATACGCAATATATTTTTTGCTGTCGTTGGTTGGAAATTATATAATATAATAAAATATATTTATGCAGGAAAGATTTGTACAAAAACAGTGTTACAGTGGGTTCACTTAGTGTAGATTGCTAAGACTATTTGCACAAATTTATTTTTATACCCTGAGATCCAAACTAGGCAATAGCCTGTATCTTGGATGTCAGTGTTCTGCCGTAGAAGCTATTTAATGACTTTAATTTAAACAACCACATATACTTATAGAGTTATGTCACAAATGTATGTACTCAAAAACGAATTGCCGCTCGACCCGCTGAAGTTTATAGAAAACTAACAGAAGGTCCACTCCCGTCGTCATCGAAAATTATTACCTAAACTTGCCGACTCACTAGGGTTGCTACTGTATTTATTCTTTTAAATATCGTTCACAATAACATGTCCCTTGTAAAGGACCAATATCTAATCCTTGACATAATGTGATCATAATTGCTTCCCAAGCTGTTCAGGTTGTGTACAAGTGCTTCAGACATTATGCCTTTATTAGGCGTAATAATTCGCCACCTGTTTAAATCATCAGACCCTGAGAATAACCTTTTCCTGACCTGGGATCTGGACCACTTCCAGATAATTCATACCCATGTAAATTTATGAAAATGCAATATTATGTTATTAGTCAGTTGATCTTATGATGGAAAGGGAAGGTGGTCGGCGACTTTTTTTAATATTAGACTAGACAGGCTTTTCCGACTAGAAACCATTAAGGTGACTATTACGGTTTCTTATTCTTTTAAAATCTGTCACGTGGTGCCAGAAACTGTTCAACTATTCTTTGGGTCTCTAGCGGAAGACCTTGGTCAAACTCGCTTTACCATCGGCATTAGAACTCGTGTCGATGCTGAAGTTTGACTAGCCTCAAAGTCTGAAATGGTCACCCATCAGTTCTTGGACTCTGCGTGCGGTCCTTGTATGTTATTAAGTAACCCTAGTTACGTACAAGTACTTTTATTTTATCAATAAAAATATCGTTTAAGTAAATTATATTCAATTTAAGACGACACTACAACGAATTCACGCGTTAACAATCGCGGCCGAGCACTGATTGAAACTGCATGAGAATGCCTGTAAACGTAACGTCAATGTGTGAGTGACGGAAATGACGCATTGTTTCCAGCGGACCTTCTGCTTGGCGCGGGCCGTTCTTTATTTTGTGGCCGTTCTTTATACCAACTAGTTACAATTCAATTCAAATCATTTATTTCAGAATAATTATTCCATAATTTGTTAGTAAATGAACAATATTGCTTAAGCTATGTTAGTAGATCATTTTCAGATGTCACATTCACATTAATAAAATTATATAAAATTCGAATTATTCATTTCACACTTATTCCGATGTCAAGTAAAAAATAATAAAAAATACCATGTCAAAATAAATGTCAAATAAATAATTCAATGTCAACCTTAACCTACTAGCAGTGATGTCCAGTGGCTGGCCATGGGGCACCCGTACCTATCCTCAAACGCCCTCAGGATGGTGTTGGTGCCGCCGCACACCCTAACCATAAGGGAAGCAACTTTTTTCCTCATGATAGCGGGAAACCCGTCAGTGCGCGCCGCGGCAAACATGGCGGAAGCACTACAGAAGCGCGGCAGTCCCAACAGCATCCTGAACGCGTTATTATACTGGACTCGTAGCGCGCTGTATGTCTTCCGTGTATATCTCACCCACAGGCTGCTCGTATAAAATGATTGACAGTACGCCTTAAACAGGGTGATTTTTACGTCTTCTGTACATCGAGCAAACCTGCGGGCGATCATATTACTTCGGACAGCCAGCGCTCTACGTTCCCTCTCAATGTCCAGGTCGTCCGTCATGTCCTCCGTCACGATGTGTCCCAGGTATTTGAACCGTTTGACTCTCGTCAAAGGGGTTCCGTACAGCCTGATCGGCGGCACGTCTTTGGGAGAGCTACTGCCTGCGGCGAAGACTAAGAGCTCACTCTTTTTGGTGTTGTAAAGCAACCCATGAGTTTCGGCATAAGTTTCGCACACTTGCAGCAGCTTCCTGAGAGCACTGACCGACGGGCTCAGCAGCACCATATCATCCGCGTAGCTGATGCTATTGACATTGACGCCATGTATAGAGCATCCCGCATGCATGCTGGTGAGCCCGCGAATCAGATGGTCCATGTACAGGTTGAAGAGCTTCGGAGACGTCAGCCCCCCCTGCCTCACGCCGCACTCCAGCCTGTACTCATCCGAGCGCTTCTCCGCCCACCGTACATAGTTTACCTGGTTCTCATACCAGAACCTAAATATACCTATAAGCTCAGACGGAAGATGTATCCTCTCCAACTTGTTCCACAAAACCGGATAAGACACCAAATCGAAGGCCTTCGAGAGATCTAAAAAGCACGCGTATACTGGCGTGCTACGGTCGGTATAGTATCTGACGGTGCGCTTGAGGGCCATGATAGCACTTTCAGTGGACAATCCAGACCTAAAACCAAACTGAGCGTCATGGAGGTTCATGCACTTGTCCAGATGCCTATCAAGCACACCATCCAGCACCTTGGCAATGACAGTAGCCAACGATATGGGTCTATAGTTGGTTTTATCAGCTACATCTCCCGTCCTGTTCTTAACAATAGGCACCACAATTGTCTTCATCAAATCCGGGGGTAAGTACGAGTGCCGCAGGCACAGATTAAAAAGCAGTGCCAGTACTCGAGGTAAGTGAGCCCCCGCGTGTCTGAGGTGCTCCACACTAAGCCCATCATGCCCTGGAGACTTTCCCCTGGACATCTGTGTGACCACACTCCGCACCTCGTGAGCTGTGATTAGTGTCGGTAAGCAGTTACGGCTCCCGGTCTCGCGTTCCCCACTCACAGACTCAACGTGCCCCACGGGTCGTGCAGTCACACGAAAATGATCCTTAAATAGGTTCGCGATGGCTTCGGGCTCACCCACCCCCTCGACACTCACGGGCAGTCTAGGCCTACCGTTCAGCTTTCCTACGCCTTGCCAAAATTTATCAAAGCGTTTTTTACAATGGCTTGTTGCTAACATATTCATTTTTATTTGATCTGCATGTTTAATACACCAACTTAACTGAGATTTAAAGTGCCTTCTACTACTACACATTTTGTCATAATACTCCCCATATCTTGGCCTGCCATACATAGACCACATCTCAAAGTCACGCCTAGCCTGCCCGTGAGCATCCCTGACGTGCTTATTCCACCCCGTTACATACCGTTTTCTAGTTTTAGAGTGTTTACAACGTGTACCTGTCATCACTGCCGCCTCAGATAATATTTTAACAATGTCAAGATACATTTTATTAATAATGGATTGATGGTCAATATTTTTACACATACAGTCACAACAATTAGTAAATTGCACAGGAAAATCGATCGAACTTAATTCTTTATGACAAATATTTTTAAAATTATTACACTGAATATTATCCCTCTCCCCCCATACTATATTATTTTGTACTGTGCTACAAGTTTGGCGTATATTACATTTTAAAATATTGCACTCAATATGTAATGGAAAGTGATCAGACGAATAAACATCATAAGACACATGCACATCTCTGACTGTCTCCCACGCAGACTTAGTGACAAGGCAGTGATCCAACCATCGTTTGCAACCGTGTGCTTCGCTTATGAACGTAAATGTATCCGAATCACAGCCCAGCCCCTCCAAATCAGCGCAGTGCCAGCTTTGCTCCGTACAAAAGGATAAGAGTTCCATACCAAACAGATGTCCAGGATGGGCGTTAAAATCGCCCAAAACGTAAACACAATCCTCCCCTGCACTTTCGATAATAGCACTGATCGCACTCATGCAGTCCGTGAACAGAGGTAAGTTCTCTGTAGTGTCCGTAGGCATGTATACACTCATCACTATGAAAGACCTTTCACTGGAGCACACTTTAATAGCACATAGCCTCTCATTTCCACACTGCATAACGGTGACGTTGGAGAAGGCGGCCCTGCGCCACAGCAGCGCCACCCCGCCGTGCGGCCGGCCGCGCAGCAGCCCGGCGCCCGCGTCCACGGCGGACACGCCCGCCGCGCTGAACTCCTCGGCCACGTCCTCCAGCAGCGGGATGTCGTGCGGCAACAGCCAAGTCTCCTGCAGTGCTATTATGTCAGCTTCCTTGCACATTCTTCGCACACTTTCCATAGAAGTCTTTACATTTTTACAATTGAAAGTGATGAGTCTTAAATTTGTTTTATCCATCACTGTTTCTTGTAGTTGCTGGTTTCACTCTCCTCACGAAAGTTAATAAAATGTCTGAACTTAATTCCCGGTGGCCACAGCTTTTCATCAAGAAAAAGTGCTAATTCACTCTTGTTTACAAGAATTTGTAAGAAGCATATCCTTTTTCTCGTCTCATACGCAGCCTGTATAAGGAAACCCCGACCCCAGTTTTAGTGTAGATGTAGGATTTTACATCAGCCTCCGTGGTTTGTTTATCCACATTATAGACAAGCAAGGGAACTTTAGGTTCCGCTGCTCTAAACTTTCCTAGCTGGTTGATAGTCGCTTTGCCTGATTTTCCTACAAAACGGTTACTCAGACGTTTTCTCTGCACTTCTTTCCACCCCTCGGTATGTTTTTCAACTGCCCAAGGCCCACCTTCACTTACTTTTTCAGCGAAGGACTTTCGTTCATTCTGTCTATCGCGCTGCATTGGAATGTCTACCTTATCACCTTGCTGAGTAAGCGGCTGTGATCGGTTGGCGTTTGAGGGTAGTTTACTCGCAGATTGTCCGCCCGTTGGCACAGCTGATTTCTGAGATTGGCATGTACTCTTGTCTAGCTGGCGATTACACACTGCAATATTGTTCACTAACACGCTCCCCTCGAAATTTTCGTTACAATGCTCACTATTTCGTGTTTGTTTCGGTGTGGATGTTCCATCACTTGGGTCTATAAATGTTTGGTCATCCGATATCTTAGACTTACTGTGAACATTTATCAAGCCAATAGGTCCACTGTCTATTTGAAATGAGTTTAGACAGGCACCTCTTTTCATATTTACATTCATTGTACGATACTCAGGTTCATACGCAGAACATTGACGATCGTTGGGCCGCTGCGATTCTGCCAGTTGAGGCGACGAACATTGGTACCTAGTTTTTAGCACGTGTTAGATATAAGGTATTTTAGTATGTTTTAATTGGTATTAAATATCGTGATTAATAATAATAAATATTTCAAAATACTGTTGTAAACATTTCACCAACTTCAGAACGAAGTGTGGTGTTTCTGAACGATTGTTTGTCTTTGATCAGTTAAGTACTGTTTATGAGAAACTTCCTTAATTAATTATGTAATAAATTTATAATAATGTTCAAAGTATTGTAATACATTAAATTAACATCTAATCAATCTATCAGTAAATTTAGGAGACCGGAAATGAGAATAGAAAATGACATTTCCGGCTAGAAGGTAGTATAAAGGTCCAGTCACAAGACTGGGTGGTACTTTTGCTCCAGAGCCGGCACAGAGTTAAGTACAAACTTGCATTGTATTGTTGTTGCTTTATATTTTATATTGGTTAATTTATTTATTAATTGTTTATTTATTGAATCATACGTAATACTACTGTCCCATTTTAAAGGATAAATATTTAATTATGTGATCGATAATTGTGTCTTAACATTTGGTGAGAATTTTGTATAAATGTGGTTTGCCTATGGTACTTTGTTTGTATTATAAAATCTTGTTTAATTCAGCTAATGTTGTTTAAATAAATACCTCATTTTATAATGGATTACATTGCTTATTATAATATACCTAATATCTTTAAAACATATTTGTTTGATTAAATTATGTCCACTAGAATCATACGTTATCCCAGATAATATATTTTCTAATAAACTCCTACACAAATATCAGCCTTGGATACTTCATCATCATCGTTGTCCATATATTTCACTGGGGTTTTGGATACATACTCACGCTCTGTTATTATCCTGTAGCCTAATGACTAAAATAAAGGTTTTACTAATAAAAGACACTGTAGTTATATGTAGGACATATATTAAAGCTGACATCAGAAGTGGGATTCGTTAACTCTTGATATCGATATTAAAATCACTATTTTTCAGATTCTGCGTAATGGACGAGACCATTCCACGAGGCATCTTGCAAATCCACGACGACGGTGTTTGGAACGACCAATCGACGTCGGAGGGATCGAGAGACCGAAAAACCAAAGGAAATGTGCTGTGCCGTCTTCGCGGCCCATCGCTGTCAAGAGCTTCGCAGATCCTGGTTGAAATCGTCACCGGAACAGCATCACCAAAGCTGCCATGACAGGTAACACCCCGACCGGTTCTGTATCTGAACATCTCGGACGCCAGGACATCTACTGCTGGACATACTCCGCCAGGGGGCCTTCCGCAACGATCGGCTTGGTCCACCAGCTCAGTCTATCTCCTGGGGCTGTTTTACACTATAATTTCCGGTACGTGATCCCCATTCGAAGACCTTTGTGCCTCATCGGCCATCGGTCCTATGAAATTTTGTGGCCTGCCCACTGCCACTTTAGTTTTTAAACTCGTGGAAACTATGTCGGTGACTTCTGCATCTACTATGGCACAAATCCTGGACATTTGGAATCACGAATTGTTTCTTGCACGTCGAGCGTCACTACATAGAGATATAAAACGCCGCTTTTATTATAATATTTTTAGAAATGCAAAACATTTATATGAGAATAGCATCCTCAATTAGCAAAGACAGACCACATCATAATTGTTTAACCTTCTTTTCCATGCCAAAAACTACGTTAACGAAAGTAAAATGTTTCAAAAAGTTTCTTGTTGGTAGCTAGACAAAAAAAAAATTAAAATTTTGTGCGGTTGACCGATGACAACTTGCTAAGTTTTAAAAATATTAAGTTAAAGAACATCGGAAACTTTAAATCCCGTAAATTTTGATGGGTATATTTATATGATAGGCAGCTTTAGTACCTACTTGTAATAATTGGACCTAGTTTATCGAAAATGAAAACACATCTTTATTTTCCATTATTGTAGGTAGTCTTCGCATTTCTACTCAGTCAATCCAAAAATGAGTCTTGTATAAAAAGAAATAACCGATATTAACCGCCTTTAACATTAGATGTAAACGTAACATACCGGTTACCCACATTGGAAAATATTAAAATCATTGACTGGATGGAAATGTTGTAGATTCCACCTTCCAACATTGAACTATGTTTGGGTTGATGTTTATAAGACAATTTTTCGAAGCTTCTGCTCCACAGTTTCCAATGAAAGTGTTGTTTTAGCAATTGTCCATAATTTACGAGAAAATTTATTTTTCCTCTCAAGAATACTTAACATGTTGCAACATGTTGCATATCTTTAGAAATCACTAAAATTTTATATAGGTTTACATTATTATTAATATTGGATTATTGATAACAGGTCAAAATCTTATTTCAGTACGTACCTTGGCCCCACCAAGGATACATCAGTTGAATATTACGAAACTTCTCATTTATTGCCCTTTAGACACAATTCATTGTAAATTTTCTTTTTACGTTATGTCCCGTAAATACATAAATTTTCGTTTAAAATTCCCGAATTTACTCGTAACTCAAGAGTAGCTTGGTAGCTATTTTACAAGGTGGCTCAACCCAGCCGAAAAATAAGTGATGGAAAATATTTATATAAAATCATTGCTATATGACATAGGGTCGGCACAGTAGATATAATCCAAGGTTGTATCGTTATAATACTTTATTACGTTTAGCAATTTTTGGTCCTAAATCAACTAGCTACTTAAATCATAATGTTCATGATAGGAAATTGAGAAAAATCATAAATAATCCATTAAATTTCTTGACGAAAAATTAGACGTTGCATAAAGGCGCTTCTCCGCCTAAAGGACATTTTGTTATCAACACGTGTTGACTACACAAGTTTTTGATCGGTGGATACCTGGCTTAACGCAAAATATTTATTTTGTTTACTTCATTTTTATTTCAACAAACTTTTACCATACAATTAATATTCAA
Organism: Blastobasis lacticolella; assembly: GCA_905147135.1. Taxonomy (NCBI): domain Eukaryota; kingdom Metazoa; phylum Arthropoda; class Insecta; order Lepidoptera; family Blastobasidae; genus Blastobasis; species Blastobasis lacticolella. The sequence goes on from LR990050.1 coordinate 13,522,363, forward strand.
TTCAAGCTATTTATGAAAGTACCTACATAGACACGATTCGTATTTACAAATAATGTTTGCCTACCTTTGTTTCCATATACTATATTCGGATTATCTACCGCTAGTAGTTTCGAAATAAAACGTCAGAATTGGCCGAGCAAATTGAAAACGTATGTACCTACAATAACATGATTCACATTTTCTATTTTCTTGTCTGCTGACCGTATCGTTAATAATATGCTATTTCAGTAGCACAGTGGATTCGATTCCCGTCCAAGTAGAAATTGAAGTAATTACTAATAAGGTACTATAAAAATCGTCTCTGTACCTGTGATGTATTCCATTTCATTAACCAATATTATTTGAATTGATATTTTGGTGATAGATAAATATTATAGGTATAAATTGCGATGTGGGTCTATAAGAACAACGCTATTGAAGATGCTATGCTAGTTTGAATTATTTCATCATTCGTAATTATTCGAAGAAATTTTGTGTATAATATTTTATAGAAAATCATGCTAATGATGTACAAGTTTTGAAATGCCACCAGTTATTCAGTCACATGTATTAAGTAAATAATTCGATAAATAGAAGTAAAAGTGAAATGATAACTTGAACTTTCTATAATTGAAAAATGCCAATTATGACATGATTATATAGATTGTTTGAATCCAGCTGTGGGAAACCGTGTTACAATATGGCTGCTAGGTAGTAAGCTTGGTGTGGCTTTGGCTTCACGGGCAGCGGTGATTGCAGCCAGCACCTGGATGCTTATACTGAACGTTGCTGCTAGGTAGTGAGCTTGGTTAAGTCCATTTCTCGGGCAGCAGTGATGGGACCATACCTGGAAGGCTACTACTGAATATTGCTGCTAGGTATTTAGCTTGGTGTGGCTTTGGCTTCACGGGCAGCGGTGATTGCAGCCAACACCTGGAGGCTTATACTGAACTTTGCTGTCTAGGTAGTTAGCTTGATGTTGGCAAGACGACCTTCACCGGGCAGCAGTGACGCTGCCAACATCTCTATGCGTCTACCGAAACTTAGCTGTGCTAGGTAGTAATCCTGATGTTTGGCCATTGTATCACGGGCGGCGGTGATGGGGCCATCATTACAGGTCACTACTCAAACCAAATAATAATATTGTAATGCGATTCTTCATGACTATATTTGAACTTGGCTATAATTCTGAAATCTCGAGAATAATATTTAATAATTCAGCATTGAAGGTTACATTGATAAAAAAAGTTTTGCTAGTCCCATAGACGATGCTAATCTGGTTCTCCGGTGAGACCGGTGGTGCCGGTGCACTGGTGAGGAAATTGGCATGACGGGACAAATGACTTTGAAAGTACAGACCAGTATTTGGTTATTTACAAATGTGCACAATAAAAATAACTGCAATATATTTTAATGGTTATAAAAGCTGATTACTGATATGATTTTTATACTTTGCTGGTTTGTGATTGAATTATTTGTGGCATTGCAAGAAGTTATTATATTCTGAAATTCTGAATGAATTTGGTAATCAACCTATTTGTGGTATAATAATTTAAGTCGTTTTAAATAAGTAAATGACACAAAATGTTACATTATTATTTGATTCACAAATGGAAATTTGTCCTAAGTTTGATATAAATAGGTACTTCAGGGACGAAGTACTTGTCAGTATGGCCGTGTTAGATATAAGGTATTTTAGTATGTTTTAATTGGTATTAAATATCGTGATTAATAATAATAAATATTTCAAAATACTGTTGTAAACATTTCACCAACTTCAGAACGAAGTGTGGTGTTTCTGAACGATTGTTTGTCTTTGATCAGTTAAGTACTGTTTATGAGAAACTTCCTTAATTAATTATGTAATAAATTTATAATAATGTTCAAAGTATTGTAATACATTAAATTAACATCTAATCAATCTATCAGTAAATTTAGGAGACCGGAAATGAGAATAGAAAATGACATTTCCGGCTAGAAGGTAGTATAAAGGTCCAGTCACAAGACTGGGTGGTACTTTTGCTCCAGAGCCGGCACAGAGTTAAGTACAAACTTGCATTGTATTGTTGTTGCTTTATATTTTATATTGGTTAATTTATTTATTAATTGTTTATTTATTGAATCATACGTAATACTACTGTCCCATTTTAAAGGATAAATATTTAATTATGTGATCGATAATTGTGTCTTAACATTTGGTGAGAATTTTGTATAAATGTGGTTTGCCTATGGTACTTTGTTTGTATTATAAAATCTTGTTTAATTCAGCTAATGTTGTTTAAATAAATACCTCATTTTATAATGGATTACATTGCTTATTATAATATACCTAATATCTTTAAAACATATTTGTTTGATTAAATTATGTCCACTAGAATCATACGTTATCCCAGATAATATATTTTCTAATAAACTCCTACACAAATATCAGCCTTGGATACTTCATCATCATCGTTGTCCATATATTTCACTGGGGTTTTGGATACATACTCACGCTCTGTTATTATCCTGTAGCCTAATGACTAAAATAAAGGTTTTACTAATAAAAGACACTGTAGTTATATGTAGGACATATATTAAAGCTGACACACGCATTGTAATTCGTCCTTTGTAACACATTCTGCTTGTAACTTTGTCACATTTTCGCGCAAAACCAACAGGTCTTTTAAAAGGCGGGTTGCATCAATGTGGTCGAACGTAACTGGGGGTAGTCTGTGCAATTCCCGCGCCACAAATACAGGAATCCGTTCTGGATCTGTTTCCTTAAAAACAGTTATTATGTCCTGCAAGTCACGCGCTGTCTTTCCGTCATTTCTACGGGATATCTTGCGCTTATCAATGCGAACGGATTCAAATAATAACGACTTCGCTTTCTCGATTTCTTCTACGGAGAAACTTGTACGACACAATCGAATCAAACTTTCATTATCCATCACTTGCGATTTATAATCAATAAATGTTAATACTTCATTTATCACTATATTGCACGAGTTACATTTCAAAGTAGTCGCCATTGTTCCCGTGTTAGTCAACACCGCGCATGCGCAGAACCGGTTGCGACGGCGCCGCGCGCGAGTTACGCCGCCTTTGTAAAAGTTGTTACGTAATGCAACGACGCTGTTCATAATTCCGTTATCTAGGAGCGACATTTTCAGCAGATAGTCGTTAACTTTATATGTGAAAATTGTGCTACCACATAAAGCACAGTAGGTATACGATAAACGCAAAACATTCCTCGCACACAAGCAGGCTATAAAACTGGTAAAATTTTGATGGTGATGTCGCATATTTGTGTTTGATATTTACAGAGAGAAACCCAGTTAGGCCGAGGACAAAGTGGAGAGGACGAAATATTTTAACGAATTCATCGTTTATCATATCGTTCGCGAGACTCTAAATTTTTTCATTCGGGCATCTTTACCGACTCGGTGCCGCGGTGGTGAGCTTTGTGGACAGTGGATAACGAATGGTCGTGATTGCGTTATCTGTTCACAATATCAGTCAGAAATGAAGTCAATTCCCAGTGGAGGTAATTTAAATTGTATTACCTCTATAACATTAAATGTTTTTTTGTATTTGTGTTGTGTTTATGTGATGTAACTGCGACATGACTTACTCTTTTTGATGTAGGTAACTACTCTTTGCAACAAACAAATAGATTATGTAAGTACTTCAAACATACATTTATGTAGATTAGAGTAATGGCCGACATAAAGTTAGTTAATACTAGATTTTGTACGTGACTTTCGACCAAATGAAATAAATTTCTTCATATTGGAAATTAAAATTCGGCACCTCTTTAATACTACACATACCATTATACGAATATAGTTTGTTAAATTAAATGTCAAACCTTTTTCTTTTTAATTAGACTAACCATTCATTTGACCGCCAGATTTTATTTATTTTACAGTTTTACAGCAATCACATTTGGTTACAATAAAGTATAGATATAAGTAGTACCTACTGCCAATTACAAAACTGCAACTTACAGAATGGGTTAATGAAGCTAAGAGTACAATATAGACAGTACCTATACATAAACACATATTGTTCAGTAATGATGGGTAACATAATAATATAATGATAAACAGTAACATCGTGTGCATGCGTGAGTATGTGCACCTGTGAAGCTGATTGCTATTATAAGTACCTAAGCGTAACTTACTTCATAGAAATTTTCCCATGTTTGCTGTTTTTGGTGGAACGTTATCTAATGCTATCAGCGTTGACATGCTGAATGGCGACGCACAGCATCAGAAACTTGTGTTTTATGTGTGCTTTAACTTTCTCCCTCCTACATACGATCGTCTATATTTGAGAAAAATATTCGCCTCCTCGCACCAACACGTTTCTGCTACGAGTGGGAAATATCAATTGGCAACGTGCAGTATTTATCCTTTGGGATCAAAATGCGAAGCTTCTTAAGGGCTGACGCAAGTATCGTCCCACAACAGACCAACTTTGTCAGATTTTGTGGATATACTTAGTTAATAAATTTACAATTAAAATGCCCTATGATGGATGGACGTACAGACCGACCATGAAGGCTTAGTGATAAACTAGTATGGTAGCCGAAACCATTTCGGGTGATGATTTTATTGACACTTAAATTATCGGAATACTTATAGGCAATTCCGCTTCCAAATTGCAGTGTTTACTATACTGTACTGTATCTAAGTAAATAAAATCATAATTTCACTAAAATGATGGATTAAAGTAGTAGGTATGTGATGGATAAAGTAGTAACTGACAGGTCTAGCCGAGATGAAGAGCCACGGTGAATTTCTTTCTGACGATATATTGGACGCAAATTTCGTGAAATGCTTCGCCACAACTCACACATTACAAGCGATCCTAGGAACAATCAGGGTCGAGATAAGAGATTATTTCGTAATGCCAACATCGGCGTACCAGAGGATCTATAGCGTATTCTGGATTTTGTGTACAATGATGTCCTTCATTAATGAAGAAGTGTTTTATTTTAGTACATTTTATCACAGAAATATTGTCTTGTATGCATTGTGCACATTTTGCGCATTGTTGCAATACATGTGCTATTTATTTAATTTAGTTCAAGTTAGATTTACTAATCGTGAGAAAAACGTACATTTATACTTGATGCTGCAGAAAATAGACCGTCTGCTGAAGCTGAATAATTTAAAATCTATGAATGATATTCAGCATTATTACAGTACACTTATTGTATTATGCGTATTCGTATTCTACTCTTGCGGTTATTTGGTTCGTGTTTTTAGTTTTATGAATAATCCAGCTATAATGCTGTTCTTATGTATGGCTCTTCTCACCTTGCACTTAGAGTTACTTTTGAGTGGCGGCATGATTTACTATTTGGGAATACGTTTGAGATTTTTAACTGAGGTGGCGAAGCTGAACATAGTAATGAAGAAAGAGAACAAGATTCCAGGCGTTGATCACGAGAAATGGGCAATCAAGGAACACTACAGGATTGTTCCGTATTGGATTGATTATCGGGATGGATCTATGGGACTGGCTACCTTCTTTCGGTGCCTCAGACTCATATTGAGAGCGTTTAAGAGTATCTCAGAGTTATTTCAGTTTCAGGTAATAATAATTTAATTGTATACCTACATACATGCACTTTAGCGCTGTACAAGCGGAGCGTTCACATTACAGCGGAACACTGCGGCTTACTCGCTAGCTACTGTCAAAGAGGATATAAACATTCGCGGCTCGGTCGCACTGCTGCTGCGTGGCTGTCATATTTATGGTCACCCAGCTGCTTTACTACAGCGCTGTCGTGTTACTATAGCTTGACCGGAAACAGAGGTCACCCGTCAACGGTGGCGCTAGTTCTGCGTTTTATGTAGCAATACCGGAAGTATGTAGTATTCTGTGACAGAATTCGAATGTCGCCAACAATGGGACATGGATCAGAAGGAACGTGACAGAAAGAAAAACTAACTTGTCCTGATTGTGAAATTAGAATAATGACGTTTCGGAAGAAGACCTAGCGCCCGCCTTCATGGAATTATGATTCTTATCAACTAAGTCAAAATTTGACGTAGTAAACATTGTCACCAAACTTTGACAGTATAAATCGACAAATTTCAAATGGTGTACAACATAGCCTCCTTGTAAGATGAAGGAGGCTATGTGTACAATAACGAAGGCAGCTTATGAAGGTTATATAGACTACTCAATAGAGTCAACTTATATTTCCTCTATATAGTTTATTACAGCCAGTAAAATAAATGTAGTATGCTCATTTTTCCGCAATCTGTCAAAGTAACCTGAAGTCGTGGTACCCCTATAAAACGCTTATTTGTTAAAGCATTCTTAGAGTCCTGGAGTGGGGGACGAATTGCCGTACATTTGTTCCCTATATACTTTGCCTTTCTGCATAGACCTGAACATACTATCGAAGGCAGCACTCTTGCTTGAGCGTACTCCACATATTAGCGGAAACTTTGGCGAAACTTTTGCCGGGACTTTGGTAGACCCTCTACATTCTCGCCTATTAAGGATGTGATAGGTGTCAAATGCGTTGATATTATATCGATTCATCGGTGTGATATATCTCTATCTGCTGTAAACAGGGTAGCAGAGGTGATGGCAGCAGCTTTACTGTCATTACCTAATCTACTAGTACCCTGGATCCGGTCAAGTGTACCCCGAACTTGTTACGGGAAAAAGCGCTAGGAAGATAAATATAAAATCTATACATCTCTAATTTGTCTATGAAATAGCCGAGACATGCCAAACATGCACGGGACTACACGAATATAGGTGAATACTCCCTCTAATAGATTCAAACTATCACTATTAAACGAGCAATTATTGACCCGTACCTAATGTAATTGGTATTTGAATCTAATCAAACAATCAATCATCTAGCTAACTAGATGATGTAGATAATCCATCATGGATTATGCAGTCGATTATTTGTGTTGTTATCCCCAAGCTAACGTATGAAAGTGTACCCACTTACAATATTTAACGTTTTCAGGTGTTCAACACAGCGATACTCGTGTTCTTTTGGACATTTCTTGTAATTGAGTCTATCGTTATTGGCGCTGAAACAAAAGTAAGGGCCTGTTTAACCATCGCGCTTACAAAAGGGACAGAAATTAATGCCCGTGTATCCGCATAGTCACCGAGTAGCAAAGTAAAGCAAGATCTCTGCGTATAGCTCTATTAAGTATTAACGTAATTCAAAAAAGATAATAACTACATCATCATTACCTCATCATCTCTATTACCTTACCTTTCCAAAGTCCTTGAGCACATTGTCCACAGTCAGCTCTCTACGTTTCTTACATCTAATTGTCTGCTTTCCCCTTTCCAATCCGGGTTCCGAACTGGTCACAGTACTGTTACAGCGCTGCTAAAAGTTACTGACGATATTCGTCTTGCAATGGAGGATAAGTCTCTTACCGTTTTGACATTACTTGATTTTAGCAGCGCTTTTAATTCCGTTGACTTTGATGTCCTTCTCGCTGTTTTTCGCTCCCTCAACGTCTCTCCTCCTGCAATAGAGTGGTTCGAGTCGTACCTCCGTGGTCGTTCCCAGCGGATCCACCATGATGAGGTCTCCTCAGACTGGTGTGAGCTCGTCGGCGGGGTACCGCAGGGTGGTGTTCTCTCGCCACTTCTCTTCTCCATATTCATAAATACCGTCACTCCTGTCATCTCTTCTAATTTCCACCTGTATGCTGACGACCTACAGATTTACCGGCATTTCAAAATCGCTGATGTTACAGATGCTTTCGCCCAAATCAATGCCGATCTTGAACGCATATCTGCCTGGGCTAAGGCCTTTGGGCTTCTAGTGAATCCCAAGAAATCTCAGGCTTTAGTGATAGGGAGCCCAAACATGCACAGACGACTTGGTTCTGATAATTATATTCCTCAGGTGATTTATGATGGGACGCCTATACAGTGCAGTAAATTCGCTAAAAACCTTGTAGTGATTCTTGAATCGAATCTATCCTGGCTCCCTCACGTCAATGAGGTCAGCAAGAAGATACATTTTTCGCTTCACTCGCTTAAACGTCTCAAAAACTTTTTACCACTTAAAACCAAAATCACCCTTGTACAAACTCTCCTTCTTCCTATTCTTGACTACGCGGACTGTTGCTATCTGGATGCCACAGAAGAGCTTTTAAACAAACTGGAGCGTCTCCAAAATGTATGCATTAGGTTCATTTTCGGTTTACGCAAATATGACCACATCTCCTCTTTCCGAACACAGCTCAAATGGCTACCAATACGTTACCGCAGGAATGCTCATATCCTTTCAACCCTCTATAATATCCTGCACAATCCTTCTGCTCCTTCATATCTCCGTAACCTCTTTCACTTCTCCCGAGACCAAGACAAACCCTGTCGCTCTAATGTTAAATCGTTATTGGCCATCCCTATCCATCACTCCAATTTCTTTTCCTATTCCTTTACTGTTCATGCTGCGAGACTTTGGAACTCTCTTCCACATAAGGTGCGGGACAGTCCGTCACTACAGACTTTTAAAAAACGTGTCAAGGACCATTATCTATCTCTGCCTAGTTGTACATAGATATGTATGTATAGTATTGTATTATTATTATAAATTTATATTATATTTATTATATTTTATTTAAGAAGATAAGTATGTTTAAGTATTTTAGTATGTATTCTATATCGCGCACGTCGATCTGCTTTACTTATCTCATCTCTGCTGGAAGAAATTTCTTTTAGAAATAAGTAGTGCCTGTTGTGTCGTCTATATGTATGATGTGTCTCTATGTATTTTACTGTGTGCAATAAAATGTTAAATAAATAAATAAATAAAAATCATATCAGCCAAAGCCACCCACTGCTGGGCATAGGCCTCCCCCAGAGATCTTCACAAAGGCCGGTCCTGTGCTTTCCGCATCCAGCTGGTACCTGCGATCCATACCAGGTCGTCGGTCCACCTTGTAGGAGGACTACCCACGCTGCGTATTCCGGTACGTGGTCGCCATTAGAGAACTTTACTGCCCCATCGGCAATCTGTTCTTCGAGCGATGTGCCCTGCCCACTGCCACTTCAGTCTGGCAATCCTTAGAGTTATGTCGGTGACCTTGGTTCGCTTGCGGATTTACTCATTTCTGACTCGATCAGGCAAAGAAACTCTGAGCATAGCTATTTCCATTGCCCTTTGGGTAACAGTGAGCTTTGTTATAAGGCCAACATTGAGTGGTAGTAATAACTACATACCTTGTTTATAAAAGCAAAATTTCTCAAATGAAATTTGGAATCGCTACTTCCATTTTCTAAATCGATTTGGGACATTCTGATCGTCTCGCGAAAGCGCAACCCCTGCACTAAGCTGTCAATATTTCCCCAGTTATTCCCAACGGTGGTGATGGTAACGCTGGTGGTGTGGATTGTATTCCACTTCATGCAAATCCTGGCGCTGGTGATAACCGTGGACTGGTTCATGCAACAAGCCAACGATCTGAAGGCGCTGTGTACTTATGCACTGTCTATATATTTTGAAGGTACCTACTTGCTCTACCTGTCTGCTGGACAATATTAATCTCAGATTTTATCTTAAGGACTGATAAAATATTAAGTTGAAATTACTAACAATTAATAAGGTCGGTGATATGGACCTACGCATTATGCTATAAAATCAAGCTTTAATGTCAACACTTTTGCACTAATTCCAGGTCCAATATTCATAGGTGTGAAGGGCATTGTCAAGCTGCTGGAATACGATAAGATGTTCCCTCTAAAGATGTTAGGACTTATCACCAGTTATTGCTTGATTGTTCTTCAGTTTACATTTACATGAACATTTCATAAGATATTGTCATATATTTTGTACCTAGATATATTTTAAGTACGTACCCATTAACCACGTCACATTAATATTGTAAAGGTAATAAATACATGTGCCATGTGTGATGTTGCAATTCAAACAAAAACAGAATCAGTGATCAATATAATCTGGATGCCTTCAAGGCTAGAGTGAATAGGCTGTTCCAAGACGGGCATGCTTCATCTTCGGCCGCATTGTCACTTAACAACTGGTGAAATGGCGGTCAAATGCCTGTCTTGTCTAAACATAAAAAAACCCTGCTTCTAAATGAGGAGTTTTCCAGTAGGTATTGTCAGTTGGTTTCAAAAAGCATCAATAGATGGTGCTCATACAATTCTGGTAATTCTTTTTAAATCTGTATGATTTTGGCAGTGATATCATGCGTCCATCTAATAATAAACCTAAAAATAAAATGTTTATTAATATAAACATACCTAACTCTTAAAGGTTGAACGAAATGGACAAAAACATATTTTTATTAATAGGCACTATGTTCCATTTTATTACAACCTCTAAAATAGTTGAAAACTATTGATAAATACAATATTAACCAATACAACGTACCCAGTGTTTATATCCCTTTTGCTAAGAACGTTTTTCAAGCGATTATCAATTACCTACCAAAATTGTCAGGCCGCCATCTAGTGAGTGATTAAGAATGCTTAGATACCTATATTGAAAATACATATATATTGGAAAACTCCTCATTATGATTGAAGCACCATTTGCATGGCCGCCATTTTTTGTTTGCGTGGTTTGAGTGTTGCCACACACATCAACCATTTTTTCCATCATGAATTTATGTATTTGGTTAGCAACACAACTTTACAATAATAAATAAATAAAAATACTTCATTATAGCCTTTTAATTCTTTAATTATAATTAGCACGATGTGGTCTCTACCGATCCACCGATACATCAAAGTGGAATGTGTTTCTCATAATTATATGACAAGAGAGCCTTTTATTAAGAGGCCATTTTTGTATCACGCATTTTGAAATGCGGTGCAATTAATGCCTGCTCGCCTTCATGCCGCTTGACAAGTGGCATGACAATAATATGCTTGACCCCGCCAATTTTAGACTTGATCACGCCCATTGGCAGTACGTCCATCCAAACTCGCCGCACTGTCAGCTTGGCTCGACAAGATTAATTTTGTTGTATTTTTGTTGAAAGGTGGTATAGTGAGGTTGGCATAAATGCAAAAACTTATTGATTTTGATAGCTTTCCAAAAATTAAGTCTATATAAACCTCAAAAATAGACAAAAAACCTTCAAAATCAAGGAATTCGGACTACGAACTACGGACTACGGACTTCGGATTCAGATTTAAGGCAAAGGCGCGAGTAGGAAAATCATATTATCTTGGTCTTCGGCAAACCTGGTGGTGACTTTTTACTTACATCTGTAAATATTTTATTTGTTTATTACTCGTTTTAAAGGTTTATTCGTAGACAATTTTCTTACAGGATGTGTTCCAATCTCTATAAATTATTGCAATAAGGGCCCTTTTACGAGACCAATTGCTGGGACTGGGCTAATCGATATGAACATTTACAGGTACTAAAATATAGGGTTAAGTAAATTATTATCTACTAAGAAGGTGATCAGACAGTTTAATACGAGGGTTATGAGATGTGTCCCATGTTATTTATATGAGGAGGAAGATTCAGACAATCGATAAAAAGAAATATCGACATCGATTGACGAGTGATGACATATGACTAGAAAATAGCCATGTCGACCATTCGCGGACAGTACTCATCATCATCTTGGCGATATATCCTGGTTGCGCCTCCGCGTGGCACGCGAGGGCCTAGGGTCCGCCTTCCTGCTACTTGGAAGCCGCCTGCTACGCGGTCGCGGACGGTACTAAGTTGTTGATAATATTATGATAACGTTACGTACTGCTATAACGTCCGAATTCGGAACCCAGAATCCAAATCCGGAATGCGACTCTGAATACGGAATTCGAATCCGAATTCAAAATCAGCAATCTACAACGATCGTATCGCGAATTTATAGATTTGAAATCGAATCTACTGCCTCAGTTACAAACAAAAAAAATAGCAATTATGCTAATAACAAAACTGAAATTTGAAATATTTACGTAAACCACTTTGACTACAATACTAAGCATATAAAAATAATCATATACGTGTGGCGATTTGTCTATACCCTAAAGGTATAGTCTTTGGGTGAGGTCTAGCACTTGGTAAAATATAGGAAAGTTGTGTTAATGGTGATTTGATCTCAATATATATATTTGTGCTGATGATAAGATTGTATTATTACCGGACCAGTCGCTACGCAGCAAGAGGAGATCCACTCCAAATACCCATATGTAATTAGTAGTTACAGTATTTCTATATTCTTGTACTATAACTGCTGTCAATGCTAAGTAGGTACCTATAAGTTATGCTTAGCATTGACAGGAGTAATATTATTTTTGTTCTATTAACTCCACAATGATAACAATCACATCGGTATATTAAATTGAAAGCAACCGCTGTAATTTATTAAGTTCTAACTTTCATTTATTAACTCCTATAAGTTATGAACATATGTCATTGTGGTTAGGTAAAGTATTTTAAATAACCCATTGCGAAGAAAGCTTAAGATCAAAGTTTATAATTCGACAAAAGTTTTGATTTTTCGTTCCTGTAGTTACCAGCCGAAAAGTGACATTCAGACATTTTATTCAGATCAAGTATAAAATGTCAAGCTCCGAGTATCTATCCGAGGATATACTAGAGGAAGATTTTTTAAAAGTATTTCAGACTTTCCACTGCATACAATATAAAGATCTAGATAGAAGGCTGACATTTATAACAAACACAACGATGAGATCGCTCACCGCAAAAACTCACAATTTCGCTGTCAACGATACTGTCAAATATTTAAACATAATATTTGATTGCTTTAATGATTATCAAGAACTTTATAGGTTCGAAGTAAATATACCTGAGCACCTGGTCTGCCGAATCCTGTATCATAAATAAAGCGGACCCCGGGCCCTCGCGCGGGAGATCACACCGGGACATTAACGCCAAGATGATTATATTTACTAATGTTACATTTGTATTCCTACAGGTATTTATGTTATTCCTAACATAAATGATAATGAATATCTTTGGTTTCGCGCATGTGATAGAAACTGTTAAAAATCACGTAAGTTAATAATATACAAATGTGGCAACACTGCCACAATTTTACAATAGATACTACGGTCGCGTTCATAAGTGCTTAAAAAAACATTTTTTACTACTGCCACATACAGGACATTAGGTAGGTACATTGTTAAACGACTTCGTTTGGTATTGTTAATTCTAAACGGAGTATTAACAATGTACCCATAACATAGAATTGGCTAAAATAAGTGTCTGTTAACTGTCCCTTAGGCACCAATAACTCATTCTTTAGCTGCAAATTTTAATAAATTTAGTAAATGAAAATTTCTGTAATGACTTTCCATGCTTTATCTTATAAATTAAAATTCAAATACTGTTTGATAATACAGCCTTAAAATTTAATTTTTAATACAGTAAAATTTAATGTTTAATTTAATGTATGGTATGTATGAATTAAAAATATTTGCACAAAATTTTACCTTTTTTATGTAAAAGTCATTGTGAGTTTTAAAACGATAACTGACAAAGTGATTTTGAACTATAATAAAAAAAATACAACCATACAACCTTTTAACAGGTACACAGGAATATGAAGTGTAAGTGCTCATGCACTATGAACGCGATCGTACATAACCTTGAGTGAGAGAGCTAATTAATTCTTAAAGCCCTAAATTCCATTTCAGATATTCTTTTTTGAAGAATTGATAGTTCTTGTCGTTTTTGATCTCTTGATATTTATGAATTTGACGTTCCTATGTTTGCGTTGCCAAGCTATTTATGGACAAATAAAAGAAACAAAAAAATTGTGCGTCATTGTAATATCACAAAATGTCGAAGGTAAATACCTATTATGCTAAGTTGAATTTTCGAAATTAGATAAATGGAATATTGACAAGAACACTGATGTTCTTCTGCTTCTGACACAATCACTATATTCTGGACACCTTCTACGACCCGAGTTCTCTTCAAGAGAAACCAAATGAGTTCAAACACAGTTGGGTTTTATTATAAACAGTTATACTGTGTAGGTATTACTGAACTCCTCGTTAAGATAAATCAAACAAGCCCAAACTCTATGGGATCTATAGCTTTATTGATAATAGGTTCCTATGGTTACATTCCGACTCCATCATCAGACTCAGTTACATTTACGAATAATAATAAAATAATAAAAATCTTTATTGGTACAAAAACAATATACATTAACCATTAGTGTACGGTAACAACAGCATTAGTTTTCACTGTGTCGCTGTCATTAACATTAATTAAATGAATAGAGTCCTTGTCAAGATAAATCGAAGAAGTAGCATTAGCATTGAGTAGCATTGCGGAATTTCAGTGTACACCTTCCGTCTCCATCATCAGACCATGGGCACCATCTAGAAAAAATTCAATTCCACTATCAATACAAACAAACCCAAATTCAATAATGATATGCATGGTTTTCTAGTGAATGCGTTCCTGTGTCCAACTTCGCACCAAACCCGAACTCAAACGTTATCATCAAACCTTAGATAGATAGGTACTATGTAGATCTAGAGTACTCGTCAAAACAATCAAACTCGTCTAAAATCAATAGTGATGTTTTGTTTTTTAACAGAGCCTCTATCGCTACATTTCGTCTCTATTATCAGGTTTTTTACATTGTTTGCCAAATTTCAGCTCAATCGAACACTGACCCAATGTCAAAATAACTTGCAAAGTTTGAAATATTTACGGCAAACTTTCCTACATACGAACAATGCGAGGTGGTAGAAAGAAATCAAAAGCTATTTAGAGAAAGTAACTAAACCAAAACTACTTAGATATGAAAAAACATGTATAAAACTCAACAATGACGTTATAGGTAACCAATTAATCAAATCTGTTAATAATTGAACCAATTATTAGTAAAATATGATATTTTTTATATGCTTAAGCATATAAAGCAAGCAAAATATTGAGATATTAATATCTCAATATTTTAATCATTATACAAAAAAATTGTAGGTAATAGTAGACCAGTGTCGTATTTATTCCAAATAATAAATAACACATTGATTCCACGAGCAAAATGGAAATATATTAAAATCAATTGATTCTGATTCCCCCTCGCGTGCAGGGCACAACCAGGATATCGACGGCAAGATGATAAATTAATGGATTCTGTGTTGTACAGTTTCTGTGTTATATAGACGGGGATGACTTCGGTTTTGACGTTGTACATGGACTAGGCTAAGGCTTAAGGTTTAACTGTGTTAGACATGACCTACTTTTAACTAAACTCAGCATTTAGGGGCATTTGCCCTTTGCTTTCATTGCAACATAAAAAACCTAACCACAGGCTTTTCTAGTCTATGCCAGAAAACAAAAACAGAAAAGTTTTCGTCTGATTTTAGGGTTGTGCGCTATGGAGTTCCGCAAGGCCGTGTATTAGTGCCTATTAATTAATAGTCAATTTTTTTAAATGTTCTGCCATTAATACTGCGTACCCAGCCTCCTTACATTAGACATTAGTACTTCTTACTCAGATGGCGAGCTTGTGTTTAACAATAAACAAATTTTATTACACCTACTTATTCTGTACGTTTGTCCGCAGGTCCCATATATTCAAAAGGCAAATACATGTTACAGCTGATCGAGGAAGCAGCGCCACATTTCTCGGTATACGATATGTGGCGGATAGACGGCAGTCTAGTCATCATTGTGTTAAACATTATATCGACTATCGTTGTGATCATACTGCAATTCGCTTTTCTCTAGTCAGATTTAATTACGAATACCCTATAATTAAATAACATAAATGAATAAAGTTATTTATTAAATAACTAATACTTAAAAAGTTTCATATCCTACAAGTAAACACGAAACTTTGGGAGCAATATTTGATACTAACTAAACGATTTTGATGTAAATAGTTTGAAGTGGTGGAAATTGAAATTATTTTCCACGCTATATTTATGCGCGAGACGCCATCGCCGGAAGGCAGTCAATAATATTTCTTTATCAGAGTTACAAATCGCTATAGATACCCAAACACATAATTGCAAACCATTACTTAAGCTAATTTGTAAATAGGATCCTTCGTCGTTTTATGGACATTTAGGGCGGCTTGTACCAAATTCTTAAACGCATTTAAGTTGGTACTTAAACATCCACCACTTACAAACCTTATCAGGGAGACTGAGTTCTGCAGTATATGCAATAAAAAACAACCGTGGCCTTACGAATATAGAAACCGCGCGGCTCGTCTATTTCAGTTACTTCCATAGCATTATGTCTTATGGCTTGATGCTATGGGGTTCTGCAGCTGACATACAAGATATTTTTATTCTACAAAAACGGGCGGTGCGGGCTATATATCGTTGGAGCCCACGAGTTTCTTTAAGAGAACACTTTAAAAATATTAATATTATAATATTGCGTCGAAATACATATACATATTATAATATTGTTCATATATATAAGCACAGAACATCTTATCAAAAACATTCCGATAATCACTAGTAAAGGACTACATGGAAGATAAAAATCCCTGGATATAATTTATTGTATTAATTAATTAACATATTAATTGAATAATTGAATAATTTTGTGACATGTTTAATTGTGTATTTAATATTTGTAAGTGAATTGACATTTTAAACAATTGAATCGGAATAATTACCTTATCTATAATTGATAAACTATTTTTTCCAGTTTCACCATTATTGTAATGTACATTTTAATTTATTTGTTTGACATTCATAAGTGCTATGTATAGCCTAATCTGAATCAATTATTTTGACTTGACTTGACTTGACTTAACAAAAAACGTCATACAAAAAAAAACGTTAAACGTCATTCTTAAACTCGTTTAAGAATTTAGTGCAAGCCAGGCTTAATGACCAAAGATTCGTGTTCTACTGTGAAACTCTTTTTTGTACGTTAAAATTTTTATACCAATATATAGCTTTAATAATAATAATTTTCGAATACTATTTGATAATACTGCCTCATATATATAGTTATATTTGCATTTCAGATGAAGCTCGATAAATATCATATTTTACATACTCATATTACTAACCTAATCTATTGTTTTTTCAAGGCATTAACATATTTCATTATGCAAATTGTTCCTTATTAAAATGTTTAAATACTTTAAATGTGGTGTATTTAATTTACTCACCTTATATGAAGAAGTATTCGGAAAATACGGATTTTTTTAGTTTTCGAAATATTCGAATAATGTTGTGTCTAATATTCGAATACCAATATCGAGCGAATACTGCATGGTCTACTCATGTTTTAGAAAAAGGGATTCTGTAGAAAACTTCATCTTATTCCGTTTTAGTCGTTTTTACGTTCAAACAGACAAAGAAAAAATTTATAAATTGTCGTAACGTATTCAGTTACTCATATTAAGTCACGATTATTTTTTTAGATTGTCTTCAATGTACAAATGTTTTGTCTTTACGATTTTAATATAATTGTGTACCTATATGTACTCGTATATATTATGTCTTATTATAATGATGTACGTCAACATCGATAATCTATATCTAATGATGGTGATCATTATCATCTGATATATTAGCTTTACGAGCAGCTACTACTATACTAGTAGCTATAGGTAAGTTCCATAAAGGAAATTAAAGTTAATAACTAATGATAACATAGTACCTACTTTAGTGTGATGTTAATTAATCTACTACTAGCTAGCTACCCACGTATATAGCTAATCATAAAATGCAGAGTAAATTAAAGTAAGCAGGTGGTTGGGTACAGGAGGGCTGCACAACTACGAGTAGAGCAAAGTTTTTATCGTGACTATTATCAATCGACTGCCATTTTATTACAGATATCAAATATTAAATTTAATCAACAAAATACAAATAAAACGAAAAATGGACAGGAATAAGAAGAGAGATTCTTCAAAAATAATGCTGGATGAAAAGTTCGCGAAATTAATAAAACTATTCCAATGGATGCAGTTAGTTATGGGAACAAGTCGCTTCTACGTCCGTGACAGAGAAATCAGACCTCCAACGATATATCAAAAAGTATACACAGTTATTCTCTTACTCACAATATCTACTGTGATTACGCTATCATTCCATAGCTATGTCACCAGATATAACTTTTCTCTCAAGGCCATCAAGCTGACGTCCGCTGCAATAGCAACATTCTTAATATCATATGTGTCAAACTTAATTAACGTACGTTTCTTCAACAATATGGGAAATATAAATTTTATCGTTCAAGTGCAAGAATTGGACGAGATTTTGGGCATTCAGGACAGAGTTTTGTTCTACCGTAATTCAGAGAGATTGAATAAAGTTACGATTGCTGTTATTGGTTTAATGTTCATTGCAATCATGTTAGTCGCTAGTATCGACGGAATAATGACAACATTGCTGTTTCTTGGACTATCAACGACTGTATTGGCTTCTGCGCTTGAATACTATGCTTGCTCCAAATTAGCATTGCATTTTGGAATAAGAGTGCAATTTGTTAATAGCATAATATGTAATCATTTAAATCCAAACTTAATTAAGACAAAGCCCTCATACCGAATTATTCCGATGGATTCTCAGATGAGGTGGATAGCTATGCAGACACACGATTTTGTTACCAGTGACACATGTCTCTATTTAGAAAAAATATTCATCTGTTTCAGTGATTATCAAAAGCAATTTAAATTTCAGGTACATGAAGCTAAACTAAATCATATGGTGTATTTTGCTTATACCTATTAGCAATTAGTTAGCAGTATTATACATTGGATAAAACAATTTAGCACATTTCCAAGTTTTGGCTATTCAACAGCTTTGGCAATATTTATAGATAATATTTTAGCTTAACTTTATGTTTCAGATTTTCATCATGTTCTTTCAATATTTGACGTTCTTAATAATAATTTTTGGATACGGTTTGGAAGTATTGCGTGAAGGGGTTAGTTAAATTTTATTTTAGGTTGATTAAATAACACAGAAATACCAAGAAATTCATGTTAACTCAACAATGTTATTCTGTTTTTCAGAAATTCGCAATACACGAGTGGATATTTGTAGCTCTATTTTTGATCCTGGCATTCTGTATCGTGTTGACACTATGCTTACTCTGCGAATTGTTCTACAGGCAGGTCGCTGAAACCAAAAAGCTATCCGTAGCAGTAATGGCGGAATATACAGATGGTAATTGTTCGCTATTGGGCTAGCAGGAGCATGAAAGAGACTTGAATTGCCAAATATTTAGGAAAGGTTTCTACAATACTTGAAAGCGGATATATCATAACGGGAGTTATCCCACTATATATTTGTATCACTTATTATGATATTAATGGTACTTACCTAATGGTCGTACTACCTGGCCTAGGTACAATTAGAACTAAAAATAGAGATCTAATCTGTGCGACATTAGGGTACAATCATCAAATCAAAATCGTGGATTTCCGCGGAATACCTCATCATATTAGCTGAAAGACGCCCAGTGCTGGGCATAGGCTTCCCCCAGAGATCTGGTACCCACAAGTACTCGGTCCACCTTGTGGAAGCCTACCACACTGAGTCTTCCGGTACGTGTCGCCACTCGATAATTTTAGTGACCCTTCGTACATCTGTTTAGAGAGCTATCTGCCCTGCCTACTACCACTTACTTAAGCCTGGCAATTCTTCGAGGTATATCGGTGACCTTAGTTTACTTGCGGATCTCCTCATTTCTGATTCGATCGCGCAATGAGACTCTGAGCATAGCGCTTTCCATTGCCCTTTGAATGATAGTGAGCTTTCATATGAGGCCCACAGTGAGCGGCTACGTCTCCATTCCGTAGGTCATCACTGGCAACATACACTTGTCAGGCTTCGTCATATGAAACTGCGGCAAATCACCCGGCCTGATTGCACGCGCCGAGGACGTTCGTACCGTTTGCGGGTGTACATAAAACTGTGCGCCATAAAAACCACGAGATTTAGGAATTCCAAGGGAACGGCAGAAAAAGCAAACTACTCTCTTGTTTGTTTTATCCGCAAAATTTCCATTTCTGGGAAATCCCCGTAAATTAATTTCCACTGCCACCTTACCCGCAAGCAATCCCCATCTCGCACTGCACCGCTCGCACCCGCATTCCGCGAGTGACTGCATTCCACAACATCACGGGCTATCACCACAAAAAATGGAAGAGGAGGAAATATTCGCCACGCCGCCCGCCGTCGGCTCTCTTGACCCCCGTGGAGAGGGATTATTCTCCACTGCTACCACCAGAAGCGGCCACTGTAAAACGCGGCAGACAAGCAAATAGTAAATAATTATACGGAACCCGGTACGGAACGGGAAAGAGTAATTGACTCGCCAATCAAGCTCGCACAGGGCCCCACGACGCCACCATTGTAGCCCGCACTGCCCACTACTGCCTCGCCTCTGTCTCGGCGGCACACTAATGCGGAACAGGCCGCTCCACCACCAACAACTACAAACAGCCGCCAACCCCCGTCTACACAGACACAGACCACAACAGATGCCCCCCGACAGCCCAGGAGCTCTTACCCACCTATAGTGGTGGAACGCCTACGCGGATAGACCAAACATTTAGCTCACCTTAAAAATCTCCTGGGCTACACTCCAAACGCAAGGGCCTTCAAGACGGGGGTCCGTATACTTCCACAAAGTGCGGAAGAATTCCGCGTGGTACAGGGCAGGGCCGGATTTAGGGGAGGGCAACCGGGGCGAAAGCCCCGGAGCCTCCACAAACGGGGGGCCCCCACAATAGAGACTTCGGAAAAAATAGTCTTTCAAATTCCAATTAGTAAACACTAGTAAACATATTTTCCTTTGATATTTTCTTTTTTGCTCTTTTACGTTTACCTACAGCCTGCAGTACTGTGTACATACATGATTATTTGATTATAATTACACTTAATTTAATATTTTTAATTACACTTAATAACAATAAATTATTTATTGAAAAACTTGCCTTAAAAATTTGTCACTTTATTTGGAAAATAATTTGGGGCGAGGGGGCCTCCGCTCCTTCGTTGCCCCGAGGCCGCTGGACCTCTAAATTCGGCCCTGGTACAGGAGCACCTCGTAGAGGCCCGCACAAAAGACCCAGCAGTACAGTTCACGAACTGCCGATGTAAGTCGGCATCAGAGGATTGCCTGCGGACCCCCCGATCGCCGAGATAATTAAAGCCCTGACCGCCTTGGGCTGACCACCCACGCACGGCACATCCCAACGAAAAGAGATAGGCCGGGGTGCTTATTCTTCGCACAAATCGATCACCAGCCCCAAGTGAAGCTCAACTATACGCAACGAGAAAGCTCCTCTGTATGCCGGAATGGAGGCATAGAAAGAGGCATGAGGCACAATTGCACCATCGACCGCGCGCTGCGCATGGAGCCGCAGGTGGAGCACTCAGTCCGCCAGGCGCGATCCGCGCGCGCGCTCCTGCGCCCGATACTGCAGTCCCGCCTGCAGCTCCGCACCAAACGGCAGATCGACTGCAGGCAAACTGCAGGCCCAGCAGAACATCTCATCATCTCTCATCGCCGGGTCATCGTCGGAGCAGGCCGTTACTTCCGCAATGACGTCATTGCGCACGATCTGCGCATGCCCTCGGTGGAAGAGTTCGTCCGGAGTTTGGCGCGTCGCATGATCGACCGCGCTGACAACGGGCGACATGAACATCTGCAGGGCCTCGCTCCTCTCCACGCCCGCCCCCCCGAGGGTCACCCCTACCACCGAGAGCTGCTACGAAGCCCGCCTGACGCCTTCTCATCGCCTCCATCACCTGCGCCAATGTCGCAGATGGACTGAGCCCCATTAGAACAACAACAGCATTGTAAAAAAAAATGTAAATCTGCTGGCAAATTAAATAAAAAAATTAAATAAAAATAAAAAAGAAGCCAAATTAAATAAGCGCACCCAACGCACATATTGAAGCCTTAAGGTGTGTCCAAACATAGAGCGGCATGTGTGCGCGGCAGTCGCGCGCGGCGTGCCGCGCTTTGTTTGGACAACAGCCGCGCGCAAACATTCGTCAATAGTCCTAACTAGAGCGCGGCAGAATTGTTTCCTGGACATGCCGCGTGTGGCTGCCGCGCTCGTGCCGCGCTATGTTTGGACACGCCTTTATAAGCTTAGTAAAACCTCTACTGCGCTATCGCAGCGCCACAACCTGACCGGCCAGGATACAGCCAAGCCGAGAAGACGCCCGGGCACGGGGTTAGCCCCATAGGCCCGCACCTTCCTCCGCAGATAAGGAGCAGAAGACCCGTGTGTGTGGCACGAAATATATGGCGTAGGTTCCCGAACGCTGCCCAACCGAGTTGGAGTCGTCGATTAACCTCTTTCTCGAAATTTGACTCACCTAGCTGAACTATTTGTCCTAGATATGGACTCGTCAACAACTTCAAGTGGAGTGCCTCGAATTGTCACCGGAGTAGGCATTTTCGTCTTATTCATGTTAATTTTATCACCTACTTGTTGTAAGGCACTACAGAGGGGCAGAGATCTTCGATCATTTTGTCTAGATCTTCTAGGGATTTACCGTACCAACGTGTTCGCTATTGAGGGATGATGTGTGTTTTCCAGGGCCGCTCCGCTGCAAGGCCAAGGGCATGGCGAGGCTGGTGGCGGAGGCGGCGCCGCGGTTCTCGGTGTACGGCATGTGGGGACTGGACGCGCGCATCGTCCTCAGCGTCTTCGCCGCCACAACCACCGTGCTCATCACCATATTGCAATTCGCAATTTTATAAACATGCTGCTATACAATTGTGCAAAATCGCAAAAAGTTGAACAAATGGACGGATTTGAATAAATATTTTTGTAGTGTAGCTGTGTAGCCTGAGCAACAATCAGCAACATATGGGGTATAATAATAATAACATATTGGGCATCATTGATTTTGGAAACTGGAACACCTAATGTAGAACCATAATAGGCCAGCTATACTATAAGAAATATGGAAATGACCCGATAAAGATTTTGACGGGGTCTTCACAGCTTAGAAGTTGGGGCCTTAAAATGTAGGCCATGTTTCATTCGGTTGAGTAGAACCAGAGACACAGCCTGACCTCTCCGTAGTACTAGCTTTCATACTAATACTCGCCTTCGCAGGTTGTTGGTCACGTGTTGTGTACCCCTGGGGGGTACGTGGTAAATTTGGGCCTAATCCTTCCGGTATCAGGCAAAACGACCCGCGGAGGCCCAAGAAGCGATGGATTGACATCGCCGAATCTGATGTGAGAGCCAAAAGTTTACGACGCGAGGATGCCCAAGTCCCTGCGCGGAACCACGCAGAAGCCGGGACTCATTGTATAAAGCTAGTTAAAATTTCTTCTTAACCTACACTTCTCGTTAACCTAAGGGGTTACCGTTACCGTTAACCGTTCATAAAATACGTCACGCTAAAATCAGCTTTTTCTGACCCCCTCCCCCCCATTGTCACGCTGTGTCACACTTTCTGTGAAATATTTCGTCACAAAAACTAAGCCCCCCCCCTGAATATGGTAAATTTTAATTAATAGTGCAGAAATTTTGTGAATTTAAATATTTATTTAGTTTTTTTAATAAAATTTAAATAAAGTAATAAATATATTTTATAACGAATAAATAAATAATATTTTTTATTAATCAGAAGTCCAAGGATTCTGTAAATGCGCCGAAATGTCTATAATTGGTATTGCAGCATCTTCTTCTTCTTCATTTATTTCAACGAACGTCACGTTGCCATACACCCCCCGTCCCCCCTTGTCACACTTTGTGTCACACTCAACAAGAGCCCTCCCCCCCCCCCCTTGTGTGCGAACGTATTTTATGAACGGCCCCTAACATCTTCATATAGGCATAGATATTATTATACCAATAATATAGGAATAGCAAGAAGCTAACTAGCTTCTTGCTATTAATCTAAGTAACTAACTAGTTACTTAGATCTTCTAATTTAGATAAGCTAATAGCACGAGTAAAGAATCAAATCCGAAAAATATTGAATAAACATGTAAATATATCATAGAAAACAAGTACACTTGACTAACAATGTACCTAACAACTGCAAACACAGTTGTTAGGTACATTGTTAGTGGACGAACCGCAAATACAATTCCTGACTTTTCTTAGGAAGCCGCTTTAATTCAATAATATAATTAATAACATAATTTATAATGCTTACGGCCAAGGAATGGAACGCATTACCTGCAAGTGTGTTCCCTGATCATTATAATCTAGACGCCTTCAAGGCCATAGTGAATAGGCTGTTCCTAGACAGGCATGATTATCACACACAACCTCAAAAATTGGAATAAGCGAGAAGGTTTGCCTGTTGAATCCCTAGTACCATTGAACAAATTTCTATTCGAAATAAAGAACTTCACAATACAGGCTGCTGTTATTTTTCCGTTTTTCAAAAAGGAGACTTGCAAATAGTAGCCATATTTGAGGATTTTCACGCATTAACAATAGTGTGATTTTCGAGAATGGCACATTATACAGGAGGTTTAACTAGAACTCCTCCATCGAATTTATTACTAAGAGAACCCGTCTCACAGCCAGAATTGCCTACAAGCCCTCATTCGCCTGAACTTGAATCTACCACTGCACAAAGAAAGAGGAAATATCCGGAAGATTCAGTGGAGAATCTGACAAAAAATATAAATGATATGTTCAAAAGTTTTACAAACATGTTCCAAGAATTTAAATCAGAACAAACAAACAAACTCACTGAAATATGTCAGGAAATTCATAGCCTACGACAGCAAAATAATAACATTCTAGCAGCTAATATAGATATTAAAAATTCCATTGATATGATTATTTTGCAACAAGATAAACTAAAACTAAGAGTCGAAGACTTAGAAAAAAAAGATAAACGAAACACGGAAAAAGTCGAAATGATGGAAAATCAGATGGAAATTTTACAAAGAAAAATTCGAGAGGCTACTATAGAAATAAGAAATGTTCCCGCTGAAAACAATGAACAGAAACTAGGATTGATAATTGACTCAGAAATAAATACACATGATATAAAAAATATATATCGCATATTAGCCAAAGGGAACAAATACCCAAGACCTATCATACTGGAATTTAACACACCTAATCTGAAAAACCATTTTATGAAGTCATTCAAAGAATATAATAAAAACCACCCAGACGAAAAGATTTCTACTGATAAGATTGGTATAGAAGGCGAAAAGAGAACCATATACATAAGTGACCATCTTACAAACAAGGCCAAAAAATTATTTTATCTTGCAAGGGAATTCGTTAAAGGAAAAGAATCTTATTTCTGCTGGACTACGGGTGGAAAAGTGTATTTGAAGGGGGAAGGGAGCGATGCGGTCGAGATTAAAAGAATTGAGCAAATCGAAGAATTACAACAGCTTTCTATGGAGACTTCAGCATTTCCAAAAGAATGACTAGACGTACAGCAATTAATGTGTTTTTTCTATTATGTTTTCAACAGTTTCTTGCATGATTTTACTAGGTTAAAGATTTGCACTTTGAACGTAACTATATATAAGATAGCGTATAAATTTAGAATTAAATACACTTTGATACACACACTCACTCACACAATCTCACATTTTCTACAGAACATGATACTAATTATCTACTACGCACCGATAGTATACCCAATCTCAGAGCTGCTAAAGCATGCTAATTTAATGCAAATGGGCTGTATGGTATGGGCCGAAACCCACAGCAATACTATTCAGAAAGCCTGGGGGTTTGCCGGCAGTACGCATTGCTTATTACTATTATTATATAATTTTAACTATGATGTCCGTTAATCAGACCCTAACGGACCTTGACGAGGTCAAAGTCTGCAATGCGTATATGGTCGGTGAACCTGAACACTGTATGAAGTATCTTAAATATGACAATAAAAGACATTTATCTATAATATCACTTAATATAAGAAGTATAAAGAAAAACTTCGACAATTTTCGGGTCTTATTGGCAAGAATTGGATTCGAGATAGACATAATAATATTAACTGAATGTTGGCTTAATTATACGTATGAGCCTCCGAATCTTGAGGGCTATAACAAGTTTCACTCTAGTACTTACATAAATCAAAACTCAGGTATAGTCATTTATACAAGATCCGCGCTTCCTAATTGTTCAGTGTATGAGCCTCCACTATTGAAGTCTGATGCCATGATTATTGATGTGGGGAAGGAAAATGTTATTGTTGCGCTATACAGGTCTCCATCCTTTCATAACGCTTCTATTTTCTGCAATTCATTAAACATGTTACTACAAAGTCTAAAAAACATACCTAATGTATTCGTTATAGGAGATATTAACATAGATGCTAAAAATAGGAATAATGTGGACATGAACGCAAATGAGTATTTAGATATGATAGCTTATAATGGAATGCTACCTGGGCACATTTATCCCACAAGAGACCGTAATTGCTTAGATCACTGTATGATCAGGTCAAAGGCTGTTTCTGATATTGTGGTTCTACCGGCAACTATAACCGATCATTCACCCATTTTAGTACAAACACATAAAAGGCGTCTACTGGCAGCGAGTAAAACTTTTAAAAATTCCTACAAAGTGATGGACTACTGCTGTATTGAGAAGGACCTATCTAGTATATACTGGGACGAACATCTAGACTTCTCAGACTTGAATTCGGCAACTAATACATTTATCGACGTCCTAGTTGGCATTATGACGACCTGAGTGGTTCAATGGTCAATATGCCGGTCTGCCACGCAAGAGGTCCCGGGTTCGATTCCCGGCCGGGCAGAAATTGAAATGATGAATTTTAATTTCTGTTACGGGTCTGGGTGTTCTATGTATTATAAGTATGTATTTAAAAGTATTTAAGTAGTATATCAGTTATCTAGCACCCATAGCACAAGCTTTGCTTAGTTTGGGGCTAGATGGCGCTGTGTGAATTTGTCCACGAATATTATTTATTATTTATTATTATAGTATTTATTATTTATTATTATAGATAAAAATACTATTTTAAGGCAGAGATCTAAACGTAAATCTAACCTAAAGCCCTGGATCACTCCGGGATTGATAATGTGTATGAGACGTCGAGACAAATTGAACCAGCGGCATAAAAACAACATAGAAAATGATGAATTTAGAACTGAATAGTTACGATATAGAAATACTTGTAATAATTTACTTAAATCCTTAAAAACGACACACGAAAGACACGAACTACAAAAAAATATAAGAGATAGTAAGAAAACCTGGAACAATATTAAGACTATGTGTAACTTCTCCAAAAAAATAAACCCTATACAAGACCTGGTAAAAGATCAAGGAACCAATGCACTAAATAACATAAACGATTACTTTGTGAATATTGGAACAAAACTCGCCAGCGCTATTCTACAATCTACTAATCACACTCGCATAGAGACAAATCCTAAACCTACTCAGTCGTCTTTCGGGTTCTTGCCTGTAGATGTTGACGAAATTGTACGCATTATTAGAGACCTAAAGAGTGACTCTTCGCCTGGTGAGGATGGAATTGCAACACGCTTTCTCAAACAATATATTGTGTATTTGGCAGAACCAATACATAAGATTTGTCACACCAGTCTGGAAACTGGAGTGTTCCCTGATGCCCTTAAGCGTTCAGTAGTGTGTCCCATATACAAGGGCGGTGATGCAACGATTCTATCTAACTACAGACCAATATCATTACTTTCATCATTGTCAAAGATTCTGGAGAAGGTAATGAACGGACGTCTTAAGGATTATTTAGAAAAAAAAATGCTCTTGTCTGTAAACCAATTTGGCTTTAGGAACGGAAGATCCACTGAAGACGCGGTACTAAATCTAACTGAGCTTATAACTCACAAACTTGACGAAGGCAAAAGAATGGTGGGAATATTTTTAGATCTGGCAAAAGCATTCGACACAGTTTCAATTCCTATTCTATTAAATAAGCTTGAGTCTATGGGAATCATAGGAACACAACACGAGTGGTTTTGTAGCTATCTCACAAATCGCCAACAAAGGATAAAGGTGGGTAACCAGATAAGTGATTACAGGCTAACTAACTTTGGTGTGCCGCAGGGGAGCATCCTTGGTCCAACTTTGTTCCTTATATACATAAACGATATGTGTGACTTACAGGTAGAAAATGGTAACATTGTTACATATGTGGATGATACAGTCTTACTTTTATATGGCGAATCATGGAGTGATGTAGAGGTTTCGGCAGCCAATGGTTTAAACGTGGTTGCTAAATGGTTAAGGAATAATTTATTAACCATAAACCCTAAAAAATCAAATATAATTACTTTTTCCATAAACGCAACAACGCAACCACGTACCCCACTAGAAATTAAAATCCATGAGGACAACTGTGGAACAGAGAGTTGCTTGTGCCCGACATTGTGTAACGTAAAAGAAATAAAATATCTTGGGGTTATCTTAGATGCGAATATGAGATGGAATAGCCACCTCGAGGTTCTATCTGGAAGAACCAGGAAACTCATATATGTTTTCAAGCAACTAAGACACATAGGAAGTCGAGATGTAATCATGATGGTGTACCATGCACTGGCTCAATCAATACTGTCTTATTGCATTGCTAGCTGGGGTGCTGCTGGAAAAACATGTTTCATTGCCCTGGAGAGAGCACAGAGAGCGCTTTTGAAAGTGGCGTTTTTCAAACCTAAACGATTCCCGACTCACAAATTATACTTAGAACATAATATACTAACGGTAAGACAACTGTTTATTAAATCTACTATCCTTAGACAACATCGTGCTGTAGATGATGCTATTGTGTTGAAAGTATCGAGAAAGAGAAGAAAGGATATAATCTTCGATGTCCCCTCCACGCGATCTACGTTTACAAAAAAAAAAATATGACAGTCCTAGGTCCAATGTTATACAATAAAGTTAGTAAAGAGCTTAATATGGTCACACTCAGTCGATATGAATGTAGTAAAAAATTAACAACATATCTACTCCAATTTGACTATGATAAAACTGAAAAATTGATTAGCATTAAATAAACGGCTCGTCGGCCCGAGCAGCTTCAGTCGCGTGGTGTCCTAACTTTGCCCTCCTTAACCCTACCTTACCCCTACTAGCATTACCCTTACCCTACCCTTACCCCTACCCTACCGTATCCCTACCTAGTAGCTTTCCATATCTCTGACAATAACAAACCTCATACCTGAAAAAAAAAAAAAAAACCCAAAAACATTTAAAATATATATATATACCTATATATATATATATATATATATTTCTAATCCTCTTAATTAACAAAATACAAAATACCTTCTCTTGAAAATATCAAATATTTTACCCTATGTTACTTGTTATACAGATACTAATTACACAAAACATTAATAAATCCTAGGTGAATACTATAGTGCAGTTGTTGAATTTAATTGCCATCTAAGGCAGTTCATAACGGTTGGAACATCCTATACTATCGGCTATCACAAGTACACGTTACAAACACTACATATCTCACTTACACAAATACCCCACTCTCTCTCTCCTATGCAAAGCAAATTCATACATACACACACAAACATCCACACACTCACAATATACACCTTGCCCACACATTACTATGATTTATATAAAATATGCATGTACTTGTCACTGACAATAATGATCTCGGGTGGGTATTAATGGTAAAAATTTTTATGACCTACCCGGATTTCACTATATTTTAATGCTAGACATTGTGTTTGCGTTAGTACTAGTATTTTTAGCTATTAATTAGTTACATTACTGTCGATATCCCGTCCCATAATGTTTGTTGGCTCTTACTTACACCCAAAAAAGTAGTAATTCGAAACTGAAAACGGTATAGTTACCAGTTCAATGCTTGTGGCCGACACGAAAAAGACAGCGGGATGGCGATATGCGCTTGATATAACTGTAAGTCTTATATTAAATATTGAATTTAGTCATAAGTGAATTCACGAAGTATATACCTAAACAAATAGGCCGGTGGAAGGTACTGTAACCTTACAATACAGGTCATCCTAGTGTAAGGGACAGTGCTCACATGGGTTAGGTACACTATTGAATACATTATAGGTTCCTAATCTATCCACTTGTTACTCATGTTAAGTACTTAGTTTGTAACACAACAAAATGTAGTGGTGCCTATGTGTACAACTCAATACTCATGAAATTCTATTACTGTGAAGCTGAAATAAACTTATATTATTATTATATATATATATTATTATTATTATATTAAGTGGGCTTTTCAAGGCTAAACGTCCTAGTATCACTGCGACCATTGCTGATCTATTGTGATCGCCTCTAGCTTACAGTTCAGTGCTAATCCCTACAGCTTTTATGAACTGTTTTAGGTTCTTATCACTGATATCGTGCACCTCATCGGGTAGTAACTGGAAATAACCAAGATGGATGCTACGTTTGCGCATCAGGGCTTCGCACTTGCAGATCATGTGTAGAGGCGTTTCCTCGTCCTCCTTACAGAATCTGCATTCCTTCGTACTGCTGATCTTTAAGTTAAACATGTGCTTATTCAGCCCACAGTGACCAGTCAGCGTCCTTACCAGGATCCGCAATTTATTTCTACTGAGTAGTAATCGTTCTTTAGCATGTAGTCTATTGTAGGCCTTGATTAATGCTTTAGAATTAGGCCTTAGG
This sequence comes from Blastobasis lacticolella, assembly GCA_905147135.1. Lineage (NCBI taxonomy): Eukaryota > Metazoa > Arthropoda > Insecta > Lepidoptera > Blastobasidae > Blastobasis > Blastobasis lacticolella. The sequence goes on from LR990050.1 coordinate 13,552,905, forward strand.
CCTGGCTGCTTATTCCAGTGCTCTAATGATTGCTCTTTGCAATTTGTCCGTATGGTCAGTTTGACTAGGCTTTTAGGTATGCCACAAAATTATTCTGGACCATGTGTTGTGGAAACACTACCAGCCTTAGCTAGATCGTCTGCAATTTCATTGCCGTCGATCCCTTCATGTCCTGGGACCCAACGTAGAATTACTTGGTTTTTCTCACCCAAGGAATTGAGAACATTCACACAGTTTAGCACCAATCTAGAACTCACAGAGTTTGATGATAGGGCCAATAGAGCTGCTTGACTGTCTGAGTGTATATAAATACAATGGTTCACGTAGTGCCTTTTGGGTTTATGACCGCGCATTCCAAAATTGCGTAAACCTCGGGTTGAAATATAGAGGCGTGCTTGTCCAGGTTTAGGAATTTCTTAACCCTAGGTCGCTCCCCAAATATTCCACTCCCCACTTGATGGCCTGTTTGGATCCATATGTGTACCAGATCAGGCTCCCTTTTTTCCAGGAAATTTGGCTGTAAAGCCACTCATACCTTTCTGGAAGCTCTACACTGTAAAATTTTTGGTGTTTACACTGAGGAATCATGGTGTCTGTATGCATACCTAGTATTTTATTGCCCATGATCGCTTCCTGAAACGTCTTCAGAGACTGTGAGAGCCAGTTCCCCTCCCCTTGGATGGTTAGTCTGTGCATACTGGCCGCCGCCACCATTTGCTAATGCAGATATAGCGGCGGAAGGTCCAGAACTGCATCCAGGGCCGCACTGGGGGCAGTTGTCGTGACTCCTGTGACCAAAAGGCACGCCGTTCTCTGTAAGCCGCTCAGTAAATTAATCACAGTCTCCTGGTTGGCTTTTGTAAGCCACACTATGGAGGCATACGTTATTATGGGTCTTACTAGAGTTGTATAAAGCCACAGGGAATTTTTTGGTGTCAAACCCCAGGTTTTCCCTGCCAGTCGACTGGAAATGCCCAAGGCTATTTTAGCCTTCTGTAGTATTGCAGTTAGATGGCTGTTCCAGGTAATTTTTTGATCTAGTATTAAAACCAGACATTTCACTTCCTTAGAACAGTCTACAGTTTTGCCATTTAACCGCGGTTTGACTAATCCGTCAAGTTTTCTTTTATTGGTAAATGGTACAATGACAGTTTTATTTGCATTTATGGACAGCTAATTGTCCTTGCACCATTCATCAATAACATTCATCGCTCTTTGCATTATGTATGAAATCGTACTTTGGCAGAAGCCCCTGACAATTATCACAAGGTCATCAGCATAGCCCTGTGCATATATTTTGAGCTCTGCCATTTTATGCAAGAGCTGATCTACCGCGAGGGTCCACAACAGTGGACAGCCTCTGGTAGTAAAAACTTCAAGCGAGCTTCCATGTAGGGCAACCTTCGCTTTTCGGTTTGAGAGCATTGCTTCCACCCATCTGACTGTTGTACTGTCAATCATCTTTTCAGTGAGTCCTTAAATTAAGGTATTTGTTGGGGTATTGTCAAAAGCGCCCTCAATATCTAAAAACGCACATAGTGCAATTTGTTTACCCTTTAATGCCTTTTCGATCATATCTGCCAAGTTCAATAGGGCAGTTTCAGTCGACTTTCTTTCGATGTTGAGTGTAATGAATAGGGTTTCAAATTTTTATTGTTTCCCTAATGTAAGTATCCAGAATTTTTTCCAGTGTCTTTAACATGAATGAACTTAGACTGATGGGCCGGAGGGATTTCGGTTGAGAATAGTCTCTCTTACCAGCCTTTGGAATAAAGAGGACTTTGACCTTGGCCGATTCTTCTGGAATATGTCCCCAGCCGTAACTAGCTCTGAAGATTTTTACCATGTGGGGGAGTAGAATCTCTATTGCCTGCTACATACCTTATAAGGTTTAAAGGTTTTCACGGCCCATCTTACCTGAAAAGGTCTAATAATGAGAGAAGCCGACGTGGTTCAGCGGAGTGCACTCTCCCACCAGACGCTCCAAGAAAATGGGTCGATATCAATAAACTTAAAGTTTCTTTTTCGTCTACTGTATAGTCCATGTTTGGGTACTTTAGCAGTCCAATTTAGTTAGGTTTGTCTTTCGCAAGGAACTTGTTTATTCTTGCACTTTGCGGTGTGTTGTTTACCCCCTCGCATAAATTTTTTCCATTTTTCTCGCTTAGACTTCCTAGTTTCATTATTGTATTCTGTTAAGGCTTTTCGATAGGCCTCCCAGTCGAGGGTCCTTTTAGCCTTATTGAACAGTTTTCTAGTTTTACTTCTGAGCCTTTCCAGCTTGGAGTTCCACCACGGTACTGTCCTTTCGGTAGACATTTGTTTCTCAGGACAACTATCTTCATAGGCTTTGATTATGCCATTTGAGGTACCCGCCACTGCTATGTCTAAAGTATCTTTAGTCTTGATTGTTTTAGGAACTTCCTTTAGATACAATTTGAGTTTGTCTCTAAAAGCAGCCCCGTCAGTGATTCTATTATTCCTAAAGTTGGTTTTCTGATTTGGAAATTATCGTAACAAATCAAAACAGATATTATTATGGTCGGACATTCACGGCTCATCGCTAACGTGCCAGTCTGTAATACGTCTAGCCAGATCATTAGTCGCATAAGTTCGGCAGGTATTGTAAGTAGAGCCATTCAACAGCATACATTATACAACTTAATAGATCCGTTGCGTATTATTTCGGCACACATCGCAATCCAATGACAGCATTCATTGCTATGCGGATGACAGTACTGGAGACGCCATTTATACGGGTCGTGCGAATATCCCTCGTGCCATAGTGGAAGAAAGTCGCGAAGTACTTGTGTCTAAAATCGAGAGTACTTTATCTAGAATCTCCGATTGGGGACAACTTCAACCCCACTAAGACACAAGTATGCGCGTTCACCGCCAAGAAAACTCCATTCGTTGTAGCTCCTCAGTTCCAGGATACACCGCTTACCATCTCTAAGAGCATACATATCCTAGGTATCGACATCTCCAGTGACGTCCAGTTTCGCAGTCATTTGGAAGAAAAGGTCAAGCTCGCATCTGAAAAGCTGGGTGTGCTTAACAGATCAAAGCGATACTTCACGCCGGGGCAACGGCTTCTCCTTAACAAGGCTCAAGTCAGACCCCATCTGGAGTATTGCTCTCATCTATGGGCGGGAGCACCGGCATATCAGCTTGGTCCTTGTGACTCGATCCAAAAGCGCGCTGTGAGAATTGTCGATGATACCATGCTCACAAGTGGTTTGCTCACACAATGCTCACAATTGAGCCGCTGAGCCAGCGGAGGGATTTCGCCTCCCTTTGTGTGTTCTACTGCTTGTACAACGGTGTTTGTTCTGAAGAACTGTTTGACTTATGCCTACAGCTACATTCTATCATCGCACCGCTCGCCATCGACAGGGAGTTCATCCTCACACCTTGGAGCCAAATTGGTCGCGAACTGTGCGGTTCCAAATGAACTTTCTCCTACGCACACTAAGGTTGTGGAATGAACTACCTGGAGAGGTTTTCCCTGGAGAGTACAACATGGAGTTCTTCAAGAAAGGGGTTAAAAGGTTTTTACGAGGTTTCTGATGAACATAATCCATTCCCAATTATTAAAATATAAGCTCCAATAAATCCTCATCCATTTATGGTTATAATTCCACCAATTACTATTCTTATATGAGATATGAAATGAAAATGAAAATGAATGAAAATGAAAAAGTATTTATTGAATTAGGATTACGTTAATTAATCTCTTTTCAAAAGTCAAAAATCTAACGGAAAACAAAGGGAAGTTAAGCGAGCTCATCCAGGTAGGGGGCGACGCATGCAGACCGATCAGCGCGCACGAGGGCTTACTCCGGCGAGACACCGGGCACCGATACGCGCCACGCACATAACCTCCTAGGCGAACCATGTGTGGCGCGCGCCCGGCCCTAGGCAGCCCGCCGGTGCTCACACCCGCACGCACCAGCCGGCCTACCCGCGTCGCCCCCTGAGCTCGGAACAAATAAGTAAAAAGAATGTCGTCTGTCTGTCAGTATGCTGTCAGGATACTAAAGAACATTAAATAATTACTTTTAATTATTATTTAAACAATTTGTTATAATTTATATATGTATGTAAATAATATTAAAAATAAGCTAAATTAAGCTTTTGGGTTCATATACCAAATAAAAAGGAGACCCCATTTTTTTTTAAATTAAATTGCCTGATTAAAGAATTATTCTGATAGGATAAATTATGTAGAGATTATCTACCTTTATTATACTTTATAGAATTAAACTATATCTAATCATATCAAAAAATTTTGTGCTTCTTACACTAAAATTTATATATTAAGAATTTTTAATTCTTAAAAAATTATTTTCATTTTTTTTTTTTTTTTATTCTAATTGAACATCGGGTATTGCAAACGTCCATAGGCTGCGGTGACTGCTTGCCATCACGCAGGCCGCAAGCTTGTTTGCCGCCTTAGTGGTATAAAAAAAACGCAGGTACTGCTATGATGTACGAATTCGGAACTCAGAATCCGAATGCGGAATCCGAAATCAGAAATCTACGATGATCGTATCATGAATGTATCGATTTGAAATCGAATCTACTGCCTCAGATACAAACAAAAACAATAGCAATTATGCTGATAACAAAACTGAAATTCGGAATATTTACGTAAAAAACATATAGAAAATAATCATATACGCATATGTAATTAATAGTTACAATATTTCTATATTCTTGTACTATTACTGCTGTCAATGCTAAGTAAGTATAAGTAATGCTTAGCATTGACAGGAGTAATATTTTTTGTCTTATTAACTCCACAATGATAACAATCACATCGGTTTATTAAATTGAAAGTAACCGCCGTAATTTATTAAGTTCTAACTTTCATTTTATAACTCTTATAAGCTATGAACATGTCATTGTGGTTAGGTTAAGTATTTTAAATAACCATTGCGACGAAAGTTTAAGATCAAAGTTTAAAGTTTATTTGACAAAAGTTTTGATTTCTCGTTAATTTAGTTACCAGCCGAAAAGTGACATTCAAACATTTTATTCTGATCAAGTATAACAGCATAAGATGTCAAGATCCGAATATCTATCCGAGGATATACTAGAGGAAGATTTTTTAAAAGTATTTCAGACTTTCCACTGGATACAATATATTCTGGGGTCATGTCGAGTGAACGCATATGATCGGTTCGTGACAGCACCCACGTTTTACCAGAAATTATATACCATAATTTGTATCTTCCCTTTATTATTAGGGATGACGGTAGGACTGTGGCACAATGTGAATTTCTATAGCTCCTACCCTAGTATAACTTTCCTAATGTTATGCGGAAGTATTACATTAGCCGTCGCAAATGTGGCTAATGCAATCCATCTGCGTTTCTTTAACAACAGTGCTAACGTTAATTTTATAATTAAAATGCAAAGAATTGACAAAATCATGGGCTTCGGCAACAATAATTACTTAAATAATACTCTAAGAACAGCAAACAACGCTACAATTGCCACAATAGGTATCATATTCATAATTTCCTTTATAATATCGCTCGCTGGAGGAATAGTCTCAACTGCTTCATTTTTTGGCTTTGTTTTGACTACCTCAGTTATGATGGCAGAAATAACACACTGCGCAAACCTCTCAATATATTTCTATCTAAGAATAAAATTTATCAACAGTATAATTTTTAACTTCCTCGAACCTAAGCAAATTCATAAAGAACTAGATAGAAGGCTGACATTTATAACAAACACAACGATGAGATCGCTCACCGCAAAAACTCACAATTTCGCTGTCAACGATACTGTCAAATATTTAAACATAATATTTGATTGCTTTAATACTCCGATAGTTGTTGAAACCACCTCGGCTCTGTTTAAATGCGATTTTCTCAGGATGGCTAAGTTGTTTAACTTAAAGCATAAAACAAAGTTATGCGCAAAACACCTAGGATTCCAAACTCACGAAGATACCCCTATCTATCTATCGGAGCACCTTACTGCCAAAGCTTCCCGCCTTCACTTCTTGGCCCGAGATCTGCATAAAACTAGAGGCTATAAGTTCTGTTGGACAAACTATGGTAAAGTTTATGTTCGTAAAACAGAATCATCTCCAATCATCTTGATCAAAAGCGAAGATCAGGTGCACCGTCTTATGCTGGAAGAATGACTAGACCTAGGCACAGATAAAATTATATTATACCTAAGTAATGTTTACCCCTTAGAATGTAATACTTTAAACTCTGTATCTGTAATTAAGTACCTCTGTCAATTTTACTTATTAAGCTTGTTTGTAATACCACAGACCTTCATTACATACTTTACACACAAACACCTCTACAAACACTACATACATACACCCTATACAGTACTTATAAAAATTCACACGTCATATCACAATCTGAACGCAACAATACTTACAATCACAAGGCGATACTACATTCAGTACACACTAACACCAATACATAAGCTCTTACAAAAAATAACTCAAGCTCTAACCGCTAATAATTTAACCTACTTATCTATGCCTAGCATCGATTATTTTTCACTCATCGCGTTTTTTCGTTTGTTTTTATGGGATGGATAGCACAATAAATACCATAAATGAAATAGACAATTTGGAGATAGCTCGTTGTTTCAAATGCGATGCAACAGCTTTAAATAAACACCTAAAAGTGAATAAAAATGACATAACTCTAATATCTCAGAATATTAGAAGTATATACCGCAATTTTGATGATTTTTTGACTACTTTAACTAACTTTAACTTTGTCACAGATATAATAATCCTTACGGAGTGTAGACTGGACCCAAACAAACAATTACCTCTTTTGCACAACTATCAATCATACAGCACAAAGTGCCAACGTAACCAAAATGACGGTGTAGTCGTCTATGTTAAAAATTCACTAACTCATAAAATAAAATAAATTAAATTATCCCAGGCTTCTTGTTTGCAGTTAGAGACATTAAATAGTGTCATCCTGTGTATATATAGATCACCTATCAATAACGCAGAAAGTTTTGTTGATTCTTTAAGTACTCACCTGGACTCATTAAATTTAATAAATAAGAATATTGTTGTAACTGGAGATATTAACATAAACTTAACTGTCAAGGAATTTGAGCCACACTACGAGCAGAAAAATAGAACTAACTACCAGAATATGCTCTCCATGTATGGAATACTAGCTGGCCACACCATTCCAACGCGTGAGAAAAACTACCTAGATCACATTATGTTAAAAATAAACAAAAGTAGAAATCTTGCCACAATTGCTGTGCTGGAAACATCTACTACTGATCATTATTCCACCCTATTATGTTTGTCGAAAATTAAAAAACGTCAACTTGCTTACAAAACAAAGTCCGTCTTTAATTCTGAAGAAGCCCTAAAGCAATTAAAGACTATAAATTTGACTGCATTACTTTTGTGTGATGAACCGAATGTCATCATAAACAAACTTACATCCATCCTGACTAGTATTATCAAAGAAAATACCACCACTACTAATATCTCCTCCCAACGACGTATATTAAAGCCCTGGATGACACCGGGACTACTAAGGTGTATCAGGCACCGTAACAATCTACAAAAAAAGGTACAAAAGGATCCATATAATGAAATAAACAAAATTGTATACAGTAGATATAGGAACTTTTGCAATAAATTAATAAAAAACATAAAAATACAATATGAGAGGGACTTATTGGCCAAAAGTACTCACGATATTAAGTTACTATGGAAAAATATTAAGAACATAACGTATTCCAGTAAAAACTCTAAATCGAACTTAGAGCTGTTAAATATGAAAGCTACGCCCTATGCATCTGCTAATAACGCCAACCAATTTTTTTCCTACATCGGTAAACAACTTGCTCTACAGATCCAACCAAGTCCGCACGACGTCAACTGCTACCTAAAAAGTTTGCCATCCAACACTAATTCCTTTGTTTTGTTGCCGACCGACAATGATGAAGTTTGTAGTACTCTGAAAAATCTGAAATCAGATAGTGCACCTGGATGGGACAATATTCCAACATCTTTCTTAAAACTCGCGGAAAAAGAAGTAGTTCCCATTGTCGCTCATGCAATCAATCAATGTTTTATAAAAGGTGTCTTTCCTACTGCTTTTAAGCAGGCGTTGATAACGCCTGTGCATAAGAGTGGGGAGAGAGACGATATCAATAATTACAGGCCAATCTATGTGCTGCCTGTAATTTCAAAAATAATGGAAAAATTATTGAATAAAAGACTTTTAGACTATCTTGATAAATACAATATCTTATCACAAAACCAATTTGGCTTCAGGAAACACAGATCTACAGAAGATGCGATCTCTGAATTTACCTCTTATGTCACCGAACAACTTGACAATCGTCATAAATGCCTGTCTGTATTTATTGTCCTAAAAAAAGCTTTCGATACAGTCTCTCTCCCCATCCTTTTGCACAAGCTGAATTTAATAGGTTTGAGAGGAGTTCCACTCCTCCTGTTCACGGACTACCTAACAGATAGGAAACAAAAAGTAAAACTGAACCCTAACTGTACTAGCGAGTCTGAGCAGGTGTTATTTGGCGTACCGCAGGGCAGCGTTCTTGGGCCAACACTTTTTTTGATCTACATTAATGATTTATGTACAATGAGGCTCATGAACGCTAAAATCCTGGCTTACGCGGATGACACTGTTGTTGTATTTTCTGGGGATACCTGGAATGATGTAAAAGCTAGCACAGAGAGAGGGCTTAAGATGATATCAGAATGGCTATATAATAACATCCTAACATTAAATGCAACGAAAACTAATTATATCTGTTACAGCTTGTATAATAATTCCCAGCCTGACACAAATTTTAATATAAAATTACACAAGTGCAACTGTACACCTAATACTGATACCTGCAGTTGCCCATCTCTGCAGAAAGTCAACCAAACAAAATATTTGGGTGTGTTCGTGGACCAGCGATTATCTTGGTACTATCATCTTGAACACGTCAGTTCAAGAATCAGAAAATTAACACATATTTTTAAAACATTGAGACATGTGGTACCAAGTTCTGCTGCTGGAAAGGGTATTAAAAACAGAGACATCCTAAAAGAAATCTATATGGCTCTGGTTCAGTCTGTCATTGGCTATTGCATTTCTATATGGGGTGGTGCAGCGAAAATGAAATTTCTCGAAGTGGAACGAGCCCAGCGTAGCTTGCTTAAAGTTATGTATTTTAAGAACAGGAGATTTTCCACAAATGCTTTATATGGCCTTTGTCAACTGTCCACAGTCCGGAAACTCTATATTCTAAACATTGTCTTAAGAATGCATAGGTCTGTTCCATATGACCCTAATCTTATAAAAAGACGAAGGAAAGACACTGTGGTGCCTCTGCCGGAAGTGAACACCACTTTTGCTTGTAGACAACATCCTAGACGCTCTGCCAAACTATATAACGCACTAAATAAACTTTTAGACGTTAATTCTAAAACTTACCACGAATGTAAAAAAGCCGTACAAAACTGGCTTACATTAAAAACATATGACGAAATTGAGCTTCTACTTGAGAACTAACTTACATACACACACCACACACATACACACACTCACACACACACACACACACACACACACACACACACACACACACACACATACACACATTCAAACTTTCATATGTTCATGTTTTGTTATTGTTTCTTTTCCTATTAATATCTAATATAAGTAGAGATAGAGCAACTACATTGTTACCATAGAAGAGCGGTGTCTTCTAACACAGGCCTAGCCTAAAAGGAGACATCTGCCACTAGTGATACAGAAATTGTTAAAATGAAATAAAATATTTATTTATTTTATTATTTATTTATTTATTTTATTTTTAATGATTATCAAGAACTTTATAGGTTCGAGGTAAATATACCTGTGCACCTCGTCTGCCAAATCCTGTATCATGAATAAAGCGGACCCCGGGCCCTCGCGCGGGAGACCACACCAGAACGCCAAGATGATTATATTTACTAATGTTACATTTGCATTCCTACAGGTATTTATGTTATTCCTAACATGTATGATAATGAATATCGTTGGTATCGCGTATCTGATTGAAACTGTTAAAAATCACGTAAGTTAATAATATACAAATGTGGCAACACTGCCACAATTTTACAATAGATACTACGATCGCGTTCATAAGTGCTTAAAAATCATTTTTTACTACTGCCACATACAGGACATTAGGTAGGTACATTGTTAAACGACTTCGTTTGGTATTGTTAATTCTAAACGGAGTATTAACAATGTACCCATAACATAGAATTGGCTAAAATAAGTGTCTGTTAACTGTCCCTTAGGCACCAATAACTCATTCTTTAGCTGCAAATTTTAATAAATTTAGTAAATGAAAATTTCTGTAATGACTTTCCATGCTTTGTCTTATAAATTAAAATTCAAATACTGTTTGATAATACAGCCTTAAAATTTAATTTTAAATACAGTAAAATTTAATGTTTAATTTAATGTATGGTATGTATGAATTAAAAATATTTGCACAAAATTATACCTTTTTTATGTAAAAGTCATTGTGAGTTTTAAAACGATAACTGACAAAGTGATTTCGAATTATAATAAAAAAATAACTACACACAATCTTAATATTATTTTTATTTTAGAATATTTTCTATTTTATTCCCTTTCGAACAGTAAATCATACAACCATTTAACAGGTACACAGGAATATGAAGTGTAAGTGCTCATGCACTATGAACGCGATCGTACATAACCTTGAGTGAGAGAGCTAATTAATTCTTAAAGCCCTAAATTCCATTTCAGATATTCTTTTTTGAAGAATTTATAGTTCTTGTCGTTTTCGATCTCTTGATATTTATGAATTTGACGTTCCTATGTTTGCGGTGCCAAGCTATTTATGGACAAATAAAAGAAACAAAAAAATTGTGCGTCATTGTAATATCACAAAATGTCGAAGGTAAATACCTATTATGCTAAGTTGAATTTTCGAAATTAGATAAATGGAATATTGACAAGAACACTGATGTTCTTGTCAATATTCCATTGTGTGTGTCAGAAGACACAATCACTATATTCTGGACACCTTCTAAGACCCGAGTTCTCTTCAAGAGAAACCAAATGAGTTCAAACACAGTTGGGTTTTATTATAAACAGTTATACTGTGTAGGTATTACTGAACTCCTCGTTAAGATAAACCAAACAAGCCCAAACTCTATGGGATCTATAGCTTTATTGATAATAGGTTCCTATGGGAATAGAGTCCTTGTCAAGATAAATCGAAGAAGTAGCATTAGCATTGAGTGGTATTGCGGAATTTCAGTGTACACCTTCCGTCTCCATCATCAGACCATGGGCACCATCTAGGAAAAAATTCAATTCCACTATCAATACAAACAAACCCAAATTCAATAATGATATGCATGGTTTTCTAGTGAATGCGTTCCTGTGTCCACCTTCGCACCAAACCCGAACTCAAACGTTATCATCAAACCTTAGATAGATAGGTACTATGTAGATCTAGAGTACTCGTCAAAACAATCAAACTCGTCTAAAATCAATGGTGATGTTTTGTTTTTTAACAGAGCCTCTATCGCTACATTTCGTCTTTATTATCAGGTTTTTTACATTGTTTGCCAAATTTCAGCTCAATCGAACACTGACCCAATGTCAAAGTTAACTTGCAAAGTTTGAAATTTTTTTGGCAAACTTTCATACATACGAACATTGCAAGGTGGTAGAAAGAAATCAAAAGCTATTTAGAGAAAGTAACTAAACCTAAAATACTTAGATATGAAAAAACATGTATAAAACTCAACAATGACGTTATAGGTAACCAATTAATCAAATCTGTTAATAATTGAACCAATTATTAGTAAAATATGATATTTTTTATATACTTAAGCATATAAAAAAACATCATATAAAATATTGAGATATTAATATCTCAATATTTTAATCATTATACAAAAAAATTGTAGGTAATAGTAGACCAGTGTCGTATTTATTCCAAATAATAAATAACCCATTGATTCCACGAGCAAAATGGAAATATATTAAAATCAATTGATTCTGATTCTGCCCTCGCGCGCAGGGCACACAACCAGGATATCGACGGCAAGATGATAAATTAATGGATTCTGCGTTGTACAATTTCTGTGTTATATAGACGGGGATGACTTCGGTTTTGACGTTGTACATGGACTAGGCTAAGGCTTAAGGTTTAACTGTGTTAGACATGACCTACTTTTAACTAAACTCAGCATTTAGGGGCATTTGCCCTTTGCTTTCATTGCAACATAAAAAAGCCTAACCACAGGCTTTTCTAGTCTATACCAGAAAACAAAAACATAAAAGTTTTCGTCTGATTTTAGGGTTGTGCGCTATGGAGTTCCGCAAGGCCGTGTATTAGTGCCTATTAATTAATTTCCATTTTTTTTAATGTTCTGCCACTAATACTGCGTACCCAGCCTCCTTACATTAGACATTAGTACTTCTTACTCAGATGGCGAGCTTGTGTTTAACAATAAACAAATTTTATTACATCTACTTATTCTGTACGTTTGTCCGCAGGTCCCATATATTCAAAAGGCAAATACATGTTACAGCTGATCGAGGAAGCAGCGCCACATTTCTCGGTATACGATATGTGGCGGATAGACGGCAGTCTAGTCATCATTGTGTTAAACATTATATCGACTATCGTTGTGATCATACTGCAATTCGCTTTTCTCTAGTCAGATTTAATTACGAATACCCTATAATTAAATAACATAAATGAATAAAGTTATTTATTAAATAACTAATACTTAAAAAGCTTCATATCCTACAAGTAAACACGAAACTTTGGGAGCAATATTTGATACTAACTAAACGATTTTGATGTAGTTTGTGGTGGAAATTGAAATTATTTTCCTCGCTATATTTATGCGCGAGACGCCATCGCCGGAAGGCAGTCAATAATATTTCTTTATCAGAGTTACAAATCGCTATAGATACCCAAACACATAATTGCAAACCATTACTTAAGCTAATTTGTAAATAGGATCCTTCGTCGTTTTATGGACATTTGGGGCGGCTTGTACCAAATTCTTAAACGCATTTAAGTTGGTACTTAAACATCCACCACTTACAAACCTTATCAGGGAGACTGAGTTCTGCAGTATATGCAATAAAAAACAACCGTGGCCTTACGAATATAGAAACCGCGCGGCTCGTCTATTTCAGTTACTTCCATAGCATTATGTCTTATGGCTTGATGCTATGGGGTTCTGCAGCTGACATACAAGATATTTTTATTCTACAAAAACGGGCGGTGCGGGCTATATATCGTTGGAGCCCACGAGTTTCTTTAAGAGAACACTTTAAAAATATTAATATTCTTACAATTGCGTCGAAATACATATATTATAATATTGTTCATATATATAAGCATAGAACATCTTATCAAAAACATTCCGACAATCACTAGTAAAGGACTACATGGAAGATAAAAATCCCTGGATATAATTTATTGTATTAATTAATTAACAAATTAATTGAATAATTTAATAATTTTGTGACATGTTTAATTGTGTATTTAATATTTGATGTTTGTAAGTGAATTGACATTTTAAACAATTGAATCGGAATAATTACCTTGGTGACTTTTTTTTAATGTTTATATTTTCTTCATATTTGACGTTTATCTATATTTGATAAACTATTTTTTCCAGTTTCACCATTATTGTAATGTACATTTTAATTTGTTTGTTTGACATTCATAAGTGCTATGTATAGCCTAATCTGAATAAATTATTTTGACTTGACTTGACTTGACTTAACAAAAAACGTCATACAAAAAAAACGTTAAACGTCATTCTTAAACGTGTTTAAGAATTTAGTGCAAGCCAGGCTTAATGACTAAAGATTCGTATTCTACTGTGAAACTCTTTTTTGTACGTTAAAATTTTTATATCAATATATAGCTTTAATAATAATAATTTTCGAATACTATTTAATAATACTGCCTCATATATATCGTTATATTTGCATTTCAGATTAAGCTCGATAAATATTATATTTTACTTACTCATATTACTAACCTAATCTATTGTTTTTTCAAGGCATTAACATATTTCATTATGCAAAATGGTTCCTAATTAAAATGTTTAAATACTTTAAATGTGGTGTATTTAATTTACTCACCTTATATGAAGAAGTATTCGGAAAATACGGAATTTTTTAGTTTTCGAAATATTCGAATAATGTTGTGTTTAATATTCGAATACCAATATCGAGCGAATACTGCATGGTCTACTCATGATTTAGAAAAAGGGATTCTGTAGAAAACTTCATCTTATTCCTTTTTTGTCGTATTTACGTTCAAACAGACAAAGAAAAAATTTATAAATTGTCGTAACGTATTCAGTTACTCATATTAAGTCACGATTATTTTTTTAGATTGTCTTCAATGTACAAATGTTTTGTCTTTACGATTTTAATATAATTGTGTACCTTTATGTACTCGTATATATGTCTTATTATAATTATGTATGTCAACATCGATAATCTATATCTAATGATGGTGACATACATCATTATCATCTGATATATTAGCTTTACGAGCAGCTACTACTATACCAGTAGCTATAGGTAAGTTCCATAAAGGAAATTAAAGTCAATAACTAATGATAACATAGTACCTACTTCAGTGCGATGTTAATTAATCTACTACTAGCTAGCTACCCACGTATATAGCTAATCATAAAATGCAGAGTAAATTAAAGTAAGCAGGTGGTTGGGTACAGGAGGGCTGCACAACTACGAGTAGAGCAAAGTTTTATCGTGACTATTATCAATCGACTGCCATTTTATTATAGATATCAAATATAAAATTTAATAAACAAAATACAAATAAAAACGAAGAAATGGACAGGAATAAGAAGATAGATTCTTCAAAAATAATGCTGGATGAAAAGTTCGCGAAATCTATAAAACTATTCCAATGGATGCAGTTAGTTATGGGAACAAGTCGCTTCTACGTCCGTGACAGAGAAATCAGACCTCCAACGATATATCAAAAAGTATACACAGTTATTCCCTTACTCACAATATCTACTGTGATTACGCTATCATTCCATAGCTATGTCACCAGATATAACTTTTCTCTCAAGGCCATCAAGCTGACGTCCGCTGCAATAGCAACATTCATAATATCATATGTGTCAAACTTAATTAACGTACGTTTCTTCAACAATATGGGAAATATAAATTTTATCGTTCAAGTGCAAGAATTGGACGAGATTTTGGGAATTCAGGACAGAGTTTTGTTCTACCGTAATTTAGAGAGATTGAATAAAGTTACGATTGCTGTTATTGGTTTAATGTTCATTGCAATCATGTCAGTCGCTAGTATCGACGGAATAATGACAACATTGCTGTTTCTTGGACTATCAACGACTGTATTGGCTTCTGCGCTTGAATACTATGCTTGTTCCAATCTAGCATTGCATTTTGGAATAAGAGTGCAATTTGTTAATAGCATAATATGTAATCATTTAAAACCGAACTTAATTAAGACAAAGCCCTCATACCGAATTATTCCGATGGATTCTCAGATGAAGTGGATAGCTATGCAGACACACGATTTTGTTACCAGTGACACATGTCTCTATTTAGAAAAAATATTCATCTGTTTCATTGATTATCAAGAGCAATTTAAATTTCAGGTACATGAAGCTAAACTAAATCATATGGTGTATTTTGCTTATACCTATTAGCAGTATTATACATTGGATAAAACAATTTAGCACATTCCCAAGTTTTGGCTATTCAACAGCTTTGGCAATATTTATAGATAATATTTTAGCTTAACTTTATGTTTCAGATTTTCATCATGTTCTTTCAATATTTGACGTTCTTAATAATAATTTTTGGATACGGTTTGGAAGTATTGCGTGAAGGGGTTAGTTAAATTTTATTTAAGGTTGATTAAATAACACAGAAATACCAAAAAAATCATGTTAACTAAATAATGTTATTCTGTTTTTCAGAAATTCGCAATACACGAGTGGATATTTGTAGCTCTATTTTTGATCCTGGGATTCTGTATCGTGTTGACACTATGCTTACGCTGCGAATTATTCTACAGGCAGGTCGCTGAAACCAAAAAGCTGTCCGTAGCAGTAATGGCGGAATATACAGATGGTAAATGTTCGCTATTGGGCTAGCAGGAGCATGAAAGAGACTTGAATTGCCAAATATTTAGGAAAGGTTTCTACAATACCTGAAAGCGGATATATCATAACTCCCACTATATATTTGTATCACTTATTATGATATTAATGGTACTTACCTAATGGTCCAACTACCTGGCCTAGGTACAATTAGAACTAAAAATAGTGATCTAATCTGTACGACATTAAGGTAACAACAAAACATCAAATCAAAATCGTGGATTTCCGCGGAATACCTCATCATATTAGCCGAAAGACCCCCACTGCTGGACATAGGCTTCCCCCAGAGATCTGGTACCCACAATCATTACCAAGTACTCGGTCCACCTTGTGGAAGCCTACCACACTGAGTCTTCCGGTACGTGTCGCCACTCAAGAATTTTAGTGGCCCTTCGTACATCTGTTTAGGGAGCTATCTGCCCTGCCCACTACCAGTTAAGCCTGGCAATTCTTCGAGGTATATCGGTGACCTTAGTTTACTTGCGGATCTCCTCATTTCTGATTCGATCGCGCAATGAGACTCTGAGCATAGCGCTTTCCATTGCCCTTTGAATGATAGTGAGCTTTCATATGAGGCCCACAGTGAGCGGCTACGTCTCCATTCCGTAGGTCATCACAACATACACTTGTCAGGCTTCGTCATATGACACTGCGGCAAATCACCCGGCCTGATTGCACGCGCCGAGGATGTTCGTACCGTGAGCGGGTGTACATAAAACTGTGCGCCATAAAAACCACGGGATTTAGGGATTCCAAGGGAACGGCCGAATAAGCAAACTACTCTCTTGTTTGTTTTATCCGCAAAATTAAATAATTATACGGTACCCGGTACGGAACGGGAAAGAGTAATTGACTCGCCAATCAAGCTCGTACAGGGCCCCACGACGCCACCATTGTCACCCGCACTGCCCACTACTGCCTCACCTCTGTCTCGGCGGCGCACTAACGCGGAACAGGCCGCAGCGGCTCCACTACCAACGACTACAAACAGCCGCCAAGCCCCGTCTACACAGACACAGACCACAACAGATGCCCCCCGACAGCCCAGGAGCTCTTACCCACCTATAGTGGTGGAACGCCTACCCGGCTGGACCAAACATTTACCTCACCTTAAAAATCTCCTGGGCTACACTCCAAACACAAGGGCCTACAAGACGGGGGTCCGTTTACTTCCACACAGAGCGGAAGAATTCCGCGTGGTGGGCACCAAGTAGAGGCTCGCACAAAAGACTCAGCAGTACAGTTCGTGTGCCACACGCCCACGGACGAACTGCCGATGTAAGTCGGCATCAGAGGATTGCTTGCGGACCCCCGATCGCCGAGCTAATTAAAGCCCTGACCACCTTGGGCTGACCACCCACGCACGGCACATCCCAACGAAAAGATATAGGCCGAGGTGTTTATTCTTCGCACAAATCACCGAACTATACGCAACGAGAAAGCTCCTCTGTATGCCGGGCGTCACAATAAAGGCATTGAAAGGCCGCAGCGGTCCGCCGCAATGCCATCGGTGCCAGGCATTTGGATACTCATCGGCCAATTGTTACCGGGCGGCCAGATGTGTGAAGTGCGGCCAAGAGTACGCCGCAGCCGACTGCCTGCGCCCGAGAGACCAGCCCTCATGCGCCAACTGCGGAGGCCCGCACACGGCAAACGACCACCGATGCCCTGATTTGCGGCGAGAAGCGAGAAAACGGGGTATACAAATTCCCCCGCTCTTACCCACTAAACCAGTGCAAATGCAGCCCCAACCCCTGCCACAACAGGTCAGCCAAGAAGGTCGACCCACTAGACCCCCGACACAGGCGCCAACACCTGCCGGCAGCACAGGGGTGACCACACTGCGACCACCCGCAAATCTCGCCACTACTAGAAACGTGGAACCCCCGACGCAACGCCGTGCGCGAATACCGCAGAGACGCGGAAATACCACTTGTAGTGCAAATTTCCAATGCAACAGCATCGCAGCAGGCGCCCGAACTACCTAGGCCACCGCAACAACTGCCACCACCGACACCCACGGAAAGAGCGAGAAAAACTACAAAACTACTAACAAACTACAAGGTTGTTAACGTTAAACGTTGTCGAAATCTACAACGCTGCTGGAAGAACGCTGTACGCAGACGCTGAAGGCCAACACGGCCAAATATCAATTGGGCATGCTTTAAAAAGAACCTGGATGATTACGACCAGGAAGGCTATTTCACCACGCCTGAGGAAGTCGAGCCGGCTGCCGTCCGCATTACAGAGGCCATTAAAGTTGCAATGAAGCAGGCCGCTAAGCCCACCAGCCACCGTCACGAACAACTCCCGCCCGAACTTCAAACTCTCCTGCGAGAGAAAAGACGGCTGAACAAGCTGTGGGCCCACACTCGCTGCCCACGAATTCCGCGGCGCCACATGGAAGAAACTCATCGACCATTTCGGCGAGCGCGAGACCAGGCTGGTCACCACCTGAACCGGAATCTGCTGAACATCAAGGAGCCCATGTGCCCCCTACTCGGCGGAACGGGCGGATACTGCTGGAGAGCGGGAGAGAGAGCTGAGATACTGGCCGAACATCTCCAACACCAGTCACGCCCATGTTTGAGCGCCTTCTGCTACGGATACTGCACCCACACATCCAGCTGCGTGAGGAGCAGTTCGGTTTCCGCAGTGAACACAGCACCACGCTCCAGCTCCACCTGGCATTCGAGCGGAACCGAGACCGCTACACCGTCGGAGTCTTCCTCGACATCGAGAAGGCTTTCGACCGAGTGTGGCACGCGGAGCTCATGTCGAAGCTGCGGACAACACCACCACACCACCAGCGCTGCTCAGGGTGATCGCCTCTTTCCTGTCGAGGCGACAGTTCTATGTCGCAGTGGAGTACAGGGACTCCTCGTGCCGCCCCATCCTCGCCGGAGTGCCCCAGGGGAGCTGCCTCTCTCCGCTTCTCTACGCAGTATACACCAACGACATCCCCACCCTCGCCGGCAGACTCGAACAATGGGAAGTATGCGGACGATAGCGCCTTCTTCGTGACGTAACGCCGTGCTAACATTGCTGTGGCCAAAATGCAACGACTGCTGGACCTGCTGCCAGACTGGCTGGACAAGTGGAAGATGTCGGTCAACGTGGGCAAGATGGCGACCTTCATCACCGGAAGCCAACGACCCAGCCACCACCTCTGCGCCTCCGAGGACAAGCCGTGAGCTGGAAGCCCACGGTGAGCTACCTGGGCTGCATCATCGACCGCGCGCTGCGCATGGAGCCGCAGGTGGAGCACTCAGTCCGCCAGGCGCGATCCGCGCGCGCGCTGCTGCGCCCTATACTGCAGTCCGCCCACACCTGCTCTACGCCACCCCCGCCTGGTACCCGCTCTGCGTCGACACCCACCGCCGGAACCTGTACGCCCAGCAGAACATCTCATCATCTCTCATCGCCGGGCCATCGTCGGAGCAGGCCGTTACATCCGCAATGACGTCTTGATAAGCTTAGAAAAACTTCTACTGCGCTATCGCAGCGCCGGACGAAGCCAGCAAGGCGCAATCCAGCGCCACAACCTGACCGGCCAGGATACAGCCGAGCCGAGAAGACACCCGGGCACGGAGTTAGCCCCATAGGCCCGCACCTTCCTCCGCAGATAAGGAGCAGAAGACCCGTGTGTGTGGCACGAAATATATGGCGTAGGTTCCCGAACGCTGCCCAACCGAGTTGGAGTCGTCGATTAACCTCTTTCTCGAAATTTGACTCACCTAGCTGAACTATTTGTCCTAGATATGGACTCGTCAACAACTTCAAGTGGAGTGCCTCGAATTGTCACCGGAGTAGGCATTTTCGTCTTATTCATGTTAATTTTATCACCTACTTGTTGTAAGGCACTACAGAGGGGCAGAGATCTTCGAGCATTTTGTCTAGATCTTCTAGGGTTTTACCGTACCAACGTGTTCGCTATTGAGGGATGATGTGTGTTTTCCAGGGCCGCTCCGCTGCAAGGCCAAGGGCATGGCGAGGCTGGTGGCGGAGGCGGCGCCGCGGTTCTCGGTGTACGGCATGTGGGGGCTGGACGCGCGCATCGTCCTCAGCGTCTTCGCCGCCACAACCACCGTGCTCATCACCATATTGCAATTCGCAATTTTATAAACATGCTGCTATACAATTGTGCAAAATCGCAAAAAGTTGAACAAATGGACGGATTTGAATAAATATTTTTTGTAGTGTAGCTGTGTAGCCTGAGCAACATATAGGGTATAATAATAATAACATATTGGGTATAATTGATTTTGGAAACTGGAACACCTGATGTAGAACCATAATAGGCCAGCTATACTATAAGAAATATGGAAATGGCCCGATAAAGATTTTGACGGGGTCTTCACAGCTTAGAAGTTGGGGGGCCTTAAAATGTAGGCCATGTTTCATTCGGTTAAGTAGAACCAGAGACACAGCTTGACCTCTCCGTAGTACTAGCTTTCATACTAATACTCGCCTTCGCAGATTTGGTCACGTGTTGCGTAAGCCCCAAGAGTACGTGGTAAATTTGTTCCTAATCCTTCCGGTATCAGGCAAAACGACCCGCGGAGGCCCAAGAAGCGATGGATTGACATCGCCGAATCTGATGCGAGAGCCAAAAGTTTACGACGCGAGGATGCCCAAGTCCCTGCGCGGACCCTGGCAGAAGCCGGGACTCATAGTCAAAAGCTAGTGAAAACTTCCTCTTAACCTACACTTCTCGTTAACCTAACATCTACATATAGGCATAGATATTCAACCATCAAACCATAAATTTTTGAAGAGGTCTGTGAAAAGCTATTTTTGACGCCTGTTAAGTACTTACTTACCAAATGTTCATGAGAAAATAAATTGCAATACATAAGTAATGAAAACCTAGTGCTAATTTTCATATTGCTTTCAGTAGTGAATTCTTAATTAAGTAAGTGGTTTCTACGGAATAAAAATGTCACAGTAACGGAGCGCTTAGTTGTATGAAAGACCTCAACAAATTACTCACTATAGTTAATAAAAGTCAAAACTTAACATAAATACTATATAAGTTCTGAACATTAAATCTAAAAATGGACTCTACAATGGATTCTGCAACAGACATACTGGAGGAAGAACTAGTGACATCTTTCCATATAATCAACTGTATGCAATTAGTGATAGGATCCTGCCGGGTCCACCTCCGAGGCAGAAATGTCAGAGTTCCGACGATATACCAAAAACTGTACACAGTGGTTGCATCACTCACAATATCCATTATTATCACCATATCTTTCTTCTATAGATATATAAACAAATTTAATTATTCTCCTATTTCCAAAAGGCTTGCATCCGCTGTAATAGTGATATTCTTAACAACATATCTGCTAAATTTGATTCATGTGCGATTCGTCAACAACAATGCAAATGTGAATTTTTTCGTTCAAGTTCAAGAATTGGACCGAATGATTGGTATTCAGAACAATGCTTTTATGTACAGTAGTCTCAAAAGATTGAATAAACTAGTAGCGCTCTCTGTTATTATTATGTTTATTGCAATAATTTCATTCGCTATTATGGACGGATTAATGACTACATTATTGTTTATTGGAGTAACAATATTTCTTTCCGGGTTATCACTCGAATATTATGTTTGCGCTAATGTAGCACAGCATTTTGCTACAAGGGTGCAATTCATTAACGGCATCATATCCAATTATTTGGAACCGAACTTAATCAAGGCAGAACCCTCCTACAGACTCTTTCTGAAGAATTCTGAGATAAGATGGATAGCTAGTCAGGCGCATGAATTTGCTATCGTTGATACGGGTCTTTATTTGAACAAAATATTCACCTGCTTCAATAAATATCAAGATTTATTTAGGTTTCAGGTAATTATAGATATACGAGTAGGTTTAGATTTATATAATTCTTATTACATATTAAAGCGGTATGTATGCACTACTTTAATAAATGTGCTTTACTTTGCCTCTGTTACTTTTTCTACCAATAAACCTTAAGTTACTCGCCTTAAACACTTTCTACTTACACAATAATAATTCAGCATTGTTTAATTTAGTCTCGTCTAGCAACTGGATACTATGAAAATCTGCTATTATTATTGCAAATGTATTGTCTTCCAGATTTTCATATTTTTCTCTCAATATTTATCGTCTATAATAATAATTTTTGAATATGAATTGGAGGTATTACGTGAAAAGGTTAGTTAATTTTTATTTATAATTTTTTGAGGTAATACTAGTCTTAACACTAAAATTATTTAAATTTAAATTTCCAGAGATTCGCGATACACGAGTGGATATTGATTGCAACATTATTGATCCAGGGCTTCTTCATTATGTTGTCACTGTGTCTTCGGTGCGAGTTGTTCTATAAGGAGGTCGCCAAAACTAAAAGGCTGTCCATAGCAGTAATGGCGAAACATTCAGATGGTAAGTAATTGAACTCATCACTAGCAATGATCGCCCACTGTAGGGCACAGCTCTCTTTTTCAAGAATGTTAGTCAGGACATGTAGTTTTGGAGTATGAAACTCTACTATCAGTGCCGTGCATACTTCTGATCCAAGTATGTACCCCTTCCCTTCCTTCCTAACCTTCTAACGTCAGGAAAATTCTTTGAAATATCTACTTTGAAAACCATTTCACTATTATCGGGCGGGCTCAAACAATCACTTACTCGCCATAACGGGTGACCGTTGGCCTAGCCTTTTGGAACTCAAAAACTGTTCTAATTGGATTTCCTTGTAGGATGAATAAGTATGAAATAAAGGAAATTATGAAAATTATTTAGTTATTATAGACTCTAGAATACATATTGTAAGCACGGATAGAATCCCAAACGGAGTGTGTTGACGGTGATGACGTATTAAATATGCGCCTTGCCTTAGGCGACGAGACCTAGGTCATATTCATTTGAAGCACTCAGTAGAAGTATGTGCTTTCCAGGGCCGCTCCGCAGCAAGGCCAAGGGCATGGCGCGGCTGGTGGCGGAGGCGGCGCCGCGGTTCTCGGTGTACGGCATGTGGCAGCTCGACGCGCGCGTCGTCCTCAGCGTCTTCGCCGCCACCACCACCGTGCTCATCACCATATTGCAATTCGCATTTCTTTAAACATTATGGCATAGAACTCACTAACGATGTCCTTTTGCTTTTTTATTATGTAATGTAGGTACTAGTGTGGTATTTAACCTCCCCACCACATGGTCCATTCTGACACCATCTGGGTGTCTCACAAACACACCACCATAACACATTATCAATTACACTAGACAACAAATTAACAATAATGTAGTATTAATACTTTTTGTGTCTTTTTCAATATAGTAGTGTTGTTGTTTGTGTCAATAAATGTAATTTCCTCCTTTCTTTCTGGTGATACGTAGGTATTTGAAGAGACGATGGAGCACAATTCACATTGTTATAGTTAAGTATTGACCCTATCGATAAAATATTATGTTCAAAGCTTCTCTAAAATGGGAGTAATTATTTTATAGGTGTAATAAACATCAGAAGCAATAACGTTAAAACGTTATCACTTAATTGTCGACCTACGCTTTTAACGAACAATAGTTATTCAGTTGTTCCGAAAAACAGATTAGATGAACATTGTTTTAAAGGACCTAAATATGTATTCCACCGAGTATTTATCGGGTGATATATTAGATTATGACTTCCTCAAAGTGTCCGCGAACTTCCGGCGATTGCAAATGTTGTTGGGGTCTTGCCGTGTCGACGCGAGATCTCAATTCGTAACACCACCGAGCTTGGGACAAAAACTTTACACCATTATTATATCCGTGGCACTAATCACGTTCTACGTCAAATCTATGCAAACTGGCTTTTTATACAGATTTTCTGACTCCATAGAGATGTTCAATTTGTGCTTTTCCGTGATGGTCATGAATATCACTGTTTTTGTAGTTAATATAACACATGTCCGCTTCATAAATAACGATGCAAATACAAATTTCTATGTTACGATGCAGAAAATCGACAGAACTATGAAGATTGATAACTACATTGATGTTAATAAACGTTTGCAAAAAATTAATAATAACTCTATGTTATTAATGGCGACAATGTCCATTTTGCTGTTAGTGTTGGCAATGATCGGCGGGCCAAATATGTTTTACATATACTTAACAATCATTGCACTTAACTGTAATTTTATTATGGAAATTATCTTCTGTTCTAATATCATACCATATTTTTCCATGAAAATTAAACTGGTTAACATAATTATAGACAACCATTTGAATTCTATAAAGAGAAAACATTGTCAGCACTACAAATACGTATCCTTATTGGAATACTCAAATTATTATAGTTATACTGTTAATGAAATGGACGTATATTTAAAGAATATTTTTGATTGCTTTACCAAATTCCAGGAACTATACAGATTTCAAGTAAGTACCTACCTATCTATTTGAGTTTAGGCGAAAATGTAACGGTAACATTCTAAGAACTGGATACTGTCTCAGCCGAGAGAGTATCTACTAAATCCATTTCTTTTTAAGAAATTGGTATGAATCCTCGATCTATTTACGAATAACATTTTAAATGATTTGTTATTCATCATCATCATCATCTCAGCCGCAGGACGTCCACTGCTCAACATAGGTTTTCTCCCACGCCTTCCACATCGCTGGAAGCGCAGAGGCGCTGCTTGCATCCGCTCCCTACGACCTTTACAGTGTCGTCCGTCTATCTTCGGAGGGGCTGTCCTACGCTACGATTTCCGGTACCTGGTCGACACTCAAGAACCTATCCGTCTCGTCGACCATCGATTCTCCAGCTACGTGGCCTGTCCATTATTACTTTAGTTTTTCGACTCTGGTACCTATGTCGGTGACCTTAGTTCTACCACGGATATATTCATTTCTGATCCAGCACGTAGATAAACTCCTAGCAGTCTCTCCATCGCACGCTGAGTAATCCTGTACCTTCTTGTGGCACAATGTCCCTGATCCGTAAGTCATCACTTGCAACATTTACTGGATAAAGACTTTCGTCTTGAGACACTGCGGTATTTTGGACTAGAAGATCTATCGCAATTTTCCTAACGCTACCCAACCGGCGACTGAGCTCTTTCTCGAAGTTTAATCTACCTTTCCGAACCGTGTGTCTCAAGTAGATATTCAAATACTTCGAGAATAAAGCCATCCATTAGGTACTGGGGCGGATATAACATGCACATCCGACATAAGCTTCGTCTTGTCCATGTTCATTTTAAGACCCACTTGGGGATACTCTACTGAGTCTTCGAGCATTGTGGCTAGCTCCTCCAAAGATTCTGCCACATTAAACAGTTTCGGAGAGATGACATCTTTCTTTCTCACGCCTCGCTGCAGATGCATTGGTCCCGTGCTAGTCTAGTCTTGGTTTCGGACCAACATACATAGTTTTCGTAAAGGCTTCTCAACACTTCGACATACCGATGGTTAATGTGGTACCTCAGGTCAGGAGAGACTGAAGCATGACCGTGGTCTCGATCGAATTGAAGGCTTTCTCACTGTCCACAAATGCCTGGCACAGTGGCAGGTTATCCTCATTATTATGTATGTAGTTTATGGTAGAGAAACATCTTCGGAATCCACTTTGTTCGGGAGACTGTAAGTCCTTAAACATGCGCACGAGTCGACTCGTGATGACTCTTGAAAACAACTTATAGATGTGGTTTAGAGCGCTATGGCTGTAGTTCTTACTAAACACCTCTTAGAAATATCTAAAATAATGCGGATCGATGGCGATATCTATATTTAGCTCCTTAAATACAAAATAGTAAAAATATGTTCTACACTCATAGCGTAATGGTGGCGTCATGTTCCAATTACATACACGAAAACAGTCGTCTAAGGATGAAATTTTAAACGCTAGCCTATTAAATTTAAAAAAAGAATTTTATCTACACTCATAGCGTTATGTACCAATTACATATTCAAAAACAGTCGTTTATGGGTACACTTTTTTCACGCCAGTCTATAAGATTTTAAAATAGTAATTTATGCAACTGTAATATAAAAGGGGGTATTACGGCATGAGTGTCTGTTTATGATAATAGTTTGACACGAGTGTTTTAATACCTAATTATATGCAGTTGCATACGCAACTTTATCTACACTATGTTAAAATATCGTACCTATACTTTTTTCAACTTTGCTGGAAGTAAGCTGCGAGTCAGTTCTGTTGTATCTACGTGTCGAGGATATCAAGCGGCGGGAAATTTACATTTATTTATTTATTTGCTTTAAATAAGAAAAAACATTCACAAACACAAATTACAACAATTAGAAAAGTCGGTTTACGGTTTTGTCTATCCTTTCCTAACGAAGTAGGTACCTATACATTTCGTATTCCCCAGTCTCCATATCCGCTTTCTTTTTTCAACCTCTGCTCAAAAATGCGTCCTTTCGAAGGAAGTGGCCTGTACCTAGAGTTTTAATCAATGGGCGTCCTGGAGCTGAAACGATGAGGACCAATTGAGATAAAGTTACGTAAATACGTAATCTGGACATTGTACTTGTTTAATTTAAATTACTTAATGCAATTTTAATGCGTCATTTATTAGGGCGTAATTTATAAATACTTATTTTACATATACTTCTCATTTTGCAGATTTTTCTATTTTTCTTCTACCTTGTTTCACACCTACTTTTTGCTATACAGTTTGGTATCATATCAATACAAACGAATGCAAGGGTAAGTTTCTGTTTGTAAAAAATTTACTAAATTAATAAGTAGAGCTCGTCTAATCTAAAATGACGCGCCCCACTATCGCATTAACGCACACAAGCGAGTTTAAAATATGGACGCAATACATATACAAATGCCGTTGTAATTGGTCATTCAGTTGCCGGTGAAATTCAAACGTAGGAGCACGCGTCGTTCATTGACTCCCACACAGATGAAGTGTCGTTATCAATATTTGCACTCACACATCGAAATCAACTTACTAAGTAGTGGGGCGCGTCATTTTAGACTAGACGAGCTCTACCTATTTTATTACACAAGAATCTTCAATAAAACATTAAATTTGGATCTTAATATTTGTTTCTGTGCTTTCAGGTATTGACCATTCAAGAAATAATTATAATAATAATAGTATTTACAGCCGTGTCTATTCAAGCTTTACTTCTATGTTACCGATTCGAAATATACTACAGAGAGGTGATGAGGACCAAACGATTATCAAACACAGTCCTGTCGTACCAATTTGAGGGTAAGTAGACGGGTAGGACGTAAAGAGATACAAATTCTACCCAATAGAATTTATTGTTTAGTACACATTCACATTACTTACACATTTGCTTGCATTATTTGTTGCTAAACAAAATATGAATAGGGTATTAGGTAGACTGTTTGTGAAACATAGGCACCCCACTTACTCAAATAAGATACGAAAAGGATATCAATAGTTAAACTTTTGTTAACATTGAGAACTTTCAAGTTGTCATTCGGAACCCTTTAAGGAATAAAAAGTAGACTAGTAGGTATGTAGAATCGAAAGTCTCATTAAGTACAATGGGTTTAGCCATTCAGAAGGTAACCTAACCTGGACAAACAGTTTGCCTAACGATATCGGTAAATAATCCAACACAGCAAAAACGAACTGATTTTTATTTGATTATTTTTGCTTAGGTATCGTAGGTACCTACATAACACAACACTACCCAAGTACTTGACCCTGTTAATAAAACAACTTTAAAGTTCGAACGAATATCAGAGCATCGGTGGCCTAGTGGTAAAGGTATCCGACTCGCAATCGAGAGGTACCTGGTTCGAATACCACTGCCGCCGTGTATCAATGACTCTTTTCTGAGTTATGTACATTACACTAACCGATACCTTTACGGTGAGGGAAGACATCGTGATGAAACCTGTACATTCAGGCGGCTGAATGTGTAACCAAGATCCAATCTGGTCAGGTTCCCCTGGGTCACGGAGGTTAGATAACAGTCGCTACACAGTAGTAGCCACAGTAGTAGTCAAGGCGGACCCCGGGCCCTCGTGCGCGAGAACACAACCGGGACATTATCGCCAAGATAATGATGTTATGTATATGGGATTTTCTGCCCGCAAATGTATGTATTGAACATATTCAGTTTCTTTTTCAGGGCCACTAAGAGAGAAAGCTAAAAATATAATGACGGTGATAGATAAATGTCAAATTGTATTTAACGTCTACGATATGTGGCATATGAATGGACGATTTTTACTCGTGATAGTTGAGATCGTAACATTTTTCTTAATCACTGTGCTGCAGTTGACTTATCTTTGAATATTACTATTGAAATTTTTTTCTCATTTTTAAGTACAGTAGACTTACCCACGTAGCATGTACCTACATATAAATTTCGAAAATTAAAAACGCTTTTCAAATATAAGAGCAATTAGAAAGGCATCAAATATAGCAATTAATTGTACGTTAATCTGTTTACAAATTGTGTTAGCTACCTACGACTAAATCATTAAACGTAGGTAACGGTTCAACACGATACGTACCTAAATTTAGTAAAAAGTTGTCAGTGCTTCATTAATACAACAAGAAAATGCTCGCTATCAACGCTACATCAATTTCCAATGTTGAAAATCTCGACGAAAGCTTCATTAAAGATTTCCAAGCATACCGGCGGGTGCAAATGGTGATGGGCTCCTGCCGAGTCTACGTGAGCAACAAACAAGTTCGACCGCCAACTGTCTATCAAAAATTATATACAATGGTCTGCTCCACTGTGACACTATTCCTAACGGTAACGTCTCTAAAGCATTACATAGTAGAGTACTACTATAACACCAGCATTTACGACTTATGCCTATCGGCTTTGGCTGTCCACGGAGCTACGTATTACTCTAACATAATACACGCACGGTGCTTGAACAACGACCAAAATGTGAACCTCTTCCTCAAGATGCAGGCTTTGGAGCGACTGATGAAGATTGAAAACAACAAGGAATTCACCTCGACGTTACGTAAAACCAACAACAGGACGGTCACCGTAATAATCGCTACAGTTGCCGTGCTGTTCTGCCTGGCAACCACGGGCGGATCCCTCATGCTGTTCGCTTTCATTGGACTGACTGGCACACACACCGTTTTCATATTAGAAACTAGTCTCTGTGCTGATTTAATGAAATATTTATTTATGCGTGTGCGCTTCGTGAATTCGATTTTGGCTAATCATATAAGAATGACAAAGGGAAAAGTTTTAAGTACGACGAAAGAGAGCGGCGAGTCTGGATCGATTGCTAAGGTTACGAACGAGGCGCTGATGAACGCGTTGGTCGCAAAATCACACGACTTTAAAACCAGTGAAACTGACAAATATTTAAAGCAAATATTCGTTTGCTTTGACATTTATCACGATGTGTTTGCTTATCAGGTACGTCCAATTTTCTCTTTTCCATAGTTATACTTACTTAAGCTGAATAACTGATGCCTATATATTAGCATTATCAACACCATGTCTTAGCAACCTTAGACATTAGCAACACCAGGCCTCATAAATTCCTTGTAAAAAAATTGAAAAATATAATATCAATTATCTCCTAAATACAATCAGCCTAACATCTACATCATATGAGTGGTCAATTCCGGTTTCTGCCAGAGTCCACTTTCCAGCTCTTTCTTCTCCACTTCGCCCTGTATTCGGCATCCTCACGTCGTAAGCCGTTGGCTCTCGCATTCGACTCGATGTCAATCCATCGCTCCTTGGTCTAATAGAACTATCTTTCCTGATAAAACTAAACCAGCGCAGGCGAAACTCCTCAAAGTTATCGGCGATGTCGCTCACGCCGAGGCTGCCATGGATGTACTCGTTACGTAGGTAGTGTACACCATCAGCGGGAGAATTTTCATTTCGTTGTTAAATCATCATCATCTTGGCGTTAACGTCCCGGTTGTGATCTCGAGGATGAGGACCTGGGGTCTGCCTTGACCATGATCCAGGATTTGGCGATCAGGTAATTACAGTGGAGCGACTACCATCTGACCTCCGTGACCCTGCTACCAGGGGAACCTGACCAGATTGGATCATGGTTACAAATTTAGTTGCCTGAATTTGCAGGTTTCACCACGATGTTCACCGTAAGAGCATCAGTTAGAATTCAACTAATGTACATAACTCAGAAAAGAGTCATTGGTACATGGCCGCAGCTGGATTCGATCCCGGTACCTCTCACTTACGAGCTGGATACTCAACCGCCCGGCCACCGATGCTCTTGTAGACTTAATATAATTATTGTAATAATTAACATTAAATCCCACAGATGTTTCTGTTTTTCTTCAATTATGGAGTATTCATATTGATATGCTTCGAATTCGCAATTCAGTCTCTAAAAACAAATGTAAGTATTTTAACATTATGAAATAGATTTTAAGCGAACTCTTGAGTGTTGGTATCTGAGTTTCGTAACCGAAACTACGGTAGAATTTATAATAGAGAGAGGTAAACAAGCAAGCAGGTTAGTGGTTAGTGATCTGATTACCGCCGCCAGTGGACAACTGTAATACCAGGAAAAACGTACCTATAGGCTCGTTTCTTGAAGGCCCCAACGTAATACCGGCTCAGGAATACGGCTGCGCGAAGATTATTCCATCTTGACTGCCACTCATCCAGATGGATCAGGTGAAACTTTAATTTGTGGCAGGTAATATCCTTAGACCATCAGCCTCAAATTCGGACTTGCCATCAACCGAGAAAAAACGAAGATAATGAACTGGAACTGGCGTACACAATATAGCTAACTGCAAAGTTGCACAGAGCTATATTTACCTCGGCTCGGTGGCGATACTCGTAGTAGTATCTCCATATTGGAGGATGTGGTGACATGTGCCATTGACAGGCCGGCAGTAGAATGACGCAGAAAGATTTGGGAAGATAGGAAGATTAAGAAGACGAAAGTCAGATTGATGAGATGCCCTATCTTCCCAATCTTCCTCTACGGCGCCAGAGACCGGGGCGATCGGGGACCACCCTGAGACTGCGGGATCGCCATAAATTCGATGCATAAGAGATGTGGTCCTGGAAACTCCTTCTTTAATGATCCTGTGGACGGCGTTTTGCACCAATGTTTCCATCCTCTTATTGACATCCATTATTAAACATCCATACAAATTAAACACAGGCTTTCTTCGTCCATTGTGTAGCTACGAATAATCAAGTTACATTACAGTTTGGTTACATCTCCAAAAATGTGAACTCGACGAAGATTTTGGTCATTCACGTCAGGTCAAAGGCAAGAGAACACGCAGCCGATCACCAACTTGATGGACTGATCTGATGAACAATGTACTCGTAACCTAACCGACAGAAGCGAAAGCAGAATCTCTGAGAAAACAATCCTCGGAAAAGCCTGCGACCCAATGAACATCTCCCCGAGTACCTCGTCTACGCAACCACGCCCACTCTGACAAGAGTGCCTGACTAAGAAGAAGAAATAATCACGTACAGTGGTAAAACTCGGCAGCAGGCACTGGCCCAAACAACCTCTTAGAACATTTCCTGTGATATAATTTCATTATAAGCTGTTGGTACTCCAATAAATAAGTAAATAAATATCAGTTGGTCGAGGTGGCGGGTGAGGAACAGAACTTCGGCATCGATTTTCCGGTAAAAAGGAAGACGCGCTTGAGATGCGTGATTTGCACTGTGCAAAACTGCCTTGCTTCTACCAAGGACACTCAATTTTTAGAAGCCAACTTGGCTTAATCTCCCATTTAACCGCGAAATTGGACGTCACTCAATGTGTAAACGTGGATGGATGTGGGTAACCAAATCCGTAAGCAGCAAAATGGGCACCAGCATTTTCTTTTGTTTTCGTGAGGTGGAGTGTGGGTCTCCAACCCACCTGCCAAGAGTTGACACTGCTTATGTGGACTGTTATGGTCCGTTGATGATCATTATGAGGATAAGATAACCAAATTGTTTTTTCAGGTCGTCACTATACAAGAATGGGTAATAGTAATGACTATGATGGTTAACGGATTCCTTCTTGTTTTATTTATATGCATACGCTGTGAAAAGTTTTATAGGGCTGTCAAGCAGACGAAGAAGTTGTCTGTTGACATTATGTCACGACATTTTGAAGGTAAGCGTCTGATAAAATCATGTCGTCTTTAAAATCCCGTAGTCCCGTAGTTCCAGAAGCAAAAAGCGTAGACCAAACCAAAGTGGAATGTATCTATTGCTCATAGAATAAAGTCCATTTTTATATTACTTAGATAGAATAGAATATTTATTTGCTTAAAACATTGGGACATTATGTTACGCGTCACTCCACTTTCCAAAAGCCGTGATACAAAAATGAACCTTATTTTATGAACCTTTGATTTGCTCTCACACTTTTTGTTTGTAAATTAAGGCTACTAAATTTAAAATCACATGTTGAAACAGATTATATTTAGGTACATTGAGGGCAAATTTCATCAAAATCCGTCTAGCAGTTTTGACGTGAAGGAATAACAAACATCCTTACAAACTTTTACATTTATTATTAGTTTCTCTGTAATAATAATAATAATAATAATATATCTTTATTAAAGGCAATAAAAAACCCAATATACAATAATTACAATAAAATAAATAATGAATAATATAAAAATACAATAATAATAATAATGTAAATTGAGTGTTAAAAATACACTGTCGTCTGTCAGGTAGGTACCATCATTTTCTGTTCTGGTCTCTATGGACAGACAGCCAATATTTAAAAATCGGACAAGTGAGATCCTCAGAGACGGCCCTGAGTATGCTGTTGCCAGAAGTGCGCAGCGCGCTCCAGAAGGAGGCTATGCGGGACCACACGATTGCAAAGTAATCCGGCACGCGGTGTTCGGCGAACATGCCCGACGCGCTGCAGTAGCGCGGCATACCCATGAGAATGCGAAATTAGTCATTATATTGCACTCTCATGGAGTTACGCGATTTACCAGAGCAGTTAGTCCATAGTTGGCAAGTGTAGAAACACTGACAAAAGGCTTTAAAAAGTGTTATTTTAACTTCTTTACTACACTTGCCAAACCTGCGCGCGAGCATGTTCGCCCTCACCGACAACGCCCTCCTCTATGTCAGCGTCGTCTCTGAGGTCCTCTGTTAAAATATGTCCCAAGTATTTGAAGCGCTTCACAACCTGCACTGCTAAACCTCCCAAATATAACCCTGGCACCTTGTCCGGACCCCTTCCTGCTCGAAATACAAGCATTTCGGTTTTCGCCACATTATATTTCAGTCCATGAGCATTGGCATAATGCTCACAGACTGAAAGCAGCTCCCTGAGCCCGCTAATCGAGGGGCTGAGAAGCCCCATATCGTCCGCGTAGCTCAGACTGTTCATATTTACACCACCTAGGTGACAGCCTATTCTAGTACTCCTCAGCTCCCCTATCAAACTATTGATGTAAACAATGAAGAGGTCCGGAGAAGTAAGCCCCCCTTGGCGTACACCGCAATCTAATTTATAAGTATTAGATGTCGCGTCACCCCATTTTACGTAATTTATTTGGTTACCGTACCAGTATCTCAACAGACTCACCACCTCGTTGGGAACATTTGAGCCGCGCAGTTTTTCCCAAAGAATTTCATAATTCACCAGGTCAAACGCGCGACTCAAATCCAAGAAGCATGCATAAACTGACGTTTCCCGTCGTAATAATAATGAATATCACCAAACATTAAACAAATAATTACTACATTGGTTCCTTTTTCATCAGGTCCACTAAGAAAAAAAGCCAGGACAATGGTCATAATGATAGAAGAAATCCCACCTCGCTTCTCGGTCTACGGCATGTGGCAGCTAGACGCTAACATTATGTTGAAGTTATTCAGCGCTGCAACCACTATGTTTGTCACGGTACTTCAGTTTGCCCTAGATACATAATTATTTACCTAACTACATTCACAACCCATAGCCCTAGGCAGACCAAACACTCCACACTGAGAGACAGCTCTTAACAACATGTTTTTTTTATTCAGATTTGAGCAGGCGCCACCTGATGGTCAGCGGTAATTGTCGCCCATAACACCTCAGATTGCAGAACCGCAGGTGCGTCGTCACTGAGAGGACTATGATGAAATGCCTCATGCTTGTAATTGCGCTGGCTACCTTAGCCGTCATACGCATTGTCGCTTGGCGGCAGTAACAGATAAGGCGGTGGTACTCACCCAGGCGGATTCCTCAGGCTTGACTGAGATGGCTCCTCAAATTTCATTTAAACAATAGATATCAGCTTTGAAACCCCCGACGCAAAATAAGAGTGTCATTAAAGTGTGACGTGTGCCGGACTGTGGTCTGTCTAACATCGTAGCTCCAGAACGAATAGATTTCTTTGGAAAACCAATTTCATCCAGGTGGTCTAACGGTAGCCGTCCCGGTGAAACTGAATTTAGTGGTCTCATCATTGAAGGAACGTCCTGTCGTAGTTAGTAGTAGTAATAGGCCAGCGTACGTTAAGTAGTATGTTAAACGATGTTGCCTATATTTCTTGTCGTTGTAACCTATAATTAAGGCTGCACTTAGAAAGAAAATATATTTTAGCTATAAGATGCTATAACTTTGTTATTGTAAGTCTTGTTGGTTGTCCTAAATAAATAAATAAATGCGAGTTAGTAGATAGAGTATCATAAGGAGGCCAACCCTAGTAACAGATGTTCCGTTTTAGCTTAAGCCGACCAACCGTCAGTTGCAGTTGATACTAATCCTAATGAAGTATAAAATAAAGTCGCTTTTGGGTTCATTCGGATGCGCGGGCGAGCCGACCTTGGACGGACAATCGACCACGTCCCCGCACCCAAACGCGACTCTATTTTATACAGTGTAAGGATTAGTATCAACTGCAACTGACGGTTGGTCGGCTCCAGCCAAAACAGAACGTCTGGAAAGTCTGTTACTAGTTTATGGACTAACTTGTCAATCTGTCAAATTGGACCCGATGTTGATGCACCGCTTTCATAGGTGATTAGTCCACACTTGTCGAAGTCGTCATGTAAATAGTAATGTGTGACGTCATTGCGATCCTGCTGCTTAAAGATGGCGACGTCCAGTTCGAGTTAGACGGTCGTACCCCAGTGCTGTAATGGGCGGTAGTCTGCACATTTGTCACTGATTAAAATAAAACAATAATAACGACGTAGTTACATAACATTTCGTCTGCAATGTTACTTCGTGATGTCCACCCATATTCACATAATGTAGTTAAGCTCACTTACCTTTTAGCTAATATAGTACTGTCAATATATTATCATATAATGTAAAAATGCACAAGGCCTTCAATAAATACAATTACACAAATTTATATAAAATAATTTATTTTTTTAATTGAACAATGTGTATAATTCGAGATTCTGAAAGGTACTTAGATTTGTAACTTATTTTCATGCAGATATGTAATAACTTCTGTAAGATTTAAGTAAGTAATATTTAAACAATATTACTTACTAAAATCTTACAGAAGTTTATTTTAGTAAGTAAGTTTGATTTTAGTAAGTAATATATAATAAATATAATTTAATAATTCGAACACTGTGTATAAAATGAGATTCTAATACATTGTAAAATGTCGATTTTATAAACTAATAATATTATATAATATTGGTACTTATATTCCTAATTTTTCTTCACACAATTTATACTGTAGTCTTAAACTTGTAAAAACATATAAAAGTAACATATTGCTAACAATACGTGCAGTCTTAAGCTAGTAAGAAAATGAATAAATGAAAATGATTGATGAAATTAAAAATTTTTATTCATTCATTAATTTTCATTTTCATTCATTTCAGTTTATAGAAGCACTTTGCCACAACAGCTAAGCTAAATGTAAATTAAGTAAACTATGTGGACGAATTTCTATAACTAGTAAAATACATAACAATATATTCACAGAATGTCATCACATTCAATAGGTCATTCATACAATGGACGGATTTCTTTGCATTCATCAGCTTTATGCACTACCTATAGTAGCATTATAGAGACCACTCCTTTTTAGGCTGCTCTCTTGTTATGTATGAATATTATCCTATAGCTATTGTGGTCACTGTATTATTAAACTTGCTACACTTTCACACCAAAAAGGGTGTTAGTTGTGTATGGTATTTTAGAGTAATGGGCTATCTATTCACATGTTGTATTCTATAGTATGTAAGAGAATTCAATGGCTTAGTTTCAACAATAGCATACCACTGGTCGGGATTAGTAACGCCATTGAGAATGACATCAGCGAGGCGCCGTTGCATCGGTGATCCAGGAAACAGAAACACCATGTCGTCTGGTCGTACCAATCTCTGCAAATAAAATGAGATATTGTAATGTTATGCAACTTTATTTTGTGTCTTTGATTTGTTGTCCAATGAAATGCTGCTTTAGATGCGTCACTGTAAAATCGCGAAATCGGTCACTGCAATTTTCTGTATGAATGAATTCGGTTGCAGGTTTTATAACACCGCCGTGGGAACAAGACGTGCATGTCATATACTACTCACAATAAGCTTTTTCTCAAGTTTGTATTATATGTAGTCGTGCCTCTGAAAAAGCACATTGGAATAGCGACGAACACGCCAATTTATCTATACAATCACAATTAATGTACCGTCACAGGGTGGTACTTGGCTCCCAAGACTGCTCAACCCAGCTTCACATGGGTGTCCTGTGACTACTATAATATACATTATTACACATATAAACATTCCAGATGAAATTCTCTAAATTATAGTAATTGAATTAAAATCCTTTGAGTGGTTTAGGAAGATTGTGAATATAGAGACAGGCAAACAGACACAAATGGAAAGCAACTTTATTTTATACTATTTTGACTGTTACAGAGTTGCGACCTTAAAAGTAGTTTACAAAGATAAGGTTATCCAAGAGTCCAACCAACCTGAGTGGTATGTTAGCAATATCACAAGCATTCGAGTAAGACAGTTTTCATGTACAAGAATACATTACATACCTTTTTATGTCAAGTTCCTTAATAGTATTATTGACATAATTAGCCAAGTTAACATCCTTTGCAGATGCCCGGCACCCTTCATACTTATCAGCCGGTATATCAGTTCTGAATGCTCTAAAGTTACTCAGGCAATCCCTTGTAACAACTTTTTGAGCTGAAATCAAATTAATTAATAATTTTATTCATTTAAAACAAAGACTTAAAGAATACTAAACAATAATCAGAGAGTCATTGAAAGGAAATGAGAAACAGCAAAATATGAAATAGCATCCTAAAGAGACTTCATACAAAGCATAGTCTTAGAAAATAAAAAACCTTTCTATTTTCGTAGTTTATTACGCTGTGTTATTAGGAGTGTCGGTGGTCTAGTGAAGAAGGTATCCGACTCGCAAACAGCAGGTACCAGGTTAAAATCCCACTGCTGCCATGTACCAATAACTTTTTCTGAGTTATGTACGTTATTGATCATTATCTGATGCTCTTATGGTGAGGGAAAACATTATGATGAATCCTACACACTGAATGTGTAAGCAGCTGACAGGAGCAGCCATCCAATCTGGTCAAGTTCCCCTGGTAGCGGGGGGAGGTCAGATGGCAGTCACTCCAATGCACTTACCTGATCTGCCTAATTCTGGATCATGGCGGCCCCTGGGCCCCTTGTGTTCAAGAGCACAACCGGGACATTAACGCCAAGATGTTTTCTTTTTAATATGCTGTATTATAATAGAAATAAAAACTAGAAGCTGTTCTTGTTCCTAGAGATTTGAAACCACTGAGTTAACTCTTGGTCACCATATTCCTGTCATTAATTTGGAAGCCACTTAAAACATTTAAAGTATTTCTTAATCGGGTCGGGTTATTGTGCAAAAACCACAAACAATGATACCCCTGAGTATTAAAACAAAAGGGTATGGGAAGGAATCATGTGGTCACCATAAAAAGACAAATATTATCAATTTTAAATCATAGAAAGTAACATGCTATTTAAAAAATTGATTTTGAAAAACAAACTTTGCATTGCAATTCAGTAATATTAAGCGATTAGCCGAAAAGTGGTTGGGTAACGTTACATTATTATTGTATTAATAAATAAATAAATAAATAAACTCTATCTTACATACCTCCTTTTCTCTCTATCAGCTTGATGCAAATGTCTTCTGGATCTGGACAAGGGCTTCCGAGGTATCCCATAGCTCGCCAGTTAAAGTCGATACAGCCTGGTGCAGCCGAGGTGCATTGGTAGCACCATATTGCATTACCTGGAAGAATATACCAACATACACGTACATTACATGGATAGACAACTTTTTAATGCTGTGATTGAAACCAACTTATCAACCAGTCTAGGGGTCCCCAGTGAAAGACATTAGCTATAATGGTTTCATATTGGATGAGTGGTAATCGAGCTTAATAAATAAAAATTGTTGTAGAAATAAGCTTCACGAAGAATAACAAAAAACACAAATAGGAAAGATTTTCAAGATTCATTTACAATTCGATAGAATACAACACTTAAAAGCCATTCGTCTGGTATACCACACCCTAAATCTTAGTAACTCACTTTTATGGACAGCCGTTATAAGCATAATAACCATTAGAATTTGCTTCATTGTGTACCACTATCCTGGCCAATTTATTTTATTGAACGTTAGGTTACAACAAACGAGAAAAGTTCACTAAAAATTAATCTAAGTTAACAAACAAACACAAAATAACAAAGCAAAGCAAACTGCCAAAGCAACCGGCAACTTGATTTTGTTGCAAGTTTCGTTTGACAAGTGAAGTGATGTGCCGCCGACACCGGCACTGACCGACCGAGTCTGACTCTGAGTTAGCAATCGGAATCGGCCTCTGCTCGTTGCCTATGATACGAGGAGGCTGTAACTTACAGGATTATGACTTTGTCTCAAAATAATTGTACTTTGCATTAAATCGTATTGCATTTTGCATTAATATATGTAAAGAAAAAAGTAGTTTATTAAAAAAAAACACTGCATACAAATAATAGTTAAAAATATTTCCTGTCAGATGAATGAAAAAACTGTTTGAAAAAGCGAATACATTGGGTTCTGTACCAACATTAAAACACATTTTCTGTCTCCATACAAAGAAATCGTGTCCTTTTGTTACAAAAAGTAAAATAGATCCGGTATGTTGGGTAGTGTTGGGCAAAATTTAATTGCAAGTTACAATTAAAAATAACAATTGATTAATTGTTAATTGTGAAATATCAATTAACAATTGATTAATTGTTAACTGTGACGTTGCAATTAACAATTGATTAATTGTTAATTGTGACGTTGCAATTAACAATTGATTAATTGTTAATTGCGAAATTTTATTGTGACGTTGCAATTAACAATTAATCAATTGTTAACTGTTCTTGTAATTAAACTTTAATTAAATTTAAATAATGTAAAAAGTAATATTATAAGATTAAGGAGTGGCACAGGGTAGGGCTTTCACAAGCTTGACCTTAATGGCCATGCTAAATCGTTCTTCATGATAGCCACACAGACTATCACCCGGTTTCTGAAACGCTTGTCAAATCACTGATTAGCTAACAGACTGTCACATTTAACAAGCTGTTAAATCACCGTGGGTTTCTGAAAGGCCAATCAATCTATTGTTAGCTAATCGACCATTAACAAGAGATCAATTTTTTCGTCTGGCTACCCCTGCTAAAATCAGTCACATTCATTCACTCATACATGTTTTGTTTCTTTCTAACGCATTAATTTGTCTCTGTCCCTAGCGGCCTTTTGATAGCAGCGGGATATTCAACTTTTAGATGAAACTGATAGCGATTGTATAGTTTTCGTGTAAATAAAAATCGAATATTATAAAAAAAAAATATATACAGAGCGAGAAAAGAGAAAATATAACAATATTTATGTTAAAGGGTCACGGGTTCCAGTGGATCAGTAATCCCATCATCATCATCTTTAGGCAGTTAGGTGGGTCCCGGTCCACTGTTGAATACAGGCCTCCCACGGCTTACACTCTGGTCGACTCTGTTATATTGCATCCATCGGCTCCCTAGGACCTTAAAGAGGTCGTCCGTCCATCTCTTGGGAGGCCATCCAGAGAAAGCCACTCAACAACATCCGCCCCATCGGCTATCGATTCTGTGAGTTTCTCCCAATAATCCCATTAGTTAAATTCTGGTTCAAGTCCTGGACACGGGCCGGTTCGTGGTTCAGGTCCAGGTCCTGGCCCCGGATCAGGTCCAGGTTCAGGTCCAGGTCCTGGCTTCAGACCAGGTCCTGGTTCAGGTCCAGGTACTGGCCCAGGACCAGGTACTGGTTCAGCTCCAGGTCCTGGCCCCAGACCAGTTCGTGGTTCAGGTCCAGGTCCTGGCTTCGGACCAGGTCCTGGTTCAGGTCTAGGTACTGGCCCCGAACCAAGTACTGGTTCAGGTCCAGGTCCTGGCTTCGGACCAGGTCCTGGCGCCGCACCAGGTCCTGGATCAGGTTCAGGCCCTGGCCCTGGCCCCGGACCAGCTTCTAGTTCAGGTCCAGGTCCTGGACCCTGACATGTCCGTGGTTCAGGTCCTAATATAAATCTGTGATTGTTAATTGTTAGTTTTAATTGTCTCTTGTAACAATTAAAAATATTAATTGAATTATTTTAATTGTCTCTTGCAATTAACGTGAGTTTATTTAAATAAATTAATTGCAATACGCAATTAACAGATTAATTGCAATTAAATCAATTGTGATTAAATTAATTGCAATTAATTTTTCAATCAATTAATATGATGATTAAAATATCAATTGTTCATGCCCAACACTGGTATGTAATACATTTTTTATGGCTCTGCTGTGCTGTCAGTATTATTTTATATTGCAATCATTGATATTGGTTGTCCTAAAGTAAATAAATAAAACTAGTTTTATTGTGAAACGACCTTTATGACAACATAAATGTAACATTTAGTACATATACGTCACAAAACGTGTTCGTGACAGCTATTATACATGTGCGCAACGGTACAATTATTTTGAGACGTACCCTTATACCAAAACCCAAATTCCTTTGATAATTGACAACAAATCATTGTAATCACTGTAATGATAAAATTATATAAAAAAAAATTCATTTTTTTTATTACTTTACTAGCCAGGCATTTGACCGCCACCTCACCTAGTGGTAAGTGACGATGGGGCCGATGATGGTGCATGCCTGTCTAGGAACAGCCTATTTACTCTAGCCTTGAAGGCATCCAGATTATATTGATCAGGGAACACACTCGCAGGCAACGCATTCCACTCCTTAGCCATATAAAACGCATTATAAAAGTCGAGCCAAAGCGGCTCGTGCGGATAGTTGGAAGATCTACGACATAAGGATGAAGCGCTCGCCCGGATCGCGTCTGCATTTGCAACAGGTACGTTTATGTGTGGAAAATGGAAATACCTACTTCAAAACATGATTTGTCATTGTTTTAGGTTATTTTAACTTTTACGATTTGAAGATTTACCTAACGTGCCGTAGAAGATTAGTTTCTCGTCTTATCTCAATAAATTATGATGTCTCATTCTTCAATTATGGTCTCATTTAGGGGCCACAGAAATATAATCGGCGATTGGCTACTCGATACATCACTACAAATGTCAGTTTCTGTACAAGACAAAACATTTTCTTCTGAGGTTCTAAAGCTAAGACAAAGGAGACTTTGTGGTACAGCCACATCTTCACTAAATTAAATATTATCTTGCCCCGCTTTCACTGCTACTTTATTTACAATATTTAGTTTGGTTTTGATATCCT
This sequence comes from Blastobasis lacticolella, assembly GCA_905147135.1. Classification (NCBI taxonomy): domain Eukaryota; kingdom Metazoa; phylum Arthropoda; class Insecta; order Lepidoptera; family Blastobasidae; genus Blastobasis; species Blastobasis lacticolella. The sequence continues at coordinate 13,594,832 of LR990050.1, forward strand.
ATTTACTTCTAACAATGCATATCTAATCCTTCTTACTTACTATAGGTGTTTACCAGGGTTTTCTCCTGGGTTCATGTTTTGCGTTGTATGCCCCTCCAGGCTTTATAGAAAACGCTGATGATATCGTACTGGTGAGACGGTTAGACGGGATCTTGAGACCAGGGCAAACATGTAGAAAGTAGTGCTAGAAAACGGTGGTTTGAAGCAGAACATCGCCAAAACAGAGTACCTACAGGGCTGGCTGCAGTGCTCTGTGAATAGAGCAGCCACCTGACCTCCGTGGCTCTGTTAACAGGGAAACCTAACCAGAATGGATCGCAGTTACACATTCAGTCACCGGAATGTGCAGGTTTCCTCTCACCGCCTACCTCAGTAGCCGTATTCACAATGGCTCGGAAATCGGATTTGGATACGGAATCGACAAAGGACCCCGCAAAAGTTCTTAGGAAAATGTGTTTTTAGTTAATTTTGATGAAATTTTCATATGTTATAGAGAGTAAAGTTTCCGTAACGTTTCCGAACGATTCGTGTCGAATCGTTCGGAAACGGTTTCGAATCATTGTGAATACGGCTACAGATCCGTACTGCACGAGACCAATAATTATCTGCTCCGGTATAAAGTTGCGTATCTCTGCAAATGATTATAATTGTCAGCTGAGAGTCTGAGACCCCAAAATCCGTATTTATACACAAGTAATTGCTTGTAGTGGGAGGTGCCGCCACATCAAAGAATAGCACCAAAAATATCACTATGGGGTAGTCGGTGGGTGTCGTAAGAGGCGACTTAGGGACAAATCCGGAAAAGATGGGCTGCTTAGCTTAACAACTTCTGCACTGCGATCGCCAACCCGCCTGCCAAGCGTGGCGATAATGGCCAGAATTTCCAAGCGTTATTCATTAAAGGTCATACAGTTCTACGCACCGACTCGACTCACTCCGATGATGAAGTAGACGCTATGTATGAGGATATTTCAGCCATACATACCTCCAAGACACATTACACCGTTGTCATTGGGGATTTCAACGCGAACCCGGGCAAAATGAAAAGTGATTACTTCTTTTACTCAAGTAATCACTTTTTATTTTATGGGTGGGCCGATATACCTACTCTCCTGGACTCCCCCTACCTTCATACGACCACAATGCTACGAACTGTTGATGATGACGATATGCGGCTCAAGCAGGGATGATCGTTAATATTACTGATTATAGTCCTGAAAACGAGTCTGTAACATAAAAATAACGTAAACATCGTGAATTGCCACAACATTTAATATTTAACCGTCACTAGTAGTATTCTTATTATGTCACTATTATTATGTATTTCTTTATGTTAAGGCTCCTCTTCTTCAATCTCCTCTTCCTCTACTTGTTTTGGTGGGTTTAGCTGATTTCTCATATTTTCTATATCTTCTGGATTCAAATCGATCATCAATGTCCCTACGATCTCATCAATGCCTAAAGTGCCGTCGTTATTTAAATCCACTTCTTTGACTATTTCACTTGCTTGCTGGAAACCTATTTTAAAACCAAGTCGAGCAATAGCTTCTCTAAAAAATTCTCTATCAATTAGTCCAGTATTATTTGGATCATAGACTTCACATGCCATTCGCAACTCATCTTCAATGTACAAATCGCGTTGACGAATGGTCACCATTTTTAAAAACTGTTCAAAAGTGATGTGGCCATGTGGGTCTGGAGGTCTTACACAAAATTCTATAAGTTCATGCATTTGTTCTATAGTGTATGTCATCAATAAAAGATTTTTCAGCAGGTAAACTAATTCAACTTCGGTTATATAGCCGTCAATATCGCTGTAGGCAGGTGTGTAGTTCTGATACAAGGCCCAAAGTTGTTCGCATTCTGCAACCTGTTCAGGTCTCAATTCGAAAGGAGGTTTTATAGCTTCTGAAGAATCAGTTAAGTTGTATGGATCAGCTGGATTTGGAGGTCGTTCCTCTTCTTCAACTGCTTCTTCCTCAACTATTTCCTCAACTATAGGTACAGCTTCCTTTTTTTCTTCTTTAGCTTCCTCTTCTTCTCCTTCTTCTTCTTCTGCTAATACTTCTTCACCTTCAAGTTCACCGTATTCCGGTTCTATCTCCTGTTCCGATTTTATCTCCTCAACAGATGCCTCTGATTCTTGCTCTTCTTCTATTTCTTGATAAGCTTCTTCACCAAACCAATCTTCTTCATTTATTTCATCCTCTATTTTATCAATACTTTCTTGTTCTGCGTTTGACGATGCTCCTTCAACAACATCTCCTGCTTCACCTGCTTCATCTGCGAGAGGCTCTGGATTCTCTTCTTCCATTTTATTTTATTAGTTTTATAATTCACAAAAAATTTAATTAAATTTACTCCAAAAATTAAATCATACTAAAAATTTATCGCCGCATCTAGGCTTCCGAAAGTTTGTTCGTAGTGTTATAATTATGTTTTCTGTAATTTTGTCATATAAAACGAGGCTTTGAAGTGATAAAACATCTAAAATATTTACAAACTCTGAAAATAACTGATTGCGTACATTATCAATAAATTCTAACATCAGAAAACAGTGGGCAACTTATTATCAATAATATCACACTTACATTAATATTACACCCTCATGGTGTAATATTATTTCAAATAAAATAACTTCATCTAATAAAACATAGTATTATCCTTTTACAAAATATATGTCACCATCAATTGACGTATTTACAAGTCCCAACGAATGAGTTTGGATATCCTGTAGTTTGGATGCCATCTTTATACTTTATAGATGTTCTAGGCAAAATGAACCATTATGGTTGAAATCAAAGTACTGTAAAAGAAGATTTTAAACCATTGACCATATTAATAAAAAAATTATGTAATTATAAATAACCATACCACAGGACATGCTCAGGACCTTGCCTGACCACAAAACTAATTCAGCAGGCAGCCAGCGTGAGAGTGTTTGTACTGCATACGGTATGCACAGAAATATGGTATGTATGTATTTTAGGGAGCATGATGTCCGGCAGAGTACACTTTAAAGTGTACCGTACTAGGCAACTAAATCTGTAAACTAGAAAATGGACAATAGTTCTATAAGAAATAAAGACTCTGGCGAACTGGCTTCTCCCGGATGTTGCTTTGTTACCGCATGTAAAAAACTAAAACACCTCATAATCAGAATGAAAGGTCCGCTGGAAATATCGCACATATTGCTACAACGTTGGCGGTTTGGATCCCTTAGGAGTCCAGAAAGATGTCGGCTCCCTGTGTAATCTCTACCGTCTATACAATGGGGAATGATCCGAAGAACTGTTTATTTCAATTCCACAGTCACTTTTCCGCAATCGTACCCTCCGACAACGGGATAGATTTCATCCACATCATCTTGATGCCTGGCATCTAACTAAAGTACGCGAATCGCGAGGCTTTTACCGCGCACGTTCTAGATGTAAAGAAAACACTATGACATGGGGTTCTTGGTATATCTATATCTCAGACCGCCACCGTTTCCGCTCTCTTTTGGTTTCAGATGTCCTGGACGACGGTGGACACTGTCCGGACCGTCTGTCCGAGTGCCTTTCTAGGCAATAAAAAGATTATGAACAACGCGCACAGGCACATCGGTCTACACCTGTGACGAATGAGCGAGGGCTACCCTGCCACGAGTGGGCAGGGTATGTACGCAAGGATATATAATTAACCAACACATGTATATACACCAACACCAACACCAAGCCTTTGTCAAAACCACTGTAGGCGATTACCGTAGATATTCACCACCGTTCTTGTCTTGAGCCCTTTTTGATTCTGCGTTGCGCTGGATGTCCTCTTAGCCTAAAATTCTGATGACATTGATGTACTATTAGGTATAAGTTTCCAACTCACAAATATGCAATCAGATAATTGCAATGAAACTTGTTTATTCACCACAGCGCCGCTAAATGCATGCCGCCGTGTATCTAAGGCGTGGTCGCGTCGCACCGAGACATTGTCATCGGGCTTATGAAAGTTTTTTCTTCGCAATGTTGTTGAAAAACGTCGAAAAGCAATTTTTATTAGTTAGACTGTGTAAGATTCTAATAAATAATAGTTAAGGGGTCCGAGACGTAAGCGAAAGGTACCGAGTTCGGTCCCCAGTGCCGCAATGTGCCAATGACGTTTTCTGAAATATGTAGGTACATGAATACTAACCGATTCTCTAAGGGCGAGGGAAAAAATCGTAATATAACCTGCACATTCAGGAAACTGAATGTGTAACCATGATCCAATCTGGTCAGGTTCCCCTGTTTACAGGGTCACGGAGGTCAGAGTCGTACTACCGTAATTATCAAATACTGGATCCCCGGGCCGCATGAGAGTACAACCGGGATATTGATGCCAAGATGAGGATTATTTAAGATCAGAAGTGAAGAAATGCGGTAAATTCTAACCAACGCTTAGATCTCTCTCTAACAATCTTCTTAGAACAACAATATTATACCAGAGTTATATGTGAGATAAAAGGTGAACTCAGGTTAACATGTGTACTTTGCGCAGGTACAGTGACTCGATTCTGACCGTTACCTGCAAGTTATATGAAGATAAAATCGAAACATAATGCAGTAAAGCTTTGAATAGTGTTGATAAAATCTAGATCTTATGTGCGTCAACATTCTGCATACCTTATGAATAAAGTGTTCCATAAATATGAAGCTGTGCTAACGCGCTTTGAGCATTTCCTTGCATAAAGTATTTTCAATATCAATGTAGATGTATTAATTTCATTATTAATACTTTACGTTTCAATAGAAAAAGATAGAAGTAGAGCATGACAACGATATTAGATGTTTACAAAAATCGAAATAATTTGACGTATTTAATCTACGTACTATCCACAGGAATGTAAAGAAGAATCTACATTTATTGAATTATGATAATATTTTTATTTCTTTGGAAAATACGTATCATTAGCTTGCTCTACTTTTGTCTTTTTCTGTCGAAACGTACTATACAGTAGTACATCGAAAAATTTGTACCCTAAACAAACTTAGTATTACATAATATCAATTATGTATTTCAAATAGAAATAGCGACCCGCTATTTTTTTTATACCACTAAGGTGGCAAACAAGCTAACGGCCTGCCTGATGGTAAACAGTCACCGCAGCCTATGGACGTTTACAAAAACCTTTTCGTATTTTCAAGCATGAAGAATACACACAGGGACGAAATTCAAGAAAGTTCGACGCGCTAATTATAAGGCTTTTGCATCATTATTTTTACAATACTTGACACTCGAAACGTAGGTAGTTGTCCTACTGATCGACAGCGGTAACGAGGCCACATTTAGGTTGCCATCTAATTGTGTGACAAAAATGCAGAGCGCAAGTATTCTTCATAAGTTGCAGTATAAAAAGTTCAACGCGCTGTATTCTCTACCTATCATACTTCAACCAGCAAAAGTCATGGCATAAGATCTGAAACATTTGCGGTTTTCACACACGTTATTTGATTAAACGAGAACCGTACATGCGTCGAGAGATACGTACGGTACATACCGATCACTCATCACGCGAATACCCATTAACTGATACACAAAATCGTTCAACGCGCGAATTCTCCAGCACCTATACGCACACGTTACAGTACCTAATCGTTTTCATGGTAAACAAAGGGGGCTTTACGGAAAACCTCTTCCCACGGTCAATGCAATCGTACGAATCACGTGCTCCGTCGGGAGAAAGAATCCGGCGGTCGGTGAGCGGCCGGCGGGTGCGCCGGCGCGCGCTCGGCAGAAGATATCCCGCGCGGCATCCTCGCGCATGCCACAAGCCCCGCCTCGCGCGTTCTGCCGGAACAAATACACGTTCGAAATTTGAATGTCCTTTTCTCGCATCTTTTTACTCGAAATTCGAAATTTCAAAAGTGTACAGTGGCTGCCAGTTCTTTTACGGTTTTGGAATAATTGGATAGCGTATTATTTGTTTTTGATAAATTACGTTAACTGCTCCTGTTCAAAATGGTAAGTCGTGGTGCTTCAATACTTTTATTCTATTGTACATGTTTACATACATACTCACAGTAGGCAGAGACAATCGAGTGCTACAAGCTACGATCATGACACACCTCGTTTGCCTCTTCCACATTCGTGCATCTTCGGCTGCTCCTGACCTTCCCCTTTTGGTCATCTATTTGATTAGTATTTCTGATTATCAGAGGACAAATTATGTCCTCCTCAGCTGCCCTCTGCCGGTCCTTCCATTCATATTCGCACGATATAGATACCTTTCGTAAGCCGTCTTTCATCCATCCTCTGCACATTTCCAAACCATCTCAGATAACCCCTTTTTAAATTCTAGTCACCACATCCTCCTTCAGCTTACAACGAACACTTATCATACTATTCCATAGGATGACATATATTTAGGGTATTCCATTATATTATTACTTTTTATATTTACAAAAAAATTTAATACCTATGACAAGTACAGATAATTTTCTAGTGCTCAAGTAGTACATGAAGCATCTCACGTTGTTCCCAATATCAACAACAAGAAAAACCTAAGTAATACCTATTATGATAGGTAGGTGATCCCGAATTAGAATTTAGGCCAACCGAACAGAAAACTATAAAAGTTTTATTAAGTTGATGTTGAAAAGTACAATAGCAAAGAGCGAAAGTGGCCGATAAACAAAAACGTGACAACCGTCACACTTTTATTGCCCTATTTATTATGAATACTAAATGAAATTGAACAATGTGAACGCCGGTGACCGGTACCAACAGCGAGTAGTTCGAAATTTCGTAAGGGGTTTTTATTTATAGATTTTGTTCAAGCCAGTAAGCAAGCATACCTGTGAAATGCAGGCTGGGGTGGTCCATTAATTTTGCAGCTGACTGTACTTATTTAACACTGAATCTCTTGCATCTCGGTCATAATTTTTTTACCCTTTTTAGGGCCCCGTTGTAAACCCTTATAGCAACCGCATCCGGCTGCATTCAGCCCTCAAGCTATATTAATACGACCCGCAGCCATAATCTACAGTGTCCTCACTGTTGGATGCTTGATACGCTCACTCCTTGATTATTCATATTAATCACGCCGACAAAGGTGCGGGGTGTCGTTGGTAAGGTCTTTTAAAAACGAAACATTGAGGGTGAAGAACATTTTTATAGATAGCCATTTACAGAAATACAGAAAATAAAGAATTGCAAGCTCGCTGCATTTAATCGTTTGCCTACTTTTTAATTTTTAAGTTAGCCAGAGACAAGAATTTCGAACTCGCTACGCTCGCTTAGTACGTGAGTATAAACTGACGAAGGAGCTGGGGTATGACTATAAGACCCTAGCACCATACTCTGAGCCCAAGCCCACCTCACCTGCTCGCGGTCTCCCTGCTGACAGACGGTGAAGACTCTAGCCACTGAGGACTTGAAACTTGGCTTTTCCTAAGCTACTCGTAATTGTACGGGTCAGATGGTAGTAGTCGCTGTACGTAAAAAACCAAAACACTAACAACTATTCTGGTAGGAAAAGAAAGAGTGATGAATCTCTAATCACGAGTGCGGTAATGCAAACAAAAAACCACGCGTGTTTAAAAGTCTTCAACGTGAGCCAAAAAATCGGTGAAAATATTGGCCACTTTACAAGCCTTTGAATAAATGCAAAACAATTTATGACCCGCAAGGTTCTAAATAGTGTCATGGCCGTGACTGTGGAGCTGACAATGAGCTGTGATTCCAGGAAGAAGTAACGGTTGACCTGTTAACCTTCACTATACGTGACGATGCCTAGATGTTAAATACTAACTTTTACATTTCAAAATAATACACAGGTACGTTAAAAGTCCCACAATAATAGAAAAATGAAAATAATATAAATATTGAAATAATACTTATTTGAATTTATTTTTCAAACTATTGTTTGCTATTAATAAATACAAATAATTATGCATAACAACAATTATATATTACAAAAAGTTTAACTACCTTACATCACATCTAATCAACAGCTCACTGCTGGTCTTCTTCACGCCTTGGCAGGAGGATTCGCCTGTTCTGAAGACATACAGATCTTGAAAATACTCATTGGTAAACATTGCTTCCCGTTTTCTGGTTTAGGATATTAGCACAAAGAAAAAAATACTACGTACAACTATTAACTTGTCTGCCTCTTATGCTGCATGTCCTGATATTGGCCGCCTTTTACAATACCTGTCAATGGAAGTAGGCATATTTGTCTCGATTTCACGAACACACTTTAAAACACGATTATTTCGTCCTACACAAAAGCACATAGCTTTTATAAACTTTATACTATAATTAAGGTATTTGATCACCCGTTGTACGTGTAGGGGTGGTACCCAAATAAGGGTATTAAGGATTATATTTTACAATATCGTCGGCGTGATCAATATTTACAACCATTCAAAATTTCATCTCTCTAGTACCAATAGTGTCTAACCCTTCGTGCTAAACTCTCAGTTAGTAGAGGTCGGACGCGTCTAGTGCCTCTTACCATCCTTTAGACCTACACTCTAATAAATAAATAAATAAATAATCGTGGACAAGTTCACACAGCGCCATCTAGCCCCAAAGTAAGCAAAGCTTGTGTTATGGGTGCTAGATAACTGATTAACTACTTATATACTTTTAAATATATACTTATTATACATAGAACACCCGGACCCGTAACAGAAATTAAAATTCATCATTTCAATTTCTGCCCGGCCGGGAATCGAACCCGGGACCTCTTGCGTGGCAGACCGGCATGTTGAACACTGAACCACTCAGGTCGTCAAAATAACCACCACCCTCTAGTGTCTAGAGAAACGTTAGTGGTGTATGAGTCGTGGCAATTACACTAAATATGTCGTCGTCGACAAAAGCTACAGTCGTCTTTTTGTCCTCTTACTTGCACTAGAGAGGAACTGCTCTACTGGGCAAGCCAGATCTAAATTAAAACTTGTTTTCGTAAATTGACTCGATGAAGAAGACTTCCGTACAACTTTTCTAATAGGCAGGTAATGCTCCATCGTAGACTGCATTTATGATAGCAGTCAAAACCTTGACTATCAATGAAACAAAAAGTTAATGACGACAACGCGTGAGTATGCGGGCGCGTGCGTTGCAAAAGAAAAAAAAACACTATATGGCACTCGAAGATCAAGCCAGCTATGTAGCTACTTTTCATACAAAGGGAAGGAGGAAGTGTAAATAAATATTATTTAAGATTATTTTTACGTTAATAACTTTATTTAATTTAGACAAAGATAATAAAATACAATGTTGAATATTTTAAAAAAGCCTTACTCTAAAAAAAATTTTTGACTAAACTAAAGATAAAAATTTGACCCAGGTACCCCTAATTTGGAAAGGTCCCCGAATTTAAGTTAGGCATAATTTTTATTGGGGAGAATTGCAATCTTGTTTCCCATTTTGATTAGGGATCGAGAGAGTGAAGAGAATTCCAATGTTGATATTAAACTGTACAATATGCGAACTCTACATTCGATGCACTAGAGCACCAATCCATAAGTGTGCAAAAATAATGGTGTACACTCTGACCCTTCTGGCCGTTCGAATGTCACACCTTTTGAACATATTGTTGAAGTAACAGTAACAACTCAGTCATTCGATGACCTGAATGGTTCAGTGGTCAACATGCCGATTTTTTTATTTCAAAATGTTCAGTGATTGTTATGGTAACTTCAATATTTTCCTTAAAGTTAGGTAATATGCGACAAAAGAAAGAAAGTCACAATATTCGAATACTAGCCTATCATTATGTAATGTATCGTAGCGAAGAGCGCGCTATCTAATCATCGGATCGATATTTTGCGCCTCTAGATGGCGCAATAGATGCCAGCAATTTGGTCTTTATGTCCAACGTAATTCGACGAGTGGAGTGAAAGAAAAGTGATTGTCCTGTTTTGGACACTGGACAACTTGATACACTTTCACTGGAGTTATTTTAGTACAGTTCCGCAACAGCACAATATGTGTACGGGAAAGTTTGATATGGCCGTAAAGACCTTGCCTTTATTATAATTGTTTTTTTTATTATTGGATAAAGGATCTGTTGAATGATAATATTATGTCCGCGACAAAGGCCTTTTGGGAGGAGAATATGAAGGTAAAAAGTAGACGGCATCTATTGTACCAAACATTTTCAGTGCTAAATCAGGCCTACAGAATGCTCAGTGCTCCATTTTGACGCGATCGCGACGCAAGTATCAAACTGTCATTTTTACTGTATTTATAACGAAAACCAAATAAGCCATCCCCAGGCGCACCTCGCGAGAGTAATATGCTTGCACAATTCACACAGCCCCATCCAGCTCCAAAGTAAGCAAAGCTAGTTTTGGGTGCCAAAAAACTGATAAACTACTTATATATTTTTAAATACATACTAATTATACATATAATACCCAGACCCGTAACAGAACATAAAATTCGGCCGAGAATCGAAGTTGGAACCGCTACGTGGCAACCCGACATATTAACCACTGAACCACTCAAATTGTCGTCGTGAAATGACATCAAGATGTTGAGATGAGACCTAATTACCCAACTCCGCAATACTGATTACACTACACGACAATGTTAACAAGAAATTTCGTAAGAAACTCATACCAAACGTCTAGAATTGACGTGTACTAACAAAAAATTAGCACCACGTTATCGCCCTTCACAAACTTCATCGAATCTATTTACTGCATACACAAACGGCAATGATATAAAGGGAGCTAATTGATCGGTAAATATGAGACTGGTAGCGGATGAAAGCATCGCAAAGCTAATAAAACACACGTAAGCCATTACCAACGTGATGCTTGCCTAACTAATAGGCAATTTAATGTAGATTAAAATCAATAAAATACTCAATTCATTGTATAATATTTACTAGCTTTTCCCACGACTTCGATGGAGCGGTCCTTGTATTCTAAACGAAACACCGTCAACGGATTAATCGTTGATGGTTCAACAAATAGGATAAATATTGCTACCCCATAGAACAGAGAGGTAGGGCATAGCGGGGTATCCCGTTCGAATTGGAGCCGCCCGACTGGGGAGGTACCTCCACCTTACAGAATACCGCAGCTAAACAATACTCTTTTAAATAGTATTGTGTTTCTGCCGGTAAGTAAGGTCTCCAGTGCTCCATGGGGTGGGGATTTGGGGAACCGTGGCTTTGGCAGTGGAGGGCCATTTGCCCGTTTTGCTGGCAGAGCAACGTGCTACGGTGGGCAACGCATTGGCGATACACTTGGTGTTGCTAATGTCTATAGGCAGTGGTGACCACTTTCCATCAGGTGGCCCGCTTGCCTGTTAATCTACCGTATGACATAAAAAAATAAAAAACATTTTGTTGAATTAGTTAGGGGTTTCATTGTACGCAAAACACACTGGTAGTACCTTGATATCTAGCCATATAATCTAAATATAGTCCTTGATGATCTTTACCGAAATCCATACAGGTGGAAGTTGCTAAGAATCTTAAAGTCTTCATATATTATTAAGGTATTTTGTTTGATGTTTTAATTTTATTTGCCTCCCGAATCATGCACCTAGGTAATGTACTGATCATGTTCGCATTCCTACTGCATATTTACATAGCTGTATGCGTTATTTGATTCAAATTTATTAATAGTAAAAAATACACTCCTATATCTCTGCAAAAACAAATGTCTAAGAGATATTGCATACCGTAGAACAAACGAAAGTACAATATACCTCCAGCGTCGCCGCCGTGATAAAGCAAATGATTGATTACGTAACACTATTTGTTCTATCACAGTACAACAACACCATTGACACACTCAATGACTTAAAGTCGTTTATTGATTGAATTTCAAATTCAATAAGCAGCTGACAGCCGCAGACAGCCGAGTATGCATTCATTTATTTAACAAAAGGTTTCTATTTAGAGACGGAAGGCCGCACACTCTTCATCAAACTTCCTCGTACGAGCCATCGCATGAACATGAGAAACAACTGGTGCTGTATAAACAGATCGATCACCTACGCGTTGGGTGTAGATATTCTGTGGCGTTGGGCCGACTTAAGCCGTGACACAAAGCTCTATGGACCACGCTAAGTCCTAATAACTTATTAAAAAAAAAATATCTGTATGGTAACATATGCCAAGTTTTTTAAAAAACATAGAACGTAATTCATAAAAGACATAACAAACAGTAGGATTGTTTATTTTCGTAAGTCATGAAATCTATTATTAAATAATGGGCAAATCAATTAAAAAGGAAATGCGTGAGATAATGTTCAGCATGATTGATCATTTAGACAAACTAAAAGTAAAACTTCAAGCTAATAGTGACCAAATAACTGAATGTTTACAAGAAGGACTGACAAGGGCAGATCCCCAGATTATTGCCATATCCACACTTTATAATTATTACTACTGTCAGTCAATACGGACTTATCGTGGTCCTATTATATAAGTCCAACGTTCCCGTAACGCCGAAGAACGCAACTAAGGGCCTCATCGCGAGTTCTGCGTTATCCAGAAAGCCGCATCGTCATGAAACCAGGACCACTCCGTCAAGAGTAAACGACTGACAAGTAGCAGGACTTCAAAATTGGTGGTTAAGAAGCCGACATCTTACCGCTACCGCCGCTGGCCATGAACTATGTCACAGTTCAAAACCCAGTAGTAATTAAAATTCCGCATATCTGTAGCACGCATAACGTGATCATCCTTGATGTCTATGAAGTATTACCATCCGACATCAATTAGTCGACGGCCTTGCTGATTCTGCTATTTTTATTGATGAACCACAACTTCATCGAGACCACACCATAGTATTTTTTTCTCATTAACTCGTAAGCAGAAATACGGTTCAATAATCGTAATATATAGCCACTTCGAGCGTTTAACACTTCGTGAAATGGCATATCCGTAATAATTATCATGTTATACCTTATTGTGTAAAAAATAATGCTTCGATTTGAATAGCATCCGCCAGTCTGGTGATTCATATACAAATCGACGGTTATTGAAATATAGGCGTAATAATAATAATAAAAAATAAATAGCCACTTTACTGATGAGGTCTTACTGATGACGGTAGATCCTGTATCGTAATGTTTTCGTTAATTGACGCAATTAATCTTGTTTTATAACAATTTAAGCGGTCAAGTACTCGTAGTACATTGTAATTCGGTAGTTTTTTTATATGTTTGTATTGTTGTAATATTTCACAGCAACCTAATATGAAACAAAGATTGAAACTATGTAGTATTTCCTGTTGTCTTAGATATAAGTAGTGGTATACTTTACCATAGCATTTTTACAACAAACTCTTTCAAATATTGTATTACCTACTATGTGAAACAAAATTTCATGCATTTATTGATACTACTACTACAAAGAGAAATCACTGCATCACTCTCATTGCCATTTAACATGGCAATGCCGTCAGCATTTTGGACATTTTTTTATGTTATACGGCCGACAAACAGTCAAGGGGGCCACCTGATGGAAAGTGGTCACCGCCGCCTATGGACATCAGCAACACCAGGGGTCGAGTCACCAATGCGTTGCCCGCCTCTAAAGAGATCTATAATATACCTCTTAAACGATCCCATGTCATAGTCCAAAAAAAACACTGTAGCTGGGAGCTCATTCTACATCCGAATCGTAGGAGCGATCAACGTTCTATCGAACCTTCGCGTCGCGACCAACAGAGAGGGTCTACGTAGTGAGGATGAGTACCCAGCCCACGGCGGCCTAGTCTATCTTGTCTAGTGGCAGCGGTTTATCAGATTAGTTTCTTACATTTTTTTTAGTTTTAGAGTAACCTAGTTTACTTTTGTTATCATTCGTATGTTATTAAATATACATCATAATTTCAGGTATTAATAGAACAAAATTAGTATCACATCCCTATACCAAATACCTACCAGTATTTCCCCAAATCCCACGAAAAGCGCACCGTCTCGCCAGGCGGTACTGCACCGAACTGTGCGAAGGTCGCACGCGCAGGTTTCGCAATGCGATCGAACGATCGCGCGGAATAGCTCCCATTGTGGAGCGTGATGTGGATCACGAACCATTACGACTCTCCAGTCCTCCTGACAAGCTTAATCGCTTTGGACAGAGTAATGGTATACGAACACACAGAGGGCTCCGTTGTAAACATACAAATAGTTGTCGATGATTTGGCTCCTATATCCCGTGAACTAAGACGACACACTTTAATATAAATAGATATTCACACAGCGCCATCTAGCCCCAAAGTAAATAAATCTTGTGTTAGATAACTGATAAACTACTTTTATAGCTTTTTTAATACATGCTTATTATACATACTACCCAGACCCGTAACAGAAATTAAAATTCATCATTTCAATTTCTGCTCGGCCGGAAATCAAACCCGGGACCGGTAACCGACATTATAACCAACCGACCTAGGTTAGGTTAGGTTTCTTAGGTTAGGTTTCTTTGACCAGCAAATCAGACACTTTGTTGAACAAGTCAGACATAAATAAAAGAAATGTTTTAAGGTCTATTACAGAAAGTTTTAGACTGGCAACAATTGGTAAGCGCAAAATGTTGTTGGTAGTTAGGTCTCTGCCTACACCTCCCAATGAACACACCGCTCTTATTTATGTAAAACCTGGCGTGACTTCGTTCGCGTACACCCCTTTACCCCTACATACACTACATACCCTTTTCCTTGTTTATTTATTTATCGTATGGCTTTTAAGTTCCCACTGCTATTATAAATTTGCTTATAAACCTTCCTCTTGAATAACTATATCTATTGTTTAAAATCCGTTCCGTACTTTCCAAAAGATCTAAGCGCACATAGAATACACACGGACAGACGGCGGGAAGCGACTTTGTTTAATACTACATATGTACAGATGTATGAACACAACTCGGTCGTCCTCCGTGCTCTGAACTGATAAAACTGTATCATATATATTCCTAAACATATTTTGGATCCATCACTAACTTGGTTTTCTGTTTATCAAATGTGTTGCAGTTGCACTGTGGTATTATTCGTAGGTAGGCGCTGAGAACTCTATTTCAAAGTAAGTTTTTAATTCATTTGAATAGACTGTCTGTGTACCTACTATGTGATAAATATTTCTTAGGGTTTATTAAATAGAAAAAACAGTGAAATCTACCACCTGTCCCTGTAACATTACTCAGTAATTTACGTATTTCTAACTAGCGGATTATGATATACCTATAGGTACTTATTTATTTATTTATTTACCATAAATTTACAGCGTTACAGTACTTACAAATTACTAATACACTGCAAATATCAATACATATACAAAACCTTAAATTAAAAACTTAAGAACATCATTAAATTAAACAAAATTAAATACATAATCAAATTAAATAATTAAGATACACTCACTCATCCATCAACTCACTAAACCTCATAACCTAAACCTTATTACATTCTTGAAACTGTCTTGAACATAAATACATACTTAGTTCAATTTGAATTTTTGTACCACATACGAGAGCATACAGCAAATAATACTTTGGCTATCATAGGAGCTATTTGGCAACCATAATGAGACGGAACTATGCCCTAGTTAACATTTCCATTGTATTTGGTGAAAAATTGACAATAATGGACATCAGTAAATACTTTCCTATCTACAATCCTAATATTACCTAATATTTCTACCTAATTTAACATTTCTTATAGTAGATTAGGGCCAAAATGATATATTCTCCATTGGATGCTCATAAAGGCCCAAAATTTAATAGGTGTTTTCCAATAGACGCTCTTAAAGCCCGGACAAGGTACAAATTCATACAATTAGGTACATAAGTAGTTAATAAAATTATCAAACCTGATTTAATTTTACTCCAAATTTGTTTATTGATACTGATAGAGTCGGCGCAACTTCTTTCACGTACACTTACTTTATTACCTACCGTTCTTTTCTTGCTTATAAATCTGTCTCTTGAATCTGCGGTTGAAAACCGCATTAAAATCCGTCGTTTAAAAAATCTAGGCGTATCTACATATAGACATAGGGTCAGACGGCGGGAAGCGACTTTGTTTAATAGGTAGAGAACACAGGCCAATTCAAAGCCTTAGAACAGATTTATTTATTACCTAACATTTTTTAACTTTGACATTCATTATTTCTGCAGTAGGTTAAGGCCCAAAATTAAATAGGTATGCTCCACTGGATGCTCTTGAAACCCGGACATCGTTTTGTACGTCGAAGTACAAATTTATTTAATTTTTACTCGTACTTAGTAGTTAATAAAATTATAACACGTGATTTAACTTTACTCCAACTTTATAAATTGAACAAAACAAAGGCTACTAATTAGAAACAGAGCGTATTTATTAACGAATATTAAGTTTACGATTCCATTATAATTTGAGATCAACATGAGAAGCTGACTTTCCATAATAATGATCAAAAATCCTTATTTTTTGATAATAGAAAGCCAACGGCGGTGCGAAGGATATCAACCGATCCCGTTCGCACGATAATTGGAGCGTAGCCTGTTACTCGATACCATCCACTTGAATGTCTTATGCTAAAATCTTATACCACCACTCACTCACATAATGACATGGCGAAATAAAGGTCGGATTTAGTGCTTCGAATGTTCTGGGAGTTTTCGTGTAATTGGGTAACTCGATACTGGTATAAAACTTGATTCACTGTTTGAAACGTTTTATGAGCAAGCACAGACAATAAAATCACTTGCAATCAAAGCCATTTCTTCGGACAAATGTCCACACTATCCACTGCTCTTGTTGAGTCTGCTGGTCCTTCAGATCGCGAATTTCGAAAAATACAATACAATATATTCGTTTATTGGTAAATATATTTACATGTCATTTTTATGTTACTTTACATTTGTAAAGCCAGTATCACTTCATTAAGTAATTGCAACACTAAATCACAGAATCACGTGTTTTTCTTAAAAGTTAGCTCTAAATATGGTAATGACACCTACTTCGAGTACTGCTTTATATTTGATTGAGTCTACAATGTTTGCGTGGGAAAACAATGTGGCCACATAATCATGGAGCCGGGGAAAATTAAATAACCGCAAACCAACCAGCATGAACTTTGTGCAAAGATGGCGAGTTTATTCAAATAGTCCAACCCACAGTGAAATATCCAATCATGGCTACACGCAAATGGAGTCTGTCAACACAAATCGTAAATTAGTACTACGTCTTCATCAATGCCTGTAGCTAAAAGTAAAGACCTTCAGCTTTATTCACGAAGACTTCGCTCCTGGAGGATTCCCATTGTGAAATACCTGCCTTCGCGTAGTAAAAGGATATACTTTTTGTTACTCCTATAATTATTATGCATATGGAGTTAACACAAATGTTTACGTCAAGGTTCTGTTTCTATGAAAAAATCGCAATAAACCGTTGCTATTTAGGTACATATAAGAAGGACATACACTGACATTTATAGTTATTAATAATAAGGGTCAATCGTAAAAATCACAATAAAATCTAAACAATGACATATAGGCCATATCGGTTTTCATTCAATTTGAATACATCATTTTGGTTCGTAAATTATTTACACTTAACAGACACTTCAATGCCATCCTAGAGCTAAACATAATCGCATGTTCTGCAATCCTGGTAATACAGAATTTGAATAGTGTTACACATTTCAAAGCTGGTACTTCAGAATGCACAGGTCTTGTGCCTATCGTGTACCGATCTCATTACAAATTAATGTACAGCAGAGTTATTTCGCAAAGCCGTCTGGATATGGAGCATCGTGCCGACATGATTCACTGTGTACTCGGTGATACGCTCTTTTATTCGAAATCTGCATACAGTGGGAATCTGTAACACATCAAGTACGGTGCTTGTATTTATTCAGCCTGTTATTTTCCTGTTGTTAACTTTCCACATCGTTGTGGATACAGGCTACTTCACAACAACGATACAGTCTGTTGACATTTATTAATTTTATATCTAAATTCATGTGTCATTCAATGTGTTTTAATCTAGAGGTTATGAGATACTCTGTGTATTTAAGGTAAAACTTATTTAAAAATCGGTTTAAATATATGAAATGCAATTGTTAGTTTGAGTTCATTAGAAATGTCGATGCCTCTTCAGGCACTGTATCCTTGTGTGTATCAATAACCTAGAATAGTAATAATCAATAAATTAGCGGCAAAACTGACCAGACAACTATAAAAGTTTATTACAAACACACCTTGCATTTCTACTTTCGCCTAGTCATGCCCTTTCTATGTTGGTCACGTGGTGCTATCACTGTCACGTAGGTAGCAAAGCATCATGCCACACCCTCCTTCATTCAGTGAGGCGGTGGTGAATGTTATATATATGATATTCATTTCTTTAGTAAGTAATTTACACCGTCGTACATTATCAATTGGTAACCTAAACTTATTAAATAACTTATTCCAAACAAATCACATTACTTGCATGTCAATAATAAATTAATAAAAACTACCACAATTCAATATAATTAACAATAAGTAAGTACCAACTTAGACAAATAGATTATAAATCTATATGTACTGTAATTGGTTTTATGCTTTGATAGGTAGGTTGTGGATAGGTACATGATGTTAGATTTACGTTATAAAGTATTGCCCTATAATTAGATAAAAGTATATGTTCCTTGATGGTGCCTATCACACGTTATTTGGCGGGAATACGAAATTTATAATTCATTCCATACATCCAATAAAAAGTACCCATGTGATTCCCAGGAATATCATTTCGTAGATTGATTAAAGTCCTACTTAATTCATTGCAGTTGATAAGTTTTATTCACTTACATTAGTAACCAGGTACCTAGTTAGCTTTCGTTTCATTTCGCTCGTATAAGCAGTATGATATGCTCGTATGATAATAGCAGTATTGCTATTGCTTAAGACTTGTACGTTATTTATTTGTTAATATTAAGTCGTACTTTACCATACATTAGTAGACTAAATATAGAACTATTAGATAACCTAAGTGTTGACATAATACTGTAACATGTTGTAACAATGAAATAAAGGATCATCAACCTACACGCACTATTGCACGTAAGTAGATTATCTCCAGGTTTAAACCTACGCCAAGTTTCTAATAAAAGTTTAAGCCACCTATTTCTTTTCTTTTCATACAAAATTATGTCATATAGTGAAACAATATATGTTGTGCACCGTTATCTAATTTACTCTCTAGTTAATTAGAGTAGGTAGTTCATCGCTTGTATCTCTTATGTATTAACGACACGTGAATAACCTAACCGACAGAAAAAGTCGGATAGCCATGTGGCTTTGTGGCTTTGCGAGATACGCAAAGCCACAAAGCCACACAGACAGATAGTCAGTGGTATCGTAGCACCCGAACCGAACGGTTTCAAGCTTTGTTTCATTAAAATCTGTCTAGAAATTTAGAAAATATTTGACTATATGGACATATACTCAAATACCAAGAACCATCGAGAAGAGAGAACCGCATTGAAACCGTTCGGTTCAGGAGCTACGATACCACTGACAGATACGCAAAGCCACAAAGCCACAGATACACAGCAGTCAAACTTATAACACCCGATATCAACAGCCTTTCAGCTATTATACTGCTGTACATACATTAGCTGCTTCGATGGACATCAGTTGGGAACATGACCAAAAGTTTACGAACTAAAAAAAACCAATGACAACAATTTGTCACTATAAAATACGACCAATTTTCGTACCCACTTTACGACAACTAAAATCAAAATTTGTCACTTCCGTACCTTTAAGTAAGGGGACAATTAAACCGTGATCGATGACCAGACATTTTTATCAACTTTAAACATCGAAATTAAATTCAGCACTGCGCCTTTATCAGAGCAGGAAGCATCCGCCAACATCAAAAGCATCGATGTAAATAAATTTCACATGAACATGTTTTCGTGTGCACACAACACCTGTTCAAAGTAGGCACATATTCTGTTCCGTGTAAGCCACAATGTCCTCTAAATTTCCTTTTTGGAATTACCAAAGTCAAGTTCAGTGAATTTTGAGGTTATTCTTTATGGGGTAACGTGACCTTCACGTGTGAGAAGCTATGTATGACATGTGTTACTGTGTCCGTTTTCGGACAATAAACTAAAAATGGCAGTGAGGAGCTAAGATTTATTATCGCAAAATCTGACAAATTGTCCGTAAAAAATTATTAATGACGCGTAAATGATAGGCCGTGTTATTTACAAAAGGCATTGTAAAGGTTGATGAAAAATAATTTGTATGATAAATGGTTGGGCAGTACTCAATGGAGTATAAAAATATCATTGTAATTATTAAAAAAAAATACGCTAATCTCCGTTCTAGTATAGATACTACATCCGTCGTAACAGTTCTAAAAGTGACGCCGTATAAATTTTTTGTCATTGTACGCTCAATGCATTGTGATACTAAACGCCTGCTTTATAATAAAGTAATTTGTTAGTGTCGTCGGCATGTAATAGCGCGTCCTTGATAGTCCCCTGGCTTGATTCGTGACCGTCGCACAACCCGGCCAGGGCTGGTAATTTTGAGTACTTGCATTGTATGCCGTGTTTCGAAATTGGTAACAAAATAAAACAAGTGGCACACATTAAAAAACATCAGATAAAAATCATACTTCGTGACTATAACACGTCGTAGCGGACCATTTCGCCAGTGTAACTGTACATTATATCAAGTGTAGGTATATTCTTGCTTAAAATACAGCGAAAATGTAGGATAATGGTAAAGGAGCCGGTGCCGCGACAGCGTACGATGTCATTGTCCCGGAAAATCCGTGACGGTGGCGCGAAGGCATCCTTGCATCTCTGATCGCACTAACGGCTCCCGCGTCCCGTCTCTCGCCATCGAGACCACAATTTCGCAACACTAGAACGATCGTAAAATCGCTGAATCGTTAATTAGTGCGCTTTGTCTCGAGTCACGTTTTAAAGGAGCCTTAACGCCGGATCACAAAGCCTTTTGACAACAGATCCGATGATTGTTTGTCCGACGAGCGGAGCGTTTTGGCACAATTAGTGCAATCACTCCGGGATCGCGTTTCGCGTCGTCGATCGTGATTGGTCCATTGATATTTTTTTTTCTCGAATCGCTCTGTTTGGTGTGGTGTTATCCGCGTGCTTTGTCTTCAGGGTTGCGGTGCATTATTGCGGACGACGGCAACGTCTCACCTTGGTGTAATGCGAGCTCGTATGACTCCATTAGCGTGGTCGGGATCGTTAAGATATCTATTTGTTACGCGTGCTAAGGTCACGGACGGATGCCCGGGTTTCTAGTTTCGACACATCCTCGTAGTTCTCTGCTTGTGCTATTCCAAATAGGAGCATGTTAACAATGACAGCCAATTGTTGGCAAGGTAGGGAATTATACAAAGTAACGCGTGTGGGCTTTTTAGTGTTACAGGTGTCGTTTAAAGAAACCGGCTAAGGCGTGTCGTGCATTGTAGGGTTCCGTAGTTAACTGTCAAAAAGTACTTTTTGATACTATAAACACATTACAAAGTAACAAATGCACGTAGCTCCTATGCAACTTGTATGAAACTACACTTTATAAGTTGGTTGACAATTTTTTTGATGATGTAACTACATATAATGGGTTTCGGTTTATTTCTTTTACTTGTGCTACATGGCATTACTTCTTGGCAAATTTCATGATTCTAGGTCAACGAGAAGTACCCTGTAGGTTTAAGTTCCCTTGAGAGTGTCAAAATATACGGCGTAAACGAAGCATAAACGGCCTATCTTTTGATTGCGTTGACTTAGAAGTTTGGGTATTCAATATAAATTACTTCAGAAAGAGGGCTTTTTGATACTATAAACACATTTTAAAGTATTAGTTCAACATCGCGTCCTTTCATATTGAACTGTTTGGAATAATTGAAAACCTAGTCTAACTTAAAGTGCTGCAATTCAATCCCAATTATGGGTCAATGGTGTATTAATTAAGTACATATCTCTAACCAGTATTAATATAAGCAATATAAATTCCAAGTATAAAGCTGTTTTATTACAATTACATAAAAGCGCGCGTTGATGTCTTTTGTACGGGTGAGTAGGGAACTGTATATTCTGAGATTTTATTGATTTTCTATTTCAATAAAACTGTGTTTATTAATCATAGTCTTTATACTGATATAAAAGCTTAAGTGAATTAAGCAAATAATCACAGTGGGCTTATATTAAACCAGTTGTTTTATTCTGAGTTAGGTACATTAGTTGGATACTAACCGACTGTCTTAGGGTGAGGGACAACATCGTGATGAAACCTTCACATTCAGGCGACTGAATGTAACCATGACCCAATCTGGTTAGATTCCCCTGGTATCAGGGAACAATAATTATTCCAATATTAATTAAATTACATGTTAAGTGGAAAACAGAGAAATCCAATGATCCAATCTGATCACATTCCTCGCTAATACGGAGGTCAGATGGCAGTCGCTCCACTGTAATTCCCTGATCTGCCAAATCCTGGATCATAGTCGAACCCCGAGCGTTCGTGCGCGAGAGCACGACTGGGACATTAACACCAAGATGATTATTTTATATTATGGAATTTCAATATAGGGTAAATACCCTATTAGATACACCACTATTGTAATTATTCTGAAAACTATCACTTCATGAATAAAAACCTCATAACCTCAAAATAAAAAATTGCTTTTGCTCAAAATTTTATCTCCTAACAATAAGATATATCATTTACGTCATTGGGCGCATTTTTTCATCGAAACCAATAAGGAAGTTTCGCAAATGCAATCACCGTTAGTTGATCGTAACTGATTCATTGACGATCAGCAGTAATTCACTATTCGTTTAATTCTAACCGCAGTCCCGTTCGGATCGCGATAAGATAAACGTCATCTACATTATAAGGTTAATTACTGCCGACGAAGTTAATAATGCTATTGCGTACAATTGAACAACAGATATGGCGTCATCGACGAAAGTTTGTTCGATAAAAAAGGGCTTCGAAAGTATGTAGAAAATTCATCGCAGGCAAAGTGATAGGTAATGGTGATTTGTACTCAGTAAAATAATCGTCTTGGCGTTCATGTCCCGGTTGTGCTCTCGTACACGAGGGCCCGGTTTCCGCCTTGACCATGATCCAGGATTTGGCTGGTCAAGTAATTACAGTACAGCGACTGCAGTCTGACCTTGGTGACCCTCTTAACAAGAGAACCTGACCAGATTGGATCATGGTTACACAACATTCAGTCGCCTGAATGTGCAGGTTTCATCACGATGTGCTCTCACCCTAAGAGCATCAGTTAGTGTTTAATTAATGTACCTACATAACTCAGAAAAGAGTCATTGGTACATGGCCGCAGTAGCACTCGAACCTGGAACCTCTCGCTGACGAGTCCGGTACCTTAAGCGCTTGGCAACCGACGCTCCTCATCGTCATCGATGAAAGTATATTCGATAAAAAGGGCTTCGAAACTATGTAGCAAATTCATCGCAGACAAAGTAGTGGCGAGCGCTAGCTTTAATGCGAACGGTTCAAGAATCGGGCCCCAGATACTATTATACCCCTGTCTATTGCGCAGAAATCCCGATTCCGGAGCGCCAATGCAGCCTATACTTAGCTTCCGCCTCCACCTGCACGCTTTCGCAAATCGCCACTCCACCTGGTCGGAGGACTCCCTACACTATGCTTGCCCAGACGCTGTCTCCACTCAAGGACTTACGCCAGCAGTTGTCGTCCTCGGCAGACATGGCCCGCCCACTGTCACTTCAGCTTACTATATCTGTGCGCTGTAACTAGAAATTTTAATTTTAAGTTTTTTTTCGGACATCGTTACTCTTAGTAAGACACTAGATGAGTGCCACAGCCTGTGTTACAGTAGCCTGTGATCCGGTTTTAAAAGGAGCCATTGAAATTACACGTAGGCATTGTTGTTTAGAGGCAACGCACTGCGGCTTCTGCAGTTCTGCATTTTGGTTACACATAAAAAAAGCTGCAGTTTGTATTATGTTTCGGTTGGAGGTTCCGTAGTTCGAGCACAAAGCATCCGGTTAGGTTAGTCCTGTGCCAATAATTAACCTACGTTTCTGCATTTTTCTTGAGGAAACCAAAATGTACCTAGAATAGCTTTATATGTCATCTGTACATAGTAGAAAACAAAGTCGTTTGCCGCCGTCTGTCCCTTTGTATATATGTATGTACGTTATAGATCTTTTAAACTACGCAACGGATTTCAATGCGGTTTTTCTTTTTTTTTCTATTTGTTGAGGATCACTAACAATGCGGTTTTCAACAATAGAAAGAGTGATTCAAGAGGAAGGTTTATAGGGAGTGTCATTCATTATGGAGCCTTATTATGAAAACCTTAAATTATGAAGCAGTCATTATTGACGATAGATATACGGCGACGATATATAGGGTATAGGAGCGACGGTGATCGAGTGGTTAATGTATCCGACTCGTAAGTGAGAGGTACCGGGTTCGAATCCTACTGCGGCCATGTAAAAACAAATCTCTTCTGAGCTATGTACAATTATTGGATATAACTTTACATAGCTCAGATGGGACGGTAAGGTGAAACTACGTGATGAAACCTGCACATTCCGGCGACTGAATACACATCAGATTGGATCATGGTTACACAACCATGATCCAATCTGATCAAGTTCCCCTGGTAGCAGGGTCACGGAGGTCAGATGGCAGTCGCTGCACTGTAATTATCTGATCTGCCAAATCCTGGATCATGGTCAAAGCGGACCGCGGGCCCCGTGCGCGAGAGCACAACCGGGACATTAACGCCAAGATGATGATTCCGATGAGTTTATAACCCTAAATATTACTTTCGAGTCCCAAAGTGCGCAGCAGTCATTAGCCGTTCGCAAATCGAGGTGGGCAGCGCCCGCGCACGTCCGCGCCGGCGCAGTTGCGAGACGCTGCGTGAGAGAGCACTTACTACTTGTCTACACTAAGCGCCCAGAGAAGCTCAATCTGTTGCAGGCTAAAATTAGTACCTACAATCGATCGCTAAACATACACACAACAACATGGAGTACTTCAAGAAAGGGGTGAAAAGGTTTTTACGGGGTCAGCAACGTCCATAGGCTCCGGTATTTGCCACCTTAGTGGTATAAAAGAAAACTGAAGAGCTAACTAATTATGTAATACAAGTCTCCCAAATCTGTAGCCGTATTCACAATGATTCGAAACCATTTTCGAACGATTCGACACGACATTCGTGAGCGGCGAATCCGTGTCGATTGATTCGAAAACTGTAATTCAAAATCCTGATAGATTCCACGGAAACTCTACTCTCTATAGCATATGAAAATTTCATCAAAATTAACTGAAACCACATTTTCCTAAGAACTGATGCGGGGTCCTTTGTCGATTCCGTATCCGAATTCGATTTCCGAGCCATTGTGAATACGGCTACTGATCGATCATAAATAAAGAACTTTACGTTACTTAAAACAATTGAAGCTACAACCTATCTTAAACCCGATTCTACCAGGTTCCGTTTTCCTGCTCTTTCGCCTCCACTTTGCATTGTCTTTGGCATCCGTCAAATCAAGTCAAGAGGCATTGGCTCTATCATCCGACTCGGGTCTCTTTGGGTCTGCCGTAGGATCGCCGGATATCCCCGACCTAAACCAATGCTAGTTATCAACTTAAGAGTTAATGCGCTTATTAAACATTCTTAAGTTCAGTTACTAAATTCAGAAACAAAAAGCGTGAAAGCAAATCAAAGTGGAATGTATTGCTCATAGAATAAGGTCCATTTTAGTATCACGATTTTTAAAAAGCGGAGCGACAGTTGACATAATATAAGTGATGCTCTCGCGCTTTTTGGTTCTGAATTTAGGAATGTGTAATAAGCGCACAAGTTAACTTGAGATTAAAAATCTAACTATTATAACTGTTATTTAGATGTTACTCACGACCGACACGAAGATAAATACTACTTTGGTCACAGAACAGATTCTGTGACCAGAATAGTATTTGTCTTCTAAAAGTTCAACAAATCCGACAAAGTTCTTCGTCGCGGAAGTTTGAGAATCTCTAGGTCATCCTTTATAATGGAGGTAGTGTAATCTAGGTTGTTCTAGGTTAGCTAGGACAGTACGTGCTACATAGCCAGGCCCGTCAGCCTCATCTCAGGTAATAGCCGCTGTTGTTAATTACAACATTCATGTTGGTTCAATAACGAGAAAATGCGTTCGCGGTTTATGCCGAACCGCTATTCTAAAGTACTTCGAGGAATTGACTAGGTACTGTTATAGTCATTTTGTTGGTTTTTGGGTTATTGACCCACGAATTCTTAATGACTATCACATTCTTCCTAAAATGTACTTGCACGTGCAGTCATTAGCGTATGTAGGGCTATTTTCCAGGGGGGGGCTGGCCCGTGAGGTGGCTGATGAAGCTGAGTCAATCGCCAATGTATAACCAGTGAGCACCCCTGCATCCTGGGGTGGGCACCAGACCATTCAAGGGTGGGCACGGCCCATATTTTAAACTAAGCAACGTATTTAATACGGTTTCTATCAATAGATAGAGTGATTTATGAAGAAGGTTTATAAGCAAGAAAAAAGGGTATAGAAGGTGTACCAGAACGAAGTGACGCCGGGTCATTGCTTCATTGATACCCAAAACAGGTGCGATTAGCCCAAAAATTACTCTTCCTTAGTATTCGGGTAAAAATGCAGTAATTAAACGTTTTTCCATATGTAAATATCTACAAGAGAAGAGAGATGTGTGAAAGTTTGTTGAATCATAGCGCAATCTTTAAATTTTTCGTAATCGTAAATATTGTGATTGGTTTGGTATTTGGGTACTTGTGATTGTTAAAACAACTATAACTATTCCAACAATTCTTGTATTATTAGGTTTAGTTATTATTATAATTATCTGTTCTATTAGCTGTACTATTCTAATGCGATCTTTCAATTGATTTTATTTTTCCAAAAGTCTCGAATTACACGCGTGTGAAAACCGCCGCAAGATATTATTAGAAAGAAAAGATATAATGCAGTGTTTTTGAAGGTGAACTATGGATGTTAATTATGGATGGAGTTTTTGGAGTTCAGGGGCTCTATTTTTGAATCGCTCGCCTCGATTGGAACGGTTTTCAATTTTGATTTCCGGCATGAAAAAATAAATATTTTTAGATCACATTGGCAACACCGAAATAGTACGGTTAAAAAGTAGAGAAAATCAGCACCATGCATCAAAACATCGAGATTTTCAAACCCGTTCAAATCCACGCGAACAAAGACGTTTAGACATTTTTATAGAATTTGGAGTGTTGGTCGGCCTTGTTGATATTTCAATACCAATTGCTTCTATAGGAACATTCAAGTATCACTTCAGTAGCGACATAAAGATGGATTACGCAATTCCCTTTTGACTATCCGCTGTATCGCATTTTTCTATAATGACTTCATCATGTTTAATGTAGGTACCTATCTACCAGACTAGATGAAAATTAATACCGATAAAATATTGATAGATCACTTACAAAGTAAATGGTTAATTACAAAAATGCTCACGAATTTCCAGTCCATGGAATTCAGGATGTAATTTTAATATCTGATCACTTACTTAATCCGGAGTTGTCGTCATAGTCATTATGGGCAATTTGTTGATTTTGATACACATCAAATTAAGTTATAAAACAACGTAATTTCGATAATAAACTTTTAAAACATTTTTGGATAACATTCGTCATCACGCGAAGTTCAGATTACCGTCCGGTGTGAATTACGGCCTTTGGCCATAAACTCTACTAACTACATAAATTTTGTTTGAATTTAACATTTCAAGGTTGTTTTATTAGAAAACTAATTAGCAGTAACAATCATATTTACATACCTACGTCTTACATAAATAAATAGGTAGGTAATTTACTACCTAGGTAACTTAGAATACATTTTATATATATTCTAAGTTACCTTATATGTATATATTATACTTTATACAGGCGTATACATCATAAAATGTAAACCCTGTTGCAAAAAAAGGGGCACATCGGTGTAGGGTCGTGTGTTTGTCGATCTTCTACAGTTTGCATTTCGGAGAGTGCGCGAAGCAGTTGCACGACCTCATTCCGCCGGCCACTGTCCGCCATCGGGAGATGCGATCTGGGCGAGCGTTTCATCGTTATGTAGTGGATCTTTCAGCTATCCGCACGAGCGCTTTAATTCAACCTTTATAATGCTTACGGTCAACAAATGGATCGCATTACCCGCGAGTGTGTTCCCTGATCATTATAATCTAGACCAGAGCGAATAGGCTGTTCCTAGACAGGCATGCTTTATCATCGGCCGCATCGTCACTTACCACCAAGTGAGGTGGCGGTCAAATGCCTGCTAGTAAAATGTTTAAAAAAAAAACCACATCGGTAATTTTCAATCGCGACAATTTGGAGGCTTTGGATCTCCCTCTGAGAACTTTCTATATAGGTGCAATCTGATCATGCACACTTAGAGCAAACCGATTGAAAAGGCCATTTACGCCACAGCGAGAAAGTGTGCGTCGGAATTTCGATTCCATACAACCGGTGTATGCCAATGGAGTAAACGGCCTTTTGGATCTGTAAGGTACCTTAGGAACTATTGACCTCCTTCTTCGGTCGGGAGTTGTGGAAGGCTTTGAAGGAGCACCATGTCCAGAACTAGTAGCGGCTAAGAAAATTAGATTAAATATCAGCAAGTAATTGTGGAAGTAACCAAGTCCGACTCATATCCCTAGGTACCGGGTTCGAAGCCCAGTGCCGCCATGTACCAATGACTCTTTTCCTAGTTGAACCCTAATCGATGCTCTTACGGCAAAGAAAAATATTGTGATGTAACCTGCACATTCAGTCAGCTGAATTTGTAACCATGATCCAATCTGGTCAGATTCCCTCATTAACATGGCCACGGAAGTCAAATGGCAGTTGCTCCACTGTAATTATCTGATCTGCCAAATCTGGATCATGAATAAGACGGATCCCGGGCCCTTACCGGGATATTATCGCTAAGATGACCAATCGTGGAAGTAACAAGTCATCTGAGTGGTTTACACCTGAGTAGAATATAACAAACATCAAACCAATCAACCCTATTGATTGACGAGTGTCGTAGAAGGCGACTAATGTCATAAAAACATACCCTATTATTAGTAAAGTAGAAATTGTTTTACAGGTCGAACTAATTGCAACAGCAATGATTATTGCGGCAAATGGTAGGTAATGTAACATACTAAAAATATATATCTTTGCTGCTTTTGGCGTGAAAAGGTCCCATTTTTTGGTTTTTCGTAAATATCTCGAAAACAGTGCGTCCTACGGGAAAATGGTTCATGCCCAAATGACAGCCTATATAAAATTCCCTTTGCAATTGCCTTTTTCGAATTCTAAACCGTTTACGAGCAAAACACTCTTGATGTACAGCCACACTGTAGGCAAAATATCCGTTTCTTGGGGAATTCTTTGGAAATTATGGTATGAAATATACACCATTCTCGATCAATTCTACTCCACCCTATCTCCGTAAACCATAAAATGGGCAGCAGCCTTTTCTATTGAGGATTTTCAACACTGCGAACTATAACCTGCCTGCTGAGAAAATTATGGCAATACACTCCACGGTAGAGCCTCAAATCCAGCAGTGATGAAGCTTCCAGTAGTGAGCAGTTTATGTGATGTGATGTGTGTATAAGCGAGTAACAAATCACGTCTTTATTCCTACAGAGTCCAACAGCAACGTTCAAGAGCTGGTGCAGTCTCCTGCTATTGCTCCAAACGGCCACACACGCATTGGCTGGTTCCCAATTCACTTCGCACGTGAGCATCAACACGCCCGCGCGGAGTTTCAGCCATGGCGTCGGGGACCCGATACCGACGAGGCAACGACAGCCCCAGCGGCCGATGGCGGGCATGAGGCGTGAGTTGGAAAATACGTTTTATACTTACATATCACAAATTTTACACATAACACTAACTCTCGCACTGTGTCATATCGAATTTGACATATTTTCTAGCTAAATAAAATATCTCTATTAAAATTGTAATTCAAAACGATCTTTGACTATAAAGGATTAGCGAAAAATCGTCGCGAATAAGTTTTTTGCTTATAATAGAGATTCAGTGACTTTTTAATAGATATTTGTGGCTATAGATATTGTCGAATTCGTGAGAATCTTGTTGTAAGCGTAAACCCCCCCACGGAAACAGAGTGGTCTTATTTTGACGTGTGCGTGCATCTGTGTGTCTGCTGTGACATTGCAGCTCCCGAATGGATGAACTGATTTTGATGCGGTTTCGTCCAGAATATAATCTAGATGGTTCTTAGCTTTTGGGCACAGTAGGTAGACTTTTCCGGGGGTTTACTTATAGCTTAAGTCTTACCTGTCGGTAGGTTATGTGGTTGACAAATTGGCTTGATGGAAAATGGTCACCCCTGCCACTGGACATCAGCAACACGACATCTAACATACCTCTTGAATGATTCCATAATCGGTTGTCTTTTATTTAACTACGGACTATATAATTGAAATTTCAAGAAAAGGTAGGTATTAATATAAATTGAATAGTAAATAAATTTAGGCATGAAAGGAGGGCCATGAAGCGTTTTTACTGGTGTTACTATATTTAGAGCAAGGCTTTCGAAAGTAGAAAAATCCTATCCAACTAATCTACCGCTATACTCTTCTAAATACATTTTTTGTTTGTTGAACACGCTAATCTCCGATACTACCGAACCGACTGGAAGTTACATTCTTAATACAATCCCGAGTACTTGATTAATGTGCCAAAAATATAAAATCCCGAGAGATAGTCCAATATTAGCGGAGATTCTGTACTTCATTAATAAATACGGGACCCTAAAAACTGTCTTTCACCATTCGTTCTTTTTCTTACAGGTCCAATAACTCAAAGGCACGCCGGAGGAGGGTACCCGCGGGTAAAACCCTCAATTCCATTTAACTACGAAGAAGTTACACACGATAACACACTGAAGACGGGACATTGGCAACAGAATTCTTATAACTACAACAGTTTTAAAGGTAGGTAAACTTAGACAGAAAGGTTCAAGGTTTAGTCTATCTAAGTAGGTACTGCCATGCTGAATGTATGACCATGACCCAATTCCCCTGTTAACAGGGTCACTAGCTCAGATGATAGTCATCATCATCATCATCACAGCCCATATCAGTCTACTGCAGGACTCTAGCCTCTCCCACGAAAGAGGAGATTATAGCCATAATCTCCACACTTTGTAGACGGGTTGGAGATCGAAGTGTCAGAAATACAACGGAAAACGCTGTTGAATATTTTCCAGCCTACCTCCGTAGGCTAGAAAATATTCATTAACAGCTCTACATCTTTTGCCTCGAAAACAACAGTTGCCTTGTACGACACCCACGAGTGTAAGGGGTTGGTGCTATTCTACTCTGCCGGACTGGTGTCATCACTGGTGACATCTTGGCCGTGTGGTCACTGTAATTACCTGATCTGCCAAATTCTGGATCATGGTCAAGGTGGACCCCCCAGGCCCTCGCACAACCGGGACATTAACGCCAAGATGGTTATTTTTTTCCAGAAGTATCGATCCCTGTGCTCCCGCCATCCCCGTACAAGGTGGACTCTCCGGACCCCGAGTCGCTGTGGCCCGTGGGCTTGTTCCTACCGCCGCTACGACCGCAACACTTCGGCTATGATCGGCGTGCCGACAACGACCGAACAGCCGGTAAAGCCTAGGTTTTGACAATTATTTAATTATATGGTTAAAAAATTATTGCAATTCGAGTATACTTACTACAAAATTATTAAAAACATTATTTCAATCGCGGTACAATTAAAAAGTCGTAGGTACTTACTGACCGAGATACAAGCCTGTCCAAGGTACAGCAGCTTCCCCTACTCTACTTGGTGACGAGATTTTAGTTATGGGCCCACCCGGTCGATTAACATCTTGACCCTGAAGGAGGCTATGCTTGACCGCAACAGGATCGTGGCGATATTGCCATAGCAACGCGAAAAGTTCGTTAAAAATAACAATCCCACAATCGAGGTTGTTTCTAGGATCGCAATGCAGGTGGTGGAGGATGGAACTGCTCTATTTTTTGAAGAAAACAATGATCACTCTTTCGTCGTAAAATAGATCATTTTGAAATTCAGTACCTACGACACTCAGGGTTAGACGCTGTACCCACAAAGCACAGTAAATAGAGGCTACCTTTACTACACATAAGTATAAAGTAGCAAACATATATATACTACTGTTGAATACGTCAGGGCCGCCCTAACCCAATGGAGGGATTCGATTAAAAGAGTATTTATGACGCTATTAAATTGCGAAATTTTGTAAGTTCCATTATATTCCTTGCTCAAACTGGTACAAAATTTATACTATACGGTCTCTTTTGCCTCGAATAAAAGGTACGAAACGAAAAAGAACTGCTCTCATACTGATTGCAAATTAACTTGTTTCTTTGTTACAGAATCAGATCCCATGGACCCATACCTGCTCGAGGGATCAGAAGCTATAGCTGCAGTGCGGAGAGCCAACGCTCACGGGTTCCTGTACTTCCACGACATTCCACACATAGATTCCTTGTTGGCCAACCAGGAGCTCAGAGCTCAGAACCAGCTGAAGCCGCATCGAATCGGAAGCATACGTCACACTTGGCCCTACAATCGACCCTAATATTGTCTAAAATAAAACTAAATAGCGTACAAATAAAAAATATATTTGTATATAAAAATAATTCTATGAAAATACTCATCATAGATTAAAAAGTCATTAGGTACAATTGTAATTCCGTTTTGGAAATTAAAATATATGCTCGTATTCTTTTTGTTTTCTTTCCCATTTTTTATCACAGCAAGGTGAAAATAACAGATCACAATGGAGTTACAGACATAGCTAAATTATTCCTATACTACTCGGATAAATTTTCCATGGACGTAAACAAACACTATGTTTCTATTCAATATAAACTAATTAGTGATGAGATTTGAGTAGTTATTTGCTTACAAACCTGAAGTAAACTGCTAAATAGTTATCCATTGTGTGAATTCACATCTGTTGTTTTGGAGGATTGATGAGGTAAAAATGGTTCCTTTACATCCATGGACAATTTATCTGAGACAAGGTAATACATACATAGGCACTTACATACCGTCACGCCTTTTCCCGTAGGGGTACGCAGAGACCACAATATAATAGGTATATCTAATATACCTATTCATTTATGTAAATATATATCTTAAAATTATTTGTTCTAATTACATTACTATAAAAATACAAAATTGTATATCGAGATTCAAATTTCAAATCAGGCAGTGAAAAATACTTTATAAAACTTAACACTAAAGTTGTATTCCCACCTATCATAAAATTGAAGTGGTTACAATCTTAATTATGGACGTTTGAGACATGAACTCTCCAAGTAAAAATATAAATGGACAGAAAAATGTTTGGAATGCATATTTATGGTCCACACGCACATACGCTGCGCTGCACGGCGCGGCGCGACACTGCACATGGAATCCAACCATTGCAGCATCGCATAGAACAGTGCAGCGCAGCGTAAAAACGTTTGGGTCAACCAGGAACAACCCAGCATTGCAATGCGTTTAGTTTCTTTTAAGTTCAATAATGACATCACCAGGTTGACCAGGGTCTTCTGCTGGGGACCCTGACACTAGTTGAACAATCTGGGCAGCTGCTGGGCCTGTGACAGTATTTATTACAAGTAGTTATAAATAATTCCTATAATTGTGAATACAATTGATATCGGGGCTATTGTATTTCTAAAAGCTGAATTACACATGTCCCCATTACAGAAGCACATGTAAACTTTTCTCCAATTCACTGTAGTGTAAGCACATCTCTCTTCAAAGTCACTTGGTGGTCTTCTTAGGCAAGATCTTTCTGTTGCAGCACCATAATCTAGAACAATTTAGAATATGTCACTATTTGCACTGTACTAGATTAATAAAGATAAAAAAAAATTGTCATTGCAACACCCCTCAACACAAACAAACCCATAAAATGCTTTGTCGACATGTGTTGAAGTAGACATTACAACTTACACTAAAGAAGAGGAAAATAATTTTAAAAACCAGCAACGCTGATTCCGCTTATGCTTATAAAGCAATTAAATAATTATTCAAACACTCCTCCCCAATTAAATTAATAATAATTTAATGACATACCTAGATTAAAATTATGTATGTGTGATTTAAAAAATTTCTATTTCTTAGACAACTAATCAATCAATGGCATAAGCAATTATATTCCTTTTTCTCTTGAAATTAATATGTAAAATTAATTAAACTTATACCAATACTTTAAGATATTTGTGGTTATTCACTATACAAAGAGCTTACAACCACTTCTCAAAATTACCAAAACTGTGATGAGAAAACTGATATTACCATTTATGTAACAACAGCTACGTGCTTAGAGGGTTGAGAAACTAAACTAGTGTTCTTATATACTGAGTATTATTAAAATATTTTAATTACTTAGGTCAACTACTCCTAATTACAACTATCTTCAACTATTTCTAATATTATATTTAGAAAAAGTATATTTCAATAGAAAAAGACAAGCCAAATAAATGTGACAATGACAATAATATCTGGTGCCATAAAAAGAAACTAACACACCTCTATATACTAAAGAAACTTTACTAAATAAAGATTATTATTGTGGTTTGCTCAATTGTGCTGTCTTTTTTCTATTTGGAAAGATTCAATAAGTCAACTGAAGTGATGTGACCTTAAAAAAATTGATCCCATTACTTAAAAACAAATAAATGGCCTTACCATCTTGCCTGAGTGCGCCTGTAGATCCTTCAATAACTTTGCTACACCAGCCGGAAGGGCATGCCACAACATGTACTCCAGGTTCAGTCTCAGGGTCAGTGGCATTAAACGGAAAAGGATCACCACACGATCCTAGCTCTCCACGCGACCTACATCTTATGCATCGCTTCTGAAGACCTGAAATTATAAGTAAATAATGCTGTCAGTTATCTTGTAAACCTAAAATTATCATTAACTAGGTTTAAGTTTCACACATTTCACAGACCATAACATTTGTAGGTACAGTAAACCCATTAGCAATCAGGAATTTATTTCATCATAAGCCTATTATGTAGAATAAAGCAATTTGTGTTTTGATATACCTAGCTTCAAATGAAACATTTCTACGGTATTCTATTAATAGAAACTGCTTCATTTAAATAAATAAACTCGTGAAGTAAGTCAAATGGCACAAAGAATCTACCTATTACAAAAGCGCGACACTCTCTCTTTACCTTGAAATTACACATCCATGACAATAAGAAAGGAAACTTACAGTTTGCTTCTTTAACCAAAAGAAATGCAAGCACGGAACACAAAATCAAGTTATTACACTTCATCTTTGATTACAAATACAAACTAAATAGCTATTACACCAAGTTTTAAAAGTTTTCACTATCTAATCTAATCAAAAACTCATAACCACACTCGTTTGAAAGTAATAAAATGAAGTAAGCAAGTATTCTCAACAAGTATGTGGAGGTTGTGGCGCAAACCGAAACTAATAGCGCGCCATACAAATTCTGGTAGTATTAAAAGACACTAGCGCCCTTACTCCACGAACGCTGTTGCGCAGCCAGACCGACGTGAACATTACTGACAATCTAGTGACAGCTACTGTCAATGTGACGTAACGAACATAAAGATACCTCCACACGATTCAACTTGATACGGGAGAATAGTCTGGCAAGAAAGTCGCGAAAAAAATTGAGGTCGCCACTGTAAAGCGGATACTACACACACGATATATATCGTGATTCACGCAGGATCACGATATTTATCGAGTGTGTAGCCTAGAGTATCACGAATCGTGATACGGATCACAGGATTTCCGAAAATCCAGAAATCTACGATCCGTATCAAGTATCGTGCGATATATATCGATCGTCTAGTATCTAGTCGATATTTATCACGACATTTCTGTCAAACGGACAGATAAATAACGTAATTTCAAATTTATTTTCATTGTTTGTGTTTATTTTCAAGGTGCTGTGGCCACTATGGACCTGGACAGTTACTATAAAAGTATAAAAAGTCAACAAGATCCTCATCCTCATAATTTTACTAATTTTTTTCTCTTCACGTGTCTTTTTAATCCTATGCTAATACTATAGCAACGCTAGCTTTATCAGTCATTTTGGTAAAAATACGTAAAAATCGTAAATATACACCAGCGACGCGTCAAAAATGCTTTTTTTTTAGGCTAGGCATTGGCAACTTAGTCTATTCAGCCATCAAAATGAATGAAAGAATGCACAGACTAATGAAAATATCGACGATTCTTATCGTGTGTGTAGGGTCGACTTAAGGTGGATACTACACACACGATACATATCGTGATACGTATTGGATCAAATCGAGTAATATTTTGGATCGCCCTACACACACGATAAGAATCGTCGATATTTTCATTAGTCTGTGCATTCTTTCATTCATTTTGATGGCAAGTTGCGAATGCCTAGCCTAAAAAGAAGTATTTTTACCAAAATGACTGATCAAGCTTGCGTTGCTATAGTATTAGCATTAGGATTAAAAAGACGCGTAAAAAGAAAAAAATGAGTAAAATTATGAGGATAAGGATTTTGTTGACTTTTTATACTTTTATAGTAACTGTCCAGGTCCATAGTAGCCACAGCGGCTTGAAAATAAACACAAACTATGAAAATAAATTTGAAATTACGTTATTTATCTGTCAGTTTGACAGAAATGTCGTGATAAATATCGACTAGATACTAGACGCTCGATATATATCGCACGATAGTTGATACGGATCGTAGATTTCTTGATTTTCGGAAATCCTGTGATCCGTATCACGATTCGTGATACTCTAGGCTACACACTGGATAAATATCGTGATCCTGCGTGTATCACGATATATATCGTGTATGTAGTATCCGCCTAAGTATTGTACTGTATCAGTCTGTAAACTTAAAATAAATAAATAACTATTTTCTAGTCTGTGCTTTGCCTCTATATCCAATTTCTTTACGTCTGTGCCTCGTATACTTCGACTAGAAAATTAAATACTTGTAATTTTTTAATATCATATCGCACGACTACAGCTCGTGACAGTCCACTGCTGGACTTAAACCACATTAGCTGAAAGATCTGTTTGGTATATTTAGAATAGACAAAGGTATAGGTAATATATAGGGAAATCAAGATTTACATAAGGCCAGCTCCAAGATTATCTATCTATCAGCTATTCTTATAGCAAGATAGAAAAAATGGGAGGTTCATTACATGACTATTTTAATTAAAATCTGAACAATCTGAAAATGCCAACGAATTTCGTTAGAAAGCCCTTGCCTGCCTTTGTAATTTAGAGTGTCATGCTGAATAGTAGATAACATTAAATAGTATAGATTCTGGGAACTACTGCTCTAGCAACAATAAGTTAATTACTGTTAAACTGAGTACCCACTTCAGCTGTCACATTTTGGTGGAAGATGAAGAATAAGGGGAAGTCTAGATTTTTATAAATTTATCAACAGCATCAATGATGCACGGAATTATGTGATGTCAAACTGTTAGCTATCTTCTGATTCTCTCTCTGCTGTTCGACCAGCCACCGTGATAATCTTATATTATCCTCCTCAATTAATAATATATTTCTCAAGTTTCTTTGAGTTTGGGTTTTATTTCACCAGCCTCGAATAGTCGTACATTACCTACTGTGCCTAGATAAAATAGCTTCGTGCTACAATACCTTCGTCCAGAAGCGCCACACTGCTTTTGGATACACTCAGGTGTATTGCACGCAAAAATATCAATGAATACTATATATACGGAAAAAATACCAAAAGATCAAAACTACAACATGTTATGTATCGATAATCTTTGCTATTCGGCCGAAAACATCTTCCAAATCGCACAGAAACTTAACTGCTCTAAACTCGGCTCTAAATTCTTGAACAACTCTAAATATTACTTTTCTCGTGCTGCTTTTATACGTTTTTGCATTCGTTTCGAAAATAAATGTCCCGCACAGTAAATATCTAGAAATATACAAAAGTTAAACATAACAACAACAAAACAAGGCGACAGCTAAAGTCAGTTTGACCACAGATAGGTATAGAATATTTGAGTTTGACAGTAATTTAGTGTGGCCAATTTAGGCGAGAGCAGTAGTTCCCAAAACATTATTTTCACGACTTTATTGCAAAACTGTAAGTAAGTAGGTAGATGGTATACAATGCAATTATTGATAGAAAACCGCAAATCGATGTACAGGATAGCCGTTTGGTACATGGGTACTTTTGATATAGGTACGATATCATATAAAATATTAACAAGTATCAAACTTTCTAGTCGAAGTATACGAGGCACAGACGTAAAGAAATTGGACAAAACAGGTAAAACACAGACGTGTAAATAGTTTTTTTTATAATTTAAGTTCACAGAGTAATATCGTACAATGATACCATGAATATCGATGGTGGCACCATAAATTTTTTTCACGACTATTCTTACCAGACTGTACTTTACGAATTGTAGTTGTGCTGAAGCCGGAAAACATATTGGTCGAGCATATGTCAACGCGAGCGAAGACCAAGGGTGGTACCGCCGATCTCTGACAGTACTCCTCCATCTTGATTCGATGACGTCACAACCTGCAATTCGAATAGGCTCTACTCCAATAGAGCTTAAGCCCTGTGAAATAGACTG
Source organism: Blastobasis lacticolella (assembly GCA_905147135.1). Classification (NCBI taxonomy): domain Eukaryota; kingdom Metazoa; phylum Arthropoda; class Insecta; order Lepidoptera; family Blastobasidae; genus Blastobasis; species Blastobasis lacticolella. The sequence continues at coordinate 13,633,522 of LR990050.1, forward strand.
AAATGTACGATTTTGAAAGCCATGAAGTTGATAATAACTTTTTCTGTTGGTAAAAAAATTTCAAACTTTTTAGTTTTTATTTGATCTCGTTTTATAAATAAATTTAAAATTGCAGAATATTTAGGATTCACTCAGAATAACATATTACATAAACTGAAAATATTCTATTATAAAGTACATTTATCATGCATTGTACAATGTTTCAAACTCAAAATGCTAAACGGATAATTACTAAATACTCCCCAATGACATTCATTTCATTAATTCTGACTGATACTGAGTTCGGCGATACGCATTCTGTAACGTTATTCCTCAGAGTGGAATAAAGATGGCGCCGTTCAATTGGAGATACGCGGTACCACCCCTGGTATATAAAATAAATATATTGTTTTGTTAAAAAATTTATCTTCATTGGCCATTTGCAGTTTGTGAACACGACGGGGATACGTTAGCGAAACTATAACGTCCTTGATTTGATATACTAGTAGAGTCGTTACCGATACAAAAACAGCCGCGTTACAGCGCGTGAGATAACAAGTAAAGACAAAGGGGGACTTTCACACAGCTACTTTAAAAAGTAAAAAGTGTAGTTCGGTCACGGTCATCTAACGGTCTAAATTTGATTACTTTTTGAGAATGGTGTCTTTTGGAATTATTAGAACTATTTTTTCTTCTTGATGGGCTCTTGGAAAATCTCCAATTATTTAAATAAATATCAACGGGTCTGGCAACATAATAATATTCTATTTAATTTTGTAATTGTCAATATAGGTTGGCGCCTCACTGCCCAGCACCGGGTCCTTGCGATGCACCTGCGCGTCAAGCCCCGAGGCAAATACCTGGAGCAGGTAATTGGCTGCTTGAAGGAACCAAGTCCCATTAGTTCACCGCTGCTGTTAATGACCTTAGCGTTGCGGCAGACGGTGAATCTGTCCAACAACAAGCGGCGACGACGGTGATGGGGGTGTCTAGGGGTGGTCGCAGGCTTGACAAGGAGACCTGGTGGTGGAACGAAATAGTCCAGACGATGACTCTGCTCTCTTATATGCTAGTAATACAGGAGCTGCGCCTTACGGAAATGAAAATGCTGCGCTGGATGTATGGAGTTTCACGGAAGGATTGCGTTCAAGACGCCCACGTTCCATGGTATGACCACGTTTTGCGCAGACCGGCAAATTACGTGGGGAATAAGTGTCTGGCCATGTCCCCGCCGGGCACGGTGTGGAGGGGCGGAATGTGTCAAAAAGCGATGGCTTGACGTCTTCAAGAATTATATGTGTGCCAATAAGCCGACTACCAATTATGCCGAAGACCGAGTGAGGTGGGACAGGAGTAGCAGGAAGGCAGACCCTGGGCACTCGCGTGCCGCACGGGGCGCAATCGGGACATAAACCAAGATGATGATGATGGTGATACATATAGGTAAAAGTGTTGTAATTAATGAAGAGAGTTTATTTACGTTCATAAGACGTTAATACTTGTATTTCTATTATTTAAACTTAGAGGATCTATAAATGATGATTTTTTATTCCATGCTACACAAATTCCGGCACAATAACAGGTTATCGTAAGTGATAACACAAATCCCAAGTACATGGAATAAAGTATAAAATCTGAAAAAAAAGAGATGTAAATTATATCCAGTATACAATCTATCGTGGCCAGAAATACCAGAATAAAAAAAATAAGAGTTTAATGTTTAATATATTTTAATTAATAATTATTGACTGACCCAAAAGCGAAACCTTCTTATAAATCCATTGAAAAATAGGTAGGCAAATAAACAAAAATTACAGAAGCACTACTCACCATGATGTAATAATTTAGATTTTGTAACGACTTTTAAGTCTAACAATTGCATATTTTCTTCATCTACAATACAAGTATAAATGCCTTCATCTTTTTTCGTTACGTTTAATATATTTAATGCATTAAAATTTGTGGTCAAATGAGGTTCATTATCATTTGTGGATTTGTTTCTGTTAATATGAAAATAATAAATATCAATAATTAAATTAGATCCACGTGACATCGTTAGCGAGCACAATCTTAACAACTGTGCTAGATATTACCGTGATTTTAAATTAAGTTTCTCTTTATCTTTGAACCACTCTACTCGTGATTTAATAGTAACTTCTGGACATATAATCGTATATCGACAATTTTCTGGAACCTCTTTAACGATTTTATGTTTGAAATCTTCAGTTTTCCTGACTTTTATATCTACAACAATAAGTAAAATAAAAGGTTTATTTTAAGGTAGATTTTAGGTACCTACTCTATTGCAAAATAAATAAAAGCAAGTTTATGTAAATACCTTTCCTACATGAGCTCACATTACAATATTCAATAGCTTCGTAATTAGGTATATATTTCATAACTTTGCTAAACTGTGGAAAATCTTCTGACAATTTTATTGAATGGCAAGATATGTCATAATTATCAATTAAATAATATTTTCTAAAATACGATGCGATACTGTCGTTGTTACAATGAACCTACAATTAACAAACAGTCATTGCTGTAGGATACAAAAATACTTTTTAAAGATCAAGCAACTCTAAGAGAACATTTAACATCATTTCACCCACCCAAAACCAGTGCAAGATGAGCTAGCAACTCTATAGTACAGCAATGTTCCTTTTATAGCTCCTTTTATACTGGTTTTGGGTAGGTTGATGTGCTGTCTTCTGTCCGCGAAATATCTACCTATGCAAAAATGATAGAGGGCATATTTCCAAGTTGGCTGAAATACCTAGCTACTATTACTACCTATACCGTGTGATAACGGCAAGCGGGTTTCTATTAAAACTGATAGATGTTCCATTAGCAATTGTTTGCATGTTTTACCAAAATATCATCATTTAATTAGAGAATTAACTACACAATTAAATTTCCTAAATACGCACTTTTACGTAACAATGTGGTTTCTATCTCGATGACGAAGTCGTAATAAACGAAGTTAAATAAACAAAAAAAAGTAATATTTTGTGGGAAAATGAATGAAGTCTTCGGAATTTTTGTTTATTAATCAAATTAAGGTCAAGGTTAAATTAAGACGTACGTTACTTAACCCTACTTTAAAAAAGCCCAGTTGCCGATAACAGACTTTATAATTAATATTGTACCCTCGGGACCGTAAGAGTTGTTGAACATTGAAGTCGCGAGAGCCGATTGGCCATCCGTAACTATACCTATATATTATTAAATGGATTTGATACTCCACCGGCAACGTTACATTTCGTAGAGGTATCGGATGTAATCTACATTTTCCAGTTTTTTTAAGTATGCACATTTGATCAATAACTGGACATGCTTCCCATCTCGTCCATGATGAGTGTGCACGAAATGAAAGTGAATATTTGTTTTTCAGTACTGAAAATGATACATCGTTTGCAAATTTTTCGTTTAATGGGTCTAATTGTGTTGTCTTGTAGTCTTCCCACTGACTAATCGTTCCGACTGTTGTAATTACATTACTAAAAGTTACTGAAAAAATAAATAATTATTATAGAAACTATAAATAAGTTGGAATAATTATAAAAAACAAACACATTTTAAAATGGTTAGCGTTAAATATCCAAACTGAGCAACGTCGACAAAAAAATCACTCAAAAGTAGGAGTGGAATGAGGAGCAGCAATCTTGTTGTAGGACGATCCCCCAAGTTGGAATAAAAGAAACAGTTTCATAATACCTATCCCAATATTAAGATCTAATATATAAAATTCTCGTGTCACAGTTTTCGTTGCCATACTCCTCCGAAACGGCTTGACCGATTTTGATGAAATTTTTTGTGCTTATCCGGTATCTATGAGAATCGGCCAACATCTATTTTTCATCCCCCTAAATGTTAGGGGTACTCCACCCCTAAATTTTTTTTTATATGGCAAAACAACGTTTGCCGGGTCAGCTAGTAATAGTATAAAACACTTACCATCTAATACGAATGTATTTACGACTTCTTCGAGTTTTTTGTAGAGTTTGCAAGTGTATATTCCAGAATCATTTAGATTAAAGTTATTAATTATTAGGGCATAATTCACAGTTATAAATATTTTCGACGTATTCAAACGCTCGCCACTGATATTTTCGGAACGATCACTGCCTCTCTTTTTATAGTACCATTTAAATCTTTGTATCATACTGTTTCTTTTACTATAATTTCAAACAAAATAAAGATCCCCAAGACTAGTAGAATAGTCTCGGGAGGCGATTGATGATATTATTATTAAATATTAAATTAAATTATTTTAAATCATATTTATATAGTAAAGTGCAACTTACCGTGAACAACAAGTAAGATATACTGTATACCCCAACGAAACATCAACAATTACAGCTTCATTTTTGTCTGATCCTAATTTTTTAAATGAGTATTGATTGCTTACAGTCAAAAGGTTAACCGTTGCAACATTTTCAATTTCATTAATAAAGTAATACGTTGATATTAATATCAAAAAGGGCACTACCATACTTTTCTCCTTTAAACTAATAGCCTGTAATAGAAAGTACATTAATAGTTAATTATATTTTACAAGAGATTAGTCCATTCGCTGACTGCACAGAAAGGAGTGCAGACTGCAGAATGCGTAAAGGCGTATACACGTAGAAAGCCGGTTATCAACGCCGATCTATCAGCGCTTATCGCAACCGGCCCGCGCAGGTAGTGGGCGCAGGCTATCTATACTGTTCATCTCTGCACTAAAAGACACGCACACGCTTATAGCATATATTAGAACAATGAACATTTACTGCCTATACATAGACCGAGATAATTACTTGGCACAACCACTCTGTCTGACTGTCGGGAAACGACTGCCCCAATCGACTGACTTGTGAATGACAGATTATCTCTGAATGAATAATACCAGTGCGTAAACACTACACTATCTATGAGTATATGATATATATTAACAATCATTGTAGAGTGAGCGAACAGGGATATTTATGACTTGTGTCTAGTCATAGCCTCCTTTATCTTACGGTAAGATGAAGGAGGCTATGGCCTAGTCTGTTATGTCTGTGGTTTTAACACCTAAAGGAAACTTTTTTTTTATTGTTTATTGTACACTAAAATGGCAATAGATACAAAGCAATTATTATAAGGATAGTTAAGTTAAGAACCGTCACAGCAGACGGCGGGAGACGCAACGGGAGCGGAAAATTGACACATAACTTGCCCAAAAAAAGGATGGCGGCCTATTTAATGCAACTTATTTGACAACGTACTATTTATCTCGTTTTGGCATCCAAACGGAAAAATCAATTTAATTCGACAAATACGCAAATAATTCGTTACCGAAATGTAAATCGAGCTTAAGGTCGTGTCTCATTAAGTAATAAATCTTGTTCTTGTTAAAAACTAAGAAATGTAAAAGAGGGACTGAAAAAGATTATATTGTCAATTGGCGTCAATGATTGTTAATGCACGGCTCGTCAATTGCCATCGACGTAAATATTGATTCAGTTACAATAGTTAAATTTTTACATTAATGAGCTTCAAATAAAATAATTACGAGATTGAAAATCGCAATCGATCGTTTGCGCTGTCCATAATAGCTATCCCGTTCTTTCATGTGTAGCAATACCCTGTCAGAAAATGAAGCGCGCAATATTTTGAACAGTCGCCATGTTGGTTTTGAAAAATCTGTTATATTTTATAATTTAAAAAACAATATTTTTTTAAATAAATAGTTTATACATGGATTCAAAGAATTTATTTGGATTTTCATTGATTGAAAATATCGTTAAGAAACTTGCATATCAGAAATTAATTCGAAGGCATGTGAAGTCTGCCAATCATCCACATTGGGCCTGAGTGGTGAATGAGACGGCAGATCTATGCCACTGTAGTTTAGACGTGTATAGGCTGACGACGACTTTGATAACGGTCAGGACGGCACCTTTATTTCACCTTTATTATTATAATAATATAAATACGCCTTCTTACGAAACACATTTGCAAACTCCACGCCAACGAAATTAAAATGCTGCGGACGTGCGGAGTTACGCGGCTCGATCGAGTACGTAAGAAGTACATCCATGGCAGCCTTGGCAAGAGGGATATCGCATATAATATCGAAGAGGCTCGCTTGCGCTGGTTTGGTCATGTGTTGCGTAAGCCTCAAGAATACTTGCAAAATAGGTGCCTGAACGTGCTGGTATCAAGAAAGTCGGGTGCAAGAGCCAACGGCCTACGACGCGAGGATGCCGAAGACCGAGCGAAGTGGAGAAGAATGAGTAGGAATGGGAACCCTGGCAGAGGCTGGGATAAGCACTAGGACAATGATGATGATGATGATGAGTATAAAGAATGCGTAGAGTATTCGTTTGTGTTCATTACGAGTAAAAATTCAAACTAAAAAATTACTTATTTGCAGATGTGCTGCATTGGTTCGTTCCTGCATTTGCAAGTGTGTGTCATAAAGATGTAGGTATGACATTTTACCTTGAATTGAAACTCGATTCTACTCTCTGCTCCTGTATTTATTTATTTTTACGCTATGGTAAAACGCTCTTTATTATTTACTTTACATTAAAAAACAGTTGAATTAATCAATCTAAAATAAATTATATCGAAACAAAGATCAATACAATACTGCAATTGAATTTATTAGTATTATAAGACAAGCCACCGTGAAATCTTTAGAATATTTAGGAAGGTAGTTTCAAAAACGGCTAACAATCGGACAATTGCAGTTGACCGTTTGCGAAAGCCATATTTCCTCGATAGTCAAGGCAAAAAGCTGTTCGTGCGTAGGACGCTTAACAATTAAATTTATCCGAAACATGTGGCAAGTTCCATAACGTTCCATTTCACAAGAAAATTATGATAGACGCACTGCTGCATTAAAAATTTTCTCTTTCTCTCTGTCTTTTCCTAAAGATGGTACGAAATGCAAGATATCAACACTCACCTCTACATCGTGAAATGAAATCCAGTCTTGGCGCTATCTTTGCCTGCGAATGAAAATTATTATTTCAACATGGCGGATAAATCGGAAAGTAAGTTTGTTTAGATTTTGAATTTTACTAACTCTAAATATTCAATTTTCAATTCACGAAAATACTAGAGGTAGGTCAACAGTTTGTCTGTGTCACCAGCAGACTAAATTATAATCACAACTTCGTTACTTTTATGACGAAGGTGATAAGCTTCGCAAGGTTCAAAATTTGAAAAAATTCAAATTTTCAAGCCGAAATGTCACAATATTGTTGTCCGAATTTCGAATTTCATTATTACTTTGCACTTTGCGTTCTACAGAGTTGAACGAAGTCAATGTTTTCTTTTTTATTTATCTATATTTGAAGTAATACTGAATTTGGAGTACCTAGTAATTTTAAATTACGGCAGAGATTAACACTTAAGAACTCCTTTATTTTTTATAGGAAATGATGGAGAAACATCCTCAAGATCACATTACAGAGTCAAAGACGAGCCTATGGACATGGATCTACCAGATGAGGAAGATGAGCCACAGGCCTTTGGACCGGCTGCTTTGGGCTTACATAGAGTTGGTACCAAATTACCTCCAAAACCAACTCCAAGTGAACCAGTACAAAAACTCAATGCTAGAGGAATGCCTGCTAGGATACGAAAGAAGAACAGATTCATATTTGTGGATGATTTTGTAAATACTTCTCCACCAAGACAGTCACCAAAAAGGACACCGAAAATATTATCCAAAACTCCGAGCAAGCCACCTAGTGCCAAGAAACAGAAATCACCAACAAAGGTGCAGAGAAATGTTTTGAAATATGATGAGAAGATTGAACACACTTCTAATCAATCTCCGGACCGTAAGTCAGGACAACGAATAGGTATGCGATTAAGAAATCTTCTTAAATTACCAAAGGCTCATAAATGGGTATGCTTTGAATACTTTTACAGTAATATTGATAAAGCACTTTTTGATGGAGAAAATGATTTTATGATATGTCTTCGAGAATCATTTCCACAGCTAGCTAATCACAAGCTAACCCAAGTACAGTGGGCTAAAATTCGCAGGATGATGGGTAAACCTAGAAGATGTTCTCAGGCTTTTTTTGCTGAGGAACGGAGAGAACTTGAGAGAAAAAGAAAATTAATAAGATATATCCAACAGAGAAAAACAGCTGATATTTGCATAAAGGATTTGCCAAATGAGATTCCAATGCAATTAGTGGTTGGGACAAAAGTGACAGCCAGACTACGTAAACCTCAAGATGGTTTATTTACAGGATGTATTGATGCTGTTGATACATCCAATAATACTTACAGAATTACTTTTGAAAGGCCAAAGCTGGGCACCCATTCTGTTCCAGATTATGAGGTTTTATCCAATGATCCTCCTGACACAATATGTCTTTCAAGTATAGCCCAAAAATTTAGACCACGCTATGTTATGCAGGAAATATTCAACTTATATCAGCAACCAGGTACTGCAAATAATAGTCAGGGTGACCCTATGATTGGTTGTTCTGATATTGGAAAACAGATGGATTCAAATGTTGGCGCGTATCCAATACAATTTTTAGAATTAATTGTAAAAGTAAAAAAGATTTTACGCACTAAACGTGGCAAAATTAACAGATTAAAAGAGTATAATAGTGAAGTTGAAAAAATTAAATCATTCAGACAAAAAATGCCTGAAGATTTTGAACGGAAATATGCTGCAGTTGTAATTGACCTTGAAAGAATGAACATGGATTTGCAGGAATATCTAAATGAAGTACAATTGTATTGTCAAAAGATAGCACCAGGGCCAAGTCTAGCAGCAATGCTGGCTCCATCGCATCTTAGAGAGAAATGCCGTGAAGAGGCAACAACGTTGGTAGAAAAAAATAATAATGGATCTGTTAAAGATGCTCATGTTCTGGACATTGTAACCGATCTTACTGCATTGATGTTACATGTAAAAAGTCTCTCAGATTCTGATCAAAATGCCTATGAATTGAGTGTTTTACAAGGCACAATGGACCAAATTAAGATGAAATTGGAACCACAACATCAGATATTGTTCCAAAATAATGTGGAAATTCACATGCAAAGAATACAAATGGGTCTTGGACAAACAACAAGTACTTTTGTTGCTGGAAGTTAATCAATCATTCAGATAAATTTTTAACTACTGTATAATTCAATAATCAAATTATATGTATTAGTGTACATAGATATGTGTAATATGGAATCTTATATTAATAAATGTAGTACTTTATAAATTATTTCTTATATTTAACTTACATAGGATATTAGCAAAACAACCCAAATTTTAATCCCAACTATGAATCTATAAGTAAGTATCTGTAATCTATAGGTTCTTGTGTGTGCATGCAGTACCAAATAAATGCTTTTCTATTCTTTTACCAAATAAATTATGGAACATACGCTGACACTAAGCCGATTTGGAAGAAAGTTAGATGGTAGTAGTACCCATGCAGACAGGCCTTACAACAAGACTTAGTGCAGTTCTGTAGTAGGTCTTAACTTAGTACTCGGCTAATAAGTGGCAAGATGCCCATGGGCTTGTTATTCTGTGTTGTGATGTGTGGCATCTTGTTTTAGTCATCGGCATCAGTAGATTCCCACTTACATAGTCAAACCAAATTAACACTAGACTAGTGACTACTTAGTGGTATCGAAGTATAACAATAAAACAGTAAAAAATGTGTGTCTGTACTTTGAATATACATATTTACTAAAAAAACAATTAGTACCAACACGCTAATCTCCGAAACTTATTTACGCATTTGAATTAAACTTTTTTATTGTGTAGCTATTTAGTCTGGGCAACATATAGGGTATAATCAATATACCGTAAGTAGGTAATGTAATATACTCCCAACGATGTGTGCGGACACCCTGCCTGATGGCTGAACGGATGAGCAATGGGTGTGACAAGATTTGTTTTAGAAGTAGGTAAGTATGGTCACTTGAAGTATAGCCCAGGGGCGCTATTGGCTATCTTAGTGGAAAATTGAATCTTACACTTTTTTTTTATAATTGGACTAGCCAGGCATTTGACCGCCACCTCACCTGTAGCCGTATTCACAATGGCTCGGAAATCGGATTCGGATACGACAAAGGACCCCGCAAAAGTTCTTAGGAAAATGTGGTTTCAGTAAATTTTGATGATATTTTCATATGTTATAGAGAGTAGAGTTTCCGTGGAATCTATCGGGATTCTGAATAACAGTTTTCGAATCGATCGACACGGATTCGCCGCTCACGAATTTCGTGTCGAATCGTTCGGAAACGTTTCGAATCATTGTGAAAACGGCTACAGGAACAGCCTATTCCCTCTGGCCTTGATGGCGTCTGGCACTACTCTAACTTGGTAGATGCCAGTGACTAACGTAGATGACGTAATGTAGAATTATCTAAGTCAAAAGTTGCTAACAATTTTACGTCGGGCACGATCAATTTGGGTCATTTTAGACGTAGGTAAATGACGTCACTATATCGACGTCATAAATGACGGCCCAATACTTAGAGGGAGGCAAACGAGCCATCCTGTCACCTGATGGTAAGTGATCACTGACCACGGCTGCCTATATACACACCCGGTCATAAGGGACATGAATGCGTTGCCAACCTTTGAGAAAGGCGTAAGTAAGCTCGTTTCTTGAAGAATCCATATTGTCGTATCGGCTCAGGAATACCGCTGCATGAATAGTAGTACCTACAGTATTTTCTTTTTAAGTGCTGCCACTCAATCAGGTGGTCCGAATGGAACTTTAATTTGTTACCTAGGTACCTTACTTACCTACTGCGCTGGCTCAGCGACCCGAAGTGGATATTGGTCTCCGACATCAGAGATCGTCACATCTTCCTATACTGTGCCATCTCGGGAGCAAGTTCTAGCCGAAACAATTTCCTCACAGACGTCCTACCTACGACCTACTTATGTAGGTATCTTTACGCAGGTAGGTATGTTAACATGCGAAGATTTATAAATAAACCTTCCAAGAGCCCCGACGTTAATACTACGTACAAAATACCTCTGAAAAAGGCGAATTGGGTAGATACCTTCACACATGACAAGTCACGGGCACAGATGGTTAGTTACGTGTAGGTATCTAGATATAATAAATGCCGACGACCTGGCACTTGCTGCACAGACGGATTCTTTCGAAGAGGCGGAAACCATAGATACAAAAATTTTTTATGTTACTTAAATGGCAGACAAATAGCAGATGGAAAGTGGTCACTGCCGCCTATGGATATCAGCAACATCAGGGGCACTACCAATGCGTTGCCTGCCTCTAAAGAAACCTCTGGTATAAGTACCCCTTAAACGATCCTATATCATAGTTTAACACTGTAACTGGGAAATCATTTCATATCCGAATCGTATGAGCGAGAAACATTATTTCGAACCTTCACGTGGACACCACCAGAAGGTACTGGCTACGTAATGGGGATGAGTAGGTACCCAGCCCGCGGCGGGTGGTGCCATATTGGTAAACCAAAAATCCACTAAGCTTTGTTTAAAATGAACGCTACATGAGCCCTGCTTTACAATTTTGTGTGTTTACGGCGTAGTTTGCCGACCTTACCCATCAGCAACCTGCACATTTAATAGTTAGGTAGGTATATCATGTCTGGGAATTACAATAGCCCATTGTGGCTCACCAAAGCGGACTCTGGGCCCTCGTGTGCTGCGCGGGGGCGCAACCGGGACATAACGCCAAGATGATGATGATGATGATTGTAACTCACCAAAATATGTTGACGTCACCTTAGACCGCTCGATAACCTACAGAAAGAACTGTGAGAACGTACGAAAACTAACAGCCAGGAACAACCTGCTCTCACGCGTCACTTCTTTAAAATGGGGTGCGACACCTCAGGTTTTACGCAATACGGGTTTAGCACCGTTTCTCAGCTGGAGAATACGCGTCTCCCATATGGCTTCAATAAATCAGCTCAAGACAGTGGAGTGGATATACACCTAAAAATACATGGCGGAAAATAACAGGCTTACAGCTACAGACTAGTCTTAAACCGACTCAGGTTAGTAGGTAGGGAAAGGTGGCCTAAAACGGGTGGCTCGCCCTTAGGCCTTGTCTTAACAAGTAAGCGCTTGTACGCTGCCATGTCAATAAGTAGTGCCGACGACGGGTGCATGTTCCAAGAGTATCCGACGACGACTTTCGATCCGGTTTGCTCGGGCACCGAAGCAACCGGCAAGACAGTGGAGTGGATATAGGTCGAAACCACACATGCCGGAAAATATCTTAAACCGACTCAGGTTAGTAGGTACCTACCTAAGCTATATCCACTGGCTATCATTGCTCAACCAGTTGTACTTAGAGATTGTCAGTCATCATCATCATCTTGGCGTTAATGTCCCGGTTGTGCTCTCGCGCACGAGGGACCGGGGTCCGCCTTGACCATGATCCAGGAGTTGGCAGGTCAGGTAATTAAAGTGAAGCGACTGCCATCTGACCTCCATGCTAGCAGGGGAACTTGACCAGATTGGATCATGGTTACACATCCAGTCGCCTGAATGTGCAGGTTTCATCTCGATGTTTTTCCTCACCGCACGTGCGTAACCAGGTTTTGGTTTGGGGGGGGGGGGGGGATTTTTCAATTTTGGGTTAAAAAGACTAACTAATGTACATAACTCAGAAAACAGTCATTCGAGTCGTATACTCTAACCGCAGTATTTATTATATATTCCCGTCACGCGCTCTAGGGTCAGCAACCTGCAAAAAGGTTGAAGAGCCGATCCAGTTTCCTGACGTCCGCAACTGTCAGTGAAAGTGACGCCCCTAAAGCGAGTAAATACCTATGGCTATCATCTAAACATCCGTTCTATTACCCTCCTGCTGAGAGAGGCTTCCACCCGGAAACTAAACTTCCGTGGTGTACCTGGAAGGCGCCTAATAGGCTGCGAAACCAGGTGCGTCGATGCAAAGAATTCAAGTGGGGATTCTCTGGGGAAAATTCTCTGTGACTGTGGCGTGACTCCGCAAACCATGGACTCCCTCGACTAAACATGGACTAACTTACTGATAAGTTTTCTAGTCTCTTTTAATATATTTAAATAAGTCTGGTTATTTTTAAAAGCAAGGTACTGCCTAAGGTAGCCTCTGCCGCTCGCTAAAGCTCCTTTCGGCTTGTCTAAGGTTAGCTGGAAGAGATCCCGTTGTGGGATAAGCTCGCCTTTGCTTTGTAAGTGTTTTCTTTTGAAATGTACCTACTGTATTGCAATAAAGAGTTTACATACATACATACATACCTCGTATCATGCTCGGCGTGTCCTGTTCGTGGAGGACTTGTTCGAGGCTAGTCCAAATGCTGTACGCGTTACCGATTATAGGGCGACCAGTGTAAGTGCGAGATTAGTCCATCAACCCGATAAGAAGAATGAAATATAAAGATACAACATAACAATAAAGTATTGATAAACACAAGTAAAATTTCATTAGATGATTTAATGAAAAAGTAATTAATAAATTACTGAGTTAGACCTAAGATAATGTAGAGGTACCTATAATGATATCTGCAATTAGAATGGCAATTCTGATCTGAAGTCTATGAACTATTGCATACATTGGAGTTAATAAAAAAAATATTATATACCAAATGCTGAACTATCATGAATAACACTAATTTCTCATAGATACCTAAGGTACATGTATTTATCATTTTATATTGATTATGTACAAAATCATCTGAAAAGTATCTTTTAACCTACAAACTTTTTTAAAGTTTCTAATAATTCATCTGCTTCCTCTGCTGTTTTGACCCTGATTAAAACAGGAGTTGGTGGTGGTTTAGCATCTGGGGTTGGAATACAAACAAGCATCACATTATTTTTACCAAGACGTTGCAGTGGAATGCTCGAAGTTAATATTAAGTTAAGCAAAACATTTCCCAAACTTGTGTTAGCACGAACCAACAATTGATGCTTTCCAGTATCCTCAATTTTCTTAACATATAAAGTGCCAACTCCCCTGTCAGCAAAGTTATCACCTTTCTTTACAAAAATTTTGCAACGTTTATCAAATACACTGTTCTCCTCTACCACAGGTGTGAATTCTACCTTAGGTGGTTCATCATCTTCATTGTCATTTGTTTCTGCCTGTTCTGCAGGCTTCTGTTCTACATTTGAATTGAAACTGAATGGCTTACCAATACCAAATGAAAATGGTGCATTGCCATTAGTGGTTGTGGTTGTAGTTGTATTTGTAGGCAATGTGAACAGGGATGACGTGGTTGTCGCGGTTTTTTCGAATGGTTTAATGCCAAATGAAAAGCCAGCTGTTTGATTGTTTGTTGTTGAGGCACTACTATTCTGACTACCAAACTTTAAGTTTGGGGACGTGGTACTAGCAAAAGGGGTTGTAATGACACTTCCACCCAATTGTGTTGCATTACCCGCAGAATTTGGTTTTGTTTCTTGTTTATTTTCAGTGAGTACATCTACAGTAGATGTTATTGGAGTTTCTTCACTGGGACCATGGTACTCATCTTGTATTTCTTTCAAATACTTTTCATAGTCCTTGAATATAGGACTAAGTATGCAAAGTGGTGTTTCATCAACATGTTTTCGAATCCATTCTGATACTGATTCATTTAATCCTTTCAATTTAGCATAATATTTCAATTTCTTGTCATCTTTGTCAGGCTCATTAGTTGGTTTTGTTGATAATCCAGATGTAGTGCTGGGTTGAATTTTGAATGGAGACGTATTGCTTGAAGCTGATCCAGACAATAAAGGCTTGTTGCTCTGACCTGAAGCTGGTGGTATTCCAAACATGTTTGGAGTTACTTTGAAATTACTATTTGGAGTTTTTGAACTCTCGTCAGTTTTATTATTGCCCAAAGGATTTGAAGTAGATTGTATTTTGAATGGTGAGGCAGCTCCACTTGTATCAGTTTTAGTAGCAGTAAATGGGGACTGCGTTGTGGATGTTAAGGATCCCCCAAACAATGCCGTTGACTGTGATGTTGGTGCCCCAAATGTAGATTTTGATGGAGATGAAACAGGCATATTGAATATATTTCCTGCAGCACTGGTAGTTTTATTACCAAACAGACTTGACGTAGGTGCAGAATCGTTTTTAGTATCTGGGGATCCATTGGACTTATTTCCATTAGTCAAATTTGCCAGAAAATCAAATGATGATGGAGGTGGTTTGTTGAATCCTCCGAATCCACTAAAAACACTTTTTTTATCCTGTAAAATAAAAGAGTTAAATTAAACAGAAGTTAAAAGTTTTGTTAGGTTGCTTGGGTTTCATAGAGCATTGGCGGCCGAGCAGTTAGGGTATCTGACTCGTAAGCGAGAGGTACCGGGTTTGAATCCCACTGCGACAATGTACCAATGACACTTTTCCGATTTATGTACATTAGTTGAATACTGACCGATGCTCTTACGGTGTGGGAAAACATAGTGATGAAACCTGCACATTCAGGCGACTGAATATGTAATCATGTACCAACCTGGTCTGGTTCCCCTGGTAGCAGGGTCACAGAGGTCAGATGGTAGTCACTCCACTGTAATTACCTGATTTGTTAAATCCTGGATCATGGTCAAGGCGGATCCCGGGCCCTCGTGCTCGAGCATAACCGGACATTAACGCCAAGATGACTTTTTTTATTTACTTGCTTAGGTTTCATGGTCAAAAAGACTAACTGTGCACACACATGTACACAGACTAAGATCCATCGTTTTACAAATCAATATACATAACATACGATCTTTATGCGTCTAAAATAAAAATAAAATAAAATTCTTACGTCTTCGTTTTGAGTAGGTGCACGTCGCTTAGCAGTTCTTATAACACGTTTTTCAAGTATCTCTTTTGGCGCCGTACTAAATGTGCCCTGTTCTTCGGACTCTGAAGGATCCTCTTGATCCCAGTTATCGTGGTTCAGTTCTGTAGTTGCTTGCCTTTTCACAGACATTATTCTATATTACATATAACCTTTTAAAGCCTCAAAGTAGTAACAATAGCGGAATTTTATCGTTTCACACAAACATTGTTTCGTTCACAGTCTATAAATATTGTTAAAGATAAGATATTATTAATTTTATTGATTAGCAAGGAAATTCTTAAAAATTGCTTTATCAGCACTTTTCACGTCAGGAACGACAACGATAAAAAAACACGCATCCACAAATTAGCACGCATCCTCCCTTTTGATTTTGCAACTGACAAGTAGAGTGAAAGTGACAATGACAGTTTGCATGTACATGTCACAGACTATATAATGCATGTCTCTGCGGATGCAAGAAATTCAATGAAGATCGGCGGTATGGCCCCCAGGTCAAAACGGCGTGTATAGCGCGGGCCTAATCCACTGCTTGTCTGGTATCCAGGACAAATAAAATAAGCAAGCTCATAAAAAAGTAAAAAACCCGCTCGCAGAGTCGCAGGCAGACGGATTTTTGTTTGAATTTCTTTAATTCATTGGTCAATTTCTTAGTGAATTACATTTACATCGATGTTTCATATTTAAAAACTATGATTATTGTAGTGCGTGATCTTTTGTATTACGGAGTAATTAAAACTAAAAGCGAAGACGAAGTTTTTGCAAAGTGATAGCTAGTCTTCGCGAGTTGTGTTGATCTATACCTACTCCTAATACCTTTCGGTATCTACCTAGTTATTGTTTGCTATTGTTTTTAAATAATCACAATGGAAGTCTCAAATGAAATAAAAGAAGATATACGTAAAACGCAGACAGACTTAAAAAATGCGATACGCGTTCATCAGGTGAGGTTCATACATTAATTCAAATGCACTACTGTATATTGTACTTACTTTTACCGAATTATTATTTAATAATTTTGTTAATACCCGAGTGATGTATGAAGACAATAGTTAATATCATTATCTTTTACAGGTTTGGATAGCGCGCCTACAAGAAGATGAAGATGTAAGTAATGTTACAAAAAATGAAATGTAGCTTATGGTATTATTTTGTATTGGGTATAATTTAATTAATTTTTGTGTATTGTTTTAGAACCTTCATATCAAGTCTAAGGTGAAAGAAGCTGAAAGAGACATTATTACCATTGGACAAACACAGGTGTTAATTATTTATATTATCTATCTATACATGCTTTTTTGTAAATTTTTCATTTACATGCTAAAACATGAATGTCTCAATATTGATAATTAATGCAATGTTTCTGTTTTCTCTTGATTAACAGAAACATTACTACTTAGCTGTTTGTTTCTCCATTTTTTCTAAACTAATTGTATAGTTTGCCTGAATAAAAGTAACTTAAATAAGTTACTATTTCTGTTCTGTTTAAATACTTTTTTGAGTTATAAGTAGTTTCAAAGATGCACATATCACATATCATCATCATCATCATCATAAACTTAAGAGCCTACATTTACCATTTTTATCAGCAAACAGCTATAAAACAAGACATTTACACATACATAACACTTGTAATACAGTCTCAAAGTAGGTCCAAAATAAATTGTGAGACTAATTTTAAACATTTATTTTACTGAAATTTATACTTTTTATATTTTTTTAATAACATTAAATGTTTAAGAGTGACATAATTGTTAATATGTAATATTTTACTCTTTGCAATGATAATTTTAAACACATAAAATAATAATTTTCATACAATTTAGATGTTTTCTAAATTCTATATTGCTTATAATGTAATTTGGATTGTTTTTTAGAAATTGGTGGTAGATAGATTACGACGGGAACTTGAACTTTATCAGCAACGTTTGAAAGCTAGAAACAAACAGGTTAACATTGAGAATGACAATCGTTATGTTGCTCAACAACTGAGGGATCATCAAGTACAATACCGGAACAGAAACCGATCCATCTCCCTTCTCAAGCCTTCGGTACTCAATGAAATACATATAAAGTCAGAGAATAACAATGATGATGCTAAAGAAAGTGTATCAGATTCAGAGAATGAATTGAAATCATCCAATGAAAAAGAAAACTCAAATCACAGTGATCTTGATGATAAAGATAAATACCCGAGGAATTATAATCAACTTTCGAATACTGTGCATGACAGCAGGAACAATTTCGCGAATGCCCTTAATAAAGTAAAGGAGTCCTTAATGTGAGTATAAAATGTAAAAGGTAACCTAACCGTTACTTAGTTTAAAATAATATTGCTTTCCACATCTGTCTATACCATACATTCTCCGACACAATTATTCGCCCACACCATATTTTTCCATAAATGCTCATAAAAAATCAGTTTTTATCTTCGTATATACTTAATCCACTTTAATGAGGTTTTTGCAGTTTGATAGCCAATAGGACTGACTATTTCTTCAACACTATAGTTGTTTTCTGTAGATGAGATTTATGAGGCAGGTTTCATACTAACAGCTATCAGGAAAGCCTATAAAACATCAATCTACAAAAAAAGCTATCGCGTTGCAGAAATAAAGTAAATATAGAAGTAATTACTGTCTTATTGCATATCAAATAGCGAAAACCTCATTGAAATCGATTGAGTATTTATGAAGTTAAACACTGACTCATAAAGCAATATTTGTATGAGTGTCTATAGAAAAATTATTATTATATATATTTTTAACTTCTGCAAAAAATAAAAGGCTTTTTAATATGTGGGATAATATGGGGTGGGCGTATAATAATGCTGGTGAGTGTATGTATATCCACTATATTTATTCTTAGTTCGACCCAACTTCGCATGGGTATGTAAATCTTCCTCATGAATCACTCTGTCTATTGGGGAATATCGCATGAAAATCCAACTTTGTTTTATAATATAGTAGGGATTAATGCATATTTTAATTGAGAAGCCCTAAGAACACCATTGATTCTTGACATCAGAAGACAACATAATAATATCACGCATTCGACTGCCACCTGTTCAGATTATCGACTCTAGACTGCAGGCACCTAGGCATGAGGTCTATTTAAGTACAAATCTTGTATCTTAAAATAAAAATACCGACCGTTGGCCGTGTGGTGCCCGGCAGAATAGAATAGCACCAACCTCTTACACTCATGGGTGTCGTACAAAGCGACTAATGTTTACGAGGTCAAATTTCTAGAGTCTCCGTAGGCTGGAAAATGGTCAGCAGCGTTTTCCAATGATTTACAACACTGAGATCTCCAACCCTCTTGCGAAACGTGGAGATTATAACACTAAATCCCTCTTTCGTGGGAGAGGCCCTAAGTCCTGTTGACTGTTATGGACTGTAATGATAAAATAAAAATATTTCTAGTGGCGCAAAACTCCAGCAAAGCAACGACTGGCATCATGAGCCAAGGTCGGACTCCGACTCCTCGGCGGGCTCGTTGCATTCGCCGACGCCGTCGCCGCCGCCGCTGCCGGCGCCCGGGGAACCCGTCACTCAGGAGTTATTCATGAGGTGACTAACCTAATATAGATACCTAATATATTTTTATATGTATTGTTGTTTGTTTCTCCAAACGTAGAAGTACCTTTTGATGTCTCAAAGTCTTGGGGTGCGATTCTCGCGCTAAAAACTGAAATTTGACATTCTGTAGCCAAAAAAACTGTATAGAAAAGTCACTGAAATAGATCTTCGACAATATACGACTGTCGACCTTAATTGAGAAAATATTTTTTGGCTACAATAGACATTTCAATGTCATTATTAATGGAGATATGTGGCCAGAAAAAATGTCGAATTTGAGACGTCAGCGCAAGAATTAGGCCCTTGTACGACATACTATGCAATATTTCGCATACTTACTATCTCTCACTCACCTCTTCATATCAGTCTAAGTCCTCTGTACAGTCTTCGTACTTCGCTAAAATTTACACAATTCGTAATTACGCCCACTTGCTTTTAAAAAAGTAATTGTGTAAACCAAACAAAAATATTACGCTACTCGTATTCAATCATTTAAAGACAAATAAGTCTAGATCAGGGCCGAATAAAGGCACGTTTTGTCTGATTAATAAAACGTGACAATATGCAACGATAAGTACACACAAAATATCATCTAACTAGAGATAAGTTTTATATAAATGCATAAAATTAGGTTATAGCGTTATCCCGTGGCAACTACTTTGAATTTGTGGATACAAATGATAGCCAATATTTTTATTGCCTTGCATTTGACCTCATCTCAAGACCGTCGGTGGCCGAGCGGTTAAAGTATGCAACTCGTAAGCCAAAGGTCCCGGATTCGAATCCCGCTCCGGACATGTACCAATGACTGTTTTCTGAGTTATGTACATTAGTTGAATACTAACTGATGCTCTTACGGCGAGGGAAAATATCGTGATGAAACCTGCATATTCAGGCGACTGGATGTGTAACCATGATCCAATCTGGTCAGGTTCCCCTGGTAGCAGGGTCATGGAGGTCAGATGGCAGTCGCTCCACTGTAATTACCTGACCTGCTGATTTCTGGATCACGGTCAAGCCGGATCCCGGGCCCTCGTGCGCGAGAGCACAACCGCGACATTAACGCCAAGATGATTATTTTTATTACTATATGACCTCATCTCAAATCATGGGAAGTGAATGACGATGAGGTCGAAGACGCAGCATGATTGCCTAGCTATAAGATACTTATTTACTCTTGACTTGACCCGAAAGATTTTTTTCCGAGGGACATTGACGCAGGGAGAAAGTTCTAGGTGTGTGAAAAGTGGGTTGATCCCTATGTTAATGACGTCATTGTAAAATTTCATCAAACAGAGAATTTGCCATTCATTTATTTCTCACAAACTTTCGCATTTTTAATATTACCGGGATTAATATTTTTTTCAATTCAACCCAAATCAGGCTCATTGGATTGGTTACCCCGGCGCAAAAGGAAATCCTGGATAAGAAGCGTCGCGAGCGCCGCAAGCGATCCACCACCAGCACCAACAGAACCGACTTCCTCTATGGAAACTATGATATGACTGTGAGTATTCATCGGAAACGAATGTGGTAGAGTAAAATATGTAGTGTCGGGGATAGAGATAGGAATGCTGAGTTGGTTTTGTCACGTAGAGAGGATGATTGTGAGGAGATTAATTATATATCGGCGAATGATATTTATTTGTTACTAATAAATTGCAAGATCCAGATCAACTTCTAGACACGATTTAAATTACCTTCCTATTATACAGTCAATAGAAACCTCCAATAATAATGTTTCAAAATCATTTATATGATTAATTGTAGCTTGTAGCCAATCTTAACCAAAAATTCTTAAGTGTAAATTTTTAAAAGCGGCCAGAAATTGATCTTCGGTCGATCACTAGGGCAGACCGAGACGTATCATGATCACATCTGAGAAACTCTAAAAGAAAAGTCAGATCAAGTGTTTATGCATTAGCCGTAATAGTAGTTTACGCAACTGTCATATAAAAGGGGGTATTAAAACATGAGTGTCTGTTTATCATACGAGGCGTAGCCGAGTATGATAATAGTTTGACACGAGTGTTTTAATACCTAATTATATGCAGTTGCATACACTACTTTATCTACACTCATATTTTTATGTTAAAATTTCGTACCTATAATTTTCTCAACTTAGCTGGAAGTAAGCTGCGAGTCAGTTCTGTTGTATCTACGCTTCAAGGATATCAAGCGGCGGGAAATTCACTTAACTATTTTCACATTTATCTATTTATTTACTTAAAATAAGGAAAAACATTCACAAACACAAATTACAACAATTACATAAAATATTCTGTTTAGCGGGAAAATAATTACACAGAATATAAACAGGAAAATTTAAATTTTGAATTTGAATTTGTTAAAGACATCTAAGTATTCAGCCTAAATTTGTCCGTGTGCGGGCGCCCGACAAGAATTTAAAAAATATAAGTGTTGCATAATGATTAAAAAGTTATTTTACGTTACAGCTGTAATGAAATTAGTATGGGAAATGCTGTATCGAAAAGTAATTTTTTAAAACTTTATGGACTGGCGTGAAAAAAGTGTCTCCTTAAGCGACTGTTTTCGAATATGTAATTTGAACATTACGATACGAGTGTAGATAAATACTTTTTTACCAAAGGATTTTACGAGGTCGGCAGCGCGTGCGATCACCCACGGTATCAGCCCCTGGTATTGCAATGGGCTGCGGTGACTGCTTACCATCAGGCAAGCTGTAAATTTGTTTGCTACCTTAGTAGTATAAAAAAAGGGTAAATCACTTTGTACAGTAGAATACAGCATAGTAATCAAGATTGTTTGATTTATCAGTTTATTATGTGATTATTGTTGAAACCAGGTGTGACAATGCTCTGAATTTTTCAATTTTAGGTTTTGCAAGCGTGCTTGTGGTGTGGTGCCCTTTTAGTGTTAATTTTTTTTAATTTTAATCTATCCAGGCATTTGACCGCCATTTCACCTGGTGGTAAGTGACGATGCGGTTGAAGATGGAGCATGCCTGTCTAGGAACAGCCTATTCACTCTAGCCATGAAGGCGTCCAGATTATAGTGATCAGGGAACACACTCGCAGGCAACGCGTTCCATTCCTTAGCCGTTACGCTAACGCTAAATGTTACGCTCAAACAAATGACGAATAGTTCATGTACTGTAACACTCCTGCCTGCCAATCTCCTCATCACTTTACAATCCCTGGCGCTCATTTTTTCTTCGATTGCTCCACCGACATAAGTTATACCATTAGATATATGATGATGATGTAATGCTATAAATTCCATACTGCTATTACGTGATAACGGTTTGCTAACGCCCAATAGGAGTGGTAGAGCTTGTCTAAGTTGAAATGACGCGCCCCACTACTTAATTAGTTGATTTCGATGTGTGAGTGCAAATATTAATAACGACACTTCATCTATGTGGCAGCGTCCAATCGAACGACGCGTGCTCCTACGTTTGAGTCTCACCGGCAACTGAATGACCAATTACAACGGCATTTGTATATGTATTGCGTCCATATTTTAAATTTGCTTGTGTGCGTTAATGCGATAGTGGGGCGCGTTATTTCAGCTTAGACGAGCTCTAACAACTTTCTATCAGGTGGTCTGCTGGCCTGTTTGTCTGCCGATTGACATACATTTTTTTTACAAAGTTACATTGTGTGCTCAGCAGAAACGCAAGAAGTTGAACCAGTTCCCGTACCTGCAGTCCCACAGCGACCCGCCGCAGACACGCTCCGCCAAGCTGAGGAAACAGCAGCTCACCACTGTGAGTACCTTGGTTTTTAACTTTACTATTAACAATATATGGGCTATTTTTATGAAAAGGTAATGTTTAATAAACTGGCGAAAAACTCGATGGCGCCATTGGTTATTGGACAGAATTCAACGCTCAAAATTGACAGCTAGATTTTAGCCAATGAAACGATAATAAATAAACAAATATACGTTGTTTTGAGAGCCTACCAAGTGTTATTAAAGTAACCTTACACGACATAACAATGTTCTTGCAAATTAAAAATTCTGATTCTGATTCTGACAGTGGCACCAACTAGTAAGCAAAAATACGTCAGCCTTCAATATCATCATCATCATCATATCAGCTAGAAGACGCCCGCTGCTGGGCATAGGCCTCCCCAGAGATCTAGAGCTCTCCACAAAGGCCGGTCTCGTGCCTTCCGCATCCAGCTGGTAGAGCTCGTCTAGTCTAAAATGACGCGGCCCACTACTTAGTTAGTTGATTTCGATGTGTGAGTGCAAATATTAATAACGACACTTCATCTGTGTAGGAGCGTCGACTGCTCGAATCGAACGACGCGAGCTTCTACGTTGGTGTCTCACCGGCAACTGAATGACCAATTACAACGGCATTTGTATATGTATTGCGTCCATATTTTAAACTTTCTTGTGTGCGTTAATGTGATAGTGGGGCGCGTCATTTTAGATTAGACGAGCTCTACCTCCGATCCTTACCAGGTCGTCGGTCCACCTTGTGGGAGGCCTACCCACGCTGTGTCTTCCGGTACGTGGTCGCCACAAGAGAACTTTACTGCCCCATCGTCTTCAATATAATGAATGGATTTTTTGAAATTTTGTAGAGAATTGTAGGAGTTTTGGATAAATTTTATATGAAAATCTTATCAATCTACAGCATCAGCACAAATCGTCGCGCGAGGGTTCGCCGTCGGGATCGTCTTCCGAAAATCAAAGAGAAAACAAAGGTACCTGTTATTTTTTTACTTTATATTCTATGTCTACAAATACTTTAGGTGCTGTTCTTATGCCATCATTTGTTGTCTTACACAAACAGGCAAGCGGGCCACCTGATGGAAAGTGGTCACCACTGCCTATAGATATTAGCAACACCAACGGTATCACCAATGCGTTGCCCACCTCTATAACACGTTGTTCTGACAGCAAAAAGGCAAATGTCACTGCCAAAGCCACTGTTCCCCGAATCCCCACCCCATGGAGCACCGGAGACCTCGCTCACCGGCAGAACACATTACCATATTAAAGAGTATTGTTTAGGTGCGGTATTCTGTAAGGTGGAGGTACTTCCCCAGTCGGGCGGATCCAATTCGAACGGGATACCCCGCTATGCCCTACCTCTCTTAAACTGACTATGATAACAATAATAATAAACTTCTTTATTTCAGCCAAAAAAGCCATGTGGTACTTAAAACATAATACAAGATAAAAATTAATTAAATACAATACAATAAGTATAAAAATAAAGGATAAAAATAAAAATTGTATAAAATAAATAATTAAAATTAAAATGTCGTCAATATAGTCAGTCATCTACGAACAACTACTCAATAAGAAATAATACCTATTATTTCTTATTAGCGTCCCGGTGAACGGATGTCCAGTGTCTAGTGATGGGACTTGTTGTGTCCCGTGTCACGAGCTGCAGAATGCTATTACCCGAGTTGCGCAATCAATCCCAGAAGGAAGATATACGAGCCCTGATAATATATTATTAATGGTGTTGTTGGCCGTGTGGTGACCGGCAGAGTAGAATAGCACCAACCCCTTACGCTCGTGGGTGTCGTACAAGGCGACTAATGTTTTCGAGGCAAAAGATCAAGAGTCTTCGTAGTCTGGATAGTGGGCAACAGCATTTTCCATTGTTATATTTAAACACTGCGATCTCCAACCCGCCTGCCAAGCGTGGAGATTATGGCATTGACCTCCCCTTTCGTGGGAGAGGCCCAAAGTCCTGCAGTGGACTGTTACGGGCTGTGATGATGAATGGTGTTGTTTGTCTGTCAGTGTTCAGCAAGCCACCGTGGCTGCCCGCGCTGCCGGCCGGCCTGTCCGTGGAGGCCGTGCCGGGGAAGAAGGCCTGCCACGTATGCGGACGGAGCGGTGAGTACTATGAATACATTTATTTACACACAATAACACCACAAACACATAACACAAAGGCTTAAAAGGGTTGAATCACTGACCTCCAACAAAATAGGTATTTTTTGAGATCAGTGGCTCGACTTCAGAGCCGTGAAAAAAGTAATAAGAAAAAGAAAGTGACACAAAAATGCACAAACAAACCCATTAAAAACAAACAACATGAAATGATGAAACAACAACCAGACAAACATATATGTATAGAATAAAAATGAAGCACTACTACTACTACTGATACTTCGTTCAGTAGAGTAAAAATTAGATTTTTAGATGATAGAAACGATTTTCAAAATCTGTTGAGTAGCTTTGGAGATTACCGCTAACATACAAATTTACAAACATACTAACTTTTCCTTTTTATAATAATTATGATTAATTGAAGAATTCGTATCGCTCGCTTGTCTCCCGACACCGACGATATCATTGAGGACAGTCTATTTATGGGCATGTAACTGTACATTTTATTGTGGTGTTAGATTGGATTTACTGGATTTTTTATCTTGACTGTCGACAAATTTGTCGGATCGTGTCGTCATCATCATTATCCGAGCGGCCAATCTCGGCTCCTGCCAGGGTTCGCTTTCTAGCTCTTTCTTCGCCACTACGCCCGGTCTACGGCATCCTTACGTCTTTGGTACATGTTTGTTTTGAATATTATCAGTTTAAAATATAAGGTACATAAGATTTAATATATATGTAATGCAAAATACGTAATATGTTCTTTGGCAGAAAAGTGTGTGATGTGTTTTATTGTTATTCTAGCCTAAGCATTATGTGGTTGGTAGGATGACTTCTGGCCATGGCAGAATAACAGCGGCTGTTGGTCTTACCGGCCATAGCTGAGCCATTGACCATTTTGTATAGTTAGTTATGTTTTTTAAGGGTCGACAATTAGCCGTGTGGTGACCGGTAGAGTAGAATAGCACCAACCCCTTACACTCGTGGGTGTCGTACAAGGCGACTAATGTTTTCGAGGCAAAAAATCTAGTGTCTACGAGGTATAGACTGAAAAATAGGCAGCAGCGTTTTCCATTGTTATATTTATAACACTGCGATCTCTAACCTGCCTGCCAAGCGTGGAGATTATGGCAATAACCTCCTCTTTCGTGGGAGGACTGTTATGGGCTGTGATGATGATACACTAGTTCCACTAAATATATTACAAAGCACTTCATTGCCCGGAGACGATGTCCGAAACCAGTCGCAATTGATTAAAAGTTTATAAATATAATTGTTTTAATCTACAAAGTTTTTTAAAAATAAAATGAAATAAATATTTATTTATTCATTCGTTCATTCGCCCCCCACCAGACGTATCCTCGCTACTGGTATGGTGCGGGGTATGCGGGGTGTGCGCCCACACGGGGTGCGCGGGCGCAGGCGGGCGCTGCCCCGCCTGCCGCGCGCCGCTGCCCGACCCCGCGCCCGCCAGCCCCGCGCAGCACCACCACTGTCGGGGTGAGTATGGCTGCACGATATGTGACAGCTAGATAACACAGACGAGTGGCCACCACTCAACACAGACAGAAACAGACGGCGTACGCACGATATGTGACAGATACACACCACACAATACAGACAACTGGCCACTACTCAACACAGACAAAGATAGGGAGCTAAGGTGCCTGCATCCGTCCCGGAACGAGTGATAGTGCCACCACTATCGAGGTGACTATGACTACCCACAACTAATAACACCACCTCTACCGGGGTGACTATCGGGGAGCTACACACCACATAACTCAGACAACTGCCCACCATTCAACGCAGACAACTGCCCACCACTCAACGCAGACAACTGCCTACCAGTCAATACAGACAACTGTCTACCACACAATACAGTTAACTGCCCACCACTCAGCACAGACAACTGCCTATCACTCAACACAGACAGCTGCCCACCAGTCAATACACACAACTGTCCACTACACATGCCCACCACATAACACAGACAACTGCCCACCACACAACACAGATAACTGTCCACTATTCAACACAGATAACTGCCCACCATTGAACACAGACAACTGCACACCATTCAACACAGACAACTGCCCACCACTCAAGATAACTTGCCAGTCACCACATCACAACTGGCCACCACACGACACAGCTAAATGCTAAGGCGCCTGCACCCGCCCCCTCGCGACCAATAACACCACCACTATCGAGGCGACTACACACCACATAAAACAGAGATCTGCTTAAACGCCTGCACGCTTTCCCTGACGATTAATAATGTCACCATTATCAAGGTGACTATGACTACACACAACATCCCAACTGCCCACCACTCAACACAGACGAAGACAGACAGCTAGGGCGCCTGCACCCGCTCCCTGGCGACTAATAAAGCCACCACTATCGAGTCACATAACTCGGACAACTCCTAAGGCGCCTGCATCCGTACCCTCGCGATCAATAACATTACCACTATCGAGGTGACTATGACTACACAACACATTACAACCGCCTATCACTCAACACAGGCACAGACAGACAGCTAAGGCGCCTGAACCCGCCCTCTGGTGACTAATAATGCCACCACTACCGAATCATATAACACAGACACTTGCTAAAAGGTGACTGCACACATTCATTGTCACACTCACACCCATTTCCCAGAGGGAAGGCAGAGACTATCGCCTCTTCCACATTCATACATCTCATACATCTCATACATTTACGCCGCTCTTTCCGTTATACTGTCCCTTGAAGGACTTGTTCAAGGCCAGTTCAAACGCTGTATGCGTCGCCGAATACTGGGCGAATAAAGTATAAGTCAGAGTTTAGTCCATCGACTCGATAAGAAGAAGAAGACTGTCCCTTACACACCAACAACACCACGACACCCCAAAAAAAAAAGTGAAAATGTTACATTCTCGTATTATTCTAAATAATACATCCACAGACAAAATGGCGGAACGCAAGCGGCTGCAAGAGCGGAACATTGAGCTGTGCATTGAGCTGCGGAAACTGGAGACTCGCGCGGCCACCCTCAAGGAAAACATGGACGAACACAACGCGGAGAAGAGACAACTCCTCGCCGACCAGATCAAGACCCAGAGGAACCTGCAGAAACTCCTGGACTTCCTCAGCCAATTCAAGGAGACGTCCATCAGTATACGCTCCACGTCGTCGGTCAGCGAAACGGGCAGCGACGTCAGTAAAAGCAACGAGGAATGATGTGAGTTGGTCTGTGTATTGGCACAGAAAACAGCAGTGTTATATGGTCAAATCGATCAGTATCGCTTACTTCAGATGACAGATGACAGGACCGTTTTACATAAGCTGTGTTTTGCGTATCCTAGTTTCAGCTGGCCTCATTTATCTCTAACAAACACTAATATGAACTAAATATTGAATTACAAAGCTAAAAACATATTTAGAGCATTCCATTCGTTCTGAACGAATAAAATAAAATAAATTGAATTACAATGAATGAGGTGTACGATGGCAAAATAGCGATCGCCTAATATAATACTGTGCTCTTTGTTCCAGATTTTGCACGTGAATGTTGTCATATCTAAGGTATTTGTTGATGTTGAGTGTCGGTTGGTAACCTATAGGGCCGTAGGAGCCTCCTGAGGTAGTGCAAACTTGTTAATCAATTTTATGCCGCTAGTATATAAGTGAAAATGAATTTTTCATATTTTATATCATATTTCATAAGGAATATTTCAAATGAGTTTTACAGTAGCAATTTTTGTTACTATTATGTATGCAACATTGATGATATTGATTTGCTAATGATATTGAAGCAAAGGTTGAATGCACAGGCTGCAGTAGTAAAAATATATTGGTTTACTTTGGTAATTCATACTTTTGAACTTTCTCCGTTAAAATAATGGTCAATTTTTCTTGCTTCCGTGTCGAGTGTAGTTTATTATTTATTGTATGTTATTATCTATTCTTTATTGTACACAAACATGACATAATTATACAGTACAGTAACAGAGATGTACAAAGGCGAGCTTTACTCATTAATTGATACAGACAAAGCTCCTTATTTTAACGTATGTGTATGTAATCAAATACTTTCAATCACATATCTCAAGTTCATCCATGCTGGATTCGTGAACGCAATCTTTCCTTGGTCTAAGAATGCGTTGCGTACGCCCATAGAGAGTCACATGGTACGCTGCACAAAACTACCGATTGTTTTACACATTTTGTTATTTTGTTTGTTGACTTTTGTTATTCATAACACGATGGAAGTACAAACAAATTGAATAATATAGCTTCAGACAGATGAATAACACAACCTTTTATGAGCCGGTGACCGGCGGCCATGGACTTACTAACCAAAGGGACTGCGCACTGCTTTGACTAAAACCGGGCAGAGCGAGAGTCACCATTGATAGTCCTTTGTCCCTTTCTAACAGTGTAAACATAATGTTATTGGCATAATCACCGTCATTCTAAATTGACAAGTGTCATGTTTGGTGTTGCCATTAATGGAGAAATATGTTTACCGTGAATTTGGTATTATTATGGGGTAATCCGTACAATCCGAAAAGTAGTTGTCAAAATACCTTTTGATCTACTGAACGTTTCTCCGACAAACGTCGAGTCGACATAATTATCAACCTACGACTTTTTGTTCCACAAAACAGACATTCGAAATGTAGATCTCGATGAGTACTATTATATTACTCTAGGAACTAGTGTTCTAGCACCAATAGTTTAGGAGTTATTGCAGTTTTAAGTTTGACAGCTGTCATTCGAAATGTAGATCAACAAGTACTATAATTTCTCTCTAGAAACTAGTATTTTAGTACCAATGGGTTCCGAGTAGTAGGGAATCCTTGGGCTGGAACCTGGTGAAAATATGACTTTCAGATTGCACCCGGTCCGACTCTGCCTGGCCCTGATCGGTAGGTCGGTGTCCGCGCTAAGTAATAAAAGTAATTCGGAATTTGCATCAACAATGGTGGCAACACTAGAAAGGGACACAGGACTATCGATGGTGACTCTCGCTCTGCCCGGTTTTAGTCAAAGCAGTGCGCAGTCCCTTTGGGTAGTAAGTCCATGCCGGCGGCACTGTTTTTGGCATTGACAGGTTAGTTCAAAGTGAAGTTCTCCAGTTCCAGTTTTGGCTAACTGGGTCAGATAAGGTTGTGGCGCTGTACCAGTCGTAGAACTCTCGGACTAAGATCGTAAATTAAAAATAATGAGAATCACAATACATAAACGTGTTGAAACCACGTACATCAATTGAAAGTTTCTAAAAATGATGGATCAAACCTAAACATAGGACAAATTTGGTCTAACCCATTTCAACATAATATTCTAATTTAATTGAAAATTTTTAGTCCAAATTCTTTGCTATCATCTGCCGTTGGGTGCCGTTCTGATTTTCTATAATTGTGGTTAGTTGTACACTAAGTATGTTTATTGATATGGTCAAAGATTTTTGAATAAAGCATCCTACGATCTCTTTGCATCCCACCAAGGAGCTTTGAATGTCTGTATGTCAGAAACCAAGCCAAAATATTATAGGAGAAGTGTTCAGTATTGATTCCTAGCTTAATAATCTTAGATAGTCTTGTGTTAAGTGGATATTTTCTATTAATATTGAAATTTTGTCTTAGTTGAAAAGTAAATGAATTGATTGTATACTGTGATATGGTTATGTTGTCCTTGGTTGTTTGTTATTCTCGCATAAGATATTATGTTGTGTAAATGAACCAGGGTTGAGATGTAAATAAAAATCCGTGAATTCGTGATGTTTAGTTTTTTTTTTTGTATTTAACAATACAGAAAATGTAGAAAAAATAGAATGTAAAAATGTAAATACAGCTTAAAAGTCTAAGCACGTGCCACCTTCTTGAACGGTCAAGCTTAATTTTTGTAACCGTTATTTCTAACCACGGTTATCCTGACCATCTTGCTAGTCTCAAAACCTGGTTCGAAGACTCGCTCCACGAAGAATCCAAGCACTTTTAATTTTAGCAGCAAAATCGCCGTACAAAGTGCTTCTAATTTTGAGGCCGAGACTGAACCTAACGTCACTACGATATTTCGAGTATCCTTTTTCCCTCATTGATCTCTCGTCGCAATTCAATTATAGCGAATTCGAGTAGTTGAAACTCGTATTGGGAGAGGTTGGTGTAGCGTATCATTTCTGTGACGCCCCGTTCGTCGAGTTCTACTAGGCCAGCGAAGAATCCGGTTCCAAAATCGTTGTTTTCGACGAAGGCTTGTACTCGAGCGGGCTCGCCGGCCAAAGCTGCGAGGATCTCGTGAGCGAATAGGAGCACGCTGCAAGCTGGTGATAGCGTCGGCCAGTACCCGCGACGCGCTTCTATGATCAGCTGGGCCGCCTGCAAAGGACATGTAGTATGAAAAGACAAAAAAGGTGAGTAGTTGTAGCGATCTCCATAGTGAATCAAAGAGAGCTCGCACACACGAGTTGGCAAGACAATCAGCATGACAGCAACTGTCAAATCTACATCGCGCTAACGGAGTGTTCCATCTACAACGCATAAGCGTTGTACATAAGTACAAGAGCCAAAGAGCGTCCATTGGACTTCGGTCCCCTGGTCACTGCAACTCGGCCGGGTGGGTAATTACCCTTTTCCACCTTCTCCATCTTCGCTTGCCAACATTGGCGGTTAGAATTCTCTCCTCTACGTCACCGCCAAATAGTAAAGGCAGGCTAGAGCTGTAACCGAATATTACGAGTGCGAAGTGGCGGACCGAAACTAGTTTATAAAACGAATATTTTGGAAAACAACAAAAAACATTGCAGTATTACCCCATTCATTTGATAATAGGACGGGCTATTGACTATCTTCACTCAATAAGTGCTAGAGATGGGTAATAAACGTCATGGTAGTATCACTGTGACTTCACGAAGAAACTGTAAAAGATCACAGGACAGACGATAATAAGGACTGTGAGGGGTCGTTAGTGTCTGTTGATCAGTAGTTTCCCTATCGGTGGCATGTTAGGACAATAATAAAAGCAGCGTAAAAAGGTACTAACATACTCATCATCATCATCGTCGTCCTAGCTTTTATGCCTTTGATACTAATGACGTTATTTATTATCACATCTCTATCACTCATTCGACTGAAGTTTTTCAACAAGTCGTCCTATTACCAAATTACAACGTAGTACAATAAGTTTTTACAAGCTATAGTTAGGTACTAGCAAACTTCGTGAGTATTTTTTCATGTAGTTGGGGAAGCTTTCCGCACGCATAATGTGCTGTTCCATACTGTGCCGCCAGATCATAATAATAGTACATGAAGTTTGCAGGGAACTACAACAGAGTGCATTTCTATGGTGGTAGTGTGTAAGGACGCTCACCTGGCGTACCGCGGTCGTGTACTCGTCCACCCGTTTCACGTTCATAGTACGGTACGGCGTGCTCTTAGAGGTAAGCGGAATGAGGGTCTTCTCCGAATGTCCCCCAATCACTGGCACGTAACACTCGCAGGCACGCAGCCCATGCTCCGAAGCGTACATCGACTGCGCTCGCAACGAGTCGATGCCTGTTATCCCGAATAGCTTCCGCGGGTCGTGCGTGCTTTGACCGCGAAGGATCTCAGCCGCCATTGGTATAATAGAATTAATCGGCTCGGCAAGGATCCCTACAAATGGCAGGGAATTATTGGCGCGAAGCAAGGACTGGCACAACGCGGTCACGTACTCGGCGTTGGCTGCCAGAAGGGATGTGCGGCTCGAGACCGAGGAGCCGACTTCGCCGATGCCGATGACTAGGTCCGCATCCTCCACGGCCTCTTCCAAATGCCCTGAGGTGTAGCACTTGGTCACGGTCTCAGTGGGGATGTGTGACAGGTCCAGCGCTACACACGGCGTACAGGGTAGCCGATCGTACACGGCTAGCTTTGTTATGGAGGGTTGAGTCTTCAGCAGCATGCACACTGTCTGCCCGATCTCGGACGCGCCACCCACCACAGTCACATTGTAGTTCCGAGAGCTCACAGCGTTGCTCAACACATCCGCGCTGCTCAACACGTGCGTCATTAATTTCTTGGCAAAGAACATTATGATTTATAATGCAGGAGGTGATGGCTACTCGCAACAATTTTGAACGACTTGGTCCTGAACATTAAGACACAAAAATAGGATGTAAACTACGGCATCTAAGGCAACGATATTTAATTTAGACGTTACTCTCGGTAAAATGAGGTAATTTAGTATTTTACTGTAAAAAACAATAGGATCATGATCGCAGTAGATTGTCACTGATAGACACGATGCAGAGAGAAAATAATAAATTTGACGTGTCGTAGGCCGTAGACAAGAATGCCCTTCTTCTGTAATCTGTGCTGTATTTAATCAAATCAAAACATGTTGATAGGGCTTGATGGCTTGATTTATTTTTGAGAAAGAATTTGAAATTCATTACAGTAACCATGGACAGTATCGATGTAAAATTGTGCAAGTAGTTATTTCACATATTGTAGGAAAATGTATGAACGAACAGGACTATTGTTTGCCAAAATTCTAAAGGATATCACGTACGTTCAGCAGAGGACGCTCCAGATGACAATAATCGGCGCGTGCAATCAAGTGGGTTCGAAATTAGCATTGATCTTCAAACAGCATCCTAAGATGGAAAAGTTGATTTTGTACGACGAGGACAACCGAGTGCATGGTATTGCACTGGAGCTGCGGTTGCTGCCGGGCGAGCCCGAGCTGTATTCGTACTCCGGCACAAGGAAACTCGTCAAAGCCGTGGCCGGCTCCCAGATCGTGGCAGTAGTGGCCGACAAGGCGCGCAGACCCGGAATCTCTTCAGAACAAATGCTCGTAGTCAACGCCCCCGCCATACAAGACGTGTGCAAAGCCATAGCCGAAGCAAACCCCCAAGCTTTCCTGGCCATCTCGACGAGCCCTCTAAATTCAATAGTACCCTACGCATGTTGTATCCTAAACTCGTTTCAGTGCTACAATCCTTTCAAGATTTTGGGAATCACTCAAGTCGATGTAGATAGGTGCAAGGCCTATACAGGGTTTACGTTGAAGAAGAGTCCACGCGACATAAATGTGCCCGTCATAGGAGGGCATTCCGAAGATACAATTGTGCCTTTATTTTCTAATATGTCTCCACCGAGTGATCTGACTGAGAATCAAGTGGATGTTATTACTCGGCTTCTGAAGAGGGCTGGGGCAGAAGAGGTGGTCAACCAAGCCGACGGCGGGTGTTCCACCATTGCGGTAACGTGGTCCGTTAACGATTTCCTGAACGGGTTGATCGAGGCTGCACTAGGAAATCAAACCCAGTTAAACTGTTACACTGCCAACCCTAACTTTGGGTCTCGGTATTTTTCCGGGCCAAACGTCATTGGTCCAGATGGTATTCGTGAGTCATGTGCGTATAGTAGCTTCAGTATGAATAGTTACGAGAGTGATCTCGTTGAGGACGCTGTAAAAGCTATTACCAGGGACGTCGATCAGGGTGAAGATTATGCCCGGGTATTTGCATGAGCGGCGACCAACGGTCTTGTGGCGACCCTGTAACAAATGTGAGTAGAGTAAAACACAAGGTAGTATTGTCTAAATGTAGATACCTAACAGTACACAAACGCATTTTATTATAACTTTTAGCATTTTTTTTTATTTAATAAGTCAGAGGGTAAGAGCTTCCTATCCTATAAAAGAAAGAAAAAGGTTCGTTTCAATCCTCTGTGTCTTATCCACATGCAGCTGAATTTAATTTAGTTATAAAACGCACAAATTCATACTAGACTGCAGCTATTGGGTCCTATTGATTCTCACTAAAGTTTTGGGTTCGACTTTCTGTCGACATAATCGGAACGCGACGTCTGTAACGGCCCAATAGCAGCGGAATGGCGCGACGCGGCGCAGGGCGACCATCATGCGGCTCATTTCGATTTATTCCACTGTAATTCTGTCTAGTGCCACTAACATTTTTAATGGGACTTGGCTAAGGTAGGTTATAGACGGTGAGGGCGCTGATCCTATGTTACCGAGGATAAGAAATTTTGAGTTATGTAACGATAGTAGACGCTTAGGAGACCCACAAAACGTATGTTTGTTTAATCTAATGGTAAAATACCGCATAACCTACGGCGCCCTCACAGTCTATTACCACATACACTGCTTCTCCACCAAAACTGATACTTGCCTATAATATAAAAAAAATTAACATATTTTCTGAAATCAACGTTACGACTGCGGCAATAGTTAATGTAACGACCAACGAAGAATGTGACACGTTTCATGCACCTTAAGTTTTTTTCAAGTGTTTGATTGCGTTTCTTAGTTCTATTCCGAGATGAAACCCTGCAATAACAATTGGAACGCACATTAAACAAATCGCGCCTCGTATGAGGCCCCCATTAATCCCCGCTTATCATCCCGTTGGACATTCGCAGCTCGGTAGCGGCCGCAAATAAGACCGGTAACGAGGGGGTTAACTCTTAAGATAATCGCGGTGGAGCCAAAGGGCCGCAAGAGCCTAATGTGTTGAGGTCTCCGTTAACTTCGCAGGGCTAAGGGTCGACAATGGTGATTACGACAGTGGAGGGATCATTTTATTGCACCCAAAACTGTTTGTGATTGCAATTTAGTAGGTGCGGCGTAGTGCGAAGGTTATGTAGGGACGTGTGTCTTCTATGTAGCTGATTTCGAAACCTGAACCGGCTCTTGAAAAATATAATGGGCTCAGAAAAAACTACGCTGACGCGAAGCGGTGGGGATACTTTATGTTGGTAGCTATTGGGGAGTTTTGTGTCGTCATCATCATCAATACCTATCCATTGCTATCAATAGCTATCCATTGCGTTGTTCTTTTCGTCCCATTTCGTATCTGGAATTCGTAGCTAGCTACTAATTAGAATAAAATTTGCCATTCTGAAGCCAGCTACTAAATGGAAATTTTTAATGGTTTTTCAAGCTTCATTTCTTAGCTTTTACTTTACATGTTTAATT
The DNA here is from genome assembly GCA_905147135.1 of Blastobasis lacticolella. Classification (NCBI taxonomy): domain Eukaryota; kingdom Metazoa; phylum Arthropoda; class Insecta; order Lepidoptera; family Blastobasidae; genus Blastobasis; species Blastobasis lacticolella. The sequence goes on from LR990050.1 coordinate 13,669,701, forward strand.
AGGCACTTAAATATCATTAAAATGTCAATTGATGATGCAAACCACACATTGGTCATTGGAAATCTACTGTCAATGCACCTAATTTTCATAATAACAAAAATACAGACCTGCAGATGTGTTGTCGCTGTGAGGACTGCTACTGCTCATTGCGCTTTCTACCTGAATCTCTAAAGAACTTACGATTATAACAAGGTAAACAAAATAATAGCTACTCATATGGGTAATAGGAGGTTCGATTGGCGGCACCGTGAGACGAGCGGGGCCGCGAGTGCTCCCGCGGGTGTCGTCTGCTGGCTCCAGCGGAGGCTGCGTTCCGGAACCCGGATAGCGATAGGTAACGTGGGTTAAAGTTGTATAATCTAATGGTAAACTACTGCAGCCAAACAATACTATTTGAAATAGCAAGTAGTAGGTACGTATTAATATATGCCTGCCGGTGAGTAAGGTCTTCAGAGTACCGTACAGAACCGTGGCTTTGGCAGTGGTGGGGCCAAGAATTTGCTTATTTGCTGTCAGAACAACTGGCCCAGGGTTTACCCCTGGTGTTGCTAATGTCCGTACTTAGGCAGCGGTGACCACTTTTAATCAGGTGGCCTATTTGCTTGCTTGTCTACTGATTGACATATTCATCTAAGTAAACTAGCTTCGTAGGTAGATCATGATTTCGTTGAATTATTGTCAGTTGGCCCCTATAGCACTGTCGCGTGGTCTCTAGTAGGTCTACATCATCATCTTTGCGCGAGGGCCCGGGATCAGCCTTGACCATGATCCAGGATTTTGCAGGTCAGTGGCGCGACTGACCTATGTGACCCTATTAACAAGGGAACCTGACCAGATTGGATCATTGTTACACATTCAGGCGCCTGAATGTGGAGTTTTCATCACGATGTTTTCCTTCACTGTATGAGCATCGGTTAGTGTCCAACTAATGTACCTACATAACATAGAAAAGAGTCATTGGTACATGGTGCCAATAGGGTTCGAACCCGGTACCTATCGCTTACGAGTTGGACCTCTTAACCATTTGGCCAACGACGCTCTTGGTAGTTATTTACTGTTATTTCCTATTACATGGCATATGTGTGATTCACATAAACATTTCAAACTGATTTGACACCTAACAGGTAAACATTCATATTACATACCGATCACATTAGATTTAAAAGGACCGTATCGTTGCTTACTTGCCTGTGCATATTTTGTGTTAATTTTAGACTGCGTATTACCTACGTAGCTTACCTAGTAACCTCAGAAATCTAAATAGGTACTACCTACTACTTAGATTTCTGTGAGGGTAACGCTAAATCCGCCCGCACCAGGGGTTCTATTTTTGAATTGCTCGCCTCGAATCAAATTTTTCTTGCAGAAAATCAAAATCGATAATCGTTTTTTTTATTTTTTGTTCCAACATGACAGTAATACATTACATTACATTTTTAAAGACTGTCAAACTGCGCAACAGTTTTACGACAGATGCGCTCTCTATGCCAATTACGTGCATTGTACTACGTACTACCATTCACAACATCTTATAACTTACAACACTACTTTACTTACTTACTACAAACTATCTATACTAAAATACTGCGGTCCGCGCGTACGCGTGCACCCGCGCTTGCGGGTTTGTGGTACCTACAAACCCACAAACGCCAGCGCGACGCGCATCGGCAGAAAGCAAACATGGTGTAATAATAGGTACATAATACTTAGGTTAGCTGTTACATAAAATACTGTTCTTTGTATTTTTCTTAAGGATACCTATGGAGTCCGCTTTGGCTATATCTTTATCCACACTGTTCAGTAATCGTGGCACTATCCATTTCCTTGTCCTTTCCCCGTAATAATTAGGCGAGCGATACAAAAATAGGGCTGCAGTTCCCGAACGCGCGCCATCCCAAGTCGTTACCCGCAACTTGTTTGCCGAGCCCGCCGCGGCAAGAATTGCAAATGGCGATAATTCCAACTGCGCTGATAAATCACCGGAACACCCGTTCAACTTTTTTCCTCGCGGGACACCTTCCCCATTGTTGGATACTTGGAGATTGATCGCGTTGAACCGAACTTCCGCCAACATGTGTCCCAGAAGGAGTAGCTAGGGCTGACGTATGCGCACGTTCGAGTTTTATCGCTATTTAATTTGTCTATACCCAAGGGTGTTGTAAGAAAAATTTAATTCCGTGATTTACGAGTGTGTTTGGCGAACAATCGATTTGTGTAATGTTCGGAAATCTGAAAGTTACCTACACGTTATTCATAACGGTGTTAAAAGTTGACAAAGTTGATGTTCCCAAAGGTATTTCAAAGGCATACATGAACGATCTTCGTTATCACACAGCCCGTAAGATTTGAGCCTTAAATATACACAGCCAGGGAGCTATTTATCCTAAGCATCTTTACATAGTATTCTCCGTCGTAAGTCGCTTCCCGCCGTGTGTATCTATATATATGTACGCGTAGATCTTTTAAACTACGCAACGGATTCTAATGCGGTTTTCATCAACAGATAGAGTGATTCAAGAGAAAAGTAGGGGTAAAGTAGGTGTAGGGTAGATGTAGGGTAGGGTAGATGTAGGGTAGGGTAGATGTAGGGGTAGGGTAGGGATGGACGTCACGCGAACGAAGTCGCGCCGGGCGTGTGAGTGTGACTGATATAAAATTCAAATTATGAACGGTAAATTGAGAGGTAATAGTCTGTAGTAAGTGTACAATATTTACTAATACAATCCCACCTACTAAGCTAAACATCATCCCTAACCTCTTAGGTACATTTTGAATTTAATATCCCCTCAACTCGGCGAGCCTACAGTTGCAGTAAGCCGAGGACAGTACCCTTCCTTCGTTACCCTCAAGACGTCGTTAAACCGGCACCGGGCGTAAGAAAGCGATAAATTAGCGTTCGATGACGCCCCGGGTCGCTGTTGTGGCGATTTATGGCTGCTCTAATTGCCCTCAATTTGCCCACAATACGTTACGCAATTAGCTTTATCATTGATAAGACGCCGCGCTGCCGGAGGCCTTCGGCAGTGTGAGGGCTTTTATGTTAGTTACGAGTTTGTCAAATCAAGAGTGCGGGGTCCACTGATAGACTTAAATAAATCATAATTCAGACCAGACATAACGTTTGCCGTGTGGTGCCCGAATAGCACCAATCGCTTTTAGTTACGGGCGTAACAATTTATACAGCGCCATCTAGCCCCAAAGTAAGCTAAGCTTGTGTTATGGGTGCCAGAAAACTTATAAACTACTTATATATTTTAAAATACATACATCACCTAGACCCGTAACAGAAATGAAATTCATCATTGTTTTTGCCCGGCCTTGAACCTCTTTCAAATTAGTGGTGGATTTTTCCTTAATCTACACTCTTAGATGGTAGTGAAAACATTGCTGAATATTTATGTGTCTACAGAGGTTCTAGCTGCAGCTTGATTTGATCCAAATGTGACCACAGACCATATTATTCCACTTGCTACGGTCCTGTTAAATCTCACTCGCTTCTTCCATATTCATCAATCTTTTCACCTTTCCTCAAAATATCTCCGAGTGAATCATGATTGTACCTATACGTCTCGGTAAACTCATCGCGTCCATTCACTCCTGCCACATAATATATTTTTTCAATAATCTGCTCTCATTCATCCTCTCTACATTGCCAAACCAACTCAGCATTCCTTTCTCTAACCTAGTCACTACGTCTTATTTCACTCCAGCACATTTCCTTATTACACTAACTAACAAGTAATCAATAACCTCGAAAATTCAATTACCCCATTTTACCATAAGTGCTTAAGGAGAGTCGGTCGCGGAGTGGTTAAGGTATCTGGTTCGCAAGCGAGATATACCGGGTTCCCAGCGGACATGTACCAATCACTCTTTCTTGACTCTTTCTTCACCAAATCTTGTATCAATGACTCTTTCTTGAGGTATGTACATTAATTAAATGCTGCCGATGCTCTCACGGTGAGGTAAAATGTCGTGATGAAACTGTACATTCAGGCGACTGAATGTGTAACCATGATCCAATCCGGTCAGGTTAACCTGGTAGCAGGGTCACGGAGGTCAGATGGCAGTCGCTCCACTGTAATTACCTGATCTGCCAAATCCTGGATCATGGTCAAGGCGGACCCCAGGCATTCGTGCGAAAGAGCACAACCGTGAAGTTAACGCCAAGATGATTACTTTATTTTATCATAAGTGCATAGTCCATATTTGTCCAAAATAACTCAGTCACAGTGCCGTAATAAAGAAAATACCACAGTTGTCTGCCCCTGTTATGTATAGTATCAGAACTCTTTAGCCTATAAAACCTAATAACGATATAGTAAAAGTGATACAAATGTGTAGGTAGGTACGTAACTCTAGCCTATAACTCGATAGCAAGTAATTAGTCCTTAAATTACCGCTGTAAAGACAGTTTGCGGAGCCTGGCGGTGCATTTACATTTTCTTAGCATCTCTTTTATGCTTCCGGAGCCTAGGTAATGCGATTCATTATGTGCCCTAAGTGGAACCTAATGCAGTTTGAGGTGCATAAAATTAAACTTCCAAGCATATTGAGGCAGCCATACCTAATACATGCATACCATAATGTCACGCGGCATGCCTGAGTCTTGCACCCTGACACTATAAATAAATATACTCCGACAAATTCACACAGAGCCACCTAGTACCAAAGTAAGCAAAGCTTGTGTTATAGGTGTTAGATAAGTGATAAACAACTTAAATACTTTTTTTTAATTCATCATTTATATTTCTGCTCGGCCGGGAATTGAACCCGGGATCTCTAGCAGGCCGGCCATGTTAACCAACTGAACCACTCAGGTCACCTATTTCGTTTTTCCGGTTCTAGGATTCTGTGATTGATGGCTGCCTGAATACTATGGGCATTTGGCATATGGGCTTTGTCGCCATGAAACAACGTTTGCCGTTTTGTTTCAGTTTGAATGATAAGGTAGTCACTGGTTGAGATAGTAGCATAGAAAATCTTATTTAATTTTATAACGAATTGGTGAATAGCGTCAGCGTTGTTTGTATGTTATGGGAACTATACTTTAGTTGCGCTTGCGTTGCGTGCTGGAACAGAAATCTAAATAAATGAGTTGACTTATTTATTTTTATTTTTGTATTTCCCGAATTCCGACCGACATTATTTCAAGTCTAATAGTGGACTTGAGATAATGTTAGTCCACTCAAAATTTTCAACAGAAAACGAATCCTCCATGTTGGCCTGTGGACAAACTGCAGCGGGAAAACTAGAGTTTTGGTACGCTGAGGCTGAGCTTAGCTGTCTCCTCAACAAATTAATTAGTATAAGCAAACTGAGTTGATTAGATACTCATCACTGCAACGAGCTTCTCACTCATTAAGTGTGCCTCTACCGTTAACGAAGCGTGGTTGACCAAGGCCTTCCTCTTTATATCCTGTGACTGGTTGAACAGTCTCGGAAGCTAATTGGCACCCTGTGACGGTATATTGTTATTTAAAGAGTTATAAAAATTCCATTCAACTTCCTTCCCTAACCCACTTTCAACAATGAATGATAACATTCTCTGCGTTATACCTACATTATAGATATACTCTATAAGGTAGATATCTGCAAAGTTCACCTACCTAAGTATATTTCCGAGCGAATACTCGCGTATCATTCGATACGAGCCAGCCCGGCGCCCCAGCCGAGTCGGGTTTAATAATCGATTTAATTGAGCCAATGAACAATTTAATTAAAATTCTGAAGACACAGCCGCGGAGCCCGTGGGATGCGGGACGCGCTGTGTGGCTGCTGCGTGGCGTTTCGGCCGTTTCGCGGGGTGACTGGCTGTGCTGGCGATTGTAAGAGAGCGTCGGTGTTGTGGCAGAAAAGCGATGAATTGTAAATTAATTACCGATGCAGTCACTGGATTCGGGGGTCGATTATATTAATATTAAAATGACGAGTTAGAGTGACGGTATATTATTATTATTGAGTTAAAATTGATTAACATCATTCAGATACGACACGGCAAACGTTACGCTAACGTATCTGAAAAACACAAATTTCCAGTTACGGGCGTCGTATAAGGCGACTAATTGGGTAAAGAAAATATATATTCTGCGACCTCCGTGGACCAGAAAATGAGAAGTAGCATCTTCTGTTGTATTACGTTCAAGACTGTTCGCCTACCAGCCGTGGAGATTATGGATAAACCCTCCACAAATCAGAAAAGTTATGAATGTTCAATGACGTTTCTGAGTGAAGAATAAGATTTTCTAATGGGTTGAAGTTTTTCTGAGCTAAATAGAATAATTAGTACTTTTTTTACTACTACTTACTTTACTACTACTTTTTTTACTACTACTTTTTTTACCGCTACGTGGTAAATATAGTTGATTAATTTCTAAAGTTAAAAAAATTAATTACTCGCAATTGCTTTTACTAGTCATCTATAACTCCTAAGCTAATTCAACCAGAAAATTTAATATTCCTGTCGAACCCCCGTTTTCGCACGATGACTGCGACTCGTGTAAAAATATGCGATTATTAAAATATCGCAGTACAAATGAGCGGTGCGGCGCGCGCGCAATGCAGGTATTTACGGCGCGGGTTATTGGAGCGGCCGGTGTCGCTGCGCTCGCCTGTTTATATTATTACATTCGGTTTGTAGGCCTAGGCTGGTTAGCTGGCTGGGTTTGCGTGATGCTTCTGATGGTAGGGTTCAATTTCAGTAGAAGCATCTCTGCCGGGCCAAGTAGGGATATTATGAAGAAACGTCAACAGTTGTTACGGTTTGTTCTGAGGCTCCATTTTCGGTTTTCATATTTGATTTTGAATTTTAGAAAATTCTATATTTTTTTCAATAATAGAGAAAGCTGTTTAAAAGTAGACTACATATACAATGGGGAACAAGTGAATAGAGCTTGAGATTACAGTTGAGTTGAGGTATTGAGTTTTGTTGAACAATTTTATTTTGTATCGAGTTTCCGACCACCAGTGCTCCGCAGACCACCTGTTAAGTTAAGACAACTTTGTGCGTAGACAGGTGACCTATCTATGAACATGAAGATGAAACGTTTAAGTTTCGGAATTTCAGGAGTTAATTGCAAATCAATAATTATTGATGCAGATAATTATAAAATCAGTTCTAGTTCTGCATATTAAACTAAAAGAAATCGATCGTGCTACTGAAGTCCACACTAATTATTACAAGTATTGACCAAGACTACCCTATGTCCGTGTGACCAGTCCGTTACAATAACCATAGCGAATCAAAACAAAAAATCTGAAATGCGTGCAAAAATAAATAGATTAAGTACACTTAAACAGACCAGTGAGAGAGTACTTGAGCACGTTCGGTACATTAAGCTGCGTACGAATTAGAGCGGCTCAGCCCGAGGCATGCTCGCCGCGCGCAGCGAGATGCTCACCGCGCGCGGTGAGGCTGCTCAGTTGCGCAATTGTTTGTGCGTTGAGGCAACGTGCTCGCGGTGAGCCACAAATGCGCCGCACAAATAAAATGTTGATGTTGCTTTTATCATTATTGATGGGATTGTTAAAATAATTTTAGTTTTTTCGATGCTATAACGCTTTTTTCTGCTTACCATGTTGTTTAGTATATAAGTTTTCCAAATTATTTTATTTCTTTTATTTATTTTATTTCTTTTATTTATTTCTTTTATTTCTTTTATTTTATTTTATTTTATTTATTTTATTTTATTTCATTTTATTTATTTTATTCATTTTATTTTATTTATTTATTTATTAGGAATACCAACAGTTTAATAGACATGAAAATATTAAAGTTGTCAAGTGTCAATAAACAATACGCGCGCATTCGTAGTCACGTCCAAACATCGCGAGGCACGCACGCCGAGGCACCTTTGAGCATGGACAGAAACCGACAATCGGCGGCTCGCGGCGCACACGCTCGCGGTGCGCCGCGAGCTGCGCGTGAGCCACGTACGAATTTGCGCAAAAGGGCGAGCCGTGCGTGCCTCAACCTGAGGCTGCCTCTAATTCGTACGCACCTTTAGAGTGCACATTATGGTCCACAAATGGCCCTCTATCCCGTGCCCTCCCACAATGCGTGTAGCAGTCACGCGCAGGCGCGGCGACGATAGATAAAGCGTGGGTCGCGTGGCCGGCGCGTGCGACTCTCGTAGAGCGCCTGGTGTGGACTTTTTTTACTTGTAGAGACTGTGGTAGAGTGATAGAGCATTTTTGCTGTGATAATACTTGGGAGTCAGTGACAGTGACGTGGCTAGACTGTTGGTGGTGTTGTGTGTGGTATATGATTTTCTCATAGGGGTTTGAGCTGTGTCTTAGGGGTTGAGTGAGCCACTCGGACCGTTTGTAAGCTTACCGGATCCGGATGGTGTCAAAACAAGACCGGATTGCCATTCATAATTGAGTCATCATTGATTTTAGGGACATTATTTTACAGGTTATTTTGTGCAGTAAAACTTATATATTGACTTTTTCAGATATAACTACTGTCATTTGAAACCAGTCTTTTTAGCGATTAGCCACCGCTCTAGCTCCGCACGGGTGCAATGTGATTTTTTATACCTTAGGTTTTTTTAATATAATTAACATAAGGACCTTTAAATATACCAAAATAAAATATAGGTCTCGTTCCTCGCTGAAGTAGCTGATAATGTAATTTTCTATAGGTGTATTTTTGTTTGCCCAGTTCAGTTCATCCATTGCGTTTGTAATGGATGAACTGAACTGGTGTGTTTAAACACACATATAATCAAATATTTTCTCTCTCTTATACTACATTTTATATTAACGAAAAGCTTGTCAAACTCTACACGGCATTTAAACTCCACAACTCCCTAAAGCAGCCGCGTACGTCATAGCGCGATCAATTAGCACGCGTCACGTTATCTGCCATCTGCGGGTTTGCGGGACAAACGGCAGTGCGCGGGACAGCCCCGCGTAATGGCCCTAATGACGAGGACCGCGGGACATTTTGCGGAGCTGCACCGACACGGGACCAAATATTGATTTTGTTTTCGAGCGGAACGGGTTTGTAGAGTTCCCGCGTAGTAGAGTGCCACTGATTGGAATTAGGAGGCCGTTTGTTTATTAGTTTTCGTTCGTTTGTGTCAGTTCCCGACGACCTAAGTGGTTATGTTCCTGGGTTCGATTCCCGGCCGAGCAGAAATTGAAATGATGAATTTTAATTTCTGTAACGGGTGTAGTATGTATAAGTATGTATTTAAAAAGTGTATATAGTTATAAGTATATATGTAGTTTATAAGTTAGGCTAGATGGCGCTGTGTAAAGTCTAAGCATATTTTTTCCTTTATTTATATAATTGCGCCGAGAAGAATTTGAATATAAATGGGACAGAGTGCCTTATGTAAATTTGCCAAAAAATATAAAACTGCATCTCTGCCGCAACATTTCCTATTTCAAAATATATTGCAAGATTGCAACTAAGATTGCCGCAGCGATCCATTATTACTGTTCATAGTTGCCACCACATTGTTCGTTCAATCGCACCAGTCGCCGGCGGTTACGTGTTAACAGAGCTCTGTTGACCCCGCCACTGCATTCACACAATAAACACCACTAAATCACAGGCTGTTAATACGATATGACGATGCGGTTTCCAGCCCCTAATCTCGATACGCAGCGGAATCGGGATCACACACCATTAAGTGCGCAGTGTGGGCCGACCGCGGAATAAATGAGGATTATGGTAACTGACGTTTAAAGCGATGCGCAGAATAAATAAAGATTAATTTCAGTGACGGCTAAGTGCCGTGAGAAGGTTTCGGTGCGTGTACGCAGACTTGGAGTTGTGGTTGTCCGGACTCTCCGGATGGGCTTATATTGGTTTTATGTAGCTTGTGCATTCAAAGTATGATAGTGAATTTTGTGGTCTTCAGTCTAATGGGCGTGACTTTATGTACTACTAACATGTAGATTTGGATAACCAAACTTATAATGGTGAGGGAAAACGTCGTGAAGAAACACCTTTAAGAGACTGGATGTGTAACCATGATCCAATCTGGTCAGGTTCCCCTGTTAACAGGGTCAAGGAGGTCAGATGGCAGTCGGGACATTAACGCCAACATGATTATTATTTATAGTCTGTCTAGATTAGGGGAGACTCTCTCAGCTTTATTGATCACATTGAAAGTTTACAGAATCTAAATTATTGTAACATATATACCATCACGGGTTGACTGTGTAATCGGTCCCCAGCGTAAGTACTTGATCCCCCAGAGATCTCCGTAAAGGCCGGTCCTGTGCTTTCCGCATTCAACTGATACCTGCGATCCTTACCAGGTCATCGGTCTACGTTGTGAGGAATTTGATTACTTAAAAGGGTTATTTATGTTACTCAATGACAAACGAGCAGACACCTGATGGTAAGTGGTAACTGTCGGCCATAACATTTACAAGTCATACATTTAGGTTGCAGGTAACAAAAATGCAGAACCGCAGGTGCGTCCAGGCAGGGTTTAAGTTTTCCTGATTCAGTCTGCACGCCCCAAGATTCACCTGTAGAATGTGGGTCGAAAGGTCGAAGGCTGTTGTGCACAGACTTCTTATCTATTCAATTATTTTTTCCTTCAGCACAAGCAAAATTAATTTCCCCGTAAGGGATTCATTAAAGTGCCTAAGGGAGACCGGCACATTACTACTTAGCTCTCTTTTTAGTGAGCATATTAATCTTAAATCGTACTTATCATTTAATTAGATCCGTGGCAGGCGTTTGTGGCTTCAATTTTGTTTAACAACGTCATACACACGTCCCCTCTTGCGAAATGCTCGATACAAGACATTTATTCGGGTAGAATAACCTAATAAACCAACCCAAAACTCTTATTGTAAGGCTTTAGGGTCCATATTAGAATTTGCTATTTTGCGGAGCGGTAGAATGATTCATATCGTGGCTTGCGTGCATCCCTACTGTTAGTACTGTTACGGTGGTTGCACTGTTCGAAATTGCTAGTGGCTAGTTGATACGCTGAGTTGTAAGGGTTGTCACACATTTCGGTAAGGACAGCTTTTAGATTTATTTGGCTACATGTAAGTAATTTTTTTTTCACTTCAGCATAAATAGGGTGCCTTTGGTACGTAGAAACTCGCATCATAAACGAACCAAACAAAAAGCGTTTTTGCTGCGAACGAGAGGAATAGTGATTACAGTTTTATGCAACTGCTACGGCTGCTGTTGGCGCTGCTGCTGCTATACCACGGCCTTACCAATCTGTATACCGCACGAACCCAGTCGTATGTGTCACACGTGAGTAATTTTAATTATGTCTTGTGCTTTTAAATTATTCAATGTGGTCAGTAGTCTATTTAAGAATCACTCGCTACACCTGTGATTCAATTCTAAATTCTATATCGCTAGATCGTGATTTAAAGTTAGCACTCGCAGCAAAAAACACTTTTACCAAGTAGTCTCTCACTACAAGACCGTTTACTAGAGGATATTCATGTTAAGTAGGTATTTCACAAAAAAATATATGTTACGATGCGTAGCAACCCTGCGTTAGTGGCAATGTCTTGCGCATCCCTGATTCACGGCCGGATATTAATCCCCAAAACTTAATCACGTCCCTCTGTAAACCGAATGTAAACGTTTTTTTGAGCACATCTCATTACACAATGTAATTCCCACGACGTTTTTTCGTACACTTTCATTATTTTCACCGCAATCAAATTAGTTCGGTGAAGTAATGCGTTCACGCTGCATAATTTTAAAGGCAATCGGCACATTAGAATTTCCTTTTTTAAGAATTGAATGAACGTTTTTTTAAATTTCTATTCGTAATGGGCATTTTAATTTCTATTCGCAATGGGCTTTAGTGAATATTTTGATCCCTGATCATGCGTTAGGTAGATATATATTTTTTTTGTGAAGCCCAATAAGATTGCATTGCATTTGCAAATTGCAATGTGTTTGATGCTTATACATTTTTTACGTTCGTGTAGATGGTATCTATATATTGTATAAAAACAAAGTCGCTTCCCGCCGTCTGTATCTATGTACGCTTAGATCTTTTAATGCGTTTTTCAACTTAGATAGAGTGATTCAAGAGGAAGGTTTATAAGCAAGAAGAAAGGGTAGGTACAGGTAAACTAGGTGTACGCGAACGAAGTCGCGCCGGATCCACTACTTATAATTATATAGGTAGGTAACTAAGTAAAGATTATCTGTTCGTTTTAGTTTCCTTAAATGTTGATATTTAGTCCATACATACTACGTAGCTACCTAAACTGTCCTTAAAATACTTACATAATCCACCTACAGTTACGCAATATCAGCCACCAAAATGCGAGACCAACTGACGCTTGGAGCGTAAAAAACATTTTTTTCCCACAAAAAGGCGGCAGTTTAAACTGCGTTTAAATTTGCATCAGCGCGGGATGCAGATGAGTGACGTCACGTGTATAGCCCCCTACCCCCCTCCCCCCTGCCCCCACGCTCGCTTCCTACCCGTGTCTAATTGACACCCCTGGCCGGTTTGGGATTTTGGAAAATGAGTTTTCTGGAGACCGCATACATAATTCTGTGGCATTCGGACATAGAGTAGCTTTTTATATTGAACTACCCGGCGCGACTTCGTTCGAGTACACTTAATTTATCCCTCTGTACCCTTGTTTTCTTGTTTTGTTTTATACTATGTAAAGAAGAGAGACCTTTGTTTATGCATAATACTTAGTTTTAAGTTTATAATTGCAGTGCCCGGGTTCAAAAATCTTCTTAAAAAATTCTTCAGATCTTTTACCATTTTTAAACATATCAACTCTCCCAGCAGTGCATGTTATATCACCGTTGGATGGAGTGGAGGCTTTTTCAAGACGGGAGTAAGTTAATTCACAAACATTGTGGCAACCGAGTAGAGCAAGAAACGTTGAACTTATAGTTGCATAATAGAAACATTATAGATAATTGATTTATCGCTTACGTAAAAATGTTGTATACTACTCGAGCTGACAACCCAATGGGAAGCGATACCTATCGTCCATCACCTACATAGGTTTAATTTAACAAAAAAATGCATATTGCAGAGAGCTACGTCACTGCGAGGGTTAAGATGATAATTGCCTCACGCCTATACGCCATCCTTAAAAAACTGTTAAATCCTTTATCTTTATTTTGTAGGGGTCAGCTGAAAATCAGCGCTGTGGTCTCGCTACCTACAGCATATGCTGAGCTGAGCCCTAGTTTGGCATGACACTACAATATTTAACCTATTTTATGTTAGTAAGAAATATTTTGTTAACTTATATTGTAGAAATTGCCAAATAAATATTATGTCTATGTCTATGTCTTATGTCTGTCTTCGGAAGTCGGGACACATCAATGCAATAATTTAATAATACACATTTAGGGATAACCTTACTAGAAACTAGCTAGAGTTATACCTTGCTTGTGACGTCTTGTACTGATTGTAAATGCGAACAAAGCTACGTGTTAGCGCTAACGAGTTGAACCTGTCCAAACACAAAACAAAAACAATGGCCAAGTAAGTAAACGAGTAAATACGTGCGCAAGCCAATGTTATTTGTCAAAAGGCCGCGGGGAGCCGCAATGTTAAAATCAATTTTCATTTATTCGCGGCTTATCCTCGCTAGTGCCAGTGCGTGCTTAGGGCGGTAGACCTCTGAATTCGTAGAGTCGACGTTGTTTTAATATAATGTGAAGGACAGGCAATTTTTTATTAATCGCCTGCTAAAAGAGTCTACCCCCGTCTGCCAAATAATACGGCCTGGCGTAGGCAACGTGAATAATGTAAATAAATCATCTTTGGCGTTAATGTCCCGGTTATGCTCTCGAGAACTAGGGCCCGGGGTCCGCCCTGATCATGATCCAAGTTTTGGCGATCAGGTTAATTACAGTGGAGCGACTACTAACTGACCTATGTGACCCTGTTTTTTTTCTATTCAGTTGCCTGAATTTACAATTTTCATTACGATGTTTTCCCCCACCGTCAGAGCATCAGTTAGTATTCAACTAATGTACATGACTCAGAAAAGAGTCATTGATACATGGCCGCAGCGGGATTCGAACCCGGTACCTCTCGCTTACGAGTTGGATACTCAACCGCCCAGCTACCGACGCTCCAACGTGAATGCCATGGGTTAAGATTCTCGACTTATCCTACTTATATTGTAAATGAAAAAGTTTGTAATGTATGTATGGATGTTTGTTACTCCATCACGCAAAAACTATTGGACGGACTATTATGAATTTTGGTTCTAAAAACATTCTTTACGTAAGCTATAATTGTAATAGCTTACGTAAAGAATGTTTTTAGAACATTACTGTTGCGCTATGGATTCAACTAATAGATAGCTATTTGGCCTATTTTGGGTATTTTCGATAAAGATGTTAATTAAATGCCTATGCAACTGAAAAAATTATGATGAGAAAATAATTTATGTCAACACAAATATTGTAAAATAGTCACCAGCGAATAGGCACTCGGATAAGATTGAAAAGGTTGCGCTGGTATGGTCACGTGTTGCGTAAGCCCCAGGGATATGAATCTGCCGGTATCAGGAAAGAGATCCCGCGGAAGACCCAAGAAGCGATGGATTGACATCTTGACATCTACACATTGACGTGAGGATACCGAAGATCGAGCAAAGTGGAGAAAGAAAAGCAGGAAAGTGGACCCTGGCAGTCGCCGGGTTTGACCGCTCGGATGATGATGATAAATCACCAGCGGCTTTTAGAATCCCTTTTCTACACATTTTAGAGACTTCAAGGCACACTGTGCAGCAGAGTCACCATGGTCTTCACAAATATATGCTCACTTGGAATGTGTAATCCTTTCACAGAAAGGTGTAAATTCTAAGGATTTATTATTTGTCGACAGCGATAAATTGCTATTACAGCATAAATATGAGCCTTTAAGTCGATAGTCGAATCGTAAACGCTTGAGCTTTACCGAGCTTCCACATCAAGCTTAATGTTCCTGAAAATAAACGGAATCGAAAATTTATATTATAAAAAATTTGGCCACTTACGGTAAAAGCCCTACTAAAGACATTACCGTACCAATAACCCCGAGGTACCACACATTAAAACATTCTACAAGTACCATACTTTAAAAAATTATACCACCCATGTCTACACACCCACAGCTCTACGTAAACGTATGGCCACTACGCCAGCGAGTAGGCACAGGCGCTGCCGGCCGTCCGGCAAAATCTTTACAAATGCCGGCCGTTATCGCGGCGGCCGATTGACCGGCGCGCCTTCGTCTCTCAGCCTGAAAAATAACGGATTTATTTAATTTTATGGCCTAGCCGCGTGCTGAATGGACGATTGCCCGCCGAGGAGGGTCGACTTCATTCCGGTCTCCTTGATAGAGCTCCTGTGTTTTATTATTGTACATTTATTCGGGATTAGAGGATCGACGTTTGTTACGTGAACGGTTATAACTGGGTGGAATTGAATGTAAACTGTGGGGCGAGTTACAGATTGCGTTTCTGAGGACCCGTAGCGGTGCCTTGTTATGCAGAGGGTCACGGTCTTAACTCAGAAATTAGGAATTCGGATTATTGTTGTTCGTGCTTGAGTGCGTGCTTTTGTGATGCCTTATGTGTCGCCTGGGCCTGCCAATGTCAATGAATAAATTATTCCCGGAACGAATCTAAATTACAGGCTTTTTTTGGGTTAACTTAACGGTCTATACCTTATAGCATTAATAATGAATGTGTCTCACTGAATGAATGAATGAAAGACATTTATTGTTAACAAGGACACCACATCACAACAAATAATATGAGGGTACTAATAGAATAAGGCAATTCCTTAAAAAACGGATTAAAAATTTAAATAACAACAGCTTTTTCATCTGATGGCACTACGCTGCTATCACTAACTTATTATATCGACGCAATGCTTAATACTTTTTATGGGATATTTATGCGAGCGTAGCTGCGGGCGGTCACCCATCACGTGGCGGCAACTAAACCGGGTCTTCATGACCGTCTGTTTATCAGCTAATTTGAGGATTAACGCAGTGCCCCGTCTTTGCCCGTGTTTACGTTTCCCATGCCATTGTAGCCATGCGGACAAACCGATCTCGTTATTTTAATCCCTATAGATAATTTCACAATTAGTCACGTTTTGGCAACATCGATTCGTTTTGCACGAATTTGAGGAATGAATAGTATGCTTTTTATTGGTGGGACACTGCTTTTTGTGGGATGTTAAATACAGTCTAAAATAAAAATTCTCGTTTAGAAGGGAGCATAGAATCATTTGTTTATAATTAGGTTACTTAGGGTTGTTGGAGGTACTTAGTCTGAAAATAATAAAGTTGGCATTTTAACGGCGACGCCTCCTAGGTAGAAACCTACGAAATACTTTTGTGATGGGAAAGTTAGCTACTTTCATGGCTGGACTGGCAAATTCTTTTTTATTTTCTGTGGTCGTATTATTTGTAACAAGGAAATACAGTAGGTACTAAGTAATAAAATCAGTATCCACGTTTATTGCTAATTTAGAAAACAGTCAACACATTACAACAGCATAATATGTCTACAGCTGGTCTAGCCATCTTTGAGAGCTCCGCTTGCGTGATGCGTGTATGGTAGAAAATTGACAGCTCGAAGTTCGACTATTTCTACCAACATCTACATTGACTCTGATTGTGTAGGATCATCCGCCAATCCACCTTCTTTGTACACCGAAAGTACGTGAATTGTCTATGGACCAAGAATTTCTACTACAAACAGCTTATGTCAGATAACGTTAGCTTATGTCAAATCCCATACATTTTTCTACCACAAACGATTGTAGATTAACGCAACATCTTGGCTAAGGCCGCAGCTACCTCAAAGGCCGGCACCGCATCCGCTCCCCTCAGATTGCAGATGTGCTGGACGACGGTGGCCGCTTTCCATCAGGAGGACCATCCATCCGTGTAATTCCCTAGGCAAAAAAAAATACAACACAAGTGTGAGTCAAATCTATTGATACATATTGTAATGATGATTGATTATTGACATAACAGAACATATTAGGTATTTGTATCAAAGAAATGGTAAGTACAGTAACTGAATGATTTTAATTTATCATTTAATTTATTTATTTATTCAATAATTTTTTGCGATGTCATTATTAATAGGTATAGTGCGTTACATTGTGTACTATATTCATAGGATCTTACATTAATAGTGACACCCCGCTGGGGTGTAGCAATTTACAAGAGAGCAACTGATCCTTTTTTGCTTTCTGTTTATAAACTAATTAAGTACTATGACAGGTAAATCTAAAACTAGTTCATGGCTAGCCACCGAATAATAAGAGCATTTTTTGTTTCGATTGCAATAACTTTAAAATTAAACATTTTTTACTACTACGCTAATGATCAATTTTATTTTCTCGCTGCGATTAATCGATTTTATGACCTAATTTTTTGCTACTAAGTGTTCGTTGTCATGGTCTAAAAGGTAACTTTAATTTCATAAAAATAAAGTAACTTCTCATAGCTGTTGGTTAAAATTTATGAATATCATAATAATTTAGGTGGTAGAATTATTCTGTGAAGCCTGAGGAGTCCGCCTTGGTGGGTACCACCGCCTTATCTGATTCTCCCGCCAAGCAATAATGCTTGTATTGTTGTGTTCCGGTTTGAAGGATAATGTAGCCAGTGCAATTACAGGCATGAGGCATTTCATCTCAAGATTCACAGACACTAGTTCTCTATAGTTCTTAGTCCAATATCTTTGACCATGTCCCTCGACTCGGTATTAACGTTGCTATCATTGTCCCTGGATGCTCTTAGCTTGACCACATCTTCGTCTATCCAGTAATCTAACATAACATAACGCCAAGATGATGATGATTATCGTTTGGATGTTAGTTTGTCAATCCCGCAAAAAGTCATAGATCTATATAGCCTACTTTTTTATCGAAGTCTGTGTCAGCGAAGTCGCAAAAGCAATAGGATAATAATATTAACATAATAATATCTGACAGTTGCAGTCTGCTGAACACCGAAACAATTAGACGCTTCAAATGAGTATAATTTCTTAAACTGCTTACAAACAAACTTTAAAGACAATTGGGGCGGTGAATTAAAATGAGCTTCAAATCTCTTGACGAAGGCGTATTATGGCAACAGCTGGGGTAAACAAAATTCAAATAAGTGGGAGTTGACGCCCTGCCCTATTTACTATGCCATCATTTTCGTATTAACTGAGTGTTGTACTTGAGCCAGTCTTGGTGTTGTCTAATTCCTCGTTCGGCGGAAAGCAGTTTACCAATATTTGAGGACTTAACCCTGCATGCACCAAATCTTAAACACGTTTTATAATGACGTTTAACGTTATTTTGTTAAGTTTTTTATATAAGTATCAACTTAAATTCGTTTAGGAACTTGGTGCAAGCCGCCCTTAAAGTATGTTTCAATAGAAGAAGAAGGTTGCGCCATCCAACAGATTTTGCGACCTGGTGAGGCTGGCGATTAATAAAAGGGGTTGGAGGGCATTTCGTGCACTCTTAAATGTGTTCATAAGACCACGATCCTCAGCCATGAGGGACCGACTACAGAGAGAGAGATAGGTAACCAAGTACTGGACTATCAATGTTCCTACTATAAAAATTTATTTGCCATCCCTCTTTCTTTCGACGAGTCGAAGCCTTATTGGAAGACAGCCCGGTGTCTTCACGTGACGCGCGTCGCGTGAGAGCCTCCGAGGCGTCATTAGCACACTTCGCTAACTGCCGAATGGTGCCTCCGGGTGGCTCCCGTTTCTAAGGCCTCGTTGGAGAATACTATCAAGTACCATGCCTTTCGTTATATTTCCAAAACTGTTGCAAAACCCACACAGCAGGATATGTTTCCTCTCCCACGAAATAAGAGGTTATTGGCATAATCTCGACGCTTGGCAGGCGGGTTGGAGATCGCAGTGATAAAATGGAAAACGCTGCTGCCCCATTTTCCAGCTTACGGAGACTGTATATATTTGCCTGGAAAACATTAGTCGCCTTGTACGACACCCACGAATGTGAGGGGTTGGTGCTATTCTACTCTACCGGACACCACACGGCCAATGCAATTGCCGTTGCAAGATAATCTATGGTGCACTTTTAATAGAGAAACATAATTTTTAATCCTACGCAGTGACAAACCTCTCACCTGATGGTAAGCGGTAACTGTCGCCCATAACATCTACGATTCATGCATTTAGGTTGCAAGCAACAATAATGCAGAACCGCAGGTGCGTTATCACTGTTAAGACTAAGATGAAATGGCGCATGCCTGTAAATGCCTGTCCTTGAAACAGTACAAGCAAACAATGCAAGCATTGTTGCTTGGCAGCAGAAATAGATATGGCGGTGGTACTCACCCAGGCGGACTCTTCAGGTTCGACAGAGTCCTACCACATGACATAATGTGATATTGGGTAACCATAAATGGCACCAAGGTCTCCAATGCTCCATGGGGTAGGGATTTGGGGAACCGTCGCTTTGTCAATGGAGGGCATTTGCCGCTTCGGTGTCTTAAGGTTTCAGAGGTATAAACCTTGCCTATATCTACTCCTGGTGTAGCCTGCTACTTATGTCCGTAGGTGGCAATGACCACTTTCTATCAGGTGGCCCGCTTCCCTGTGTTCATTACGGACGAAGCTCTACATACAGTCGTATGAAAACTTGATAATTGCTTGCTTACGCCACTTATTCCGCTATTAAGATTGCGTGCGCTAAACTACGTACTGAAACACTAAGCTGGGGGAAACGGAAAATAACTGAGTGGGAACGCGTTGCTTTGTTTAATTTATGCAAATTCCAGTTTCGTTGTTTTCTTTAAGGGCTTAGCGAGTGGGCGCGAGTCTCGAGGGCGAGTAAGCCGTGCGAAGGCTTAGCCCCATTATACTTGGGCTTGTTACTCAATTTAGATAGTAGGTAACTTTACATCAAATCCGTTATTAGGGACGCTAAGGGTGTAATTATTGTAATTTATAATTTCTATCTTAATTGGACAACTCTATAAAGTTCGTATGCTTTTGGTTATTAAGAGCAACAGTTACGTACTTATATAGGCAAGTCACAGGTTTTAAACAAGATATTTTCGTGTAGTTTTTATATTGTAAGATACGATACGATGTACCCAAAAATGAAGCATGACTGCCCGGAAATTAGCTACAGACGCATAAAATTATTGGACTCGTGACAAATCGACCGTACGACATTGAACTGATCAACCAAAATTTGTTAATGTATTTCAACCATCAACCAATGTATTTCACACCCCAAACGAAGGCGCGTCGAATGCTGCCCGAAAGACGCTTTCAACGTCTCAATAGTTGCACCGATTGGTTGACATCTGCCGTCCACGATCCTTACCGTATCGTGACCGAGAGGAGACTAATCGTCAGCTTACTAAGCCAGGTCCCGGGCACCATCGCTCACAGCACAATGCGACCCCACAATCGGGCGAAACGGCCTAGAGCGGCGCACAATGGGCCGTTTACCCCACAACAAAGGATCAATGGTCAGCTACCCAGTAGCTACCCCAGCTACCCTCAAAAACCTCAAGGAAACAACCTGATAACGTTGATTAATAGCCCCAAGTCGATTTCAATGAAAGCGCACTCGGAAACGCCGGGCGATTTTTTCGCGCGATATAATCTGATTTTAATCGCCGACTTAGGAGTTTTACGCGTCGTGATAAATGAGTTTCGGGTGCTTTATTTAATTACTTATTTCACCAGAAATTTAGTCAATATGTATGTTCTTTCTTTTTATGTTTCACCTGATAAAAAGCAGTAACTGTCGCCCATAACATATAGGTACGCTAGTACCTAGGTACAAAACTCCAAAACCGAACGTGCGTTGTCACACTTGTCACTGTTCAGAACATGTTATGTGAAGAATGTATTCTTCAAACCGGAAAACTACAATACAAACAATGTTGCTTGGCGTAAGATCTATATACGATATCTATAGTATACATACGGTGGTGCCCTTCCAACAAGCGGCCTTCTCAGGCATGACATGGACCTGGTAAAAATCTAATCTTTTTAAAGGAAAATCATATTTTTGGGTTTGATTGATGAATTATTTCTACAACATTCAAAAGAAGTGATTAATATGTAGACTTTAGATGAATAACGTGTCAGACCTATCGTAAGATCCTTTCACTGCTTGCAGAAAGACTCCCCCTTTAAAGATGGAACTTTATTGAGAGAAGGGAAGATCCATAAACAATATATTGTATTACGATCATTCAAGGGTGTAATTCTTCTATTAAAATATAGTAAAATAGGCAGTGTACTCGAACGAAATTTAATAAAGAGCGCAATTAAATAGAAACAGGTTTTATTTGTTCATTTTGCACCGACACACTAGAAGGAAATGAGAATTATGAGCTATTCAAACAGAATCAGGTTGACTGCGCGTAGGGTTACTCGGGAACGTGGTCGCGGGGTGTCAAGCGATCTTGAACTGTACAGCTTAGAACATTAGCACCAAATGCGATAGCAGCCTAATTTCCGCGACGGCATGCGTACGTTTGTGCGTTCATAAAGGTCTTTTGATATTAACCCTTCGAAGACGGCTAGAGCGAGGGGCTTCCGAGTGAGTAGCTAACAAAATGTCGCTGAAAATGTGTAAAAGCCGAGTTGATTTGTGAGCGAGCATGTTTCGAGTTACACGGCAATAAATTATAGACGTATGGAAAAGAAATAAGTAGGTATAAACACGGCGCATGTCGATCGCGCGACTTGTAGGGATGTCCGAAGTGATTTATCGACCAGTTATCGATAGACGGACAAGACTCATTGCATGGGACGTGTCGTGTTCTTGTTCTTGTACGACATGTGACGTGGTTACGGTATAAATTACAACGCTCTATGATTGTCTTTGTGTGTCGCAACTCGCTAGTGAGGGATTAGAGGGCTTGATTTCATATATTTAGGGCGGGTTGCACCAAATTCTTTCCAGCATTTAAGTTGATACTTAAATAAAGAATATTTAAAACACTAAGGGCCGATTTTTCAATCCTCAGATAAAACATGTCAGTCTGATAAGTTATTAAGCGAATGAAATAAAATGGTATCATTACTTCATATAAAGTAAAGGATTACAGATTGTTTTAATTTGGCAGTATATTACTTTATCGGGCAGATAAATTTTAACTGAGGATTGAAAAATCGGCCCTTAGGTATATAATAGCTTTATTAAGTAAAATTACATAAACATAGTCTGTACGTGTACGTACTAGTCAAGGACATGAAACTGTGAAGGCACGGCAAAGGTAAATCAAGTTGTCATTCATTAAAAAAATATCGAAGTATCTATCTTACTTCATAATTTATTTGTAATTTATTCGATAATTAAGTATTAAATAGATATTAAAGTAGACCTTGGCCGTGTATTGTCCGGCAGAGTAGAATAGCACCAACCCCTTACACTCGTGGGTGTCGTACAAGGCGACTAATGTTTTCGAGGCAAAAGATCTAAGCGTCTTCGTAGACTGAAAAATGGGCAGCAGCGTTTTCTATTGTTATATTATAACACTGCGATCTGCAACCCGCCTACCAAGCGTGGAGTTTATGGCAGTAACCTCCCCTTTCGTGGGAGAGGCCCTAAGTCCTGCAGTGGACTGTTATGGGATATGATGATGGTGATGATGAGAGTAGACCTAATAATTACTTAGTACCAAACTAAGCAGTAGGTACAGTCAAGCAAACAAATAAGCATACACCGCTTGTAAGCACTAATTACATTCCAAATACAATCAATCACAGCCACTGGAATGACCAAGTGAAGTTTATTGGCGTGTTTGTCGAGTGTAACAGAGACGGAATCAGAGGGCTGAGTGTAAGTTTTGCTTAGATTTTACTTTACTATCGCTTTTGCGTTTTCGTCAAAATTAGTATAAAGAAAAAGCTACATTTACGTACCACTAGATGGCGCTATAATTTTTTTCATACTAATTTTTCCGTAAACGCAAACGAGATAGTAAAGTAAAACCGAAGCAAAACTTACACTCAGCTCTTAGTAAGAGGCGCGTAAACGGATATTAAGTATAAATAATTTCGCGTGCCGTGACGCGTGTTCGTTCATTAAGATAACCCGAACGAGCCAAATGGCTGGCGTGCTCAGTGACAGTATAGCCAGATTGTGCGGGTTACGTTACAGTATCATTTATTTTGTAATTTTAGAACGGACGTTTGTTATGTTTAGGTTGCCTAGTCACTTTAATTAACTTAAGTATTCGCTAATGCATATTACGGTGGTAATAAACTTATGCTCTCGAACTGCAGTTCAAGAGCATAAGGCGCTGTCCTAATTGGCAACGGTCAGACCATGGTCGTGCGAGGTCGGTTTTGAGGTCTCCTATTGGCATAGCGAAGTCCGTCGTTGCCAATAGTTGCCGTTGCCAATAGGGCAGCGCCTAAGTCCATTACCACGTTAAGCCCTGCTTGCACCAAATTCTGAAACGCGTTTGAGAATGACGTTTAACGTTTTTTCAATTAAGTTTTTTGTTTATAAACTTTTGCGTTTAAGAATTTGGTGCAAGCCGCCCTAAGGATCATTTTTCTGTGCTGTTGTTAAAATGTATTGCATCATCAGAAAAAAGACAAAATGGAGAACTTTTAAAAAAAAAACATACATATATCAAAATTGCTTTTAGGTAATTTTTTTTAAGGCAAAAAAAAGTGCTCTTGTCAGTTTTCTTTTAAAAGTAACATTGATTTTGTGAGTAAATTTTTTAAAAATGTTACTGGCAAATAATTTTTATTTAATGGAATCATTGAAGGATACTTACCGGACACTTACTTACAAAGCAGGAAAGCGGACGCTGGCAGCAGTCGGGATTGACCGCTCGGATAATGATGATGATGATTAAAGGATACTTACCGAATTGAAAACAAATACGTTCTTACGTTTCTCATACAAATTTTATGTAACCTTTTATGTACATTCTTTCAAGGTTTTGGCGTTACAAACGTTGTTACAAATGTATGTTTGTGCAATTGGTCATTAGTAAGTGTATCCAATTTAGCCTTAAATACACCATACACGTAAACGAATACAATAAAGGTAATAGAAATTTTAATATGGGTGACTAACCACCTTAAATTACTGTAGGTAGTGCAAATTTTCATTAAAAAATCCTGGTGGTCAAAGCTGAGTTCTGGGCGTCTAAGGGGCAGAAGTTATTTTACTTTATTCAGTTTAGCTAACGATTCACCAAATACAAAAAGGAAAGGAAATTATTCTTAAAGTGGCCATGCAATTATAATCATGAACTGTACAAGACCAATTACATTAGGCCCGATTACTGGGTAATATGTAGCCTGCACCTACAAATTGTAGGTGTTACCTATCAAAGTATAAAATATAAACATAACAATTCAAACATTAAAAGATTGTTCCATTTCTATTTATTAGGGAAAACACAAAATAACAATTTACAAGTCATTATTTTTAGTATAACACAAAGTAGTAATTGGGCGATCTTAATCGGCAGAACAGTAATACATATAGTAGTTTCTGAAATTACTTACTTCTTTATGAAGAACGAGAAAATGATTGTTATGGCTAGCAAAAAGCTCTAGACACAATTTTATTAATTTCATCATATCGACATCAAAGCGATCGATTACATCCCTTTTGCGAGGTTAGAATTGAATGAATGTCAAATTGACACATATTGTAAGAATACATACGTAGCGCGTAGTAGCAAAGCGCGATGTCACTTGATTTCTGCTTAAGAGTATTTGATGAGTCATTCAAGGCTATTTATATCTGGATCGTCGAATATAATCTCAAATAAAATGTATTATCACAGATTGTAGGATCGACAGATTCGCACATATTACGCACTATAGAATCTCTATATAGGTATTAGTTGTTAGGAGTACGTTGTATAGTTGTTATGCAGCCTGTGCATATTAAAAGTTGCAACCTCTAAGTACTAGTTCTAAGTTTCCTATACCTAAGCCTCGTCCCATTGCTGGACAAAATTAAATGCACGCCATAAAATGATGTATTTTAATGTGATGTCGCGTTGGATAAATTAATACCTTAACAAGATCCATGACCATTCTGTGGATTATCTGTTCTTTTGTCTTATAAACAAACCAATAGATGCAGGAAAACTCCACGATTAATTTAATTAAACTATATTCTCACTTAGATCCTCTTCCATGACCACTACCACTACCTACCTAATAGGCGGCTTGAAATTCGCAGGTGTTATCTATTTTCTAGACTATACGTTTTGCCTCTTAGATATTAGTCATATTATAACATCATTATAATTACATTCGTTTGTGGTGTTCTCCTTCTCTGCCAAACGCCTTCGTGTAAACCAATTAAAATTTGTAGTCTTCCGTTAGTGAAGAGTTCGACAGCTACCTTCGTACAGCTGGACATAATATGGTCTACTTACTTTCCGTACTTACTCGTACGTACATTCATCAAACCCGATTAACCTTCACATGGACAAAGAAAGGACTGCTTTAATTCCGTTGTACGCACTACATCACAGTGTCCCTACTTGAAAAATATTAATTAAAGCCATTATAGTGGTGCGTAATAAATCATCTTTTATTACGACCCCTTTTACGGTAGCTTAATTGATTCAATACATCCTTGGGTGCATAGAAATGGGGCAAGACGGATAACAAGACGGCTAGAGAAAGAATATGTGTAGGTAAGTGCTTTTGAATACAGTTGTGGGTGTTTCCACTGTGCTACGTCACTCTTTTATATAAGCTGAATTGGCGTATACGTTTTTGTATAATTTTAATATTGGTGAAAATGTCGTGTGTCACTGAGTACTATAAAAACATCAATATTCAAAATATAGTTCAGTAATTAATTACAGAGCAAAGTGGCGGTCCATAATCTCTGCCTACCCCACCTGTGGGATAGAGGCATGAGCTTTATGTATGTATGTATTATTAATTATTTACATAAGTATCTGCTTTAAACATTAAACCAAGGTCCGCCGGGGAACCAGTTGCTGAAAAGTATCGGGACTCGATAAGCACCCCGTCCGTCCTTGTAATAAAAAGTGTTCAAACGTTGATCGTGCGTTGTATAAATATTTCTGACATAAGCTTCATTGGGTCAGATAAGTTTATAGCAGTGCATAGGCCGTGTAACTAGACACGCTTATCTAACCAGGTGATCAAAACTGGAACTAAGTGTCGCCAATTGAAATATCATTTGACGGCATTACTAAATTGGAGATAAGATAGTAGACCAGATAAGTTTGTAGTAGTACACACGCAGTGTAAACTACCCATACAAGCGCTAAACATAAACACATGATCAACGACTTTATTAGAGAGACATCCTGTATTTGAATATATTTTAAAGTAAACTAATTTTGCGTTTTAGTATCCAATGGCACCCTTTTTATTTGTATACTCGTAATAAACTACATTTTTTAAAATTGTACATTAAAAAATATATAAAACATAAAGTTCACATATAAAAGGACTACCTCAAAATCGGATCATTGTTATTCCAGAAAGTAACAAACTAAGAATAAATTTTAAACGTATTACAAAAAAAAAATCGGTAACGCTACAAGCCGTATCGTCCGTTACTATGTTAACGTGCATAATAGGGTTGGCAGTGTTTGCAGTGAGTCAGTGTGGTCCACTAGGGATGCCCCTCGGCTTGGCGGCGACTGCCACAATACAATGAATGAGATGTCGCCAACTAGTTTTATCAATGATGAATGGGCAGCCCTTGCATCCGCGACACTATTGCACAATGTTAACTCCCATTAAACGCAACCCTGGCGTGGGATTCAGGGATTATAATTTTTCATTTTAATTTTAATTCCATTGCGGCATAATTTTAGGAAAATTAATTAGATGTTCTTCTGGTTCTTCAGTTCTCTATTTAAGTATCATATGGCTTTTGAGTTCCTACTCCTACTTAAATTTAAGAAGAATTTGAATCCTTTCACGAAATAGGCATTTAATGGTTAGTCTTTTATCAAATTAGGCCTATCACGAACTAAGTCTAGGGCGTCACAGACTCGGTATTTAGGTACGAATGTTTTATAACGAAACACGTTTTTAGTAAATAAATACATCATTCATATAATTAAAAAACCGTACTGTCAGTTGGCCCGTTTGTCTATATGACATAAAACCCATGACAATATGACGTATTTTCCTAGATTTTCCGCAGAGACCTAACACAACCACCACGCCAGAACCCGCCACCGCAGTCCTACTTAGAAACCAATTGTTCGTGCGTAATTCGAATCCGTATCGTTTTTATTTAGATCCAAGCGCAGTACCGCACAAAATCTGCCCACTTACGGCGTTAAGCGGCGCCTTGGCGGCAAAAGGGTGTAAGTACCGTTTCGGTGCGGGCGAAAAGCTCCGCTAGCGCCGCAGGCGAGCTTTCAGGGTAGGGAGGAGAAGCTCGCTCTCAGTTCGCACGCGGCCCACTCGCTCTGTGCCGGTGGAGCAGTGAGGACGTCCGTACGCGCGTGAGGAACCGCTGCGCAAGTCGGCGCGCGATCGCGAAAAACTTTTGTGCCGTGACGAATTGCAGTCTTATTTTCCGAACAGTATTTCTGTGCAGTGAATAGACAGACTGGTCGCAAAGAGTGAAGAAGGCTAATTACCAGCTAGGCTAATTGGCGGCCGGCGTTTCATGAAGGTGAGCCGTTTTTATTTCCGTTCGGCAATCCCTCTAATTGACTCAATTAGTGTAATGCGGCGACAGCTTTGAAGAGCCGCGTAATGATCTCGAGGCAACGCTGCGTAGGTACTATGATATCGATACGGTACGGATACGTACTAGGCAAATAGGTGGAGCGCCAAAATAAATATACTCTGTACGCGGTGACTCGTTTTGCAAAGGACGAAAAAGTTTTTTAGCGCGGTTGAAGAATTATATTTCGAATTTATATTTGCAATTTATAATTTATAATCTTGTATAGAAGAGTTTTAACTGGCAATTTAATTAGATTTTTTTATAAGTTAACTCTGTTTTTTTATTTTTGACCAAAAACTACTTTACTGTTCCTAAGTGTCACATTAATTTTTTTTTATTTCTGAAGATCATGTTTGTTATGCGAAATAATATTAGGCATACCTACACGTAATTTAATTTACAATTTTGAAATTACATATCGCTAACTAAAATTGTAAATAGCCATTATTGCTGGTACATACATAAATATCATCAAATTGTGATGTAATTATCAACTTTGTTTTTATTTGGACACTTATAGGACGGACGCTATATTAGTAAATATAAATACAGGAAAAAAACAATGTTCAGGGAAAAAAGCGTATCTGAATAAAGGAGGAAATTTAATTATTTAATTAACCTAGGTATGCAAAAACAAAAATAAATATAATCGTAACACGATATTGTTTCAGTTTAGTTTAATTAGTAGGCATATTACTTATAAACTTCATAATTTGGATGTCTATCAGCGTGTAATAAAGAAAATATCAATAGTATAACATTTTTTAAGTGTCACTGGCATAATATTTTCTGACAGCTGTAGGTAATTTATGAAACGGAATAATATGCTCAGGTACGATTATTCTTTTCTTCCATCATCATGTTTATTTCTTTTGATATTCGATTTACATATAAAAACAAATAACAATGTATTTTCTAAATTAATTATTTAGTGAAACTTGGTAGGTAACCTTGTTTTGCTCTACAATTGTATCGTGATAAACACCGGACAACGCCGCGGTTTAGCACTAGTCGCGCAGTCTCGGCGGGGCGCATTTGTCCCGAAAGCCAATTAGAATCCAGTACTTACCTTGTTTATTCACTAATTAGCGAGGAGCTCATTAGAGCTACATCACTATGGGGGCGATGCTTCATTCGTTTTAATTATATACGTTGCCCAGTTCTGTTCTGCCCTGTTCCTATCTTATAATTACCGAGGGAACAATTTAAAACGAATACTTTCCTTGTGTTATTCGTAATTGGGGTTGGTGACTTTTATTCGCGTTATAAAATAATAAATTTACGACTTACACGCTTTTGGCTTACCCGCAATATAATATGGTATTTGGTTACTTGTGACAAATAATTCTTATACATCGTAATTATACTTCCTCAATAATCCAAGCTTGCTGTATAGTCACCTCCTTAAACGGTAAAAGTTGTTTTATTTATGTAAATAGGTGCCCGATTAATTATCATAATTAAATACCTACCTGGGATGAGTATTGAGGAAGTTTTTGTAACATTAACCGTTAATTTGCAACTTTGTCGCTTACACAGAAACAACTGTAGCTACCTAATTACAACAGATTTTAACAATTAGGGACACTGGATCAAATATCTCTTGCTAACGATATTTACCTAAATTGGGAAAATAAATGAAATAAGTCTACGGTAGACTGAAAACAATAGTGTTGGACTAAAAAACGTCTCTAGGTTTATTGCCTAACCTTTGATACAAATAACTCTTTTCAGCTTGAATAATATTTTTCAAACAAAAAGTCATATCTTTAACGCACGTGTAAGATGTGGAATGAGCTCCCGAAGTCTTTCCTCTGTAATACAACATGGGGTTCTTCAAAAGGCTTGGGGTTCTACAGGAACCTCAAAGGCCGGCACCGCTTCCGCTCCCGTTTGGTTGCAGATGTCTGGACCACAGTGGCCACTTTCCATCAGATGGACTGCCAGTCTGTGTGCCTCCCCAGGCAATAAACACATATTTAATATAAATTGAATTATTTTTCCTAAAGTCGGGCACCAAACCTTGTGTCCACCAGTGTATATCATATCAATTATTATCCATTCATAGCCACGCTACCGCATCCATTTGTAACACTGGAAATACTGGTCACATCATAACGTATTTAAGTTAATTAATTTCAGCTAATTAATCAATATGCCGAAATTAATTATGTAAGTTAATATGATGCAGTTGTTAATTGATAAATAATGTTTGTTTACCCATTAGTGGGATTAGATTAATTAGATCAACTAATCAAGCCACTAATGTTATATTGGAAACTTTGTTGTAGATTCATATTGTAGTTACCTACTTGCCGCACAAAGTGAATAGTTTTAATTGGATGGTTTTTTTCTAAAAATAATGAATACATAATAAATACGTAAGTGATAGCGAGGTAACCATAAACGCGAATTGATAAGGAAAAAGAAATCTTTACGTATAACCAGTTATCTGACCATGGTTATCTCTAAGGAACAAAGGGAAAATATTTGTTGTTACAAACGTAAAACCATTAAAATAATCTATACGCCGTGTACCGCGTCTCTCTGTCTATATGGATTATAATGCGGCTTTCACCATAAGTTAGAGAAGGTTTATATTGTAATTAGATAAAAAAAGTCGACAAAAACCAGTGCGAAACCGGGGCGGGTCGCTAGTTACCTATAAAGTCTACTAAAATAGTGTTATTATTAACCTAAAATCAAGATAACCGCATACATACATTAGTTATAAGTAGTTAAGAGATGAAAAAAGACGTTTCACTGTTTAGTCTAATTTGCATGGAAAAAAAAAGTTTATTAAATCTTGTAAAATAAATTTCAATTTTAAATGTAAAAAAAACACGTAAAAGGTAAAAATAAAACATATTTTTTGCCTGAGCTAGGATGGAAGATTGTATAGCCGCTAGTAGTATACATAGGTACTTACTTAGGTCTTCTTCTTCTCATCGTGTTTTACTTAGGTACTTACTCGTTAGGCGTGCCTCCTAAAATATCGTTGCCGAAGCGAGGTTGACCAAGATCTTCCGGAGGACCATGAGACTGGCAGCCCGTGACGTACCTAATATTATTCCTTTTGGCAAGGCAGGTAATCTTCTTGAAACGTAAATTTTGAGGGACGTCATTTTCTGGTGTATTCTTCTTTTTATATTGCTACTGCTTTTTCAAGTACTTTATTTCATGCTGCACTCATGAAGCCGGGATATACCGAATATGACGGATATTTCACCCGCTATGCTACCGTACGTGGAATCGGCTCGGTTTAATTTAAAAATTCAATTTTGTTCCATGTAACAGAGCTGTCATTGGATTCTGATCGGGCCGCGTTTGGTGCGGATAGCAACAAACGACACAATCCAATTTGGTTGCGATTTGCAGCAATATCATAAAACGGAAAATGGATTTTTACGTTTTACTAATTTCAGCTGCCGGTTAATTACATAAATGCAGTTATTTTTAACAAACGCTAGATAGTTATTTTTGAATTAAACTCCAATTAGCAATTCAATGAATTAAAATACGCTGTACTGATATAATTATGCTGATACAATTATCATTGGGCTTTCCTATCTGTATTTGTATTCGATGTATTTGGACAATATGGTTCATTAATTTTAGATAAGTAATGCCTACTGCATGAGCTGTTTTCTGTAGCATACTTACATTTATAAATAATTGAAAATGGAGAAAAGGAACATGATAATTTGTGTTACGATCAAATCATCCATTGTGTAGTTTAAAAGATCTGAGTGTTCCGGTTTTTGAGTTCATTACAGACAGACGCGGCGTGGGACTTTGTTTTATAATATGGAGTGTTGCTTGCCAAATAGACGACGGACCAATACTTTCATGAACTATAAAACGTTACCGCTGCTCTAACGTAATACCAACACAACATAACATGTATCATTTACATTTCTGTATTTCCTTTTTTTTGGTAATTGGTTCTGGGAAATAAGAGTTTTCGCTATTGGTTTAAAAACCAAGCTTTTATTATGAAATTAGGTGCCAAATTAGGTAAATTTCTTGACTTGAAATAATTTCGACTTAAATAAGAAGATTAGTTACCAAAGAAACACGCTGTATTGACGTCACATGTCGTTGTTAGCTCGAAAATGGCCTTGAATGAAAAAAATATTTAAGGAATATCCACGGAGCGATAACTTGATTAATTAGCGATGTATCGAGGATGCAAGTAATTCTATTTGCTATTGCAATGTAGATAATACATAGTATTTAATAATTATCTATAATTAGCTTGGGTTACTTGCATGGATAAAGTACTTGGTAACCCTGCTCATTTAAAAGCAACAATTAGTTGCAAACAAACAGCTTCCCTCCGCCCACATAGCTGATAGGACACGCAATAAAACAAAATGACACAATCGTCGAACGCATTGACGCAGATTGGCATGTAACAAATATTTGTTCAGCAATAAATGCGTACAATAATTAGAAAGCAATGTTATCGGCGGCTCATTAGGACATCCTGTGTGTCATACGCCTGGGGCACAGATAACCCCATTGGTGCGTGTGACATTGGGCCCGATGACTGATGGCACTCGCTTTACTTGGGCGGCGTGTTGTGTCTAAATACACATAATACACTGCTCACCACATTTGTGCTATATTAATGCGCCCGCGCCGACTTGGAATCTGCATGTTTCATTTTGGTGTGGGTTATGCCAGTTCTTTAGAGAGTAAATTTTTATTCTTCTATCAAACGGGCTCAGTATAAAAGGGATCAGGCTATATTGTATGGGAAATTAGTCCGATAGATCAGTAATTATTAAAATTTTAAGAAGTATGTATTATTATTCTCCATGTGTCAATGAAAGAATAAATGAAGATGAATGTTATTGTCAAGATGTATAGGTAAATGTGAAAGAGGCCAAAGATGTGTGTTAGAATCGAAACTTGTAGCACTTGATTGCCTTCTACTAACGAGTTACGGGCGTGATTGTGTATGTAAGTATGTATTAAAATCTACCTAATATTAAGTGTTTTCGGATACACCCCGTATGCAAACTAAATTGAAGAAATACCAGCATATCGTTCCGGCTTATACGTCGAGCGTAATTGGCAGTACACAGCACCGCAACACATGCCCAGTTATTAGGCAGGTTAATTAAAGATTATCGGCCGCCGTTAGGCTAGCTGGCACACGACCGCGATAAAGATTTTATCCACTATTTGTCCTTGTCTTCAATTACGGGGGTAAAAGAGATGTTAGCCATATCGCACGCGATAAGCGAAAGGCTTCGATACTTCGACTCTCGGTACATAGGCAATAATTAAGAAAGTCCTCCTTCATTACGTCTAATTAGAGTTTATTCATGTCCAAAATATTACCGCGAGGCTTCCATCAAAATGTGTTTATAGACGTTTTAATTATGGGGCAATTAACTTTATCGATAATGGATTACAAACTAACTCGTTTGTTATTCATAGCGCAAACATTATTACAAGACCTTTGGAAACAAACACCAACCCTGAAAAGGAAATCTCCATTATATCAGCATTAATTAACTCACAACAACTATGTCAGTCAGCCAGGCAACTCTATGAAAGTCAACACCTAATACCACGCAGCTTCTATCAATGAATTCGGCGGTCGTCGCGGGAGGAAACGACGACCTGCGCGCGCGCGGGTTATCTCCTCTTGTGGTCCGATGTATGCTATCCCTCTCACACATAGGGCGTAGCGTACTCACACGTTGCGTTCGATTACTTGTTCCCGTCACAAAAATGACAAAACCAAAATGTAAACGTATACTTATATCACCTTGTACGTAACGAGTTTTTCAAACGACTTTCAACCCTCAGCGGCATGCGTAGATAATCATAAATATAGAAATGGATTGTACGTGGCCAATTATTTCTTATTAGAATGTTTGGATGACCATCCAGTTTTATGTCGACCCGCTGTCGTATTTTATCAGTAAACCTAAACAATAATACACAGTAATTATTCCGCGGCTGCATAATTAATTAATTTCGATTAAAGTTCTTGTGTTTGTTTTCTTTATCAGAAATAATGAGCATGTTACCATAAACTAAATAAAAGTTATTGTTGATTCTGTGGCTATCACTATGCCAGTGTATTTTCCCTGGGGGTTGGGCAAGTAATAATAGTACCTATCAGTATCTATCTTATCATATACATGTAGGCCTTTTATCATTGTTTTGGAATAGCGGTTTAATACCTTACTTACTTTCGTATTAATTTATCTTTGCCGAGAAGATCTTATGACCTTTTGTTAAAAATATTTTTAAGTCATTATTTTATACTTACCTATGTTATTATTATTTATTATCAGCTGATTCAATAATTGCTAAATTAATTAGTTTTCATTTATGCCTAACAGTCGAGGAAAATGGTGTCATATATATCATTAAAGTGTTTACCAATATTAACTTATCATTCCATATATTATTCGTATAATTACTCCTACTATGACGCATTTCACTTGTGACGCTATATGTTGAACTTGGTAATAAGTAATTTTATTATCGCGCTTATTTACTGATAGGATTATATTTAGGTATATATACATTACATTTAGGTGCTATAAAGTCTTTGGGTACCTAATCAAGATAATTATCATACTTTAGAATTCGATCAATCGGACCGGGGGCTCTATATTTTAATCGCTCGATTAAAACGTTTTCAATTGCATTGCATGGTTTTCAAGGCATGAAAATATTAATATTTTTTAAATTACATTGGCAACATTGTTAGCGAACTGTTTAAAAATAGGGAAAATCAGCATTATGCATTATAATACTGAATGTTTCATGTCGAGAATCATAATTAAAAACCGTTCGACTCGAGGCGAGGGGCTTAAAGTAGGGCCTCAAATGTAGTGGCTGGTAGGAGTCCCGACCGGCTTGGATCCCAGGTAGCTTATTATATTCTAGAGGTTTTTATTAGATTCTGGGATTTGATAACATCACCTAATCCACAGAAGCGAAAACCTCATATAAAGACCTATACTTAAATACCTATTTCTCATTACTGAACCGATTTTAGTGAAACAGAGCTTAGAACCAACTCATTTTAACTAGTTATCAAATAAACCACGGTGAAATCGGTCCATCCGTTCGGGAGCCGCAATGCTCCAGACAGACACACACATACACACGGATATAAGTACACACGTCAAACTCATAACACCTCTTTTTTGCGTCCGGGGTTAATAATGTAAAATCCATTCTGTTATCTGGAAGTCTATATCTTTCTATACTTTATCTCTCTAAACTTATCTTTGAAAATGTA
The DNA here is from genome assembly GCA_905147135.1 of Blastobasis lacticolella. NCBI lineage: Eukaryota > Metazoa > Arthropoda > Insecta > Lepidoptera > Blastobasidae > Blastobasis > Blastobasis lacticolella. Next base: position 13,704,656 of record LR990050.1, read on the forward strand.
TTCAACTTGACCCGAAGATGAGTATTTTTCAAGTGGCCGCATCTCAAGAAGATTTTTTTTAATTTAGGCGAAGACAACAAGCCCTTGGTAAGATATGAGAAAAGTTAACTTGTATTGGGACTTTCGTAATGCTTTTTAGAAATGAAATGTGGGAGTATTACGTGTTCCTTAGGGATCCAATTTAATAACGTATGAGAGTCACAAAATTTTATGCTTGATTTCACGATTTGTTGCGGTATATTACTTAAATTTTGAACGTTGGTCCTTTTTTGTTTTCAAATAAAGAGTATACTTAATAAATGCAAAAGCGATCGAGAAAAAAATGGGGTCGCACATTTATTGGTCGTTACCATTTTAGTGCTTTTAAAGTACAGTCAAAAGTTTGCTGCGATGACTTTCTCGCCAGATTTTATGCAAATTCTGTCAAGGAACATTAACTGAGGGGACAAAACTGTCCATGTTTTACTACTTCGGCTTTGGGGGGCCTGTTTTACAGGCGCCGCTAAGTATTTTATGGCTGGCGACATTCTGCATTAAACCGATCGCGCCTAAAGTATTTATTTTCGAAGATAAATATCATTTAATCACCTACAAAATCGGATATCAATATAAAATTACATTAAGAGTATTTTCCTTGATGTAGGAGGTAAGTACTACCTGCCTTTGTGTAAAACCTACGTGTAAGAACTAAAATATGAAAAAGTTTACACACTCTGCGTAATGAGTGCATGTCCCATTACTGCCATTTCGCTGGCCATCTGGATGTATCAACACGGGTGGCTTCAAAGGGATAACAGGCGCCCAGCGAGCAGGAGCCCCGTTAGTAGACTATTTCAAAGGGCTCTGTGAGGGTCCTTCCGATCGAATGGAGGTCTAGTTTGTTGGTCCGGGCGGTGAAGACATAAGTGGCCAATTAGGCAGTTTTGTTAGTCCAGCGTACGAGGACAGCGGGCTGTTTAAAAATAAAGTCCGGCACTAATTTACAGCCCGCAGTAGCGGCAAAGCTTCAAACTGGGTCTAGAGTCCGCTAATTTACTAATTGCTGGATTGAATTTGATTAAAAATGACGCGTTTTTGGAATTCTGCTACAAATAAAACTGCCGTTGAGATGTTATAGCGATTGGATCGTAAATATTATTATTACAATTCAATCGAAGCAAGTACATTAGCGGACTCAAGGCTCCAGCGCTGGCCACGTTTTCTGGGCAATTTTATGTTTAGTCGTCTGTATTACATTATAAACATCGTACTCATTTTTATTTTTCTCTTTAGGTGTGTGCAATAAAGAGTTATTGAGTCATACAGTCGCGAACTTAAGACATGAAGAGATCCATTCAATGAAACACACATTTAGTTGAAAATTAGGTATTCTAACATTATTAAAAACTCATATATTCCAGTCTTAAGTAGCCAGTCAGAAATCTCAATCTGAACAATTTCGTGTCGGCCACTTTACATATTGTTCCGGATAACAACTCAATAATTGATTTGCAAAGGTTTTGTTACGGTCGTTGCACCGTCCATAGAAAACGATTATTGGCATTGATGGTGCACTCCATCGCGAGTGCAACTAGCAAACATCGGCCCCCGTAATGAACGGGATTGGATACTAGAGCCTCCAACGTAACAGCTGCGGTTTCGGTCTCGGAACGCGTGCTGGAATAAATTAAACCAGAAAATGTACGAGAAAGCAATTGGAAATTATTTTTGAACATTCACTGATCAGCGGGGCGGGTCTTATTCAGTTGGCAACTGAATTTGACATTAGATAATTCTACACTACGTCATCTACGTTGGCCACTGGCTATATCGTCTACCAAATTAGAGTAGTGTAAGATTATTTTATGTAAAATTCAGTTGTCCACTGAGATTGTCAATAGCCCCGCAGATCAGTAATGTTCTCAAAAAAGTTGGGGTCCGAAGTGGCAAAAGAAAAGGAGATGTATGAAAAGAGCTGTAGATAATATGCGAGCCTAGGGAGTTGTGTCGGGACAGAGCAAAGTGGCGGTCTATAGTCTCTGCCTGCCCCACCTGTGGGACACAGGCGTGAGCTTTATGTATGATGTATGTATGTTTTATACATTATTCTCGCGTCGAAGTCCAAATTTAGACACGATTGGTTGTTTCACAGCTTACTATGATGAAAAAGTCACTGTGGAAGAATTTTCGAAATAAATTGCCAAAACTCAGACTATCCGCTTATCTATACCAGTAGGGATACCTTGCTAGGAAAAGTGTACCAGGTGTAAAAGCTACTCATAGAGCTCGCCTTCGGTCTCGGCCTCGGTCTCGGTGCAGCCGGCGTCGGGAGCGCAACCGGCCTTTGCCACGGCAATTTGAGCGTTCAGTGGGCCGGTGCACACCAACAGTCCTCGAAATTACCACTCAATAGTGTTTGCTTTGGCGACAAACTTCTTACATTGAACAGGAAATTAAGTTTTCTGCCTCAATTACATCAGACTGATTAAAAATTGGTTTCAGCGGCACCCACCACGTATGAACGTAACGAAGTTTATGTTTTCTTGTTGGCTTTGTCGTCGATAATGACGTTCGTGAATAGATACGATAGGGCTAGAAATGTGAGTAGGTACAACACAATTACGACGGGAGTTATCGCTTTACACTACTTTTTATAACTACGTGAATTTTCACAAAAATCTAAATAAAATCTTAAAAAGCAAATTTATAGTATTTTATTACGTGTACCCATTTAAAATTACTTTTAAGTCAACATACGAGTACATACACGGCCCACTTTGAGCTTGAGTTATGACGAGCAATGGGTCTGATCTTCAACTACATTATTTTTATGGGTATAAAGCCATTCACTAGCACTTTGGGAGAGTATAAGAACACACTACACACACAACTTAAAAGTGATGAAATTTCATCTCGAATTGGAGTTTGATGTCTAATGAAAAATAAATTCTCCTGGTGCCCAAACGGGATTTGAACCTAGGTCGGTTGCTTACAAGGCAGCCTATCGCGAATTCTGGTTTGATGTCTAATGAAAAAAAAAAAACAATTTCTCCCGAGCCCCGGTTGGGGTTTTGAACTTGGGTCGTCTGTTTACAAGGCAGACTATCGCGAATTCTGGTTGCAGGTCCATCACTCGTTCTACACTTAATTAGCTCAGCGATCGGCCCACGCGGCTCCCAGGAAGAGCGTAACGAACGCGGAGTGCCCGCGCCCGCGCCCGCGCCCGCCCCTCCACGCACGCCAATCAATGAACTCTCGGAAGCACAAATTGTGCAGGTTTTATGATCTCCGTGGAAAATGCAGTTTAATAAACGTTAGTTACGGCCTTTGCGTGGTGAAACAATTTCTTTAATTGCTCACCCGATACGGCGCAGATGGGTATATGGGGCTTGGGACGGTTTCTGCTTTCATTGTTGGTTGCTGAAATATGACGTTTGCGACGGATTTTTCTATGGTTGCTTGGTGCTTAGGAAGGGCCTGAGTGAGTGTGCAGCCCCAATAGGACTTTTATCGAGCTTTTACTAAAAATTAATAGATAACAACTCTAAGGGCATAGCGCTCTACATCCAATCTGAGTCAAGTTTATGTTGACGTTCCAATGGCAGCATCATCTACTTCTATACTAAGCACTTCGTAGGCCACCTCGTGTAGCATTTTCTTCGATTCGCATCGAATTTAGTGTGTAAGTGATGTTTGTGTGCCACTTAATACAATAGTGGGAAATGCGGCCACGTGCCGTCTGCTGTGATTCCGACGCGGAAACGGAGACACAATGCTATTCGTTAGTAACCGAACCCGCACATCCGCCGCGCAACCCCCAAGCATACCAGCAAACCATTTTTTTTCTTTATGCTACTTACCAGCCAGGAGTTAGACCGCCATCTTGCATGTGTTACTGCCCACCATAAGGCGGGTAGATACTAGGGTTTGTGATACTTACAAAAATATGCGGTCGAAGAAGAATCATACTTGTCTAGATGACCTATTATATTTCTTCTGACCTTCAAGGTGTAGCTCGGTGTACGAATTAAGGGGAAACTTGTTTAAAAGAGGATTGTGTTCATTCTTAGCGTTTGTCGTAATTCCTCATCGGCCATGTCACCAGACCATCATGAATACCAGACGACCCAACCGGGCACCCAATCAACGCGAAATGGCTTTTCTAAGAAATCGTGTATCGCGTTCTTTGTAAATGGGAATTCCTAGTATTTACAGGGCGCATTGGTTTAGCTGAATGCATAATGGGCGGAAAAATGTCAGGCGTATTAAAGCCGGGGCCGCTGCGTGCCGCCGCTGATGTATGGTGGACGCCGACAAATTGAAAACAGTAGCAAATGGCCCGATCGCGACCCGCGGACGCCGCCACAGTGGCCGCACTTTCTCGTCTTCAGTGTTTTCACTCACTCTCAATTTTACTGCCCACATCGTAGACCGGATTTGTTTGTTCAATATTTTTGCGAAATGGTGAAACTTTATTCATTAGGCGATTTTTTAGTCTCGCGGGACATTATCGTGCTCCGAAAAATAATGATAACTTTGTATTGTATTCTTTCTTATATATATAAATGGGTAGTAACAGTAACATCGCTTAGTGAATTTAATGACTACCTATTTTCTATAAGACACACTATACTATAACATGCTCGGTACTTGCAACACACATGTTGCGGAACTTCTTCTTTGACCGAACAAAATATTTAAAACTCACTTTTTGTTTAGCTACACTGTGGAGAGTGTTTTCTACTAGAATTGTATTCAATATAGAGTTTCGTTCGCGCAGAAAATGGTTGCGGGCCGCGTGCGGCGCCCCTGCCGGCAGCCGCGGGCCGCGAGTCGCGCCCCCTGCCCCCCACCGAATCACAGCCGAAGGCCCGACAAACTGTTATTGAATTATGACATACACAGAACTAAGCTTCTTAGTAACTTTATATAAAATAAGTCACATGTGTGACTTGAATTGATGCTGTGACACACTAGCTGTGTGATAATGGATTATTTGAAATTACAGTTTCCTGAAAATTGGGAGTGAAATGCCAATTTGAACATTATAGGTACACGTAGTGAACCACCTACATTACCATTAACGAGTAACGTAATACTAATTAATACCCGCTGGCTAATAATACGCGTAAAATGTGCACAGAAAAGCCTGTTAGCGATAATTAATCTTTAAAATAATGATGGCACGTTGTAACGCGAACTTTCATGCTCGTCAGGTTTTGTGTTTCTGCAATGTTATGTTCAACTGCGAATTCGACACCGCGATGCAGATTCCTGTGGGAAATGTTTCAATTAAGCGCTGAGGTAAAAACAGTGCATTCGCTGGGCCCCAAATTAGTTGTTCGAGTAATCCCGTTGAATTGGAGACGCAAACCTAATACGTGGCTACCCCAAAATGTGAACAAAAAGCCCCCAAATGCATGCAATTTGTGTAAAACCAGCCGAGCGTTTCCTGTCCAGTTGAAACCTCGCGCAAATTCCTCACCGAGTCCGAGAAAAAAGGGAATAACATCATAAGGGGTGTTTGTCCCTCGCAAATAGTTAGATTATATAAATAAGGCGGTCGGGCGGGCGATAGCGATCTGCGGCCGCCGTCCGCCCAATTGAGTTGGGTTTACGCAGATTTTTTCGTCTCCACACTGTTTTACTACCCTCAATACTATTGTATTTTACGCAGACAGAATTTGCTACTGTGCCATAGAGACGCAAATAACTTATCTAAAATCGCAATTTGATACCAATGTTTTAATTTAGACCGGTGTGTTAGCGATTCAGCATGTTGTAACTTAAGCATGTTAGTATTGCTGTTTCTCCAATCCGGGTTGTAACTTGAAGACGTATCCACATTGTCTGTATTGGAGAGATAAGTTTACTAAGGTATTCTTGGTAATTGTAATGTATATTTTGCGGGCTGCGATAGGTAATGTGATAGAGGACCGAGACGCCCCGCCGCCCACGGGTTAACTGACTCCAGTTACTGGCACTACCTCAGACTCTATACCAAGTAAAGCCGTACACATTCGTTGTTTACACTATGTTTAGCAAAGGCGAATTCGATATGAATTACTTAACCACTGCCACAAGCAATGTATTAATTGAACAATGTAAACATCAGACGCACGCGCATGCATTTCCAATTAAAACTTCCATCGCCGAACAAACGACGCCGATAAAAACTCGGTTCAGAAAATAAGAAATACAATCTGGCAGTGGAATCAAACAAATAGCGGAATATCTGCCGCGGCCAATCCGGGCGGCGCGGCCTGGGTTGGACCCAATCAGCGGAACTAGTTCCACTGATGCCTATCACTAAAGTTTCACATTCAAAGATTTGTTTCTCGAGATTAAATCAAAGGCGAATTACAGTAGCGGCGAAAAAGAAATATGGCGAGTCCGGCCCCGCGCCGGCCGGGGGTGTCCTGCTGAAATTGCTTTTCAATCCCTCGGACTTTGGACTTGTAAAGAAGTTATTACCTTCCGAGGAGATAGCGGCGGGTCCGGCGATACGGATATATGTCTTTTTCATATGTAATATTCCTTTTTCGCGTTTTATTAATGGAAAATGTTTCGTGGGACAGTGCGGCCGGCTCTCGCCTCCGATATTAAAAAAAGCCACTGTCGACTTACTGGGGCTTCTTTTATGAGATTGCCGTAAAGTAGTTTATGTCGCCGGCGTGTTTTGCGTTGTATTGGATTATTGGCGATGCGGCTGAGCGCGGGGACGGCCTGTGTCACTGGGACGATACCGCGGGGCGAACTAAATAGTGTTTTACGGCGGGGACTTCATTCCTCTATCGTAGGGTCTTTATTACAAAAATGCTTGCAGTACGCTCGTGTTTAATTTTATACTTAATTGCCTGGTAATAAGGCAGATAATTGCTATTAAACATGACCTTTTCTGGCGTCCGCCGCGGCAGGCGCCGGGCGGCCCGTAATGCTGCCCGCTCTAATTAAGTCCACTACACCAATGTTTGGAATTAATTAGCGTATTGTTTAATTGGCATCTCTTGTTATCTGTTTGTTTGGATTATTATTTATTCAATAGTTGTGTACGTGATTATACCTATCGAGGTGGACGCCGACCTGTGTTGTTTCCTAATTAATGCTGGTATCGACTGTCATAGATACTGTGTTTACATTTACAACTATATTTTTTTATAAACATTCCGTAGGTAATCGTTAACATAGGTACTGTTACTATGTAATACACTGATTGCATAGCTTTTTAAATGTTATCGTAGCGCTTAATTAATTTTCTTAGATAACTATAATTAAATCGAACGATTTTCAACATTGTAGCATGGTTGCTCGCGCAATTCACTACCCATTTTCATCTTATTATTTCAAATACACTTACTATCTCTCCTATTTACAAAAATCGCAATGAGGGCCATATTAGTCGGAACGGAAATAGAACAGGGCCCTTGTTACGGCCCTGTAGAGCGAGGCCGTGCGGCCCGCCAGTTGATCACACCTGTCCGTCACTATTAATACACATTGTGTGCTACAGATTGAATTAGGCGTCCATTGTCGAGTAACCCGTGTATGTATCGCACGGACTATTGGTTTTGAATATTGATTAGCCAATTTAGATCCTATTGCTATCGGCGTTGCGGTCGCGAGGGCTCGGGTTTTTGTTGGTACACTGTACATTAACGTTAATGACTTACTTACTTGGAAACTGACTCGGTTGAGTAGCGTATCACTATTAGGTTACATTGTGGTTAATTGATTATGCTATTCTATGGTTGAATCAGTCAATTATAATTTATCTTTAGTCACAAATAGTCGCAGTTGTTAGTAATTAATAAGTTAGAGCGAATACGCTGTTTCTAAGCAGACTTACTACACCGATCATTGCTACCCTTCAAGGGCCCTATTTTGAAACCGCTCACATCCACTCGAGCGCTCGCGTGCAATAGCTGTCTCTTTCACACTCGTGGTAAGTTGCTAGAGATAGAAAAGACAAGCATTAGAAGCCGGGCGCTCGCATGAATGCGAACGGTTTCAAAAATAGGGCTGTCATTATTTATGCCCAGTATGTAGTAAAAAAATTAAATCAAACTGAAATGATAATATTTGCTTTCAGCCGAACCCACGTAATTACGATATTAATGAAATTTAATTAATGCCGCTGTTATTGCTAATGGACAGGATTCGGTGACACTAGAAAATGCATGACACAAAAGTTTGCGGTATATCTAGTAATAAATAACAATATGGAGGTAAAGCTGCAAATATACAGCTATCAAATGTAGACTTACCTTCTACCTATTGCCCGCGACTTTGTCCGCGTAAAGTTCAGTTATTTTTAGATACAAAAAGCAGCCCTCCCCCAAGTTTCCAACTGTCCTTACTAATTTCAATCCAAACCCGGTTTAGGTGTGAAATTGTAACAGACGACAGTTACCAACTTTCGTATTTACAAGTGGACCAGTGGGACTTCGTTTGCGGGGCGTGCTATACTACCCTACACTACACTCCCCTACCCTATATTACCCTACCTCTTCCCCTGCCCAACAACTACCCTACTCCTGCCCTACAACTACACTACACGTACTTTACCCCTATCTACCCTATTATTTCTTTCTTATAAGCCTTCCTCTTGAATCGCTCTATCTATTGCTGAAAACCGCATTAAAATGTGTCTCGATCTGTCTGTCTGTCTAAAAGATCTAAGCGTACATAGATACAGACGGCGGGAAGCGACTTTGTCTTATACTATGTGAAGATAACATTAGTTTGGATTTCATGGCTTTAAATCTAAGATGACATACTACGCCTTCACTTCTACTAAATATTCTACCCAGGTCTTTTAGCATTAATATTCTATGATCCAGGTGAACCGTTACCAACACACGCCCTACCGGATTCCCACCAATCGCCGCCGAGTTTGCTATTCGGCCAATATTTGCTTCCAATATTAAAGAGCAGGCCATGCGCAAGAGTGTTTGACCAGCTGTCTGTCTGTATGTTTGTTCTGCCACAGTGTTTGTACTTGTAATTTTTCGGTAGATTAATTACCGTCCGTCGGAGCAAACATTGGGTTAATTTATGCGTTCTATTGAATAGACTATCTATCCATATTATAGTCTATGTAGTATGTATATGTATGTATGACTATAGTCATTGTAGATTATTGGTATTGTACTAGTAAATGTTAATGTTGCGTGTCTGTTGTTACAGGTGAGTCTACCATGGTCACATCTGGAGAGCCGTCATTTTATTTTTATAAGGTAACGTAACTAAGTATACGAATAAATTGGTATAAAGGTCCTTAAAATTAACAACACACTGTGTATTCAGTTACGAAACAACACTTTTCTTTCTGATATTTTTGATATAAATTGCCCAAGAATATATTCATATTTTCGTAACAGATTATCGAACAAGAATATTTAAACCACAAACTTCACTGTTTTTCGTAACTAGCTACGAAATATCAGTTTTTCATGTTTTCGTAACTGTTAATCAAATAAGAATATTGAATCCATACACAAAAAAAAATATGATGTAAGTTTGACGTGCGTATTACGTCACCGATTTCGATACGCTCTTCTAAACACAAAAAACAGCTTTGTTTCATTCAAATCGAGTAAAATATGTCGGAGGTATTCTACCATTTCATATAGCTGTACATACTAAGGACTGTAGTTCTATAACACCTGTAATCACGATACCCGCGCCCCATCGCATACTTACCCGAGCACCAAGAGGCCATCGAAGCACCAAAGCTCTCGAGCGAGCTTCCAGTTTCAAAGCTCGTCGGCGGGTTCTTGCTAAGTGGATTAATTATGCGGATCATCTTCGGCCAAAATTGGCCTAACAACCGTATTGCGTTACAGCGAGAGACCCGAGCCAGGCGATGCCACAACTACACTAGAATAGGAAGGTAGTGATTATTAACGAGTAAATTTTAATGAGAGAGCCTCGGTAGCCGAGTAGGGTATCCGACTCGTAAGCCAGAGGTACCGGGTTCAAACCCCGCTGCGGCCATATACCAATGACTCTTTTCTGAGTTATGTACATTATTTGAACACTAACCGATGCTCCTACGGTGAGGGAAAACATCGTGATTAAAACTTATGATGTTGATAAGCCATACAAAAAAGATTATTGTAGCGCCACATTAGAGACGAGAGATGTGAGATGTGACGTACTTGATGCATGGGACATCTGCTCATATGACATTGTAAATCGTCTTATGTGACGTCGCTGATGTGACTAAATCCTCCGGTGTGCGTTAGAGCGCGTGTGTGGCGTGTAATGATGGGATCTGACGCCTCACGCATCATTTGGCCTGCAGACATACATATACACAGACGGGCCCGTATGCACGTCTATGTCGTCATTTGCGTCACATCACGTGGTGTGAGTCTATATGTCGCAGCCGGATGGTTAAATTAGCCGGTTAATTAAATGGCTTGCCTTTTAAGCAATTATTTAATTGAATATTTGACAAATTAATTAACTTTGAAAGTTACGTGATTGTGATTAAGTTAGCATTGTGACAATATTTGGAGGAACTTCCTAAACTTGGGTCAATTTCGTTAATTAAACATTACTTAATTCTTGAAATTGGCAAATTTTCAATTAAATAATAACATAAGAAGCTAGCCGTTTAATGAACTGGCTAATTTAACCATCCGGCTGCGACATATATAACGTCGTGTAACATCACTTCACATCACTCTAAGATGGCGGCACTTTTACAGTTAATTACGGTAAATATTCACTACCACGACGCTCTACTAAGCTAAACTGCACCATGTTCCGCCGAGTAGTGTAATAAACATTTTATAAGACAACATGGGTAATACCCGACTTTACTGAGTAACTAGTTACCAATAATATGTGTATTTTGAATCTACTATGCACAAAACACCCGTCATTCTCCACGTCCAGTGGAACGGCGCGGCCAACATTTCCTAACACTAATTATACCGCGTTAAATTTAGAAGGTATTTAGTTAAGCATTTTAATTAGACCAAATTAGTAGCGATTCTAGCGATTCCGGCGAATCGATCGGATCAAATGGAAACGGTCAGCATACCGGGCGATATCTCATTGATTTAATCAAATGATCCAATAGCGAATGCTAATCGCGTTTGTGTGTAATTGAGTGGTCGGTACAATGTTTTCGTTAAATTTGGCATGCCTCTGCTGACGGATGTCTGGTTGGGTGACGGCGTTTGAGAGGCTCTGTGGTGGACCTGCAAGAAGACCTTTCAGATCCGAGCCGTGATGATTATTGCTAGAGATATAACTGAAGGATCTGATATAAACTTGGGTTTTGATAGGCAAATTCATGTATTTTTGTTGATGTTTTACTTTATATCTTATGTTGTCACAATTTTTTCCAACAAATAGTTTTGTCATAGTTTTGTCCGTTACTTACTCCACTTCGACTTTAAAAACTTTAGCTATGTACCTTCAGTTATTGTAATTATCTAATGTAACTAAAGCTCTGAGCAAAAGCAATCAGCTGATCCTATAACCAGTCAGTAAGGTCGGAAACATTTCTTGAGAAAATCTATCTACAATCGTCGCAAGATGTAATAAAATCCTACCTACATTTTCTTCTTCATCCTCACGTTCACATCACCTCTGGTGTCGCAGTGGTCGTAGCAGTAAAGAATAGCTTTGTTTGAAGTTACTGCTATTACAATGTGGTTACTAGTAGTCCCTACCAATCCCTGTGCGTACCGTACCATGCGGGCACCTGATCAATATTGAGTGCAGCGGCGGACTAATTGGGCACAGCGGTCAGTTTCGACTAATCGCGCCCTAATGTAATGCGATAGTGTGCGCTGGGGCTAACCTGACGCTTATTGATTGCTGATTGTTTATTGAAACTGCGATCTGAAAGCGGTCGCTTGGTCGTGCACTGGTTGCGGTGTGTAGGTAGCCGTTTCAAATGTTTGTTGTCTAAATGTTAGTGAAATAGGTGTTAGGGCAGTACGAGATTCTCACGCTAAAGTCCTGTAGTAGACTAAAGCAGGACTTGACGCGGAGTCTCAGGTATACGAAGATGTTTAGATAAATAAAACGTTTACTACAGCAGAGCCACGGTAATATGAGCCCCCTCGCGCTCATACCTAAGTATGTGACGTGAAGCTCTACTAGAGTTTTGACACAATTCCCCACACGACAGGAGGTTGAACAAGGCTGTGAAAACGCTGCTGTAAATTCTTTACTCATATCAAAAAGTAACATCTTCACATCATATTTGAATCCGGTGGTTCAATACAACTCTTTAACAACCAATCGTTCGACATCGTCCCATTGCAACGTCATTCGTCATCATTAAGAGAGCACGGCTGCACCAATGACACGGGCACTTAATTAGGGCGTCACTACGTCACGCACTTAGCTCATTAATGCGCCAGAACTGAGCCAGCGGCGCGAGTCTAATGCCGTCATTACCAGTGCTTAGTCGCCCATCTTACCTGCAGTGACGAGATGTCCTTTATAGGGTGTATAAAGGAGCTTTATAGGAGCTAGCAGTTTCCTAGAGCAACAGTAACGTTCCTAGAACTTGTGCAAGTTACCATTAGGGATACGTTCTTGCAATGCCAATACGTGTCCTATACAGGGTGTAAAAAGACCGCTAGCATTAATTGAAACCTCATATTCTACCCACGAAACTGAACTGACTCATAGTTTAGGCAGAAATCGAGATTCTTTAAAAAAAAGTTTGTAGTTTTGTACTAAAAAATATCAAGTATCGATACAGCACAATAAATTTAGACACTCAAAGTTCAAATTTAAGTTGAAATAAACGCACTTTAAGTAAAAGCACGCAATGTAAAGCGTGCAGGCTGGCCGGCCGCGCAGGGCCAGTGGTCACGGTGGGCGAGTGAGAGGCGTGCGCCAGACGATGTACATTGCGCGTCGCAATTAATTATTTATTTTAGGTAGCGATATTATGAAGTCACTTCCGCGGGTATGTTTCTTGGGGAAAGTTGTTCAGTTTCATGGGTAGAACATGGGGTTTCAATTAATGCTAGCGGTCTTTTTACACCCTGTATAGAAGGCTACTTAGACTTCTCATCGTGTATGAGAAATCGCTGGAAGCGGCAAAATAGTGTTGTAGTAATGCGCATGCGCATTTACTAGAGAGGCTCGTACTGTTGTTTTAGACTTTTTGGCGAGGCAGGTAATTTTCTTGAAAAGTCGATTTAGAAGAACATTATGTTTGTTCCAAATTCTTGGTGGGTCAATTTCGAGGGACGTCATTTTCTGGTTTAGTCAACTTTTTATATTGCAACAGCTTTTTCAAGTTCTTTTTCTAAACCGATTCCTATGCATTCGTACCTACTGAATTCATGTAATAGTACAATAAAGTTATGTTATCAAAATGCATTTCTTTATATAGAACATTGTATGCGAGACTTGCCGATACAATTGTGCAATACTCACGTCACAAACTCCGAATGCCACTCACAATGGAAGATTAACACGTCATTACTAAAGTCAACATGCAGTTTGATCGATCACGCCTTTGTCAACTCGCATAGAAATATTGAATTATTCAATTCATTTCGGGCGGCGTTACAATGGCGAATTAATATTATTACGGTCACAATACACCGTCAATAAGTCTTCGAAACCGAGGGGAGAGGGGAGCAATTTAGCAGCAATTTTAATAATAAGTCCCTGGTATTTCTATTATAGGCCACGATCAGGTGGGCCCGCGCTCGAGGGGTTTAATAACTTGCGATTAGCCTATTGGAATCGCTGTGAATGTTTGCTATTTTTTCACCATACTATATTGCGTCTACGCGCCCCGTTTAAGTGGGGCGGAAATTAAAAATAGTTTGTTTGACGACGTGGAGGGGGAATTTTGAAATTGAGCGGCGGGGTGGACACGAGTGGCGAATATTACAAATGTTGCGGCGCATTGGGATTGTAACCCAGAGAGCAAACTGTTGCGGCACTCATAACGCATCTAAAAGTAGAAGAATAGGACTGAAAGCAATAATTCCAACTCTCCTCTCTACATGAAATAGAGATTGGGCAATGAAAGTATCAGCCATTGGGAGAGAAATTAAGAGAGCTTTATTGCAGAAACGTAATGTGAACTTAAGTGGTCCAAATTTTTTTTCACTAAAATCATGTAAAGCTGCATTTGTAAATAGCTTTTCGCGCATACTTACATAACTCACAACTATCCAAACTTAAGGGCAAGTAATCTTTCCAAACTGACTGACATTAAATCTCTACTGCCTCAACCACAAAACTGTCGCGCGGGTGTCGCGAAAAAGCTGGCATTAATCTGGCACGCAGATAACCGTTCAAATTACCGTGTGTAACATCCAATCCACTTTATGAAATAGTTGCCGGCGGCAATGAGGTTTTTTAATTAAAACTGATAACGCGTAAAGTGCAGTGTGTAGCCCCTTCATGGATGGGGTGTTTTTTAATTATTAAAATTTCTACGCCGCCGCCGGCGCGGTCGCCGCCATAGTAAGTACTTTGATGCGGCCCTGTATCGACATATTAGAGTTTCAAAACTGAGCTGTGTGTAGATACACGTCACTCGAACGAATTAATTAAATTCGTGGACCTGGCTGTTGGTTTATAGGTATACCAATTTTTAGGGGTTCCGTATCCGAAGGGTAAAATAGGAAGTCTATTACTAAGCCTCTGCTGTCTGTCCGTCTCTGTCTTTGGAACTGTGACAGTCAGGTACTTGAAATTTTCACAGAATATATTGTGTTTCTCTATGGCCGCTATAACAACAAATAATAACAATGAAAATTAAGACGGATTACAAGAAACATGCTTTTTTTCGCCGTTTTGTAGATAATTTTTATAATTTCTCTATCGTAATAACGACAATAAATATAAACACTAAACTTTGTATGAACTCGTGCGAACTTGGCCGGTTTTACGAAAAGAAATGAGCATATAGTCAACTAATTCTAGTCATGTAATGAGCTATTTAGTGCATGACTTATAAATCTCAAAAAGTTTTTTAAGTAAAAACTTAAAAGCACACCCAAAAGAAATAGTGCTATATCACAAAAACATTTAGCTGAATCACTTCGTTTAATTATCTTATACATAATAACTAACTTATTATTAATACGTTTGGATTTCACTGGTTGGATACGAAGTATCAAGGGGCACAGTAGTGCTCCACACCAAGTCGAGCAGCCAAGCACAGCCGTACATCCTTTTCTCCAAACTACTGAACGTATTATCGAACTATATGTTTGGGAGGGATTGAAGAAACTGCCTGAATGTTAATATAACATTCAGGCAGCATTGTCTGCGTAATTATTATTTATTCGTAAGGCATTTTAAGTCTACGTAATATAGACACTATATTCCAAATTACAAGTTTCTACCTTTAACGGTTTTTGAAATATCGTTTATCGAAGTTTTAATATTTCGTCACTCACTCACCCACTGACTCATGAAACATCAAAAAGATAGACCACTTCCAGATGACTAAGAAGGTTGAAATTGGGAATGGAGATATATAATTGAGAGTTTATAAAGGGGAAAAAATTCACACACAAATTCCCCCACCTACAGTAATAAGAACTAAGTTGTGGCGATGTTCAGGCATAACATACAGCGTATTTTCAAGACAATTTACTCAGTATGTTTAAAAGAGACTACGTTGCAATTTGCAGAATATTTAAAAAAAGAAAGTACTGTCAAGGTTTGGCTCCACCTTAGATCTCATTTTTTTACGGCACAGTCACGCAACTTGGCGAATTTTCACAAAAAAATGTTTTTGATGGGATTCATTATTTTGACATGAAGCTTGTTATTAAATTCCCATAAAACAAATAATGCCGTTGGAACACTCTTATTACAGCCGACGTATGTAGGTTCGCAGAAAGAACTCGCGATATCAGAAATTTAATTAATCCCGGTTCTCGCAGTTCCCGGGAAGGAATTCAGATTAAAACAATAACAATGCAATTACGGGTGACCCCTCGCGCCGCCTTCCTCGCAACTCCGTGCACTCGGCGCGAACGCGAATGTAGCGATGCACGGATCGACTACACTTCGATTTTATATATTAACTAGTGGAGCTTGCGCGACTTCGTTCGCGTACACCTTCTCTGCCCCTACCTTCCCTTCTTTCTTGCTAATAAACGTTCTTCCTGAATCACTCTATATATGGTTGAAAACAGCATTAAATCCGTTGCGTAGTTTAAAAGATCTAAGCGTACATAATTATATATATAGATATATAGGGACAGGCGGCGGAAAGCGACTTTGTTTTATACTATGTATAATAATTTGTAACGGCAAAATAAATACTACCAAAACCCTTCTTTACATGTATCGTATAACTAAAGCGCGCAATCTTAAAAAAAGAACAGCTAGAGCTATTGTAGACCAAAAAATGTGCAGCAGCGATTTCAGTTGAGCATTGCCATCTTTAAAGCAATTCCGTACGAGCTGATTCTGATGCAGCGTCATCTAAAAGTGGGTACTTAAAGTTTTAAAGAGTTTTGATATGACAGCGCACACGCATCTACAAGTATAGGCACAGTACAGTACTGATAGTTGGGAACAATTTACGCCGACACTAATGTTGTGTAACCTCTTATGTATCAGAAAATCAGTTATTTTATATGTTACTTAATCTATTGGTGTACCTTATAAAATAAAATATACGCTATCCAGTCCTTGCCCTACTACCGTTGCGCTGGCTGGCCCCTCCAGCGCCCCCGTTCTGCGTGAAAATAATAACGGAATGTTTTAATTTCGCTGCGAGTGACGGGTCACGTGGCCGCGGACTGTCATCGCCAGTGGCGGGACAATTAGCCCGGCTCATGTGATTATGAGCCAGTGGAATAGATACGAGGGGGTTTTGCATTCATGGGAAGCGCTTCACTTGTCTGCGATTTGTGTGTTGTTGCCTGTGATGATACCGGCACTATATGATTGTTTATGAATATGATAGCGATTTTTTTTGTTTTTTTTACATGGCATGGGGTTTTTTATAAAGCATGTGTAACGCAGCTCTAACCTCTTGATGTATTATGCAAAAAGGCAGATAGCTACAATATCTTAGAAGTTCGTTACGAAAAGAGTCTTCTACGGGAAGGATAATAAAGACTGCAACAGAAAAGTTCAGATGATATTAAAGTTAGTAAGTAAAAACTCTTTAGTTCACATACATTATAGAATAATATACGAGAATCAGCCTAATATACATGCGCGATAAGACGGTTAGGCTACGTTCTGATTTTTTAAATATTTAGCAGGCTATAACGGGATGGATTATTTATGGATAATTGCTTGAAACATCTATTCATAACTCATATTCGCAAATCCATATTTTGCATCATATCATGCGCGCACGCACACGACAGCGCCGTTAGTGCCATCCGAGACACAATGGGCGGCCCCGGCCGTCTCACCGTCACTACTGTTCGCATGACAGCTCAAGTAATGTCTACTAACATTGTCTGCATGATTTAAACAGCCCTCTGGCCATGAATGAACTGGAAACTATGGGGAAACCCCGTCGCTTGCAATTGTCTTCCAGTGCACATGTCTGTTGCTTGTAATACACCACGATGGTATCGTTCTTATTGCGCGGTATGGTTGGGACAGATGAATGAATTTTCATTCATTTAAATTCATTTTGTTTTTGGAAAATATTATATCCCGGAAGAGTTTGTAGTTATGAAACTTTAGAGCTGTGAAACGAATTGGTTTACTTCATATTTTGTAAGGATGTTTACTTTCTATTCTTGTAAGTTATCTAGTACCCTTAGGTACATCAATATGAGTAGGTAGGTATTGTTAGATAGGAAATCGAGGGCATGTGGATCATGGCTAGTGGACGCTTGGAATTACGTTTTATGTGTAGCCGAAATAAAATGCAGTTATTGTTAAAATATACATTAAATTTTTTACTTACTAATAAACAACTCTTTTGTAATACAGGTTATGGCTCAGCAATTATAACATTTCCAAAATAATTTAATGTAACCCTACTATTTTCTATAACGTTTCGTAATTAAACGAAAATCCAATATGGCGGCGATATATTTCCACTCATAAGGTGATTTAATCCGCGAACTGGCAATTTCTGTGACTTACGATTCAATTGAAAGCCAGAAATGTGCGCACGCGCGGAAAATTAAATGCGATTGTTGCAAGTGCGAGTTAATTTGTGACTGGCAACCCTGATACAATAAGCGTATGAAGTCTGAGTGGCAACCCTAATGTAATAGTGCCGGGATTACGCGTGGGATCAGAATATGCTTTAGGATATAATGTTATTGATCTCGTTTTTATTGAGTCGCGAACATGTTCGAAATTAGGGGGATTTTCTATTATTCATCTAGGCGTCAGGCCTGCCCGGCTATGCTCTCATGCGTGATTGCCCGGATTTACGTACTTGAATTACTAAATTAACGTAGTCAAATTATATATCTATGCTTACATTATATCCCACGAGAATCACCCAAAATAAAAATACATGCACGATCCCGATTCGTCACAATTATAAGAAGATTAAAGAACTTGTGTTCTGCAGCTAATGGTAGCCACGTACAGGCGGGAAGAGTTATACAAATACATGAGGTCCAATTAAAATTAATTAGCTTCCGAACACACCGCAAAACGAAACAAGGAATCACAAGATATGCCATTACGGCTCTTGGCAGCGCTCGCGACGGTCAAAAATATGTTCTATTCCATCTTCCATAGCAACGTAATTCGTCTAAACCGCGTAACCATAATTTGGATGTTATCGACGCGTTTTTGTTTACACAAAATTGTTTTTACTTAATTTAATTGCATTACACGGATCTTACATTAGCAAACGCTTTTTTGGTACCTTTTTGGTGGTTGTGTTTGATTATGTTTTCTGTTTTAGTACGTTCGGTTTTAATTGGCGTGTCTTGTCACGGCAATAGTTCGGAGACTAATTAGGTATTCATGTTCCTTCTCGCCCTTTTCAAATAGACTGTTCCACCTTATGTAGGATGTATTGATTGGATTAGATTTTCTGGAAACTGCTTCGATTGCAGACGGAGTTACAGTACCTAGCTATTTCCCCCTCAGTTTGTACCCATCGAGAAACTACTTTACGTAGTAAGTAGTTTTTACCCGGGGGCTTTGAGAGCTTAAGAAGAAGTTGTCTCAGAATAAATAGTGAGATAAAGCAGTGTCTTCCGTTATGGGCTGCATATTCGATCAGTAGTTATGTAGAGCCCTGAGTGATGCGAGGGGTTCAAGCCGCCCAAGACTTAGACAGCTTTATTCCAGAGGTGAATTCTCTACTTTTCACACCATCACGATATTTTCATGACAACGTAAAAATAAAATTTGAGAATGATTTAGAACCATTAAAATTATACATAATATCACGAATAGAACACGAAACACTTATTTTAACTCACTTTTTCCATTTGAGAAGTCCAGTTGAGAAGAGAAGTCTAGGGATTTGCAACCATACAGCCTAGCTAGTCTTTAGTTACAGTTTTTGTATTTGCGCCTGCATCTTTTTTTATTTTGAGAAAAAAAACTCTCTTTTCAATTCATTTGCTTACAGTTTTCATACTATGATATTTCAAATCACATTATTTCCTTTGGGAGTTCTTTACAACATTACCTCCCTGTTTGCCATGCAATGCCATGTTTTACGTTAGCATTTCATGACATATAATTGGACATTGTCGTGCAGGAGGTGTCAAAATATATATAGCAGTTCGATAGTTCGATCTAGCTTGTACTTTTGCCACTGTACCTAAGATATTTGTACATTTATTCAACATCTGTAAATAAAAGAAGTTTGGGCCTATTCTACTCTACCGTACACACTAACTAAAAATATTTTTCTATTAAACTAGCTCTGTAAAACGTAATTATTAAACATCGTTAGGTAAATTTACTTTTTTATTTGAGCGAAATAATCATCATAATCATCTTAGCCGCAAAATGTCATCTCGACTTCGTGCCTCTTGCACCTTTTTAAGAAAATCATATATGTAATCAAATGTTTTGCATAAATGTTACAAGTAAAACCAGTCTTGACGGCTCCTAAAATTAAATCTGAGCTATTTCGGTTGTCATTTATCACGGGACGTTAATCATACGGATTGCCAAAATAACTTGTTCGTAGTCAACGAAATGATTTATAATCACAGGCTACCATTAGAACTATAATCGTTAGTTCTGTATTTTTCTGTGCTTGGCGTGCGTAACAATGCTTAGTTGTAACTGGGCTCAGTCACATACATTTTAGTAGCGGAATACACAATACGGGGCATCGGTGGCCGAGCGTTTAGGGTATACGACTCGTAAACGAGAGGTACCGGGTTCGAATCCCGCTGAGGCCAGGTAACAGTGACTCTTTTCTTATTCTTAAATACTAACCGATGCTCTTACGGCGAAGGAAAACATCGTGATGGACCTGCACATTCAGGCGACTGAATGTGTAACCATGATCCAATCTGGTCAGGTTCCCCTGGTAGCAGGGTCACGGATGGTCGCTCCACTGAAATTACCTGATCTTCCAAATTCTCAATCATAGTCACGGCGGAACCCGGGCCCTCGTGTGCGAAAGCACAACCGGGAAATTAACGCTAAGATATTTTTTTTTATCAGACAAAGTAAAGTTGTACATAATAACAATCAGGACTGGATCACATTTAACAGCACAAACAAAATTATTAAAATTAATATACCTACAGGACGACTTTAATAAAACAGAACGTGTTATTTAAATAATAGTGCAAATTTGTGGTATATAAAAATTAATTGGTATTTTTTATTTATTAATTTGTTGCTTGCTTAATTTGCTTTTGTAGTAAATTTTTCTTTATCGTCTACTTAAGCAAACACGAGATATATTGGTATGCTATTAAATAACTAAACCTGTTCTAATATACTTCCATCATTAGTCAAGTAATCATCTAGCATAATGTTTTTACAGTAGGCTAGATTTGCATATCGCGCTATCATTTGATCTAGGAACTACAAACTAATATGATAATGAGATGCTTTACTGTACGTCGCTACTCGCTACTATAAAGAGTTACTCGGACTAGCCCTATTTGCTAATTACTTAGTACTTAGTCATGTTAGACAATTTTATTATCCCCTATTTATTGCACTCTATGGCATTAGTTGTAACTATGGGTAGATCATTTTACTCATCATCGCCGTTGTAAAACAAAGTGTTTCCTGGTAGAACTTGCTTTCGACAGCACAGCGACTTCGTCCACAATTCCACGCAGTGTCGAAAGTAGACGCCCTAGATGATACACCTCATGCCTGTAATTATGCATATCCTTCAAACCACACAACAATGTAATGTTGCATAGAAATAAACAAAGGGGTACGCATCAAGGCAGATTCCCCAGGCTTGACAGAGTCTACCGATAACGGTAACCTCGCAGTGCTACCACAAGAAGTCATCACCGACACCATAAAACAGGTGTAGCTGTTAGTGTCGAGTATGAAAAATCCCGGCAATTCAATTAGCGGGAAAGCGTGCGGGGCGCGGGCGGGCGGGGCCTAATAAACGTAATATAAATAATCTGCGGCGATAAATCTGCAGCGCTTTATGGCGGAGTGGGTTGTCACTCCGCCTAATTAGCACTAGTGCTGCTGTGACCTGGGCGGTGCGAGGACAGCGGTTGTGGCGCTGGAATGCTGCATGAAGAGCTACGCTCGTACAAGGTTAGTGCATCACTGGTATTAGGTTTGTATGCGCTCCCGGGCCCTCGCGACTTGTACCAAGTGTAGCGGGTGGTTTAGCGGATTGAAAACGCTATTGGACGGTAGTATACACTTTCACATTATAAATGAAATAATTATAAAATAAATATACTTTATCTACACTCATAGCGTAATGTTCCAATTACATATTCGAAAACAGTCGTTTAAGGGTACACTTTTTTCATGTCAGACTATACTATTTTAAAAAATTACTTTTCGATACTGCATTTCCCATACTATTTTCATTACAGCTGTATCGTAAAATAACTTTTTAATCATTATGTAACACTTTTTTTTTTTTTGTCGTACACGGCGTAATGTAGGTTGAATACTTATATGTCTTTAACAAATTCAAATTCAAAATTTAAATTTTCCTGTTTATATTCTGTGTAATTATTTTCCCGCTAAACAGAATATTATTTGTAATTGTTGTAACGTGTGTTTGTTAACCTTATTTTAAGCAAATAAATTGATAAATGTGAAAATAGTTAAGTGAATTTCCCGCCGCTTGATATCCTTGACGCGTAGATACAACAGAACTGACTCGCAGCTTACTTCCAGCTAAGTTGAGAAAATTATTGGTACGATATTTTAACATAAAAATATGAGTGTAGATAAAGTAGTGTATGCAACTGCATATAATTAGGTATTAAAACACTCGTGTCAAACTATTATCATACTCGGCTACGCCTCGTATGATAAACAGACACTGATGTTTTAATACCCCCTTTTATATGACAGTTGCATAAACTACTATTCTCATTTTACTAGATAAGTAAATATGACCATTTATAATTTGTTAAAGTATTAACTACATATTTCAAAATTTTCTTAGTTTTTATTCCATGCACTAGGTTGCGTAACGAACACTTTAAACACTTTTTAACTCAATTTTTAAGTTTTTTAAATCGATTTAGTAGTTTTTGATTTTTGATAAAATCAGTCTACAAACAAAAAATCTTTTCACATCAAATCTCTTCTCGTTATACAGACATGTGTTACATTTAGCTCCATCCAACACCGAAAAAGCGCTGAAGCGGCCGCGCTCCGCTCGCACTCGTCAAAGCACTCTTCATCAACTTAGTTAATTATTATTATGAGCACATATCAGCTTTATTATAATTACTCATTTTAATGTCCCCGCGCCTACCAGCATGCGATGCCATCGCTACCTGACAATGTAATGTGGCTAATGAACAGGGCTTCTAATTACAGACCACCAATTAACGAGTTGCGTTTTTTTTATACACGGCAATTACACACGAGATGCTTGCGAATTATAAAGGCTGGAAAATGCATTGAGGGAAAAAGGCGGGAAATGTCCTAAAAGCTCATGTGGATATTGACGATTTTGCAAAAGAATTATTTTGGATTGATTGAGAAACCGATTTCAATAGATTTATAAAATATTGCCGTCAATATGACGGTTGTGCTCTAGTCCCAAGTCCGCCTTGACTATGATTCAGTATTTTGGCAGATCAGCGGGGCTATTGGCTAACTCAGTTGACAACTGTATTTGACACTAGATAATTCTACACCACGTCATCTACGTTGAAAACTGGCAATAGCGTCTACCAAATTAGAGTAGTGTCAGATTTTTTTATGTCAAATTCAGTTGTCCACTGACATAGCCGATAGGCCCTCAGGTACCTATAATTATAGTAGAGCAACTGACATGTGCCACTACCTACTAAATTTCATTCAAATTCGTTCATTCGTTTAGGCATGAAAAGGTAACAAACACACACACACACACACACATTTTCTCATTAATATTTGGAATACGTAAACTTGGTCAGGGGTTTACTGACGTTTTCCAATCGGTTAGGTTATTTAAAACGTTTTAAAAGATATAAGATATGGGTAGTATGAAGGGGACAAGGTATATGTATTTCGCGGAATCCGCTCCATAACCAAACAGCGAATAGTGATAATTCGGCGCGGCTACCCGCGAGTCCCGCGCAGGTCCCGATATCACTCGCACGCACAATTACCTCCGTAATTTAATTAGTTTGGAGTGATCATTTCGTTAATAGAGGCGATGTTCCGAGTGGCCGATATTTGGCATCGCTCGCGGCGTTGTCAATTTTAATTAAAACCCCCATAATGGCGGCTCGAAATGTTGGAATTCTTCGTTAATTAGTCCCGGGGGCTTCTAATAATTCTGTATTGATTAAATTGTTAACTGTCTATTAGGAGTTAATAAGCCGGATATGTTGGTATTCGGTGACGCGTGCCAGCGCAGGGCAGGCTCGTCGAGTGCCTTGCCGCGATCGTGTTTGTTTCACACCTACATCTATGTATCTCAATTATATAACTAAGGAAGGGGTATCTAACTGAATAACTGGTGTATCGACGCCTCAAGCCACTGAACATATCACTCATCAAACCTTAAAGTGCATGTGCAATGAGGCAGTTCCTAAGTAAGGATTTCGAGCGAAGAATTTATTTAACAAAACGTTTGAGCAATATCTTCTTACTCTATAATAATAGTAAAACAGGCAATGCATTTTAATTAAGTCAGCTGTTCCATCGGCAGAGCAATACTTTGCTTATTTATACGCAAAGTAATTACACAATTAATTTTGTAGATAAATCGTTTACCAGTAATCCAAAAATGAAGGAATTTAATTTCACCCACCCAAAGGGTAGATATACAATTTTGCCGGTCCTTTTCATTAAGCTGCAGCCAATTATGTATGTCATGTTTCTTTTTAAAATTACGTAGTGCATTTAGGTTATACTTCCTGAATGCTGATATTAGTTAGGCTTAATATAGGCTGCTAAAATATTTCTGGACAGGCTAATTGTGTATTTGCATGAGCCACATCACATGTATCAACATAATAGCATCAAGATCGATTGAGTTAAAAATACGAAGTGAAATAAAAGTCTGAAGTTGACAGTAGGAGTAAATTGTAGGGCTATTACGGGCCGGGCTACATTGCCCAGTGTTTATAATACAAGCCAGCCTTTTCCTTGTAAGCCAAATGACATGCAATTGTCGAGCCCTTTTCTGAATGTCAGGAAAATTGCCGTTTGTTGCATAACGTCCGCAAACATCGCATTGATAGCCGCCCACCGTACGATGCCATCAACTTGCTTTCTGAATAAACAATGTTCACCGTTGATCGATACGTTTATGAGCATATTAAATCGAAATATATGGTCAAGCGATTGAATTTTTCGCAAAGCAATTTAGCCCACTTTTTGATTATGAATAACGGAGTTTTAATCTAAACTTTAATGTGTTTTCAGGTAATTTTGTGGCGCAAGCTGGGTTGAGTCTACAATTTGGGCCGGCCTACTCAAGTTGCCTTAAATGTGAGTTTTTTAATTGGATACGTGACGTCCGTTTTCCGTTACTCATTCCAAGAAGGCTGTGTTTCAGCATAGAATGGCTTCGACTCTCGAATTTCATACCAGAAAACAATAACTCTGTGCGTCAGCAAATATGTAGTAGGTATTAATAGCTTCTGTTACGATTTCAACACGATATTTGATGATAATACCAACAAGAGTTTTCTATACTGACGGTAAGCAGTTACCTCCTATGGACGTTGGCAATACCAGGGGTATCATTATAGTGATGATCGCGTTTCGCAATTTAAGTACTTACTTATTTTCTTGGGGATTTGACTACATTCAATATAAATGATAAAACGAAGTTATCATTAAACAGCTTCAAGTAGAACCAGCATTCCTAATATTATAATTTTCTAATCAAATAAAATGTCAAAAGGCGTACATTTGACGCATTTGTACAATGACGTCACAGTTTAAAGTATCATACAAACTCGCGGATGTTCGAAACTTATTTTTTAAACTATGTGACGGTAAAGGGTTAAAAAGACCACAATTTATAACCTGTGTCGTAGAACGTCGTAGTGTATAGTGACTCTTTATCGGCCCCGGCGGCGGGCCCCGGGCGTTCAAAGGAAGCTTCAAGCAAACACTGGCGATAAAACCTGCAAATATTTAAGTTCCCGCCAACATGGGTGCTTTGAACCCTCAATTGACTCTTTAAAATGTTGACTCGTTGTCAGCTCGTAGTTGCACTTCAAAATTAACAGGTGTATCCTATAAAAATGTTTGATTTTACAATGGTAATATTCTGAATCAATATTTCTTAATTAATCTTTTGCTGCTATGGTAAGGTATTTTTTTATCTAAGAAAGTTTGTTGTTGATAACAATAAAAATGCTTTCGAAATTGTCTTACTTGATCTTCGCCAATCTAGAACTTAGCATCAATAAAAGCCCGTTTTTAGGTAGAACGCGTACATAACTTAATTAAAAATAGTTTTTACTATTTAAGTATTTAAGGT
Source organism: Blastobasis lacticolella (assembly GCA_905147135.1). Taxonomy (NCBI): domain Eukaryota; kingdom Metazoa; phylum Arthropoda; class Insecta; order Lepidoptera; family Blastobasidae; genus Blastobasis; species Blastobasis lacticolella. Next base: position 13,730,676 of record LR990050.1, read on the forward strand.
AAGTAGTTCCAGAGAAGCCACCTAAATACATTAAGAACCTACACGGGCCTATCCTATCCTATCCTCTACAATTCTTCACTACCAACCGAGAAATAAAGTCCAGCATCCATATTATACGGCGATTATAGCCGGCTGACAGATCTGGATGTAATTATGTGCGAGAGAGCTCATAGGTCTCGGGTATAAGCACCTCTAGCCGTCAACTGCTTCCCGAAGCGATTAAACGGCGATACCCGAAGCCAATCGCACTGTCCATTGAAAATCGGGCGGTGAAATGGTACCGCGGTGTGCAGCCTGTGCGGTGATCTTGTAACTCTATGGCAGTTGCTCAGTGAAATGTTTCGGTTCCTGGTGTCCAAGGATCTATTATAGAATCTCTCGTCTCGATGCGAACGGTTTTCAATTTAGGTTTTCGGAATGAAAACTTCAATATTTTGGCAACACCGAAAGAGTATGATTCAAAATTAGGAAAACTCAGTATCAGTGCATAATAAAATCGAATTTTTCAAAAACGTAGTACATCTTGGCTTAAAATCTTAAGAGATTAGATCGGGAGGTTCAGAACGGCAATGGATAGAGTACGATAGCTACCACGTGTAAGATGGTACGATTAGGTAAAAAAAACGAAGATAACGATATCGATGAGTTACAAAATTTAGTCGTATGATCATAAAAATAAGATACAACCATTTTTAAATAAATAAATAATAAATAAACATGCTTGGACAAAATCACACAGCGATCTAGCCAAAAAGTAAGCAAAGCTTGTTTTATGAGTGTTAGATAACAGATAAACTACATATATACTTTTATTTTAAAAACATACTTTTTATACTTGCTGCACCCAGAACCGTAACAGAAATTAAAATTAATATTTTCGGTTTCTGCTCGGCCGGGAAACGACCCCGGGACCTCTGCGTGGCAGACTGGCATGTTAACCCACTGAACCACTCCGGTCGTCAAATTATTGTCATTGTCTACAACCACTGTGGTCGACAACGAAAACGGTCCGATTCGTATAAAGGTAGGTAATAGCCCCATAGGTTGCGGCGTAGCTACACTGAGTGGCGTAGCGCACGTTTTCAATTCGCAACCTACGATCCGAACGCGACTTTTAACCTGGCGTATTTTCGAACGCTATTTCACTAGTAGAGCATTATCAAGCTCACTGTTAAGTATAAACGACTTGATGACACATAATGTAACAATTATTATCATTCAATATTCTTAAAAACTCAAAAATTAACAAATTAGTTAGAAGTAAGTACGAATTGTTATCTAAAACTATCGCGCGCATTTTGTTTGAGGTAGATTGGTTTTGGAACAAAATAATTACTAAAAGTAGGTATATCTGTTCCTTTGTCCTCGATCAAACGTGTAACGGCATAGACGTGTTTCTTTCCATAACTCCCTAAGGACTTTACTATCCAGCCAGCGCCTGTCGGGGCATTTATCATGAAACGGACTCTGGTATATTGCGAATAGTATTCTAAACCTAAAACTATCGCTTGCAGGTCCGTTTCGCGCCTAATCCAGCCGGCGCGGCCGCGGCGGGAACGTAGGAAATTGAAAATAAACATTCCGTCTGCGCGCCGGCACGCACTGCCCAAATTGACAATACAACCAATTTGCGGCGTGCGCCGACCACCTTTGTATGGGAATTGAAAAATAATATTACTCTTTTTTCCGTACATTGCACGTGGGCAATCTCGAAAATAAACTATGCTCCTCGATTCTCATTTCGTTTTACAAGTCAATATTTTTGGCGGGAAATTGCGCGTGATGCAGTCCTTTTTGGGGATTTACTTGCTCGAAAACTGTTTATTGAAAATAACCAACACAACAACCGTTTGTGCGACTTGTTTTGGATAAATAAAAGTACCTACGTACCTAGAAATATTTATAAAGCACTAAGTTTGATTTCTTTTCAATCTTCTTGATTATCCTCTTTCCGTTTCTTTCTAAGTAGGTAAGTAGGTACCGAAGATCTTGGGAAATACCCATTCATTTCCCTCAGATAGGTAGGTACAATTTATTTTAAAATAAGAGAAAGAAAAATACCGTTCTGTTTTCAAATGTAGAACCATTGTGAATGACGCAACGTGATACAAAAACGAGTAGGTAACTATCGTGTTCGATAAAGGAAACTGAGATGTTCATTGTGACACTTCAGGGTATATATCGGTTTATAAACAAGTTCCTGTAATGAATGAACCGTGGGATTTATGCCACCACGTATCGACCGATATTTTACATAAAAATAATATCTCTCTTTTATATGCCTACATACTGACACGTTGATTTCTTGGAAGGGAAGTTGTGGTCTCTGCTATCACATTTCCGCAACATTACTATGTAGTAGGTAATTATTTATATATTAATATTTTAGGTCGAAACTGTACCTACATATCTCTTTTAAATGCCTACAAACTGACACATTGATTTCTTGAAAGGGAAGTTGTGGTCTCTGCTATCTGCCACATTTCCGCAACATTGAAAATATTTTAGTTCGAAACTGTACCTACCTATTTAGCACAGTGGGTTAACATCATACTATCTCTATTTTAGTTAAATCATTTTCATCAAGTATCAAGAAGATAAAAAAGCAAATTTCCAATTCTTAATTTATGGAACTATAAATATACATTACACATTAAATTACGGTAATCATATGACCAACAACAAATGTTATAAAACAGACGGCGGCACGGCGTTATCAGCAGCGATGGAGCGCCGCCGATACACACCATTCATTTCATTCATTCAGTTCAAAACACGCGGTCGCATTGTAAACACGCGGCGGCCATCGCCGTTCCGAATTTGAAGTTTGAACAGAGTGCGGCAATTGGAGATTTCGATCAGTGCAGTTTCTTTTTTTATTTGTGGCGCCAAAATACTGGCCATAAGATTATAAGTACTTAGTACCTTACTTGTATTTTTTCATAAATCAAGTTTTGCTGTACAATTAAATTAGAAGTGAAGTGTTTTGTTGAAAATTAATCAACTGATATAGGTAGGTTTTATTTGGTAAGTTTATTTTTATAATTTAAATAACACAATGTGATATTGTAATGTATATGAAGTACTTAGAATATTTTAATACGTAACGTTTATTTATTTATTGAAGGTCGCTTTTTAACATTTACAAGTATTTAGTGAGTTAAATGACGAAATACGAAAATTAACAGAACGCGATTATAAAATTAATCGATTTAGTTATTAAAACAAGTTTAATTATTTTCTACTCAATGATTCTTATAGTAAATTGTTCTTATTATATCTGCTTATAAAATTCTAACATCCTTCATTGTCCGATTTAATAAGGCCAGGTATCATTACACTAATTAAACTGTATGTAGACGTAATTAGCGATTCAACAAATATAATTAGGCATCATAATGAAGCGTTTAGAGTTTAGCATAAATTAATAATTATACCTAAACATAATAGATTGTAATAAAAATGAATAAATGGATTTTTAAATTTAGATTATCGTAGTCGGAGCTGGTATTATTTAAATACTAATTACATTAAATTAGGTTATATTAAATTGGATTAGATTACAGTTATCTCTCCTGGTAGACTGGTAGATAATGCTATTTTAGCTTTAAGTCCGCCAATGTACTGTTTGTGCATGAAGTATAAATAAATAAATAAATAAATTAGGCCCTACAGTGACAACGCACCTGCGGTTCTGCATTTTTGTTGCCTGCAACTTAAATACATGAATCGTAGCTCATTTGTCACTACCTAGCAAAAAAAATCATAAAAGAGAGATTAAACGATATAATCTGTAATTTGTGCTGGTCTTACGACTCTCTTAGGATAGAGCCGAGATACAAGTTTGGACACCACTGGACTAACACCACAATAAATTAAAAAAATTATGAAATAGTATCTAATCACTTTATAGCTAAAGCAATAGCTCTCGTTAATAGTATATTATAGCGGCTGACTTAGCAAACTCCGGAGTTAAATCAGTATCGCCTCACGTCATTTTCGTGTCACCGTAACAAATAATTTGTAACTGATAATTGTATCTTTAATAACACGAAATACTTATTTTATTTAACACCATTTCCATATGCTTATTTGGAGCTGTCTAAGGCCCTGCTACCATACTGCCTTAGGGTGGGTTGTACGATCTTACTTTAACAATAGCAGGTCAGTCAAAGTTCCGGTTAGGCAAAAAATGTGTTGCAGCATTTGTCTTTAGTCTAAAATTTTACGCCTAAGCCAATTCTGCTTCTTTTTTAGTAAAAGAGAGAAATTATGCGAATTTCTAATGTAAAGCCTCTTTACAAAGCGCGTACGCCAAGATTATTTACATATAAATATTCCAAATTCAAATCACTTTACATCCTAGGGAGTTTCATATTATCTTCCTACGGGTAACAATGCTATGCTTTACGTTAACATTACATGATACATAATTGGACGAGGTACGAAAATACTTTTTCACAATATAGCAGTTTAATAGGGTTAAACGTCTATCCTAAGATTAAATAGATCATCATCATTGTCACAGCGGTCCACTTTCCTACTGTTTTTCCTCCATTTCTCCCGGACTACAGAGCATCATCACGTTGTAGGCCGTAAGATATAACTACACATTGGCGATACTGTGGCGTGTTCACAAACCGTGCCGCATAAGTCGGAAGTGTGCCATCTCACCCTACAGATATCTTAGGTATAACTAATAGCACAAAACGAAAGTTGTATTGGCTTGACTATTTTTAGGACCGTACTTTTGAAGGACCGATAAGGACTTTGGACCACTTTTTTCTTAGTCTGTGCGGAGGAAGTCGCAAGCAAAAGCTAGTTCAATTTCCATTTTTGCATTTTGTAATCCATTTCCTTGGCATTTAGTGGCAAATAACGCCATCACTTAGCTAATAAGAGTCGAATAATTATTGGGAAGGCCCTTCTAAATTATAATCAAACGTAATGGACGCCACTCGATGGCCCGCAAATGAATGAATGTATAATTGAATGACTCCCCACAAATAAAAGCAATTTTCTTATAGCCCAGCCCCTGACAAACGTATAATTTAATTAATGGACCGCGTAACTCAGATTAAATAATTGGTATCGGAAGACTGGAGGTAGTAGGCCTTGATCTCGGATTATTCAATTCATATTGAAAAGACTAAAATACTGTATTATCATCATTCATTCTTCTTTCGTTAATATTGTTCTTTAGTATTTCGGTAGAACATAATAAAACATTGTTAAGATTTGATCAGGGAACCACGTTGCATGGAAACGCAAGCTACGATAGGTTATCAAAATAAATTAAAAGAATAATTATAATTGAATGAGTGAATGGTATGTTTTGTAATAAACAAAAACGAAGTGTTCTATTTTGTTGGCATTTTACAACCAGAATTAAATCTCAATTTTATACGACACCCTTATCTCTTATTTACATATTTACCTTACAGTATATTTCAATAGAAAAAGACTAAAGTAGAGCATGACAACGACAAGTATTATCCACAGAAATCTAAGTATTGACTTAATTATTTAATAAAGTCAATTTATTTAGGTAATTTCTATACATAATATAAATTCTGTGTAACTATAAATTGTGGTCGTGCTCTACTTTTGTCTTTTCCTTTTAAACGAACTGTAGGTATATATTAAATTCATATACATTCAATCCTACAGATATTCCATAAGAGTCAAATAAATACACCTCAAAGCACTCATGAGATTGCATTCTATTTTAACGAGAACTCAGGATATACCGCTGAGAATGCTTAATAGGTACTTTCTGAGATATTTTCGAGAGATACTTCAAGTCTACCAAAGTCAATAGTAGATATCGGCTATTCTTTACAATTTTGTGTGTTGTAACTTCCCCTTACATTGGCTGGCAATCTTTTAGAAGACTGCGTCTTATTTCGATAAAAGCAAAATAAAGCAGCAATCCAATCTGATCATAAATAAAACATTGGGTCGGACACCTCCGAATAGCTTTTGTTTAATCTAATAATGCTGATTAAGAATTGGGCAGAGGCGAGGGCTGCACTGTTTCAGAATTGACACACGACTTTTGGACACCATCATAATAATTTCCATTTACGTAATTGACTACGTAATATGTTTATTGAGAAATAAATTTCCTTATTATTCCTTGTTTATGCAAACAATACGCACGCTAATACATCGGTTACCCCAATTAATAATGCTTGATGTTTTCCGTAATTGATGCGTAATACGTAAGTTAAGTTTACAGTACATCAGTTTTTTAACAAATTTCCCCCTGTCAAAGTATGTAAGCGATTCTTGCAAATACACGAATCAACAACTCGAATTAATTATATCCACTACGCCGGACGTTTTTTCCGAGAAAACAGAATGATGGACCAAGTCCGAAATTTCATTTTCAAATTTTAATTATTAACTAAGTACCTGAATTTATTTAAATAACAACCCACACAACGAGCTTTAATCAATTAAGTAACGATAGGCATATCATAACCAGCTGGTGAGAGCCCGGCTCAGTACCGAGACGATAGGGCAATCATCGATGCAATTAAGAACAAAATGTGCGGGTAGATATCGACTTTAACGTGGGCGGCGGTATCTCCGACAATTTATTTGATTACACACGTCAACTTACCATGAAAACCTCGTCTACAACACATAGATTTACATCTCGATTGAATTTTAATTGATCCAACGAGCTACTGCACTCCAATAAGGGAGTAAGTTAATTATAAAAAGCAATTGATTTAAAAGGAGCAGTGTCGTGGCCGCGGGTATGAGTAACAGAAAAAGTTTTCAATTTCACTAAAAGGGACTGGTTTGTGTCTCAGAAGTCTTGTCTGGTTATCGGCTTGTAATGTATGAAGTTGCCGCGGCGTTATTTTATAACTCACTTCACGTAATAGGCTCCAAGTTCCTTTAATTCACTTTGCCCGTTGTCGCACGGCGGGTACACTAATTTGGTTCTGCACTCGCCTTGTAAGGCGCAAACTTGATGATTCTGCTTTATTTATAGCAAGCCTATTCCGCGGCTCAAGTTTCTATTCCCGAGTTCATGCGGGGAATAAATTGCACACAAACAAATGTATTGTTTCGAGCGCATTCCATACAATCGCGTTGTTAGCGTTGTGCAATGAAAACTTTTTTGTGGCAGCAATTATTTGGTTACGACTAAGTTCGTATGGTGCATAATAAAGGCATGACAGACGGAATATGGGCATAAATCCGTCCATAAACACGCCTCATAAATTATCACGACAACGATTTGGACATTTTACAACTGCTATCAAAGATTCTTTACGATCAATGGGGACTGGCTGCATGGCGACTCATAATTAATACGAGACGTTTGCTTTACAATGTAATAAAGAATCAGCAGAATCAGTTAAAGGTAATGATGTGTTTTCGACGCGAGCTAACGATGACGAGCATTCTATCGTATATTTTAATATCGATATAAATTTTTAATATTCTGCTACGTTCTTCTGAGTCAATGCTTCTAAAATGTATCGCTACAGCATTGACTCAGTTTCTCAGTAATGACTCAAATGTACCTGCTTGAGGCTAATAGAAATGGGCGTCTAATTTGTAACTGTACTTGGGCCAAAGCAATTAGAAACAACTTTTAATGAACCGTCACAGCATGTTATACTAATTACTTGGCGCTACTAATTCTACCAGTTTTAATTAATACGACCTATGGCTAATTAGAAGGGAGTTTAAAACTGATGTCTTAACGAAGGCGACGCTCGAAATATCTACGTCCCAATTACAATATATTACACTATTGGAGATAGATATAGGTACTTATTTAACAGGCGAGATGCGGTCTCCGATATAGAGCTTGTTAAACTTAAAAGAAGAGCTCACGGATCCAAATTGAGTCGGACGTTTCAAATAGATAAAGCGATATCTAGATCCGTTATGAAGCAAACTTTATAGTTTTGTTTTTGGCAGTTTTGACACTGCTTCTATCTACTTATTTGTTCCTTCAGTTGCATCTAACGGGCGGTGGAACTTTTAACTTCGACGTATATCCCAGCTGAGTATCACTTCCTTTTGCTTCCGTCTGGGTTTGTTTATGGTCTGCTAGTGTGCTGTTTGTCATTCTACCGTTGGCCGGTCGATTTGTTGAGTCATATGTTTTATTGCAGACTAAAACAACGTATCGAAGAGTTGATGCGAGTGTGAGTTTATCGTGGCATTATTTTACCCTTTGTTATGATACCTGGCAATGATCACTTGTATGCATTGTCCCGTGGAAGCAAATCTACTGAATAAGAGAATGTGGTCGGTGTTATGCGCAATTAACAGTCACAGTAACATTTTACGAGACGTCGGCTGTCCTTAGATAAGGGCGGGGGCATTGTGGGCTCCTTCTGGTCGTCGGCGGGAGACACCTGAAAACAATAAACACGAAATTGCCACAATAATCGGCCCCCATGATCAGCGCAACGACTGAACGGACAATGGCCCAGATTACGTGATAGGGGTTTAACCGAATCGCAGCTAACTCGATTATGCGGCCATCCGTGATTGTGTTTCGGCCTATTAATGTTTGAATTTCGCTATATTACCGCGGGGCGGGCGCTGCCGGTAATCCAATGCGGGGTGGCATTAACCGAATTCCGCGCGGCGCTTGCGGACGCCGGCGACGGCCGGCAATGGACGCGATTACGGCGTCTGCGGCCACTCCGTACTAATTACGGACACTGCTACCCGAACCCTGATGCTGATCTCTTCTCTGGATATAGGTAGTTGTCAGGTACCAACGTAATTTAATGGCAAAAGAAGGCAATCTATGATATTTCAAAGAAAGGTCAGGTCAAGAGTACCCTAACCCACGTTCATATATGAAAATGTCGATGAAGGTGAAAGAAGCGAGAGCCATTTTCCAGGACCGTAGCAACGTAGCTAGCAGCCTACCCCTACGGACCAAAGCCGTGATACATTTTCCAACGCAATACATTCGAATAGACATTGCGTCTGGGTTCAGAGACTAATAACGATAACTACTCATCACTATAACCCATCATTTCACAAGTCTGCCGTGACAATCCTTTGAGTCCCGCGACAAGAGAGTAGCGAGGGGAAGCGCGAAGCGGCGCCGGCCATCGCTAGATTAAAGAACAACTTAAAGGAAAGCAATCTGCTAAATAAGTGCCGCCGTGTGGCGACGCCGCGAATGGTGCTCTACTTCGGGGTTTGATCTCGGTTAATTGTATACCTTCACTACACATATATAATATGTATAGTGAAAGTAAAGTGAATATTGACGAAAGTCTTAAAACCTATAATTGTATACCTAAAAATGGTAATAAGCTTATTTGCTGCCTTAGTGGTACATAAAAAGGTGGTAGACACCCCTTTCACAGGTAAGGTACCTAATAAATACTATAATATGTCAATAAACATATTATGTTTTCTGACATCGCATTTGAGTAGTAAGTAAGAATAATTCGAAGATATCACGTTATTTGTCATGCATAAAATCATCATAAGATAAGCCATAAAAAAGTCCAAATCAGAACAGAATCAAATGAAAATGTGAACAGAAATGATGAAAGCAAATGAAACAATTCAAGGCTCTAACATTACATTATTAACAATGTCATGTCAAATATGTAATATGAAGAATATAATTGTAACACAGTAGTAACTCTTAAAACTTTATCAACATCATTCTGGTAGAATTATGTAAAAGTCTGACCATAAGACCATAGTACTTAATTATGGTTATAGCATGGAGTAAGGTGAACGTTGGAAGAATCAGAACATAGTATAATATGTGGCAATAAAGTCCTTAATTACAAATATAACAATTTCGTAATAACGAAAGTTTATAGCTAGTTAAGTCGACTGCAGAGTAATAAAAAGTAATAGGTATTTATTAAATTTAATTACATAACTAATTAAAATAGAGCACCAATTTGTATTTATTTAATTTTTTATAGTGATCATAAATAATATTTCTTACTATTTGGTTTTAATTGTTACTAGCTAATACTTACTAGTACCTAGTAAATCAGTTTGTTAATACAAACATACATAATCCGTATTCATTCATTGTGATACTCTTTCCATACTTGTTAACGCTTTCATTTCTATTGCATTTTACATCGCAAGTTCACTTATTTTTTATTTCAGGCAAGTGAAGCCTAAAACGTACAAGTTATTATTTAATTTGTAAACTAATACTTAAAAATAAAATTACAAATCAACACACTTCTGATCATTATGATTATGTTTCGGCGGCACCGGAAATCCTGGGTCGCCCACGGTATCCGAATCGGCATTATCTTAGCATTTATCTATCGTTATTGCAACATCATGTCTCGTATAAGTATCGCTAAATTAATTAACAACTCATTTCAAAATTATGCATAGGGACTTGTTAGGGGCCCGTAACGATACGATTATTATTTATTGCAAAATAAAATGTTATTACTAAAACTGCTTTATTAATATTGGTAACGTTTCACAAAGTGGAGCAACATGGCAGTCGGCGGTAGTTGTTTGAATTATTTAGCTTCTCGTCTCGTTACTTTAGCCGGCGTTTCCGCAGGTGTGGCAATCATATTGTCTCTCCCACACGCGGGGCCCTCGGCTCGTCGCTTATTCTTTAATCTCGCTGATGAATTATGATTAGCGGAGTGCACTCAATCCTATTAGTGTGCCTGCCGCGGAGTGTTCTCCCAAGATTTGATTTGCTTTTGCGGCTCATTATCCGAGGACGTTCGCCAGTTGATGGTGATTGTTTCGGGTAATTACTGAAATTGATTTGGGGAAAACCTTTGTTGTCGGCGGCGGTAACTGGCGGCAGACACATCAAAAGGAACGAGGGTTTTTTCGAGCTGTCCGCTTCGTCCACTCCCCAGATGCATAACACCAAACTGCATCCGCGACATTAAAAATTCGGCGGCCAACTAGAGCCGTTATGGCGGCTGGAAGCCCGTAATGGCTCGCCGTGGGACCACAAACTCCGATTATCCAAACAGGGAGGCCACCAGAACGGCTCGCTCTGTGAAATTTTAACGTGTAATTGATTATGAAGTTGCCCACTAATGGGCGAAAATAGTTTCTAATTTGGAGTGCGGCGCTGCACGTAATTGGTCTCGGCCACGGCGGGTTAATCATTAACGTGGCGCGGGACGGGCACTCGGGTCCCCGGGGCCGGACGTGCATCCTTCAATTTGGCGCGTAGCAGCGCAGCCAAGCACCGCGCCTAGTGGCGGCGACGCATTACGCGTTTTGCATTTTTCACGTCCTTTCCCGTTACTTGGGTGTTGCTTGTTGCTGAGCTCGCTACCGTAGAATACTCGACACACGTGAATGACGGATAATTTGTTGTTGAAGCCTATTGGTGTGCAGCGACGCACCGGTGGTGACGCCAGACGCTTACTGTTGTACTCGTTGCTGTTCAGTATGTCGTATACTCGTACGTAGACAAAATTGTTCGTGGAACCGATCGGTACTTGATGATGCCCAACTTTTAGGCAGACACCTGGAGTCCGGGAAGGTTTATAGCCTTGGCGTGAAACATCGTGGATCATGAAGTTTATAAAAACTGGTTTGATCACATGCTGCCTAAACGTGAGGGATATATGGGTGCCTAAACCTGCCAGTACTAGGAATGAGGTCCCGCTGGAAGTCCGATTCGAAGAACATCGCTCAGAAGTATGCGAGAGTCAATGGCGTACGATATAAGCATTCTCAAGACCAGGCGGCGTGGAGGAGGCAGAGTAGGAAAGCGGACCCTGGCAAAACCCGGGATTGACCGCTCGGATAATGATAATCGCTTGGAGTCGGGGAAGGTGTAGGTATAGACTAACATCACCAGTACGAAGCTCGAAATCAAGATAACTTTTACAGTAATAACTCAATAAATTTTCCTCAACTCTTCCCCGAACAGTTCAATTTGCAGCATAAGTAAAGCTCAGCCACGACCGTTTCGCGGCCAACAAAGTGGTCACGAAATCGGTGCGCGCCATTGCATAGTTCACCGTCTCGACACCACGATTGACGTTCGTTAAATCCTAATTCGTGCGTATTGACATTTCGAAAGTCGCCGCTAATGGAAGCCGTGGGCTTTTTTGCTTCCGCTGTGTCTAATCTCGGTTGGTTGCATTCGTTACGGGTTGTTTTGTAAGGGCCGGATTTGTGGCGGGCGTTATTGCCAATTATTATCCGGTACTGGCCGGATGACGGTTTATTTATCTCGCTGGCTCGCGTTTGAGTTTATCATTAGTTTATTAATCGAGTTTTTAGATAGGTATACATAGTGATGGCATATATACTACTCGTATTTCTTTTATTATAAATACTGTAAGGCTATCATGATATATCGGTGTTCACTAATAACTTTTTTTATTATACCACAAAGGTGGCAAACAAGCTTACGGCCTGCTTGATGGTAAGCAGTCACCGCAGCGTATTGGCGTTTGCAATACCCACGCGTTGTCGACCACGTAAAAACCTTTCACCCCTTTCTTAAAGAACTCCATGTTGTAATGCTGAAAATCTATAGCAATCGTTTCCGATATTTTTGAAGACGCTAATCATATTTGCCATAACACGTCAGATAGGTACATTAAAATCCTTTTTGAATATGGGGATCTTGCAGTCAGTCATCTAAGGTCCTTCTAATGTTCTAAGACTACCGTTCGCCACTACTCCATCCGATTGGATAGGGTAATCACCCCTGCCCTAACCAAGTCCGTGTCTGTCGTCCAGTTGTTTCCCGAGTGCCGTGGCGTGTTGCTGTCACCGATCGGTAATTATTCACGAAGGCGTCATTGTGCCGATGCCGGCGAAAAAAGTAGGAAAGCGCGAGTGTGCCGCGCCGCCCTGCTGCCCGCCGAAATCGCAGTCTTGGTCTCTTTACGCAATGACCACTCGAATTAGAGACCTTCAACAGAACTTCTATTACTTCACTTATTAAATTTGAGTCGTCTTATTGCTTTTGATTGACTTTACTACACTTTCCCGGTTTTGGGCTTCAGTTTAGGGTTTTATGTTTTATACAGAGTGCGCGTTCGATTCGTCATCATCAATTAATTTCAGTATTTAATTTAATATGTTTCGTACCGAACTTTAATGGAATACTAATTTAACCGGCTATGTGTATAGGTAAATTGAATCGTAATTAAATTCGTGTAATGAATGAATTACTAGCCTAATTAACGAAAGGGCTGCACTGCAATGATTTATCCGCACTCGTTCAAGCATTATTATACTAATTAGCAGTTCCATGCACGCGGCGCGATGAAACACGGGCTCGATTGTAGGCGAGTTTTTGTTGAAGCGCATAAACGGGAAATAAATAATACGGACTTCCGTAGCTGCATTTCAGGGCGTTATGGTATTCTGAGGTATGGAGATCATGTGGTTTATTTTAAATCCATAAGACCCTATAATTAGGCCATAGGCCGTCCGTGTGGTGTCTGGCAGAGTAGATTTCCAAGGCGGGTTTACGTCAGGCAGCCGATAATAAGACATGAAGCTAAAACATTTCACAGCATGACCCCAAGATATTAGAGCAGGGGATTATTATGAAATACACTTAGTGTTAAATAAGCTAATCGTCTAATGAATGGAAAGAGTATTGTAGAGTAATGCATTCGATTCAAACATTTCAGTGTCGTAATTACAATAAAGCCGAACCGCCAAGCATTGTGATCGTGAAGGCTAGCCAATATGTCTCAGCTTGTATTCAAACCCTGCTCAGTCTCAACTTCAATACAACTCATTGAACATTAGGCATTGAAATGCATGAATAGTAGATGTTATGGGCGACAGTTACCGCTATGCACTGCGTAGCATAAAAAACCGTAGGTACATCATAAATATCCTTCCTGGCCACGTTTCGATGAAGAGGTTAACAGCCGTAAGATTGATTCCCGTCGTAAGCGGAACTACTTAGACAAAAGTGAAGTAAAAGTATCACTGGTGCAGTTGATTAGCTATTGTTTATTCAACAATTGGGGCCGGGGTTCGGGTGACAGTGCGCATGTTTCCGGTATCCGTGCCATGGCGCGTTATTGGCTTATTGGAGAGCGACAGCGGTGCGACGGCACACTCCAAAACACACAAAAACTGGAGTCCCATTCGTCATGGCACCACAAAGCCTGATTGTTTTGGACTCTGTCTGGGTATCTGCTCTTCGTTTACTCTGTCTACAAAACTATTTTTAAATGGAATACCACCTTTGCATATTGGTTTTATTTGTAGGTGTTTGGACTGATTAAATCTATACATAGTATAAAACAAAGTCGCTTCCCGCTGTCTGTTCCTATGTATTAGATCTTTTAAACTACGCAACGGAATTTAATGCGGTTTTCAACAATAGATAGAGTGATTCAAGAGGAATGTTCATAAGTAAGACCAAAAGGGTACGTTGGGGTTGAGTAGCTGTACTCGAACGAAGTCGCGCCGGGTCCACTAGTTCTTACGATAGATAAATATTTTATTTATGTTTTACACTCAATTGCCGGCAAATTGATTTTGAACAATGGTTGGATGAGCTTGGTCGGGGGCACAAGAAAAACTAAGGTCGCCTTAAAGGGACCACTTACAAGTTCTACGTGGAGCATGCGATGAAGTCACAAAATGTAATTGAAAATGTTCGTATTTAGCCCGGTAATGGAGCGTGAATGCGGCGGTCGCGCGGTGTCGTTGCTTAGCCCACGTTTTTTACCACCTCGCTCTCAATTACCAGCTTTTTATTTATACCTTATTCGATATTTTAAGGCACATAATTTGCCATAGTTCGGAAACGGCGAATCGAGTTTCACGTTCTCATTAATCGGTTGACTAGTTGTGCTAATTTTTTTGAGAAATATTACAGCCGTTTAAATTTCATGGTTGTGGATTTTATGCTGTAACATAAAACTCACTCTAATATTTCCGCGGCGCGCCGCTCGCGCTCAATTTCGTTTACATATGTTGCAAGGGTTGCGGGAATATATATTTTAATCTCTTTAAACAAAGCTCGTATCGGTTCCAATTTGTCGGTTGTATGCAGCTTTCAACAGAGTTCAATTTAACAGGGATTGATTTCTGACGAGTAGTCTTGTTGTATGCTTGTCTCATTTCAACTTAATAGCTCTATATTCATGCGTTTTGGGTTTCTTTCGTGTTATGGATATTTATATTTTGAACGGTGTTTGAAGCTAATTTGACGGTAGGTAGAGGTATATTCTTATTTAAAACCAAGCTTATCTTGGTTTCGTTGTACCAAAATAGGCGGAAGATTTAATTAAAATAAATAATGTAGGTAACGTTAATTAAAAATCGTTGCTAGTCAGTTCTTGCCAAACTAGCTTAGGAGACTTTACAGAAGTTTACTCAAATATTTTATAAATTTATAACGTTTTACTTTATTTTGAAGCATATATTTAAAGTGTTACAAATAAATATCACTCATGCGCTACCGACCCCGTAAAAACCTTTTAACCCCTCAAAGAATAAATAAATAAATAAATAAATATTCGTGGACAAATTCACACAGCGCCATCTAGCCCCAAAGTAAGCAAAGCTTGTGTTATGGGTGCTAGATAACTGGTAAACTACTTAAATACTTTTTAAATACATACTCATTATACATAGAACATCCAGACCCGTAACAGAAATTAAAATTCATCATTTCAATTTCTGCCCGGCCGGGTATCGAACCCGGGACCTCTTGCGTGGCAGACCGGCATGTTAACCATTGAACCACTCAGGTCGTCGCCTCAAAGAATTCCATGTTATATTGAAGACTATCAACCCCTTCTACTCTTGTGCTTACGAAGCCCCCCTAACGTCATCCCTTCATTGCAGTGCGAGCGTCGCACACCCTCCAGCGGCGGCAGCTCCCCCCGCACGATGCTGGCCATGGAGGTGAGCAAGGAGGCGCGCGCGTCGCCGCTGCCGGCGTCCGCGCAGAGCTCTGCGCCGCCACAGCCACAGGTGAGAAATAGGGATTTTTTTAATCACTGACGAAAAAAATGGGTGTTATAAGTGTGTGTCTTTCTGTAGCTTTGTGTAACGAATCCACAGATATTTATGCAGTTTTCTCTATTTGAAAGCCAGTTTAATCGAGATGGTTCTCAGCTTTATTTCATTAAAATTGGTTTAGTAGTTTAGAAAATATTTGAGTTTAAGTAAACTAGGTCGGTGGTAATCCGACTTTTTCTAACGGTTAGATTATATAAAATTGTATAATGTTTTCTCCCGCGTGCAGTTGGGATCTGTGAAAAGACACTATTCAGCGGGATTTAAATAATTTTCTAAATCAGTTCAGTAGTTTTGGAGATTACCTTCAATAGGTATACAATCAAACTTACACATTTTCCCTCTATGTAATATTGAATTAGATTAATATAGAGTAGCCAGGACTTTGACCGCTGTCTCATTTGGTAAGTGATGATGCGGCCGAAGATAAAACATGCCCGTCTATAGAAACAGCCTATTCACTCTAGCCTGAATGTGCCCGGATTATAATATTTAGGGAACACTCTCAGGCAATTCGTTCCATTCATTAGCCGTTCGTATTGTAAATATTGTACCAAAGCGGTTTGTACGGATACCTGGAAGGTCAATCAAATAACGAACGATCCCTCGATCGCTCGTTAATATTTCGCTTACATTCGTCATACAGTCCCTATGTTGGATAGCGATGTGTTATCATCATCATCATTCCGCTGCAGGACATCTACTACTACCTATCCGTATAATGTTACATGAATATTGTCATTCCGATATTCGACTTGCCCGCTACGAACGAAGGTTTTCCGCTGGGAGCCTTGAGACTTGTTTCTCAGGGGCCTAAATCTCGAGCTGTGACATCACAAATTCGACATTTTTCTTAGCCACACATCTCCATTAATAATGACATTAAATATTTTCTCAACTATTTTCGACAGTCGTTTATTGTGGAAGATCATTTTCAGTGACGTTTTAATAGTTTTTTAACTAGAGATCATGTCGAATTTGAGATGTTACAGCGCATGAATCGTCCCCCAGGAGCCAATTATCACCACGTAACGGTATACCTATTATTATTAACAAAGCTTCATAAGTAACAAGCACCAACTTCCACCCAGATCTGTGCCGGCTGCAACAAGGTGATCACCGAGCGGTACCTGCTGAAGGCCCTCGACCAGCTCTGGCACGAGGACTGCCTGAAGTGCGGCTGCTGCGACTGCCGGCTCGGCGAGGTCGGTCATACCCTGTACACGAGGGCGAATCTCATACTGTGCAAGCGGGATTATTTGAGGTTAGTTTATTGAGTTTAAAAATATCAGAATCGGAAATCTTTATTGTCATACTGTGTACATTGGCATGCAGATGTTGTACATTTTATAAGAAGTCCCAACAGTCTGTCCTTTTCGGACGTACAGTATTAGATATGATGATAAAATCATTTTTAGTGCTCTGTAAGTTCGTACAAATAACAGAATATCGATGTTCCATTTTTTAAATGAAATAGGTAATAGTAATAACAAAATAATTAAATAATGTGAAATTATAGAATAATGCCATATTAATCTTGTACTGCTACCATCAATGTACTTGATGGTAGCAATAAAACTGAAGAACTAATAAATTTTTATAATATCAAAATCAAAAATAACAAGAATAATGTCATATTTTAGTAAAATGTCAAGCAGAAATTATAAAAACAAGTATTCTTAAGTACCAGCCGATATGCCTGCAATCAGCTGGTACTTAAGAATACATGTACATAAGAGAGAGGTGTTGTAAAGTTTGACGTGTGTATATGTGTGTCTGTAACATCGTAGCTTCTAAATGGATGGAGTTATTTCAACGAAAAGACCTCATTCGATTCTTAAGGAAAGAAAAACTTGAAATGTTTCCCTGTATAATTTCCTAATTTAAGTCAACTGAAGGGGACTTTTATCAAATTTGGATAGAACAACATCAATCGCGTCAGGTAGTAAACAAAAAAATATGTAAGTGTGAGAACAAACTTCGAACCATAATGCGAACTTAGAGCCCCTTAAGAGTAAGGCGCTGTCCTAATTCGTACGACGGACGTCGCCCGACCATAGTCGCGCGATCGTTGCCATTAGGAAAGCGCCTTAGACAACAGTATACAAATCCCCGTAGAATTCTTATTCAGTGGTAAGACTATATATAATATACATAACCATCAGGTGGCGCGCATGCCTGTTTGTCAGCTGTATTACATAAAACAAAACAACCAGCAGTAACTCACGCGCAGGTTCACAGAGAAACAAAATTTGCCAGACTTAACAATGAAGGTAGCTAACTTTCCAATCTCTTTGCCCAGGTTGTTCGGCAACACCGGCTACTGCGCGGCGTGCAACAAAGTGATTCCCGCGTTCGAGATGGTGATGCGCGCGCGCAGCAACGTCTACCACCTCGAGTGCTTCGCTTGCCAGCAGTGCAACCATAGGTATGTGGCATAACTGACCTAAATATAGTTACACTACACAAAGTATTGACTATTTATTATTTTTTTAACCTCCAACGAAAAAAGAGGGGGTTATAAGTAGAACGTGCGTATCTGTGTGTTTGTGGCATCGTAGCTGCCGAAGGGACGGATCGATTTTGATGTTTATTTTATTTGAAAGCAGTTTAATTGAGTTGGTTCTTTGAGCTTTGTTTGATTTAAATCAGTTCATTAGTTTAGAAAATAATTGTGTATAAGTAAACTTTATTTGTCGTTTAGGTTATTATCAAATTAGGCCAAAGGTTGTAACTTTTCCAGAATTTGTATTCGTTACCACAAAATAAACTTGTGTGTGATAAGTATTGTTGAAAGAAAAACGCCCTTTTCTATTATCAATAATTACGCAAATATAATAATTCTTGTACTGATTAAACTGTTTATATTTAGAGGACTATTGATAAACTTATTTTCTAAGCATAATTATCGGCCTCTATGAATTGAAAAAGGTTAAGTGATACGCTGACGTCAATTTAGTTTCTAAAATCCAATATCATAGTACCTATCTTAATAAAATATTGTTACGCTACTCTGTCAACCTCTTCATCTCATTATAATCGCTGGCACTTACTTTTTCCTTCTCGTCCTTATTCAAATCAGTGGCGATTGCTCCACCGACAAGAGTTATACTCTTAAATATATGGTGATGATGATGAATGAAGTCTGTAATCTGCAAGTCGTACGTGCTCGTCTGAGTCCACGAGTGTCAACCGAGTAATTTCGCCCCACAGTCATTGTTAAACTTCACTTGTCAAGAGTTGTGGGACGGCGAAAATTGAGAGGGGACCAACTAGCTATATTGAATCCGGCACTTTTCTGAAAGAGAAAACGGTAATGCGACAATCACAGGTAGGAAAGGGACGCCGATACCATGTGGCGAGAAGTGTGGATGGTTTATTCATCTCACGGAGGGCAAACAAAGAGCGCGATTAAATTTTCCGCTACATAATAAACGTGCATGCACGAAAGAAAACGTATTACGGTTTAAATTCGGTTTTGGTCGACTCATTTCAAGGGTCATTTCCACAGCTCTGGTAATGAAAAATGTTCCTTCGGATGTAGTTCTCGATTGAAATCGCTTTTTGTAATACTTGTTTTCTTCTGACTTAAAGAATCTCCGTCATTTACCATAGGAGTTGCGGCCATGGTTTGGCTCGCGGGCCGAAACGACTGATGCATTAAAATTAATATGTTTCTTTAGCTTTTTGGGACCGCAGTTAAAAATTATATTTCCAAAAAAAACTATAATTTAAAAAAAAGAATATGTATGTCATTTTCATAGCGAAAACTTCTTCAGACACACTTTTTTAAATCATTGAACGATTCTAAACCGTACAGTACATGTAATGCACTCACTCGGCAGAACATAACCACTAGTAGAGTAGTGGTAAGGTAGGGTAGAGCCTACCCTACCCTACTCCTACTCCTCTACCCTAGGTAGAGTAGGGTAGGGATAGGGCAACACGAGAACTAAGTCGCGTCGGGCCAACTCTTTTAATAACAATTCAAAATCTTCAAAATTTCATTCGACAAAAGTATTCATAAGCTTGATGATTTTCTGTGCGTAACTCATTCAGCAATTCTTACGTTTTTTAAATTCATTTGTGTACCCAAATATTTCTTTTGCGTTTTCGTGTATTTTTTTATTACAATATACCTAAGTAGCAATAGCGGCTATACGACATTTATCCGTGCCGACCGCGGAGCACCACTAACTGGAATTTTGCGTATGAACATATCGGACACCATTTCCGTACACTTACTCCATAAACAGTCACTACTCAGACATAACAATCCCGTAAAAATGTGAACAGTACAGAGTGTACAGACATTAATGTCGCAATATCTGTCGTAGTCTAAACATAGCTTTATTCTAAAAAGCGCTCGGTCTCACATCCAATAACCAAACTAAGAAAGTATGATTGAAAGTAAACTAGAGTACCTATAGCCAACAAAATAAATTTTTCATTCGCAATGTCCGTTTTGCATTCCGATAAAAGAGCGCCGTGGTAAACGATGTTTAAGGTGACTTGATTTCCCCAGCGAACACCTACTAGAATTCGTCTGTGTTATATTTCAATTCGCTATTATTGTGGCAATAATTCTGTTGTCCTTTATGGCAGATAGACCGTATTTGGACAATAATATTCTAATTAGTTAGGCAATATTTTAAAAATACAGACGGACTTCTCAACTTTCTCTTAAGAAATTGGTGCCAATAGTCGAGACTTGCAAATTGCAGACCTACAAGTAAAGGGGAATCATGTCAGTAGTGGTATGTTAAAAGATTGTCTCAACCGTATTAGTAACCAAAACATACTTTTTTTATATTCACTGTTAGTAAAACAATTTTAAGTGGCACCAGTCAGTAATATAGTCTAAACGTCGTTTCTTAGCCAAACTGTGTAGTATTAAAAAATGTATACCTAATTCCCAATTCGGGAGAGATGAAGCGATCGACCAAACAGCCGGCGACAGCGTCTAATTAGATTTACAGGCCAAATAATTTACATGTGAAGTGAGAGCTTACTTGACCTTATCTTAATGAGGACGTGTTAGAAAATTTCGTACTCTGACCCCTACCTACCTGTCTCTGACCTGACTGACATTTCGTTAATCGAGTCTCTTGAACTTGATTTTGTTGAACAGGACATCATAGGCTACAACAGTTCCTAACAGGTCCGAATGAGGAATCGAGGCTCATTGTCGAGGACTTCTGCGCGAGGGCGTATTAAAAAATGAATCTCTCCCAATTCAAGAGCTCCGGGCGCGCAGGCAGCGACCGACGCGCGAAAACAATCTCACCTGCCCGTGTCCGCTTAAATAATAGAGAGGTCGCGAAGATTGGACCCGCTCCGAATGGTTTATATGTCACTAGTGGACCTTTGGAGTCGCTCTGTGATCTCGCGCGACGTTTCCGCCGGATTATGTATTCATTCGGCCGCTTTCCGGAACAGGATTCAACAGTTGAATAGCCGATTTCGAGCGGGGTAACTTTTCATTTTTTCACTTTGCGACTGGCTTCAGTGCAGCATTGTGGTGCAGTGCCTTTCAAAAGTCGTCCATACGGGGACTTGAAATAGAAAAGTTTATTATAGAATGTAAAACAAAAAGCAAAGCTAAATGGTTCTCAAATTTCCAGCATAGCTACCTACACAGGGGAGGCTAACGATACGGGTGTGCGCGTGCGTTCGCTAAACAATATGGAGCGCGAACTACTAAATATCACGTACAAATCAATTTCCATGCCGGCAGAAATCTGAATCCAATTTGCTGGCTGTCGGGCGGACGGACGGCGGCGGGCGGGCGCGGTATCACGGGCGAATATCGCTAAACGGCTAAATAATTTAGTGGCAATCTGGCGGCGCCCGCGGTGGCCCGGAAGCCGCGTGCGGGCGGCGGCTGCCCGCTGCCCGCGCCCGACCATGCCGCGATAGCGGTGCGCTCCGACTAATAGCCGACTGAGCGACTAATATCTTACTTTACTCTATGTGAAGAAGTGGAAGAATCGGGGGTCTTTGCTCAGCAGGGCTATTAATGAAAGTGGTGGTGGCTAATGAAGGTCAACACCCTGGCAAATGGAAAACACTATTAATAAAGCAGATTTATCTATCTCATAAGAAACAAATGAGTAGAATATCGAATGCTACAAATGCTGTATCATGATTTGATCGCCACTCGGCAGCCTAATCAAATGCCTCACTGACATTGGGTTTAACCAAAACGAAGACTATCCACGACTGTATTCGGAGCCCCTTCTGCTTCTGACATTTACAGATAAATCGTCTGACACTTTCCCGTTTCGGTACTCCAAAGGCGAGTTATAATGCAATTGTTTTATGGTTGAGGGAGAATCGTCAATAGAAGAGTCCTTTTTACGCAAAACGTCAAACTCGGCGACTGACGCCGCGACACAATGGCTCGACGCACAAAGCTTAACTTGCGCTCAGTCATTAAAAATTTCGTTCTACATTTTTTCCATTACGCGGCTGCAGACAAAAAATAGGAAAACAAAAAGACAACCCAAAAACAAAAGTCGGGAACGGGGAGAACAGGAAATAAAGTTAATTAAGAGCGGCGAAATCGACTGAGTTGCGGTGGAAATTGGCCCCTTAAAAAAGAGACATTTGTAGCCGAGCTATTGCGCTTAATTTTTGTGACAAGTGAAACAAAAGAGTTGGCAGGCGTCCGGGCGGCGGGACGCGCGGGGGCGGGGGAGATAAGGCGCTATCGTCGTTCCGGCGGCCACTGGCGACTCAAGGCGATGCCTTTGTTTCGCCGGGCGGCGCGGGCGGCTCGGCGGCCGACGCATTGAGGGATGCGCGCTCGCGTGACGTTATCGCGCCGCCGCGCTCCGAGCTGACCTTTCTCCTTATGATAGTAAATTTTATTCCTTAGACGTTTTATGGTGGTTTCCTTAGGGCTGTCTCATCAAAATAATGACATTCACGATTGGATCTTAACGCCTTTTTGCTCGCGTCCCAGATTGATTACAGTAGGCTTGTCGCGTAAATACATTCTGTTCTTCTTTAGAATAATATTCCTGGAAAACGTTCTTATAGTGGAGTATCTAATTAGTTTGATAGAGTGGAGAGCCTCAGTAAAGCGTGGGCAGAGAACATCCGTGTATTACTCGGAACTTGCTAATTGGATCTCCCTGTGATCGCACCCTCTAGTGCACCCGACGCAATTTCCGATAGCTACTGGTGCATTGTTGAGTTAGCTCAAATTAGATATATTTTTGTTTCCCATCTATACCTACTTCTAGCATAAAATGAAACACACTTGACTCTTCATATCTTTGTTGGATATGATTATTGAGATATGTATTTATCGCGATTCCACACAACGGGACTGTTTTTTTTGTTTTTTACAGCGCTTAAACGGTTTTAGAGACAGGGTTTAGGAGTTTACTAATACACACGTTCTTCTAAAAATAAAACGAGTTCAGTAATGTCTTAGTGTACCTAATCTGAACAAAACGCACGCGCGTGTGTTGACAATATTTCTCTTTGTTATCTTACGATCGATCGTTGGCAGGTTCTGCGTGGGCGACCGCTTCTACCTTTGCGAGAACAAGATCCTCTGCGAGTACGACTATGAGGAGCGGCTGGTGTTCGCCAACATGGCGTACAACCCGCCGCCGCTGGCGCACCTCAAGCGGCAAACCACGCATCTGCCACCGCCACCGGTAAGCACCTGTTAAGTAACCACTAGGCCCCTTCAGGACCCTTGCAGTCTTTCACGAGACGGACTGATGACCTTATGAAAATGCATAACGCCGTCGAAGGCTCGGGGGAGCTGAGCGCTGATATTATATGGATAATTTCAGCTGCAGGACGGCAGCTCGTGGATCGAGGCTCAGAACACGCACCAGCCTCTGTCGCTAGTTAGTGTCTAATATAATTATTCTTACACATAATTCATTTGACTGGCACATCTCTCCTCTAAACAAAAAGCCGCATGTTTCGATGCGATTGGTCGACCATCTGACGTGTGCCTTCACTTACAGACGAGCAACGCAATGGGCGCCCTGATGAACGGCTCGAGCCGCGCTGGAGATCTCAACAACAACATGGCCGGGTCCTCCCCCGCGCCCTTCGCCGCGCCCCCGCACCTCAAGGCCCTCGGGCTGTCCGCGACCAGCTGAGACTATCGCGCCTGAGACGCGGCCCATCCGTACGCCAAGTATCAAAACTAAGCGCGCGAACTACAGTGCCGTGCTAGTGTGTGATGTGGACGTACTCGTACACTATTCGTGCGAACTTTTAAAGTGTCAAAATATATGACTTCGAGATGATCTCGCTGCGGAACTATGTGTTTTTGGACTCGAAATCTCTTTTCTATTAGGTAGTTGTAAATTGTACTAAAAGCAAAGTAAATGCCAAACTGTAGTTAGATCCCTCGTTCTCCCGGGAAAATGTGAAATAACTATGTAATCATTTCGAAAGGATTAAAAAAATGTAATAACTAGACATTATGTACGTGTTACACAGAATGTACGTTTTAGTTATTGTAATCTCATAATTTGATCTCATGCCGGCAATTTCGCTGAATTTAGGGTAATGTCTAAGAAAATATTGTTATTCCTAGTTTCATTGTGTGGCTGGAAGCAATTCAAAGGCGCGGGTTTTAAGACTGCCGTATTAGCCGAGACGAAGAAATTGTAAGTAATTAGATTCTAGGCTAATCGATGTTATTATGTAAAGTAAAATGGCGTATTTCTTTTAATGAAGTAGGTCATTATAGTACAAGACTTCATTTGTAACTTGATCAAATGTATTTGTCGTAGTAATTTATATTTGAAACTTTCATAGGATATATTAATTTGGCAAAGCCTCATATTCCGTAAAATTTCCATTCAGTTATAATGTCGCTTTGTTATTTCTTTTGGACTTATATTGTATATTACTGTTAAGTTTACTACTCGTAGAAACATTGTTATAATGTTTGTATTATTTATGTAAATAAAATAATTAGTGTAAGTAGAATTATTGTATCTAACTGGCAATTATGTAATAAATTAACTAGTACAATGTAAAAATACGTGTATAGATCATATTTGGAGGAATACATTTTAATCACTTTGGTGAGGGTGATGGATAAGACCACGCTGAGTGACCGGCTGTATGCTACTGCTGCTGTGGCTATGATATAGAGGTATTTCTCATACGATTTTCCGAAGAATAGTTCAGTTCTTTTGCGACTTTTGGAGTTACAGCAAGTAAAAAATGGTTTTAGACGTATACCTAGTCAATCTAACATTAGTTTCGCGGAATTTAACTGTAGGACTTTCTATTAGGAAGTCTTTTTTTGTATTTATTGTGTCCTAATAAGGTTTTGTGGTGATTTATGTTCTGATCTCCAGATAAAATCATCTTCCGTAATAAATTAAAATCCTTGCGGTCAAAACGTAGCAGCGCAAATTAAAAAAAAAAATTTACACTGAACTGAGTCACCTGTACAAGCCATATTTGGTAAGCTGCCACGCAATTTGCTTAGCGTGTTCTTTAGTAACAATGAATAAATCATTATTCTATTGTTACATCGGTACGAATCTCGATATCGGAAACCCACCACATCCTCGCCAAATCGTCATATTAATAGTGAATGTACATTGAATGATCCACGTATTTGTTTCCTGCATTTATTTAGAAGAGCATTCCTAATACTGTGCACTGTATGGATAATACGCATAGCTTGATATCTATGTGTCCGACTCTCTCCTAACCAATGATACGACCAAAGATGTAGTTTATTAAAGTCTTGTTCGATGAAACATGTGTTTAATTTAATTCATCACAGCCCATAACAGTCCACTGCAGGACATAGGGCCTCTCCTACGAAAGGGGAGGTTATTGCCATAATCTCCACGCTTGGCAGGCGGGTTGGAGATCGCAGTGTTATAAGTATAACAATGGAAAACGCTGCTGCCCATTTTCCAGCCTATGGAGACTCTAGATATTTTGTCTCGGCAACATTAGTCGCCTTGTACGACACCCACGAGTGTAAGGGGTTGGTGCTATTCTACTCAGCCGGACACCACACGGCCAAATTTAATTATAGGTAACCTAATTCAATAATTATCGTCAACATCATTATCAGATAGATACAGGGCACTCAATGCTGGTAATGGGAAGCTTTCTTCACCTTCCACATTATGTAGATCAATATGTATGAAGACTCTGAGATTCTGAGTTAAAAGCGAGCTTAAATTTTGTTGACCAATAAGTAAGTAGAACTCGTCTAGTCTAAAATGACGCGCCCCACTACTTATTTAAATGATTTCGATGTGTGAGTGCAAATATTGATAACGACACTTCATCTGTGTGGGAGCCAATGAACGACGCTTGCTCCTACGTTTGAATCTCACCGGCAACTGAATGACCAATTACAACGGCATTTGTATACGTATTGCGTCCATATTTTAAACTTGCTTGTGTGCTTTAATGCGATAGTGGGGCGCGTCAT
The DNA here is from genome assembly GCA_905147135.1 of Blastobasis lacticolella. NCBI lineage: Eukaryota > Metazoa > Arthropoda > Insecta > Lepidoptera > Blastobasidae > Blastobasis > Blastobasis lacticolella. The sequence continues at coordinate 13,757,116 of LR990050.1, forward strand.
TTTAGATTAGACGAGCTCTACCTATCTTTATCTTGTTTGCCAATAAAGTTATTATTACAGCTTGGAACGGGTCTGAGATCATCATCTCAATAATCCTAGTCGCAGGATGTCCACAGCTCGTTGCACCTTGAGCCGTTTTTATTGTACAATAATATTTAAATAAACGATATCTTTGGAACACTAAGGTTTTAACAAACAAGCTCGCGTCTGCCTGAGTCCGCCTGACGATAGGCAGTTACCGCAGCCTATGGACGTTTGCTTGCAATTTGCGCTTTCAGGAGTATAACTCTCCTATGAGTGAGGGTGCAGTATATGCAATTAGATACATTTTTATGAAATGAAATTATAGTTATTTATGTTTTAATGATTAATAACATCATAAATGGCCTTTACGAAAATTTTCGGCGCAGATTTTGTTCAACACAGATACTAACAGGCTACTTTGATAAGGTGTCAGAAAAGATTTTAAAAAGTAATTATTCAAATCTATATTCAATAATTTACTTATCATTTAATTATTCTTGTTCTCGTTGACGTAGGATTACCCGTACCCTACAGTACCCGTACAAGTAATAAAATCTCTCTACCGCCCCCAACCGCTCTTTTGGTCCCGCTGAAAGGACACCCCGAGACACCGCACATTTCACGTGACCGAACAATAATAACAGTAAAACGCCGAATGAAAGGCGAAATGGCGTTATCAGTGGCGAAGGTGAGCGGAAATTTGAAAGAGACCTCCAGGAGGCCGCGGCTCGTATCGGCCGCATAAAAATGCCAACGCATTGTGCGCGCTATCGGGCAGAGCACTTGCTTCCTCACTTACTGGAGGGATAGCAAAACTGGAAGTATGAATATGGTAAAGAATGTACCCAGTTTCATACCGCAGGGTGAGACCCTGTCTGTGGTTATTGGTGAGACTATCAAGTTACCTAGTCGAAGTGATATCTCAAGGCGTATAGATACCGAGAAAAAAAAATTGTACCCATTTGAGCCCTCGCGCCATAAATCGTCCAAACCTGTTCAGCTCCTGAAATACCCATAAGGTTGGACAAATTAGGACATTGCAGGTATTGAAAATGAAATGCAATGCAATGGAGTTTACCAATCGTAAATAAAGAGTTCTATTTTTAATTGGTTTCTACTTTGTATGTACATTTTAAGTAGCTCTTTGGGTATTACAGCTTTCGAATATTTCAGGTAATGCCATTTAAAGTTCTTAAAACTGCCCACATTCGCAAGGCAAAATGTTAAAGTATTCAGATAGTACCTAGACCACCTGTATAGTGACTGCTCCACTGACGCTACAATTTCGGCGGCGGACGTGCGAAGCGGAGAAAAATCACCCCAATATCCCGCGCGCGCCTCCGCCGCCCTCATCGGCGGTTCCCCGATACAACTTATCGATGCCATCTTTAATTTAGCCGCACAAACAACGGCTGATGCCCACGGCGGTATTGTCGTACAGATTGGACGAGTCCAGATGCCACGAGGATTCGGATGCCCGACTTCATTGTATCTAAGTAATTGTTCATTTATGCAACCGTACCTTCAACAAATTACCGAAGTTTCAGAATTTGTTGTATGGTTTGGAGCGTATAACTAATAAAATATATCTTCTTTCATATGCGCTGGTCAGGTAAAGCATAAAATACCAAACGCCCATTGCAGAACTAAATGAAATCCAGATGACAAGCACGAGTAGAATCCGAACGCAAGCTAAGTGAACCGTATGAACTCGCCAAATTGCGGCGGAGAGATCGAAACAAAGCGAGCGTATCGCGCTCGCATATTCACACCGTCGGCGTCGGCGCAAATAAAGGTGTGACGGCGAACAAACCGGCGCGAGGAGGCGCGCAACAATGAGCCGCGTGAAAAATGGCACTTTGGCGCCCGACGCGGCGGCCCACAAATCAAAACTGCGAAATCGCCCCACAAAAAATCGAAAAGGAAAAAACAACGCAGGAACCCCCGCACCCGCCGCTCACCACTCTGATGGCTTCTTGCAATAATTTCCGTTTTCAATGAACGCGTTTTTCTTTTTCTTATCACCGCACGAACTAGGATGGTTGGGAATAAATTGAAATACAAAATTGATTGTTGACTTTTCCCGGCCGCTTTATTACTGTCACAAATAGGAAAGAGATTGAAAATTGCCTCCAGACGACTGTGTCGCCTGATTCCGTTATTCTTTGACACGATCGTCGTTGTGTGCTTTATCTATTTCCTGTCGGTGATGATGCCGAGAGATCAAAACATTTAGGCGGCAAAGGTTAAGGGTGGGCGAGGCGTTATTGAAGTTAATTGAAACTCGCATTCACACTGTTCTTGCGCAGCTATCCAAGTGAACAATAAATCTAATCCGTGTCACGTCTTATCTGTTCACGTAACAGAAAACACGAGTTGGGCAAAAACTTTAAAAGTAAATGGATTTGTAAGAGTTGAGTCCGTCCAGATAACCTTCGTCTTGGAGATTTATCACCATGTTAAGCTTAATGCGCTGGCGCTTCCTACAAATTGATGTAGAGTATTTTCGTTAGAAATGCTATAAAAAGAAAAAGAAAAAGAAAAGACGTCCTACAATAAGTACACAATGAGCTAAATAAATTATTAATGTTAGTACAAAAGTTAAAAATAACTTCTTTAGCCTGGAATATTAAATAGCCAAGCTATTATTTTTATGGGCAATTCCCTGTTTACACTCGTTAATGCCCGGTCAGGACGAGTTAACGGCAGTTGTCAGTTCTTTTACCCTCTGGGCAGGGAAGCAACCCCATTGCGCTCCACCAACGAAACAAGATCCATGAAAAAAGTCTGCCCTCTTGCTAGAGTCAACTAAGATTCTAAACTGAGCAGTTCAATTACGAGTGGCCCAAAATCTCCCTGGAGACTCGTGTTTTTATTCGACTTTTAATTATTAAAAGTTTTGTTTTATGAACTGCTTATTTCTTTTTATGAGATTGTAGAATTAATTTTGTTTTGTTTTTCTGCATACACTCCCTTCGTCGCCTTTTATTTTGTTTAGATTGCAGTGTTTCATTGTTTAATTTATTTTTATGAAAATACTATTTTAACAATTTTTGAAATATATATTGCCTATCAAAAACATCTAGGCACTTCTAGAAACCACACATGAAATGTTCTATAACTTGATCGTTTGCACGTAGCAAAGCACTAGGCGTTAATAATATAAATTGCCATCCGCCGCCAGCGACAAATCAAATCCTGATCCCGAACGGTTATAAACTTCTATATGAACCCCAATACACAGTAATTTCACTAAATGGAGTTGTTCTACTTCGCTATTATCACGTCGACGGAATACCATAAAACATTTTAAAGTTCTCAAGAAGATATTCCGGTTGAATTCTCATTCGGTCGCGAAAGTCTGCTGTAAGTAAATTTAACTTTAAAATATGCATAACAGTTTTCCAATGCGATCCCCTTTCGGAATTTAAACACATCGAGGAGTATTAAGATACATTTCAATTCCGTGCACTTCGGAAGTAAGGAAAGAAATTGATATTCTACTCGGAGAAGCGGGAACTGCTGCCGGTTTACACATTTTAGGTGATCATATTAAATGATAAACTAAGTAGAAACCTGAGCATCAGACTGTAATTATGTATGTAGTTATATTAGTAGAAACACTGCTTTTGTAAATAATTTAAGGCTTCCTTTAGGCCTTTGCAGGTTTCTTTTTTTTTCTTTTAAGGTACGGAACTCTAAATCTTTTTCAAATCGGTCGAGCCGTTCTCAAGTTATGGCGTGACCAAGGTAAAAAGGGATTAATTTTCATATATAAATAGTCATTTTGGCGTTAATGTTTTGGTTGTGCTTCCGCACACGAGGGCCCGGGCTCCGCCTTGACCATGATCCAGGATTTGGCAAATCAGGTAATTACAGAGGACCAACTGTTTCTCCTCACCGTAAGAGCATCGGTTAGCATTCAACTAATATATATATAACTAAGAAAAGAGTCATTGCCGCAGGTACATGGCCGTAGTGGGATTCGAACCCGGTACCTCTCGCTTACGAGTCAAATACCTCAACCATCGATTCTAAATTTTTATACATTTAAGTACCTAGATATTCTGCTATAGCTAACACTGTTCCAGTAAGAACAATGAGAGCTTCATAGGTGAAAACTATTAGGAAAATTCACAAGATAAACACTACTACTTTCATATACTTACCTACCTAGACGATAGACTTCGTATCTTGAAATACCCATAGGTATACGGTAACTTTATCCGGACAATACTGCGACGCAGAAGTGTCTGCTGTTGGCAAACTTCTCTCGCCGCAAACTTGTAAATTTGCTTAAGTATTTACTGACAGGTCTTTTGTAAGGCTTACGCTCGGAGCTCCACTTGGGTGCCTTTAAAATTGGCAGCGTTTGTTTGGCCTGTTATCGTGGTACTGTATCGTAGCATCAAGTGTCTATCTGTTGTGTGTATCTAGTGTGTATGGATTGTGGATGTATGGATTGTGGATGTATGGATTGTGGATTGAAATGCTATTATAATAGAGCAATTGATAGCAGTAGAGTAGTGCCTATTGTACTTTCCTTAAGTTTCCTACCTTATAGGTAATGCATACAAATAGGACTAAGGCGCTGTCCTAATTGGCAACGCTCTTGCGAGAATGGTCGTACGACGGGCTCACCCGACCAATTTATAGGAGACTTCGACACCGCCCGTCGCACGATCGTTGCCAGTTAGGATAGCGCCTTACGCTAGACTATAATATTATGTCCCATAGACACTTTTGACCCTGATCCTTCTCCAAACTAATGGAGACTTTTTTGAGATCATACTGTTGAAATCACGTACAGAAAGCAGCATGCGCTCGGTATGCCGAAGCCGACTTTGAAGCAAATTGCGGTGAGACTTGTAGACTTTGGTGTACTTAACCGCGGCTTGTGGAAATGTAAATTGTGCGCAACTGGGATTAGGCTCCGCCCGCCATGCTAATTACGGCCCCCATCGCGAATTAGCAAATGATATCTTAACGACACGAAAATTTGCGAGCAGTAGCTCTTGTCACTTTTAAAGTTGTTGAGATTGAAAATCGTGACAATTATTATATTATTACGAATTTTATCATATTATCTACAAATGCTAATAAACGATTAGAGTAAGAAAGTAGAGCTAGTGGTTGTTATTGGAAGTAAACATTAGGATATCAACATCTTAATTATCTTCGCAGCCGTTCGCTTAAATTTGGGCAATCTGCGTTTCCGCGAGAGCTTCAGTTAATTTGGGATAAATTATAATTTATGCTATAGCATAGGTATATTAAATAGGTAAGGTAAAACTATCAATGTTCCCAATTTCGATCATACCCAATTTTTAAGTGTTTGGATAACAAATAAATATCCAAGCATATAAACGTTCACATTTATAATCATACACTTAGTTGATTTCATTATCTTAAACGTTACGTCTATACTTAGGTATCTTTAAATCATTGTCATAATTTCAAGTATATAGCTGCATCGCGACGTTATTCACAAACGCCTACCTATTCTTTGAATATGGTCTGAAAACTTGTTAATGCTATTAGGGGAAACAGCGGAGGCGTTAAGCTGCAACCTTAATTCTACTTATGAAACTTTGGCGCGGAGCTTCGTCTGCGCCGGCATGGTTTTAAAACTATCATACTTGAACATCCCCTTATCATCACGTAGGTAAATATATTCTAAGATTGTCGTTAAATGAAGTGATCTAATAGGTGTACAGTTTGAAGGTGGTAGGACTCTATCAAGCCTGAGGAGTCCGCCTGGGTGAGTACCACCACCTTATGTTTTTCTGCCACCAAGCCTAAAAATCTTTAAAGAAATTAGTAAATAATATATAAGGTTCATAAATCTGATATTGTGCTGAAGTAGAGGGTGGCTAGTCATATCTTCAGGCTATCTGATGGTCGATGGAGCCGACTCGTGTCAAAGTGGAGCCCGCTTAGGTAATCGTAGTGAGACGTCCTGTAGCACAATGGACCGACGACCTTAGAAAAGGCATAGAGAAAAAAATGGATACAGGAGAGAAAAAGGAAGGTACAAAAATGGAAGCAGTCCAGTTGGACTTTTTGAGGGATGGCCTGACTCGGCGAACCACAATACTAAGTAGGCTGTTTGATTGTTATCACTTATGTAATGGTTGAACCTTCCTTTATTGGGCTTGATTTTATGTCATTACAAAGGAACTTCTTGCAAGAAAAGTGTGAGGACGACGAAGATAATCATGGATGAAAAAAAGATGGAAAAAGTCAAGGAGGCCTAGTACTATGAATAGTTTTATGAACTACACTGACAAAATCCAAGTCTTAGGAGAGATCAAACCTAACATTTGATTTATAACTATTAAACGAAACGACAAAAAATAAAGCTCAGCGCTTATAAGAAAATAAATCCTTTATTTTTTAAGTTGATGCAGTTAATTTATCACAAACAATTGGCCGTTACACATGCACCCACGACTTTCACCTACCGATGCGACCGGTGCAACACAATAATTACTTCTTTCCCACACCACCAAAAATTTTTAATTCCTCCGAAAAATGCGTTCAATAATATTTTAATAAAGCATATACTACTACAAAATCAATGTCCCAATACTCCTAAAGGTAAATGACAGTGGTCGGCACACAAGTCGCGACCAAACTAAAAACGCAGATAATGTCAAAAGTACAAATTAAAGGACGCAAAACAATGCTATGGCACTGGCCCACCATTGGTAGACCGAGCATTGCGCAGTGGCGGCGCTGCGCGAGTAGCGCGACCGAACGCGGTCTTGACGGGCCTCCAAGCTGGGTCGCCGCAAATCTGTCTCATCATCACTCGAAGCCAGCGGCTTGGTGTCTGGCTTCAACTTCCTCACCCATATGTCGGTCTCCAGCGCCGGCTTCGCCTCCGTTGACGTAGATACCGACGAATCCATCGCCGCGAAAATAGTTGTGGTCGTCGTCGCCTTCGTCGTTGTGGACTCACTTGTTGTGCTAGGTAGTTTGGTCGACGACTCATCTATGTCCTCCATTAAGGCGATAGGAGGCGATAATTCTTCAACGGTAGACAGTAGCGACAGAAGCGACTCAGATTCGGTTGAGACGCTGCTAGATTCAGTGTTTTCGGCATCAGTTGTGGTGACATCATCAGATAATTCTCCAGATTCGTTTGTACTTTCGTTCGTTGTATCCGTTGTCTCGCTCGGCGTATCGGTTGATAATTCGGTCGGTTCCTGGGTTGTATCGAGCGATTGTGATGGTGACAAATTTTCAATGGCGACCGACACGGTTACCGTTCCTGGCACTGTAGACCCTCCTACGACTGTTGTAAGTGCTGGATCTTTATTGGTAACGGAACAGGTATTCGTACAATAATCTGAATAACATCCGTCTTTAGTGGCACAAGAAATTAAGGTTTCCCAAGGGACCAGAAGTTGATAGAGGTGAGGGGTCTTGCATTGATTCTCGACATAAGTCTGGAGGCCAACGACTTCATTATCGCAAATTAGAGGTCCGCCGCTGTTACCCTGAACAGAAAATACGAAAAGTTAATTAAATGTATCAAAAAATAAATAAATGAGCAAATTAAAAGGCTCTTAGTCTTACTTCACAATATTTGGGATCGTAACTGATCTTGGTCTCCTCGCTGTCGATAGCGCACATCATTGTAGATTCACTGAATTTCTGGCCGCAGGTATCCATCTTGGCTGGTAACAGATCAACATTCATCTCCATCAGCACCTTATCTTCGGTGAAGTTTCCGAATCGTTTCTATAAACAAGAGTAAAACCCTGTATCCCTCAATGTTGTACGGCGATTATATGGCCTTTAAATACTCTCGTCTAGTGTAAATTTTCACAACATTTTAGTTAATAAACTTGCTTTGATTTAAGCATGTATGAGTTGTTTATGAACAGTTACATGGTATTTAAAAGTAATTGCGATGAATATAGTGAACACTTACAGCAAAGAGAAGAATTTTGCAAGTTTTTTCACCGGGTAGCGGTTTTGGGCCAGGGTTGGTGATCCCCACTGCTGACGTCATGTTGAATGGCAGCAAGGTCTTCAGTAGCGTGATGTCAGTGAAATAATAAACGCCCACCTTGTGGACTGATGGACGTACTATTTGGATAACCTGGGCAAAAATCAACGGTTAAATAACTGTCTACGACTAGACAGCAGGTAAAACTCTTTTAAGCCTGGAGTGATACCACCGCCCTTGAGTTTCTCTCGCTAAGCAACAATGTTTGCAATGTTGTGTATTTTTTTGTTTTGCAGGCACGAGGTATATCATTTTATCCCCATACTGACAAAGAAAGAAAGAAAGAAACTAGGAAACTAAGTGTAATAATTGTCAATGTTATGTGCGACAGTTACCGCTTACCATCAGGTGGGCTGTGTGCTCGTTGGTCACTGCGCAGAATAATAAAAAACAAGCTGACTATACAAAACACTTGTCACACTTGCAAGTATAGCACAGATGGTAGTTCAAACGCATTATATTATTGTTAGTTAGTAAATATTTTTGTTTAGTTCTTGTTTTTAATGACAATAGCATTCACCTCTCTCTCTTGTTCGTCTTCATCTTCATTCAGCGTGAAGTTGGGGTCGATGGAGATTGCGCCTAATCTAGCCAACAGGGTTTTTCGTGGGAAGCCAAGGGGTGTATGGTCGTGGTGTGTACTGTGATCCACTGCGGCGCTGACCAGCCAGTTTGTACGGATCAAAACTGCGCCATGAAGGAACCTCGCACCATTAGAGTCCACTACGGATTCATCGGGGTAATATAAGAAGGCCTGCAAATTGAAAACTGTCAGGCACAGGATGTAAACAAATGGGATATAATTGACTAATCATGGTCCAAATCGACAGAGAACTGACTGAAATAGAGATGATGTAAAATATCCAACTCACCATATAGTTGTATATGCCTCGTTTAACTTCATTCTCTCCTTCAGCAAAAACTGCCTTATTCAAAAATATAACTGAAACACAACGGTTGGTTTTCAAAAGAAACTAAAGTTTGGTATTTCTCGTCATCAGGTGACAGTACCAGGTACGACACTTGGTTTTTGGTCAAGTATTGGCACAAATCAAACTATATTTCTAATTTCAACATGGAAACGTTTTACCACCTTAATAATATATTTATAGCTTACCACAGAAAAGTGTTAACAAAGAATGTATTTGCATATTTTTAAAAATACATATATTTCTATAAAATTTGATATTTGGTAGACGAACCATCAGTAATTTGACAACATAGGTTTCAAAAGAAGAATACGAATTCATACGCAATGTTTTTTTAATTCTCCTGCCAGGTAAGAAAGAGATCGGTAATGAAATCAAAGAGGACAAACGACACGGGCCTTCTTGAACCCTCAGGGTGAATTTAAAAGAACCATCGCTCTTTTACGTAAACGCTGTCGTAAAAAGCGAATTAGTCTAGTCACGTCCCTTTATTTTTCTCCGCTATCTGTAACAAAGTTGAGCGCCGAGTCGAGTTAAAGGCATTAATCAGAATCGTATCCAAGCTGAGATGTATTATCCCCAATAAAGAGGAAAGAATGAGTTTGCCAATTTAGAACGCGTGTTTTACAGATAGCGCGGAGGGATGACTCCGGGAAACACCTAATTATTCATGTAAGGGGTGTTTAAGAGGCCGTATTAATACGCTCGGGGCGACGCCGCCGCCGCAGTCGGTCGACTTTTAAAAAATATGCTTAGAATAAAAAGCCGTTTATTTTAAAATAGCGGGACGGGAACACGGCTTGGGCGGGAGCGGCATCGAGTCAGGCTCCGCGTCTTTGCTGTTTTAAACCGGATCGATGCATAAAACATTCGTCCGTTTCTAACAAAGGCATAAATACCGTCCAGAATATGAAAATGTTTCCTAATAAAGTACTGTTGGCCGTCGAAGTTTACTATTTTGCGAATTAACTGGCCTAGACGGCGTTAAATCGTGTGGTATAGTGACAAAGTCGTTTACATTTTACCTGGCAGAATGAAAGGGTAAGGAGGGACACTAACGCCACGATATCGCCCATAAATGAGTGGTAAGATTGCGCCCGGACCGCTGCTGATGCGGCGACGTCAGAACGACTTGCTCACACTGCGATTACCCGACCAATTTAAGATGACCCCGCATAATGTTGGCGATTCGCTTGGTGCGGTTTTATCCCCGTAGCGATTGTAAAACGGCGGGTGTCCACGGACAATGGCGCTGCCGTAACGACCGGAATGAACGAGCTACGTGTTTTGGCGGCTCCCCGCAATTGCTTTACAGTTCCTCAAGTAGCTTTAAAGTGAACAATTACTTGTTTCTTTTACACAGATTGGAAGACAATGTTGTTTATAGTACTAGATTTAGATTACTGAACAAGATCAGGTGTAAACATTTGGATTACAGATCAGTTTGAAGGATAAGGTAGCCAGCGCAATTACAGACATGAGACATTTCATCTTAGTACTTACAGTGACCAACACACCTGTGGTTTTAGATTTTTGTTACCTGCAACATAAATGCATGAATCGTAGACGTTATGGGCGACAGATACTGCATATATTCGGGTAGGCTGTCCAATCATTTGTCACTAAAAAGAAAAATTCATTAGATGTGAGGTCTGGTCTTAGTACAAGTAAAAGAAAAAAATATTTTTTGCGGTTGGTCAATTTAAATTATATTTCTTACAATATTGAAAACTTGTTCGAACTTTGAATCTTTGAATATTAATTTGAGCACCACATAAAAATATTTTGAAATGTTAATTAGTTCGGAACCGTCAAGGCCTGAGTTTTAGTCACACTCTGGCTATTTTTCGTTCCTTTAAAATCAGATATCGTGAATTTAAAAAATTTCATAAGTCGTAATGCGCGTACCAAAACACTGTAAGCGTGTATTGGCTTTTCAATAAATCAATAATTGTCACTGGCACATAGAGGAGACTGGGGCTTGTGGTAACGGGGGTAACAGCAACAGTGGGTTTTCTCGGTGATTACAAATTGTATTGATTCTAACCTGGTAGCAACCAGGTTTCATCTAAGTAGCATAAATAGTTATATAGATACATATCGCCTTTTTTATGTACGGGTAGGCAGAGAGACCATTGTTGGCATTGTTCTACTTCCTGACAAAAACCTCTCTCGCTTCCTTCACATTCTTCAACCCTTTTTATACATTCTTGTCATTTTAGGGTACTTTTGACCTGATATTTCTTAAAAATATCTCAGATTTTTTTATTTTTACGAACGCATTTGATTATTAAATACTAAATCGAGTTCAGTCAAGGGCCTTGTCAAGCGTGTCACTTCAGTAGTACTTAACTTGCTTAGGTACAGGTACATACATGAAATAGGAAAATGATTTCATCATCAGAGTGCCCTGGACGACGGTGATTACTTACTATCATGTAGACTTGTAGCATCCTTAGATAATAAAACAATTGACAATAACTCCATACCATACTAACTAATAGAAGCTTAAATATTCATGCTCTTAAACAACAAGGACATTTCTGAAAAATATTCTAACTAGCCCAAATCTCCCCTAAGCTCTGCCTGTTACAGAACAGGCAGGAGTTCAGATTTCGCACGCGAGAAAGTTCGCAAGAGAATTCCGCCGTTTAACAGTCGCGGAGTTCGCCGGCTTACCGCCTCGCCTAGACGGCACACAACGGAGTGATATGAATATTAAACGGTCCAAGAATTACGAGATTTATTCGACGATTCGAAACTTTGCTTCCCGTCCCGCGCACTTAAATGAATGTTTAACATTATCAGCGCACTTTTAGGGAGTCGTCGAGTCCCCTGAACAACTGGAAAACTTTGATAGAGACGGCTCTCCGGCGATTAATACTGGCGCGTGCGAAGGTGGACTGAATCCATAATGGGAAGGGGTGCACGGGCTAAGCTTGTATAAATGAGCCTAGGTAAGTATATGTGTGCCTGAGTTATAGTAAATAATTATAACGTTACTAAGCATGGCTCATTGGTATCATTGTAACTTGTTTTGTGATTATATTTAAAACTATTTTCGCAGGTGGGGCAATACCGGGACCTTAAGCTTTTACTGTGTCTAGATTTGCTCCAGTTGGACAAAATTCAATAAAAAATTGGCATGACTACATACACTTATATTCTAACGAAACCTTAATCAATTAATTTATGGATTAATTCAATACGCGCACTTACGCTACACGCGCGGGCGAAGCGACCTTGGTCGAGCGTCCGACCACGTCCCCCGTACCTAAAAGCAACTTTATTTTATACCGCGTAAAGATTAGTATCAACTGCCACTGACGGTTGGTCGTCTCCAGCCAAAACGGAACGTCTGTTACTAGTTTAAGTAACTTCAACGAACTCTGGAGAGGAACTGCGGCGTGCGGAGCTGCAGCGGCACCGCCGATCTCGAATCGCATGATACCAGCCCTCTGGAATGACGTCACAACATGCATTTCGGATATTCTGTAACGTCATTCCGGCGTGTACCGTGAGCGGCGCGGGCGGGCGGCGGCAGGCGGCGCGACGCGACGCATTGTCCGCAACGCCATTTCCGCGCAGCATTGAACCTCACTTTATTGAATTTGATTTACGCGCCAATTTTTGTAGGCTTCGGTTTTTATTAACTGACCTCGGTGCCGATGTAAACTTAATTGAATCCGCCGACAAAAGGCATCAAATGAAAAGAGCGTCCGCCGGTGTGCGATGCAGATTATAATAGGTTTCACGAATTTGCATCGGCTTTAAGTTACCCGATATTGGATTTTTGCATAGTGGTCGTTCGGCCTGTTGGTTTCGATGCGTATGAAATGCGATATCTAGTTCAGATGTTTGCTTTTAGCGTTGCCCTGGAGTTTTAAATATGAATGTAAATTTAACAAACATGCTATTGATCTTGCGATAAAAAGCTTTAATCCCGGAGTGAGTCTAAAAATCTTTGTAAAATATAATATCTCTATCTTGGATGTATTTCGCTGTATTTAAATATATATTAGATAGGTACAACAGTAATGCGACCAGGCTACCACAAAGCACGACCACTGGCCCTGGCTACATACAATGTCCAGACACTGCGGACCGACGAAAAGCTCGTGGAACTGGAGGAAGTGGTAAGCAGATTAAATTGGGATATTATAGGGTTATCTGAAGTCCGAAGAAAGGGGGAGGACTCGATAATCCTAAAGTCCGGAAATCTGCTTTACTTCCGGGAGGGCGACCAACTGTCCCTAGGTGGTGTCGGGTTCCTCGTCCACAAATCCCTCGTGAACAACATCGTCAAAATCGAGAGTGTGTCGTCTAGGGTAGCGTACCTTATACTCAGAATTACCAAGCGGTATTCGTTGAAGGTCATACAGGTCTACGCACCGACTTCGACTCACTCCGACGATGAAGTGGAGGCTATGTATGAGGATATTTCTACAGCCATGCATACCTCCAAGACACACTATACCGTTGTCATGGGGGATTTCAACGCGAAACTGGGCAAACGAGGCGGAGACGAGTTGAGAGTGGGGCAATTTGGAATTGGAAGTCGGAACGCCCGTGGCCAGATGCTGGCCGGCTTTATGGAGAAGGAGGGACTCTTTATGATGAACTCATTTTTGCGGCAGGTTGTACAGAAGACCGAAGAGTATAACCGGCCATTATGCTTGGCGTTTGTGGACTATGAGAAAGCCTTCGATTCGATCGAAACTTGGGCGGTGCTCCAGTCTCTACAGCGGTGCCAAATTGACTATCGATATATCGAAGCACTGAAGTGTTTGTACGAAAACGCCACAATGTCAGTTCGTCTCCAGGACAAGACCACAGAACCTATTCAGCTGCAGCGAGGTGTTAGACAAGGTGATGTCATATCACCGAAGTTGTTCACCGCTGCACTGGAGGATATCTTTAGGCTTCTGGACTGGGACGGACTTGGCATCAATATTAACGGCGAGTACCTCACGCACCTCAGATTTGCTGACGATATCGTAGTCATGGCTGAAACCCTGGAAGACTTGGGCAAAATGCTCGATGACCTCTGTAGTGCCTCTCAACAAGTAGGTCTTAAAATGAACATGGACAAGACGAAAATTATGTCGAATGTCCATGTTGTGCCTACTCCAGTGACAGTTGGAGGCACTCCACTTGAAGTTGTTGACGACTATACATACCTAGGACAAATAGTCCGGCTAGGTAGGTCCAATTTCGAGAAAGAGGTCAATCGACGAATCCAACTCGGTTGGGCAGCGTTCGGGAAGCTACGCCACATATTTTCGTCCCAATTACCGCAGTGTCTCAAGACGAAGGTCTTTGACCAATGTGTGTTGCCAGTGATGACTTACGGATCTGAAACGTGGCCACTCACTATGGGCCTTATAAGAAAGCTCACTGTTGCCCAAAGGGCAATGGAAAGAGCTATGCTCGGAGTTTCTTTGCGCGATCGAGTCAGAAATGAGGAGATCCGCAAGCGAACCAAGGTCACCGACATAGCTCTAAGGATTGCCAGACTGAAGTGGCAGTGGGCAGGGCACATAGCTCGAAGAACAGATGGCCGATGGGGCAGTAAAGTTCTCGAGTGGCGACCACGTACCGGTAGACGCAGCGTGGGTAGGCCTCCTACAAGGCGGACCGACGACCTGGTAAGGATCGCAGGTACCAGCTGGATGCGGAAAGCACAGGACCGGTCTTTGTGGAGATCTCTGGGGGAGGCCTATGTCCAGCAGTGGGCGTCTTCTGGCTGATATGATGATGATGATGGTACAACAGTAACGCTGTTGCCTATTTTCTCGTGAACGGATGTCATAGCCGGTTACCCTATAAATAATCAGACAACTCACTACTACGATTTCTACGACACCCACAAGACGAAGAGTAAGGTAAAATACTCTACTCTGTGGGACACAAATACACAGCTGCGTGGTATCCGGCAGAAGTACCTACTTATTAATATTGTATGTGTGATGGCGAAGGCGAAATTATTGTTGAGACAAACCTCAAAGAGGTTTACCAATATGTTGTATTAAAGATTGTAATGTTTTTGTGAATAAATAAATCTAAATCTAATCTAAGTAGAATAAAAATTTAGATACCGCTTTATTGTTAAGGATCCCAAAAATATATTTTTCTATTTAAAATTAACCTACGCCTTTACCTCTCCCTTCGGCACTCGTTATTCCAAGCCTTTATAAAGAGATACAGAATCAAATCAGACGGAACAATGGCCGTGCAATTAAACCGCGAAGCCCCGTCCCCTCCGCGAAATCTTCTTATTAATAGCTATAAGTGTAGCCAAAGATCATACTTTAGGGCACTGTGAGCTGGCTGTGTATATTCAGACTAGGTTTGGCCCGCAACTGTGTTTGCGCAGGCATCGTTAACGTAGGTATGGATCCATGATTTCCCGATTACAAAATTTCATAGAAATCTATGATTTTCATGAGCCAATTTTGTGTTTTAGATGGCAATAGCTTGTTAGCGTCTTGTGAAGGCACAAGTCTGATTAGGAATTTCAAAAAATCAGAAATGGTTATCTATCAATCGATAGATCCACGACTTGTTCGTCAACAGAACAGTTAGTCTGTCAATGTTTTACTTACGAATGCATGCTTTTGACCACAAATTTTCAGCACAAAGAACATTTTCATTTCGTCAAAATGATGATTGAACGTTTCGCTCTAAACATTTTTTGAGACTTGGTAATGGAACTTTTTACTCTCGCTGTAGATACTTTCCTAGTTAGATACCAACTTAGTTAAGTTTAGTAAAACAGATATTTATTACTAGGATGGCTTTAACATACATTAAGAATTAAAATCAGATTTAATTTATTTACAATTAGAAATAAAATTAAACACTAATACTACTAAAATATTATATATTAATAAAATCATCCACACCGTTGTCCCGCGGAATGGTGCCCAGAAAGCTAGCTGCGTTGCCTCGTTGGATAGCAATACTTATCCTCTGTCCGAGGAACGCGCCAGCTCTCCGGTCACCTGTGGTGTCAATCAGCTTTTTGCTTAAAACTTTAAAAAGCTTTAAAGCACCGGGGCCCCACAGTTTAGTTAAAAGATTTCATAAGGATCGGTTTAGAAGTAGTACTTGAAAAAGCTGTCACAATAAAATATGACTAAACCAGAAAATGACGTCCTTCGAAAATATCCTATAGATGAGATGACTTACATCGAAAATGTTATTCAAAAAACTTTTTAAGAAAATGACCTGCCTCGCCAAATGGAATTCGCCTTTTAATCAGAATCTCTCCATTTCAAACGTTCATATCTTGCTTAGACACTATTTGCTCTGCTGTTCGTTATGTAAAGATCAAGTCTACCTAGCTTATTATTAGAAAAATGTTTTATAGTAATTGTTTGTTTTGCCACTATAAATATTGTGTTTTTATATTAATTTAAATGTAATAGGTACCTAACTACCTGCTTATTGTCTAATCGTTCATAGAATTCCTGTGTAAGCGCTCAGCAGCGCAGTCAATTCGGCATTCACGGGTACAATTCAATAAGAAATCAGCCGGAACGAATTGAAACGGATTTAAACTCAAACTCTTCCACCCATTGTGAGTGCTCTAATGCAAATTCTTGCTTGAATACGGTCTGTTTACTTCGTTGCGCCTTTGTTTCATTCGTAACGAGCATAAAAAGGGGCCATTCATACCATCCGAACCTAATTACCCCACCCCTTGGGCACAAAGCGGGTTTCTAATTAACGATATTATGTCAAATAATTTGCTCGAGACGTCTTACCCGAGCCGCGGATTGGATTAAGTTTGTTTTCGGCCGGGAATGGTTCGTTTGTTTGCGGAGCGTTGGCGCGGCGATCGGCGTGCGTCAAGGGAACGCGCTGCGATCACGATTTTGTTAAGTTCGGGGTATCTAAGGTTTGTGTTCGAATCATTTTCATACATTTCAACTGTAGTGGCACTCATCATCATGCGGCTTGATCCAGTGGTATGATCAAAATTAAATAGACTTGATTACCCACATACGGGGTTTAAATTCCTAATTTTACTACCATAGTGTGTTCTAGAAGAGAGAAATGTAGCCAGAAGAGTTATAAATCGCAATAACTCTTGTCATGTCAAAATATTTACCTTTAAAAAGTAAATAAGAGGTTCGTTTACATTTACATTTATTTACATATAAATAATTTTTATAAAGGTTAGTGCCTCAAACGTTATATATGAACCATGAAATGGTGAAATATTAGACTAACAAGGCGCGTACTTCTACGTCTTTGATGGATATCAACTAGGTATTGCCCATAAATGCCATGTCTCTTACTTTTTTTACCTCATCTCCTAAAAGTCTGCAAAGCAGACGTATCAAACCATATTATTCTGCTTTAATTGCCAGATTGTCACCATTATCTGAGCGACCACCTGTGTTTTCTACACCCATACCCACTAATAACCCTGGTACGCAGGAGTATGATGGATGCGTGACGTCACCCGGGAGCCTCGTCAGCCATACCGGTGATATGTCACCGCGAACAATGCATTTGTCATTACGATTGGCACAAATTAATTGGATTAATGCAATTAGGCAGCCAAATTTAATGTACGCTACGTGTTTGTGACATGTAAATGTCGCTGTAATGTTGCCGTAGACCAGGGGTAGCCAAATTTTGAGCTGTGAGGTCTACCAGTGGTCAAAAATATTTCTTACGATCGACTGCAGTTTACAAGAGAGATCATTTTTGTGATAAGTTTGTAAGTATTTTTAGCAGCGTATATGGTTGACGGGACTCGTTTGTTGTTGTTGTTATACATGTACACTTCTTCGGCCGTACCTCACTTGGCAGGGCTCACTGAAAATCTCTTGGGTTACGCCGATGCTTGATGCTGAGTGAGATCCTTTTTTTATTTTTTGTTGTGATTTTGTTTAAATGTTTTTTCTCATTTTGTACATAATTTTATTTAGTGGTGTTGTTTTTCTGTGCAATAAATGTTATTCTATTCTATTTTATTCTTTGCGTATGCGTAATTGCGTATGCCCCAGGGATACGTGAGAAATAAGAACCTACTTAAACCTGCCGGTATCAGGAAAGATGTAGACGATAAGTAGGCGACTGTACAACTGAATGCGTTGAAGGTCTAAAAATACTACAGTCACGTCAGCTGTCTGTGGCTATGGCTATGAAACGATCACTGAAATCAGTTTTAAGTAGTACTTCGCCATTTGATAGAATCTGTATTGTCGGACATTGTGTAACAATAGGTACGGTTAAATATTTTCAACATTGAATCAAATAGGTATCTACTTCACATCACAGCCCATAACAGTCCACTGCAGGACTTTGGGCCTCTCCCACAAAAGGGGAGGTTTTTGCGATAATCTCCACGCATGGCAGGCGGGTTGGAGATCGCAGTGTTGCAAACATAACAATGGAAAATGCTGCTGCCCATTTTCCAGTTTACGGAGACTCTAGATCTTTTGTCTTTAAACATTAGTCGCCTTGTACAACACCCACGAGTGTAAGGGGTTAGTGCTATTCTACTCTACCGGATACCACACGGCTGGCTAACGGACACCACACGGCTGTTTGGTATCTATTTAATAGACAGGAAAAAAATCCCAGGACCTGCACTAATTTATAATTATATTTTCCAAATTGACGGCCTTAACCGAAAAATTACGATGGTCTGTACTAATTTAATTAATTTTGAGTTTGATCATCACGCTTGGAAGGCAGATTGGAGATAGCAATTTAAAAATACGCTGATGAATAAGGTGCTGACCGTTTGAAGGTTTACGATATTCGGAAAGGAAAGCAGTGTACAGTCGCCAGTGTCGCCAGTATCACGTTGTACGGGTATGTATCCGGAATAATATAGTATTTTCATCCGGTCACAACACATAATCTCATAATACTCATCATCGGTATCTAAACGATAGAAAAAACGGCCCTCTTATTACAATCGACAGAAATTACAATTATGGAATTTTAAAGTATCTACAAGAGTAATAATAGAAAAAGACAAAAGTAAAGCACGACAATGGTACCTAAGCGTTATCCACAGAAATCTAAAGAAGAATCTATATTTATTTCAATATCTCAATTTATTTAGAATTCTGTAGATAACACTCATCATTATTATGCTCTACTCTCTTTCTCTATTAAAACCTACTTCACGACACAGAAATAACACTTCACCAACCGAAGAGCCGGGCAATTGCTTCAAAATTTAGATAGCACCAGCCAGACGGTCCAGCTAGCCCCGGATTAGCAGACATTCGGCGGCGCAGTCTCCGCACTAATTGAGTTAATATTTGGTTATCGGCGAGGCGCACGCGCCGCTCGCGACTAATCCGCGGGAATTAATGACGGGAATTTATCATTATTAATGCCCTGCGGAGCCGCACCTGCAGTGTGACACACGGGGCGCGAAGGGTTAAAGGGTCGCGACGAGGATGCGAAGTGAAGCTATTGAAATAGGAAGCCATGTTTTGTGATGTGAATGGTATTTTTATACCCTACCTCATTGTTTCCTGGGTAGGAGCGTCGGTGGCCGAGTGGTTAAGGTATCCGACTCGTAAGCGATGGGTACCGAGTTCGTATTCCACAGCCGCCATGTACCACACTTTTCTGAGTTAGTAGTTCGTTATTGATATTCAGAATAAAAAATTACAAATCCATTAGATAATTAAGCATTACATAGAGGCCACATTAAATAAATGTCAATAAATATCAATGTCATTAAATAATAATACAACCGTCAACACAATGTAATTCACCATAATGCTTCGTCCAAAATGTGGGTAGTCAATGAAGGTAGTAAATAATTTAACGTCAAAGAAATCGGAAAAAAACCAGAAACAGAACCAAAATAATCGGCATAAGTCACCAGACATCTCAGAGATTTTCTGAGTTATGTACATTAGTTGAATACTAACCGATGCTCTTATGGTGAGGGAAAACATCGTGATGAAACCTGCTCTATCAGGCGACTGAAAGTGTAACCATGATCCAATCTGGTTAGGTTCCCCTGGTAGCAGGGTCATGAAGGTTAGAGGGCGGTCGCTCCTCTGTAATTACCTGATCTGCCACAAACCTGGATCATAGTCAAGGTGAACTATGGGCCCTCGTGCGCGTGTGCACAACAGGGACATTAACGCCAAGATAATAATAATTTTTTGTCTACCTAGGGTGTGCGGGAAAAAATAGGTACGATTGGGCGTGGGTTGCCTTCGGTGGTAGGTAGGTATGCTGCCTGGCCCGAATAGTGTAAAACAATGATCGGTTGTATTAGAAAATAGCGATTTGCACTGGATTTGAGAAGCAGAACTTTACTCGTAAATTATTTTATCCACTACGATTGAAAACTGAATGAAAATAGGTACTAAATTGTTAAGGTTCCCTACCCAAATGGAAAGAAAACGAACCCTATTTCTAAGCCTCCGCTGTCTTTCTGTCACAATCCTGTATCTTTGGAACCGTGACAGCCAGGTAGAAGAAACGTTTACAGAATAAGTTTTTATGGCCGCTATAATAAAAATTTGAAATTTTTTGAAAATCATTTGGGTGACATGCAGGAAACATGCTTATGCACAATAATTTGTAAAAAAAAGTTAGGACAAACAAAAATTCTATCAAAACAAATATCGCAGTCGGTGCTACACGCTCGCAGGTGGCGGGTCATTCGATTGGACAGTTTTACAGCGGGCGCCGTTTATTCGCGCGTTCCGCTCAGTTACGGCTTTACGACATTTTTTATGGCCCCCACTAGTTCATATTTCGAACGGACGGGATTAACGGATTTAGGAACGCAATAGTTTATGCAATAAATTATAGGTGAAATATGATATAGGAATTTGGAACGCACCGTTAGTAACTGAGAATTTAAAAATATTCTGATCTGGAAATGTACTATTTGATCTCAACATCTCAGGCTTTGGATGTGCACTGGTGAACATGGGTCACTCCCCACGCTATCCACATCGATCGACTCTATGCTTCTTCGTCCAACGACCCCTACGACCTTTACGAGGTCATCCGTCCAGCCATCCATCCGGCCGTCTGACGATGCGAGTGCTAGCACGTGGGCGCCACTCGATAATCTTATGATCGGACTAAGAAACCGTTGGTCCGTTCTTTTATTTTGAAACGAAGCGACGATTTATTTATTCACATTTCTTTTTCCATTATAATCGGCAGAGTGGATAGTGAATACTTTCCGCCATAATTTCAAAATTCACCGATGTGTACACTGTCCCTAGTGACTTCACTGCGCATTCAATATGACAGCCGCGCAACGGCAGGCCGTCAATTGCAGCGGTTAGGGCTATGATTGCGTATTAATAGCCAGTGGACTGGTATCAGCTACTACGTACGTTACGTTCCGTTATTTTATCATGATACCCACAGACATAACAGACTAGACACAAATCACAAATATTCCCTGTTCGCTTACTCTACAATTATTATGAATCTTGCTATCCCGTTTTTTCATCCATAGGAACGAGCTTGTCAGAAAGTGAAGCGCGCAATGTTTTGAACGTTCACCACGTTGTTACCGCTCCTAACGACCAGACGTTTATTTTGAAACATCGGTGTAATTTTTTTAACTTCCTAATCAAAGGAGACAGTCTAGTTTTTTCCTGACCACCAGCCGGCATAATGAGAGTTGTAATGGATAAAGCTTATAAAACGTAATGTCCTCTCGTAATTATTTAAATTCTTTAGCTAGCCAATTTTTTATATTAATGTTTAAAATATTACTAATTTGCTATGAAACGAACGCATTCTTGGCATGAAATTATGAACACACCCGAAAAAAGCTATGGATGCACAAACATATCGGACCCGGTGGCCAAAACTGGAATCAAGTGTCGCCATTTTGAAATGTCATGTCAATGCCATTAACAGCGACGCTGTCACTGGGTCAGATTAGGTTTGTGCTTGTGCATGGACAGTCCATGGGTTTGTGACACTGCATAGACAGACAGGTAAAATATCCTAGGTTTGGACATTGACAGTGACAGGCATGTCATTGTCTTTGTCATACACTGCCACTAATGACGAATGAAACTGCATACTCCGTTAGGAAGACCTGCCCTGTGGTTGTGATTTCGAAGGCGATGATAGGCTGTGAGCGAGTTAATTAGCCATAATAATATGTATTATGATGCTGGGGAATTCTAGTTATTATTTTAAGTTTCTTTTTGGCCACATCCGTCGGCCATTTTATCAAAAGGTGTGTGTCACGCATTGTACGCATTTTTGCCGTTGTGCCCCTTAAAAGGAGTTTTCTTACAAAGCCATAACGTTGTCAGACCATGTGACAGCGTCGCTGTTGTTGGCATTGGCATAACATTTTAAAATGACGAGACTTAATTCCAGTTTTGTCCATTATGTCAGATATGTTTTTATTATATAGTAAAAACCAGGGGTAAGCAATGCTAGTAATGCAAGGGAGCTGGATGGGTGACCATTTCGTATTTGAGGATAGTGAAACGTTAGCACCGCAACGAGTTGGAAACTCGTGATGTGTGCCCGCCCCCTAATACCGTTGGCGAAGCGAGGTCGACCGAGGTGTTGTACGTACATACCATGATTCTAAGGAAATCTTGTTCCTGTGCTAGTTCATTTTGGGCACATCCGTCGGCTATTTTATGTAACATCAAAAGATATGTCACGCGGCACACCGCATTACCAGTGTTTTCTTAAAGCGACCGCATTACACGCATTATTGAACATAATGCCCTCTCCTCTTGAATGGAGTTTTTTCTTTCCTCATTGATTTCTCTTCGCTATGACGAAAAAAACTTCTTACTCCAGGCATAAAAGGAGTTTCTTCTTTCATCGTTTACTCTACGGCTTGTTCCAGTGTTGCATGAGTGTCGCGTGAGTGTTGCAGTTTTGCTAAAAATATTAAGTTTTCGAAAAATAATTGTGAGGAATTGGCTGGCTAGACTTAGATTTATTTTTTTAACTGATACGAGTTCCGTATTTTTCATACTTCAGTTTTTCATTTACTTTGTACCGGCTGGATCTTAGTGAACACCTTGTATGAACCGATAGACCGTATCCTTTAAATCAAATCATTTAAAAGCCGTTGTAATGTAGTGCACAGTTATGTGAAAGCGCAAAGTATGGAAATACACCTAGATTATCCTTTCACCGGTAAGTAAACAATCGTGGTCGCTATCGGGAATCAATTTTAGAAATTGTGACAAAAATATGCATAGTAATAGTAGTAACTTCCAATAATGGAATCTTCATCTTAAAACAACATGCCATTAACGACAGATTTAAAGTTATTGGCAAATTGAGTTATATTTCGGTGTCTAAATAGATATGGAAGTATTTCTATGTAAACAGGGTCTGATTTAATATTTGTTGTATAGAATTTTAATACTCAAATATTATTCCCTAATAAATATAAAATTGTTGACCGCTATGTACAATATTTAAGTATTAAAATTTCATACAACAAATACTAAATCTGACTACTAATACTATTAACTTGAACCCTTTCCGTACCAAAAATGTACGTAATTGATATTTTAAATTTCAGACATTTTTAAAAAATCTTTTTAATCGCGAATTTTCGTTTATTTTTATTTATTTATCCTTCTAGGTTTCCAATTTGCAGCCCAGACATCAAAATGTATGGTCACATTTTGATGTCTGGGCTGCAAATTGGAAGTACTGTGTTGTAAACATTTTGAAGAACAAGATAATAAGTAGGTATATGCAAGTCCCTTCTGTCCTGGTACCGTGCCTACCAGAATTTTACTGAAAATAAAGAATATGCTGCCTGTTTGATATATTTATCTACATACCCTTTTCATTATACGTTCATGACGATGTCCTCTAGAGGGCACGGTATTAAGGATCGAGAGATCGAAAAGACGATGGTAGGTATCAAATCGTGGGTTTGATCCCCAGACACCAAAACTTTGAAAATGATTTTTGTATTAATAATTCATTTATGGATTCAAATAATTCATTTCGCTTTTCAGTGAAGGAAAATATCGTGAAAAGACTTGCATGTTAGAGATTAATTTCAATTGTGAAGTCTCTGCCAATCCGCTTTGGGCCTGAGTGGTAAACTATTATTATTTATTATTTATTTAACATTTAATTGCACACAGTAAAATACATAGAGAAACATCATACATATAGACGACACAACAGGCACTACTTATTTCTAAAAGAAATTTCTTCCAGCAGGCCTACAGAAAAGAGATGAGATAAGTAAAGCAGATCGATGTGCGCGATATAGAATACATACTAAAATACTTAAACATACTTATCTTCTCAAATAAAATATAATATAAATTTATAATAATAATACAATACTATACATACATATCTATGTACAACTAGACAGAGATAGATAATGCAACTATTGCCTGTTCTCTCTCAATGAGAGGACAGATCTATTCCCGAGTAGTGTAGATGTGTATAGGCTGACGACGACGGTGATAACGATTAGGTCGGCACCTCCATTGCACTTTTATTATAATGACAATATAAATATTCTTACAAGTCAGATTTGTTTGTGATCGTTACGGAATATGCCAGGATTTGTATGGGCGGCAGTACCCATTCCAATAGCTAAAGTAATACATCGTTGGTAACTATTGTTTTCAAGCAGAACAATAATTACTATGGCGATAGTTTCAAATGCCAGTCCGTTCCGAGATAAGCTGTTCAAAACATGCCAAGTGTTTCTTCTGTTTATCTACCTCCAATGGCTATGCATGATGCGTCATTGAGTAGTTAGTTTTGAGGTTAACAAACTTACTATAGCGCCTAGATCTAAATATTAGTCCGTTCCGAGTTATTCTGTACTACACATATCATATTAACAATAAGTAAGCAGTGTTTATCTGTCCTGTCTTTAATGAACATCTCGTTAGATAGATATTTTTCAGCTGAACAAGCTTTATTTTCAGCTTACTTAGACGTCCAGCTGCCCTTTGTCAAAATTACACATATATATATATATATATATATATATATATATAGTACCTACAGCATCTTCACGCTTGGCAGGCAGGTTGGGGATCGCAGTCATGTAAATATAAAAATGGAAAACGCTATTGTCCATTTTCCAGCCCTAGGAAAATGGACAACAGCTACGGTGCTATTCTATTTTGCCAGACATCACACGGTCAAATGGTTTTGCACTATATGCAACAATTATTTTATTTATAATATAAATTATCCAAAATATAATTTATATTTTTTCACTGACTAAAGTGCTCGTCTGTGTACGTTTCCGTTACCGTGTCAGTTATTTCAATATATTTTACACGAGAAACCATTTTGCGTTTTAGATTTACGATGTTCACAACGACATAAATCAACTTTTTATCATAATTGTTTTGTCTCCATTATCATAAACCTTTTTAAATAAAACAGATAGATTTAAAAATTCACCATATTTTCTAATATATGATTACATAAAGTAAAAACAGTTTCAAATCACAATTCATTAAATTCTGGTCGAGCAATTCAATATTAATTTTAACTAGGTATTATAGTCTATTTCTTGCTTTAAAGGCAAACTGAGCAACAAATCATGAACTAACAGTTTAAGGCTAATGAAGCCACACTCTGAAGTAGGATTAAAACACCAGAAGTGTAAAAACTCTATCCTTATATCGTGAACCGTCCACTTTTACTTAATTGAGCCTCTGAGGCTAACGAGATCATTCGACAACTTTGCTGCTTGGGTATATGGCTTAGCTTCCGGAACGCTGCCCAACCGAGTTGCATTCTTTGAATGAATATTTCTCGAATTTGGACGTATCTCGATGGACTCTTTGTCCAAGGTATAGTAGTCAATAACTGCAAGTGGAGTAGAGTGGTATAAATATGCCTATAAAATGTCGTTGTTTTAAAAGTTTCTTTAACACGCCAATTACCTAGTCGATTTCTAGTTCGTTGCGCTCGACCATTATTTATTAATAGGTTTTTACGGCCAAAGCCAAAATGTCAAAGATCTGAAACAATTTGCATGGTAAGACACCTCCACCACAATACAAATTTTTTACCCCCTTTGAAAAAATCGGGGCTTTTGTTTACAATAATTTTTCCGACATCATATTGTGAAAACATTAAACATGTCCGTCTATGTATTACGAGAATACACTGACGTCAATGCGTCTGTGTACATAATTTTGCTGGTACTTGTTTATGATAAAGACTCATCATTATCATCATCTTGGCCTGGGGTCCGCGATAACCTTGATTCAGGATTTGGCAGATCAGGTAATTATGATAGAGAATACATCGTCAAAATATTAATTAAATCAGTCTGGATTCAGATTGGTTTCACCCCTCTGTAATCCGTCTATTGTCTTGTCGAGTAATTTATTGCAACGTTCATTTGTTACAACGACGTTATGCGATTGTCATGTGTTGCATATTTATTATTTTGTTTTGCCATTTTTAAATTACAGAGTATCATAACATTCATAACCTTTGTTTTGAAAATCTGTTGGTTAAAGCTATAATACAGGAGCATCAGGTCAAAGCTATAATATATATATATACACTTTAGGATTCGTTTTTATATATGCAGTTGTTGAAAGTATTTTATAGTAGATATACCTACCAGGTATCTATATTAAAAAGGGGATAAAGTAGATATATTTTCAAAGTACGGCTTCATTGGTGAAAACATATGAATACCATACTATAGGTACTTGACGGAGTTTGACAATAACCACTCTTAATTGTACTCAGATTATCCATTACGGACAGGACTGTTCCTGCCAATTGAGTGATGTCGTGTGTTCTCTTAGTTGACGTCAGTATCCCTTTCAATGAAAACCTCGTCAAAGCCAAACATATTCAGTACCCAATTATCTGGACTTGGCACAAGGGGTTACGTCCACTGATATTATCTATCTACCAGTCGTAGTAGGAAAGAGAGGAAGAGAAAGGCCAAGACACCAAAGCAAAGTGAGCGCCGGGGATTATAATAATAATAATAATATATATTCGCGGACAAATTCACATAGCACCATCTAGTCCCAAAGTAAGCAAAGCTTGTGTTATGGGTGCTAGATAACTGATAAACTACTTATATACTTTTAGATACATACTTATTATACATAGAACACCCAGACCCGTAACAGAAATTAAAATTCATCATTTCAATTTCTGCCCGGCCGGGAATCGAACCCGGGACCTCTTGCGTGGCAGACCTCTTGTGTGTTGACCATTGAACCACTCAGGTCGTATAAGGAGATAAAGAGGTTGGCAAACAGCAGAGAGGAATAACGATTGCTCCACCGACAAGAGTTATACTCTCAAATACATGATGATGATGAGTCGTAGTCTCAACCAACATTCTTCTCCAAACTTGTTCGCGGCCACCTGAAAGGGTTAGACTGGTTCATCAACCAGTCAACCAGAATCCAAAATAAACCAGTGATAGCGCGGTTCCAGTGCGCGGCCATATTGGTTCATGCCGGGATTGTCTGCCGTTTCCTTTTTCCCTGTCGCCCTGACCTTGGCCGTTTGGCTTATTCTGACGAGGGGTGTCCTCCCTTATATATGTGTATGAATCTCTTACATAATAATAATTTGCCTTCGTCTATTTTCTATGGTTTTTTATAACTCCCTTTTCTTTTTTATACTGCAACTAGTGGACCTGGCGCGACTTTGTTCGCGTACACCTAGTTTACCCCTAACTACCCTCTTTTCTTGCTTATAAACCTCCTTCTAGAATCACTTTATCTATTGTTGAAAAGCGCATTAAATACCGTTTCGTAGTTCAAAAGATATAAGCGTACATATAATAGGACCACGATAAGTCCGTATTGACTGACAGTAGTAAAAATTATAAAATGTGGATATGGCAATAATCTGGAGATAATCTGTCCTTGTCAGTGTTTCTTGTAAACATTCAGTTATTTGGTCACTATTAGTTTGATCTTTTGTCTAACTTATTAATCATGCTGAAAATTATCTCCCGCGCTTTCTTTTTAATTGTTTTGCTCATTATTTAATAATATTTTTCATAACTCACGAAAATAAACAATCCTACAGAAATCAAGTAGTTTGTTATGACTTTTATGAATGACGTTGTATGACGGATAAAAAGCATGGCATAAGTTGGCATACAGGTCTTATTATAGATACATACATGAATACAGAAGGCGGGAAGCGACTTTGTTTTATACATCAAATTTAGGACCTTATAATACCAAAACTAACGTAAGCTGGATTTACTAAGCTGTTTCCAGACTTTGACTTTAATTTTTCTTCTTAAATTATTTTTTATCTATGTATTAAAATATGTCTAGTTATCTACTTATTACAAAGATTTATTGCATATTAACTTCCCTGCTTCAACAGATCAGACTTTGTGATTCCTCATTAGCATACTCCCAGGAATTCCCCAAATAAATCCACCAATCACGGCTCATTAATGCGGCAAACTAGCGCCTAATGCGTCTCCTGTGTCCACGCGAGAATAACAGATAGGCCCCATATTGATTTTCCAAATGCGTCCGTCCACGTCACGACAATTAACCGGCAACGGCTGGCTGATTTACGAGCTAAGCTAATCCGATCCGACACTGAACCCGGGCACCCGGATAGCCGGTCCGCCATTTTTGCCACCTCGAGCACGTTGCCGCGCCATCCGCTGGTTTTCATATACTTTATGACCTATGGGTTTCGATGTTTTTTAAATCAAAGGGTTACTAAGGGTTATTTAAGAATTACCAATTACGTCTAAAACAAGTTCATTTGTTGTTGCTTCTTAGAAGTCGTTGTGAGAGGTAATTAGTACGAGTCCACCTACCTACAACGGCTACGAGTGTTTCGCTCACACGCTCGAATATATTTAGGAAAATATCCAATACCTACAATGTGTGCTTTTTACACCTGACTAAATTCAGAAGCATAAAGCGTGAAAGCAAATCGAAATGGAATGAAGAGCTAATAAATAATGACAATTTTTGTATCACGCCTTTTGTAAAGAGGAGAGACGTGAAAAATAGTAAAAGTGATACAAAAATTTACCCTATTCTATGAGCAATACATTCCACTTTGACTTGCTATTACGCATTTTCCTTCTGAATTTTGGCAGAAGAAATAAGCGCTTAAGACGAAAAAACTGACTTTTGGGCCTCCATGACTTCACGTACTCATCTACTCACTCAATAGCCCACAACAGTTCACTGCAGGACTTAGGGCCTCTTTTACGAAAGGGGAGGTTGTTGCCATAATCTCTAAGCTTGGCAGGCGGGTTGGAGATCGCAGTTATATATAAATGGAAAACATTGCTGCCCATTTTCCAGCCCACGGGTCAAGGCGACTAACGATTTCGAGGCACAAATTATAAGAGTCTTCTTATAATTTGTGCCTCGAAATCGTTAGTCGCCTTGTACGATACCCACGAGTATAAGGGGTTGGTGCCATTCTAATCTACCGGACACCACACGGTTCAATATCCCTCTGCACACTCAATCGCCACAAATCCCATTCAGTCACAACACAACCACTGCAGACGATCATGAACCAAAGGCATGCCCAGATTATGCGTTAAGACTAGGTAACACACCGTATGGACTCGACCGAAATTAATCGCTTTCAACTGGGTTTGTGAACCTAATCTATGATTATGAAACAAACGCCATTCAATCACTACACCACAACCAATGCAGACGATCATGAACCAAAGGCATGCCCAGATTATGCGTTAAGACTAGGTAACACACCGTATGGACTCGACCGAAATCAATCGCTTTCAACTGGGTTTGTAAACCTAATCTATGATTATGAAACAAACGCCATGCAATCACTACACCTCAGCCAGTGCAGTGATAAATCGAATCAGCAAGCCCCGGTTATTGATTACTGTCACGGGCCTGCATAATGCCGTCACGTCTACCCACCGTAATTAGTCTGATTAGACCACAATTAGTCGGTAATCACTGATAACAGAAGCCGCTGCCCTCCAATTGTGTGCGCCGTGACATATGATCGCCTAATGACGAATGTGGTGGTGCCTACGTAATTGCTAATACGTATGAGGGCGAAATTCCTTAAAAAAGGGCGGCAAGTACGTATTAGAAGACATTGCAAATATTTCCAAATCCTAGAATTTGCATTTCCATCCTTTTTACCCCGACTGCGCGATGTAAATGAGGGTAATGTGTTTTCATCAGTAGTATGTATGTATGTACGTAGGGAATGCAATCCCGGAAGATAATTTCAATCCATATATTTGCGGGACTGAACCGTCTTAGTCCCGCTGGATCCAGGTATTCGCGGGATCCAGTAGGAAGGACTTAGACCCCAGAAATCAATCCTCAAATAATAAAGACCTCGATTTCATGATTTTAATTTTAACCCAAATTGAGCAATCGTTTTGGACAATTTTAATCATTTATTAGTACTTTTAGACATAAAGATTAAAACAAATTGACATACTCACATCAACATCGCTATAAATTTAAATAATTACGTATACACCAAACACGTAAAGGTAAATAAATATCTTTAATTTATGTAAACATGTTAAGAAAATTAAACATTATTATTATATATTTCTGGCGTTGCAAATCAGTCTTTAACTTCATAAATATTTAATTAATGTTCTTTAGATTTTCTAGGTTTGATAGTTCTGTAATGCGGAGTGTAGTGTGTATTTAATTAATTTCTGCAACACGATTGCTTTACTCCAGACAATATTTTTACAAAAGACAGTGTATTGACCTACACGAAACAAATTTAACCGGAGCTAACATTGTTATGCGCAGCTATAGAGATGTTAGTTCATCTATTACTGGTTATGATAGGTATATGTCTAGCCAGCCAGTCCACGGCCCACGCGCCGTCGCAAGCAGAGTTACCAGTACGACGCTACGACGCTTCTCAGTAATCGCGGCAGTCCACCAGAGTCCTGTAAAATATTCGAACGAGTCCCGCAAAACCCGGGATCCCGGTATTACATTTCCTATTTGTATATATGTATGTTTGTTCCTTTGTGGCTATCTAGAGATGAAACGTGTTGGCCCATTTTTATGGTTCTTACTTCCATCGATTTGTCTAAATATGTATAATTGTTTTATATTGATAAAAATTCAATATGGCAACTATCCGCCGCCATTTTGTGAGAAATAAAAATTAAAGTCGGCAAACTGTGTCATGTGGGGTATACCGTATTCGTGTCCACCTAGGTACTTATATGACCCCCCCCCCCCCCCGCCTGCTTTCAAGTTTAAATTTAACCAACGTTCGCATTTGAGTTTCGCTAGTCACATAAAAGTCACCGAAAAGAAAAGTGGCATTAATGTCTACCAAGAGGATGTGCGGCATCCCGGGAGGGAACCCACACAAGAAGATATGTACTATCGCTAAGACAAGTAGAAATTAAAAAAAAAAAAAACTTTATTGTGTTGCTGTGTTGTGCACGGGCAGACCAAGGTTTTGTAGGTCTCCTAAACCTTTACCATCGCTACAAAGTGGAGTTTTTCTTGTTATCGATGACGTAAAATATCGTACGGCACCCTTACTGTCTGTTAGGTGTGCCTCCTAATACCGTTGACTAAGATCTTCCGCTGGGGACACTGAAACTGGTTGAATAATGTTAGAGGTCGATCACCCCGTCGCATATAATACTACTCTATATTATTATGATATAAAAATAGCTTACAAGTAAGTATTAATTGGAGACATCTCATGTACATCAAAGGCGGGGCCTCGATTGTTAGTCTTGCTGAGGCACGCCACGCTCAGGTATGCGACACCGGGTTACGGGGAGGTAAGTAGCTGGGTGTTCTGCTGAGCTAATATTTGATTTAAAAATCGTTCGCAATTTGGGACCCTATTATTTTCCCGAGATTTATACTGCCTTACTGACAACTTGCTTCAAGGAGTTTTATATATGACTGACACGAGTCCAATAAGGTTTTACAATACCTCAGAATGAGGGACCCGCAGTTCCAAGGAACACCCCTTTCTATCTCAGAAAGTATCGGGATCCTTGGTGTCGATATATCTAATGGCGTGCGGTTCCGAAGTCACCTGGAAGGCTAAACTAGCCCCGAAAAAACTTGGCGTGCTAAACAGAGCAGCGCCTGTTGCTGTATAAGGCATAGGTGTATTGTCCCATCTTTGGGCTGGCGAACCGCCGACCTGCTTAATCCTCTGGATTCCGTACAGAGACGCGCCGTACGAATTGTCAACGATCCCATATTGACAAGCAAGTTAGAACCACTGCCTGACCGAAGGAACTTTGTCTCCGTGTGTGTGTTCTACCAGCTGTACAATGGGAAGTGTTCTGAGGAATTATTCGATCTGGTGCCCACAGCACAATTCCGCCATCGTACCTGGGTACTCATCCTCATTACGTGGACCCTAGTGGTGTCGACGCGGATATTCGAAATAACGTTTTACATTTCAAAAAACACGTCTCTCAGCCCTCAGAGTCCCTATAGTCTGATTCCTATAGTTGATTAGCTTCTCTACAATTACAGCAAATACATGAATTTTATCCTGGCTACTATTTTATTCCAGGTTCATGGAGTGTCATGGAGTATCGACCACGTACCGGCAATCGCTGCGTGGGACGGGCGCCCACGAGATGAGAGGACGACATCGTGAAGGTCGTAGGTAGCCGATGGATGCAAAAATACAAAAATACATAGTCGATCGGTGTGGAAGACGTGGGCGGAGGCCTATGTTCGGCAGTGGACGTTCTGCGACTGAGATAATAGTGATGACATGTTAACGGGACTGAGACATGAAAGATGCGAGTATCCAAGTATTGGTAGCTTTCCCAACAGCACGTGACCTGGTGAAGCGAGTAGAGATACGTATGGTTTTTGTAACATACAATGGACAAACTAACCTAGGTATAACCTACATATTAATTAAGCTGGTTTTGTCATACCACTTCAGTTTGCTTATTTATTATGGTTAATAAATGACGAAGCGTTGGCTTTAAGTAACACGACTGAAAATAACACGATCAGTTTTATGTTTCTTAAATGATCCACTTTTATTAATTTAAAGAAACTTTGATCCTGACTAACCGAATTATGATTAAAAGTGAAATAGCTGAAGTACTTTTGTTGTTTCGTTTTGTCAGTGTGAAGCGATGGAAATAGCTGTCTTCTATCCATTTACATTAGCTCTTACTGTGTGGGTAACTACGCCTTAAACAGTATGAAAATAACATGAAGTTGTAAATTGTTTTTTTTTTGTATTCTTGACATTTGATTGTGTCATTTACCATTTGTCATTGATATAGATTTTATTTAATATTTTGCCTCCTGGGTATATATTTATTTTTATATAAACTCCGGATTATTAATTTATTTTGACATGTATAGATATGTAGATCAGTTTTACCATTGTGTAAATTTGTATAGAATTTTGTATTTATTTTGACGATCTCTTTTACAATATTATTACGTAAACTGAAAAAGAGTAATAAATCTAAATCTAAATCATGCCGTTCAAGCTAAGTTCCCAGCTTATGCCAATAACTTACCATGAGCCAACAGCATTGTTGCTCAAGTATTCAAGGTGGCGTTAATGCCAACAATTCTCTCAAAAGGATTCTTGCCATGCACCCCGCCCCACCCCTCCCTGGGAGCCCCTCCTAGCGAACACTTTGATAACCCTTTAAGATGACTCGGAATTTTTCCTCTAAATAACTTGCTTGGAAGAATTTTAAGAGAAACATTTGAGATCCGAGAGGGTATTTACAGTGGCAAAGATTAATATTATTTTCCGAATGTTATATGCCTACAATCAAGTAAATTCTGAATATTATATTCCTACAATCGAGTAAATTGCATAGGTATTCAATGAGAACTTAGTATAAAAAATATTCTTGTTTCTATTATAGTAGGTCTTTGCCTAGGTATGGAATTGCCGTTTTGTATGGCGAAAATGGCGGAAGTTGTAATTTTATACACCATTTTTTTCAATTTCTTGGAAATGACATACCCGTTTGCAATGACAGTGTCATGGGAGACTACAATATATTGTCTTAATTAAGATATTTTAAATGTTAATGGGTCCGTTGTCTGTAATTGTAACTGTTATTGTGTCGTGGTGTGCTATGTGTAATAAATGTATTTTCTTTCTTTCTTTCAATGAAACTTTGTAGGCATAATCAGACTATATTAAGTCAACTTGTGCATATCATTTTAATTTGATACATCTGTTTGCATAAACAAAAGTGACATCAAATGAACAGGGGTATTTTCAAACCCATAAAAAAACGGAAGACAAAATTGTTTTTAAATGCCACTCAGTGATTGACTAACGAGCAGACTGTCCGCCTTATGGAAAGAGGTAAGTGTAGCCCATAACATCTACCAATGTTTAGGCACATATTTTCCTTACTAGAAATAGGTACAGTAGTTACTTTTGCATTTTGACAAACCTTAATAAGACACACTTGAAGCAAGGGATTTACACATCAGCAAACAGAATAATTCATCTGACTGCTCTGGCGATTAAATAAAAATTAGGTATCCATTGAGCGAACGAAATTGCGGAGACGAATAAATTTTAAATTGAAGCCAACAACTTGATGAAGTGTTCTTGGCGACGATACTTTAGTTGTGGCCCGCCCACCTGTCAAGCGTTTTTGGTTGCGATGGGGCGGGGCTTATGGTGGGCGGGGCGTCAGGCTCCGCCCACTCGCAGGACACGCCCCCTCGGCTGATGGCTCAGTGTCCTGCTGCGCCTCGGCGAGGTGACGCGGCTTGGCACTCAGTCTGGCTCTGAAGGCTTGAGCCTCGGCCTGTACTAAGTCCTGGCTTAGGACAACTCTGCTTTGCAAAGGGACTCTACAAATCGTTTATGTACAGCTTTTGTACATTTATTTTTATTAATTTACAATAAAATACTACAGTAAAATATGGAGATATGGTATAAATAGTAGGTATTGGTAGTAGATATAATGTACCAATTTAAATATCTGTCAGTCTGGGTCTATCCAAAATAACGCAAATGAATTACCCATTTTGGTTGTCAGTTTTGCCTCTTTAAACAGATATAATTTTATGACACAGGCACTTATAAAAGAATAGGAACATTTCATTAAGTTAGCTTAATGTTTTCTGAGTTTCATAGTTTAGCCGGAAAAGCCCTTTCCAAGAAATTGAAAAATTTGCCTGTATGAAAATATGATTCGAGCATTTTCTCCAAAAAGGCAACTTCACATTTAAAAATCTAAACGTAGGATCTTCGAAGTACCGTAGCAACTAATCATTTGCATTACATTTTATTTTTAACAATATTGAATGTCACAGAACGCTTAACATCATTACAGAGGTAGAAACACAAAACCACCCAGCGTAACCTGCAAAAAGCCCACCCACCTACAGTACCTCGCTTGAAAACTTTTGAGATGCAATGAAATTCTCGACTTATCTCCCAAGGCGGTTATTTCACGAGTCTTTATTCCTATAATGTGCTTCAGTTTAATTTTACTGCGAGAGCCGCCCCGGCGTTATCGTGGGCCCCGTTACGCTCGGAATATTCTAGAACATTCGCGAACTTCGGAGGTAACATTGTGATATTTAAATAATATTTGGCTGAATGTCATACGATTAAAAGCTTGGTGTTTTGTTATATTTTAATGCATTTGTTCCTTTATTCCTTACCTAAAAATAAGTATGATAAGATATTCTTAAACAACAAATCCGATTTCGATACGGTTTTTTTAATTCATTCAAAACAATTTGGTACTAACATTGCAATAAAAAACTAAAAACCATAAGTAATTTAAAATTTTGTGAAAGTCCACGACGTGATGGCTAAAATTATTGCAGTGAAAAAAATATTATATAATTTTTTAAACCCCCAACTGGCAGAACGCTCGAAAAATCCGTCGGGTGCTGCCATTGCCATATTACATTGGGAATAGGTAGTTTCAATTAATGTAAAACTTATGAAAATCCAAAATTTTATTTAGTTCTAGGGCCTTATTAATTCCACGAAACTGGAAATAGCCGCCCCCGACGGATTTTGGTTACTATTTTATTATTTTTATTAAAGACAGTTCAATTAATAGTGAAATTTAAAAATAATGCTCTATGCAGAGCCAGCCGTACACATGAAGAGGTTTTACACAATTTCACTCTCAAAGTGAATTCTTCCGAATACGGAATATTCGGAATGGCGCTATGGACAGGGACGCTATTCTTATTATTCATGACTACGTTACTATACCTATTTATTCTTCGTATGTATTAGTCTGTATATTTGACATATTTACAAACATTAACGTACTTACCCAAAAATATTTTATCGGTAACTCGGTAACGTTGTTACCGATAATTTTTTGTAATTTTATGTAACAGACTTAAAATTATAGACACGAATCATATTAATATTGACAAATAAAAAAATATTTTATTTTTTTCTGTTTATGCTATGCTATAAAACGCACAGTCGGAAAATGTACAAGTAGTATATTTTATACATTGCTAAAATACCTATTTGACGCAGTTTCTGTAGGTGTGTCATTTACCACATATTAGGCGTAAGTACGTAGACGCAGCGTTGGTAGGCCTCCCACAAGGTGGACCGACGACCTGGTAAGGATCGCAGGTACCAGCTCGATGCGGAAGGCACAGGACCGGCCTTTGTGCAGATCTCTCGGGCAGGCCTATGCCCAGCAGTGGGCGTCTTCTGGCTGATCTGATGATGATGAAGCGTAAGTGGGTTGATAGATGCAATATGTGCTACGTCTTAAGAAATTCCTACTTTTGCACTAAATGGTTCCTTTTAAAATGCAAATGTAGCTAGATACTGAATTTAATACCTCATTTGCCTTTCCAATTTAAATTACTGAAGGCTATTATTTTATTATTTTTAAAGGAGCCAGTCTGTTATCTACGGCGGTGCGCGCAAAGCTCTGATGATTAATTAGGAGCGTGGCGGAGGGCGCGCGGGCGGCGCTGTGTCATGATTGTCTTGGCCACTTTATTTACGGACAGGATTGTAGTCAGGTCGCATCGTAGAGCCGTAGGTACACTGAAGTCACTGTAGTTCGTTTTTATTATGCTTATTCATAATTTTTTCATCCCCCTAAATGTTAGGGGTAGTCCACCCCTACATTTTTTTTTTATTTTTTAGGCAAAATTTTTAATTTCTATTTTTTTATGATACAAAATACAAAAATACATACAATCCTCAATTTTCACCCTTCTACGATAAACCCTTATTTTTTAATAGCCAATTATTTATATGGCAAAACAACGTTTGCCGGGTCAGCTAGTATTAATGTAAATTTTAATGACAAAATAATGAGGGCCCGGGGTCCGCCTTGACCATGATCCAGGATTCGGTAGGTCAGGTAATTACAGTGGAGCGACTGCCATCTGACCTCCATGACCCTGCTACCAGGGGAACCTGACCAGATTGGAACATGGTTACACATCCAGTCGCCAGAATGTGCAGGTTATATCACGATGTTTTCCCTCACCGTAAGAGCATCGGTTAGTATTCAATTAATGTACATAACTCAGAAAACAGTCATTGGTAAATGGCCGGAGCGGGATTCGAACCCGGGACCTCTGGCTTACGAGTTGCATACTCTAACCGCTCTGCCACCGACGCTCTCGTCAAGTAAACGAATTAATTTCAATTTTTATAATAGAAGACGTTATGTGTTGTTATTTCTGGGATTTAATCATTTATTAACCCCGATGCAAGTGAGATGTCTTAAAATTTGACGTGCGTCTATGTATATGTGTGTCTTTGGCGTAGGCATCGTATCTCCCGATCAGTTGGACCAATTTTGAAGCGGAATTATTTTGTTTGGTAACCACTTTAATCGAGATGGTGACATAAAAATGAATTCAGCAGTTTGGAACATATTTCAATATGTAGACTTTGTCGGGAGTTTTACGATATCAGTTGGTTAAGTGAACCCAGGGAGTTGATGGATACCGGAGCCTGAATACTATGGGTGGTTCGGACTGAGACCTATTTTTTACTCAATTCACTGACAAACAAACAGACGAATAACATCTACTTTCATGAAACCAAAATGCAGATTCGCCGGTACTTTATCACTCATGCTGATTACAAATTAGCAAGCATTATTGCTTAGAGGCAGAAATAGATAAGACGATGGTACCTATTCAGGCCGAAGCATCTGCCGCTGGTCACCGAGGCTGATGATGATGATGATGTGAAATTTACTATCGTAAACAAAGTCATCAGTACATAAAGCCCATTGGAAGTTCGGTTTCGTAGAGAGTCGGCTCTGTCGCCAGCGTGTGAGGAAATTTGAATCCGACAGCCGCGTATTAGGTATTTACCGCTGACATACTTCCGCGTTTACCCAAACAAAATCACAACTAACAAAATTTTAATCAAAACCAAGCATGATATCACCCCAGTACAGCCTTCCAAAAGAAAAAATAGCAAAAGTAATTCATTAACCACCACAGAGAGCTCGCAAAGTCCTTTATTTCTGCGGAGTGTATTTTTTTAATCCCCCGCCTTACATTGTCCCGTTTGATTTATACCAGTGAGAGATAATGGGCCTTTTTTAACACCTTAATTAAAATAAGCTACGGTTAATTGATGGGAAAATATACTTGGAGTTGTCTCTAGGCCTTTCTAAGAGGGTGGGGTGGTGTAAAATATTGCCCGCTTGAGTTGTGAGGGACCACAAATGTTGAGGTGTGTATTCTTTGATAGAATATTGGAGTCAATTGTATGATTTATTTTAATAAGTAAGTGCCTTCCTACTTATAGAAGGTATTGTTAGTTAGTTTAAATGGGTGGGTTATGAGGTAATTGATAAATAGATCAGGGAAACACTGTGTCGTCGATTAATCAACCAAATTCGGTACTTTAAATAAAAAGAAAACCCCAATTATTTGAACAGGTAGATGGAATGAGTGGATTTATTTATTCAGGCCTATCAGTGCTATACATTGCTGCTACTGGCTGCTAGTGAATGGGATTCGAGTTTCTGGTTTCACGCAATTTCTTCTAAAATATCAGCACACTACTCGACCGACATTTAGGCTCGCCACGACCCTGCGTCTTGGTGCGCGATACATTGCTCCGCACTAGTGCCCGTTGATCATTTTAGCCACCATTGCCTGTCCTGCACCAGGCGCGCCGGACGCTTTCCTCGGCACGTAGATCTGAATGTCACCCACCGTCCCTTTACCTCCGCTGGAACACTGGCGGTGCTGTAGCCGAACGGTTCTCCGTGATGACGGTAAAAGGCCTAACGGTAAATAACACTCACCTTGGTATGTCACCATCGACACCCTCGGGCCGTCACATCTTCCAATCGTCAATTCTACCTAAGCTAAAAGCCATGCGGTGCAGTCAGCCTCCTTTAATGCATATTTCCTAATACTCGGGACCTGAAATTTTTTTCCTATAGGTAGTATAAATACGTGTGTCAAAATTCAGGAATGGGGAAACACTTATATGGAAATTACGCTATATTAATAACGTACTAACCACTCGGTAGTGAGCGCCATTACCTTGTATAGGCTGACCTAGCAGCTTAGTTCACAAAGTGACGAACGCAAGAAACCATAAGACCTGCGTGTACAGAAATCTCAATAAGTTATCTATTTATATTTCTATGCCTGCATGTAAGTTCGTGTTCTTACAAGAGTAACATTAAAGAGAGGGGATAGAATATGAGCAGTCAGACTATATAATTTGGATTGGGAGCTACTTGAGTTGAAATCTATATTCGAAAGGCATAAAGTCATGCTAAGACAAAAATAAGAGTTTGAATAAACTTTGCTTCTCGAAAACTTAAAATCTTCACAGGTTAGATTAAGTTTTTTTTGTGGTGTGAAGTTAGTATTGTTTGGTGGGTCCACGAAAAGTTTTTCAGTAGAATAGTAACTATAAATAAAAGCTTATATTCGCCAAGTCCGTAATTCCTGTAAGGCATTCAGAACAGCTTCTCTATTTTATACCCTGTGCGGTTACCACCGTAGTTTATTGGGCTCCGATAACCTGGCCACATAAAATGGGGAGAGTTAGAGCGACCGATATAAGGTCAGCCGGGACGCTTTTGTGTTACGTTTATCTCGTAACTAGGATGAATATATTTTTAACCGAATAACGGGTAAAATATCGTTATCTCTTCGTTAATAAATTGATTATTAATTTAATCTGCCTGTTTAATTTAATTGTTTATTAGTTTAATTCTTATTATTACATAGTATACAATAAAGTCACTTCCTGCGGCTGTCTCGTTGTATTTCCGCAGACTTCTAAACTACGCAACGGATATTGATGCGGTTTTCACCATCTTTTAGATATTAGATAATTTCTTTCTAGAAAACTTAAATAACTATAAATAGTCGAACAGAGTAGAGATAAGTTTTATTTATAAATAGTATTTTATAAAACTAGCTTTTGTCCGCGACTTTGTACGCGTGGAAATTCGCGTTACCATTTTAAATGACTTCAGTATTGTATGAATGCTAGTACTACGGGGAGGTTTTAATCTCTCTCATCTCTGGTTTTAGATGGCTTTGGTTGTATCCTGGATTTCAAGCTACCAAACTATCAAAATCCGTTCATTAGTTTGATGCGCAAACACACAAACAGCAAACAAAAAAACTTTTTTGCCGTAGTTACGTCTTAGAATACCAACCCGACTATTTCTTCTGAAATATCTTTAATATACAGACAAGACGTTTTTTACAGCTTTATAATAGTAAAGTGCCACGAAAGATTTTATAATCTCATGTATAAAGTAAAAATGCCTTACGAGAAATCTAGATGTAGTATGTAGGGGAAGTGAACTATGGCCAAATAACATAATCGGTATAGTATTTAACATTTAGCATCCTCAAATACATCCTTGTAGAGAAGGGCATCAAAACCTGACCAGCAATTCTTAAAAAAAAAACAGATGTTTATTTGGCACGTTTTGTATGGGAAGTGCCCTTAACTATGAACCAATGGAGGAGAGGTATCGTTACAGTATATGGGTTGAACATCTTCATCTCTATTCTTATACTGCATGACATCAAAATCGGACCTAGCAGTTTCGAGAAAAAAGCATTCATTTGTTATACTTGTGTGACAAGTGCGGTATTCTTTGAAGCAGCAGCGACGTCGTTACGGAATATAGATTGAGCACCATGAGCTCTGTTCTTGTGCCGCACGACATAAAATCGGATCCGGCAATTTTGAGAATCATGTCACATGTTTGTATGACTGTAAATGTTTTTTTCT
Source organism: Blastobasis lacticolella (assembly GCA_905147135.1). NCBI lineage: Eukaryota > Metazoa > Arthropoda > Insecta > Lepidoptera > Blastobasidae > Blastobasis > Blastobasis lacticolella. The sequence goes on from LR990050.1 coordinate 13,798,300, forward strand.
CGAAACTGCCGGGACCGATTTTGATGCCATCTTGTACAAATATGCAGCTGAGGCACCCTAACCCATAGGTCATCACCGTAATGCTGCTGGTTCATAGATCACTTCTACCCAGTCTCCTTTATAGTCGTCTAGCGCTCACTAGACTCATTTGGGGAGATTAGCCAGTGCGTTGAAGCGATGCAGCTGTCTAAACTCCGAATCAGCTGGACAGTGTAACCGAGCGCTGATTGGGACTGTCATCAATCAGTATGCCGGGTGTGCGCCCTGCGGTGATTAGCATGGCTGGGCTGTGCGCGCACGGTGGGTACCGTAGCGTGTAGACTCGGTACAGAGTTGGATAGTATGGGCAGGATTGCACTGAGGGAGCTGTAGCAATGAGGAGTAGCGCGCTTAAAGTAATACCTGCTGTTTTTAAAGATCCATGTGTACTAACTAGAACATACCGTAGGTTATGGTTAAAGTATGTACTTATAAACAACCAGCTCCAAAATTTTAAATGTAGATGCAGAAGTCTGACAACTCCCTTTTAGCTATGGGTCCACGAATTTTTAATAAAATTCCTGATAACATTAAGAAATCATTGTCATTAGGTGGATTTCAGCGTAAGCTGAAATTGTTTCTGGCTGGAAAGGCCTATTATTCGGCGAGGGATTTTCTTGATGGATGAACACTAGATACTTGGTATTATACAATTTTAAGTATTGACTTTTATTATTATTTTAACATTGAAATTAATTATTGTTAATTATATTTATTAATTTGTAATGAACTGACATTTTTGAATGAGTTGTTGTATTATGGATATTTTATTATATTGTGACATTATTACTAGAAATTAATTAATTTATAATTCTAATAATATTTTGACTATTGTTCTATGGTATTTTCAATATTGTAATTAACTAGTTTAGTTAATTCTATTTTATAAATTAGTGAAATGAAATGACGATGTATATTTAATACTATGAATAAATGAATATGAATATAAATATATATAAAAGTGAGTAGTGTCATACTGCCATTAAACATCCAAGCCAATAAAGAAATCTGATAATTTTGCTTAATTTATTCTCGGTTACATTACATCAACAGCCCATAACGTTTACTGCCGAACTTGAGCCTCCTACATACGAGTTGAGAGCTATGCCATAATCTCCGCGCTTGGCAATCGCTGTGTTTAAATAACACATAGTAAATGCTCCTGCCCATTCTGGTCTAAGACATTAGTCGCATTTTACGACCTCCAGTCCAAAGGGTTGGTGCAATTCTACTCTGCCAGACACCACACGGTTACACATTACATAAACACTATTACATGTTATAAAACATTTGTGTCATTACCATCACTATTAGGTACAGGACACAAATATCTCCTCACTCCTCGCATTCAATACAAAAACATCATAATACCACAGCCCTTTCCCAACCCAATCCCATCACATCCCGCAAAGACACGCCGCAAACAGCGAAAACCGCAAACTGAAGTGGGCGATTACACGCGCCGCGGCGCCCTCTGCCGCTTTGATTCGCAACCACGAGTGTTATTTTAATTATAAAAAATGACATTATTTACCTTAATTAGCGTTCTCGTTATCGCTAGAGGGCGCTCGCGGCGCCAAAAGGCGGTAAATTGGCAGCCCACTTTGTATGCGCCATAATTAGGATGCAGTTTTAAAGGTGGAGAGCTCGCGTGTTTGCCAACCGCGCTGATGGCTCCGTGAAAGCGCTGCAATTACGTATGTGGCTGAATGGGAGCGGGATCAAGGACCGAATTAGCCAACTCGGGTACGGGTGGGAGCGTGTGGGATGGCTCGGCGCGGGCTGCGAGACTTTGTCTTAGTGTTATGCCTTTGGAGCTATTTTTGCTTGTTCGGGTTATAATGATTAAGATTCACGGGCAAAACGGGCTGACTACAGAGATCAAGTGCGGAAAAGAAAGCCCATAAACTTTGGATTTAATCTTTTCAATGTGGATGCGTCTATATGCTACCAAGGCATTTATCTACTCCTGGGGGCGTACCACAATCTTTTCAAAACAAGGTTAAAATAACCTTGTTTAGAATAAGGTTATTATAATGTTATTGTATTCTTACTTTGATCCGTACCATGACCTCCTAAAACAAGCTTGAATTGTTGCCACTACAATCTTATCTGACCCAATGACGGCGTCGCTGTTGTTAAGTTTTGTATTGCCGTCAAATTTTATTTTAATCAGCAAACACGTAGTTCCGATTTTGGTCACCGGTTTGTGGCACTAACATAGAGAGGTGCATGAACGAATGTTTTGTGGTTATTTTAGGCTAGAATCATTCACTCAAACAAGCTTACTTTCTAAACCGTACCATGATCTTTACGTTTTTGTTTGACAGTAGGAAGTTTTGTTTGACATTATTATTGTTTTTATGTCAAATCCATCAATCTAATAAAAGTCACTTTTTCGTGGTGGATATAATATTGTTTTACGATTTTTAAAGATTTACGACATATATAATACTGTTATGTTCTCCCAAAAAGCAAGTGAAATGTATTTATTCTCACAAAAGTTTGAAATAACTTAATGCATTGATATTTACGTCTCCAATACTACAACAACGGTAATGATTTTTAGACGGCCAACCAATACGAGATATTCGGTATTGTAGAAGCTGTTATCGTTGATATAGCGTGTGAAACACGAGCCCTTCGACGTTGAGAGTCGATGAGATGTGGGCGACTATACTGAAGAGCTCACACACAACCTATGCGACGGGGCAACTAAAGCCCACACTGGGAGAGTCCTACCAAATCGATTGATTTATCTGTAGGGCCAAGGACGTGTGCACCTATCTACTAAACCAAGCCAATACCTCATCAGAGTCTAGCTCTTGGCATAATACCATGAACGTAACTTCAATTTGTTTGTGGCATTGGTTCCCGTAGCAAATTCGGAGATCTTCGTGAGAGAAGATTATGGGCTGAAGGGTGTGGTTTATCCGATTCCGTGGCCAGTCTAGGATTCCCGTTGCCAGCGAAACGGGATTAAAAGTGTATACAATAAAGTGATGTGTTTCTAAAATGTTTAGAATTTAAAATTACCTATAATTTTTATGTTAGTACGTTAGTACTAGTTCATAATGTTGTGTACATGTATTTTTAAACATGTGCCCCAGTTCCCTGAATTAAATAATTACGTAAAGTAAAAACATAGTGCTTTTTATTAGCTGAAAACCCTGAAAAGGTCCTCTAATACTATCACAATAATTATTTCATATTTTAGAATTCCGTAACCAAAAGGTAAAAAGGAATCCTATTACTAAGAGCAGACATATGCGTTATGTGTATGTTGTCCTAAATGCTTAAGCTATTTTTTATATAGGTACTCGATAACGTAGATAACCTACGCCCCCCGTACTACATATTATAAAACAAAGTCCGACGCTGTGGTCTGTCGGTCTGACTATCTGTTCGTTATATATTCATAAAGTACTGAACGGATTTTCATACGATTTTCAGCAATGGAAGGAAGAACGAGGAAGGCTTAAGTGTATAATTTGTTAAGAGCCGCCCGTCTTCGCAAGCGCTTCGCACTTACTACCCGTACCCGTACCCAAACCTTAACAAATTATACACCTAAACCTTCCACATGAACATGAATCACTCTATCTATTGGTGAAAATCGCATGAAAATCCGTTCAATCGTTTTTTAGTATATCTCGAACCGACAGACAGATGCGACGTGGGACTTTGTTTTATAATATACTAGTGGGCCTTCATTCGCGTGGCGTCCCCCCTACCCTAACCTACACTACACCTAGCCTACACTTATCCTACATCTACTCTACACCTACCCTACACTCAGTGGCTCAGTGACTCAGTTTTTAGACAGGGTAGGCAGAAATATAAAAAGCTTAATAATAACCAAAAATGCTGCATGTTAATGTTGAATCATAAAGAGTAGATCAAAAAATTTAAATTCTTTAAATTTTTTATAACGGGCGCGACATTCGTTTGATATATTTTCTACAATTTCAATAAAAATCAGCCTAAAATTGATTTTTGAGCACCACCCCCACTCCGTTGTCCCCAGTCGACTAGCCAGCGTATATTGGTTTATAGTTTCGGGATCTGTTGCCTCTCTTTTGAGCCTTTTGCAGGAATGCCATTTCCACCTAACACTGGAAGAGTATCGCTTTCCATGGTATGGCATCGTCTCGCACAGACCGGCAAATTATGTAGGAAAAAAATGTCATACCCCTGCCACGCACGAGAAGAAGAGGTTGGCCCAAGAAGCGATGGCTTGACTTTTTTAGAAGTTCATGCATGTTAGATACCGAAGACCTAACAAAGTGGAAAAGATGAAGTTCCTACTTCTTTTGCACCTTTTGCACCGTTTCTACTTCTTTTTTAAGATTTGCATCCCCCTAGGAAAGGGGACCCCGGGCCGGGCGGTGCGCAAGAGCACAACCGGGATGAATGTAATGATGATAAAAATGTTCTTAATAACCTAATATTAAATTAAGTATTTAAATATGATTGTAGTAAGGAACCCTTCAAATGCCTGTTGTACTCGCCCTTGACCAGTTCTTAAATATATATTGACTGCACTGACATTTTTGCACGCAAACATTTCCGTTTGACAAGATTTGCAACCGCCCCGTTCCACCCAAGTAAACACTTAAACACGAATACGTATTTAAGTGTTTACAACATTATATTTTGAGGATATTACTATGAATAAAATTACATTTTTGTTTAGAAATCTACATTTTAGTATCATTTTCTGCTATGAAGTAGATTTGTGATAAAATTATATTTAAAAATAAGTTATAAAATCAATCAAAGATCGCAAAATTAATGCGTGATCCGGAGTAAGGTGCGAAAAAGATAATGCTATGTAGAGCTACAAACACAACTGACTCGGTGATAGCGTCACTGTTGTTGTGATTGACATGACATTACAATATGGCGACACTTAGTTCCAGCTTTCGCTACCGAGTCAGATAAGTTTGTGGCACTGTACGAACATTATAACGCTGTCTCTTTTTCGCATATATTTACAATAGACAATACATTCGCTCATACCCCTCTCTAAACAATATTATTATAATGTTGTTTTTAAGAGATCATGGTACCAATAAATTCTAATAATACTTTGAGCTTGCTAAAAACATGATAGTTTTCCCATAGACCTATAGAGTCATCACTCATAGAGCAAACCGAAGAGCCGGTATATCGACGTGCCCCAGCAATAATATACATACAGGAGGAAAATGCATGGCTAACGCATAGACGCGTCGGCAAATATTCTACACCAACTACGCTATAACCCTTTGATATTCGGTGAAAAACCGACGCGTAAATATTTGTGCCATCACTATAATACCTATCAAGATAAGCATAAACCCCACTTTAATGATGATATTGGCAAGCATGTAGATGTAGACATAAGATGGTGGTAGGCTTCCCCTAAAGAAAACTAAAATGTTACTATCTGTTAAGCAATTATTAAGTTATTTACTACGTAGAAACGTACGCACGTACGTACATCCCTGTTGGTCACCAATAATATTTAGATGCCAAGCAATATGTTTAATTGATTTCGAAATATTGGTTCGCGAATTCGACGCAGACTTAACCGGTTATAATTATATATTTATTGTTGATTTTTTATGCTACGCAGTGACTAATCAACAGGCAGCCCACCTAACAGTAAGCAGTAAATGTCGCCAATAAAATCTATGGTTCATGCATTGCGCAAAAATGGAAAAGCGTAGGTGCCTTTGCACTGAGAGGAATAAAATGAAATGCCTCAGGCCTGTAATTGCGATGGCTGGTACCAGAACACGACAATGCAAGCATAATTGTTTGGCGGCAGAAATGGATAAGGCGTTGGTACTCACCCAGGCGGACTCCACAGGCTCGATAGTGTCCTAACACATGATAAAACCTGTTGCTTACCTAGGTATTAGCACTATATTTAATCAATCAAATCTTTGCTTGGAGCATCGGTGGCCTAGTGGTTAAGTATCCAACTCGTAAGCGAGAGGTACCGGGTTAAATCCCACTGCCGCCATGTACCCATGCCTCTTTTCTGAGTTATGTACATTTTTTTTATGTCATACAGCTGGCAAAAAGGTAAGCGGGCCACCTGATGGAAAGTGGTCACCACTGCCAAGAGTATCGCTAATGCGTTGCCCACCTCTATAACACGTTGCTCTGGCAGCAAAAATGCAAATGCCCCTCCACTGCCAAAGCTACGGTTCCCCAAATCCCCACCCCATGGAGCACTGGAAACCTTACTCACCGGCAGAAACACAATACTATTTAAAAGAGTATTGTTTAGCTGCGGTATTCTGAAAGGTGAGGTACATAGTTGAATACTAACCTATGCTCTTACGGTGAGGGAAAACATCGTAATGAATCCTGCACCTCCAGGCGTCTGAATGTGTAACCATAATCCAATCTGGTCCGGTGCCCCAGTTAACAGGGTCACGGAGGGCAGATGCCTGTTGCTCTACCGTAATTACTCGATCTACAAAATTCTGGAACATGGTCAAGGCGGACCCCGGGCCAGTACGAAATATTTAAGTGTCTACCTATCGGGCAATTTACGCCCGCATTAATTCGGGGCTTGCTTAGCGCCAAAAGCCTACTTTATAATTGTTGACATTACCTCGTAATGAAGTAAAACGATACCATTTCACACTTACGGAACTATAAAAATATTCAAGAATTGTTGTAATTACAGGCAATAAAAACCATTAGAAGCTCGAGAAATGTTAATATGTTATAAATTTACATCTTTATTTAAATACTTCATGCAACTGAGGCCAGATGTATACGTGTATGTATACCAAAATATACAAATATACAACATTATACATTCGTTTACAATAGGTACTTACATAAAAATATAATTTAAAACCTACACACTTCGGACACACATTATCACTTTCTGACACTCCTTTAATTTCATATCGGCATCACCGATAATTCTAGGTCGCCTACGGAAACTCTGGTAAAGCATACCCTCGGCCTTCTTTGGGACAATAATATTCCCTTATGAAGAACTCTAAATCTTCAACGCAACGCACAAATTGTACGTACGTTCAAAGCGTGATTCCATGAGCTATTCTCCTTGGCTAACTGGACGGTCCTCCACGTTCTTTGTTGAACAGACAAATCTGTCGAATTTAACGCGTAAGCTTCTGTGTTTGCATCTGTTGACGAACTCCGCATCATCTATGTTCGCCGATGGGGTCACATTTCTCATACAATGGCTTTTGACGCTATTTCCTGGTTGAATTTAAAGCCAAAGCTTATCAGCTCTACAACCGCGAATTCTTTGGCCATCTATGACAGAACATCACAATTGTTGTAGTATTGGAGACGAAGACATTAAATTAAAACGTTTTAATATTACCTTCTCTATAAAAATAAATTATCAAAATTGCAATTCATGAAACATCTGACACAATATAAACAATGCTTTCCGTCAAATGATAGCTAGGTGTCACTGTACTAGTCAAAGTACTAGAAAAGCGTCGCTGCTTTTGGTAACAAAATTACATTTCAAAATAGTCACACTTAGTTCCGGTTTTGGCCACCGGTTCAGATAAGTTTGTGATGGCTTTTAGTCTCTGGTTTGAATGAATGATTTGGCTGTGACGTCACAAAACTTCTAACCAAAACAACATTTTTTTTAACATTATTTTCTTTGATGTCATGGTACCAATTTGAAAACAAGGTTAAAGTAATCTTGATTGTAAGGCTTGTGGTAGGCCCCCTGAGAAGTAATTTCAATTATACCTAAATATAAAAGACCGCGCCAGGCTGGCAGCAGTTGCCAGACCAGAATCCGGGCACTGGCTCCACGCTTACCCATCCCCCAACACCGGCACTTTCATCGACCCGACCACTCTCCGTCTCGCCATCGGTCTCCGGCTGGGAGCCGAGGTTTGTATCGAGCATAGTTGTGCTTCTTGTGGAGCGAGTGTTGACCGCCTCGGTCACCATGGGCTTGCCTGTACTTCGAGCGCTGGCCGCCTCTCCCGTCACGCCGCGATCAATGACATCCTGCGACGGTCTCTCGTCAGCGCCAACGTCCCCGCAATCCTGGAACCTCAACACATTGCACGGGACGATGGCAAGAGACCTGACGGGATACCATGGAGGATGGGTCGCCCGCTGGTGTGGGACGCCACGTGCGCCGACACACTAGCTGCGACCTATCTTCCGGCAACCGCTAAACGGGCCGGCGCGGCGGCTGAGATACGAGAGCGCTCGAAGGTGGGCAAGTACAGTTGTCTCGGCGCCCAATACGAGTTTGTCGCATTTGGTGTCGAGACACTGGGTCCGTGGGGCCCGGGCGCACACTCGCTCTTCATGGAGCTTGGTAAGCGGCTCAGGGAGGCGACGGGTGACCCACGTGCCGGCAGCTTTCTCGCGCAGCGGTTAAGTATCGCCATCCAGCGCGGGAATGCCGCCGCCATGATGGGCACCTTACCGCGTGGCCCTGGTTTTTTACATCTTTTTTAATTTAGTTTAGTTAGATAATAAAATATTTATATCTTATAAGGGTTTAGTTTAGTATATTTTATATGTATTACTGTATATATTTTTGGTATTTTAGATGTATGTAGGTATTAGTGTATATTGTTATTATAAATGTAAATTATTTTATCAATAAAGTGTTACCTACAAATATATCTGTATATTTTTATAATTACCAATTTATACCGTAGACTGAATTCTGGACCACCTCTGCTCACGCTCGTCGCTGACTACATTCTATAAATTTTAAGTAAGTATATAAAAATAACCAATAACCTGGCCACACTTTCACTACACATATTATCGGGTTTGTTACCACGGTTAGTATTGTTTTTACCTCGATATTTCGACGCAGTTGCATGCGTCATGGTCACGAGTTGACTGGTGCCGCTGTGTGAAGTCGCTCCTAAGGACAGACATATCGGTCCACCCTCTTTCGGATTCGACGATTACCCTCACTTTGAAATCTCGAACCACTACCATTGTTACTCGCTTGATTCCCGCGACACACGAAACTCACTACGTCTTTACGCGAAACTGAAATCGATCTACTTTTACGATTGTATACATTTAACACTGGATTCCACGCACTGGACAGTTTAAACCCATCTTCACGATTAAAATTTTTGTATTTCGTTATTTCTATTGCCTCTCGCACTAGGCGTGGTATATAGTGACGTTCCGTCGACAGTACTTGGGGGTTGTGTAACTCGATCCAATGATTCGTTTCGCTTTGAGTCAGGTGTTGTGCTATGGCCGACTTCTGTGCGTCGTTGTTCCTTACAGCTCTTATATGCTCCTTCATGCGGTCGACAATTGTTCGTTTTGTTTGACCGATGTATGAGCTGCCACAACTGCAGTTCACTTTATAGACGCCAGGAGTTTGAAGAGGTAGGCAGTCCTTAGGCGAACGAAATAAGAGAGCTGAAAGACGTAGTGAGTTTCGTGTGTCGCGGGAATCAAGCGAGTAACAATGGTAGTGGTTCGAGATTTCAAAGTGAGGGTAATCGTCGAATCCGAAAGAGGGTGGACCGATATGTCTGTCCTTAGGAGCGACTTCACACAGCGCCACCAGTCAACTCGTGACCATGACGCATGCAACTGCGTCGAAATATCGAGGTAAAAACAATACTAACCGTGGTAACAAACCCGATAATATGTGTAGTGAAAGTGTAGTGAATAACCACGAAAGTCTTAAAACCTATAATAACCTGGCCTTTCGTGGGATAGGCTCTAAGTCCTACGTAGATTGTTATGGGCTATGATGATGATGATGATATAAAAAATGTAACTTGATGCTATACCAAAAAAGCAGCGACTCGGTTGCTAGCGCCAAACAAATAATGACTTGCAATGAACCCAGCCATGCCGTCATCCTATTTACGCGAAATCAGCTCTTATTTGCTAATTAATTGGTGCTAAATGAGCATTTCATCAATTATTTAATGAAATTGCGCTGACGTAGGTGCGTCAGTTCGGCCGGTTGGTAATTAAACTATATTTTATAATGGGCTACATACATTGGGTTTCAATTTACTTTGCCACATTATTTTTTGAGCACTTATGTAAACAAAGTAGCTCTATGAAAATCACGAATACATAAGCTAGCAATAAAAACCTCCTAACTTAACATTCATCTGCGTTTTCTCGTACATGACAAATATTTTGTAAGCAATTTTTATTCCGTATGGATACACAGCCACCGGTTATTTTTCGTGTAACTTATTTGCATTCTAAGTTATGGACAGCGGTAAATCGTAGAGTAAACACGTAGTTTTACTAAGTAAAGCTTACAGTGGAATTTATACCGGCAGGTTCCGACTGGAATCACTTAGCCAGCAATAATTAACTTTATTTACATTCCCGTGCTTGCAAGGGATGCCGCAGATCTTTAGCAGAGCAAGGCAATGTTGCAATAAAGGAAAACTTAATCATATGAAAACTAAATCATAGATAGGCTCTATTGTTTTTCAGTCGATTTCATTTTTTTACTTATCAAACGTCTCATATCAAATTAATGAATATTTAAATGTAATAGGATATGGTAGCCAGCGCAATTACAGGCATGAGGCATTTCATCTTAGTCTTCACAGTGACAACGCACCTGCGATTCTGTATTTGTGTTGCCTGCAACCTAAATGCATGAATTCTAGATATCATTGGGCAACAGTTACCACTTATTATCGTCAACCTTCCCGTTTGTCACTGCGTAGTATGAAAAATATTACGTAGTTCCATAATTATTCAATTCTTAATTTTAGTTTTTAGTTCTACGTTTCTAATGTTCCATTTCCATCAAATGTCTATTTCTAATTATAAAACATTTGTTGTTTTATTGGTTCCAACTTTAATGATTTGTCTCTCTATACTAAAGGGTCGCTGTGTGTAAAGCCACATATGATTCATATTTAAAGAATGTGACTTACGATTGTAAAAGTTATAAAATGGTTATTACGAATTTCTCGCCACATTTTGCAACAACCGTGTTCAACCCTAGACTTCTTTGAGGGAGTAATTAAAACCACGCTTTACTGATTTATTGCGTCCACAATTTATTCCTTTATCTTTGTTCGGACCACTAATATATCTTTATTCAGTGGCTTGGCGGATAGTGTTGTAATTCTACGCCAAATGAGACTTATGAAACCAATGCCAAATCTTATTACGGTTTCATGTCCATTATGGAGAATTTACACTAGATGAACTAAGTAGAATATGATGGTGAGTTTACACCAGAGTAAGAGCACTTTTGTTCTTTTGATGTTAACACTAGGCGAGCGAAAATTCTAAGAATGCTTGGAAAATTTACAGAGTAACGTGCGACTGACTAACCTTTATTTGCATCAATAGAATGAGCATTCTTAGCAAGCAATCCACCCTACCAATTCAGGGCAAGAGGTGAACGAGCTACAAAAACGAGCATTCGCTCACTTGGTAATACCCGCCCGAACATGTTTTGGAGATATTTCTACAAAAAATGTTACTATTAACAAATGAGACTGTGCACTCATTATCTTAAATATGTTTTTTATCTATCTTATTTTGCCAAACATGTTAATTTTTCTTTTATTTTATTTATTTTTGACTTTATTTTTTACAATAACTGTTACAGCAAATATTTTAGTACGTTTAATGATGCTAATATGTTAAATGCATTCACACTCACTACTTCAAACAATAAGATAAAGAAAAATCTCAACCAATATTCCGGCCACAACACCCACATCGGCCCATCCCTACAAAAATGCGGTGCTCCGGTTTGGTTTCTCGATAAAATTAGCGAATTTGCTCACCGCGCCCTCCTAACCACCTAAAGGGGTAGCCGGGAAATATTTTTCACTTTTTCACTTTGATTTACAACCTTTGCATTCGGATGTGCCCATTGTTGTTTAAGATTTGGAGGGTCGTACTTTAATTTGGTTAAGAAATCTTTTTTTAAATTACTAAAGTAAGTAAGGGGTCCATTTTGACAGGTCTCTTTAATTTGTTGTGTCCACGAGTTCATTTTCTATTACGCGCGACAGGAAATATATGAGATTGACATCTATCAAAATGGGATACTTTAATCTCGACAACTTAAAGTAGATATATTGTACTTACGGGTGTCGTAAAAGCTGACGATATCGAGGTTAACCATTTACCTCTAACTCCGTAGACATGAAAACGGGCAGCAACACTTTCCATGTGAGGCAAATCACTCCACTACCGTGGAGGAGGCTCAAATCCATCAGTGGACTATTAAGGGTTAGTATGATTTTTTCTCTTCAATATTTCACTGCAGGACTAAGGGCCTATCCCACGAAACGGGAGGTTATTGCCGTAATCTCCACGCTTAGCAGGCGTTGGAGATCGCAGTGTTATAAATATAGCAATGGAAAACGCTGCTGCCCATTTTCCAGCCTTCGGAGACTCTAGATCTTTTGCGTCTAGAACATTAGTCGCCGTGTAAGACACCCCTGAGTGTAAGGGGTTGGTGCTATTCTACTCTGCCGGACACCACAACCATATCCCATATTTATTTACAGCTAATATCAGTTACACACGCGCGACAGACAGCCAACAAAAAGCTTTCAGGCCAGTTACCTACAATTTCAGTTCAAAGAACGCATTACATTAACCTGAATAGCCTAACACCTAGCATGTCACCGTAGCCAATTTGAATACGAATATTTCAAAGTGTTGCCGTTACAAACTTACAAATAAAACCCATTCATCGTAATTACAATTCCGGAGTGGCCGAACAGGGCTTTCGCATCGCAAGCAATTCATGAACCACCCATTAGTGGCTATAATGGCACAAACGGGCTAATAAATCTAGGGGTGATTTATTTAATTTTTCATGGATCTGGCTGGGTAGCTCGATAAGGCGATTAATAATTCACAAGTTTACGGTGTTTAGCCACCGGTGGCATGCCAGCGCCCGCGCCGCTATCGACGGATCTCGGTAATGCCGCCCAGTACGGAGTAGAACGTTATGTTACACGGTCGTGCTTTCGATTTTTTAGATAGGTACTAGATGTGAGTAATTGCTGTTTTTGTTATCTGAAAGTTGTGCGGTGTATGGTAGAAACGTAAACTGTGATTATGTCGGTTACATGAAGATTTATGGTTGCCTTTTTTTTTGTTCTACATAATGTCTATTCTTTTGTCTTGTAAAAGTGTTTGTAATACACCTTGTTTTTTACAGTAAAGCTGATAAAATAAATACATAGCTCTTAATTGTGAGCTATTAGGTGAGATTTTTAGTTTATCCATTTGTTACACGAATGAGCATTAGTAGCGCAAACTATTGGCTAACGTTGCGAATTGAGGTGAGAATGCTCCAGCAATAAATGCCCGTGACCCGTAATGCGTATTACGAGGTTACAGACAAATAAAGAGGTTACAGATTTCAACTGTTAAACAAAAAAATCAGTTTAATAACTTCATGATAACAAAAAGAAGCACTCCACCCTTTAAAAACCCCTACATCCTTGACCTATACAATATACTCCAATCAGGACACTATACAGCCATTAACTATTAATACGCGGTCGTCACGCAACAGTCGCCATCACAATGCGTCTCCGTGCGAATGATACGGTCTTTATTGCCGGGTAAACCCAGCGAGGAAATGACTGAACGGTTTCAGGATCGTGTTTTCATTTTATTATGCGAGGTGTATAGCTTCATGCATTTAATTTGTGGGATTGTGTATTGTGTAGGAAGCCTTAGTGCTAATTTGTTGTCTAATCGTCGATAACAAATTGAAGTCCACTGCTGGACAAAGACTTCACTCTGTGCACGCAGTCCATCCGCAGTCTCAACCAGCGACTGCAAGTCGTTTTTCGCTGATCTTTGCTCCAACGAGCCACAAGACGTCCACCACGTTTGCCGATCGTTGTCTCCACTCGAGAACATGTGTACCTCAACAGTTTAGTACTTTAATTTCCATTTCAGAAAAGTACTGCTAATGGGTTAAAAATTTTTGGGCACGCGGGTCCATCAAATAGTTATTGCTATTTAAACTGTATATTTGGTAGCTACGAAACCCCAGACAAATACACAAAAAGCACTGTTTATAGAAGGCCTCTACCATTTCGTGCAAAATTACTTTCACTTAAAATTACTTTCATTTGGTACAAAATTAGTTTTAATTGAAATTAGAGTTGTAAAGGTGCCGACTCGAGCGGCGACAGGTCGCGGCCGCAACGAGTCATACTTATTAAGTACATATTTGCTCGACAACGGGCCATTAATCAATTTTTGCATTTTTAATTCACCCCTCATTATTTGCCTGCGAATTTCATTTCCACTGCTCCAACGTTTTAAAATTTAAACTCGGCCCGAGCGCCAAAACGCACATTTCCAAGTAATTTACAATTTATCATGGCCGCCGCCAAATGAGCAAATATTTTTCGTTTGTTAAGCCACTTGTAATTAATATTGTATTAACGTTGCATGCTAGTGCGGTTGCCAATGTTCTACCTACAACTTGGACACTGAAATAATTAATTCAAAAGATTTAAGTATTGTTTAAAAACGATATTACTGGTGAATGAAACAGTCGCGGTTCTATCTCAAATATCTCGGTGTACAGTTACAGTGGAACCTGAAATTCAAGTCTAATTGTAAATGCGGTTTGATGATGAATATTACTAAAACACGACGTTAAAATGCAGTAGATTTTCGAATTCTATCATATGACCCGTACAACCCGTTAGGACAGACAGATTCAGCAGAGTCTCGTCTAGAAATACGTCAGCACTCAGCAGGGGCACCACGAGCAGGTGAGGTTGACTTGGGCCCAAGGATCATGCAAGACCCCTCACAACCCCCCAAACTACAATTGTTTCATTTTGTATAACCAATTTTGCTGTGGTCTCCACCCACTCTGAATACTACTATCAGGCCTTATCGTATCGTAGGTATTTGACAGCTATCTCACCTGATAGTAAGAGTCGATGCGGCCAAAGATGGAGCACGTTTAGAAACAGCCTATATATTCACTCAGCTCTTGAAGGCGTCCAGAAACAATGTAAAATGATTTCCCAGTCACAGTGTTTCCTTCGGACTTTAAATTGATATTGTGACCAATAGACCAGATCCACACACGTCAAACTTATAACACCCCTCTTTTTCGTCGTGGTTTAAAAACATTACACACTATTGAATTTGATTAGACCTAAATGAAGCTATGAAAACATCTGTTTGCGGTGGCAAAGCACGTCGCGTCGCACACGACCAGTCCCGTTTCACGGTTAGATTCGCACGTAAATATTAAACGATCGGCCATGCGTCTCGTCCGCGTATATTTTTGACGTGGGTCCCCGTTGTAATTGATAAAGGCGGGCGCCATGACATGTTGTATTTATGCGAATTTAAAAGCTTCCGACTCGCGCAGTTTAAATCTGAATTAATCCCGCGTTTTTCTGGACGCCGTTGCCTGTCGAAAATTTGATGCTCGTTATTTAATAATAAAATCGGGACAGCGGGACGCTATGCATGTGGAGAACGATATATGGAGTTTTCTGGCCTCTGTAACGTCTCTGTTATAAATACAAATGTTCATATTCACAACTTGGAGCCAATGGGTCGCGCACTGTGCGGTTTCAAAGGAACTTTCTCCCACGCACACTAAGGTTGTGAAATAAACTATCTGGAGAGGTTTTCGCTGGAGAGTACAACATGGAGTTCTTCAAGAAAGGGGTGAAAAGGTTTTTATGGGGACGGCAACGCGTGGGTGATGCCCCTGGTATTACATTATTATATACTTGGTATTATATATCACATTAGTGATATAAAAAAAATAGAAATGAGATTAGGCCACAATTCTACTTCATGCGCGATTTAAAGAACCAGCAATCATAGTTATCACTGGAACGAGCAACTTCACTAAACACTACGGCTACTTAGCTCGAGCAAAACCAAATCCCCGACTAAACATCTAAATTTGCTGCAAGGGTTAAATTTGAAATAATTAGCCGGAGTCAGGCGCCGCGAAGTTAACTCTCCCCGTGTGAATTTAGTATTCTATGCAAATGTCGGAAACTTAAATCTTATCTCGAGTTTCTGTTCGCGAATAATAATCTCTCCTGTGAGCCGGTCGCAGGTGGGTCGCGACTCGGGAGCACGACTTGAAATGTTTCAATTACATCTATAATTTACTCCGCAGGGCGTAGAATGCGAAGGTGAAGAAGTAGGGCGACCGCTATTGCTTGAACTTGGCGGCTACGTAATTTGTCTCGTGACTCTAGAACTACAATCTTAGGATCAGCATAGAAATAAAGTAAAAAATTATGAAATATATGTGTTCTTGCACAAATTTATACGATGCCACCTTACCACTAGCTAACAAAACTTGTTGTTATAGGTATTGAAATACTGAATGACAGAATTTTAACAAATTCGTAAGGATGTTTGTCAAAAATCTACATCATAATAGATTTGTTAAGTGTTTCATAATGGTATAACACATAAATAGGTAGCCGGTCTGCCGGTTTGTCTGCCGTATTACATAAAAAAAACATAAATAATGTTTTTGAAGACAGTTAAGTGACAAGTACATCGTAAACCAAGGTCCCAAGGTCAACCCTGGTTAACTAACCTGCCATTTTAAGAAGTCGTCGTTTCAACAAGTCGTCTCCGAGGATATTTATTCAACCCCTCGTTGCCACCGTCAATTACGAACGCACACACGAACTAAACACCTTAATAATTATGACAGTTTACTCCAACATAGGCATAATGCTAACTAGTCAACACATAACTTTAATACCTTGCGCCATCTTAGTTTACCCTTAATAACTAAAATTCCATAGTAATTGAACCTTACAGCCATCGTATTAAGGCTCGTGTAGGCTTAGAGTTATGTGTTGGGTAAGTTTGTATGAAGTTTAGCCTAAGTTAGGGCTGTCAAATTTGTTTAGAGGTGAGGCCTGGCGGGAGCTCCAGGCGCTTACTCTTGCAACTAAATTGTTATATTTGAGTTGCGCTAAAGCTCAGATTTATGCGAAGTGGTTGAGGCTTATGTTAGTATTGATCGTGTACAAAGTTACATTATTGTTATGTAAAGCTGAAAATGCAAATTTAAAGCAAATCCTTCAGCTTTCTTTCGCAATGGGAATCTAAACCATTTCTATGTACGACTAAAAACTCAATTTGGTCTTGGTTGGTAACAAATTGCATGCCAAACTCGAAGTAACAAAATTTTTCCTTTATTCACTGCAAAGTGAATTGTTCACTTTAAACCGTTTTCTCTAAACTTAGAAATCGCCTAAGTAAGTGGATAAGCCTAATAAGATGGAATATTAAGTAGTTTTTAACCAATCAGCAAGGTCCAATCTTAGGCGATTCCTTTGTTTTGATTTCCTTTGTCGAGATTAGTGAAAATGGCAATTTATCGAAAGTCTTTCCTCTCATTTATCAATATTTTCTATAGAATAAGGAAGTATTAACTTCTATTATCAAATTACTACTCATACCGAGACTTTCAAATACGTATTATATATGTGTAAATGTATTATCAATTGTTAACTGATGTATAACATGTATTCCATGTATTTAAAACTTTGTAACGCTATTCTTTTTTTGTTTCATCTAAATCGCTAAAAAACAAAATGAAAAAATACTTAGTCGTATAACCCCTGCTATCAAACAGCAAGGTAACATTCGCCTCCCTACGAACCCTATCCAAGACATTATTTCTGTATTCTATTCCTATATTTACTGCGAAACCTCTCACAAATAGTTAAGTAAGTAACTCGCCGACCTGGGGTTCACGTTACGCACCGCGCGGGCTTCCCGGAAACCTAATAGGTGTGATCAGAACTAATTAGAAGGAAAAATGCTTGTTTTCTAACTTAGTGTTCGAGAAATGGGAATTTTTTAAAGTTTAGATTGGGCGGTGTTTAATTGCTGAGTTTTTAAGTCCGAGGGTCCAATTTCATGTTTAATTATATGAAAATTAAACACGAGAAATTAAAAAAAAAAACCGAGAAAACGGTTCTACAAAATAATTTTCACCTTGTGCCAGTACACATGACTGACGTACCGTACAGTCTTATTCAAAATGACCGCAAACTGAAAAAATTAAAAGACACGGACCTTATTATCGTGTGTCCTATATGTTATGACGTGATTTTTTACAATTCCTTCGTTAATAGTCACAATGATAGCATCATGACGTTATTTAGCACCCATTTCTAGCACTTAATTCTAATGAAGTTCCTGAGCGTCCGTCCAGTTAGCAAAAAAATTAGTTTGTAATAATAAATATTACCGACTAAATATTCAGCAGGCACGAGCAATAATAATCCAAACCCAGTCGAAGGTAAGGATATAGCTTAAAGAATTGCACCTTACCCCTAAGTAACAGCGATCAACAATATGGGGTATGAAAGCCTTACGGCGTCTGTAACACGCTGGCAACACTGAAGCGAGTGTTGCCCGCATGTAAACGGTTACGATCCTCGCCGATGCGATGGTTATGGGCTAACTTTTTTCCTATCGAACCCCTTTGGATATAAAATTTGAGATATATTGCCCTCCTTTACTCTTTGCTACACCTGTTTTGTTGAGGCATTGAAGGAATGTGTAACACAAAGTATAATACCCAGTGCGAATGTTCTATAGTACATTATGTGTGTGAATACGTACGCAATGATATCGTTCTATTTGATACAATTCAGCATGCGGACTCAAATGACAAATATCATATAACTCTAAATAATAGTTTTCAACAGTACCAATCTGTATTTGTGGCGGAGTACTGTCCATGCAAATTTGACCCGCGAGAAGAAGACAGTACCAATACAAAAACAAAGCGATCATAATGACGTCGTCGAATGGCATTTATTTCGCGTATACGTGTGCTGCCACATTATATGGTATTTATACCTCTTCACAGTTGCTTATAAATACACCTAGACTAAAAACTTTCGACATAAAACAATTTCAACCTTCCCATTCTTCCATCTACATATATTACCAAAAAAGTCCTACCACTATAAAAGCGTAAAACAATATCAGCTCGGCGCTAAGGGCCGTCGCACACTGCGCCATATTTCACGTACCGCCCTAAGTTCGGCAGTTAACTCGCACGGTTATGGCGATGTTAACACGTGCTCCAGCCTATATTGTTTGCTGTACTCTCGCTAAAGAGTAAATCATGGATACTGGAAGATATACTGGCCTATAAAAAGTTTTCAGCAGTTTTTGCAGCGTAAATGGATAATAAAATATTGAATGGAATATTTTCTTCGTTGCAAGTTATGAGTGCGTATACATAGTTTAATATCTAGTGCTAACCAGATACGATATTACGAGGTAACTAACGTCATCTAGGAATTCCGAAGACAGCCTTATTATAGATCTAATGGTTATTTTTTGCAATGCAGCAATCTTCACTTGGCTGCCAGCGTGAAGATTATGTCAATACGCTCCTCAAACCTAGAGCTAGTTAAATTTTTATTTTTCGTATTTTCGCGACTCAGGTGTTCCATCTATCACAATTTATTACGTCCACGCTATTGCAGACGTATCCAAATATTTGAACTCTAACCAAGAGGCACAGACGGCAATCGAGTCAGGTATAATGTCGCAGATCCCTGATCCCAACAACAAAAGCGTTTTCGCAAATTGAATTATTTTAAGGCCACTCGTCTGTAGTTTCTCTTTGGTCACTACAAAGAGTAGCGAGTGAGGTGGCTCTTGACTAAATTTTCATAAGAGCCGGGTACGGTGCCGCGGGCGACGGGAGATCGCTTTGTAGCGTTAAGCCGGCCTTTATCGAGACCGCGATGTCGCTGTGAGGAGTACAGAACAGACGTTGAAGGGTATAGTAACATAATGGATACAGTAGGAAACTAAAGATACAATAATGTCGAGAAAATGTGACAGAGGTCGCTGAAGGCAATTTTAAATGTTAGTAGTTTGTCTGGTAAATTGGCAAAATACTAGGCCCTTCCACTTTAAAAGCCAAGCAGCATCGGCGACCTTACTCACCGTCAGGAACACAAATACTTTTTATAATAGTTTGTTTAGCTAAGGTAATCTGTATGGTGATACTTCCTTAGTCAGGCGGAACGTGATATCCCGCTATGCACTACCTATCTTTAAAGAGCCGTCACCTCAGCCATTCTGTAACACTACCTTCAGAAACTAACTCACTTAAACACTCGCCCTGTGCCTAGTAATCCAATATGTTCATTATGAATTATTAATACGTTCTGTTGACTTTATAACTGCTACAGACATACGACATAACAACAAACAAACACACGATCGATCAGTCGCTATTTTTCCGCAACAGCTCTTTAAAGGAGTCCGAGTTCGGGCTCGATAAATCTCTGTATAATGCCTTTTCTTAAAGTGATATCTATATTTCTTTGGAAACGTACGAGGGTCTGTCCAGCGACGTCCACTTGAATGAGCGCCGTGGAGCGTGAGCGGAGTGGACGCAAATGAAACTTTATTGGGCGGCTTTCATCTGTGAACATTCCAGAGTGCGTTCCCTGATTCAGTTCGGATACGTTTTATGTTGTACGGAAAAATACCTTTCCGTTTAAATACATACAAGTTAAATGTAATGGAAATACAATTTTTCGTCTCTATGATTTATGTGTTGGAGTGTTTTATGTATGTTTCTACTTCAGATTTAGGTTTATGTTTTTGACATGAAATCTGCTGCGGATTTAATTTTAATAAATTGATGTAAAATTTAACATACTCGGGACGTAAATTTCTAAGTAACGAAATTTACAATGGTGTCGTCATTATAAATTCAATGGTTACCAAATTATATATTTCAACGTATAGAGGAGCTAGCGAACAAATCTGTATAATTACGCTTTTGGTAAAACATGTTTTTTAATCCGAAGGTTTCAGGCCCGTTGAATACGAACCTCAACTAGTTACCTATCAAAAAAGCCTAAAACTGTGTTAAAATTGCATCCAAGGTTTGTGGTTTCGATCATAACAGTATAATTACTTTGAAATTACATGTACTTAGTTTAATTTTGTGTAATAGCACCATTTTGTTCGCCAGCTCCTCAACTGTGATCATACTTTCGACACCGTGGACTACGTGAACCTAAAGGCTTCGTCAATAACACTAAAAACTAATGTTACATCTACAATGTTACACATGGAACAAATGTTACCCCTCCAATCCTTCATAACAAAAACGCCTCAGTCCATCACAATCAGTCCCTTAAAGGGAGCTATGGGGCCGACAACAAAAAATATGTCCCATTTCAGAAACAAAATTACTAGAACGTGTACGATTCGCGAAATGTGTTTACGATGGAGAGCGGACACATTTCATCATCACGGGTGGCCCTCGGACTGCTGGACGGTGACTGGCTACAGAAATGAGCGGTATATTTTTCTAAATATCTTTTATTTAATATTTTTACTTAAAATATAAATTTAGACTCATAATTTTTAAGATAGTGAACGACTGGCCACATTCCTATATTGGTACTTTTTTGGGTAGGAGATGCAAAAATATAGACGATAAGGTTATTGATTCGGATAGTACGATCTTTTATCCAATACCTACGAGGATTTATATGCGTAGTATGCTACTTGGTCGGGAAGGAGAAATACTTAAATTTCCCAGGTTGTTTAAAATTAATTTTTGAAGAACATTAATATTTATACATAAAGCAGACAAAAAAGGGTATTTGCATGATATAAAATAAACGTTACACACAGAATTATCCGTAATCAAACATCCAAATTTCTTTTTCTAATCGAGTCTAAGTCAAATGACTTCAAGCCTAGAAACTTACAGTTTCCCTGAACCACTTTTGCTATCACGCGTCCACGGGCAAGACGTTTGCTTCCGGCCAGTCCATAATAAAGTTATCCCCGTCCGCGCAAAGAGCCGCTACGATAAATTACCCGCGGAACGGAACTTCCCGCCAAATATTGGCTTAACTCTGAGCGACGACAGCGATACAAATAACTTTTATTTGTAATACCGGACAAATATAAATGGGATAGTTTGAATTAGGAAATGTTGCTGGCAGCTTTTGTTGGGAAAAAATTGGACGTAAACTCGCTTTGGTTGTCGGTTGTTTTCCGGGTTGGCCGTTTGTTTTGGCATAATAAATTATATTCTTTGAGTTATTCAATAGTTGCGTAAATTTTGCGTTACATTTTTTATGGTATACGGCAGACGAACGGGCAAGCGGGGTACCTGATAGAAAATGCGTTATCCGTCTACGAGGAAACCTCTAATATACCTCTTGAACGACCATACCCCCCTCCCCCAATCTTGAACAAATTTACCTGTTGTACCTGTAGGTCCTATAATATAGACATAAGTATTATTCATAAGAACTCTTTATTGTACTGGCTTATAAAATAAATTATTTATTTATTTAATTACTAATGAAATAGTAAATACTTGATAGTCTCTGCCCACCTCTATGGTCCACGGGTGTACGTATGTATGTACTAAGAAAATAAGCAAGCAGTCACTCATCTAACGTAAGTGCTTAAGTAACTAACTGGCAAGTAAAAGCGAAATAAAGAAACATTGTCGTGGTATCTTTGTAACCGCGGCTAAATTGTGGATAGCGGAAACGTAGCGGTCGGACGGGCGTAGACGCCGCTACGGTACCGCGCGTAGTAGAGCTACGAACTGTCTACAACAAACCAATTTTTATATTTCTACGACTTTCTCATTTAGCAGTGAAATGATAATTCCGAGGCAGGCTGAATGAAGGTCCTAGTATACATTAAATATACGGTTGGGTGCTCATTAGGCTAATTACGTAATTCTGTTGCCAACAATTCTCTGATTTCAATGATTGAAATTGTTACTTTTGCGATTACGTATGATCGATTTAATAGTTTCAGAGTATAAGTTACCCTTTTGTTATGCGTTACCTTTTATTTTTTAGTTACCTTTAGTTGCTGTAGGCAGGCTGTAGTAATAAGAGGAAATTACAATAATTTTAAATAATTAAACATTCGTTGGACAACAACAAGGACGTAGTTAGTGCACACTTTAAATAACTTATACAATTAAATAACGTTCACATACAAACTTATAAAATAAATACACTAATACGATTGATAACATCTACCACCTAAACAGTAGACAGACAACAAACACAACCGCCTTTTTCACCAATATCTCCCTGCCAATTCTACCGGCCGCTAACCTCGGATGTTTGCGAGATATCCCTGTATCTGATGGCGCGGCACTAATGCCGTATGAATGAAATTTACTGTCAATATCTGAGGCCCGCATGCGGCTTTGTGACGCAAACTGTCCTTTTATACTCCCCGCCCCCCGCGCCCCGCGGCTTCCCCCCGCGGACGGTTTGACTCTTTCCCCTTTGCATTTTTCAACGTATTTATGAGGCATTTTTATTTGTGAGACGTTGTTTTGTTATAGGTACACCGGTGTTGGTAAGGATAATCGATGGATTAGTGTTAAGTGTGGCATTGTGAGCGTAAATAGAACGGTGCAGAGATTGTGGGAGTTCTCTGCGATTGGATAGCTATGTCATGTTTTCAAGATAACTCAGTCTGTAAATTTCTCGTCTGTGGAGAAACAACATTGGGCTCAGACGGCTTGTGTGATATCAGATTCTGCCAGTATAACGGTTTCTTCCTACGGGTTCCGAATTTGAGTTTAACGAAGAATAAATTGTAACGGTAGTGCGAAGAAACGTGTTCGTAAATATCAACTTGTGAAATATGAATATGTCGCTTCGAAATGTGAACTAAGTAAGTAAGTAAGTAAAAACTCTTTATTGCACACATATTATAAGACAATGTACAAAAATCAGCATTATATACATGCGCGCAAAGGCGGTCTTATCGCTTTAAGCGATCTCTCCCAGACAACCTTTGGGAAGAGGTAATGTTTCACAAGAACTAGTAAGTAGTGCAAGAGTAAATAGTAGCGAAAAATAATAATTAACAAATAAACTAATATGCTAATATATGTAATACTATACATAAATACAATACGAGTGAAAGTGAACTAAATTATTATTCAAATATTACTGTTATGAGAAACAATGTGATTCGCACTAACATTACATCGTACAAACAAAGCATCGAATCAATAAAATACGGAAACATCGACACACCGGTTTCGACATAATTAATATCGAACTATCAATTTACAAACAGCTCTGCTCTGTCCTCGAGCTCCATTTGGTAAAATACTAAAAAATGCACACACGCTGACAAATTCGTAAATTTTCATGCATGCATTCAAACTTTTTGACACGTAAATAAAGCCTACGATTTTTTTTTGCGTTCCTTTCACATATCTACAAATGAGGACCAAATATAAATCAAAGTCGTAAAGGTAAAACAACCTCACCTCAACTGGCTGTTAAACAATGAACGAACCAGCACGCAGTTACGGCCCCCTATAATTTGTCCGGGATTATCGCGAGACGCGGCGAATCCCGGCGATTAGTCACAAGTATCCCGGGATTCCGGGATCCCGGAACTCGGGAGACGGGATCCGAAGCTTATCTCAAAGTCGAATGAACTCTTATAGAATACTGATGGGCTGGTACCGCTTAAGTATGCAGGTAAAGGTGTGCCGTTATCAAGATTGGCTTAATGTATCTGTGAGGATTATGATTCGGTTCTTCGCATGCGAAATCGGTGGTGCATGCAGTGATTGCTAATTTGTATCTCGGATTACGTTATTGCTCGGTTATATAGTCTTCATACGTATTATAAGGTTACAGTGAATGCAAGCTAAGTAAATCTTATTATTAATAGACAAATATGATTAACTAGCTTTTTGATCGCGACTTCGGTAAATTCGGTTACTTCGGAACCACATTGAGTTTCGGGGAAAACTATATAGATGGAGATGAAATTAAAGATCGAAAATGTAAACACACAACTGTCAATGTCAAAGAGACAATTTTTTTTATAAGCAACCCATTTGTTTACATTTTTTATATTTAATTCGATCTCATACCTTAGACTATGTTACTCAGTGATGAATGATAATGTAACATTCTATTAGTAAAAGAATTTTAATAATTGGTCCAGCAGCAATTGAGTTTATTTATTACAAACAATAATACAATTCCTTTCTCATTATAATATTAGTATAGATATTTGTAAGATACTCATACAGGAACAGAAATCTAAATAGTCCGTGATTATTACAATAGAATAATCATTGGAGTGCCCTGATGATGATCATCCTGCTTAGATTATTCGGCCCAGTAAAATACAACTTAAAAGTAAATTATTGCCAAAGAACGCATACAAACCCATTTTCAAACCAAAGAACACGACGCACCTACAAACCCCATACCTACCATGAAATCCACAGCCATCCCAGCCCTCGAAGAAAACAAGTAGGAGTCCTCCGATGGCCAGTGTCCGGCCCCGCATATTAATCACTGCGGCATCTGCGTCCGTGCGATTAAAACATTCGGGACGGCAACACTTGCCGCCAATGCGACCTAGCAGAGCAGTTAGGATTACACGTCGCTATTTGAATACAAGACGAAAAATTGCGTTTTCACCCTATTTAGATTTTTTGTATATTACTAGATATTTTACAAATAACGCATACAAAGCTATATTCAAACAAAGAACACGACGTACCTACAAAATCCATACCTACCATGAAATCCACAGCCATTCCAGCTTTAACACCCTTTAAGAAAACAAGAGAGAGTCCTCCGATGGCCAGTGTCCAGCCCCGCATATTAATCACTGCGGCATCTGTGTCCGTACGATTAAAATATTTCGACGGCAACACTTGCCGCCAATGCGACCTAGCAGAGCTAGGTAGGGTTACACGTCGCTGTTACACCCGATGTAAAATGTATATGATTTATTTTTCATTTATTGTATCAAAAACGAAAATTGCAAGATATTAGGTGTTATAATTCAATTCAATTCATTTATTTTAATAAACATAAATTTACACGTCAAATGTCATCAAATTCTTGAGTAGTCATTATTCTTAAAATAATTATACAACAGATAAAGGATATCACAATCTTAATGTCACGAGATTTTTTGAATTTTGTTCAAGGGAGTTAATAAAAGTTATAAATTTGACGTGTGCATCTGTGGCATGGTGTATGGGTGTATGACTATTTTTATTCATTTAATGTATAAAAACGAAAAATGCAGGATACAGTGTGAATGACATATAAAAACCACCAAGGTTTGTACAATGTGTGTGACTGCTTGTGGCATTATAGCTAGCGAACGGACTGATTATGATGATTTTTTGCTTGATAACCAGTTTGATCGAAAGGTCCTGTGAGCCATACAGCCCATTAAGGAAACTGACTAGAGATTAATACTGATATAATATCTGTTTTATCTTACACCGATATTTATAATTGTATGAATTTAATTTTATCTATAAAATATTGTCTTTCACGATAAATTCAACGGAGAATTTCCAGAATAAGTAATGTAGAGCTCAGTGTATTGCTTAAAACGTCTGTATTATATGCGACTTCTATAAGCTGCCCTATCTGTAAAGAAACGGTCCTAATTTTAATATTAAACTGTTAATTTTAGAATTGCGGTTGTCCCACGTTGATGTCCAAGGATACCGTTGTGTCGTTTGGGGACAACAGCCCTGCGGTCGGCTCCCACAATTCGTTACGCAACCCGAATTATACGGTTGTCTGTTGTTCAATTTAATATAACATTTGGAAGTCAACATTTTACCATTTATACCTAAATTAGGTGGGCATTATAGATGTCCTGGGTGAATAATATCTACACATCAGTTAGTTCGGCTTCGTAGAGAATAATCTCAGTCGCACGCGTTAAGTACCTAAATACGAAGCCGAAACTACCCGATGTGCATTACACACATCACAGCCCTTAACAGTACACTGCTGGACTTACGGCCTCTCCCACGAAAGGGGAGGTTATTGCCATAATCTCCACACTTGGCAGGCGGGTTGGAGATCGCAGTGTTTAAAAATAACAGTGGAAAATGCTGCTTTTCAGACTTCGGAGACTCTTGATCTTTTGCCTCGAAAACATTAGTCGCCTTGTACGACACCCATGAGTGTAAGGGGTTGGTGCTATTCTACTCTGCCGGACACCACACGGCCAGATGTGCATATTATATTTACCACTAATTTAAAAACATAACCCTTTCCTGGCAGTCGGGTAAAAAGTGGCGTTTGTTCCTTTTACTTTTATTAGCAAAATTCCTTCTATTTCTATAGGAAATTCTTCGAAAACGGCTATCGAAGACTGAGCACCCTGGACTCTAGCCGGGGCAGGTCTCTAGTTTATGTATATTATATAACAAGGTGAAATCCTCATCTACTCGATATTAGTAAATTAAATGGAAGTACGAGCAAGAAATTCAAAAACAAAGCATACACTTACATTTCGATCAACGAATACGATACCACACATTCATTGCAAGCTTTACTGGACCGCGCCGCGGTCCCCAACGGATAGTTAGGTAAAGCTCGGCGCGTGATAAATTCATTTTTGGGCAAGGTTTAATTGCTAACCCCCCGCGCCCCGCCGCCCTCCGCCATTCCTCATTGAACAGATTACGGAGATTACGAATTCATTAGGGAGGCGATATCTTTTGTTTTGCTCCGGGGACGCGACTAATTGATACCGCGGACGCACGTGTGGAGTGAGATCCCGAAAATTTTGGGACAAGATTTAATATTGGGCCGGACACCGCGACGGTATTCATTTGGAGCGCTCTTAATCATGTTTGGATAGGCAAATGGTTGTGCAGACTTTGTTGTTTTATCATTACTATGAGACTTATAGATAAATGCAAAAAATATTTACTCAGACAGAGATACTTGCTGGTTAGTCTCATAAACAGCTATCTTGTACGACACCCGTGAATGAAGTGGTTGGTGCCACTCTACCAGACACACTTATAGATTATAAGCATACAATGCCTCATTGTTGGAAAAAGTACTGCGTATTATGCAGTAACGATGATAAGACAACAAAACTTAAGTCACCTCTTACTCTGTGTAGGTCAAAGAGAATAATTAATTAATATCTTTAGTATTTTACTTTAGTGTAGGTAATGTGTTGGATTATATTGCAGTATTCTCGTATTCCAAATAAAGAATATATCTATGTCTAGCGACTAGCTCCACTAATGCAGTGCAGTGCACTGCGCGGCGCACCACGCAGTGCCACGTCACGGTGACAACAAAGAAAACGGTGGTGTTATTCTGGTTTTTCACGTTAGGCAATGATCGCACGAGAGATTTACGAATGATTGTGAGTTAGGCAACGTTTGCACGAGAGCTTTTTCGACGCTTTTACGCGCGTTATTTTAAACGACTCGCATGATTATTGACCTTATGTCGACCTTATGTATGGAGGTCAGTTGGCAGTCGTTCCACTGTAATAGCCTGATCTGCTAAATCTTGGATCATAGTCAAAGCGGGCCCCGGGTCCTCGCGTGCGAGAGCACAAACAGGATTTGACGCCAAGATCATCATTATCATCGTCTTGGTGTTAAATTTCGGTTGCCAGGAGTCCGCCTTCCTACTCCTCTTGGTCCACTTCGCTCGGTGTTCGGTATCCTTGGTGGTGAGTTTGTTGGCACGCATTTTTTTTTTTTTTTTTTATGTCATACGGTAGGCAAACAGGCAAGCGGGCCACCTGATGGAAAGTGGTCCTGATGGAGTGTTGGCACGCATGTCGTTCTTATCGACGTCTAGCCATCGCTTCGTGAGTTGAACTCTCCTTCCCGTGCCTAGCGGGCTGGCATGGTCAGACATTATTGTCCCCACGTAATTTGCCGTTTAATTTCCTTACTACCATTATCCGCATTTTGTCTCTCACGTTCCGTTTAGAGTAATCTGATCGATTATAATCGTATGGTGCAGGATGTTTTTCAACAAGCTCATGAAACATTATATTGAAGTCAACATCATCATAATGACGCCACGATGATTATTTAATTTATATTATTGTCAATGCTACATTGACATTACAATTTGTGTGCCGTTTTTGTAACCTTGATCTGGCTCGGGTTAATATTTGATTATAACATAATGGTGACATCCTGAAAACCTGCTGAAAACGGTCCGGATACATTTCCAGTTTTACCATCAACTGGTAAGTCTATTTTTACACCGGTATTCCATATAGGGTGCACCCAATAGTTACGTCGAGGTCGTCTACATTTTTGCATATTAACCATCTGCAGTACGGCCAACATGTCTTCATCCCCGGAAGAAGACATAATTTTACTTTAAAATCTTTGAAAACGAATTTTTTCTTTGGATGTTTACTTCTGACAGGTGTCCATAGATTCACCATCTGTAGACCGTGGTAAGTCATTCCATATTTTAACTAAAAAGTATAACATCAGTAATATCTAAAGAAATTGAACCATGCAACTTCCGCGAATACTATACTATAAATGATTCTTTTTACCCGACTACGATGGAGCTAAGGGAGGGTAATGAAGTTAACAATCTATGTATGTAAAGTTAATAAACGTGGAAGAATCGACAGAGATTTGTCAGGACCATAGCAAATGGAACAATGTCGTCTCTGTCGTATGTCGTCAATGTCGTACTCTTGCGGGGGAAAGGGGTTTGTGTGTATGTATGTTTATATGAATGTTTGTATGGATGTTTATTCTAGCTGAAAAACTTCTTGGCCGATTTTCGTTAAAAGCGTATTGATTGTCCGATGGTTACAGGCTCTATGATAATACATTAAATTAAATTATCTTGAGGATATAAGAACATAAAAACTTCAAAATTTTTAAATTCCGAAGATTGTTTCGGTATGTTAGGAATTATTATTCACATTGATTGATTCTGTTGTAGGATAAACCGCACTGCTTAAATTTGTCCTCAACTGGTTGAAGACATGATTTTGGGACAATATTACGACAAAATGTTTTAAAACGTAGTAATTTTGAATTTTGAATTTTGAATTTCTGTCCTTTACGAATGTTTACTTAAACTGAGTGTATACCACAGTGGCTCATTCAAAACTATAACTACAAAGTATAACATCAGTAGTAAGTATAAAGAGAGTGAATATAACTTAAATTACTCGGAAACCATTGCTCTTAGAAAACTGGATCCTAAAAAAAAAATGATAGTGCCCGTCGATATCTATAAGTATTTGCTGTTCTGGAACAAGCGTTTTAAGGCAAATAGTTTCAGAGTTATTACAGTTTTAAGATTGACAGCTGTCATACGGAATGTAGATCTCGACTATCATTTCTCTTCAGGAACTAGTGTTCAAGGAGCGATAGTTTCAGAGTTATTATAGTATTAAGTTTGACAGCTGTCAACCGAAATGTAGATGTAGACGAGCACTATCATTTCTCTTCAGAAACTAGTGTTCTAGAAGTGATAGTTTAAGAGTTATTACAGTATTAAGTTTGACAGCTGTCAACCGAAATGTAGATGTCGACGAGCACTATCATTTCTCTTTAGGAACTAGTATTCTAGCACCAATAGTTTCAGAGTTATTACAGTTTTAAGTGTGACAGGTGCCATCCAAAATGTAGATTTCTACGAGTACCAGCATTTCTTTTTAGAAACTAGTGTTCTAGAACCAAACATGCCCTATTTATAATTCGGGATGAACTGAGAAGAGAATGACGACAGGATCACGAAAGCGAAACAACTTCGATAATGTTAAAGAATCAGAAAAAGGGGAGGGGCTTACGCATCAGCTGTCAAACTTTCTTTGACAAGGTCGGTTTCCTATTTCATTCACACGCGTTGTATCTGTACTAAAAAAAGTAGACAGATATATGTGTGTCAACTGTGTCACATAAAGAGGAAAGATTCGAACTGTTGGTAAAAAGAAACAGTCAGATGTGACGTTTCATGTTGACATCTACTGACATCGCACCGCACGCTGCACGATGGGGTCAAATTGAAAAACGTAGACAAAATTCATACAGAACTGACACTTCGGGCTTCAATTGCGGGTGTTGCCCCATCATGCAGTGCGCCGCGCGGCGCGCTGCACAGTGGGACATTCCGCCATCTGTCAATGTACTTGCATACAAATTGCTCGGCGTGTAACAAGTTTTGCCACATCGTGCAGTGCACTGCGCAGCGCACTGCATCAGTGTGCGTTCAAGCTTAAGAATCAATAAAACAGTGACACCGTCGTGTCATTCAAGGGACCGTTATTCCCGGTGTCGGAATCAATACGATGATTGCCTTAACCCTGTGCCTGCTGCGACAGGCTCACCGCACACCGCAGCGGCGCGCAGTAATTGCCGTGTCTGCGGCCAGGCCTGAGGGCACTGTGCCGATCATGCTGACGGCTAAATTGGCCACAATCACGATTCGATACTGATATTTTATCATAGGTTAAGAAGAGTGGATAAGAGCATGAGATTCCCCCTTAAGGAAATTTAGAAATAAATGCTAAATTATGCATTTGTGTAATTAAAAAGCAAATTAAGAGCAAAATTAAACAGCACCATCTTGTTATCTGCTGATGCATTGTATAACAAAATGTGAGTTAAGACTCAAGTTTGTACAATAAATAATTGTTTCCCGAGACGTAATTGCCGTAATTTCATGAATAATTACCACCGCAGAGCAATTAAATAAATTACACGACGAGTAACGACCTCCTTTCGGCGTTTTAGTTTAAAGTTGGGGCGTCGGATGTTGCACCGAATTAAACTTCTAAAATTGCAAACAACCGAGGCATAATTTAAGTTTTCCACACAAATAAATAGCGTCGAGTTTCCGCACAAATTGGTCGGCCTTTGGTAAATGGGTGGCAAATTGGCGGCGCGGCGCGCACGTGAGACGCGTCGCCGCAAATCGGGTACAGCGTGGCCGGCTGGAAATTTCAAAAAGAGAATCGCCGCTGTCATACGCGATACGGCGGGCCGGCGGCGGGGGCAGGGAGGGGCGGGCGCCCCGCGCGGGCAGTTAGTTACGCCGCGAATTATAGGGGCCATTACGATTCATTAAGGCCAGTTAGGCTTAAACCGGTGTTTACCCACGCACACCAGCCCGCGCACACACGCTCTCGCAACAGTTGGCATTGTTTCAGGCGCGCGCGAAAGGGACACAGCGAAAGGGTTACGTTTTGAGATTTTAAGCCACCGAAATTGTGGGGTGTAATTAGTGGCGGTCGTAATGAGCTTAGGGTCTTGGCTAGTGAAGTGTGAATTTTTGATTTTGGCAACTTACTCGGCTGCCAGCGACATTGTTACAGACGTGATTAAAGGTTTTCTAAGGATCAACGCGCCGACAAAACACTTGATAAGTACCAGAATTTCAACACTACTTTTAAATGCTACAGAATGCCACACTGCAACACAAAATAGGAATTTCGTTCTTTACGCTTCAATTAATGCAACTATTTGTCGGAAGCACTATTCAAGCAGAGTGCATAGGTACGCGATAAAAATTGCGAACACAAAAAATAATAGGCGCAAATACCGATATGTTTGCAAAACGCTACGGGCTGTCAAAAGCATCGGTAAACGATCGCGTCGGTTATTTACCTGCTACACAGAGCCAGCTACAAATTGCCAGATGCCGACTCGACCAATGTAACTTTTCGCTCACGATAGCTCTTATGTCTGAGCCGAAAGGTTCATTATTGAATGAATTGACTGCTATTTATAGTAGCAAACCGTGAATGGTCGATTTTACGTCGCCATGATCGGGTTATAGCCGTAGCTGGATATTTTGACAAAACAGATTTCATAAAATGGAGAGGAATTTCAAGAACACTTTTGTTTACATTATTTATAAAATATTTAAATAAACTAATGGGCATTTTCGGACCCTGCTACTATCTCATGGCCCTAAGCCTACTAGTGGTCCCCCTGCCGACACTCAGAGGAGACCCTGGAGGAGACTCCGATGAGACTGGCGAATCGGCTTTTCCAACGAATTATGCGGGGCTTGTAAGTTGGCGTCGCACATAAAAAGCCACAAAACAGCAAAATTAACTATTTATAGGTCTGGCGGAAGTGTCTCCAGAGATTAGGACATCTAGGACTGCAGTGGACCCTGGTAGAAACATGAAGACACGACTTGTACCTACGCCGCCAAATTTTGAAAATAATCTTGGTAAATATGTTATCATACCTTTTTTTGTCTTGGGGAAACTCATTTACGCGTACCCACTCACCAGGATAGCGAGCAGGTTATTGAGGACTCCCAGGCCAGAGTAGCCAGAGTAGCCAGACTACCCACTAAAACCCCAAGGTATCCTTCTCGCCGCTTGTCAACGGAGCCACGGTACTGCGCGGACGAACTCCACGTATTACCCCGATGACTATGCCAGCGGGCCTCGCTGGATGCGAGCCGATACTCGGGGAGTAAATATATTATCACACCTACTACAGACACACATCAACGTTTTTGGAGGCTAAAGAACAATTCATTTATGAGCGTGTGTACATCAGGTGCGTTGTTACAATGAAGACTATGAATGCTTCTTCTTCTATAATGGCGCGGGCTACCATAATCAAAACGGAGCACAACCACATTTGCTTTTACGGTGGCACGGTGTTTATAGACCGGATGTGCCGGATATGCCAGTGTCTCATTTTTTACAATTTGTCCAAATTTGTACTTTTGACATTAATCTCGTCATCTTTACGTCATCACGTTCTCGTAAAATTGCATACCTTAAGAAAAAATGGGACACCTCCAACTGTCACATCTGCTCGGTCTATCACCGAACAGCCAAGCGATTTACCAGGACGGTTACATACAGTACATAGTTCGTATCGTACATAATACTAAGCCGCTACGGATCGCCATTGCCAGTTTATTATATTTTATATGACCATTGTTTTCCATTGCCCCGTAACTGGTGCACCGATATGAGGAGTT
Source organism: Blastobasis lacticolella (assembly GCA_905147135.1). NCBI lineage: Eukaryota > Metazoa > Arthropoda > Insecta > Lepidoptera > Blastobasidae > Blastobasis > Blastobasis lacticolella. Next base: position 13,832,154 of record LR990050.1, read on the forward strand.
TCGCATGTAAATAGCGCTCGTTGCCAGTTGGAAGCGCGCCAGTATTGACACTATCGGCTATCGGCTCGCCGGAGGCGGCGGCTGGGCCATTACGGACAGGGCTGCCGACAAAGGGTTACTTCGGCTTGTCCTTAAGTTGGGGTAAGTTAATTGCTTAGTCTAATGATTGTACTATGCTTTATTTTATGCTTTTGGCGGCTCCTACTATTTATTAATTATTTTAAGTTAGACTAGCCAGGCATTTGACCGCCATCTTACTTGGTGGTAAGTGACGATGCGGCGGCTGATGGAGCATGCTTGTCTTGGAACAGCCTCTATTAAAGGCGTCTAAATTATAATGATCAGGGAACACACTCGCAGGTAACACTATTCATTCAACTCAACTTGATCCAAATACTCTTACAAGAAAAAGCATTGTATCAACACCAACCAAATGTGAAAACTCAACTCGCTAAGTTATTCTTAAATTTAGGACACCGATTTTGTGACCCTTAAATGCTTAGGAATTATGGCATCACCTTAGGAGTGCAAGCGGGTATAATTGCCGTTGTCACTTGCTGTTCTTTCTTATTTAAAATTGGACGTTACTATTTGGCTAAAAATTAGTAAAGAACTTAGGCTATTTTTACCCGACTGCGACAGAAGGAGGGTTATGCTTTTCGAGGATATGTGTATTTATATTTCTTTGGCACGGGCTACAGCCCTAACGGCTCAATGCATTTTAATATATGAGGTATTTTCGATATGTTCGTCTTGGCCGCGCGAGTGACGCATTTTAGGTATCGCATTGTGGCTTTCGATTTTATTTTCTCTTAATTCATTCGAGTGAGGTATCAAAATAAAGTTGCTCAAAAAGCGATTTAAAAAGTTGATACCACAGAAAAGTATCCAAAATATTTACAGGTACAATAAAAATAAACACTAATAGTTACATATAAAATACTAAAATGTTTATAGGCCGTGGTGACCACTTTCCATCAGGTGGCCCGCTTGCCTGTTTGCCTACCGTATTAAATAAATAAAAAATTAAGTTATCCACATTGCTGCGCCCCGGAATGGTGCCCAGAAAGCTGGCTGCGTTGCTTATAAAAAATTTATTGACATGCAGTTTTTTAATAGGTAGCAGTCGGGATTTTTAGTTTTTGTACTAAATATGTTGACGCAGAAGAGTGAGGAGACCCGAAACCAAATGAATTGGGAGCAGGAAGGAACAAGAAGAAGTACTTATTACTTGTTAGTTGCCTATGCTGAGTGAAAAAGGCAATTAGTTTTTATATAAATTTATTAGAGACTTCTAAACGGGCAATATTTTTAATGCAATATGTTAGATAAATATTAATAGTTATATTTTAATATCTCCCATGTGGGGCTGTGACATTGTCATTTTCTCACTCACGACACTCATTTCGAGTAGAAAAGGACTCACTAGGTTACAAGAGAGTGCAGCCGAAACAGCAACTGAAAAAATACAGTAAAAATGATGGCCATATAGAAACCCCAAGAAAAAAATATTTTAATTCAACCTTTTTGTTTTGGCTGCAACAAAGACTTTATTATAATCAGCATCTTAGCGGTCAGTCCCGGCTTGTGGCATGGTTCGCTTTCCTACTCTTCACTCTGCTTCAGTCCTCCCGTCTTGAGTCTCTATATTCCTCTCGCATCCGATTCAGCGATGTTAATCCACTGCTTCCTGGACATCTCGCGGCACCTCTTTCGTGATACCGGCTGATTTTGACAGCTATTCCTCAAGTATGCCTTTCTTACGCCGCAGGTGACTGAACCAACGCCGTCACGTCAAGGCTACAAATGGATCGTTAATCGAAGCTGTGTGTAATTTTGGTGTCAATATTCTGGTTGTATTCTTGCATCCCTGTCTGAGCCCTTACCATGAACCAGGATTGAGCAGATCTGGTAATTATAGTAGAGTCCTGTCTGACCTGTCTGTTAACAGAGGTACTTGACCAGTTTAGATCATGGTACACATTCATTCACCTGAATGAGCAGGTTTCCTCACGGTGCCCCTCCTCACTGTAAGAGCTTCTAAGATGTAAGTAGAGCCTCAAAGATATGTTCAAATACCTGACTATAAAAAAAAATACTATAGTTATCCAGCCACGTAAACCACTGTATTACAATTCAAACAAAAGCCCCGACTTAACCCTTAACTGCGGCACATTTTAAATCGTCCCAGCCAATTTATATCCGGGACCAGACGCATTAACAAAAACCCGTGCTGGGAAGAATGCCGTGGCAAAAAAATCCCAGTATAATCCCGGGGCAACTAAGCCCGGGGGCTATCTAATAACATTTATTACCGGTCTGCAGTCCCCAGCGTCCACTTCCGGTTCCTGATAAACTGGCGCCATTTTTACCGCCATATTTATTTATAGGTGGCGATTCGGTGATCGTGCGTGAGTGCGAACGGTTCATTACGCGAAGCGGTGCCACGGGTGACTGAGTCCACGAAGTAGTTGGCGACTGACGTTTTTATGGTGTTGATATACTCGTAAATAACGTAAATATTGAACATTAAAATTATTAGTGTCTTAGATGATATATATTGTCATAAATTAGGATTTACACCTATTGAATAGGTGTCTACTGCAAACGACATAGCTGCAGCCAACACAATTTAGACCCTACTTTTTTATTTACTACCCTCATTGGCTACCCACATTTTAGAAAGCATTATTGTGAATTACATTGTGTTAACAGTTGTATTTTAATATAATTTTAGTTAAATAAAAGTGTTATGGAGGAACTTGTATTCTTAAAGTACAATACACGAAAACGAAACAAAACAGGCTCTACAGCTTAGACAATCTTAACACGTTCGCTGAACGTACGTCTACAGGCGAAAAATTTAAATGATGCGCATGGATATATAAGTATATGCAGAAGTCTTTGATGATGCGCATGGACATGATGCTTGATGTTGTGACAGTAAGTCGAAAGGCGGGGTACTTTTTCTTACAAGTTTGGCTCAATACAATGTTCCGGTGGTGCTATCGCGCACGAGGACCCGGTGTCCACCTTGACCATGATCCAATACCTCTCGTATACCAGTCGGACCCCTTAACAATCAGATCAACTACGCTCTTAAATAAAAATTACAAAAAAAAATGTTTGCCACCAGATCACCAGAAATCGCCAAAAACCCGACACCAATACCAAAAATCAACAATCTCCACCATTACCTCATTATTACTTCACCCCGCATAAATAAGCTCACACATTCTCTTGCTATATCTTAATCTCGCATGAGCGATGGCCGAGCCCAACTCTCGATGGTCTATTAATCAAGTCGATGGGAAGCGGGCGGCTGTGCGATTTATTCCTACGCAAGTTTTGTGCAAACGCCGCATTATCGACTAATGATTGCGATCACGCTATGAGTGATCTGTTTGCGTTGCGGACGCTTTGTTTGTTAGAATGTGAATTTGTGTGTGGTGTAGATCGTTTCTGCTGCTAATCAATGTGCAGCTTAATTGGTTTAAGAATGGAAAAAAATTTGGATACTCCCTCTGGAACAAAAATATTAAAGATATTTAGGAGGGTTGTCAACTTGCAAGAGATAACCCCACAATACAAACGTCCATATGACAGGTGGAACATTTTTAGACTAGAGAGAGATAACGTAGAGGGAGTATTGATTCTTGATCCTAGGGAGATAACGACCACCTACCTGATAGAAAGTACTCACCGCCGCCCGTAGACATCTGCAATACCCGGGGAGTCACCAATAAATTGCCGGCCTTTGAGACCCCCGCAGCACCGGGGGAGTCGCAAATGCATTGCCGGCTTTTGAGGCTGCAACACCCGGAGTGTCGCGAACGCGTTGCCAGCCTTTGAGACACCCACAACACCCGGTGTGTAGCGAATGCGTTGCCGGCCTTTGAAACATCCGCAACACCCTGAGAATTGCGTATGCGTAGTCGGCCTTTGAGTCACCAGTAATATACGTAGAGTCGCGAATTCGTAGCTCGCCTTTGAGATACCCGCAACACCCGGGGAGTCGCGACTGCGTAACCAGCTTTTGAGACACTCGCAACACCCGGGGAGTCGCGAGTGCGTTCCCGGTCTTTGAGATACCCGCAACATCTGATGATACGCGTATGAGTTGCCGGCCTTTGATATACCCGCTACGCCCAGGAAGTCGCGAATGCGTAGCTGCCCTTTGAGATACCCGCAACACCCGGGGAGTCGCGACTGCGTAACCAGCTTTTGAGACACTCGCAACACCCGGGGAGTAGCTAATGCGTTCCCGGTCTTTGAGATACCCGCAACATCTGGTGAGACGCAAATGTGTAGCTACCCTGTGAGATACACGTAACACCCGGGGAGACGCGAATGCGTTGCCGGCCTTTGAGAACCCCGCTACACCCAGGAAGTCGCGAATGCGTAGCTGCCCTTTGAGATACACGCAACACCCGGGGAGTCGCGAATGCGTTGCCGGCCTTTGAGAACCGCGGTACACCCAGGAAGTCGCGAATGCGTAGCTGCCCTTTGAGATACACGTAACAGCCGGGGAGTCGCGAATGCGTTGCCGGCCTTTGAGAACCCCGCTACACCCAGGAAGTCGCGAATGCGTAGCTGCCCTTTGAGATACACGCAACACCCGGGGAGTCGTGAATGCGTTGCCGGCCTTTGAGAACCCCGCTACACCCAGGAAGTCGCGACTGCGTAGCTACCCTTTGAGATACACGCAACATCCGGGGAGTCGCGAATGCGTTGCCGGCCTTTGAGAACCCCGGTACACCCAGGAAGTAGCGAATGCGTAGCTGCCCTTTGAGATACACGCAACACCCGGGGAGTCGCGAATGCGTTGCCGGCCTTTGAGAACCGCGGTACACCCAGGAAGTCGCGAATGCGTAGCTGCCCTTTGAGATACCCGCAACACCCGGGGAGTCGCGACTGCGTAACCAGCTTTTGAGACACTCGCAACACCCGGGGAGTAGCTAATGCGTTCCCGGTCTTTGAGATACCCGCAACATCTGGTGAGACGCGAATGTGTAGCTACCCTTTGAGATACACGTAACACCCGGGGAGACGCGAATGCGTTGCCGGCCTTTGAGAACCCCGCTACACCCAGGAAGTCGCGAATGCGTAGCTGCCCTTTGAGATACACGCAACACCCGGGGAGTCGCGAATGCGTTGCCGGCCTTTGAGAACCGCGGTACACCCAGGAAGTCGCGAATGCGTAGCTGGGCAGCTAGCGCAACACCCGGGGAGTAGCTAATGCGTTCCCGGTCTTTGAGATACCCGCAACATCTGGTGAGACGCGAATGTGTAGCTACCCTTTGAGATACACGTAACACCCGGGGAGACGCGAATGCGTTGCCGGCCTTTGAGAACCCCGCTACACCCAGGAAGTCGCGAATGCGTAGCTGTCCTTTGAGATACACGCAACACCCGGGGAGTCGCGAATGTGTTGCCGGCCTCATTCCTTTTAGGGGTCAATGTTGTAACGGTATTGAAACACTGGTGTCGAAAGAGAGTTCACTTTTTGCATCAAATGTTAATAAGATCATAGGTAGGTACTAAACAGCAAACATACAAAAAACATCACTATATTTCATCGCAAATTCCTCTGTTTATCCACCATCACATCCTAACTTGAATTTATAGGGTCTATTTCGAGTTGACGTTATAATTTAAGACGATGATTGTTTGAAGTGGACAGTGGAATCCCGGGCATAAATCCCGGGGTCCGTGTGGCGAATCCCGGGGAAGACGCCCCGGGGAGGTCGCGCCGCGCACTAATAATTCGCCTCTAGCAGAGAAACAAACAAAGCTTGTCTTGGGCAACGTTGTTGTAACAGGATTATAACGTAGAGTACACAATATAATAATATGCTCAAAATTATACTTTATTGTATAACCTATTTCGTTTTTTAGATTATTCTATCTATTTATCTTGCTATTTCATTTTTTTATAGTAGGCACTTTAGTAACAATATTGCTTACTCAAATATTCTATAATGAAATTATGCCTATTCACGACTAAATTACCTTTTGTGTAAAGGATGTGTAGCGAATGTCAAGTATTTTCAATGCCATTAATTTGTTTCATGATTATTCCGTCCAGTTCATTTGTACTAATATCGCAAAGAGACAAAGTTTTTTTTTAATAAAGTGGCAAACAAGCTTACGGCCCGTCTGATGGTAAGCAGTCACCGAAGCCTATGGACGTTTGCAATACCAGGGGCATCACCCAAATTCAACATAAGCATTTTCTGTGACCCCATCCATCGCAGTCAGCTGATCAGTGGCCCCGAGCGGCCTCTCTATGGCCCTCTTGTGGCTCAACCGGATATTATCCGGCCCTTGTCCTTCCCAGTGATTTAGTGTGGGCCACGCAGAGATCAATCGCTCCCAGCCTGGTTTACCTGGCTACTACCCGGCTTTGATTTAAAATTGTTGAACTATTCATATAGGCATATGACTTGGCCATTCTAAATACTCACAAAATTTATACAAATAAGCTTAGATTAGATTCATTTATTGATAACGATTGTTACATGTGATTAAGAAAATAGGTATCTACCTATAAATTCAATTTGTATACTTTCAATATGTCCGTACATTTTATTCAATTGTCACATGGAATAAAATTATAATTTGAAAGTTAAAGTATCTATTTTTTTGGGTTTTGTTTGAATTTAATTGCTATTATAATTCTCACACTAAATGAATTAATCTCGCCTAAAGAAATTGGACTATAACAATTGGGCTCTATAGTTCAAATTCTTTGGTCACGCCCCACGGTGTTTTAACAATATGATAACCGAGTTATAAGCAATAACAATATGATCCCTGCCACACTACCAATACCATGACTTTGACAAATGATTGATTTTGAATGATTATTAAACTTTATTTTAAAAAATGAGATTATAGAAATTAATCTCCTAGGGCCCACAAAAACGTAGACTAATAGTCGCAGCGGCCTGACCCGTTGTCTCCCACAATTTATAACCGTCACAGCGCTGGCCGGGTGAAGCGCGATTCATAATTAATGATAATATCCGGCAGACGCGGATTTTTCATCCGTGCGACGGAAAAAACGCCGCGCCGGAAAAATAATCGCGGAAAGCCCTTAGTCATTTATGACGGGCCGGTTGGGACGTGCGCCACCCGTGGAGGATTTCGGTTTAAAAGGTTAGTAATGTGCCGTTTAGGTTAGTAATGGCTGTTTGTTTTACAGTGCCACGTTGCATATTGTGTTTATTAGGCTTACGGGGGGTGCACGAAATCGGGTGGTGTGGAGGCGAAAGAGAAAAAAAGGAGATGTGTAGAAGCCGGGATTGACCGCCCGGATAGTGATTATGACAAATGCAAAATAAATTATGATTATTTTAATTTTAATATTTGAAAAGAAGGGTAATATACCAATGTGACGTCCACCTATGAAATATTTAAAGTTGGCCTCATCAATTTTAATTGTTTTATAAAAAATTAAAACATAATTACTGCTAAGATGCTTTTGTCAAGTATTTCAGATCAATGTGTCGGATATTTCATACAAATCGATTCAATGTGTATTCAGTATTTGTAAAGGTATTGCGTGGTAAATAGACAAACTTTCGCATTTGAAACATAACAATAATAAAAAAGCTTAGTACTATTTTTCTATGTCTCTCTCTGTGCTCGTAGCTCCCGAACGGATGAACCTATGGCGGTACGGTTTTTATTACTTAAAAGCCAGTTTGATCGAGATGGTTCTTAGTTTTGTTTCATTAAAATCGGTTTAGTAGTTCAGGAAATATCGACTTAATGTATCAGGGTCGTGGTTATCCGACGTTTTTCCATCGGTTAGGTTATATTACTAGTGTTACTATTTATTACTAGTGGATCCGACGCGACTTCGTTGCCGTGGCTTCCTAACCCTACCCTACACCTACTCTACACCTACCCTACACCTACCCTGCAGCTACCTTACACCTACCCTACACCTACCCTGCAGCTACCCTCCACCTAGCCTTCGCCTACCCTACTACGAGTATGTACATTAGATGTTCATAAAACAAGAGGCAAATTTTTACGGGCTTTTGATTTGACTCCTGTCCAGTCACCGTAACATCGGCTTCTGCGCCAGACCGGAAATACAGATTTTAAAAAAGGAACGCGCGCGGCCGGAAGCCACTGGCAGGAAGATGGCGACGGCAGCGCCGCGTCGCCGGCTCGGTGAATTAAAAATTAAACGAGTATCCGTTTCCGGGCACCGCGACTGTTTTGTTTATTTTCAAGGGTTATCCTTGACGTACGAACATTCGTTGTGACAAAGTTGTTTGTTTCACTTGTTGTATCTGAATCGACGCTTTTAATCGCTGAAAAAGGCAAAGATTAATCGATGGACGCTTTGCAATCGACTTTTTTACCATAAAAAATGCGTTATTTTAATGAGTCACATTATTAGCTTCCAATAAAATGCGCCATCTGTCGTCTACACTTGACGACAATATTGAGGGCCTTCGTACCTTTTACCGTATATAATTGGATAGTTTCTTGCAAATTTGGAAATGTGTAATCTAAATGCGAATTTAAACTAGGTTTCATCGCCACTCAATACAACGCTAACCTTACAGCCTTAGTTTTAACAACTGTCTTTGTCATATTGCATTTGGTCCAAGCGGCCATACTTATAACAAAATATAAATAAATCCACCGTTTTCTTAAAGCGATGCAGACTTATCTTGGCCCAATTCTAATATATATTCTAAGTATTCTGACATTTGCAAATAGAGAGTTATGTATTGTATTGCATATTTGAAGTTATGGTAATGTATGGTACTAGTAAAGATATAGGTAATAATATTGTAGCCGTTCTGTTTCTGTTGTACATATTTTCAAACACAGCAATCTCCACCCAACCAAGCTTGGAGATTATGTCAAAACCCTTCACTTATGTGAAGGCCCACGTCCATCAATGAACTGTTACGGGCTATAAATGTACTTACTTACCAGCTGGCTCTAGCTATCGCCTATAGATGGCCTGTAGATGTGATGTCTGTGAAAATAGGTCATATGAGAATGGTACTGGATAATTTGGCAGTGAATAAATGAGTGCGTTTGTATTCTGTACTGTGTATGAAATTTTGGTACATACTTTTACAACAAACATTCTTAGTAGCGGGCAACGCATAGGTAGCGCCACTGGTGTTGCTGAGGTCCAAAGGCGACCATTATCCATCAGCTGGCCCGCATGCCTGTTTGGATGCCATATTTAATAAAAAAAAATGTCCTCTACAGGTCCTTCAGCCGTCCATCTCGCATGAGGCTGGCCTGATTTCTAATATGTGGTTTTCACTCGAGATCCTTTCTGCCGTGTCGGCTATGTGATCCGCTAAAAATGTGGATCATTACCACGTCGGTGTAACTGTTCTAAATCTTTTGTCGATGTCGGTACTTAGTTCTGCTATTATACCTTAGTTATAGAATAGAATATCATTTATTGCTCAAAATGTAGTAGGAATACAATAGTTGTTAAAATTATAATTTTCGGTTCACACACTTTACCAGAATCTGGCATGCAATATTTAGAGAGTAACAATTAAATTAAATTAATTTGTTTAATTTCAGCAACAAAATTCATAACTTACAAATGTTTAAATTTCACAACAGTATTTACCCATATAATCATTAACATAGAATATATAAGAATGACAATCAGAATTAATAAATTATATAAATTAAAAATGTCACAACAGTCAAAATATTACAAAAAATATGTCAATCAGCAATTAATAAATTCATATTATCACAACAGTTAATTATGATTACCAAATTAATATCTTATTGCACTTATGTCATAAAATCTTTAGGATGTCAATATTATTGTCATTGTGTTACATCCTTATTTAACATCCTCGCTTAAAGGACTCAAAAAATTCATTAAGGCTGTAAAAACAACTTTGAATCAACCATTTTTTTAATTTTTGTTAGAATATATTTATTGGCAATAATTTCAAATTATTGTCGAGGCGGTTATAAATTTTAATGGCCATTGAGAAACTGTTTCTGCTGTAGAGTGTATTGAAGGCAGTTGTATCTGAGACTTTAGTGAATAAGTACAGATGGCTTTTTACAAATACACATATCTCGTAGATGTATATACTCGGGACTGTTAACAGATTATGATACCGAAATAGGGGTCTGCAAGATGTCAATGAGTCAACACCACACATTGCTCTGATGCACTGTTTTTGACAGAGGAGTACCTGATTTACTTGTGATGAATTACCCCATAGTATAATGGCATACCTTATAATAGAACATATGTACCCGTGATATGCCTGCAAAGCAATTTTTTCGCTGCTAATTTTGGTGAGCCGCCAAAGTGCATATGCAAAGGAATTTATTTTACTGCACAAGTTGGAGATATGCGTTGTCCATGCACACCTGTCATCCACCCAGATGCCCAGAAATGCAGTTTGATTCGTCTTAGCAATAGTTTGACCATTAACTGATACAGTTAAATCTTTTTTCTTTCCATTCCTATTTATAAACTGTATGTACGTAGTCTTATTCAAATTAACTTTGAGGTTATTGTCATCAAGCCATTTTATAATAACATGTACGGCTTTATTGATCTCTTCATTATAAGTAATTATGTCACTGCATGGTATTATTACGGAAACGTCATCAGCAAATAGTGTGCAGTCATATTTTATTACATTTGGCAGATCATTAATATAGAGCAAGAATAATAGTGGCCCTAAAATACTGCCCTGTGGCACCCCAACCTTGTTAAATTCCATCGAGGACCTGAATGATCTACGCTCTGCATTATCTATTTTTGTTATTTCAACGTATTGTCTTCTGTTGCTAAGATAACTGTCCAGCCATTTATATGCTTGCCCTCTTAAACCATAACGTTCGCATTTATCGAGAAGTTTCTTATGTAATACGAAATCGAATGCTTTGCTCATATCAAAGAAGACTGCAGTAACAGCTGTTCTTTTGTCTAAGCATCGCAGGATTTTATTTATCAGTGAAAAAGCAGCTAACGACGTTGATTTACCCTTTTGAAACCCGTACTGGTTACCTTTTAGAATTTTGAAAGCATTTATAAAGCTAGAAATACGATCGTGCATCGCTTTTTCAAATACTTTTGAGAATATAGAAATAAGTGCTATGGGTCTATAATTGTCTATATTTTCCTCACTCCCCTTCTTATGCAAAGGCTTTACAATTGTCAGCTTTAACTGATCTGGAAATAAACCTTTAGTAAAAGATAAATTTATTAAATAACTTAGAACTGTCGCAATTTCTACTTTACAGGCTTTTATAACTTTTGTATGAATATCGTCATAGCCTGTTGAGTTTGATGTGTTTAAATTATTAATTATTTTTATTATTTCTTGAGCGTCAGTCGGTTTTAAGAACATACTGGCATTGTTAATAGGTATGTGTGACATATTAGAACCTGAGTCATGAACCATAGAATTAGTCAAATTAATGTAATGTTTATTAAATGAATTTGCAATGTCAGTAGGGTCATTCATTATCATGTCATTAAATTTTATTTTCTCTATATATTTATTATAAGCTATATTATTTGTTTTATTCTTTATTATATTCCACGAAGCCTTACATATATTTTTAGAATTTGTTATATAGTTACTATTCGATAGTTTTTGAGCATGATTAACGCACTTTTTAAGTAGTTTTGAATAACTTTTATACTTTATTTTTGTTGTGGTACTTGACGTAGCATAATACGTGAACCTCAAGTGTCTTTTAGTGACAATAGACTTTTTAAGCCCTTTTGTGATCCATGGTGTAGGATGCTTTTGCACGTGGCACCTCTTCTTATAAACTGGAAAGCATAGGTTATAAAACATCGTAAAGATCTCATAAAAGTTATCAAATGCCGTGTTAATATCCTCTTCCTGGTACACATTTTCCCAGGTTAATGAATTTATGCATTCTCGAAATTTAGTCACGTTTTCTTTGCATAAGTCACGTGTCCAGAAATATTTACAAATCTGTTGTTTAGACTGACTTGTTACGGGGACGTGAATAGATTGAGCCGTTTCATGGTCTGATAAACCTAAGTGATGTATTTCATTTCTAACGTTTATCACATTGCTCATAATCTGATCTAAGCATGAAGATTTCCTCGTGGGTTCTGAGATATGTAAATTAAAATTATTATTTTTGACTATTCTGTTCAGTTCACGAGTACCGTATGAATCTTTTAGTATATTTATATTAAAGTCTCCCGATATTACAATTTTATATTTTGTTTTCTTTTTTAATACGTGTAATAACCGCTCCAATTTCAGAAGAAACAAGAACAAATCAGATGTTGGTGTCCTGTAAATGCATAGAACAATGCACCTAATTGAAGCTATATCTACTCCACAGCATTCAAATACATATTCTTCCCTAAATTCCTTTAAAAATTCAACTTCATTGGATTTGATGTCCCTCTTACACAATATACAGACTCCTCCCCTTTTCTGATTCTTTATGGAATACGTAGACCGCACTTCGTAACCGTCTATTACAATATTGTTTTCACTACCTGATTTTATAAACGTTTCACTTAGGCAAAGTACGTCAAAACGTTTTCCTTTACCTGAAAGCTTATGTAAGGTCAATTCTATCAATTCCTTTTTGCTTATTAAACCTGCAATATTCTGATGTAAGATGTTTAAAGTCTTAGTCACGAAAAAGCTTGTTTTGAGAGTCTATAGCAGTACTATTTATTTTACGTTTTATAAAATAGTCCGTGATTCGTTGCTGAACGATATGTTTTGTAATTATCTTTAATTTAGGTTGTTTCTCATAAAAAGTGTTAGTCAATTTTATATTATCAATATTATTAAAATTGTAACTTAAATATTTTTTTGTGTAATAAATCATGTCAATCTTAATATTTATCTTAAAAGCCAACTTTGTCAAAAACATTTTGTTATACTCTATGTCACTTAAATCTAAGAACATAGTATTTCTAAACTGATTACATGTCATCCGCAACATATGATTCACTTTATTTTCATTTAAATGTTTATTGTGTTTTACACCCATGATTATTATTTTTGCTTTTGAATACGTTTTTAGGAAAATATATAGTTCTGCATACAGTTTCATCGGATTCGTATCGCATTCTCCTATATTTAAGACTATTATATCATTTGCCGTTGACTTTTGTAACTCAGTCGTATTTAAAATTTCCTCGCTATTGGCGTGCGGTTTCAATGTTGATTTTATTTTATAGTTACCGTACTCTGATCGTTCCCTGGATTTTAATAGAGTCCGTGCCAATCCTGAACATTGCTTGCCGCCTAAATATCCGCCTATATCTAAATATATGACCCTAACACCTAGAGAAACAATGATATTTGGTACAACAAATTTACATTTAATTTGTAACCACTATTACGTACCTATGGCGACTTCAATAGTTATGATAGCAAATATTGGTTTGTAGACTACAGGTACTAGGTATATCTCGTCGAATATTACACTCCATCAGATACTCTTAAACTGTTTACCTGGGTACACACAACCATACCTTACTTAGCGCCTACGTAGACTTCGTCGCTTAGCAATCCGCACACATAGACCGCTGCTATATACTTGGCACACATACGAGCAAACTCGCTTATATTGTACGGAATCTGAAGAAGTATCTCGGTCCTTTCTACCAAGGTCTTGTGGGCGTGCCGCGGTGAGGGCGGAGCCTAAGTCGGACACTCCTTCGGTCCTCTTTTTTGCCTCAGCGAGTATCTACGTAGCGACCACCAAATTACAGAGACCCTTCACACCTCAGTCAGCAACATCGTCTCCTCCAATCCACTGAAGGTCCAGGCTAACTGGTCGCTTTTATGTAAGCGGAGAAACAAAGCCCCGAACAACTTCAGTCGTTATCGCGTTTATAAAGTTCTGGAGACGATTCCGTTTTATGGGGTGTTTTGCTTGAGATAAATTTTTATTTCTCTTTTGTCTGTTAGTTGATGCTGCTTTGTTTTCCGGCTGTGAGTTAATATTTTATTTGTCGTTCTGTTCTTTTTTATCGTTGACTGTAGGTACCTGTCAACTGTTTTTCAATGTTTGTAATATCATACAGAAAATTTATCGGAAGAATTTATAAACGGTATGGGTAGATATCTGCATTAGGGTCTGTTAGGTTAGGCTAGAAAATGAGAAAATTGTTGAAATATTTTTTTATGTTATGCGGTAGCAAACAGGCAAGCTGACCATCTGATGGAAAGTGGGCACCGCCGCCCATGGACAACAGCAACATCAGGCGAGTTACCAGTGCGACTACAGAGACTTCTAATATAGGTACCTCTTGAAGGATCCCCTGTCACAATCCGTAAAAAACACTGTGGCTGGGAGATCGTTCCATATTCGTGCTTATAATTACGAGTGAGAAACGTTCTTTCGAACACTATACACCTAAATGCTAAGTTGATACTGAGAAATATCCACGAAAATAAAGTATCAAATACGTTTCGGCCGGATTGCTTATGAAACTAAACGTGCAAGAGCAAAATTAAAAATATCTAAACTCAATTTTTATTGCCTGTTATTGCGCAGATTCTTGCAATATTAAGCGGATGTGACTCAAAAAGCGGCATCATTATCCGCTTCGCGTCCTTTGGCACTCAATTGAGCGGACATCGGGAACGGGTCGGCAACCGCTAACGAACATGTGGAACGGACGTGTTAATATTGGCTACGTAATAATCCCAGCTAATTTTAAAGTGACTTATATCTGACTTTTTTATATGACCTATTTCTGACTTTTTTGTTGGCATGTTCTTTTTGAGCAGTGAAACCTAAAAGTTTTACAGGTAGTATGTCTATTAACGCAATACTTCTGCGTGTTTAGATTCAGATTCAGATTATTTATTGATAAAAACTTCAAGTATTTTACAAGTCAAATGAAATAATAGTGCATATACAATTCATTAAGGCATCAGCCAGTTGTTTTCAGAACAGCTTGCCTGCTAATAAAATGTGTTGGCAGCTTACAGACTCAAGAATGTTCTATTATTCATGGTTCCTTGAATAAACGGTGTCTACAATATATCAAAAACAAAACATTTTAAATACAAGCATTGTACATTGTACATACATACATAACGTCACTCCTTTTCCTCGTAAGGGTTAGCAGATAGAAAACAGATATAGGTATAATAATAATAATTGACTTGGATTGGCTCATGAGGTGACCGCCATGTGGGATGTTGTTCCTGTCAACTGTTCTTCAATGTTTATAATGTCATATAACAAATTCATCGGACGTCCCGGCTTCGAACAATGATCGTCGGAGGTTCGACGATCATTGTTGCGATAGTCGTTTCAGCGAACGGTCTCATAGCACATAGCATTGACCAACACATTCCAAGAGTCTCTTGCTAGATGGTTGGGTCCAGGGCCAGATAACCCAGGAGGCGGTACTCGTCAGGAGGATCCTGTCTCTGCAGCCCTAACCACCGGTAGCTTGGGCCTCGAATCGTTGCTGGCAGTACTCTAGGTTTAGGTTTTTATAATATATTTTTCATTTTATAATTTTTATAGTTTATGTATGATGTGTATATTTTATATTGAATATTAAGAGAATAATAATATAATAATACCCATAATATCGTAATGTTATAGGTATACCTACACCTAATGACCTCAAAAAAATACCTATTTGGAGGTCAGTGATTCAACCCCTTTGAGCCATTTGTTATGTGTTTGTGGTGTTATTGTGTGTAAATAAATGTTTTCTATTTCTATTTCTATTTCTATTAATGACACAACACGCAACCCGCGTGCACATACCCGCGTCCCGGATGCGTCCCGGCGCGGTTATCGCGCCGCTTCCTTTGGCGCCCAATTGAGCGGACAACGGAAATGGGATGAGCGCCGCTAATGAAGACGCACCCTTACCAACCCTTATGCGACAGCCACACACTTGGCTTCGTAGAGGTTCATACCTCATACTGTCCTCAGTTCACACACTCATTCATAAGCGACTGATAAAGAACAGGTGTCATTGAAATAAATAGCGCCATTGTTTTAATTGTAACTTTTTTTACAGTTTTACAGCTTTAAAGATGACTGAGAGGAAGGAGAGGCCTTTGCCCTGTAGTGGGCGGCTCCTAACAAAAAGATGACTGACTTAAAAATGTTCCTCGAAACAGACCTACTTAGAAGAACTTAACTTTTTAAGAAAATTACTGGCCTGCCAAAAGAACGGTAAAGAACTGCATAATATTAGGCGGGCCGTAATTTGCCACTTTAGCAGTGTAGCTACCCTAAGCGATAGATGTCGGGTGATGATCATCAGCATCTCAGCCGCAGGTGAATATAGGTTTCCCCTCACGCCGGCCACCTCCGAATTAAGATGTCGTCCGCCCATCTCGTGGGGGGCACCCACTCGAAAATATTTCCGAAACACATAGTGACAGAAGGCGGAAAGCGTGTTTGTCTTTGTTATTGTTATTTTTTTTATTTTTTTGTTTCATACAACGTATGTAAAAGAAAGAACATATGTAATGTCTGAATAGTAGATAACCTTATTACATTACGTTATGTAATTCGCAAAGCATCGAAGTTAATTGACTGCAATAACTTAATCCTCCAACTTATAATATCCCAATCTCTTGCTAGAAAAACACATACTGGAAAATACAAATACATTGCAAAAGTTGCTGGAACGAAAACACAAATTCCAGTCTGGTATTTAGCAAACACACATTCACTGCATGCCAACATTGTGTTACACTCGAATTTACATCACAAGAGGCCCTTTCTAGGTCATGTCGCAATGAATGTTCCCTCTATTTAGCAAATACACATTGAATTTGGCACTTACACGCCATTATAGCAAATTATCGGTGTCACCTACATTACAATACCACAAATATATCACACACGGTGACCAAAGGTGGAACTAACTGTCGCCATTTTGAAACAGCATGCCAATGCGACCAACAGCGACGCCGTTAGCGGGTCAAATAAGTTTGTGGCGCTGTACATTGTATGGGCTCTCCCTCCCGCTATTTATAAAGCTGTCGGCGTGTGCATGTGTCTATGGAGTCACTCTCAGTGGGTGTATGTGTGCGTTATCTGAAAGATTCCACTTCATTTCCCTCGACCCGTGTAACGTCATGTGTTATATGCCCGCCTTTGTGCGGTAAACGTGCTTAATATAGTGTCATAATCAACGTAAATTGAACTTCAAAGTGCTTAACCGTTGCCCTTTTGCTTGCCTGTAGTATGCTTTGTAGGTTTTAAAGCAACTATTTTTGTCATATCAGGGGTTTACTTCAATAAAAATAACCTTTTTATTATTTATTTTTTATGCCTTGTGAAACATTATATAAATCTAAGATTTTCTGCCTTAACTGTACCAAAGTGCACCTGACCTAGTCCGAATCTGACTAAATAAGAAACTGACTACCTCAGAATCTGTCGTCCTGAGAATCTGCGATTCGTATAAGCTTAGGTCCATTCGCCACTATTTGTCAAATCTAAAAGAATAAAATATTACATGGTATTAAAATGTATACAAATACATACCTACTATTTGCCGTTGACTGCACAATAATTACCTCGTTACCTTTTAATGATACAGTGAGTAGCAAACATACCAACATTCCAATGACATGTGTAAAATTTTAATATCACTTACAAGCCATCACCAAAAATACGTGAACGTCGTTTAGGAAATGAACGTCAGCTCTTTTATCTAAATGGCTGTGTGGGGACATAAAAATGACGTAAAATGGCTTTTGTGCAGTAAATATAACAAATAAAATTGTACTTTTTATGTTCACTGCTGCTAATGCGACTGTTGTCGATGAGAATGAATTCAACATTCTTGTTGCCTGTTATAGGTGGGTACGCTAAAGAATATCGCCATATTTCTATCAATAGAAAAAATGCCGCAATTATTGTTCAAAGTATGAGGAGCGTCGGTGGTCAAGTGGTTAGGGTATCAAACTCGTAAGCGAGAGACACTGCGGCCATGTACCAATGACTCTTCTCTGAGTGATGTACATTAGTTGAATGCTAACCGATGCTGTTACGGTTGAAACCTGCATGTGTAACCGTGATCCAATCTTGTTAGGTTTCTTTGGTAGCAAGGTCACGGAGGTCAGATGGCAGTCGCTCCACTGGATCATGGTCAAATTAGACCGCGGGTCCAAGAACGCGAGAGCACAACCGGGACATTAACACCAAGATAATTATTTTTTATCTTCCAAAAGTACAACAGCTTTTACAACAACACAATAAACAAACCACAAATTGAAACGGGCTTAGAACACTGGCCGTAATTTACTCGAAAAAGTAGAAAAAAACGAAACAATCGCAAACAAAACACGGGCTACACAAAAGCGTGTAGCCTCGTGCAGGGCAACCTTTTCGCGGCGCGATGTAATGAAGCCGTATCTTTAATAGCCACGATAAGGGCGCTAAATGTTTGCGCGCACGCCAAATAATAAGCGCCCCGATCATTTACCGGGGGCGCTTGACGAGAAAAAAGAATATACCGCCGGGGTTTGATGGTGGTCGCTTATCGCCCACCGAGATGGCTCATGGCAGACATCCAAACTGGGAATTGAATACGCGCTGCTCGATTTTCCGCGGCGTAATGACGCGCCTATCACGGCATCTATGAAATAACGACCTTTCATATACGGTTCTGTGCACTTATGACACTCCTCTGTTGTCCTATTATCATTTATATTTTAGTCTTTATCATTTATAGATTTTTGGCGACGCGAGGTTGACCAAGGTCTTCCGGGGACCCTGAGACTGAAAATAGCCAGAGGCGGTACATTAATTAGGTGACAGTCTTATGCTATAATGTACCTACCTTAATCATGGAGATCTAGAAAATGAAACAAAAAAGTTGATAAATAATCGAAAGACATTTACTGGTGAGGCTTTCAATCATTGGGGAATGAAATTCTTACGAGAAACCGTTTCCGCCATACAAAAAACATAGAATCTACCAGATTGGCGAATTCGTTGTTGCGCGGATCAACGAGAGTCAGCTAGTTTTAACAGCCAACATAAACAAAGTTATCCAGCCAGCTGATCACCATCCCATCGTTGTCGTTACGATATCGTTCGACAAACTCTTTACGATTATCGGCTGTAAAAGGGACTCTAAGTAAAAGCTGCTTTACAACCAACGTTTACGCCATTTACGCGACATTTTACAACCGCACGGTATTTTTACGGCTCCAAACGGCTCATCGTTAAATTATTGTCGTAATTGTTTTATCGGCCGTATTGTGGACATCACATTGAGATGTTCAATTAAGCGTAGTTAAGTCATCATTTGTGAAATATACTTACTTTAGTATAAAAAAAAATTATCTAAAAATTTGTTAGACCGATAAAATGGTACCATTAGCATTTTTTTTTATATGGCAAACAAACAGGCAAGCGGGCCACCTGATGGAAAGTGATCACACCATCAGCAACACCAGGGGAGTTACCCGCCTCTGAAGAGACCTCTAATGTACGTCTTGAACGATCCCAAACACACAAGTACAAATAAAAAAAACTAGATCAATTGAATGCTCAATATACAAGCATTTATAACAAAGCGATCCACTACATATACTTTTATTGACCACTGTTACTCTTGTACGGTGTACTTACTTACCTACAGAGAGCCAAAAGCCCAAAATCAATACATCTCCTCGTCTCCTATAACCTCAATTTAAAGTCCGTCTAGTTCTAGGTAGGCAATGGCCTCACGTCCGTGTCCCAAAGCGTAGATTAGCAATAGAAAGTAATTCGGGAGCCCTGGCTAGTCTAATCCAGCCGGCATTATCGCGCCCGTTGTCTGGGGCGTCATCAAAACTAAATTTGGGAACGAGACGCAATCCCACGTCAAATAGCGGGAGGAAATGACGAACAAAACAAACTCCGCGTATCCCACTAGTGAGGGATACACACGGGTTAAACGATTCGGTATTTACGAATATTTGGTTGTCTGTTATTTTTATTATTATTTAACAGTTTATTGCACACAATAAATGGCATACCGATATTACAAAATAAAAGACGACAAAACAGGCACTACTTATTTCTAAGAAGAAATATCTTCCAGCAAGCCTACAGAGACATGGTAGAGTATAAAGGGTGAAGTGTGCGCAATAGTTATAATATCAATATCAAGCTTTATGTCTGAAATCCTAGACATGCAGTTTGGCAGTCTATCTAATTATTTTTATCAACACGGGGTGATTTAGACTCTGGGATATCCAATATACCATTTAGCACTAGATGACGCTGTGTGAATTTTCCAAGCATATTTATTTATTTAATTTTAAAGTCTTAGACAAACTGTACGACGAATTGCTCTACCGACGGCCGAGCCGTGAGTCGTCCGAGTAAATCGCCAGATGAATATTGTTTCAAACGGAATTAAGCACGCGCGGGCGGGGCGGGATCACTTATAATTGTTATTTTATTCATAGGAACGGCCTCCCCGGGGACAGTGGATAGGTGAGCAAATATTTTGCTCCACCGAGCACCTTTTAGTGTATGATTGGTGCGAAGGGCCCTCGAGCAAATTATTGCGTCACGTGTGGATGGCGCGACCCGCTGGAGTGTTTTGTTTGGAGCTAATGATGAATGGGCATTTATAAAGGTACTTGTATTCGTACTTCAATACGTCTTCATTCGTGTTTGTCAGCTATAAATTGGAGCGTTGGTGGCCTACTGGTGAAGTGAGTGGTGACTCGCAAGCAAGAGGTACTGGATTCGAATCCCACTACCGCGATGTACCAATGACTCTTTTCTTAATTATGTACATCAGTTGAACACGAATCGATGCTCTTACGGTGAGGGAAAACATCGTGATAAAACCTGCACATTCAGGCGACTGAATGTGTAACCATGATCCAATCTGGACAGGTTAATATGGTAGCAGGGTCACAGAGGTCAGATGGCAGTCGTTCCAATGTAATTACCAAATCGCCAAATCCTGGATCATGGTCAAGGCGGACCCCAGGCCCAGGGACAACTGGGACATTAACGCTAACATGATTGTTTCAATTTTTTACACTATTAAGAGTATAGCTATAAATTATGTTACTATGAAGGTACTTACACCTATTTAGCTATCATGGACTTTATTTATGGGCGAGTGGACCGTGGGATTGTTTGATAAGATGCAACATTTTGAGTTACTTGCACAACTAATATTTGTACAATATTAATTAATCATAGCAGGCGTTAATTCTCCATAATTCATTAGTTATTAATAAATGAATATTCAGCTTTGACTCACACTTCAGCTTTGTGAACACAACACAAAGACACACACAACAAATGGCAGGTGAGCCAAACAAAGCTAAATATTCATTTAGTAACGACTACTTGATACAATACCACTAAAAATATGTATGTAAATAAACCTTCAAAACCTACAGCCTTTTTATGAACAGGCTAACCATAAAGTTAAAACGCCCTTCTAATTTGAATATACAACCCAAAAGCGTGTAATACAGCTCGACTCGCGGGCAACTAGAGCTCTCACCTGGCCACCAGCAGATAACGGTAATCCCGCGAAGCTGCCCCGTGCCACCATCCCGCAAATCCCACACCATTAAGTATCGCTAAGAAAGCGATTCGCGGACCATTACCATGTTAATAACTTGGGGGAAGCGGCGATTAATCAACTTGACGTTAGGTGGAGCCGTGACTATCGAAATTTATGCATTGGACGCAAGTGTCTCGGAGTCGCTCAGGGCACGCTGAAGACTTAAATGTCGCCCCCACTCGAATTAGATATGGAAATAGCAAATGAGTGAGCCATCTGCTGTAGATGAGTACTCAACGGCAATTTCATACTATTTTAATGTGTTATTTCATACGAATAACCATTAATCCCGCTGAAATATTAGTAAAGCAAACATGTGCAATGGAAAAAGCAAGCCAACATTTTTTAATCCGCTCATTTTAAATTATAAATCGCGGAAAATACAAAAACACAACAATATAATGTGGGTAATCGGGCGCGCCGCGACGCTCAAAAGCTGATATTTCTCCTTTTAATCCCTGTCAGATTATTTAAATTCCCACCTGGGAGAGGCACCACCATATCCCGGGGCTTTTTTTGTTTAACAAAAAATAAAATATAAAAATATTCCCGTATTTGTTTTGGACGGGTGGAATCCTTTAATTTTCAGCGCCGCCGCGTGACGGTTTGCCGACTGGCCGCCTGCAGTTTTGGGTCACACGCTTTGACGCAAACATTCCGCTCGGATCATTCTATTCCGCGAATTTAGAGCTACAGATGCTGCAGACCGCGAGTGAAATATACCTAGGTATTCCTTTTTTGGCTAACTAAATTAAAAAGTAGACATAGTGTAGGATGGGCAGTTGCACTACTCAGCCTTCCATAGATGAGCTTATGATTAGCACTTGACTATGTAAATATCGTAACCCAAAGCTTTAACTGCTGAGTGTAATAAAATGCTGCATAATCCGTGTCCGAGTGGGACAATAACGCAATTTATTAGCATTATAACATTGGGACAAAGCACACGTTTTTGCGCGTACCGTCCCGGAGGCGACACGCTGCCGCGAAAAAGGAGAACTAGTAGTTGTTCGAAGCTTTGCCAACCCTAGCGGACGTTCCACAATGACCACAGTATGATTATTGTATTAATCCGTATTGGCCGCATTAATACCAATAATTTATATGCTATCTGTTGGTAGTGACTTTACACGCTTGGACTACAGTAAGGTAGCCATGTCCTGCTCTGTTCATTGAACACATATATGTTTACGTGCCAAATATGCCAAATACGCCGCTTCTAGGTGAAGGATGGTTTAAATAACCTAACCGAGAGAACCAAGAGACCAAGTTCACATACAAAATATTTTGTAAACTACAATGCCATCACAAACTGGCTTTCAAATACAGAAAACCGCATCTAAATCACTTTATCTGTTCGGGAGCTACGATACCACAGACATATACACAAAGCCACAGATACACACATCAAACTTATAACATCACTCTTTTCCGTCGTAGGTCAATAAATTATGATTTACTGGTCAGGATTAACCTTCGATATTATACACCAAAGCAACCGATAAAACCAAAAATGTTGGTAATAAGTTTAATGAAATACCCGATCGCCAAAATACAAGTAAATACAAGTATTTGTTAACCTTGTTAGCTCTAGTCGCTAGAACGGAGCCACTGTGGCGCGGCGCGGGCGCGAGGACACGAGAGCGCTCGCAAACCGCTCCGAGCCTGGAATGTAGCAATTGTTGCCACTGGCTTTATCCCGGGACTATACACTTTTATTTGCTACTCTACTTTAAATTCTTTCCCTCACTCGTATGCTTTATGTGACTTTTTCGCGCACCGTACCGCGCCCCGCCGCGACGCCAGAACGATTCATAATGAAAACAACTTTTTGAATTAACGTCGCTGTAAGGACTCGATGGAGTTTTTGCCCGTAAAGCTTTGTATTGAAGCTGGAATCGCAACTTCCAGTTTTTAAAAATTCAATTCCAGCCCGTGAAAAGGTTACATTCCCGTGATATGAGCGAGCATGTGTTTTAAATCCGATGCGTTAAATTGCGACGTGGAACTTTTGTGTGTTGCAATCCGGATGTTTAGCGGGAGCAGAGTATTAGGGGTAAAACTTCCACGCGAATGCCATCGATCTTTTAAAATTGGAACCGGCAGCCGAACGGGTTGCGCCGCAACAGGGCAGCCGATAAATCACCGACAACTTCAAATAGAAATGTCATATTATTCCCACAAAAGATTTAACTCGAAAATAAATTATATTCCCCCCTTCCGCGGGCATTGTTCAGCGACGTGTGGAAGCCGCACTCTCCGCGATATTTAAAAAACCATTAAGTGCACGCTTTTATGGTAAAATACTGTAGAACTGTAATGGGCTAATGTCACGGGCTCAATTGTTCGAGTGGCTGATTCAATATTGGAACAGACGTCTGCCGGCTTTTAATTGAATTTTTCGATTCGATTCCACCAAATGTTGGATGTTGACGGTGTTTTATGAACTGGCTTTACGGTACGGTTCTGGTTGTGTAGGGATTTGTAATAGTTAACTGTTTGATCGGATACATAATAATATATTCATGTACCTATAAATAATTGTGGAAATGGTATTTGTCTACCACCAACTGAACATTTCATTAGTGCCTGGAGAGTTTTACCATTTCATCGAGCATGAAAGTAACAATAGAGACCACATATTTATAAAATAAATAAAAAAAAACTTTTTTCTTTTAGCAAATGTTTTACAGAGCTAATAAACAGATGCCTTCTTTTAGGCTTAGCCAGTATTAGAGGAAACAAGTTAAAAATTTACATCAAAATCTCTACCTATTTTTTATCTAGTCGAGTCGATATGTGTGAAAACTACACGGGTAAACCTTGCGCAGATTTTGTAATAAAATTAAGTACGTGAAAGAAATTACAATTATAAGGTAAATATACCGATAACCTTAAAGACGGCCTCACGGTGACACACGCTTTGGCTTTTTGTCACAGTGAGATCTACAAGTAGGTACGAATTCACATTTCCCAATAAGGGATATGATCGTCTCTCACTATACAAGAGAATCATCATCGTCATCTTATATAATATAAGAAAGGTAATACAAAAAAAGACACAAAATCCCTAGCAACACCAACAGATAATTGCATCCCCAATAGACCCACCCACCTACAAAAGCAAACAGACGGCGATAACTCGCGCCTCCGGACATATTCCCGGGCGTGTTTAGCGACAAAAGTGCGAATGCGCAATAAATTGTTCCTATCCGTGATTTACAGCTGCACTAAATGTTTGATTTGTGCCCGTAAATCGAGATGAGCGTTTGTCGGCCCAGCTGATCCACGGATTCGAGCCGCCAACGTTTACAGTCACCTTTACGTTGAAATTATGGTGGGGTGGTTGTGTTTACCAAATATATTTTTTTTTGCGGTATTTCGATACAGATGAAATGTTGTACGGATATTTAAAAGCTGAACGTGTTTCGGTTAAATGCTCAAGTTGAAACTGTGATTGGTTACGCCGATCAGCTAAATTCAATACTATGAAAATGTTTAAAACTACGATTGCTTTACCTATACTCCCTATATACCTAAAAGACTACGTATAATATATTTTAATACTTTACTAAGTAAACCGGCGGCGGTGACCACTTTCCATCAGGTGGCCTGCATGCCTGTTTGTCTGCCGAATTACATCAATTATTTTTGTGTCCGTGTACATTTTGTGTCGTTGCACAAAAAGCATTTTATTTCCATCACTAGTTACGCAGGTGGCGATGGCGGCGAATAAATACGGTAAACAGCCATTGCAGCCGTTAATGCCGCGATTTAAATCAGGAACACGCGATGCGCCCGCCACTTACCGCTGTCGAATTCAAATATCGAACACCTGACGTAGTAATAGAGTAGGTAGGTTTCGCTAGATAATATTGTGAATGAAACAACTGTTTGCATTGTAATAAATATGTGCTATATATTTGCTCAATTTATCACTTAGTAAAAGTTACTTGCGAACGCCATATTAAATAAGAATTTTTTTCACAGCCATTGACTAACTAAAACCACAGACCATAAAACAGAAAAAGACAAAACAATTGAGCGCGACAACGATATTAATGACAGTAAAGGTGTTATGTGACTTTTCTTTAGGAGTTTTCCTATTGACGCCATGTGAGTTTTTATTTACGCCAGTCTTTTAAGCACTTTACGATATTTAGCTATGGTATAATGATCGAACTAATTACTGCTACGCTAAAACATCGCAAAATTCTTTTAACAGTTGTGATGTTGTGGCCAAATACAATACTCTCAAATATTTTAGATTTATTATAAAAAATAATAAGACTAAATTATTTAGTTATTGGTGCTGAAGTTCATGTGTAGAGTACACATGAAGCTCTTCAATTTTAGTGAGATTTGGTTAGAATTGGAAGTGCTACGAACTCTGCTACGAAAGCCTACGAATGGTTGTCTTTGTTATTGTGAAGTAGTTCCGCGCCTTTTCATAATAAAATCGTAAACATAATTTGCTTAATAAAATCCACAAAAGTCCATAAAAACATTTAATAAATATACCTATACTAAATACAGTCGAAACGTGAGTCGGCTATTATTTGTTTATCAGCCTATTGTGAACAGGCCGCGGCGGCAACAAATAACGGCCACAAACGTTAAACACCGCGATTTAAATCGGAACCGCCATGAATTCGCCGCTTAGCGCGTTTGAATTTAAATGTCGAACGCCGCCAAATTGTAACTTGATAGCGCATTGAAATTGGGGTACAATAACCGTTGTAATTGGTTGTACAAAACTCGTGACGATTTATAATCCGTAAGCAATGAGAATGGGATGGTGCCTTATCGAAGTAGTAAAAAGGGGTATTTTATTTATTATTGGCATTTTATTGCATAGCATGCACCTATAGCAGTAAGGCGCGGATTATATCAAGCGTCGGCGACGCACGTTGCGTCGGCGACGCAACTTGCGTTATGCTGTCAACTCAAAATTGTATGAACTTCTAATGCGCGCGCCGACGCAACCTGCGTTTTACCTGCGTCGCCGACGCAACCTGCGTTATCGACGCAGCCTGCGTCGGCGACGCATCTTTCGTTAAGCTGTCAACTCAAAATTGTATGATTTTCAAATGCGCGCGCCGACGCAGGTAAAACGCAGGTTGCGTCGGAGACGCAGGTAAAACGCAGGTTGCGTCAAGAATTCTAAGGCCGGGCACAGACCTACCGGTCAGGGCCGGGCCGGGCCAGACCTGCCGATCAGGGCCGGGCCGGGTTTAACGTGAAGGCCATATTATTTTCATCGACAATGTACTAGCCGTCACACACTTATAGACGCCCGGAGAGCGCACCCGGTCAAAACTTTCAACCGTCCTGAAAGAGGCGAGGCTTGCATATAATCTTCTTATAATCGGCATATACAGACCGTAAGCTTTCCGGGCCGGGCCCATCGGGGCGGATCTGTAATAAAATTATCAAAGAGATTGGTATACCTGGGAAAGGTATATTCCTCTATGGTTGACCCTGAGTCCATTACTTTGGCAGGGCAAAAATTCCTATGTTGAAATATAAAAAAAAAGGATTATCACAACCGTAATCTCAAAGACGTTGCGTGGCAAGAAGTAAATAGATATGTTGATGTGAAGTTTAAATGTTAGATGAAGACGAGAAAAAAATACGCATCAGTCTACTGCCATCAGTCTTCGTGAATACATGAATTGGACCCGGGTCAAGTTGGCTCTGTTTAGCCTGAGGCTTGAACTGGGTCCAGCCCCAAGGTGACTCTTTCTATTCGGAAACTATTGGTCCTAGAACACTAGTCCCTAAAGATATATGATAGTACTCGACGAATTCTACATTTCGAATGACAGTTTTAAATTTAACGTCTCTCTTACAAAACGTAGATTTCGACGAGTACCTAATATCATTTCTCTATAGAAACTATTCTTCTAGGACCTATGGTTCTCAAGTTATAACAGTTTTCAATTTGCAACAGTTACTTTAAATGTATATCTCGACGAGTGATACAATTCTTTTTAGAGACTAGTGTTCTAGGACCAATAGAATCAGAGTTATAACGGCTTTAAGTTTAACAGCCGTCATTCGAAATGTAGATCTGGACGAGTAGGTACAGTAGTTCAGTAGACTGATACTGCCTACCATCTTTCCCTTTTTTGTAGGTTTTCAGCGCCAAACAGTAAGGCGATGCACATTAATTCGTCATCTATTTCTACCCGTTAACCTTTCCCGGCAAGCGCTTGATAACGACTAAGAAAATTTTAAGAATGTCCGGCCCGGTAGGTGTGCCGGTTGGGCCCGTCCCTGACCTTTTCCATAGGTCTGTGCCCGCACTAAAGCAGGGCTTTTATGTCAACAAGACAAGGAGTTTATATACTGCAAAATAAGTTTGGATAGAGACTGGGAGACTGGATATCACAAGATATATCCATAGAGTTATATACCTCGTATAGTAACTCTATGGGCTATCCATAATAGACCCTGACCCCACACAGGCGTGGGCGATGCGGTCGCGTACTATTGGACTGAATGCGCCCGCGTACAGACGTTTATTTATTTATTTTTTTAACTGTTTATTGTACACAATAATGATATAATAATAATAATAATAAATAATAATAATAAATAATAATAATAAATATTCGTGGACAAATTCACACAGCGCCATCTAGCCCCAAACTAAGCAAAGCTTGTACTATGGGTGCTAGATAACTGATATACTACTTAAATACTTTTTAAATACATACTTATTATTAGTCAATGCACTAGCCTATCATAATAATAATCACATGTATGACCTGTGCAGCGAAGGGGGATGTCACGGCCACCCGCTTGCAGAACGCGTCGTGAGTTTTCTGCTGTGTTCCCTTTAAGAACTACAGATCGCCCCTGTTTGGGGGAAGCTTTTAGTGACAAGTCATTGTCACTAAAATTTCGCCACAAACTTATCTGGCCCGGTGGCTTAAAGCTGAACTAAGTGTCGCCATTTAAAAATGTCATTTTGTTTGTCAACAACAGCGACGCCGTCACCGTGTCAGGTAAGTTTGTGGCACCTACCATTGAGTATTGCAAAGTAAAAAGTTTGCAAAAATATCCAACTTATTTATTACTAGCGGTTGCCCGCGACTTTGTTCGCGTTAAATACTCATCATTAACTCATTCTATCATATGCAAAAATATTCCCCATGAAAATAATCACCTTAAATCTGTGATAAACTTAAAAGGATATCAGGTGAACTAGTTCTGCACGGACCACAGGTAACTTTTAAGGTTATATTTTACTGTTCAGATTTATTTTGCTGAATATGTTACATAGTTTCGATGGGGTCAATTCCGCAAAAAGCATAAAAGGCACTCATTGTAACTGGTTATAAGACTGCGCTAGTAGGCCAGGTTCACTAAAAAGTTTAGATCTTAAAGGAGTATACGCTGGCGCTGGCCTATGGTAGTCTTCTACATAACCTCATCCCCCTTGATCTGACTGACTTCTGTTTAAGTGGATTTAAAACGCCACAAAACATCAGCATCACTAAGTTAAATCCTGTTTCTGTCTGCCACCCAGAGATCCTGGGTTCGATTCAGAAATGATGAATTTTAATATATGTTATCTGGGTCTAGGTGTTATATGTACTTATCATGAGTATGTTTTTAAAAAATATGTAAGTAAGTTTAGTTATCTAGCATCCATAACACAAGCTTTGCTTACTTTGAGGCAAGATGGCGCTGTGTGAATTGTTCAAGTATATTTATTTAATATTTTTGATTGATAATATAGAGCTGAGATCAACTTACATCGGAATAGTCAAAATCTCTGAAACAGTCCTTTTTTGTTTATATTTAAATTTTCTGTCAACATCTACTTAGTTGACTAAAGTTTCAGCCAATTTAACAAAACAGCATTTTTATAGAACAAATTGAGTTTAAATTGATATATCTTTATTAATTTACTTTTTTATCTAAATAAAACATTTCACAAACACTACATTTAAGTGAAGCTTACAACAATTATACATTATTGAAACCGCACTTAAATCATTTAAGCCGTTCCTAAGATCAGCGCGCAGAAACGCATTGACAAACAGACAGCAGTAGGTAACATGTTCAGATGGTTGGTTTTTCATCGATAATATTCTACAGTTTTTTGTGTTGAGAATTTTTTTTATTTGTAGATTTAGGTTATCTTTTCTAATTGTGTACTTTCTGTAGCTTTTATAAAAGCGTAAATACAATAGGTACTTTCTGAGTCTGTTAAAATGGGTATGAAATTGGCCATACAAATGTCTTTCTGTGTTAAATGGATGTACAGCATATCTTCTTAGTCGTTTCTTTTTTACTATTTTTCCTGGATTTCGTTGCTCTCTCCGCATCAGCCAAACAATTAAAAGAAATACAGCACTGACCATGTTGAGGGTCGCGGATTCAAAAGTGCTAATAAAGGTGAACACGCACTTACGCTGCGCGACGCGGCAGCGGCACGGCAACTGCACTGCAACGTCTATTCTGAACGCACTGCTGCGACGCGATATTGCGCGTTACTTCAGTCAAAGATGTGTAATGTTAGGCAGGACAAGGTTTTAAATAGAGTTTGTTGGTCATATTATTTTTTTAAGCCGACCCCATATGTTAGTCTAAAAAACAGTTCGTCACAGTTCGAAGATAAATGACATTTTTTATTCATACACGTAACCATTTGCGATAAAGCGTTCTTCCTTGCACGAAATCAGTTGCGTCAACAAACACATACCTAAGCGAGCGGCCACACAGAAAAGACTCGTCGCGGATAAGTCAAGAGCGTAGGCAAGACAAGGACAGCAAGCGCTGCGGGCGAGGCCCGGCTCCCGCACCCCTGCTCTCGCCCGCGGCGCGCCCTTGCCTCGTCTTTTCTGTATGTTTCAAGTCGTGTCTGCGACGCGTCCTCGCCCTGTCCTAGTCCTGTCTTTTCTGTATGTTTTGCGTCGCGACGTTTCTATACATTTAGTATGAAAGTATATTGAACGGGCGCGGGCGCCGCGTCTGCGACGTGTCTGCGTCTTACGTCTTTTCTGTGTGGCCGCTCGCTAAGACAGTATTACTTTTTAAATCTCATACACCTATGTCTGAAAGCTGAAATAATCATATTATCAAAATCGAACCATGTTCAGCATGTAACACACGATTCACCGGAACATTATTATTATTTATTATGCATCGCACCGTTTCGGCTGAATGCGGTGCAGGTGGTGCTACCCACTCGTATGGACGGTGCACGCCATCATCAAACCTGTCTCTCGACGCTGCGTTTTGCAGCACAAGTGCATATAGACCTTTAGACTATTGACATCTGAACGTTTATACCTGTTTAAACCATGGACTTACTACCCAAAGGGACTGCGCACTGCTTTGACTAAAACCGGGCAGAGCGAGAGTCACCATCGATAGTCCTTTGTCCCTTTCTAACAGTGTAAACACAATGTTATTGGCATAATCATCGTCATTCTAAATTGACAAGTGTTGTGTTTGGTGTTGCCATTATTGGAGAAATATATTTAACGTGAATTTGGTATTATTATGAGGTAATCCGTACAATCCGAAAAGTAGTTGTCAAAATACCTTTTGATCTACTGAACGTTTCTCCGACAAACGTCGAGTCGACATAGTTATTAACCTACGACTTTTTGTTTCACAAAACAGATGAAAGAGTTCGGTAACGATTTATCCTACAACACTAGTTTCTAAAGAGAAGTAATAGTACTCGTCGATATCTACATTTCGGGTGACAGCTGTCAAACTTAAATGTGTTATAACTCGGAACCCTTTGCTTCTAGAACACTGGTTTCTAAAGAAATATGATAGTACTCGTCGAGATCTACATTTCGTATGACAGCTGTCAAACTTAGAACTGTCATCCAAAATGTAGATCTCGATGAGTACTATCGTATTGCTCAAGGAACTAGTGTTCTAAGACACATCGTTTCCGAGTTACAACAGTTCTAAGTTTGACAGCTGTCATGCGAAATGTAGATCTCGGCGAACACTATCATTTTTCTTTAGGAACGAGTGTTATAGCACCAATAGTTTAGGAGTTATTTCAGTTCAAACTTTGACAGCTGTCATTCGAAATGTAGATCTCAACAAGTACTACCATTTCTCTCCAGAAACTAGTGTTTTAGGACCAATATGTGCCGATTTATAAAAGATTTAACATTGACAGCTGTCATTCGAAATGTAGATCTCAACAAGTACTATCATTTCTCTCTAGAAACTAGTGTTTTAGGACCAATGGGTACCGATTTATAAAAGATTTAACATTGACAGCTGTCATACGAAATGATGATCTCGAGGAATGTTATCATTTCACTCTAGGAACTAGTGTTCTAGGGCCAATAGTTTCCGAGTAGCAGGGTAAGCTTGGGCTGGACCCTGGTGAAAACATGACCTTCAGATTGCACCCGGTCCGGCTCTGCCTGGCCCTGAGGTCGGTGTCCGCGCCAAATAATAAAAGTAATTCGGAATTTGCATCAACAATGGTGGCAACACTAGAAAGGGACACAGGACTATCGATGGTGACTCTCGCTCTGTCCGGTTTTAGTCAAAGCAGTGCGCAGTCCCTTTGGGTAGTAAGTCCATGGTTTAAACTGTTGAAGTCCAGCGTTTGACAGCCCGACGCAACCTGCGTCGGCGACGCAGGTTGCGTCGGCGACGCACGGTGCGTCGGCGACGCAGGTTGCGTCGGCGACGCAAGGTGCGTCGCCGACGCTTGATATAATCCGGGCCTAAATAAATAACTATATGTTTTCGCATTTGTCAACTACCGCAACTACAACCCGGCGCGATTTCGTTCACTAACACCCATTTTACCCCTACCTACCCTTTTTTCTTGCTTATAAACCTTCCTCTTGAATCACTCTATCTATCGTTAAAAACCGCATTAAATCCGTTGCGTAGTTTAAAAGATCTAAGTGTACATCAATTCATAGGGACAGAAGCGATTTTGCTTTATACTGTCTATAGTAGATAGAATGCGTCTTGCCTTACACAAACTTGTAGGCATTTATGTAACAAAGTATCCGTAGAAAATTAAATTCAATATTGACTAGGTATAGGTACAGCGGAATACCCGCAGGCCAACATCTGCTATATTAACATATCAAATCGAGACCGAAATCAGTTGGGCACAAAGCAAGCAAACGCCTCAATGGAACAGACCTAATATTATATTGATGGGTTCGATTCGGCGGGAGGCGTCGCCCTAGAGCGCGTTTTTGCACGATATTTATGGCTTTGTAGATAGTGGGCCGGCGTCATGAAATATTAAACGCGTTACAAGTGGCATATAGGCAGGAATATGAGGTAAGAAAAAAGTCTGATTCATTTGGGTTTTGTGGTGGTTGTTGTGTGGATGTGCTTTGATTGTGTAAGATAAATAGATTTAATGTTCGTAATAAGTTGATATGGTGTTTTGTGTTAATAAATTTTAAATTGTATTTTCTTCGTGCCTTAGTAAATAATATGTAATTATTTGAATACATAAAATATTGTATCGATTTTTTCTATTAAGGTGAACAGTGGGAACGGTGGGGCTGGGGTCGTCGTGCCCGGGATGGACCAGGGCGCGGCGTGGTTCACTGAGGCCAGGCATTTGAGCGCCATCACACCTAATGGTAAGTGACGATGCGGCCGAAGATGGAGCATGCCCATCTTAAGCCAGCCTATTTACTTTAGCCTTGAAGGCGTCAAGATTATAGTAATCATGGGAACACATTCATAAGCAACGTGTTCCATTCCTTAGCCGTACAAATTTACTGTAAAATATAGTAAATTAAAATTCTGAAACTGGCATCACATTTGTGGTTTCGCATCACATTTTGGCCGTGTGGTGTCCGGCAGAGTAGAATAGCACCAACCCCTTATACTCATGGGCGTCGTACAAGGCGACTAATGTTTTCGAGGCAAAAGATCAAGAGTCTCCGTAGTCTGGAAAATGGGCAGCAGCCTTTTCCATTTTGATATTTAAACACTGTGATCTCCAACCCGCCTGCCAAGCGTAGATATTATTGCAATTACCTCCCCTTTCGTGGGAGAGGCCCTAAGTCCAGCAGTGGACTGTTACGGGCTTTGATGATCACATTTTGACATGATTACCCGGTCTTAATACACGACATAAAAACACTATTAACAACTACACTACGCTTCTACACAGAATAAGAGTGTTGTCCTATTCCTAAACCCACAATCGTATCCACACTAGTGCTGCCCACAAAAAGAGCAGTGGCAAAAGTTGGCTCGGTTCCGCATCAGTATCTCGTTTGCGGATCACACAGAAGTTTATTCGCCACTTTTATCGCGCCAGTCGGGGAGCGAGCGTTAGCCAAAATGATTTATACCATTTATCATAAATAACTTAGTCCTTTTGATTCCATTCGGTGAACTATTCGGTGGTGTACTGATTCACCCTGTACGCGGTTAGAGGAAATTATATTTTTTCCGTTTTGAGTTTTGGCGGTGTTGGTTATAATGTAGAGTTATATACAACTACATTACATTTACTAAAATAAACAACGGAATTTTCGCTATTATACGACGATTCCATCTGATGTCCAAAGAACTGATTAATACATATACATTTTTGAATGTAACATTGAAAGCAGACTTAAATAGTGAGTACAACAGGTACATGATAGAAACTAATAAACTTTCGAATTGTTGTATCCAATGCAAAAAGTTTAACCTATTAAAACGTTTGCAATGGATACAGTAAACAGACCTCATGCCTTAAAAAAAAATTCAACATCGCATTACCTACCATGTCCCTTCTTTTTTTTTCAATAACTGCAGCCCGTAGTGGGCTCGTTAATAAACAGCCGGCCGATATTGGCGGAAGAGTTATCGGCACGAGTGCGTAATAAAGTATCGACAGGTCCGCAGCAAGTTCTAATATTGTTCAATCTACATATTATTCCAATAAGTGGGTTTTCCTCGGCCCTATATTGCGCTCAGGGGCGGACCCTCGCGGTAAGTTTTTACCTTTTATTGTTTTATTTATAACTTTGTGATTGATGACGCCGAGTCGGAGTTGCTTCATAAATATTGAGGCGGGAAATAGTAGTCACGCTGCGAAATAGTTTTGAGCGGAATCTTTTTGCGGGCTGAATAGGTACGTTGCTCTATTATTTAGCAACTATTCGTTTGTGAAGTGCTATGTTACTTTTTTGTTTGGATAGTATTTTTTTTATTTTATGATTAGGAATTTAGAATATTTATCCAAAAAGAAACGCAACCTAATCAGAAATATTTGACAAACGTAATATAATTGCATGCTGCAAGATTGTGGAATTCTCTGCCTCATGAAGTACGTGATAGTTCGTCTATCACGATGTTTAAGAAGCGCGTTAAGGAGCATTATCTCTCTCTATCTGTCTAATATTGTGTATATATGTATGTATTGTATATATGTATCTATATATGTATATATTTTGTTAGGTATATGGTATATATGTAAAAAATTATCGATAGTGTAGTCTATTTTTATTAATTAAATATTTATGTATTGTGCACGTCTTAAACTACTTCCAGTCATCACGGTCTCTTTGCTGTAGGCCTGCTGGAAGAAATTTCTTTTTAGAAATAAGAAGTGCCTTTTGTGTCATGTATACATATATTTGCCATATCTTTGTTACCATTTTTGTGTGCAATAAACTATTAAATAAATAAATAATTGAGTTTACAAAGGCGAGGGATTTAAAGGCGTAAAGGTGAATGCATTCCGATAGTGATCGTGACGCAGCCACTCTGGCGGAGTTTGGCTTTCAGCGCCACTCCAGCCATAAAGAATCGACCGCCATAACACATAAACATACATCAAAACCCCAAACGCAGGTACACCGAAAGGCCATCAACACACAATAGCGAATCATATCTGCCGAATACCGTCCATAAACTCGGGACCGGCATACAGACGTCCGCGTGGGTCGGCGGCCGCTATCACAATGCGGTGCGCGGGGACAACGGCGCTTCCTGTTCCGGCCGCGGCGCCACCGTCGCGAGATTTATGCGCGGTACTTCCTCCTTGCGCCATATGCGACTACCCTCCGCCTCATTTGCACAAAACTCGAGTTTTTCAAGCACCTGCGTGCCGGATGTGCGCTCTTTGCCGTCTCGTGTGTCAGCTTTGTTGGCTCTGATTGCTTAGTTAGGCAGGCTATTCGTGTGATTCGTGAGATAGTGATTATTTGTTGGCATCGACGTCCCAGGGCTGATATGATGTTGATGATCTCTATCATTTATTTACGGTGAGGGAAAACATCGTGATGAAACCTGCACATTCAGGCGACTGAATCGTACCATGATCCAATCTGCTCGGGTTCCCCTGCTAGCATAGTCACAAAGGTCAGATGGCAGTCGCTCCATTGTACTTATCTAATCTGCCTTATCCTGGATCATGGTCAAGGCTCTCGTGCGCGAGAGGACATTAACGCCAAGATCACTGATCGACCGATCTCTATCTTGTGATGAGTGTTAGTAATGACTAAAATCGTTCCTCTCGTCCAGCTTTTTTATAAATACCAAGAAACAAACATTCTACGGACTTGTTTCAAAAACGCTTCACTTCAAACTTTGAAAATTTCCCCATACATTCCCTGCCTACCTTATAAATTCAGACGAGGTTAATACGTAATTACTTTAAAAACCGTAAGCAAAACACGAGTAAAGCGTATGAAAATTGAATCTCGTCGGCTCACGAGCTAACGAAGTTGGTGTAACGCGTTTATGTTTATAAAATATTCGTGAGCTGGCGAAGAGTGAGATGCCGATGGGAACACTTAATCCCGACGAACATGATCATGAGCTGTTCTTGCAGGTACGTATTAAAAAGAATATTTTAACAAGTGATTGAAATTGAAATGAAATGAAGTTTCAATTAAAATCAACAGCTGCGCTTTTACATGTCTTTTTTACCGTTTATGCCTAACGCTTAAAATATTATTTATTGCTAACATCGAAAGATATAAATAATAAAATAATCACCTTGCCGTCAATGTCCCAGTTGGACACTTGCGCACGAGGGCCCGAGGTTCGCATTGACCGTGATCTAGGATTTGGTAGATCTGCCATTTGAAATCCGTGACCCTGCTACCAGGGGAACCTGACCAGCTTAGGTCATAGTTACACATTCAGTCGCCTGAATACGCAAATACGCGCCGAAATAGGCACGTTATGCTGGGAGAGCGATATCGTCGTGACTGTAGCGGCCGAAATACAGCGGAGAATGACGTCACTGAAACCTTTGTAAATGAAAAACCGCCGTAGATATGAATTCATTTTTTCTCGATCCAAAGCGACTTAGGGTAGACAAACAGATTGAGTTACTCTACATGTCCACTAAGCTTCAGATTTTTCGGAATCTCCAGATTGCCAGACCTTGTAAGTTGTAACCGAAAACAATAGTAACGTATAGTACCTTTAGATATAACTCCATAATCGAGTCAAATTAACTTCGACACACGGCTAACGTGAGACGTAGGTACTGGCAGGAACAAAACGCGGCCCCTGCATAATGGAGCGGCGGCCGCGAACGCTCGCGGCGCCTCGGAATATCTTAGCAGTTGTACCGCTATCACGTCACTCTTGGGGAGGGCGGGCTTGCTGCGGCGAATTTCGGTAGTTTCGAGAAGAAAGATTTTAATAGTTTTAGGCGCTGTCCTAATTGGCAACGGTCGTGCGACGGACAGTGTTGAGATCTTCCATTGGTCGGGCGATATCCGTCGTACGACCATGGTCTCACGTCCGCTGTCAATTAGGACAGTATCTTAGCGTCTTTGCTATATTTAAAGGTGGACCCTACCTTCTAGTGTCACATGAGAACTAAACCGAGATTTCAAAGAAATCTCCACAAGTAATATGAGCCGCTCAGAGCAATAGCATACCAATGAAATATTTTACTTCTTCTTGTACATAGGTTCGTATCCTGAGATATTAGAATGGCAGTGGATTGTGGAGGCGATAGGTACACTATAATCTGTTCAGACTGACTTGCCTTATTTGGTAAACAAGCCATACCTACTCGTAACAAAATCACGACATGCCGTATCAATCACGCTACATACGCTGTGTATAAATGTCTGAATTATATAAGAATCACATAAATATCTATGAATTTCAACTAATACTGCTGCAAATTATCCTTTTAAATACATTATTTCACTCAAAATATAAATTTCACGAAACTAACTCCGAAACTCTAAACTACCTAATCTCTCCTATTCGTCGCAACCAACCCGCACTAGCAATTCTCGAGCAAAGTTTCATATAAATTTTGTACAACAAACCTTAGCTGACGTTAACTTGGTATCTTTGTCTGATGCTCACGTGAGGGATGGGGGTGAAGGGGGTGCGGGAGGGGGCGGAATTCCAACTAGCTTTGTGAATCAATCAGGAATTAATTGCGGGCCCTCGGAGTTGAGTGGAGTCGGCACTCCTGAACTCGATGCAAAGCATATCACTTTTCAGTTTACGTATTGCCTACTCGTAACGTTTCAAATGCACTTGCTTTGTTTTTGAACCGCATTGCTGCTGGAAAAATTGCCGGAAACGTTTTGGAGCTGATAGTACAACTAAGGCTTTACAGTTCGTGTGGGCTTAGATGCATTTTAACCAAATACGTTTTCCGTAGCGTTTTCAATGAAGGCATTTATTTTTTAATATTTACAGAAATTGTAACATTACAGTTAGCTATTTCGTTACAATTAATTTATTAGCATAGGTATTTATCCAGCTATCAACATAATATTATGTACAAATTTAATACTGTATGGTACTTACAGGCATCATACTTTCGAATTCCTTCTTACATTCACTCATCAAGCATACTGTCGTACTCGCAAACAGCAATTGATGTCAACTGCTGAAATACTAACAAAAGTATGATTCGAATGACGCTTAACGTGATTTTTAGATATTTTTAAGATCTTGGTGTAAGCCGGACTAAGTATTATTTAATAAAATAATACGTCATGTTACATAACGTAATTACTCACGTTTAACGTTTTTCGGCCGAAACTCTCGCCTACTTGACGAAATGTAAATTGAAAACTTAAGTAGCAGTAGGAACTTAAAAGCCATACGATAAATAAATAAATAACGTCATTTTGTATAAAATTTTGTGTTGATCTTAAGTGCAATTAAGAATTTGGTGCAAACCGCTCTTAATTATGAAACTGACACAAGATGAGCTACTCGTTATAATTAGTAGAATGAGTAACATATCTCGGGTCAGTTCTTTAAATCTACTGTAAATAAAAACTTACATTCCACTTTTAAGCTTTCGAAACATTTGAATTATTCATCATATCAGTCGAAAGACTGCTGGGCATAGGCCTCCCCCAGAGATCTCCACAAAGGCCGGTCCTATGCCTTCCGCATCCAGCTGGTACTTGGTTTGAATTAATACATGCCCTATTTATATTTCTGGATTTATTGTCGGTTTACCATATCTAAAAATACTTTATACTAAAATTACTATTAGAACATCAATTTAAAAAACCAAGCAATTCAGCCTGTGAAAATTATACCCAGTATTTACTTATATAGAACCCCGTCCGTCCGTACGTAGCAGTAAACAGTTTCACAACTCGGGGAAGTTGGCGAGCGGTAACTT
Source organism: Blastobasis lacticolella (assembly GCA_905147135.1). Lineage (NCBI taxonomy): Eukaryota > Metazoa > Arthropoda > Insecta > Lepidoptera > Blastobasidae > Blastobasis > Blastobasis lacticolella. The sequence continues at coordinate 13,871,342 of LR990050.1, forward strand.
CATAACAGTACGTACGATTGTTTAGATCCCAAAGTTAGCTACTGCGTCAAAGGAAAAGTTCCAAGTGGTTCGCAATAGGAGCATTTCTATGGACGTTTGCGGTGATTTTGTAAGGCAATTAATAAAACTTTCTTTCGAATATAGCCAGTTGTAGCGACAAACAGGGAAATGGCTGAGTAATTAAGGGAAACCTAATTAAAGATTCGACGCAAAATATTGTTGGCAGCGGGCCACAAAAGTCAATTACTGAACTTGGGCTTCCTCCACGTTAGTGTAGGAGTGTATAGTCATCGCTTGGAGGACGGGTTGAAAATGCTACTCTCTATTTTCTGGGTTACGAATTTGCTGGCGGGTCTACCTCTATCGCATTCAAAAGTGTTGTATCCGGGAAACCCAATACGGCCTATGAAAAGCCGTGTTGTGTTTCCCGGATACAACACGGCTTAAAAATATATTATTAACTGCAACTTAACTCACTTAAAATTTCAGACAGGGACTTATATCAAGTCTGTATGATCACACTCGCACTAAACCTATTTTCCGCAAATGCAGCACCTCAAGTACCACAAAATCACCTAAAACACTAAAACACATTTTCATTTTCAAAACCTGAAGTACCGAAAACAATTCACCTGTTCTACCTCGTGACCACACAGTCATCAGACAGACGGTAGTATTTCACAGAGTATCAACCCGTCTGCTGGCTACCTGAGCTGTCTAAGTTGCCGCATTCCGGTGCCGAGTGGCTCTTTGCAACCCTCGCACGGAAGGATAACTTGACACAAAGGCATACCTTGCGTCTAGCAAACTAAGGCATTTAAATTGACTAAACTCGTCATTGTACAGCGGTGAAAGGTATACTTAAGTACCATTATTAATACGAATGTGTACTATACCTATCTGCTCACTGAACTTTTTCTGCGCAATGAACGATGCCGACAGTGATTTAGGTACTTATTAGGTAGAAATTAACTATTTTTTTTCTATTTCGACTTCCATATCCATGTAAATCGATGTCTGAAAGAGATCCCTTGACCGCTCTTATACTTTTGTAATCGTGCTGTGTCTATGTTTAGTTGTCCTGTACAATAAAGAGTTTATAAATAAATAACTAATTAGACAGTCTTCTGCACTAAGCTCTCAGCTGAGTGACGATATTCGCGATCTCTTTCGCGGTATCGGCGGTATATACACATACCCCTCTATTCGTAAGGTGTCCCGTTGTAACTCCTTCACGATAAACAAACTTTGTTATTCGAGACTAAATTCGTCGAAAGCCTAAAATAACACCCTGGTATTAGCATCAGAGCTTAAGTGGGACACCTACTTACTTCCGAACAGCTTCTTGGTGTCTATATATTTCCAAATTGTGTCCATTCAAGGAGGGAGGCACACGCTTCCTTCTTAGACGTTGACACTTCAAGAAATTACAACATTCTCAAAGATCCACTTTTGAAAAATTCAGTATTTGTCAATTCCTTATTGGCCAACTCCTTATTCCTATAATAGATAGATACCCTAGAAAAATTGCAATAATATAACCTAAGGTATCAAATGTCTTAAGGTACTTAATATTAAAAATAGAAAATATTTGATTGTTTGTAATAGATAAACTCGAAAACATCATCCGATTTTGAAAATCGTGTCACCTATTGAAAGCTACATCATCACTGAGTAACATAGTCTACTTTTTATCCCAAGAAAATAAAATCTGGAAAAATGTTTTGTTTACACAGATCCGAACTACACGCGGGTGAAAGCTACTGAAAACGGCTAGTAAATAATATTTTGCGTAAACAACAAACAACGTAAGTACGAATTAGGATCCACGTCTTCGCCGTATTAGCGAAGAATTACTCGTGTGAATATTTTATCACTTGCTAATTGCTCTAATTATTTACGAGTTTAAACACACGGCGAAGAATCTCAAAAGGGTCCGCGCGTGTGATGTGATGCATTACGAGTGAGTGAATAATGGAGAAGCGCTCGTATGGATTTGTGCGTAGTGTGTAGGTATGCCAAGTTTTGCGTAGCTATCTTTCTTGGTTGTAAATTATATGAGTTAGGGTAATGCTTGTGAGTGCGTTTTTGCGTTAAACAATGTTCAATGTCCCGGTTGTGCTCTCGACAACGAGGGCCCGGGTTCCACCTTGACCATGATTCAGGTTTTAGCGATCAGGTAATTGGTGCGAGGAAAGCATGTAAGGATGTATCGAAATGTAGAAATATCGAAGTGATTATCTTTTGCAGTACGGTGCGTCGCAATTTATAGGACTCGCAGATTAGAAATGTCGCTGCAAAGTACATCGACGCTTATTGGTTTCGAAGCAGCAATGTTTCGCAGTAACGTGCGTCGGAGTTTGTGTTTTCGCTGTTTAGAAATGTCGCTGTAAAGTACATCGATGTTTATTGGTTTCGAAGTAGCAACGTTTCGCAGTAATGTTCGTCGGGGTTTGTGTTTTCGCAGTTTAGTGATGACGCTGTAAAGTACATCGAACCTTTGTTGAGTCGAACCAGCGACTTTTCGCAGTAACGTGCGTCGCGGTCTTGTAAAGTCGAACTTTAAATACATCGTTGTAACATGGCATCGCAGTTTTGTTAAATCGCATTGGCGATCATCGAAGATTGTTCGTCGCAGAAATGAGGTACAGTCGTTCATAGCTATTTGTTTTGTTGAAGAAATGGAAATACTACTTGGTACACACTTTTATGTAAAATTTACTATTTGGGTATAGTTTTTTCGAGACTTTTGTGATGGTTCTAAACAAGTTCTAAAGGATTATTGGACAAACAAATATCATATAGGTAGATGTTATTTACTTTTAATAAAATATTTATATGATGATGTATAGATGTAGAAGAGTGAATTTTGTTTAACATTAAAATAAAATAATTGTACTTGTACCGGGCCACAAACTGGAGCCTCTTCCATATTATTAAAGGAATTGAAATATACATTGATTGCGGTTTTAGGTATGTACACAGCCGCACGAACATTTGTAATGTGTGTTTAACAATACAAAGTTAGACAATTAGGAAAATTACGCTTTTTAATGATTAAAATTAATAGGTCCATTTAGTTATTCTTTGCGTACTCACGCACGCAACGTCAAAACACGTTCCTTTTAAAATACAATGTTGCTGGTGTTATTGCAAGTTGCAACGTACCTACAAGTGACTAATGTTGTAGGTACTGAAGGCAGCACTTAAACTTTCCCCGTTTAGAGTATAGTCCGTACTGGTAGATCACTCCACGAATTAAAATTAACGAAGACCACATTAGACATTTGTTTATTTACCTGCAATAATTAATCATCTTGGCGTCAATATCAAGGTTGTGCTCGCGAAGACCCGGGCTGCGCCTTGACCAACATCCAGAGTTTGGTAGATCAGATAATTTATTTATTGCACATTTTAAGGGTATGTTCCGGGTTTCTTACCGCGTACAGTCGTCCGGTCACCATGATGCATGCAACTACGTCAAAATATCGGTCTACTCGTCAACAAAGGTACGCGTTATTAAACCCGGAATACCTTCAAAACATGTGATAATTACCACAATAGTTAAAAAAAATATTTATTTATTGACCTGAACATACCTACAAATTGTAATATTCATAGGCACACCGCCCGCAAGGATCCACGAAGCCAATCCGCAATAACTCCACTCAAATCTGACATAAACATGACCGATATTCACCAACCAATTTGCATGTCCGTTCCGTGGGCTCTTGAATAAATTAGAGTTACCTCAAGCTACCTGCCGGCCCTATGAATATGTAAGACAATGCCTTCCAAATCTTAGATCCCAATTAGGGGGGGTCATTAAGCCCATGGTTGATTACATCTGGCTGCGAGACGAATTGCTAATGGTTGCGCATAATTGTCGCAGGTAATTCTGTGGGGTGCGTGCTGTCAATTATACGTTGGCTTGTTGGGTGGGATAAGGCCGGATGGTGGCCGGCGGCACCGAGCACAGAGTATAGGGAAACTATGTAATTATTACGTAGTAATCAGGGTAAAGTAATAGGACGGGCGGGACGTTTAAGTTAAGGGCTACGTAGAAAAGCGCTAGGTTTCTGGATTTTTGTATAAAAGCCGTTCGTAAACGAGCGCTAAAAGCACAAAATCAATACACAAAATATTGTTTTATCTTTTGTCTATTTAAGCTTTATTTTAAGGAGCTTTGTCCGAAGTCAATGTCACTCCATTATACAAGTCAACAAAAATAACACAATATAAATTATAAAACACATAGAAATCACAACAATTTTCTTCTTGACATCCCTAGCATAGCATTCCTACATAATACATTTGGCCTCTCTAGAAAATGAAAAGGCCAATAAGCTACCTACCTACAATACCTACCACCCCACCAAAAGATGCACAGATCCGTCTTCCCCTATGTATCTATCTACGATTAGATCTTTTAAACTATGCAACCAATTTTATTGCGGTTTTCAACAAAAGATAGAGCGATTCAAGAGGAAAAAAAGGGTAGCTAGGGTTAAAGTAGGTGTACGCGAACGAATTCGCGCCAGGTCCACTAGTCTATACATAAATGTAACAAATTGTCGCTTCCTGCCGTCTGCCCCTCTATCTTTTAAACTACGCAACTGATTTCAATGCGATTTTCAACAATAGATACCTTAGTCATTCAAGAGAAAACGTTCTAAAGTAGGACACGCGAAGCCGCGGCAGGCCAGCTAGTTGATAAGTTCTAAATTACAGATACCCAACTACAGCAAACCATATGATCGTTGACGAGTACCGGCGCCCCGCATATCGTATAGCAGCTCGTCGGCGAGCGGTCAGTTAGCCACCACTTACCCGCCGGTCACCGTAATCTCGTTAGCCGGTAATCGATTTACCGCTCGTCCGAAAGTCGATACGGTCTACACGGTCTACGAGTACGTTTAATATTGCAGGTATCGGGTGAGGTGGTGTTGCGTTATTGCCTCTTGATGGTAGAGATTATTAAGTTAATAATTACTAGTGGACGTAGCGCGACTTCATTCGCGTTCACATTCACACCTACGTTGCGTAGTTTAAAATATCTAAGCGTACATAGGGAAAGACGGCGGGAAGCGACTTTGTTTTAAACTATGTATAGTAGGTAGTATAAGTTAGTTAGTTAGTTAGTTAGTTAGATATGTAGGTACCTAAAACTTAATGGTTTGGTTTGTAAAGCGATAATTATATTTTTATCTAAGGTTAGGTTGATAATAAAATTTCCGTCTGCTATTAATATTCTGTGCTAGAAGTCAAGTTTGTGACACCAGTACCATATTTTGTAGACATACAAATATGCAAATAAAATCAAATAACGTTGTCTTCGCAATTGAAAATACCTAAATGCATGCAGCAAATACCTACGCGCCTGTATACATATTAAATATCTCTCAATGAAAACTAAACTGTACCGACCATTAATCATTTGTCAAACACATCGCTTGACCAATGTTGATACTCGCCAATTAGGGCGATATCTGGAAGTACAGTCGCAAACAAAAGCCAAACAGACGGGGCCCGGCGTCATGTGTTTTATAACGAGCTAATTATTCCGGTGTGAGCGCGAGTGTGGGCCGCGGCAATAAATATGGCGGACAAACACGGTATTAGCACCGGTCACGCTGCACAATGTTTGTGCACGGCCTAAAACAACACATGTCTGCGGCCACTGACTAAATTTGTTGCCAGCGGTCATTCGACGAGTCAGCGGAGCCATGGAGGTACAACCAACACCGGAATCGTAAGCTTTGATGTGGACAGGGTATACGCAAACATGGCTCACGTGTATCAGGCTCCTGTTTGGCTAGGAAGTCATGTCTTGAGCATTGTCTAAATGTAAAGTGAAAGTACAAGTATGCATGAAAAAGTTAATATCAAGAGAAAAAGAGAATTTGTAATAATAACATGATTTCCATCACGGGATGCCTAACTGCTCCCGAGACTGTGCAACCCTAAGGTTCTTTAATTTTTATGAAGACAAAATATAACTGATAATATAACGCTGAAGTCGCTAAAGTGAAAAATTTTTTATATTGGCTATAAGAATTTTTGAGATTTCATTACAATTAAACAACCCGACAAAACTACAAACAATCATATCTTGTCTTTATGTAATATTAGTAAGTTATAAAAAAATTAAGAAGCAGAAATCTACGTTCACCTACCTGGAAATAATGTAACACTTTTGAACACGACTGTCGAAATACGTGCTCGCGCCTAAACAGAATCCACAGGAAAAATATCTTTCATTTATAATAATATTTTATTTGGCAATTAAAAGTAACGAAATAATTTTATTCGTATAAAGATATTATTTTAGGAGATGTTAATCTGTAATAGAATTAATTCAAACTTTGTAATTTTATTCATAGAACCCCTTTTGAAAAGCGGATATATTTGTAGACTTTTGTGGGAGCACATTGAACTTGTGGCAGCTGGTACCAGGTGGCAGGTAGGTGTGGTAGGTAGGCTTTTATACCTAGGGTAGGGTACCTTGGGTAATACTTTAAAAAACTAAAGGTAAGTGAGCGAGTAACCATAATCAAATCTAGTCTTGTTCCCCTGTTAATAGTGTCACCGAGGACAGATAGCAATCGCTCCACTGTAATTACCTGATCCGCCAAATCCTGGATCATGGTCAAGGCGGACCCCGAGCCCCGAGGCTTCACACAGAATTCATTAAAGAAACTACTTTTGTTTTAATGTATACAATTTCCAAGCAATGCAAGTCTAAAAACGTATAATTTTAAAGGTCCAAATCAAAACCTCGTACGTACGTACGTACAGTCAATGCTAAAGGGTGATTAAAATTCTAAAGCACACTAATCATTCAAATCTGAATTTTGAATTAATTTTTTATTATGATATTGTGATGATTTTATGAGTTTTGTGAATTGAATGTTTAATTATGTAATGATTTTAACAATATATTATAAGTAATTTAACTAACAACATAATATGGACTGTTAAAAATTGTATGGTCTAAAATAAATGATTAATAATAATAATAATAAAAATCACGGTGTAATGCTGCCAATGGCCGCGAATGGGCAACCCGCGCGGGCCACGTATAGCGCCCACGCAAACATTCATTATTACATACTAGGGCTGTATAGAAAATATCTGAAAGCAATCCTCTATCCCACTAATAATACAACTGCTAAATTTGGCTTACAAATGCTAAATGTGGTGTGTGTATGTTTGTTACCTTTTCACGCCTAAATTAATGAAATTTGGTTGGTAGCTAGATTAGAGTCTGAAATAAGACATGCTACTTTTTATCCCCCTATCCCCTACCCCCATTTGCATGATATAACATGTAGTCCACGCAGGCGGAGCCGCGGGCGGAAAGCGAAAGTATACATGGTGTTACATAACTAATAATATAAATACGAAAATATGTAAAGATGGACGGATGGATGTTTGTTTGTCACACCTTTACACAAAAACTACTGAACGGATTTCAATGAAATTTTGCAGTAATATAGCTTATAGCCCAAAATAGTATACAGGCTATAATTTAGCCCGAAACTCAATGTGGTTCTCGGGAACCTACGAAATAAATCAACATCATTCGTTTCTACTCATACAAACTTACGATCTCTTACACCCCTCCTGATTTAAAACGATAACGATAACCTATAGACGTTTTCAATGCCAGGGGCACTATGACTTTCATATTTGTGTTAGCAAGGCATGTGCCATCCGAAACTGGCTGCATTATACACCCGAAAAGCGGCGTAATTCGTGCACGCGGCGCGGGCGGTGCACGCGACGCTCGCCGCATGAGCAATGGCCGCTACGTGCCCGTGCCGACGCCGGCGGCCGAGCGGACTTTAGGCGGCTAACAGCTGGGTTGGTCAGGAACCTTTTTTCTGATCTATGGACAGCGGTTAGCAAGGAAAAATAGGGCTGGGTTGGCTAGGATTTTTTTTTCTGATCTGTCATCAGCGGTTAGCGATGAAAAATGAAACTGTAGATGTCGCTTTATGTCGTTAATAAGGAACTATTTACACGCATAACCAAACCGACCGATATAAAAGGTGGATAATACCCGACCAATAAGCTATACATGTGCTGAAATACTTTTTTAAAGTATATTTGAAACAAAGCTAAGGACTAACTCGATTAAACTGGCTTTCAAACAAAGAACACCGCATCGAAATCGCAATCGCAGACACACGCCTCCACAGATACAGTGACACACGTCCAACTTAAAACATTAACACCCTTCTTTTTTTTCGTCGGGGTTTAAAAACAGTCGAAAGGCTTGCCTGTACTGCGACGATAACTCGAAATATATCTACCTACCGAAATACAGCTTTCTATCAGCTAGGCTCTCTGCTCGTTTGTCGCTTAGTGGTACAAAACAACGTACTTGAGCACATTGTATTAGACAAAACATTAGTAAAACTACAACATGATTACGGGCAAGTAATGACGATGACAATAAATACGCTGATCGGTAAACCATAATCTCAAACAAATTTTTATCTAACTGCGTCATAATTTCAGGCATTAACCTTCACAAAAAATCAGTACACTTCTGTCCCTTAGATCGATCTTAAGTCGTCTCACGAAATCCGAAAGTAATGGACTACACAAAAGTGGACAACTTTTGTAAGAAAGAACAAGTAAAACTACACTCACCGCCAGTTAACCCCTATCACAAACACGCTGCCCGGGAGACAGCCCCAACTGACCCCAAAACTTAACCAGTAAATACTGAAGCCGCTCCAACTATCAAAAACTTGGGGCCCACTCGGCCTACTCGGCCCCAAGGAGTCTCAGTGGTCATTAATTAAATGTATTTTCCATGTAAGTAATATGGGTGCAAATTAATTAATCATATTCGGTAACGTATGCGGTTTCAGTTACCATGTTTGTGCTGGAGTACAATCGGGTGGCTAAGTCGCAAATGGACTCCTATTTTCGATTGATTTGTCAATTAATTAAATTAAATGTTTTATTGTCGGCACGTTTCATAGATTTCAACGTAATTGATTTGTATTCGTATCACTTATTGTTATGACGATGTATGTATAAATAAATAAATATAATAATAAATATAAATATTTCATAATTAAAATTATTATTCTATGTTTATCTTTAATGTAATTATTGTCATTACCAAATGTACTTATATAAGTAATATTGCGCACGTCCTATCGGCGTGTCATGATCACACCACATTTCCGAATGCCTGCTGGAAGAGATTTCTTTTAGAAATAAGTAGCCCCTGTTGTGCCATTTATTACTGTCTGTTAATCGCTATATATTTCCTGGGCACAATTAACTGTTAAATAAATACCATTAAAATAAATTTTAACTCAACTCTTACGTTACAATATATTAGGTATATAATAGAACGATAAATATAATTAAATTTTGATATACAAACGTAAATTTTGATGACTAAGTTACCTCCTAAATGTCGGACTTAGGAGTTAACGTCAAACATAATTCACTAACTCCGCTGCATCAATGCCTTAGCTTTGCGAGTGTAACTAGTGTCAGTCTAGCATGAGTTCTCTAAGGGACTAACCAACACCAGACATTAAAATTTCAGTCTACATACTATGACAAGACCATTTACACGATTTATAATAATTTAAAATAAAATCTCGAATGAAACTAATTACCATATTTTGAAACTCCACTCAATTTAAGGTCAGCGTATAGTAATAAAATGATCCTAAGTAACATGATCTAAAAGTATTACAGCAGGAGTGTAGTTTAAGTCGACCAACGTAACCAAAGTAGGCAAGCTGCTAAACTGCAGTGCTGCTTCTGCCAGGGTTCGCTTTCCTACTCTTCTTTATTTATGCCCGGTCTCCAGCATACAAGTATCCATAACTAACGCTCCGTAGTAAAATCTACCCACATCAATGAATAAACGGTCTCAGTCCCAGCAGCGCGCCAAACACACGCGCCCTGCCCGTCAAGGTGGAACTTGGGAGTTCAACAGATTTCCAAGTTACACTTAGCCTGTATCAGGGCTGCAGTAACAGATTGGCCGCCTTGCCATTGCTCGAGCCACTCCCGAATTCAATTAATCATAGTTCGGATTAGTTCCCTCTTTGACGCTCGTCGGCTGCGGCCAGACGTGACTGTCTTCGCTAATCGCGTTCCGGATATTATTAATTCGCTTTTAATTATTATAGGCAACTCTTAAGCGGTAAGTACGTATGGACTCGAGCGAACGAACCAAGGTTCATTGTTCAATTCCTTCATGGTTTCATATTGTTACATCACAAAGGACGTACAGCGACACGCATCATTTCATCGAATAGTTTTTTCCTTGTAATGTAGTTGATGACGTCACACGTCTTACATTATGCACGGCTAAAATGAGACTTCCTCATACAAGAGACAAGAAAACGATAACAAGAAACAATCTCGTACAGTATTAATGATACCTCCACTCCATACCTACACAATAGGTACAAGTACAGCACATATTACAGGCAAATGCACAGGAAGTATATCGTCTAGGTGGACAATGGTACCAGGAGGGTATAAGCTAGCTAGACAGTTTGTCTGGTCGCGGTTACATCGCGAAGGAAGTCGTTTCGAGTTCCGGTGCGCCCCCGCGTCTAGGAAGTCGGGTTTCCCGCGAGATGAAAGAAATACTTCGGAAACTTCTACATTTACCAACCTTCCGATTTGTACAGAGTTTTTGTGAGACAAATTAAAAGAGTTCTGCAACGTTTTCCGGGTTGTTTTCATAAACAACCCTCATGGGTTGTTGTTAATTATGTTTCAAATATAATTTTCGCTTGGAAATTAATTTTGGCAGGAAAATTTATTTTTATTTATTATAAAGAACGCAGTTTTACGAAAGACCGCTGAAATCAAGCATAGTTAGGTAATTTATTTATTTATAGTGTACCTAAGCATCGTTAGCTACAAACGGCTAAATGTTAATACCTCTCGGAATCCCCGAGCAGACTATCTCACCCACACAAAGTGCGGTCCGAAGGCTTAGTTGCAAACTAAAGCGTGATTTAATTTTAAGTCCAGTTCTTCCCGGCGGCATTTAGGAGTGGCTCTTAATAAATCTGCTACTTACCGGGCCCGGGTTCGATTCCCGGCGGGCTCCGGTCCGAATTAACTTGTTAGCCTCCAGTACTGACCAGCGGAAGTTACCGTAACTTTGTAATTGGCGAGATTCTGATATCTTGAGAATACTCTACAGACCAGTTTAATCTTTAGACCCTTCTGTGAATTTTCATCTCTAAAGTGAGATGGCTGCCTATACGGCTATCTAAAATGAAAGTATTGGAAATGAACGAATCTCTTTCAATCAATCATTCTTTAAGAGGTTTATTAGGGGTCTCTTTAGAGGCTGGCAACGCAATGGCAACGCCTCTGGTGATGCTGATGTCCATAGGCGGCGGTGACCACTTTCCATCAGGTGACCCGCTTGCCTAACCGTAAGACATTTCAATAAAAAATTGACGATTCCGTCTAACTTTAGTTAGCGAATAGTGGCCAAATCCTTGTTGGTTCCAGTCATGGGGGACATACTTTTTACCAACGTTTTTTTCTATAACCACACAACTAAATTATAACCTTTCATGTGGCTGGGTACAAATTTAAACAGCTCTGTACTATTTGAAACTATTTGTGGCAACACCGCAGCCATACTAGCCATTAATTCGGCTTCGCTTGTCCGAAGTTGAGACAAATTAGGGTTGATTATATTGTTGGTTAAACTGAAATCAATATTGCCCCGGGATTGTTTATTTAATGTTGCGTTGTTACAAGTTGCTGTGTTTTAGTTTCGGCGCTTCGTTTGCACTGGACTGGGGTATTTCGTAAGCTGTTTAGTTTACTGTTTGCCAAGTAGTTTATATTGGTACCTTTGTGCTTACAACGTATAAGACTTATTTTAATTAATGGCAGATAGAAATTAGTATGAATAGGTAATCCTTGATAACCAGATCGGTCAACAATAAAAAGCAATATAACCTTCTTATGGACTCTACCCTATTTATGGGATATGGGCGTGAATGTGTTTGAAATAAAAAGGTCTCATCGCTGCGGGTCATCACCGCTAAAATCTTGGCGTTAATGACCCACTTGTGCTCTCGCGCACGAGCGCTCGGGGTCCACCTTAACCATGGTCCAGGATTCGGCGGATCAAATAATTACAGTGGAGTGAGTGCCATCTGACCTCCGTGACCCTGCTACCAGGGGTACCTGACCGGATAATGGTTACACTTTCAGTCGACTGAATGTATGTGTGTATATGTGTAAGTATGTATGTAAATTTCAAAACCTACGTTGTATATTTCATTAATAGCTATGAAACAAACGTTTTAGTGTAACGTCAAGAACATTATTGACGTGAATGGCTGTTTAAGACAATGCGAGGTACAGAGGGTAGCCGCTATCTCAACTTAATTTCCTGGAGGGAACGAATCAATACACGAGTAGTTCTTGACATCGTAAAGGGACATCTTACGCCATTTCCCATTGTCGGTGTAAGTATAACTCAATGTAGGTCGTTATAAGGATAGTTAGTTATACGTATTACGGCCAAGCTAGATCTGATTCTGCCAAAACATAGATCATGGACAATGCGGACCCCGGGCCCTCGCGCGCTAGAGCTCAATTGGGGTATTAACGCCACGATATCTAAATATGAAAATTAGGTTATAGACCTATTCAGTTATACAGGTAATAAAAATAGGATTCAAGATGGCTTACGAAGGTGTCTGTTTAAAATGGAAGGGTCGGTAGAGGGCGCCCGAGAAGGACATATACTGATCAAATAAATGACGTGACCAAAAGGAGCATGTCAGGAGTATGTACGTACCCTCAACCAACGTAAATATATGAAAATGTGTATGAATGTAGAAGGAGCTAAAGAGGTATGCTAGTATCGTAGTTTGTCACAAACGGTTTGTAGCACTCGATAGCCTCTGCCTACCCCTGGGGGATACGGGCGTAAGTGTTTATGTTGTATAGTAAATAAGATAGTAAACATAATAATTATAAAATAAATCAGCTGTACGTTCTGTCTTGTTAAATGACGAAATAACATAAATTTGAGATGAGACTTTAACTTTTTTTTATAACAAACTTATTCGCAACAGGACAAACAATACAAATCAACTTAATTTATTTACAGCCTAACTGCCATAAATCTTCGGATATTATAACCCCCGACTAAGTATACAATAATATATACTTCAATATTACATAAACTGCTGATCCTAGCTTCCATACAAAAAAAAACACTCCGACATCTGTCCATCGGATGGCACAGACAAATACACAGAGCCACAGATACACGTTTAACTTACAACACCCCTCTTCTTTAACATGGGTGAAAATCGTTTCATAGGACACTTTCATCTAATATTAAGATTCAATGTACTGGAGCTTTTCCTGCAACTAAGGATATAACATCAAGGATTACTGCTCCACTTACAAACATTAAGTACATACTCAAAAAAGGTACGATTAGGTACGTTATGTGTCTCATCACTAGAAAGTTGTCACTTGACCCTGTCGCGCACGTAAGTGACGTCACAATAGTATTGTGAGGAGGAAGATTCGAGCAAGTGGTAAAAATAAATATTCACATCGATTATCGCATCTCTAGAAAATAGTTACATCGACCTGTCGTAGTAAGCAAAGCTTTGTGGTGTTAGATAACTGATAAACTACTTAAATACTTATTTTTTAAATACATACTTATTATACATACTACGCCCAGACCAGTAACAGAAATTAAAGATTCATCATTTCAATTTCTGTTCGGCTGGTAATCGAACCCGGGACCTCTGTGTGGCTGCCTCTGGACACTCAGGTCGTCAAAACAAACAAAAAAATTACAAACTTGATTACATACTTAAAAAAAGATACCATTGAGTATAGAAGTGATGTGTCCCATCACTAAAAAAACTGCCATCTCGACCTGTCGCGGACAATATTAAAACTACGCCACGCCTAACCAAGCTTCGCCCCAACTCTAGCAAATCGTTCTAAATAATCCTCCAACTCTTGGTACACGGAGCTCGGCAGGCACTGTATTAATACTGCACGCTATCTAGACGCGGCAGGCCGGCTGGATCAGAGGACTAACTCCAGACAGATCTGCGCCTGAAATACGGACTTGACGGACGTCTACGCCTAGCGTGGGCCAGCTGGGAGCTGGATCAACTGTTTGCTACTTCCGTAAGTAAGAAGAATGTGATTATTGTTGTGGCTTAGGTAAATGATGGAGAATATTAAGTGTTGTACAACAATGTACAATTATGTTGATATTCCAAATTATCATAAGTATTTAAATTAAATTTAAATATGTTTGGATAAATTCACACAGCGCCATTAAAGTAAGCAAAGCTTATGTTATGGGTGTTAGATAATTGATAAACTACTTATATACTTTTTACCGTATAGTGTCCGACAGAGTAGAATAACACCAACCCCTAACATTAATGGGTGTCGTAAAAGGCGACTAATGTTTTCGAGGCAAAAGATCTAAAGACTCCGTAGACTGGAAAAGGGGCAGCAGCTCTATCATTGTTATATTTATTTACTGCGATCACCAACCCGCCTGCCAAGCGTGAAGATCATGGCAATAACCTCCCCTTTCGTGGGAGAGGCCGTAAGTCCTGCAGTGGACCGTTTTGGCCTGTGATGATATGACACTTTTTTAAATACATACTTATCATACATAGGTACTACATCCACCGTTACACAAATTAAAATTACTCATTTCCATTTCCAACAATGTTAACAAACTAAACCACTCAGGTCGTCCACTCGTAGTCGAGTACTTAGATGTTGTCTTGGAATAACGTAATATGCTCCTACTTTTATTCGTATACGTAAATACAAAAACATGAATATTTATGCTTGTTGATATTTGAAGACCACATCATCGAACTTTAATGTAATTTACTTTACATAAAAAATCGCCCCATTTTGCATTCCAAAGTCCGATTAAAACATTGGAGTTCCGTTTTAATTAACGTCCCCTTTGACCCCGCCGTACCGAAGCCCACTAAAATTTTAACAGCACTCAATATTTCAATATCGCATGTAAATCCAATCGTAAAAAACTCTCCAATACCGTTCAGTTTATAACACTGTAAAGGGAATACAGTCGTATAATCAAATACAGCCAGCGTGAGAGATGAAATGGAATTTTTTCGCCCTCAAAAATGGCGCTCACGTTTCTAATATAGTGAAAACAATATTCTAGTGACCGGGTGATTTCAGCGCAGATGCTTCTTGCCCTTCCAATATTATGTACGGAGGTGGGGCAAACTTTTTCATAGTGTCACATAAAACATCGCCGCCGGTGCGCGATACTCAATTGTTTTACTAATGCCGAGGGCAATGGCGTGCTCTGGGTGGGATTCCTTATTGACTTTGTATTGACTTCTTGTCGGTTAATGCGTCCTCGAACTTTAATGTGGTTCAATATTCTGATGTTAGACAAAATTGTCTCAAAATTAAAATGACCTACATCGCCAAAAGGCGTTAGTCCTTACTATGTATTACGTTTATGTAATATGTATGTTACGTGTTCCGTAAGTATGGACTTTGGGCACTCAAGGAAGAACTTAGTCTTGTCTTAGTAATAAATGTTTAAATAGTTTCGAGTTTACTTTTACTACTGTGCGTAAATCGATTGGCTCCACTGAACCTATTCCGATAAAATGAACATTATAATAGTTTTACCCCTTGGAAGTTGAGGTACCTATTACGCTGACGAATTCGCAATATAATAATATTGCCATTACCTACATCAGCTATATGCTGCAGAATTACTGAACCCATTCGTCTATTGTGAACCGTTTTAAACTATTTTATTACATTATCCAGCTCCACACTCGCACGCGTCAGCCGAACGCTCGCTGTAGGCCGCTATCTTTCTCCTCGATTACACCCCGGTATCGTGGTTTCGGATCGCATACATCGCTCGATTTCGCGTTTTTAATGCGCGGGGTGCGTTCGAAACCGCGCATCGATCGGCCGATATAAAAAACACATTAATCTGCACTTATCTCGACCGTATTATTTAATGTCGCGTCATTTCGCGGTTATTTGTAACATTTATGGCGCGAATAGAACGACGTTCGATGATCCTGTTTCGGATAAGGCATTTTACGGGGCACCAGATAAGAGCGTTGTGCGTACGAGTAAGTGATATTGAAAGTGTTATGGAAAATTAGAATATCGCTGTCCCATCGAAAACATTTTTATATTAAAATTCGCTAAGCCTCGTGTCTCTATCGTTAAAATATATGAGATGTCAGGTGGAGCCAAGTTTGACAGTACCGGTGTCCGGTGTTCTTTACTTTTCTTATAAAGCTACAATCACACCGACGAATATGTCGGCGAACTGTTGGTCTAACCCCGAGTCGGCATGGCTGCCTGGCTCCGCATTTACATGAAATATAAAGGTGACCACACATAGTTGCCGTTGTTTACGGCCCAGCGGTTGTTTTGTGCAAACCCTTCGCATTCCAGTCTTCGCTCCTTTATTGTCTTACTTCCCGCTTATGACATCCGCGAAATTTATATTTTGTTGCAATGTCCGAACAAAGAGTCTGTCCAGAATAGTTTCGGAATACCGCGCCGGGCCGCGCTAAATCATACGGCTTGTGCGCCTCAATGTTTTGGGTATATATTTTGTTTTGTTTGCCGTTATTTGTTTTTAATATAACGTGTTTGGGCTACGGAATATGTTGTATTATATTCCAGTATTAAATATTTGTATGTATCTACCATGAACATACTAGTATCTACATATGAGTTTGTACAAAAGTTGGCTCAGTAGATGTGTACAGTAAAACACGTAATTTGTTATTTGTCATATTATTAGGTACACATGAACACATAAATCGTTATTTTAAACTAAACTTTATTACAGCGTCTGTATCTTGTACACTTTGAAGTACTTCTGTATTTTAACCGATAATTAAAGTCTCTTAATTTAAATAATAAACTAGCAAAAATAAATTCCACAGATCAATAGCCGACAGGAACAACGGCTATACAATGATAAGTCTATATCAATACTTTTATAAAACGTCCGAGAAAATCATTTATGACGAATCGCAATAGCCGGACTCTTTTGCTTTTTATTTCCGTGTCACTTATCGGTTCACACCTCGCGTATCCACTCGATGTCTCGCCATTATTCGGTTCTATTCGATTATATCGGGAGCTGTCAATTGGCTGTCATATCGGGGCCGAGAAGCTTCTAATGAGGGGACTGGCTCGAAGGACCAAAATGGAATTATTAAAAAACCATTATACGGACGACAGGGGTGTAGTTAGGGGCTAATTTTTGTCTTTTTTTATTACATTGTGTTGTGAGTGGATGACATTTTTATTTTTTTAATCTCGATTTCAGTGAAACCAGACTTCTAGGCATGAAACAAATTTAGTGATAAATTATAGCCCATGTGTATGTAAAGTAAAAATTCATAAAAATTGCGTGAAAGAGAAACAAACATACAAACATTAATCCTTAGAAATGATCGCTTTTGTGTGATACATATTTTTTACATATTTTAGGAAGTTGGATGGTATTTATTCCTTCCATACATTTGTCCACTGGCCTCTCATAGCCGGACCGCACGCGCTTCTTTTTAATTTTTTTATCTCACTCCGTCACCATTAAGTAAGGGCCATGATCGATGGACTCTTGAATCCGATCCATTTCAATTTAGCCGTTGTCTCCGCATAAAGGGTGAGTAGCCCGCCCTGTCCCTTGTGAACGGTAATATGTTTTAAGTCAATCACTTTGTTTAGGCAAATGGGGTATTTTGTTTTTCGTTTTTTTTGTGATTTTATTGCTGGCGGTATTTTGTTTTTTTTTTTCATTTGTATTGGGGGAATTTAATCTTTGCTTATTCATAGATTTCTTATTATATTCATAGATTCATTAGATATTCATAGACGTAGTAAACATGATTTATATCAAAATAGTCGTACATTCTAGATTATGTTACAAATATGACTAAATTACCATTAAATCTATTTATGACCTAATAATAGCGAACACTAATCATCACACATCATCAGCCTGCCCTTATCCCTCCCACTAGTACACCAAAACATGTAGTAATGCGATGTAAAAAGGACCCCGGCTCAACTTATGCTGTAGCCTGAAAATGTACCTAAAATGTCCGTGGAGTCCAAGTAAACTAGTGTTAGCGCCCACCTCATACGTCGATAGACTCAGTTAAGTATGTCAGATTATATGAAAATTTTAGATTTCGCTCAGGTTTTTAAAAATCACTATTGGGCTACTCCATTCTCTTGATGTCAAATCAAGTGTAACCCACAGTGCGTGTATAGAAAACCTAAACCACTCTGTCTAAAAAGTAAAGCGACGGGAAATTTGAAGATTGATTGATATCAACAACCTTATTTTGGATAATTAAGACTTTATTCTCTTAGCTACTATCTTGTTGTATACAGACGGACGTCTCCATTATTCAATCAGTTGTACTTACTTGTTGATTTTGATCAATCTTACAATTTCCCAAGGCGCTTTACTTTTTAGACAGCGATAGATTAAACTGTTATCAGAACTGTATACCTTCAATAACTTATCTACATCGTTTGGGAAGAACTCAGGTCTGTAACACAGTTTTAACTACCGCAGGCTTTAGTATCTACTTGTTAAATGTGTAATCAGTATTTAATATAATAAATATTTATATTATAATATTATTATCATCAGGAGAAATGTGTCATCAGTTTTTGATTTAATAAATATTTATATTATATTATTATTTTTTTATTTTATTTATTTCTCCTTTTTAAAGGGTACAATATCCTATCACGCGGGCCTTAGCCAAACGTGATAGAAGCTAACTTTAATATACTATCAAAACTGTATCACCGCGGATGTGATGGTCGAAGATGTCAAGAACTTGCGGGTGATGCGGCAGGTGTTGAGTACGACAGCTTTCTGTAGCATATGGGTAACGTGTGATGGCATTTGTAATGTTTCGAGACTTTGACTCAGTGATTTCGGTACGACTCCAATTGATGATAGGACTACGGGAATGATTTGCACTATTTTGGCTTTCCACTGAGTTTTCAGCTCAATTGCAAGATCTTGGTATTTACTTAGTTTTTCTGAAATAGTGGCCTGGATGTTATGGGTGTTTGGTATAGCTATGTCTATTAAGTATACTGTTTGTTGACTTTTATCAAAAACTGTGATGTCCGGTCTATTGCAGTGAATAGTTTTATCTGTTAATATAGTTCTATCCCAGTATATTTTATGTGCACTATTTTCAAGAACGGTTTGTGGTTTATATTTATAATATGGGGCTATTTTGGATAAGAATTGGTATTTGAAGGCTAACTGTTGATGGATTATTGAGGCAACCTGGTCATGGCGGTGTTTGTAATCAGTTTGTGCAAGAGATTTACAGCCTCCCGTGATATGTTGAATGGTTTCAGAGGCGCTATTGCAATGTCTACATGTATCAGTTCGTTGGGTGGTGTCTTTGATTATATATTTAATGTAGTTCCGAGTGGCTATTACTTCGTCTTGAATCGCAAACATAAATCCCTCTGTCTCTGGGAACAGTTCACCTCTCTTGAGCCATTCGTTCGACTTCTCTTTATCGACATGTGGCTGGCTCAGGTGGGATCGGTGTCTCCCATGAAGGCTTTTTCCAGCCCAAGCTTCTATTTTCTTTTGAACGTCCTCGGGCCGAACTATCGCTTGTCTGTCGGCTAGGTTGAGTGGAGTGTATTTAATATCTAATTCTGTAATATGTAAGTGTAGCGTCGAATGTTCCGTTTTTGCATGAAAGTATGATCTAAGTGTTTGAATTTGTTTGGTGTGCAGGTTTGGTATGTCGATCAGTCCTCGTCCTCCTTCAATGCGTGGTAATGTTAGTCTTTGAATACATGCTTTAGGATGGTGCTTTCGATGTTTTGTAAGACTTGTGTTTATGGTGCGCTGAATATGGTTAAGTTCAGTCTGTGACCAGTGAATTATTCCAAATGAATAAGTCAGTACCGGTATAGCAAAGGTGTTTATGGCTTTTACGGTATTTCTAGAGTTTGGGTGTGTTTTCAGAATAAGATTGAGGCGGCTCTTAAATTTTGTAGTTATCTCTATTTTAGTTTCTTTTTGACGTATTTGTCGTGATTGTCTGAATCCTAAGTATTTGTAAGTACTGTTTTCATCCATGGCTGTAATCGATTCTCCAGTTTCAAGTGCATAATTATTATTTTGGATTTTACCTCTGTTTACCGAGAGAATTTTACATTTGTCCACGCCGAATTTCATTTTAATATCCTCAGAAAATTGTTGGGTAACATTGGCTAATTTAAACAGGTTTTCCTTACTACTGCCAAAAAGTTTAATGTCGTCCATATACATTAAGTGAGACAGGATATGTTCTGTGTCGTTGTTTGTTAACGTAATGCCTGTATTAGTTCTATTTAAGGAATCTGATAAAGGATTGAGAGCCAAACAAAACCATAAGGGACTTAGTGCATCTCCCTGAAAAATACCTCGTTGGATGCGTATCGGTTCAGTAATCAAAGAGTCTTTACCTTGGGTTATTTTTAATGTAGTTTGCCATTTCCCCATGGCATATTGAAGGAAAGAATAAATTTTAGGGTGTATTTTGTACAACTCTAGAACTTGCAACAACCAGCTGTGCGGGACCGAATCAAATGCTTTTTGATAATCTATGAACATTGTATGTATATTTTTTTTATTTTTAACTGCTCTGTTTAAAACTATAGCATCAATTGTTAATTGTTCCTTGCAGCCCTGACTTTTTTTGCGACAACCTTTTTGTTGTTCTGCTAAAATGTTATGTTCAGACAAATGGTTATACATGGTCTCGCTAATGCATGAGGTCAGAATTTTGTAAATGGTTTGTAGACAGGTTATTGGTCGATATTGTTCCGGGTTATTTGGGTCGCTTTGATCTTTGGGAATCATGTAGGTAATTCCTTGTGTTATGTAGTCTGGCATTGTGTTTGGAGATTGTATGAATGTGTTCAGGTGATTATGTATATGTGGGTGAATAGTTGTGAGCTTTTTATACCAAAAGTTATGAATATTGTCGGTTCCGGGGGCTTTCCAATTATGTGTACGTTTAATCACATTTATAAATGTATCAACAGGTATGTATTCAAATACCATTTGAGGTATGGTTGCAGTTGTTTCTCGAGTTACAGTTATCCACTCAGCATTTTTGTTATGTTCAACCGGGTCTTCCCAAATGCCTGCCCAAAAGTTTCGATGTTCTTCAGGTGTTGGTGTAGCTATGTTAGCATTAGTAGGCTGTTCTTGTTGTCTAGCTGCCAGACTTTTATAAAATAGTTTTTCGTTATTTATGAATCTACAGTTTTCTGTTTTACGGGTTTTGCACGTTTAATATCGTTTTAGTCGGCTAGATGTTACAATTAATTTTTGCTTCATCGTATCTAGGAAGTGTTGTAATTCTGTGTTTCGGTCTTCATATGTTGCGTGTATCTGATAATTTATTTTTATCTCTTCTACTGTTGCTGAAACTTTTCTATTTCTATTTCCCTGTATATATTCCGTTAGATGTCCTATTTGCTTTCTTAGTTTATCAATTTTAGATTCCATTCTTTTCTGCCATGGTGGTGTACGTTTCTCTGTTTTATTTTTATTGCGTGGGTCTATTTTTGTCCCATTACATGATGCAGCAGTATACGCTGCAGAATATATTAATGTTTGTAAAGTACTAAAGTCCGTATTGGTAGTTAAATATTCCGGGAGAATGTATTTATCTATATAACTTACAATTACTGCTAGTTTTTTGCAACTTTTTTGCCGTGGTATGTAAGGTCTGGTAGTCGGGTCTGATGATTTAAACATTTCAAGAGTCGCTTTAAAGTATTTGTGTATTTTGTCCATGAGTGACACATCTATTACATCAACTGTTCTGTTAGTTTCTGATCCTGATGGGTAGTATTCAGTCTCGTTAGGATTAGCGCAGTCATGTAGTGTTATGTTATTAGCTGCTATACAACTGTCTGCTACAGTATTAGTATGTATAATTGGAAATATTTGTTCTTGAGAATCATTGCTTGATGTATGTCTGTTAGCTGATTGTATTTTATTTTGCACTTCTTGTTTAATCTGTTCAATTATTTCTTCTGATATCATCTTGTTATTCAGTATTACTCTTCGTTGGTCGGATATTCTCTGCTCGGAGAGGTGTTGAAGGTGTGGATAAAGTTCTATAAATGTTCTATGTAGTTTTTTCCTATGTGCTGTTAAGTCAGTTTCCATTTCTGTTACCTCATAATAAATCCGTAAAATTGTTTCGTTCATTTCTTTCGACCAATACATTCTTTTTCGTATCGTTTCAATGGATTGTGGTGCGGTGTGAGTTGGTTCTTGCTCTAAGTATGTGGTAACTTCTTTTCGAATTTCTTCAAGTATGTTTGTAGGTAATAAATTATTATTGATGATGGCGCGTCGTTGATCGCCAAGGTTTTGTTTAGAAGCTTTCATTGTAGGGTATTTTTCTGTAAACTTTTGGTATAGGTAGTCTAGATAACCTCTAGTGTTGGATTCAAGGTTAGTTCCTATTAGATAGTGGCGCCATATAAACTTATTCATATCTAGGGTCCATTTCCTTCTAGCGCGATTTCTGCCGGTGACGGGTGTCGGTAAATCAGCGATTGCCTCCGGCACAACATCAATTGGCAGTGACGAAAAACTTGTTGAAGATGATGATATGAAGTGATCTGATGGTACCAGATCATCGGCATTAGTAGCCTGCGTTATCATATTGCTATCTATTGATGACCTCTCTGAACGATGTGTGAGCTGGTAAGTACGCAAATATGAAGGTGGAGATGATGATAATGATGAAAAAAGTGACCTCGGCGAGGTCGATAGAGAAGCCAATGTGACTTCGTCGTCTACAACAGGCACCCGCGCCTGGGTAAAAGTTTTAGATTTTGATCGAGTTATCATTTAGTTCCCACGAGGAGCTAGGGACGTGTTGGTCGACCGTGGCAGAGCCCTGCGTTCACCATGGCAAGGGTAATAAAACTGGGTGTCCCCTGGTACCCAGAGTCCGCATACTATAGACCAGGCTCCCCCCTGGCCATGCAGCCCTCGGCGTATGCTGTTCCACCTTGGCTTGGGTTGTATCTCTCTTGGTCTGGACCCTCACCTTAAACCTATCCGGCATGAGTGGCTCTACCGGCATAGCTCTAAGGGTCATCGGATCACGCAAGCCCCGCCACGACGACAACGTGGAGATACAGTGGCGGGGATATTATTATTATTATTATTATATTATTATTATTATTATCATCAGCTAACCGGTCGTGGTACGCCGCGTATGAAGACAGATGGCAGCACACCTGCATTACGTGTGAGCGTTTATATTGTACCAGTAATAACCACCGTTACTCACCGCTAAGCAGGAGTGATGCGCTGATAAATCACATTCCACCGATTTATACCGCAATAAAGATGAACAGACACCGTAAATATACATTGTTAACTTGTTATTGTGTTATTGCGAATAACAGTGGGTTAACGTCGGAAATTGTGGTTTAACTCGTGCTTACAAAATATTTTGAATGACAGTTGTGCATAATAGTGTCATTTTAATGTGTGTGTGACAGTCAATAAAATAGGATAAGATATACTTATTTGCAATAAGTATTGGTGCGATAACGGTGTTAAATTTTCATCACATCCCAAAAATATTTAATACTTTCGGATAAAAAAATATTAACTACAATCAAATTGAATCGAGTAATACAATGCAAATCATCTGTCACATGGGCACGCGATAGCAAAAGTAATTTAATAGGTATGTAGGTACTCTCATGAACGTCAAAATTCAGAAATCCCTAGTCAGTAACACTCATTTGAGTAAAATGAAAATGCATGATATTTTCCGCGGCAAACAGCGCGTTCACGTAGCCCGTAGCCGCGTAGAGGCTCTACGGCTAAAGCTACGAACGCTAAACACCGCCCGTTAGAAGCGCTCTGCTGTATAAAATAACCATCTGTGGGAACCGGCGCTTATCCCGGAAAAACTCTTTGTGGGGATAACTCCGGCCCTCTTATGATATGTTTATGTACTCTAGCATTTTATGTGGACGTTCTAACGCAAAGCACGATTTTTATTGGGTTTATAGAATTTTATGACGCCATATTGTTCGCGTTGTCCGCTGTTCCTCATTGTTTATTGAATGCGACGCGGGCCGCGTTAAACTGCCGATAGGCGCGGCGGGATTATGAATACGACCGCGTTTCGCGCAGTTTTATCGCTTTTATATTGACAGTTGGAGGCTATCGACTGGAAGTTAAAAACAGAATCAAGTGTCGAAACTTTCTATAACACCTCCCATACAAAGTATACTCCATCTTCTCCAATAAAACGTGTACTAACCCCTATACTCGAAGGAGAAAATAGGCACCAAAGGGGCAAAGGAGCCAGCGGCGAACTATCGTTTGAGGCGAGCTTAAACAGTTTGACGGCGCGCTTAATGTATTTATACCGGGCACCGGACGGCATCTGTGGCTAATGATACCGCTGGACCCCCCCTTTCCCCCCTACAGCCCCCCCTAGCCCCCATCACTCGGTCATTAGTTAAACACGCAGCCGCCCGCATGTCGCGAGTTTATCTTCGGCTAAACTGTAGGTATGTGGACTCGATTAGCCCTTTGATCAAATAATCCGGCGATAAAACAGGGTCGGGGGGAATTAAATTACATTACAGTGTCATTGTCGGCGCGTTTGGGAAACGACTGTTGGGTGAATGGGAGCGGACTTGAGATTAGAGTATTGTTTTTGTATTATAGTATAATATTTTTTTTATGTCATGCTGTAGGCAAACAGGCAAGCGGGCCACCTGATGCTTGAACTTGAAATTAAAGTATTTGTTAGTAATAGAATATTATATGTGTTTTATACGTATTGTAAGGTGCGTATTAGTTACACATAGGTATTCCAATAACAGGAATAATATGGCGCATAGTATCCAGTGTACTCCTCCTAGGACTTACAACTTGTTTCATATCTAATGTCTCTTCTACGAAGCCGGGATAATTCAGATCTTTACTTTCGTTCGATACAAAGAGAATGGAATGCTAGAGACCTTCTTGCCAGTCTATGAAGGTCGCTAACATTCCAATCTCTTTGGTTCGGTAGTTCGTTTGATATTACGTTAGTAATATTATCTACTAGGATCTATTCACGGCCAATGTCTTGTACCAAAAAGTAAACTAGATAAATTTCCCGATACCAAACAAACAAACCCAAGAACTCCCAAGTACAGACGCGCACACAAGCTTAACGCATGAATTATCCAGCGCCGTTCGGCCGGCTGGATTTTCAGCGTGTATTTGTGTATTTAAGGGCGCAGACGTAGTTACCGTCCGGAAGACACGCTCGTTACTCGCAGGTGGCGTGCAAGATAAACCGCCGGCCAGTTTAATTGGCGGTCACCTACGAGACTGCTCCCGTTGGGGCTGTTCGCGATTGCTACAAATGGACTTACGCCCGAATACTGGAACACTTCTTAACTTTAAGTGCTCCTTAAAGATCACGCTGTTCAAAAGGGATATCATGATATGTAATGAGCCCTTAAAATTAAGAGACATTCGCGAATTAGGAGATTAGAATTAGAACATCTTACATACTTATAACCAGTTGCTTAGAAGCAATAAATGCAGTAGATTTATGTAAATTATCTATCAACAGGTAGAGCTCATTACAATAAATTATGTCACATAACGAACGTTTCGTTAAAGGCAAAGGTAGAGCACCACAATTGACAGAAATGTAAATAAGTTGACTTATTTATTGAAATAAGTCAACTTATTTAGATTTTTGTGTGTAATACTTATAGATCAATGTACTTAAATTTCTGTGAATAACGTTATCGTTGTCGTGCCCTACTTTTATATTTTTATTGAAACGCACTTCAAGTACGTTTCGAAAAAAGCCGTCAATAGAAAAGACCACTGATCACTGACAATTCTTTTCTCTTTATGAAATGCTCTTTACACACGGTTTATTGGGCACGAGTCGAACCCACGTGTACATTCTGTAAACAAATTATATTATTTTTTAAATTACATCACTGTATTTTACATTGGGAAACACACCACTTAATCGTATGTTTAACATTAAATATATTAAGATTAGACACCACGTGAAAAGGGTAATCACTCTGCACTGACCTCTTAACATTATAAAGCAATGTGACAGTCATCAAGATTTCCATGTGCATTACGAAAATATCTATAACCTATTTCCCTGACACGGACCAAATACTGTTTGCGCGATCCGCGAGCCCGCCGGTAGGTAGCCTCTGCAGCGGTCACTCGATTAATACTAACATTAATCTCGGCCGCCCCGGGCGAGGGGGCTTTAATTTATGCCGTCGTTTTGACGATTGATGGGTGAGGACGCGCTGAAGATATTACGTTTTACAGTTCGAATGACGGTTTTTGTGTCATTCATTGATAATACGGATTTGCGTATGCCAGATTTAGTTTTAGGTCAAATGTCACTGATAGGATTATCTAGTGATAATGGAGTTGTAGATCAATGTGTCCAAAGGTCTTGTATGTATCTCGATTTTTCGCTATCCTCTAAGATTGTTACTCTGGTTTAGAGTGGAGACCTACAATGCGTTCGCGTTCTGGTCAGTGCTTTAAGGCTAAATATAAAACCATTATCAGTCAACCGCGTTCCATTGATAAAACATTGGTCTAATCCGGTGGGTGTCTCTGAAGAAATGAAGACCTGTGCCTCTGAATAGTCTCGCGCCTTCGTCTTTCGAATTCGACAATTTTCTAACCACAAATATCTATTAAAAAGTAACTGATATCTCTATTACAGGCAAAAAATTTGTTCTCAACTATCTTCGCAAATCCTCTATTATCAAAAATAGTTTTTAGGACATTATTAATAGAAATTATTTAGCCAGAAATATGTCGAATTCGATATCTTACATACAACGTAATCTGCCGAACCACCGCAAACAACATAATCACAAAATAGTTTCTAATTTCTAACTGCACAATCGAACCCACGCTTAACGCGACGAACTTCCTCCAACCGCCCAAATCTGCGTTATCCGTAATAGGCAACGTCGATAGCATAATGAACAAAATAATTTCGCAGGCAGTCGGTTTGCGTCCGGGATTAATATGCCCGCCGTGTCCCGGGCAGCCGCTTCACGCATGCCTTGCCTTGCGTCCGACGCGAGCTGCCGTCTACAAACATTTATGTTCATTAAACAAATTTGTGCACGCCTGTACCTACCGCTTATTCTGCTGTGAGAGGGACGGGATTTAAGACGGTTAAGTATTGTTTCCGCTTGTTGAAAACTATTTTTAAAAATTCTATTAAATATATGTTAAATAGTAGTAGTGGATCACTACAAAACCTGCAAATAATTTAAATGAAACTTATAAAAGTATTTAAATTAAATTAAGAGTACGGATAAGTAGATTTATCAAAATAAATCGGGATAAAGTAGGTAATTAATAAAACAAATATAGAGAATCGATTCGGTGTGCGGATTCACCACACAAATATCACACATTCATACATTTAACTATATATGGTATATTTGTATTTCAAAGTTTTAAGTATGCAAATAAAAGTCTATAATAAATATCACAAAGTATCTCAAAGCAAGTTAAAGACTATGAAGCAAATTTACCTCGAAAATATTAAGTTATACTTATAAACCAACACAGCCAGCTCAGCCAGCACACAAACGGGAACAAACTATTATCATCAAAAGCTCATTAATTCCTTCCCGATATTAGTTTTGGCCCTTAAAATTATAAATTCGACGTTGACATAAAGGGCCCCGACTGATACGGAATAAATTTTCAACTTAATTTAACTGAACTAACACAAAGGGACGAACGAGAGGGCCCGACTTCATTCCAGTATTGAGGTGGAAACTAATGATAAGGTAGTTTGTGACGCGCTCGCTACACGGACGGTGCTGTGACTGATGTATGGATACGGCATTATGTTTGTATATGTAGAGTTGTTCACTTGGTGGTCATCAGTCTGCCACGCAGAGGTCCCGGGTTCGATTCTCGGCTGGGCAAAATTGAAATGATGAATTTTAATTTCCGTTATGAGTCTGGGTAAGTATGTATGTATTTAAAGGTATTTAAGTAGTTTATCAGTTATGTAGCACCCATAACACAAGCTTTGTTTACTTTGAGGCTAGATGGCGCTGTGTGAATTTACTAAGCATATTTTTGTATTTATTTTTGGTAGGTATTCTAAAACTTTTATCGACAAACACTATATCCATTGCTTTTTTTTTATGTCATACGGTAGGCAAACAGGCAAGCGGGCCACCTGATGGAAAGTGGTCACCACTGCCTATAGACATTAGCAACACCAAGAGTATCGCTAATGCGTTGCCCACCTCTATAACACGTTGCTCTGGCAGCAAAAAGCAAATGCCACTCCACTGCCAAAGCCACGGTTCCCCAAATCCCCACCCCATGGAGCACTGGAAACCTTACTCACCGGCAGAAACACAATACTATTTAAAAGAGTATTATTTAGCTGCGATATTCTGTAAGGTGGAGGTACTTCCCCAGTCGGGCGGCTCCAATTCGAACGAGATACCCCGCTATGCCCTACCTCTTTTAAAACCATTGCACGAATAAACATTGCAATGGTTCTGTTGGAGTCAGTTCATCATCATTAGCAACCCATAACTGCTGGATTTGACCCTCCTCCACATTTTTTATGGTAAATTTATTTAAATAGTCAATACTCGATTTTATTAAAAATGATTTTTTTTGCCAAAATAAATAAACATTTTTATTCATTCAAGTTAAAAAAACATTGTTCTTCTAAATATTTCAAATAGAAAATTTATTTATTTCCTCTGTACAGCGCAATTACTTTGTAGTTATAAGTGTGCTAGAATGCACACCGGCATACTTACTCACTCGCGTGCGACAGAGGCGTTATCCTAATTATATATCCTAAATTGGCAATTATCGTGGGACCATAGTCGTGCCACGAGCGGTTTTGAGGTATCTTAATGATTATTATTGATTATTGGATGATCACACGTTGCCAATTAGCTCAGCGCCAGAGACGTCGCTCTACGAAACCGAGCATAATTTATGGCTGACTCCTTTTCTAAGTTTGTGTGTATTGTAGGTAATCGGTTTGCAGGAAATAAAGAGAAAGATTAGCAAGCAAACAAAGGAACCACACTTCCACCCAACATCTAAGAAATACTAAAATGCTGCAATGTTTGACGAAGGTTTTATGCTGAGGTCCCTGACTAGGTCAACAGTCTCCGGAGCCGATTGGTACACCGTGGCGGTATAAACACAATCGCTTGACGACGTTTGTCCTTCTGTATGTATGTATGTAAGTAAGTACGCTTAGATCTTAAAAGTGTTTTAATAGGTAGGCTTATAGTGTAGGATAAAAAAAACAAAGCCACCTAGTTTTTTTTCTTTTTATGTAATACGGCAGACAAACAGGGATGCGGGCCACCTGATGGAAAGTGGTCACCGCCGCCTATGGACATTAGCAGCACCAGGGGTGCTATGCGTTGTCCGCCTCTAAGGAGACCTCTAATATACCTCTTGAACGATCCCATGTCATAGTCCAAAGGAAACACTGTGGCTGGGAGCTCATTCCACATCCGAATCGTACGAGCGAGAAACGATCTTTTGAATCTTCGCGTGGACACCACTAGTTATTATTAAAATGCCGCATCCGTCCCGCTGAACACTCGTCTCACACCCAGCACCGCCCGTCCCGATTTCGCGCGTCGCTGTGTCCCGCATCTGTCGCCGCTAGCCCGCGCGTCGCCTACAAAATATTAAATTTATTTGTAAGCCCTGTTTTAAAGTTGCCAAATGTTTGTACGGGAATGGAACGTGGACGATTTCGGACGTTTGTTTGTTGAGCGTTATAATGGGACGCCGATTTGTAGGTTATTATACAAAAAGGTCTGTAAATGGTGCGGTTAATGTGCGGCGTTACCATGGCGTTATGCAATTTGACCGAATGCGCAAAGAGTACACCCGTAGCAGTCTTGGTGTGAGAGACATCGCGGGCAAGATTGAAGAGTTGCGCTGGTTTGGTGGCGTATTGCGTAAGCCCCAGGGATACGTGGTAAGTAAGTGCTAAAATCAACGGATAACGACGTGAGGATGCCGAAGACCAGGCGAAGTGGAGAAGAAGGAGCAGAAAAGCGAGCCGGGGCAGAAGCTGGGATTGACCGCTCTGATAATGACAATAATTTTACACAACGGCCGCACTCAGACAGATACAATTGTAGGCACATTCCTGTTGTATATTTATTTCTTTCAACAATGCCCATATTTATGACACACAAAAATTATAAACACGATAAATTTATACATAAATAGTAGCAATAGCTATATAAAATACAAACAGCACTACAACTAAGTAGGTATTTAAAAATAGGTATGGGTAGGTAGGTGTAAACCATATTAAAATTCGCAAGTGTTCAAGAAAATCGCTTTCAATTACTTGTGTTCTTATTGTATAATCTTAAGTATTTTACATAAAGTTAAATTTAGTTTCACAGACTAACTTCATCACTGAACTTAACCCTCCACAACACACATAACGGATACAAAATCGCACCACAAACCGCATAAATAGTCACCGAACCGGCTCTCGATAATCTTTTATTGGACCCGGAATCGAACAGGTAGCCATAGCCGGGCCATAATTTAATCAGCGTACTCACAGTGGTTACATGCGTACGTCCGATAGTCGCAGTTATGAAACCGCAGACTGCGCCGTTCAATTTACAATCCTACCGGCGTAATATTGTTATTCGGCTGCCCTTTGACGCGTTAAACGTGTGACAAATTTCATTAGTGCACGGCTTTTCCGTAGGCGAGTGGCAGTAGCAACGATGTATCTAAATCGACTGCGAGTACACAAGCGTGTTTTAGAATCATCATCAACACCACAGCCCATAACAGTCCACTGTAGGACTTCTTTTCAATACTACTTAGTGAGAAACGAGCAGACAGCCCGCCTAGTAAGTGGTAACTGTCGCCTATAACATATACAATTCATACATTTAGATTGCAGGCAACAAAAATGTGACGGTGAGGAGACTATTGCCATAATCTCGACGCTTGGCGGGTTGGAGATCGCAATATTATCAATATAACAATGAAAAAAGCTTCTGGCCATTTTCCAGCCTACGGAGACTCTAGATCTTTTGTCTTGCAAACATTAGTCGCCTTGTACGCACGAGTGTAAGAGGTTCGTACTATTCTATTCTGCCGGCCACCACACCAGGTGTTTTACAATAATATCAGCTAATTAGCGGTCCTCTATTGAATTTAAATGCCTTCCGTACTAATGTGAACTATTTTGTCATCAGTAAAAAAATATCTATTCAGCTCTATGACAACTATTTAGTCACAAATAACAAAATCTCTATACAGCTGCATCTACCCTGCAACAGTATTACGGTTCATTAGCTCCCAGCGCGCCGCAAACTTTAGTTCCTGCCGCCATACATTTTCATTCGGCAATAACAACGCGCCCGTAATTAATAAGGCTAATATGATTAGTAGTTGTTCTCTTCGGAGTTCGCTGTCTCGGTGCGAATGTTTGAGAAGCGCTGCCTGCGCAAATATTGTTCCGCTATAGTTGGGATACGGGTGGAATAGTTTATACGTGTAGGTACAATCGAGTTGCCTGTGTTTACAATTTTTTTTTCAGAGAAACATTACATAACGAAATTGTTAATTTGTGTTCATATTCGGTAGTTTAATCTGGAGTATTCTAGAGCTAGAGATTTGAAAACTTTACAAAAACATTTTAGTTGGTGCAATTAATCCATAGCCTGCAATGACAAGAACCACTTGTTTGTTTGTGTATCTTATTTTATTACATAATATATCGCTTACCCAAAAATCATTATTGTCTTAAATTGAAATATTCAACTGTAGGTTTCGACAATAAAGCTAGGAGATTGTTTACCTCTCAAACAATTCAGCAGACAACTACAACAACAAAACTAAATCAAACCTCCGCGGCGGACTATATTTCACTGACTAAGACTAGTTGGAATTAAGGTACAATTAAACGGTCGTAAATTCCAAGTTTGGGCCGGAGTGAGGTCACTGGGGGTCCGCGCTGGGGGGTCCGGGGGCCATTTGTCAATTATTTACGCCACTTGGGCCCCGCTCTGCCGTCACCTGCTCGGATTGATTCTGAGACTGCGCAGCGACACTCGCGGGACTGGAACCTGCTACAGGCTCGATTAATGCGCGAAGTGGTAGGTGGTGCAAAATTTACCCGCCGTAGGTATTATTGTTGTGATGGAGATAGGTACACGTGTTCAGCGGTAGTGATGATGAATAACTCATAGTGTAAGTAACTTGTGAAATCTTTAAGAAAGGGTTCAACGGCATACTGAACCACCGTGTTAAACAATTCGAGCAAAACCGGATCGAACTGCCTATATACCATTCATCTTAACAATATTCTTGAATTACTCTATCGACTCATGTAATCTATCAAAAAATATCTTAACATATTAATCGATTTTGTGGAATAAGTGACAGGAAAAGTCGTCAAAACAACATCAGTATTTCGATAATGTCGCCCTAAACCCTAAACGAATCAAACAATATCGTCGCAGGGGTCACAGCCAGACTATCCGTCTTATTCCCAAGAAGCATCTGCGGCCCGGCCGGACCGCAAACCGCTGCCGACAAAGATCGATGCCCACGCCCACGCCCACCCGTGGGACACGCAGCTAAGTGACTGATGTCGGCGCTTGGAACTTGGAGTCTTTGGGGTAGTTGTGTGGACGTAGGTATGCAGTGTATGTGCAAAGGAGTTTAGTGTACCGTATGCATATAGTTCTAATAATCTCATATAGTTTGCTGAAAATCAGCGCTGTGGTCTCGCTACCTACAGCATATGCTGAGCTGAGCCCTAGTTTGGCATGACACTACAATATTTAACCTAATTTATGTTAGTAAGAAATATTTTGTTAACTTATATTGTAGAAATTGCCAAATAAATATTATGTCTATGTCTATGTCTAATATTACGTATATAAATTTGACCTCTGTGAACGTGTGTTACCTACTAGCAGATCTATACGAGTTGTTAGAAGGATTTTGATTCTATTGAATATAATATATGCTTGGACAACTCACACAGCGCCATCTAGCCCAGTAAGCAAAGTTTGTGTTGTTGTAAGATAACTGAATACTACTTTTATTGTTTTTTTTAAATACATACTTATTATACATACTAGAATCAGACCCATAACAGAAATTAAAATTCATCATTTACATTTCTGCTCGGAATGAATCGAACCCGGAACCTCTGTGTGGCGACCGGCATGTTTACCAACTGAAACACTCAGGTCGTCAATATTTGTCAATGTTAGTACGTTACTTACGATTCAATTTTATCTACGAGAAAAGCCGAGGCCGTCTGTTATTTTTGATTAATATTGAAGAGCCATTTTTTACTTAAATATTGAATTGCCATTGAAATGTTTACATTACCAATTCATACAAAATGTCGATGTAAATAAACTTTATTAAATCTATAATTGTAAAAGCGGTCCAACGGCTGCTTCCGTTTCCGTTTAAATAGTAAAAATAAATAGCGCCGCTGCTTCGCGCTCAAAAAATAAATACCTAGATTGAATCAACTTTATTTAATAGCATACAACCGTATGCGAGAGCATATAGGTACCGCGTCTCATTTGAGGCTCCGCCACATTAGTGGAGGGTTTTGTAATGATCTCAACGTGACTAGCAGATGAGCTGGCTTAAATAACGTAGTTTTAAAAATATACAAAAGACAATTAAGAAACCTAGCATAAATATCGTACTTTTGCGGAGGATCGTGACTCTGCCGCCGTAGCAAAGACATTCTTATAATCACATTAATTTTTTTCCAACCCCTTTGTCATGTTTTAATTAGATATCAGACTTTGTAGAGAACAAAGCAGACAACGATGATTCAACTGAGACGTTCCAATGGGTAAGAAATATCGTAATACCAATACTTCAGCCCTACTTCCATACTTAACGAAAGGCATTCTGTCTTTCTATCTGTTACATTAAACGGCTGCATCGATTTTAGTAAAATTCGGTATGGAGATAGTTTAACGCCTAAGGGATTAAAAAGTAGCATATGCCCATCATATGCTACATTTTATTCCCTTCCACTCTCAAGCTCGCAAGATATAGACACCATAGTCCACGCGGGCGGAACGCTAGAATGTAATACTCTAAAGGACATAGTAAACAACAATAGGGTAATTAAAGATTCGAATGAGCAATGTCTCCTTAGCAGCAAGTGTTGCCAGATTTATGGTGTCCATTCATAATCCGGTAGTTTATCGCGTTGGCAACTTTGTGCGACTACATTATTACAATGCGGCGCGAACATAGACTATTACAACTTTAGACGTTGTTACGAACAAAGATGTCCTTCATATGACAGTACTTAAACTCGGAGATTTAATTTAAGATCAAAAGTGTAATAAATTTGCCGCTATAAAAACAATCTTAAGGTATGGATTATTTAAAATAGTGTTTTTTTTAATTCATTTGGTTGTATTTCATTTTGAATGTGATACCTTTAACAATGTTTCAATGAATTTACACTTTTTTTTTGTTTACACTTTTATTTTAAATAACACAATATTTCTACCTTAATATGTTATTATTCACACTTCGATAATAACAACAACTTGTTCGAAGTGTCGACAATACCATCGAGGAACTTTCGGACTTGGGCCTTCGGGCGGGCCGTTTTTTACTTTGTCCTTCGACGTCTTCGAAAAATTTACGGTTGTTGTTACAAACTCCATGATCTACAACCAATTTAGAATTGAACATTTATCTGCACTGAATCACAAAAATAGACGGTTAAGACCTCTAGACCAGAATCCGAATAGAAAACCCTCTTATTAGGACCTCTAAGCCAGGAACGGGCTTGGTTGCGAGACTCTGTAGACATTAATTGCCTTGATTAGAATGACAGAATGTCTATACTAACTTAAGCTTAGATTAGGTTACAATGCAGCCGAACATAATTGTTATTATCGAAACTTCAAGTTAATCTAGACTACACTAGTTACAGTAGGTGTGTGTTATCTTGGCGCTATGTCCCGGTTTTACTCTAACGCACGGACCCCGTGCCTGGACTATGATCCAGAACTTGGCAGATCAAGTAAATACAGCGGAGCAACAACCATCTGACCTCCGTGACTCTTATAACAAGGGAAGACTAGATTGAGACTAGATTGGATCGTGGATCATTCAGTCAATTGAATGTGTAGGTTTCATCACGACTGCCCTCACCGTAAGCACATCGGTTA
Source organism: Blastobasis lacticolella (assembly GCA_905147135.1). Taxonomy (NCBI): domain Eukaryota; kingdom Metazoa; phylum Arthropoda; class Insecta; order Lepidoptera; family Blastobasidae; genus Blastobasis; species Blastobasis lacticolella. Next base: position 13,906,751 of record LR990050.1, read on the forward strand.
GTATTCAACTAATATACATAACTCCGAAAAGAGTCGTTGGTACATGGCAGCACTAGGGTTCGAACGCGGTACCTCTCGCTTACGAGTTAGATACCTTAACCACTAGGCCACTGACGCTCTCGCACAATCTCGCAAATAATGCACATCGGCTAGTTTCGGCTTCGTATTTATCCACCAGGCACTCTTCTTCGAAGCTGAACCAGCCCAGGGCTTCGATTCTGGTACGGAAATCGTCTCAGTTGCAGTAACATTACAATTGCATCGCATGTCAAACGTGTGATTGTTATTCAAATGACTGACATTGAGTTGCAACTTTCATGAGTTCGAACTTTTCCACAATTCGTTTTCTGGTACTTTAGTTGCATTATGGTTTTATATGGCTGTTATAAATAATAATATATCATAATAATAAATAAATTACTAAGTTGCATCTTTCTTAGTTGTCAAACTGCCTTCAATTCTGTCAACGAAAACGTGTCAAAGGTCGAACAATGATTTAACTGTAATTTAACTGGGATGATGCTTGGACTGACTCGATACCTCGACTTAGTTATAGTAACTTATAGTAACATTGCACACCAGAATCGGTACCCTGTGCATTATTTACCGCCGAGATCTGTGTAAATGCTTCATGCCTTCCTTAAAAGCTGAATGAAAAGAACAATTCATCCTCAACGGGGTTCCGCTTAGCTAATGAAGATAGACCTCGGCAAACACCGCGAATAATGTAATTACACAATAATCCGGATGCGAATTCAATTAAGCCCATGTAATTAGCGTCCGTAATTCGATTCATTCTATCAGTTACTTGGAAACATGTTTGCGTTGGTTTTCGCGGTAAAATCTGTACACTGATGAAATTATTAATTTAAAATTCGATATTTTTATATTAGAGTGCGCGTGAGGATGTTAAATAATATGGAGTTGCTATTGTTGCTATATACTCGTTTAACATCGGGTAGGCGTGCTTTACGTTTAACAAGGGTAGAATCGAATCTTATTTATCAACTAATTAATTAACATTTACAAACGTATTTCTGAGTGCTTCACACAACAAACACCATGAAAAGTTCATAAAGACGTTTTATAGTGCATAAATTGTGTGTTCACAATAACGTAAAGTTAGCAAAAGTTGTTGGTATATAGATCTTTGTACTTATTTAAAATTCACTCTCGACAAAAATCGGATAACCCCAGACCAAGTTTACTAAAACTCAAATATTTTCTAAACTAATGAACCGATTTTAATGAAATAAAAATAAGAGCCATCTCGATCAAACTGGCTTTGACAAAGAGAAAATCTTATCCACTTCGGTCCATCTGTTTGGGAGCTACGATGCCACAGACAGACACACATATACACAAAGCCTACATATATACAGATACACACGTCAAACTTATATCACCTCTCTTTTTTCGTCGAGGTTTAATAAAATAAATACAAAGAGCTGCCTCCAATGTTAACATTTCAATTAAAATGAAATTGAAATAAATCATCGCTGTTAAGGGCAGGTTTGATCTGCGCACGACGGCCCGTTGCGAGTGAGCCTGGCTCTTTGTGCCTTTATTTTGAGACTTTAAGACACAGGAGGCATCGGCCCTTAAGCCTTTTGTTCGCTAATTCCTCGGATGAACGTCGCGCCTCCGTGGGTGCTGTACACTGCTCTCGAATTCATTTAATGATACTGGGGAGGACCATTTATTATTTTGTAATGTTGCAAACTACAGTCAATTAACAACGTCAATTTGAAAGAAGTAGGTAGGCTATCGCCTATGCCAAAACATGGATGTTTAGTCTGGTGGGCTGTCCGCTCGTATTCCAAAATATAATCGGAAATTGAAGATGTTGTATACAAAATATACGAAGAGAATATATATAAAAACAGAATTTTCAAGTATTTTAGAACTCTCACTAAAACTCAAACACAAAAAATATTTATTAAAATATATGTAAAAAGACTAAGTGATAACGGATCGTTTAACGAGGTCGTCCATTTGGGAGGGGGTGATCTACTTATTTTTCTATGGGGGTGATGCACGTAGACCGGCCAGCACGGCTATCACAAGCTATGATGAAAGAGATAGCAGTAAGTATGTCGCGCCTTTTCCCGCTTATCGCGCGCGAGAGCACGCTTGTGCTAGCCGTGTTAGATCAATACACTATAACCGAATACATCCCTACACTTAATATCCAAATGGTCATCCTGGCGGTAATGTCCCAGTTATGCTCTCCCACACAAGGGCCCGGGGTCCGCCATGACCATGATCCAGGACTTTGCAAATCAGTTAATTACAGTGGAGCAACTGCCATCTGACCTCCGTGACCCTGTTAACAGGGGAACCTGGCCAGCTTGGATCATGGTTACACATTCAGTCGCCTCAATGAACAGTTTCTTTATCCAACGAAAAACACTTTCAACCAAAAAACGGCTACACAAAGGACATAACCAGTGTACGCGCGCCTTAGGAGCGGCATTGTGCTGACGTCATCAGTCACGTCACAAACGAGAGGCTGCGAAAATTGTAACAATGCCGGATTAGCAGTTGACGCCTTTATAAATATGCATTCCGGCTGTATTAAACCGAACTCGAGCGGCCCAAGTTGTTTTGTCTCGCGACAGATGCGTGCCGAACGAACGCATAATTCCATCTTCGTGAATAACCCTTCCAGGATTACGGGCTTTAGCGTCTCTGGGAGCTCTTCATTTATGCCATCAATTGTTTTGATACGGTTTTTTTAATACTAGCGACAAGAGAGTGTATTCAGGACGCCTTCAAGGCTAGAATGAATGTTCCATTTTTCCAGTTCCAAGTGAGATGGCAGCCCAATGTCTGCATAGTACCTGATGGATAACTTTAACTATCCTACATATCCTATCCATCCTACATATTGAGCCCAAACTAACATCTACGATTCATTAGTGGAAAGAACAACAACGTGGATTTTAGATCGCATTTAACTACGTAACATTGTTTTATGTATAATAAAGAATATATAATACAATAATAATATAAGTTTTGTTGAATTTAGGATTATGCTGACGCACCTCATACCTGTAACACCATTGGCAACGTTATCCTTCAACTCAAACTGTTACACAACAACACAAGCATAATTGCTTCCTGGTGTCAACCCCGATTGTGCTCTTCATTCCCGATTGTGCGGTTCGGCATCCTTGGTGGTGAGTTTGGCTTCTTACGTAATTTGCCAGTCTACGCGAGCCATGGTCATACCACCCGCCGCACTATCACAGCGCGGCGAACTGACTCTGAATCCGGCTAGGCCCACCGCAGACGCTCCGACGCAAGACGTAGGGCGCGATTGCGCCGCAGCGCCCGCGCGTAGAGAAGCCAGCCCACCATCACCAAGAAGACCACCGACCGAAGCGTGTGCTAGATGCGATCGCACCGCTTCCGAGCTAATCCGGGTCATCAACGCCGTGGGAGAAATCTGCGTGGGGCTCCGCGTCGCACTCGAAAGGGGAGCAGACGCGAGTCCGGTCCTAGACGAAGGCATCCGGATCCTGTGGGAGCTCGAGATGCCCCTGGGGAGCGTTGATGACCTACAACACCTGCAGTGAACTGCAACGGCTCCTCGCCCAATGACCGGCCAGGCTGTGCCCTGACCGAGAAGCAGCCCCGGCAAGAGAATAATTCTCAGAATCCCGCAAACCTCTCCCCCGCAAATACAGGGAGAAGAAGACCCGTATAGGTCATACCATCGAAGATGGCGCTCTTGCTACCATCAATACCGCTTAGTTCTTGTCTATGAAAAAACACTAGAAAAACACTGAAAACATATATCCTTGTCACTGGTACGGCAAAAGCCAGCTGTTGAAGTGCGTGAGGCCGGCGCGCCCGATGAAGCGGAAGCGTTCCGCTCGACCGAGCGTGAAGATACCGCGATAGCGCGCTCCACTACCTCACTACAGAGTCGTACGCGCGACCGGACAGCTGGAGATGGCGCAATGTATAGTGAACGTGAGGGAAATGAGGTAAGAAATGTTTGCTGATAGAAAGACGTAGGCGTTCAAATTCCGCGATTAACCGACTTAATTTTATTTGGTAATAACATTAATTTTGTTAACTTCTGTGGACTTTTAATATTTGGATATTAGTACATATTTATCATTTTTTATAGTTGGACATTATTTTATAAAAATAATCGTCTTGGCGATAATTTCCTGATTGTACTCTTGCGTGCGTGATCCCGAATTTGGCAGATAAGGTAACTACAGTTGAGCGATTGCCATCTGACCTCCGCCTGCCGCCGACCTGCGTAAATACTTACAGTCAAATAGCCTCTATGCGTCTAGGATTACATATATACCAAGGGGGTTGCACGGAAAAAGCTTAAAAAACACTGCTAGATGCTTACAAAATTCTACAGATCTGATAAATACGAACCACGAGCGTTGGCCCAGAGTGATCTGAAAAATTATCTTCAAAAATAAATATGCAGGACGTAAGATACGGGATTAAACTCGCCCGATCGCTCACTACTGCGTTTTAACCACCTAGCTGCGCCATCTAACGTCTACATTACGTAAATTCAAACATATTTCACATATGAAATTAGTCCTCACGTCGGCTTATGGTTGGTCGGCGACTACTCTACAGCGCCCCGCTGCACTGACAGACTGATAGTGGAATAGTGTAGACACTGTAACTGAAACTCAATGATGGATGACTGAATCAATTCCTTTAGGCCTTCTTCAAAAGACCGTGATTTTAGTGAGGATCTATAAAGTTATTTTCTACAGATCTCACTGGCTTATATTTTGGGCATTATTTTTCGCATTGTAAAATGTTTCTACATTAATAATTGATATACGCTTACTATATATATTACTAACTCTTTGTCCACATATTATTTATTACTCTCAAAAATACAATTAATGATAGCCTATATCTACAACTCTAACAGCACTAATGATAATTGTCTTGAATATCCAAAGGACATCAGCGTTTAATGTTAAGTTAAATATTACCGTAGATAAGTTTAAGCTGTACAATATAGCTGAAAGTTATCTACGACAATATTTTGTTGGGCTGTGAGACAGAAAAACATCTCAACTTGCATTTGACCGGGTTTGTTCATGTGCACCATGTACACCTATGTATGAGCTACACGAATCACGTTCACATACATACTCGTATGAGCTGGGGCTCTATTTTTGAGTCGCTCGGCTCGATTCGAACGGTATTCAATTGGATTTTCGGCATGAAAAATTCAATAATTTTTAAATAACATTGGCAACACCGAAAGCCGTTCGAATCAAAGCGAGCGATTCAAAAATAGGGCCACTTGTCTCGTGTGTCGTAACTAAGCACAGATGACACTTCGGCTTGGCATTACTGTACCTATGAGGTTTCGTCAGCTCTTCCATGAAATGATATCCCCGAATTGCGGTCTAATCTATTATTGTTTCAACTGCGACAGTCAAGCGCAAACTTGCAACCACCACTGCACAGACCGACGTGCGTGCCCATGAATAATATGATACCCAATTGCCCATGATTTAAGGCACGCATCACGCCACCCACAAACGGACGAAACACAACCGCCAGTGCGTAGATTACGAATCAATCGCGCCATTTAATCGCACATTGCCAATGCAAACAAGTGAGGAGAGCATTAATTGTTGCCGGAATATTGCAGTATGGCAACCCTACGTTGCAAGCAGTGCAAGTGGGGTGATTTTGTCTCTCTATAGTTTTCGTTTCGGTTTCGCTAGCCACTTCAATTGGAGATTTTCCGAGAGCCGATCAAAAAGAAAAAATAGTTTAAATAATTATAGAAGATGGCGTAGATTAGACGCGATTCTCAAAAAAAATTCAAAATGAGACTGTTATTATATGTATAAAAATGTAGAAATTTAACGCTTTCTTCTCAGAAAGGTACTAAAACTTAGTATATTTTCAAAAAACACCTTTCCGGGTTACTTCGGTTACCAAATTCAATACTTGAGAATCCTTTTTAAAATAAATAATAACAATAAATAAAAATTTCTGTATTACTCAAACATTCACAACGTATGAGGTGGCTCAACTCCAGTAAGTAATAAGTATACTTGTGTTGTCTCTAAGCAGCGCCATCTACTAAGGCACGCCGAACAACTCTTTTTACTTTTTAAAGTATCTGTCTGAAAATCCCCCATAGACAGGTTGATGAGTTAGTATCTTTTGTACAGGTGTATGTATATAATTTCGCTAAGTCTGTACCTATCTCTGTCGTATGGAAACCATGGCCAATACCACTAACTCGATTAATACTACCTAAGTCGAAATTAATAACGGAGACAAAATTGTTGTATCCCGGTTGCGCTCCCCCGCGCCACTTGAGGGCCCGGGGTCCGCCTCCCTACTTCTCCTGGCCCACTTCGCTCGATCTACCGACAATAGTTACGTGAACGAAACGAAAGCGACATAGGTTCACAATCGTGCTACAGGGTTGTCACTGGGCGCAGGGTCGTGCAACGCGTGCCCGTGAATAATGCCCAGCGAACTGACGATTAACGGCATGCACGGGGCCGTTTTTGCGCGCGACGATATTATCGGCGATATATCGCTAAACGGCCGACTGGGATTAACGATATAACGTTATAGCCGCGATCGATGGCGTATATCGACGGAGTTAATGGGGATTGTTAATTGTGTTGTGCGGGTGTACGGTTGCGTTTCGTTGCATATTGTGCTGTTCATAATGTGGCGATACAAAATTAAAAAGATTTACAAGGAAACGCGAATTCAATTACAAACGAATACATTCTGCGCCATTTCAGTTATTAAGACTGGCGACTTTTACTTTACTTTACTAACACTTGTGTGTGTTGTCAGTAAATGGTCGCTCAGTGTGAGTACAATAAGAAAGCTCACTGTCACCCAAAGGGCAATGGAAAGGGCTATGCTAGGAGTCTCATTACGCGATCGAATCAGAAAGGAAGAGATCCGCAAGCGAACCAAGTCACTGACATAGCCCGAAGTATTACCAGGCTAATTAGCAGCACATAGCTCGCAGAACAGATGGCCGATGACGCAGTAAAGTTCTCGAGTGGCAACCACGTATCGGAAGACGCAACGTGGGTAGGCCTGCCACAAGGTGGACCGACGACCTGGTAAAGACTGCAGGTACTAGCTGGATATGGAGGGCACAGGGCCGGCGTTTGTGGATATTTAGAGATCTCCGGTCCCTAGAGGGAAGGCCTATGTGTGCTTCTTTCGGCTGATATGATGAACGTGATACATCATCCTTCAATTTGACTCATTGGTCGCGCAATTAATAATCTCACTTCATGGTTCACAGGAATAAGTAATCAGCTCACCTACACTGAATAATTTGCAACAGAACATCAACGAACAGCATTAACTACTTGATTAAGTTAGCGTCAATGTCGGGTATCATTGTGACGCAAACGTCCACTAAGCTAATCCACCTATTAGCTGTATCCCATTTGGCCACTGGATATCAGCTAAGGATTAAAGTAGATGCCAAACGGTAAATCAATGAAGCCTGTCTAGTCAGGTTAATCAAATGTATCCGCTGGGGTTTACGAATATGTGGCGGTACTGGCGCGCACATAAACCACTAGACGATTAGTTGGAAAGTATTACCTGACGACCCGAGTGGTTCAATGGTCAACATGGTCAACGTGGTCTGCCACGCAAGAGGCCCCGGGTTCGATTCCCGGCCGGGCAGAATTTGAAATGATGAATTTTAATTTCTGTTACGGGTCTGTATTTTAAAAAGTATTTAAGTAGTATATCAGTTGTCTAGCAGCCATAGTACAAGCTTTCCTTAGTTTGGGGCTAGATGGCGCTGTGTGAATTTGTCCACGAATATTATTTATTATGTTATTTATTATTATTATCAGTACATGCGTATTAAAATTTTTTTTATTATAGCTGAGTAACAAACAAGCAGTTCAGGAACACACGAGTAGACAGCCCAACTGATGGTAATGCTAATATCTCCCATAACACTTACGATTCACGTCCGTAATTGCGCCCGAAATATATAATTCGGTGGTAATAATCCAGATATACTCGTATTCTCACTAACATACGTTAAGGTTTTACTTTACTCTGCTTGCTTCACCTTCCTTACTTTCTATTCTGTCTCTAATACTTTTATGCTAGATCAAACAAAAAAATATTTCAACCCAACTTTGAACATTTTCAAACTAAAATTGTCCTTCATTACGATTCTGTGCGCGCCTGTCCCCCGTAATACCTGTACCATGTGAGAGCATTCCTCGCATAGCTTCGGTACTGCGGAACTATTGCATGGCGCAGTGAAACGGGTTGCCTAATTCGCCTTCTGCGAACTAATCAGTGCTGAGGACTGCGAGTGATGATCAGAATGAGCCATTCCTAATACTAGGAGAATGATAGTAGATCTTCAGGTAAATTTTCCTTGTATGCTGAGTGAGACCAAATAAGAGATAAAGACAGAATTTTGCGAACAACATACTGACGCAAAATTACGCCTACGTACGTACACGGTCATACACACACATTGAAACTCAAACTACGCCATGGTACACATGTTTACGAAACCGGCCTTATATCACTGTTGACAGCGCGCCATCTCTATTTCTTATATAATTGAGCTTGTATGTAACCATTTTTGTTTTTAATCTATGGCTTTTCATTCAAGTTTCGTTGGATAGGTAGTTGTTGTTATAGCTAATACTTAAATCAAAATATGTTTGGAAAAGCCTGGAAAGAACGTACATAGGTATACATATACGTAGGTAAGTACATATTCTGTAGCAGGATTCTGTACCTACTTAAAAGCCAAAAAATATTGTTGAACTCACAGGTTGAACATAAAAGATGACGCCAAAAATAAAAGCCGTCCTTTATCATTCAAACACAATTGCCTCATAAAGCGCATTCCGGCGACAGTGAAAAATGACACTCATCATTCCAACACCATTTTTATGGGCACAATTTCTTTCGCATAAAAATAAAAATCGACGCGTCTTTATAAAAACATCTCTTCAATTGTCATTCATGGCGGCGACGCTCGTATTTGTCACCCGCCGTTTCATCCGCGACCGCGTTCCAAATATAAAAATGCAATTTTAAACAAAAATCCCCGCCAAAACCGAACCCTCACAATAAAAAGTAAATGCGTGGCAAACGCAGAAACACATACTGCCAGCGCGTTGCCGCATTTTGTACGGGAATTTTTAAGGTTTGTTCGCATAGTTCAAGCCTCAAGAGTTCTACTGCGAAACTTCGTCTTACTTAAGTTCTATTCTTTGGTTTAAAAGGAGTGTTTCCTGATCACGGGATTTAAGATTTCCATACAAATAAATCCCATGCAACTTTAAAACAATATATTTTATCGAAAATAGGACAAACCACACATCTACAAAATTTCATTGGCTTTGATAGCTTAATATTGAAAATATGATCAAACTGCGTTTGTAGGGAGCGCGTTCGGGGAACACTCGCCTTAAACAAAGCATACAAGTATAAAGTTTTATTTGTTAGACCTCAATGTATACTTCGCAAAAATATCTCCACCGAAAACTAGATACTTTAAAATTCCATTTCAAAAACGAATTTAGCCCAATAAATTTTTACAGCACCTCCTCCGTAAGTATCGATATCAGATACAAAATACGATTGTCAATAAATACGGCACGGGAATCAGAGCGGGGCGCGCTACCTGCATTTGGTATTCACTGCGTCGTCAAGAAGACATCAGCGGGGAAAGTAGCAAAATATTATAATAGCATAATGGTGTCAGGTGGCGTTGTTCCACGGGGGCGCGACGGCGGGCTAGGGACGAGCGACGACCTATCGATGTTTGGTTCGTACGTTTTTAGTTCATTATGGCTCCTTCTGTTATGATCACTTTTTTTATTGGCAAACAAGGCTTATAGTATATAAGTAGTCACCGCAGCATATGAACGTTTGCAATTACCAGGGGTATCACCTGCGCGCTGCCGACTCCGTAAAAACTTTTTCATCCCTTTCTTAAAGAAGTCTATGTGGTACTCTCCAGGAAGCTCATTCTACAATCTTAGTGTGCGTGGGGGAAATATTCTAACGTCGCGGTTCGCGACCAATTTAGTTCCACCAAGGTAGGTATATGTTTTGTCTGAAAATTTATCGTTCCCTGTATGATGATGTTTATTGTGTTCCTATCAAACATACTGTTTTGTTCTAAGAGCTGTCTGTTTTGTTTCATATATCGATATCGACATGAAATATCCAAAAACTCTAGTACCTACCGCCGCCTCAGCGTCGCGCCGACGGCCCATGAGCCCAAGTAAGCAAGGCTCGCTCGTGATTTGAAAGTGAAGCGACGTCACACCATTTGTCCTAACAGCAAACTTTGTAGAAGAATGTAAAATTACTGAAAATAATAAAATTATTCACCACTTTAAAATACAAATGGAATAGTGGCATATCATAAAATAAAAACATAACATAGAGTTTCTTTGATTTTGTTCTCACCTTTTCACACTCTCTCGTACCGCTAATTACAAAGAATAGAAATTGTGTCATCGATTTACTGTTCCATACAAAATCCGTCTCCCAATAGAATGTCTCTCTGTCGACTAAAACAATCGCTTTTTCTAGTTTTCTCCTATGGACATGGGACCAAACTTACGTTTCGGGTCAACATTTTTTATGCGTCTTGTTGACAAACTAGCAGCTAGCCCACCTGATGGTAAGTGGTAACTGTCGCCCATAACACCTACGATTCCTACATTTAGGTTGCAGGCAACAAAAATACAGAACCGTTGGTACATTCTCATTGTGAGGACTAAGATAAAGTGCCTCATACCAGTAATTTAGCTGACTACCATAAATGTTCTGTAAACAACAACACGTGTAGCTACCACCAAAACACCGTCTTGGGACACCGCACATTCGTACACATAGTAACAGTATAGAGCGGTTGAGTTTTATTACTGCTGGGTTGTCGTGCTTAGTTTTATAGCCGCTCGGCGTTTAGGCGCCCGCGGCGCGAACCTCGGAACAGCCGCGAATATTCATGTATGAAAATCAACGCCGCCGCAGCCGTAACCCCGCTTTACGACTGTTTGTCGAAACTATCAGAATTTGGACGTGCCGAGATTAGGGGACGGGTATGTCGTGCGGTTCGCGCACTGAGTTAAATTCTAAATATTATAGATAATGGCTGGAAAGTTGCACGTTGATCGCCTGATCGGGTGCCACTTAATGTGGAACTATACTATTTCGGAAAGCCAGTAGGTACTTGTTGATAAATTCAGGTAGGTAATTTTAAGAATCTTTTGAAATTCGAAAAAGAGTGTGCAACAAAATTCGTCTTGAATTTAGTGATAGACCGTATTCCCGTAGGATGCACTGTTTTCGAGATATTTATGAAAAAAAAGGGATGGGAAATGGGACCTTTCACGCCCCCTCACTTACAACAAAAGCACCAAAAGTACTACCAATTCTGTTTTAGTATGTTGTTTAGAAGCGTCATTCTGTAACAATAAGTTCCACCTCTAAAACGATTTCTAGTGCACTTGACACCTTACACATACCTAGTAGGTACAACAAAATTTAATTTCAGTAGCCGAGCTAACGATTCAATTTAGCTAATTCAAGCCGACAAACCCTCCAAATGTTTATTTTAATAATGGTGATTAGCTAAAACGTGTACTTACCGCATGCAAACGGCAATTAAGGATGAAAAATGATCATTACTGTCAGTTATAATTAAAAAGCACCCACATGTATTCATACCTAGCTTGTTCCGACTTTGATTAATATTTGGCGGCGACATTTCCATGTCATAATGGCCACAACAATGTGCTTGTTTACTTTGGCGGGGCGCAGGAATTAAATCTATTTCTGACCCTTACCAAACGTTGAATATAGCTATTGAATGATGGTAATGATTCCAAAGGGAGACGTTTTTCATTGTTGGTTCTTCTATTGTTTATATTTCAATACAGATATTTCCCTAATAAAAAGTAGGTATATTCAACTATTTTGTTAATGCTCAATCTAAACATAGTATAAAAAAGTAGCCGTCCTGTTTCTATATATATGTACGCTTAGATCTTTTTAACCACGTAACGGATTTTAATGCTGTTTTCAACAATAGGTAGAGTGATATAGTCGCGCCGGGTCAAATCCCGAGTAGGACACTCGGGATTTGACCCGGCGCGACTTACGAAGCGCGAACTTACGTTTCTGGTCAACATTTTTAATGCTTCTTGTTGACAAACTAGCAGCTAGCCCACCTAACCACGTAACGGATTTTAATGCTGTTTTCAACAATAGGTAGAGTGATATAGTCGCGCCGGGTCAAATCCCGAGTGTCCTCTCGCGCACGAGGTACTCATAAAAAATCATAAGTACGGCTGCACTGGGGATTGAACTCGATACCTCTCGCTCACGAGGCCGACTGTAAGCCTCGCCACTGACGCTCTCTTTTTTCTTTCCTGTGTACGCTACGACATAACATAAACCCCAACATCCACCATTTCAAATCGAATACCGTATTCGCTCCAAATCCCGCGCCGTAAAGTATCAGTGCGGACACAAATGAACGGATGAGCGCTAAGCCTCGGCAGTCAAGTTTGAATCGCGATGCCAACGAAAATGTCAACTTGTAATCTACGTAATTAAGTGAGCGCCGTCGGATGGGCGGGCGCGGCGTGTGGTGCCCTGTGTGAGGATGATATGGCAGAAATGGAAACCAAAACAGAATACTTACGTACTTACTTGGTAGTTTGTAGGTTAGGATTGAGTTTGCAGAGTAAATGTGGTGATAGTGTAGTGATTGTTGAATTTTCATGTTGTTATATTAATTATACAATGTCCCGGTTGTGCTAGTGCCGTGTGAGGGCCCGGGGTCTGCCTTGACCATGATCCAGGATTTGGCAGACCAGATAATTGCAGCGGAGCGACTGCCATCTGACATCTGTGACGCTGCTACCAGGTAAAGCTGACCAAATTGGATCATGGTTACACATTCGCTTGAATGTGCAGGTTTCATCACGATGTTTTTCTTCACCGTAAGAACATCGATAAGCATTCAACTAATGTACATAACTCAGAAAAGAGTCATTCAAGAACGAACGATTCAATTTAGCTAAAAGAGCAGAGGGATTTGAACCCGGTACCTCTCGCTTACGAGTCGGATACCTTGACACCTCGGCCACCGACGCTCCTGATACGTAACAAACAATAAGTGTGTTAAAATTTGCAACTTATTTTGCCATTCCTTGAAAAACTCCCCACAAAAACGAGAAGAACTGATAAATATTTTCCCCTCGTCATAAGTAATATGCCCCCATTTGATTTGCGATCAACAACTATCAAACAAGGAGTAGGTAGAAGCGAAAGAAACTTGCCAACATATTCGTAAGCCGGTGACAGTGCCGCGTCGACTTCGCAACTTGGCTGTCGCTAAATGAATTATTCCTTCCGCCGAAGTGTTCTATTGACGGTAGAAACTTCGCTAAATAGTTTCGTTCCCACTGCTATTATTGTTGACGTAGGCGTGCCTATTCTGTGACGTTGATTGGAATTTAACGACGCGTATAATGGCAATCACTCTTATCTGATACGTTTTCGAAATTCAATGCATTTCTCACTGGCTCGGGCTATATTACGTAAAATTATCAACCTAGGTGTCAAACTTAGATGAACTATACAAGAACCAGGAACCGCTTTTTACTACTTCGTCCTCCACTTTGCCATTCGCATCGTAAGTTATTGACTCATGGAGAACCAGCTGATCGCGCCTTTATTTTCAAACCATAAAAGAAGAGTTTAATTAATGTTCCAAAATTGTGTTGATATAACCTAATCTGAATAAATAATTTTGTAACTTGAGTCTGAGTTACGTCGCTGCTATTTCTTGAAGACTTGCCTGACTGACTTGCCTCTTTGTCCTTGCTTGCTTCCTGCACCTCACCATTATCTACCTACACCATTCCGTGTCCATGTAAATTCTTCGGATGTCTTTCGATGTGCTGAAATTTGCACTTTTTTCTTTTGTTTTTATACCACGAAGGTGGCAAACAAGCTTGCGGCCTGCCTGATTGTAAGCAGTTTCATCGAAATTTCATTACAAAAAGGATAATTCCAGCAGAGCTCGTTGGTGGATTCGCCCTTTGCTTTCAAATCTAGGCTTTCGGCTGCCTCCGTGAACCCTGAAGACCTTATTATTTAATGCACACGTGAAATCATAATCTAATTATTAATTTACTTGTCGTTATTTTTATTTTTCATAATATGCCTGTGCATGAGGCCTCTTAGTCCTCACAGTAACAACACCAGCGGTTCTGCATATCTGTTGCCTTCAACCTAAATGCGAATCGTAGATGTTATGGGGGCCAGTTACCGCTTACCATCAGGGCAGGGCTGTCTGCTGGTTTGTCACAGCGTAGAATAAAAGAAAGAAACCTCCAAGACGAAGCCAATCCAATACGATTGCCACTGACACCCCGTCCGCAATACGCCTGTCCTCATCGCGGGCAAAACGTTGCAGTCAGACAATAGTTCCGCCGGAGCCGCGGAGTTTGAATAGGGTGTTCGTATGAGCGGTTCAGGTGAATTGGTGACAATTCACTAGAAAGTGACTGAATAGCTTGCTTTCTATTTTGTGTTTAGTCTCGTATTGTAGGTAAGTAGATAGGGGTATAATATTTCGCTTAGGGTTTAAATTCCTAATTAGGTAACTAAATATTGGAGAAAATAGAAATGGACTTAACTTAATTTATCAACAATTGTCTCTATGTTGCTAAGTTTAAAAACTTTAATCTTTTTTAAAGGAGATACTTTAATATATTTGAAAATTCCGCTTGAATGCGCATGTTTTATTGAAAAATAACCAGAAGAAAAACTGTTTCAAACAGAATATTCTACCTTTGCGAGTTTAATATTAATAAATACATAGTAGTACACGCTACGCTACGCACGCTAGGGAGGCACACGAACGAACGGTTCAACTGATGGAAAGTCGCCACCGTCATCCAGAGACCCTAGCACAAGTGTGTCCGCGACAAAGCGCGCCGCGAGAGAGCGTTTGTCTCTTTTTCTCAATACTAAGACGAAAGAGATAGCAATACCTATGTCGCGCTTTTTCTCGCTTATCGCGCGCGAGAGCAACTTGTGCTAGGCCTACAGGATATCTGCAACCTAAGGGGAGCGCATACGGTGCCGGCTAAGCAAGGTAAGTATATTATAGACACTGAATATATAGAGGTATATTATATACACGTTGGCCCCTGGCCTGGTATTGCTGATGTTGATAGGCGAATGTGACCATACTTTCCATTAGGTGGCCTTAGGAACCAAGCGAGCATGCCTGCTTGACGGCCGTATTACATAAATAATATACCTACCGCCAAAGTGTTCTATTATCTCTCGTATTATCGTTTATTTAGCTTAATTGAACGTTTTGTTTTTGCCTTCAATAATATTTATTATATTTACTTATACTTGTTGTAATTAAGACTTATTCAGTTCGACGTTTAATCGACATCACCTAAGTAAACAATTCTACTGAAATAAATATTTTTGTTTACACGATTTTGTTATAACATTGCTATATGTATATCTTGGATTCATTTTGGTTAGATAATCTTTTTATCATGTCAACATTACGTGCTATAGGTATTTTTTTATATTAAAGTTAGGTATCTTGACAAAATTATTTAATTTTTCATCTCGATGTTATTTATTGTAAACTAGCGACCGGCCCCAGCTTCGCTTCGCAAATTTGCATGAAAATCCGTTCAGTAATTTTTGAGTTTATCGCGGACAGACAGACAGAATTATGCGGCGAGGAACTTTGTTCTATAATATGTAGTGATAGGGATGTCACCGACATAGCTCTAAGGATTGCCAGACTGAAGTGGCAGTGGGCAGGGCACATAGCTCGAAGAACAGATGGCCGATGGGGCAGTAAAGTTCTCGAGTGGCGACCACGTACCGGTAGACGCGGCGTGGGTAGGCCTCCTACAAGGTGGACCGACGACCTGGTAAGGATCGCAGGTACCAGCTGGATGCGGAAAGCACAGGACCGGTCTTTGTGGAGATCTCTGGGGGAGGCCTATGCCCAGCAGTGGGCGTCTTCTGGCTGATATGATGATGAGGGATGTAGTAGTGTTTTATAATATGTAGTGTAGTGATATTTTGTAATTATGTAGTGTATTTGTATAAGTTTTCGGGTATTTGTTTGGCCAGGTACGGTGGAGAGTGGATGGCAGTGGCGTAACTGTCATACAAGCCCAAAAGCCGGGCTTGCAATTATCGATAAAAAATCAAAGATAATGCGAGCGCGAACTATTTAAATTTCGCGCTCCTAATGCTTTTCAAACTGCCGCGCCGCAAAGCAGCGCCATCGTGCGCCTAGGTTCCGAAACACGATCCGAACGCACACGCAAGTTGAGGAAATTGAGACTCGGTCAGTCATCTCGCTCGCACGTGCTGGCTTGTAAGCGGGCTTTGATTCCGGCCGGTATGTCTCTTTCTTACATATGAAAACTGTCCTATAATGAGATATAACTATACGTTCGTTTATATAGTCAATTGTACGAGACTTTAAGCCCTGCATGCGTATGAAGTTGTACACGGATCTTTGAAAATGGCAACTTCGCGCATGCGCAGTAGGTACGTTTGTTGAATGCTGTAATACGTACAAACTTCACTATTGTTTTGTTTGAGCCGTTTGGGCGGATAAGCGGGATAAGTAATTAGTTTTTTGTTGTGTTTGTGTTGTGTTTTGTAGTAAAAGTGATTCAATTAGATTGATCAACAATAGACGAAGTAAAGTCCCTTGTGATGGTTTAAAATGTGCACAAGTTTTGATTTGCATGGAAAAGGTAAAGTTTTTAATCATTTCTCAGAAAAAATCAAATTATTTCCTTATATGTATTCCTATTATACCTATTTCTCAGATTAGTAAATCGCTTATAAGACTATTTCATAGATCGGTGTACCAAACTCATTGAATTATTGGTTGTCTCTCTCACAAGTTATATTGCTGGTATAAAACAGAAGAGTGATAAGTGAGGATTGATCAGTAATGTGGCACAGGGGATGGATTTATTTTTAATAACCGTAAAAACTACACAAACTTCATCTCTCGGCTTGCCTTACTCTGAACCCCTAGGCACGCCACTGGTGGATGGCACATGCGGCTAGCAGAGGATGAACGCATTGGCGGTCTAAGTGGTGGACTGATATTTGCTGATGACGATATTGATGTTTGAATATTTTTTCTATCACCCTACTCTTGCCTACTCTGAGCGTGCAACTGGACGATGTACTGATATGATTGATCTTCAGAGCCTAGATGGAAGTAATTCGTTCATGAACGTCATAAGTGGCGTTTTCCGGGATGGAAGGCAAAAAGCCAGGTTAGATATATATTCCGTCTCCGGCTTCGAATGAGACAAACATACCTATGTGGGTACCTACCGGTAAAGTAAAGACTTTGTTATATAGTGTATATCTAGTCAAAACATACAGGTAGACACCGTAGATTTGAACCATTCATATCCATGCGCAGACAGATCTTTGCATATACGAATCTCACGATTGCAAAGCGGCTTATTCCACAGGAAACAGCGCACACCTCGCCCGCCTTAAACCGGAATACTCGATTAATATGTTAATGCATTAAGGATCCAAGGTGCAGCGCGTGCATGTGCACTAACACCCAATATCTCGAGGCGGTGTTGCTCTCAATTATACCGTCCCATCGTGAAATAACAGAAATTGTATTGTTTATAGAACAATAAATAGGCAAAAGAACGGTTAAAAGATTCTAATTACAATAATAATGTATTCCTAGATAAATGGAAGAAAATATAACATAAATAAATAAATATTCGTGGACAAATTCATACAGCGCCATCTAGCCCCAAACTAAGCAAAGCTTGTGCTATGGGTGCTAGATAACCGATATACTACTAAAATATTTTTTTTAAATACATACTTATTATACATAGAACACCCAGACCCGTAACAGAAATTAAAATTCAACATTTCAATTTCTGTCTGGCCGGGAATCGAACCCGGGACCTTTTGCGTGGCAGACGACATGTTGACCACTGAACCACTCAGGTCGTCTATATTAAATGAAGAATGAGTTAAGCGGACCCTGGCAGAAGCAGGCGCTAGGACGATGATGATGATGAAATGTGAGAAAATATTGAAACTGACATACCTACCTACTATTACTAAGTATGTAATCAGTCAAAAGACATTAACTGACCCCAAAAACGCATTATGCGCAAGCGCAGATACGCATACGCCGAGATACTAGATAAGTAGGACCCAGTAGGAGCAAGAAAGAGGCAACACAGAGAGTCAAGGCCCACCACTTATCCAACTAATCTTCAATTTAATCATATAATTATATGGGTGTAACAGAAAAATTTGCCTGATGCTTTTGTCGATGGTCAATCAGCCCGAGCACAAGCTAGTAAAGCCTAGAAAGGAGAGAGTGGCAATAGAATATCATCCAATATGTGAACCACTTGCAACTTTGTCCGTTTCTATCTGTGATATTAAATCTTAATCACATGTTGCGGTCGGCGCTTGTCCTCACGAGGTAAGGCGCTTGGAACTAGATCATGCCTTTCACCTAAGTTGCATAATTGCAAGCAAGCAGGCGAACGTGGAGCCGTTTGCACCGCTTACTGACAAGCCTTCGATAGCTCAGTTGGTAGAGCGGTGGACTGTAGCTGGTATTCAATTGTCATCCATAGGTCGCTGGTTCAAATCCGGCTCGAAGGAGATTTTTTGTACTTTTTAAGGTCTTAAGTTGTAATTATGGTACGTATTTTCGGCTAATTATATTTAGGCTTCGTTAAGCTTTTATATTACTATACGTTGTAAGCAGTAATCGGCTAAAAGTATAGATATTTTTCTTCGTACATACTCGTTATACTCATGCGCTCGTTCAAACTTTGTACACTCGATCAATTCCATCTTATCTAATCCAACCTCTTTACAACGATCTGGAGTTATCGGCGACACACCGGCACATCTCGGCGGTGTCATTTCAGGTGTCAAAAATTACAGAAACCAAAAAGTTTGTTGCAAAAAGAATCCTTCGAGCCGGATTTGAACCAGCGACCTATGGATGACAATTATCGTTGACCAACTACAGTCCACCGCTCTACCAACTGAGCTATCGAAGGTATACGTGTATAAGCAAATTTTAAAGTAGTTAGCGAGTTAATGTTATTATAATTATATGCTGTTGCAATTCTTAATGTGGTCATTAAGAGTGTTGAGAGTAGCTTAATATGCAGAATATAAATGATTGGTTTGTGGAAAACAAAGATTTGGTATGTGATAAGGCCAGTTAACGTGATAAGTGTCACTTAGTTCAGTTACGTTATCAAATATAGAGGTAGATAGGTATTGTGTTCGAATTAAACTGTTATGGCAACAATAGGTGGCATTTCATCACTTTGGAACGGGTATTATAATAATGTTATCACAAGGCCGAATCACGCAAACAATTTAAGCGAATCCATCCAACGCCTAGCGTTTCGTACTGTCGGCGATACCCAGCGGCGACGTATTATCACAGTCGGTTTGGTCCCTATAGCCCAGCCCAGTACCTAAAATAAGACAAATACTAAGGGATATTGCCCTTGCAAATCCAGACCTTAAGTACATTATTACAAAATAAAATGTCAAAATACCTATCCGACCTCTTTGAAAAAAGCATTAAAGGTCAATAGTAAATAATATGCAGACACTAAACACTGGGCTTGGAAATTATGAAGACTATCAACATAAGAAATGTCCAATACCTTCAATACAAAATGGGAACAAAAGCTAAGAAGACATAGAAATGCGAATGGGAGAAGAACAGTCTCTTGAACCTACAAAATAATGGAGCATAAATGCAGGGGACGCAAGGCCGTAGTCCACCTGGCCGAAAAAGGACATCCTGTCTGAGAAAAGTAGGGAGTTTTCTGGTGTTACATTATATATTCTGGGCTGTGGCCTTTAAAGTGAAGATATATATTAGAAGATGCCACCAGAACAAGAGGTTAAAGTTAATAATAATATTAAAGAACAAAATTTAACAGATATAACGCTACTGTAAACTGCATTTACAAAATGCATTAAATTACGTTTATCTTTCTACCTACAAGTATCCAGTGAAGTACTATAGAACTTTCCTTTGCACGCATTCAAACGTCGCCCGGAAGTGGTCTGACGTGTCGTCTAGTGCTTAGACGTGCCTTTTACTGAACTACCCACAACACGGCTGCAACATCAACCCTTTTGCGCACCATTGACTCGTTTGCTACTAATATCGTTTCTAACTGAAGAAATAAGCCAGCAATAGTGTTGAAACAAAAGTGAGTGGCCAGTATTTTGTTTAAGTATTTCGAATTCGGAGCGCGGTCGCAATGTTCCTAATTTGAATAGAAACTGTCGCCCGGCCGGCGATAGTGCCGTCGCTTCCGACGCGGTCCCGTATCGGCGCCCCGCCGCGAACGGCCCTTAACGACTTCACAAAGAATTTAAATGGTGAGTTACATCGTTTACTCACGTAGATGGTCGTGTTACTTACTTACGGAGAGTTGCGGGCTCGTTAAAGCGATCCAAGTTTAAGTACTCGACCGTATTTTACAATGATTTGCGCTGTGGGTCCAACTTGTAGGTACAGTCGTCGGTATTTGACACTTTGGAGTTTTGTAGATTAAACAAGAGTAACGATTTGATATGGAGGCGTGGATCTTGCAGTGGTGTAGACACGGGTTGCAGACAACAGAGGATGATGGCACCCAGAAATCAAATGAGGCACAAGGTCGATGAATCTTTAGTTTATTCATAAACTAAGTTAGCATACTTTAAGATTATGTTTTAAGATGACTAAGCGTATGATGTTTATCTATCAGAATGCTTAATTACGAAAGGAAAAACACTATCGAAGATTAAAATTAGGTCTTACTACAATTTATGTAGGTAAGTAGGTAAACCTTAACATCATTACTAAAATTATCCGTTTCATAATTCTGAATAATCTCCGGGTATGATTAGCCACTTACGTATACCAAAAAGTAACCGTAAGCGGCCGCCGCCGCCGCACCTCATAATGAAATGCATAAAACAACAAAAAGCGCCCATCACGGGCACCTGTCGCCTAATGATTGGTTCATCCGTCAGAGCTTGCATAAATATAACCACGAAAAATGCCAAATACGTGAACGGAAACATGAATTTGCAGAAATATCAAACCATCTATCGCTGCCTACCTTCAACTCTGTTTCTTATCTATTGACTAAATGTAACTGACTTGACTGTGTAATACGTGTAGTTATTTTTCAGTATGCCTAGATGACTTCCAGTAATGTTTACTTAACAGATGTTGAGTAACTATTTTAAATTAAAAAAACATCCAATATGTTTCGTGCTACGTACAGTGTAGTGAAGGGTTTCACGTGTTTCTTACAAAAAAATCTACTTTGAAGTTAAAAAACGTTCTTTAGATAAACTAAATGGTTTCAAAAGACCTGGATAGGTGGATAGGTGTTGGATAACAATACCCCACACAATGCACTGTGCGAAAAAACAAATTGAAACCGCTTTACGTGTAGGGGAGATACCCAAATAACTTAACCAACTTTGATTAATATGTAAAACCAACCATACAAAATTTCAGTTTTCCAGTACCAACACTTTTTGAGATAGACCACTAACTATAAGGACATGGCGAAACTATAAGTGTTTCTTGGTTTACGGAACCCTAAAAACCCTAATCGGAATCAGTCCAGTTTGACATATTAAAAGAAACGGTTTAATCGAGTTGGTTATCTCTTTTTAACTAAAATCGGTTTAATAGTTTGATTGAGGAATATTTGTCTTTGTCTGTATATAGGTAGATGTTTTCCGACATCTTAAAACCGTTTATGTATTTATGCACGTAATAACCAGGAGTTAAAAAGGGCAGCAGCGTTTTCGAAGTAAGTACAGTGCCACCAACTTATCTTTTTTGTTCTATTTCTAGTTCGGATTTTGTCTAAGAACTGATAAGATTGTGCCACCACTACGGCTATTGATTGAGCACGATTAATGTTTATATATAGTAGTAAGTATATAAGTACGCAACATTTCCAGGTTACTCTACACGGGGTAAATGCAGCATTACCTATTCCATTCTACAAGCCCTCATCAAACGTCACAAATTGACAGCAATCATATGAAAGGGCACCTTATAAAGATCAAAGGGGGCCGCGGAATAATTCAGAATGCCCCGAGCGGGCCCAGCATTTAGCATAAGGTCAAACTGGCATTTCGTACAACATTTATGTCGACGCCAATTCATAATGTCACAAGGAAACGGGCGTCACGCGACATAGGGTCTAGTGTTGTCCTTGCTATATCGATAAATTCGATACCGATACCGACCGGCCCTTACCATCGGATGAGATGGTAAGGGCCAAGGGTAATATCTGATTAGTTGATAGTAAAAAAAATTCTACCTACCTAAATGTAAAATAAAAATCGAACTTTAAAGACGTTAAATTTTGACAATTATTCCTCGTCTGGCCTGTCAAGCCCAATTACAAACAAAAAAAACTCCTTCGAGCCGGATTTGAACCAGCGACCTATGGATGACAATTTGTTAACCAACTACAGTCCACCGCTCTACCAACTGAGCTATCGAAGGCACAAGTTGTATGGCGAATAATATTAATGCAACGATATACAAACCACATTTACGTAATTAAGTCGTTAAGAAAGTGATACAATTAAGAGCATGCTTACACAACACTCTTGCCAAATAGGTAGATTCGTAAAGATATTTGTTGTCTGGTTGATGAATATTTAAGCTTAAAGAGCTATGACATATCAATGTTTTATCCCAAAAAGTTTCAACATGTCAATTTAGAGCGAAATCCTAGAAATATTATTGAACATTCATTTAAAGTATAAGGTTGTACTCATTTCAAAGTATTACGGCGAATGCTACCCCTAACATGTACTCAATTCACTTCAAATAGTTACTGATCAATGTAAATAAACGTTCATAATGTGTTTGTTTGTTTGAAAATAACCTTCAACACACTGCGCAAGAGCAGCGTGTAACGCGGGACTAAATGATTTGTATTACAACAACTGCTACTGCGAACTTAGTTATGTGTTATGAATCCTTTGTTTATTGTTAATGTTTTGTTTTTATTTATTTAAATCTTCATGCACATTACAGTACATTGTTTTTAGGCAAGCGGATCACCTTATGGAGAGATTACATCGCTGCCTATGGACATTAGCAACACCACGGGTATAACAATGCGTTGCTTACCACAGAGATGGGTTTTTGCTCCTATTGTTACATATACATAGAATCTCACCTTAATGCGCGTTTAATCAAAATATTCTACTTACAAATAGATTAAAGTACGTTAGTAGGTACCCTATCGACATAGTAAGGTATGTTTGAAGTATCGATATATTTTAGAGCATCACCCATCCCTAGTAGCTCTTGACGTAAGCAAGGGTAGAAGATTGAACTACCTGTCGTATAGCCTCCACTGAAATATTAGTTCAACAAACTGAGGAAAGAATGCCTGATTTAATTACTGCGGTAATCTTGAACTACCTTTGAGCATGAAATAGCGGTCTACTTTACTTAAAATGAGTGTTATTTCAAATTAAATGCGCAGGGCGATGCGTAATCTTTGCATTTTATTTTTAGAATTTAATTGGGTACTGACATGTTACAAAGGAGTTGCTAAAGCAGGCATTTAATATATCTATTACATTACTATGGAGATTTGAGATAGATTATTAAGAACAATGTTCGATTGTCCGACATGATGTAACATCTATGTTATATCAGAAAAGTGACATATATGATTTTTAACGTAGATACACACCTATTTTTAATCGACTCGCAAAAAAGGAAAAGGTTATCGACGTTTGGCTTGCTAAGACTGACAGTTGTACTGACGCAATAGACAATCAAAAGACAATCAACTAAACAAAGCTCCTTCGAGCCGGAACCAGCGACCTATGGATGACAATTGAATTCCAGCTACAGTCCACCGCTCTACCAACTGAGCTATCGAAGGTACACGTTGAATGGAGAAAAATGTGAATACACGGTCTACAAACTATTAAAAATGCGATCGCTATAATTAAGAACGTCGTTACATAAGACTCCATTCAAACAACTAGGATATTCATATATTTGTGATCTAGTTTAGCCGATTAATATTTAATGGCCCGAGCAATCTAGTTTTGCTCAAGGTCAAAGTTTTAATTTTAATAACTAAATACTTATTTTCCTAAGGCTAGGAAAACAGGCCCAGGCATAGTATTTTGTTAAATGCATAGGTTACTAACGTAGTTCGACATATTTACATTACGAACGCCGGACCTCCCTAGTTATTATTTCTTCGAAGTGAGTACCGGAAGTAGAGCTACCACTCGTAGCACGACGTAGCAATTTAGGGAATCATCCTTAAACTGCTTCGTCTTGCTACGGCTACGAATGACTGATATCAAAAAGCGGTCACACTTTTTTCAATTTGGATTTTCAGCATGAAATATTCAATATTTTTAAATGACATTGACAGCACCAAAAGAGTACAGTTCAAAAATAGGAAAAATCAGCAATTTGCGACAAAATATTCAATTTTTCATGCCGAAAATCTGAAAAGTTGAAAAGAATATATACATTCGCACGAATTCGCGCGAACCTTTGGAAGTGTGTTGTGTTTGTTTTATTTTTGACTATTATAATCAGTTAAAGCCAGGCCATGAATTTGGATAAAACCAAAGTCTGTACACAACTGTGGGCACACATTGACCTGGAGGCTGTTGTAATAATTCTTGAACTTTTCTGAGCCTGGGGAGGCCAAAGTCCAACAGGGTGCAGACAGGTTTCAGAAAACTTCGTCTTGTCGTCGTAACAAACATGATAGGTATACACAGAGCTCGTGGGTCTTAAGAAACTGCAGGCTTGATCACATACACCAAATTGTTCCCTATATTAATAAAGGATTTGAATGCGTCGCTAAAATGCACCTATGACAGCTTGCTATCTAAATAGCCTATTACTTTAAAAAATATCAGGTGCCTAATCTGTAAACTGTCTGTATCATGGTCCAGGCTGTCCCCGACCCTCACGCGTAAGAGCGCAACCGGGACACAAAAATAATAGAATAGATGATCTAAACACGATGTAAGACAATGTAACTGAAGGATGATGAATATTGCCCACTGTAACGGTCTACAAATCCCAGTGCGTCGTATCAATCAAGAATACTGGCGCTAATTCTGGGGAGGCGAGTAATTAAGTCAATCTGCCATTAAAGCCCCCTCTTAGCGACTCGTCCCGTCTTCGCATAAAACGCGCGAAAACCTAATGCCATTTCACGCCGGAGTAAACCTTTCTCTCGGAGTTAACGTCTATTTAAACTCGGCTTAAGTTAATCGATCGCGAAGGCCCTTAATTATGGCTTTATCTTAGAAGCAATGAGGATCGAAGGCGGATTTAAGTTAACTTGAATTAGCGTTCCGAGTTTAATGTGGAGCACTGTGCAGCGGGTGATGGTTATGGATGTCAGGAACAAGTTTCGCTTCGAACGCTTACTACCTGTTCTTTAAAGTTGATGTTTCTTCAAATTAAAATAGTAGGTACACTGACGTTGCGAATCACTTCGCATTATAAAGGAGCTTGGATACCTTTTCCCAATGTTAACTTACTTACTATGTTAACGCAACGACCTAAATGAGCCATATCCTCCGACACAAAGATGTTGCACTTTATCCTGTGCCACCTCCTGCCAACAGTCCCCGATCCGAACATATCCCAATGTTCATAAATATAAAATTCGTCAAGTCACTTAAACAAATGACAGTCTACAGATATGGCTCGTCTGGAGCTGGTTATGATTTATTGACTTTTTCATATAAGAGTTATCAACGCCAAGACTTTCAAGCAACTTCTTGGCCTTACCAGCGCTCGGTCTAGTAACCTACCTACTTTAAAATTAATCTTATCCAAAGCTTACAAAAGCAAAGCATTCCCATTCAAGCAAGAAACAATGCTATCCTTACCTTCCCATTCGCGAAAGTGCACACATCCCGAGTGCTTACACGCGTCGCATATCTGCGGCGACGATAACCCGGGCTCGTCTAGTCGGGTTAAGCCGCACCACCCCACATTAATATTCATAATCGACAACGCGACTACCCGCGGAACGCGCAAGATGTTAATTTAATTTGACAAATTCTTGCCGATAACCCACTGTGACGTCACGATTTTCGGCTCCAATTAGACATTCTGCGGATAACGTGTCTCTATCGGTAGCGGGGGGAGGGGGGATGCAGAAACGTAATTTTTTACTTCTATATTTGGGGAGTTGACGAATCACCGTTTAAAAAGTATACACAATTTTACAAGTATGCAGGGAATTATCTAAGCGCCTGGTCGAAATTACGGCTGGCCTCTTCTTGGGGCAGCGCTTAAGCCTCAATATTCAGCGGGGCAACGCGGCCAGTCTCCTGGTCACCTTTCCAAATTAATTTTCTTTTTTTGTTAGGGTTAGGCTTTTTTATATTACCATATTTGTATTATTATGTCTGTTAAACATTATATATTTTTAATTTCACAAGTTGAAATGTTATTTTTTTTTATTTCAGTAGATAGAAGTATAGGAGGTTTTCTTGCGATTTATTTGCCGCATAACGTAACGCGAAATAATCAAATCACGAACCCATTTGCAGGTAGAATAGAATCACCGGGCCGCAGTAGAGAAAGGCGCGCACGCCCCGCCGGGGCCACAAACCCTAATTATGTCTGAAACAATGCTCGCGCCTTATTTTTATCCATTTTGTGCTCAATCATAATTACCCACAATCCCCTAGGAGGCGGCGTTATGGAAAATCAACGCCTCGCCACCGCGATTGTCGGGAAATATTTACCTTGGAGGTTTCCTTGCGAATTTGGAATTAACCGCAATTCGGATGTCAATTTGTTTGTTTGGGACCGCGGACGCTTGTTTCGGTGATACAGTCGTGTGTAAACAATGTTATAAATACCGCTTCAAAAAATATTATAAATCGTTATATAGCATGTTTTAAAATTATCGATTGTTTTGTTTTACTAAGTACAATTTATTTATAACTTAAACATTACACACAAGGACGTAGAGTTATTTAAAACGATCTATCTTATTGAACAATAAAAACCTTTCTCTAAATTTTTAAATAGGAAAAAATTTGTCCCAGGTGCCCCGAATGCGGAAAAGTACCCGGAAAGTTGGCTACCTAATTTTGCTACCATATAACTTAAACCGCGGTTTTCCAGAAGATATAAAAAAACTGTACCTGGAGGTAATTTTATTGCAAGAAATTATTTTATTCTTGAATTCAACAATAAAAAGCATAAAGTTAACAACAAAACCAAGGAAATCTCACTTCGGGAAGCCGCGCGGCGGCATCGCTCAAACGTCGCAACGCGCCGACAATGCAAACAACGGGCCAATACAATAAAGCCTTTGAAATCAAACAACAGCTCAATAAAGCGAGCAATTACCTGCGTCTCCCATATTTATCTTTTTCCCCGATGTAAATGCTTTGTGGGGTGAACAATGCCCCGGGCGCCGGGGAGGCGAAGCTTTATAATTTTTTAATTAATGCCGCTGAAAATATCAAAGTCATCAGGCGGACTTTGCTAGTGGGGAATGCTATTAAATTTTGATAGACTTTTTTCATAAAGCATACCGCTCTGTAGGGGTGCACCTCGGGTGACCGCCGGTAAAGGGTGTCCTACCTTATAAATAGGCTGTTCAGAAGCTGGTATCACTTGCGAAATGACTTTAAGAGAATTTGAATTAGGTAAAACAAAAAATTGCAATTACGGTGCTTATGTCGTTTGATGTCAAACGGTCTTTTTTAAAATTATGGATCTGTGGTCTGAAATGATAGTACATACATACACCAAGGGAGAAAGCAATGTCTTGCGTCACGGGTGGCTTATTGGATACTGACATAGCCTCCTTCATCTTACGACATATGATATGATATGATATATACATATGATACTGAGCGTAACGAAGGAGTTATGTAGAGTCCTTTGCAAAACCCGCACTTCTCAATTTAGTCACAGTAATTGCATTCGTGCACATATAATAATAATGCGTGTATAATTGGACATTGTCGAAACAGGAGGTGTGAAAATATATTTCAATTATTTTAAATACCTATGTATATCCTAGTAACTCTGATTCTATAGGTAATCCATTTTCTTTCACGTCAAAATCCTTACATCATTGTCCACTCCATCACATCAAATGATGCAAACGAATCCATGAAAGTAACTAACTGATTAAAATCGAATTAAAATATCCATAAATATGATTTGTAAGTAGGTTGGTTGCTTCTCAATATTTCACAAATGGATTATTTGCCAATCTGTTTTTGATGGTACACCCGTTGAGAGAATAATTTCAATTCATTAAATACTTCTCATTGCTTCAATAAACCATTCAATATTCTCTTTGTAAATGCGGAACTTGAATGTGGCGGGTGAATCTCTTTTACGCGTCCAATGCGCAAAACGCGCAGGCAATGCGTCATGAATGCGTTGATCCTCATCTGCCCATGTCGTGCGCAGTCGTCTGACTCTTGTTTGCCTGGAATTATAGGTAATTTTTATGTGATACGGCTGGCAATCGAGCCATCTGTTGAAATGTGGTCACCGCCGCCTTTGGACATCAGCAACACCAGGGGCGCTACCAGTGCATTGCCCGTTGCTAAGGAGACCTCTAATATACCTCTTGAACGATCCCATATCATAGTCCAAAAGAAACACTGTGGCTAGGAGCTCATTCCACATCCGAATCGTACGAGCGAGAAACGATTTTTCGAATCTTCGCGTGGACAACACTAGAGGGTATACGTACATTCATCTATGACAATTTTTTTAGGTACCTTACTAAATATGAATCATCGGATCAAACACGGCTAGAAGGAGTATTGGCATCTGCGACTTGCGCAAGATATGATAGCTGCTCAAGGTCGTTCAAATGAATCTCGGTCGCCAATCGTCGAAGTAGTAATGGTCCGCCAGATAAAAGAAGGCGTAGACCTCTGTCGAGAAGGCTTAGTACTATAATGTCCTTTCGAGGAGATATTTTCTCAGCAGCGAGATAAACGTTTTCCGGCTGGCTATAACCATGTTAAAAATAATATAATCTGTAACAAACATTCACTTCCTTGCAAGTTTTAAATACATTTTTAAACAAGCACATATCCTGTCGCCGGCAAAAACTTGTATTAAACCGGAGGAAAAATTATTTTCATTTCAGTGGACATAACTTCCACATTGAACATAATTTTTTAAAACTCTAATGGACGACAATTGGCGCCATTACCTCACCGCAAGGATTGGCCTTTCATCGGATTTATTATAGGTAATTGATTTAATGGGGTACTCTTTTGTTGTACGGGGTGGGGGTCGCATTTGAGTTAAACCTCAACTACTAATGCAATTTTCATTATGAGATTGGAGGGAGAAAATTGGTTTAAAATTAATGAAGGATCTCACCAAAACCTGCAATATACCTCACGAAATAAGGTTATTTAAAGTTATTGCTCTTTCTTCTAGTACCTATATAATTAAATTTAAACATTTTATTTCACAGTTTTCCCTGACTAATGCTCTTGAGTGGCAAACATGCAATCCATGTCGTGGATCTTCCAGCTATCCGTACAAGCCGCGTTGGTTCTACCTTTATAATGCGCAAGGCTAAGGAATGGAACACGTTGCCTGCGAATGTGTTCCCTGATTATTATAATCCGGATGCCTTCAAGTCTAGAGTAAATAGGCTGTTCCCAGACAGGAATGCTCCGTCTTCGGCCGCATCATCATTTACCAACAGGTGAGATGGCGGTCAAATGCCTGTCTAGCCTAACATAAAAAAAGTTTTTCGTGTGGCGACCACGTACCGGAAATCGCAGAGTTGGACGCCTATGAACAGGGAAGGCCTATGTTCAGCAGTGGACTTCGGCTGAGATGATGAGGAATGTTTTTTACTTGAGACTCCTCCAGTTCAAGACCGCAACAGTGCACTATTTATGAGCACTTGATGATGATAAATTTACAATTGACTGCCGCGTTAACACGTGACATTATTAATTATTCCCAAATTACTCGTGTGCTTCCGTTTACTTTGCCGACGAGCGGAATCGGCGACGCAATCAAAACCACAATTTCCTGGCGGTCCATAAAACCCAGTGTTGCAAGTCAGAGGCTAATTATACTCGCAGTCAGGCCGATAATTGTTGCCACCGGCCGCGGCCGCGGGCACTGCCGTGCGGGAAAACTTTAAAAAATTACTACACGCCACCACAAACACTTTTAAACTCCCGTTTGAAGCAACGCAGTTAACGATTTAATTTATGGGCGGCAGTGGCTTACGGTGACAATTAGAAAGGCTTGCTTTGGTTACAACCTCGTAAAGGCATTGTTTCTTTAAATCATATCGTAATTAGCAATAACATAACTGCATACCACGTCATAACTTCGTTCTTTTTCAGAATCAAACTTAAAAAGCCTTACTCTATCTGCTTGCTCCGTTTTCTAAACTGCTGTTTATGATTTTTTGTTTTGTGTATTAAGACGACTTGGGCCATGAAAAATTATATACGTCTACGATACTTTGAATGAATTAAACGTACGAGTACACTTGATAATACCTACAAATTACAAATTCCGCAAACCAACCACCAACCAACTTCGGTTTAACCCAGTCAATAACTCGTCCCAGTAACAAGAGTAAAACAATGGCTCAATTTCTCCCAATCTTATTTATATAGCCGGCGTCTTATCCCCTTTATCTGCACCCTTTAATTGTTGGCGGGAGTGCTATCTCGAATCGGGCCCGTAAAATGTTACAGCCCTTTTGTGAACGGTTCATAATGCCCCTGTCGCCTCGCCGCCAGCAAAGCGGTTTCTTTGTTTTGTTGCGACGATGTTTTGAGCAGGCGTTCCGTGAGAGGTCTACTTACGGTGTGACGAGTGTAGTTACTCTACAGCTTTTACTAATTGGCCTAGAATACAAAGGCAACATGTTAAGTTATCTTAGTTGGACTTTAGGTTACTGCACGAGTTAACTGCGTTCTACCCTAAATTGCTTACACTGCATTATTTGACTTTCTTTTCGGTTATAGAATAGCAATGAGCAGTTTTCCAATAGGTATCTAAAGCATTCCTAACCACTCACTAGATGGCGCCCCGAAAATTTTGGTAATTGATAATCGCTTGAAATAGGTTCTTAGCAAACAGAATATAAACACTGGGTACCT
Source organism: Blastobasis lacticolella (assembly GCA_905147135.1). Lineage (NCBI taxonomy): Eukaryota > Metazoa > Arthropoda > Insecta > Lepidoptera > Blastobasidae > Blastobasis > Blastobasis lacticolella. The sequence continues at coordinate 13,938,068 of LR990050.1, forward strand.
ACGTTGTATTGGACAATATTGTATTTGTCAATAGTTTTCAACCATTTCAGAGGTTGTAATAATAATAGAATATAGTGCCAACTTCTAAAAATATTTCTTTTTACATTTCATTTCGTTTATATTAATAAACATTTAAATTTTAAGTTTAGTATTAGTTGGCTGCATGAAATCACTGCCACCATCATACAGATTAAAAAAAGATAACCAAAATTGTAGGAGCGCCATCTATTGATACTTTTTGAAAAAAACTATCAATACCTACTGAAAAACTCCTCATTCCTCAGTGTTTTGATTAAGTTACTTCCTTGTTTGTGATCCTTTCCACAACCTTTAAAGTACAAAACCCTTTATGTAGAGTTATCTACACGAGGCAAACAGACATAAATTGGGATTTGCACAACGGAAATACGTTCGTTCCTATTTTTATTCAAAACACGGTTACTTTTTCTGCTCCAGTTGATACTTTTTTCCGCCACAACGTACGATATGATACTCACGCGCGCCGCCTATTTTGAATAATTTAGTTTTGTGTGAATTTGGGCGCATCTCCTCTTATTTCCTGTATCAGTGCTCTTTTAGTGTTGCGGTTGCTTTGCTATATGTACGTGGTACGTACGTGACTGCCCTATTCGTTCAATCTTAATATAAAATTGACTTCTGAAAACTTTTGACGTAGGTCCAAAATAAACCTAAATCGCATACGGCATACACATTTGAAAGCTATTGTAGATCTGTTACTTAGAAATTGAAGAAGTTAAGCATGAGAAAAGGTACCTATGGTTTAAATAAGGTACCCACCTTGGTTAATGGTTAATGTTCCAGTGGTGCATTCGCACAGCGGCCCGGGGTCCGCCTTCACCATGATCCAGGACTTGACAGATGACAGACCTCTGTAACCCTGTTAACACGGGAACCTGACCAATTGTATCTTGGTTACATATTCAGTCGCGTTTCATCACGATTTTTTCCTTCGCCGTAAGAGCATCAGTGTTCAACTAATGTACATAACTCAGAAAAGAGTCATTGGTATATGGCGGCGCTGGGGTTTGAACCCGATACCTCTCGCTTACGAGTCAGCCCCTTATTAAGCCACCGACGCTCTCATAACCAACAACCTAGTACCTACTCCCCTATGAGACTAATAAAAATCCCAACTAACTATTCACTTTCACGTAGAAAGTTTACAAAGTGTTCAATACAACGAGATAGATACGAGTACAACACAAAGAGACGAGTGCCCGTTGTGAATAACTGAAGGGTGTTGTTTGTCTGCAAATAGCGCGCTTCGGCATGAAAGGCCGTGGTCGCTGGATTCTTTTTTATTGCATACGGCTTTCAAAGGTCAAACGCAATATTCTACAAACCCATATATACCTTATGCAGATTTGTATAGGTAAAGTACGTTTCAATACAACGAGGTAAAAGTAGAGGACGAGTGTCCACAAAAATCTAAAAAAATTGATTTATTAAAATATGTAGGTAAATAAGAGATGGATGGACGACATTGTGAAGGACGTGGGAAGCCGATGGATGCAGCAGGCATACAGTCGATCGGTGTAGAAGACGTAGGGAAAGTTGTTATGATGATGATGATGAATACTTGTCGTTGTCGGGCTTTTGTCTGTTTCTATTGAAACTATTCTATTTTAGTCCTATTGAACTTTACATATAGTCAGCTGCAAAGTGAACGGACTTCCCTAACATACCTAAAATATATAGTAGGGCCGTGCATTCTGCAGAGGTGTATACCTACACAAATAGCAAAAACAAGCGCCCCTTTGTTGGGGCAATTTTTCTAGCTCATTATATTCGCCGGTAGCTACAGCGTGCAGGTAACCGGGCAATTACATCCCGCATTAGTCTCGCACCACAAAAACATCCACATTTCAACAAAAACAAACGTGAGGATTGCCTCTGAGCGGTGATAATTTGTCAGCAACGCGCCACAGAGCGCGCGGGCGCAGACGGGGCGGGGATGCGACTTTGTTGCCGTAATTTCTGAATAGGTATTGTGAAATTACTAGAGTATATGTGTAAAAAGAAGGACATAGTTTGTATTTCCCATTTCTATTTTTATTTTTACTCAACGTAAAAAGTAGATAGTTCTCTAGACAATACGCATCGCAGACATCCACCTCTACCTAATCAGGTTTGTTATTGTATAACAAACCTGATTAAAAGCATCAAAAATTAAAAATGCTATATTTTTTTCAGTCTCTGCGTTGAAAATGCGTTGGAAACACTACCCTCCATTCCTTCGTGTACAGAGGAACCACTTCTTACGATATTAGTCGCCTTTACCCGTCAATCCGAAGGGTTGGTGCCATAATATTCTACTTTACCAGACACCAAATGGCAAATAATTGGAACAAGTCAAAGATATGATTTACAGGCTGTCAATATTGGTGACGAAACAATTTTTTATAAAAATATCAAACCATTAAAATTTGCCAACCGGCAAAATAACAACAATCCTCTAAGAAGTGGCTGATAGAAGTTATGCTATTGCACAGATATTGTTGAAAGCTGTGAGACATCCGAATAGAACAAAATAATAAAATACCTATCTGTGAGTACATCTGAAGAGTTTCCGTCTACGAGAGCGCGTGGGAACGCGCCGCGCCGCTAACGTCTTCTTCCAGGGGGATGAAATATCTAAACGCGAGTCTCTTAATGGCGCTCATTTATTTCTCGCCCGAATCTCGCACTGAGCACCAGTAATTATTGCGTTTCCAGTAGGGTTATTAAGTTTTGCTTCGGTTAAAATGAGAAATGGCCACATTTATTCGATGTTCAACTTGATATCTTTCGCGCGCAAAGGGTTGGAAATTTAATTTTAGGCTGCGGCATTATGATGTAATTAATTTAAAATTGCGGTTGAATGTGACGCTGGGTTTGCCGTACTATCGTCGAGGTTTGTTTCCATTTCATTCGGATGTGACACAATAATTAGGCACTTATCTTCCTACTATATAATTTTACATAGGTACCTACCTACTTGCATAAATAAACTCAATCTACACTTCACCAGCCAATGAGACAAATGAACCCAATCAATTATAAGGTAAAACAAAGTATTTGGATTGTTGGAGATTTTATCAGACAAATGGCGCATCTAATTGTGCTCCCTAATCCTTGTCGATAGCGATCTATCAGTCAGCGTTTCGGTTTCTTTTCCCATTCATCCCCCGTAACGGGAATGTTATCTGATTCAGTCGCGGATTAAGTGGATGCTACAACTTAAGAGTTTGGCAATATCCGAAAATTTGAAATAGATACTAGGAGGTCAATACCGCTCTTTATTAGGTATTGGAAGAGTAGCTACCTCCCTTTGATGAATTTACTACTTACTTAAATTCTATTTATTGGTCTGTGATTATTATCTAAGTACTTATCTTATATGCTAATATTTTTAATGAGAAAAAATAGCTGTCTGTTATTCAGTTTGCTAAGCTTTCACAGCGAATCTCTAGAGTCGACTTTTGTAGATCATAGATGTAAACAGATGGGTTGAACTATTACGAAGTTTTATAGGAAAGAAAAATAGAGAAAACACGTGCGAAACCGTTGCGGGTCGCTAGTTTAATACATTTTATTTCGTATTATAGATATTCACGTTATCTTTTCTATAAAATCTATGCTCGTCAAGTCAAGAGCGTCGGTGGCCGAGCGGTTAGTGTATACGACTCGTAAGCCAGAGGTCCCGGGTTCGAATCTCGCTCCAGTCATGTACCAATGACTGTTTTCTGAGTTATGTACATTAGTTGAATACTAACCGATGCTCTTACGGTGAGGAAAAACATCGCGATGAAACCTGCACACATGGATGTGTAACCATGATCCAATCTGGTCAGGTTCCCCTAGTAGCAGGGTCATGGAGGTCAGATGGCAGTCGCTCCGCTGTAATTACCTGACCTGCCAAATCCTGGATCATGGTCAAGGCGGACCCCGGGCCCTCGTGCGCGAGAGCACAACCTGAACATTAACGCTAAGTTGATTATTATTATTTTATGCTTGTCAAGTCAAATAAATGGGACAAATAAAAAGCGACATTCCACTTTTTTACACGCAGTAAACTGCAGTGTCTCAGTCACAACATATGTGCATCCATATAGACTACCCACGAATTCCTTGCATCATAATTCATATCCAAGATTTATAGCTCGACTTTATACGACTTTAGTTAGATAATGTCAGTATCTCATTGTGAGCGATACAGCGAGGGGCACACTCGAGCCCGCGGCGCTTGTATACCGAACTTCGCAGAGATAACAGCCGGTTAAGCTAAGCAGTTAAGCTGCAAGGATGACGTGTTTGCAGAATTAAGACACTTATTTGTTGTTCCTGAAGTCGGGATTTGCTTAAGTCATCAGTGTTTTATAAGTACTTGGGTTTAATTAGATATTTTGGGGCGCTCTTGTGTTGTTGGGTGCGTGATTGTCGTGTCAGTTTACATACTTTTGACTATAGAAGACTGTGGTTTGAACAATGGAAGTATTGTCTTATTATTGTCGTATTGTCGCTGCATTTTCATAGTTAAATAAAAAAAGTCGAAACGTTTTTTCTTATCGCTTATATTTTACAGAGACCTAGACGGTCGGCATTCTATATCATACTAATTTTGTATAGATAAAGATGACGTTTAGACCAAGCAAACATAGAGCAAGGGCTTTCGCTCGTGCTCTTTTGGCATAAACGTTATCGTAATACTAAACACGTGTCTATTCCGGGTTATTTATCAACACGTAGCCCGTCTAATCCGCTGCACTATCCCAGCAGCCGTCCATCCCCCGTGCAAACAACAGCTTCAAACTCCCGGTGAAGCCTAAGCGGAGAAATGCCCGGCGGCGGGCCGCAGTCACGAATAGCAGACGCGCAATCTTACCATAAGGCTGTCCGCCATCTTGCCCTCGTTAATAAGCAAAACTCAAGCAACTGCTCGAACTTACCTGGACGCCTGGGGCTGTTTGTAGAACATATTGCGCCGCGCCATGAGCAAACACCCAGCACACCCCGTATACAAAGCCCCAATAACTTATGACCGGTTTGGACGTTTACCGTGCTTACTGTAGCATGATGTATAGTATAACTGGCTCAAATGTTATTGCTGTTCAGTTTGTCTACGTAATTTCTAAGCGTGGTAGTAAAACAGATAGTCCGAACTTACGCGTCAGAACTGAATTACGCAGGAGTACCGAGGCAGTGACCATTAAGTCCATGTATAAATACGGATAAAAGTTAAATTTTTAAACAGTATACCTTTTGCCAGTGGAGCAATACCTGCTCTGCAAAATGGTGGATCATGGTCAAAGCGGACCCCGGAACAATAATAAAAGCTCCAACGCACAAGAAACCTATCAAACTCTTATTCTTTTGTTCTAAAAAGAAACGTTTAGAATTTAAAAAACTTATTTCCTCTAGGAACCCTTAAAAATATACAAGATATTTTAGAGGGGAGGCTATTTTCATTCTGTGAAAAATGTTAGGAAGCCATTAAAAGAAAAGTTGTACAAAATTGGTAAAAATATGTCTTTTGTAGAATTTATACATCAAGAAGACTAACCAAATGAGAAAAGTATAATAATAGGTCTCTTTGACTTGGGCATAGTATAAACGGAGCCGTGTCCCATAGGAGTTGCTCATTTCATAGCAATTAGTTGCGACAAACGGCGAATTCGTCACGATTGAACGAGTACCCCTTTTGAATGTTTTTGGGTTTTAGGGCGCACGACTCTGGCACAACTTTGAAGCTTAATTTATTGTTTAGTAAAGCCCAATGTGTCAGAGAATTTGAGGTAGGTAAAGCCATGTAAAACCTACCTACTATTTGATAATCGAAATAATATCTCGAGCCCTGCAAGAATTGTCAACTAACGATACTTCACTGTATTTACGCGTATATATATCGCAGAGTGTATACTTGTATAATAATCATGCTCACAATGTTAAGATTGAAAAAAGTTAGTACCTACCTATCTCAAGTTTTAACTGAGACTGGGAGAATGATTTCCTATTCTAAGGACATCAACACACAATGTAAAAATATCGAAATAATCGGATATCACTGACTATTAGGCCTACGCTGAGGCCCAAAACGCCAGAAATTGGAACTGTAACTGGAAAAGTGTTCGGGACCCTATCCACTCGACACGGGCCATCGAAAGTTCGTTAGAGTAATGTCACTCTATCTTGTCCAACCCCTCCAGTAACAAATGCGACGGCACCAGCCAACCGAACGAGCCAGAATGAGAGAGAACTCCGAAGATAATACCCATATAATCACAGTTTTGTTTTCCAATCGCTGTTAACGATTATTGGCGTGTAATTCGGGAGCCATTTTGGAATTGCTTTAGTGCCCTGAGATAAGTCGTTAGCAAGTACAATAAAAAGTGAGGATACTGAGCATCCGGTGATTAGTACTCTCAAAGGTGATTTGGCTGCTGAGAAATTTTATTTCGCTGTTTCTCGCGCAAACTTTTTCGGTTTTAATTGTTGTTTACGAACATTTCACGAATGGCCGGAGTTGAAATTTTACAGCTTTGTCTTCGAGGAAATTGATCTCCGTGTTATTCTTTTTGTTTTACACAATGAAGTGGACGTTTTATAAATAGATAAGTAGGTATGTAGCTCTACATATATAACATAATAGATTCGGAGGAAAAAATCGTACTTTGTTTCTAATAATGAACTGTTTATAGGTAGTTCTCAATTAACTGATTTATACATTATTTTTGGTAGAAGAGATTGACTTGTAAGTTCAGTCTTTCATAAACACAATAAATATTCATTAACGTTTACAATCACGAATCACCACAAGAGACCGGCGGCAGGACCTGAATATTTTATGTAAACTACTCGTTATTAATTAATTCAACACTTGTGAACACCGCTGTTATTTGAGCACAAAGTAACACGAGTGGTTAACAGTTTTAAACTTGCAAATTGGCTGGTAATATAGGCTCTACAGTTCTTGGTTGTAAATTTCATTTCGTCTGTGAGACTAGAGTATTGCATCATCAACCCTCCAACTTTTCATACTGGGAAACAACCTTACAGCAAGCCGCAGCCTATGGACGCTTGCAATGAAGTACTATACCAAGAATAAAGATTATGGTAAAACACGCTATTTATGTGGGGGAGCCTCAAGACTTAAATTGAACTGTTATGGGTTGGTGACGATGACTGCTGAAACAATGGATTTAAAACTTCGAGATTCATTATATTACCAGTTGGGCTTACAAACAATGACATTGTTTCTTTTAAAATTGCCTGCTACTAATAAACAAACAAAAGAGCAAACGTTACATTTTTGCCACAAACTTAATTCTCGTACATTAACTTTTTTAAATCCACAGGAACATTTTTAAAGCAGCGGCTTCAAACGTACGTACATTAGCTTAATCCAATTTTAAAATGTTGAACAGACCATACGTATTATAAACCGAGTGGCAGTCGGGGGCTTAGCGTTTAAATTAGTTTATCCCTCGCACGGCGCCGGGAAGGGTTGTGAAATTTAAATTACAAATAAAAGCACTGAAAAATATATACGAGTGGCTAGCGCCTCAATAACGATGTCTTTTAATTAAAGCGGGAGGGTAATAAAGAGAGTTCATTCGTTAAGTTTGCGTCGCGGCGACAATGACGATTTTGAGGCCGCTTTTCTTTATGGAAATCTGGATTCGTAATTAGTTTTATCATCTTACCCAATCTGTGTAAATGTTACAACTCGATCCTTATCGATCGATGGCTTGCACCAAATTCATTATGCTGATACTTAAACAACAAACTGTAAACAAACAAACGTTAAACGTCATTCTAAAACGTGTTTAAGAATTTGGTACAAGCGGGGCTTAGAGTAGGTAACTGCTTCAATAGATCGACGTAGACGAGAGACAATAACGATAGAGGTAAACGTTTTCTCTACCTATGTCTACGATGTAAGTTGTAGCTGGAAGCTATACCTAATCTCTACTAAGACCGTCAAATAACGTTAGTAGGAGATATAAGACCAATATTTAGAATGTGTAATTTTTTTTATCGGCTGGATTTCTAGTGACTACCGACGATGTCCTGTCCGGAACCAATATATTAGACAAAAAGAAATCAGTATTCTACGCTTTTAATAAAAAAAAGAATTCAAGCAGGTATTTTCAGCAACCCAGACCAATGACACCGATTTTGCACGCTCCTGACCCGACACGGTCCACCAAGCAACCCGGCGTACCGTGCCATATTGGATACCGTCCGTCTGTCCGTCACTTCTATCTAGGTATATCGCCTTCGATCTCACACTGTCGCCTATCGCACACGCCCGTCTATTTGACTTGCTCGCAAATACGCATCGAAGATTTCACTTTGACATTCAAAATTGTATTTTTAATATCTCAGCAATGTTATAAGGAACATACTTGATAAGATAGAAAAACTACATAATGCTATATATTTTTCGTTTCAACTAGATCACACACAATATCTAAGTAGGTAGCCATAGTAATATAAAAAGGAAAATTCGTTTGTATGTTTGAATGTTGGAGGTAATCTCCGAAACCATTATTGAACGGATTGAAATAATATTTCAGTTACAAGAAGCTACACCATTTCCGAAATCGCGAGTATCGTAGGCTACTTTTGAGACCTGAAAATATCATATAATCTCGTGTGATAGTTGAATGTTTACAGATAACCATCTGCACGCGGGTGAAAATCGCGGTAACACGACGACTAGTTTAATAATAAAAAGGACGTTAAATAAAATAAAAGTGAAGTTTTAAAATATTTACAACTCACGATCCTTTAATTGCAGATAATAAATACTAATAGTTATTCAAAATACATTAAAGTTTCTAAATTTTATTTTACCCTCCACCATCCCAAGTCTTCGTTGATTGCGCACGTTGACCTTTTATAAAGTGTGACACTTTTACTAGAATGAGTATCTGTAGAAAGCATTGTATTGAATTAATTACAGATATGAACATAATCACTGTCGTCTGTAGTTGTATACCAGTCTATTTATTTTGCTAGCTTCCATGCCGCCTTCCCGAGTCGCAGGGGCGTTATAATACGTATCTTCATAGGTGTTCGTAGCATATCGATGGCTGCTTGGTTTGATTTCAAGGTAGTCTCCCTCTTCTCGTCTCAGTTGCCCTTTATCCTTGCCATCGTATCTTGGATCTTCATAAATTGTTATAGTTTCCTTTCTGTGAGCGAGGACTGGAGCATTCTTTGGGGCTTGAGCAACGGGTGCAGCTCGAGACTCTCCATAACCATATCCATAACCATGGCTTGGACCGCGACCGTAGCCTCCATCATGGCGAAAACCACGGTCATCGTAATAACCAGGGCCTCCATAATCACGCTCCCATCCTGGTTCATTTCGCCAGCCAGACTGGTCCAAACCCCTTCTGCTGTCTTCCCATCTCTGCCAATCCCACCCCGGGTCGTGGTGGTGAATCGGAGGCGCGGGCGCAGGCGGCGGCGGCGGCGGTGGCGGTGGTGGGATCCTGTACTGGTGGCGGTCGTACGCCTTATTCCTGTCATACCGATTTTGATCGTCACGATATTTATGGTGATCCAGCCGATCATCCAGATAGTAATTCTTCCCGTAATCTTGATGTCCGGCGTGTTTGGTTCCAGAGTCACCCTGTCTTGTGTAGCCGCCGTTCTGGTAGTCATCCCGCACATATTCTTTACCGTTGTTGTGGGCGCCCTGATAACTCCTGCCTCCAGAATTATCATAATTATTCAAACGACTGTTGTATTTCGCTTGATCACCTTCGTCATTGAAGTCATCGAAAAAGGTGCTTTTATTGGAAGATTCATCTTTGTGATAAGAATTTTGAAAGCCTTGTTTATGGTGGCCTTTTTTATGTCCTCTCTTATAACCTGTCGCTTGACTATCCTCTGCTTTATCCTGTTTGGAATTGTAGCCTTTATAAGCATCACTTTCAGATGCGGATTTCACATCATGATCCTTTTTCAAATATTTTGCTTCATCGTTGGCTTTAGAGTATTGGTTCTTGTGGCTGTCATTGAGTTGGCTCTCAACCTGGTGCACCTTTTCGCCTTTCTGCTTTTCATGTTTGATGGACTCCGCGCCCTCGTTATGGGCGGCATCCTTCAAATGTTCTTCGAGAGCTTCTTTCACCTCATCTGAAGCACTGGCTCCCGCGGTGAGGAGTAACACACAAATCGTCAAACTGAAGTAGATTCTATATCGCGGAACCATCTCATTACACCATTGACTGGACTGTCACCAAGTTGTTGTCCGGTGGACGTTCGCGCGGGTAATAGACAGGAATGTTATTGCATAAACAGTTTTATATAGCTAAGAATCGTGTTGGACTTCACGGCGATTTAGGGTACAATGACAGGAAGCCAGCGGCTGCTGGGACAATGCGGTGCGGGCCCGGGCGAGCCGCGTCCGTGACACGGCGCAGCGCGCCGCGGGCGCCGAATACCGATCGAGGTCAATAAAACCACCTCGGGGACATTGACTAGCACCTAGAGACGTCGAGCTTTTCGATAACCGATTCGAAAATTTCAGTAAAACTTAATAAGTCAATATATGACTAATCCAAGATTTTTTATTTAGATAGCACCTATGTTCGACGTGTGTTGTCCGGTAGAGTAGAATAGTATCTACCAATTCGAGATAGGATAGAGGTTAACCAGCTAGGTCCTACGTAGGCCAAAAAAAATGGGGTGCAGCAATTACTATTGAGTATTTTCAAAACTGCTGCGCTAAGGTAGGTATCCTAGCCTGCCAAGCGTGGAGATTACAGTAAAAGCCTCTACGAACGTGGAGGAGGATCAATTTCAGCCGTGGACTGTTATGTAGATGAAGTTAATAATAGATATTTCAATTATTTCTTAGTAACAACAGACTTTCGATATCTTTGGAGAAGATGAGAATTTTGTTCAGACTCAAATTAAACTCTCGAGGTCATCACCAGCAGCCTTAGACATCGATTATAGATGATTTAAACAATGTCACTGTTAATCGTAAGGCACTTTTTCTAAAGACTGAAGAGGCCAACACGGGAAAGACAGATTCGGTCACACAGTGAACAGACAAGATAATTCGCCCTGGATGATAAGAGATTGACAGCGCGTTTGTCGGCTATATCTTTAAACCAGGCATTATTTTAAATGGTCACACCGTCAGTCACACAAACTCCAACCTCCAAGTAATTCCCAAAATATGCCGAAGACAGGGCTGCAATGTGGAAGCTGCTCTCTAGGTAACCCTACCTATATAAATGCACGTATAAAGACATCAGGACCGTCGGTGGCCGAATGGATAAGGTATCCGACTCGTAAGCGAGAGGTACCGGGCTCGAATCCCATGGCGGGCATGTACTATTGACTGTTTTCTGAGTTACATACATTAGTTGAATACTAACTAACCGATGCTCTTATGGTGAGGGAAAACATCATGATGAAACCTGCTCATACAGGCGACTGTATGTGTAACCATGATTCAATCTGGTCAGGTTCCCCTGGCAGGGTCACGTTGGTCAGATGGCAGTCGCTCCACTGTAATTACTTGATCTGCCAAATCCTGGATCCACAACCTGAATCCACGCTTGCACGAAACCACAACCGGGACATGAACGCCAAGATTATTGTTTTTTTTTATTATTTCTATAATTCCTTGGTAACAGCGGACATTCGATCTCTGTGCTTTGGAGAAGATGAAAATTTTGTTTAGACTCAAATTAAGATCTGTAGGTTACCCTACCTTTATAAATGCGCTTATAAAGGCATCAGGAGCCTAACGTAGGGGTTTGCAGTGGCGTTTTAGTCTGAGGTTGTGGTCAGTGCCTCAGTTGCAGATCTAACAGTTATTTCGATGTAGGGCAACAGGCCGGTACTTGATCCAAATTAGAGGTCATGTCACGGCATTGTCGCAGCTACCAAACGCCGAATCGGAACAAGGCATCGATAAATGTAAACACACGGTTGACTAGAACAATTTCCTCCGATTGTTTCCACATTTAAGGTCAAAGACGAGGTTTGATTGAGGTACTTATTGTGGAGGTACTAAATGGAGTAGCGGGTAAGATTGAAGAGGCTCGCCTGCGCTGATAGGTCACGTTACGTAGGCCCCATAGTGGAAAGTAGGTGTAAACCTGCAGGTATCAGGAAAGAGGTCCCGGGGGCAGCGATGGATTGACATCGCTGATTCGGATGCTAGTTGGAAGCGGGGGAAGTTGAAAAACAAAAGTAGGAAAGCAGGCCCTAGCAGAAGCCTGGATGGACCACTCGGATGATGCAAAGCAAATGCAGTGAAGTATAATAATGATTTTGTCATTATTATACTTATACAGCCGGTTGGAAAGCCAGTACTAAGATCTCGAATGTAGGTATTACCTACAGGTAAGATATAGATATAACTTAGTGCCTAACCTAGATGTTTAGAATAAAGAGTTCTCTTTGGGGTTTAGCAAAATTGTAATCCCATACAGTTTTAGGTAAGAAATGTAATTTTATTGCAGGTTAAAAATATCGGCCTTACAAATAAAATGTACGCAGCGGCAAAGAAAAATAAAATAAAAACTACACGGTATGAAACCCGATAATGTGTGATGTGTACTTAAGCAATTAAAAAACCGGCCAAGACTTGTCAGCCACGTGCAGTGTAGGGTTCAGTGGTTGCCTGTCAATATGCATGCTTAAGAGGACTTTTTGATGCCTACTATAAAGTTACAAATGCACCTAGCGCCTATATAACTTGTATGAAATAATTTTCATATTTTCTATGTTATAAGTTAGTTGACAATTTTTTTGTTATTTAACCATTGAATGTTTTTCATCTTCACGTCTGTGGATGTAACTATAAAACGGTTTCCGATTTTTTTTCCAAATTGCTTCTATAGTATAAGAAAATTAGCATCAAAATAGTTGATTAGACCAAATAATTCGTGTAGTTTTGAAAGTTGGTACAATTATTCTTTAAGATGTCCAGATGAATATACTAAAAGTCCCCGGGGGTGGGACCAGAGCCGGGAGGGCGGGAAGGGGGGAAAGGTCTCTTTTTCAACTTATTTTATTATAACTCCAAAATGATTTAAGATATCTCTTTAGTGACTTTTACATTATTTATCTACATTAAATTTCCTATATATTTTTACTCTACGATCAATACTTTAGGAGATACAGAGTGTTAAAGGTGATAAAAATCGTTAAACTTAGACGAAGATTTTTGACGGTTTGAGATTTGAGACGGTTATTGATGGTGGCTTTCTTTTGCACCGTACCAAGTGGCAATTGGGCTCCTCTTACTCAGATACATGTGATCAGTACATAGATTATGTGAAATGTCATTACGGGCCACATTCTACCGTAGTGTTTGATGGGTATGATGACTTAGAAAATAGTACAAAAACATCTGAACAAAGAAGGAGGGCGGTGAAATCGTCTGTTGATATAAACATCAATCTCTCGATGAAGGTCACTGTTCAGCAAGAGCATTTTCTATCAAATACAAAAAGCAAGTCTCAACTGATCAAACTACTGTCAGAAAAAATGCACGCTGCCAACATAGAAACACTAATAGCTGCGAGAGATGCTGACTGCACAATTATTCGCACTGCAATTGATAAAACTGTAGACAATCTTGTGGTCACTGTTGTTGGAGAAGATGTTGATCTTTTAGTCCTTCTGATGGCTCTTACTACTCCAGAAAAAGAATTTTTTTTGTCAAACTGGGAAGAGGGAAAGTGGAAACCAAAATATTTTCCTCCCAAGAACTTCAAAAACATTCATTTTGTTGTTCTATTCTCTTTCTGCATAGTTTCAGTGGGTGTGATACAACTTCAGCTATTTACAGGAAGGGCAAAACATCAATTATCAAGCTTTTTGATCAAAAGCCAATAGTAAAGGAAATAGCAACTGTGTTTTATGACCCAACATCAACTCCGGATGCTATAGTACAAGCCGGAGAAAAAATGTTTCTTGAAGTATACCGAGCGCCCTGTACTCAGTCTGAGATTAACAGATATCGATTCACAGTTTTTCTGAAATCTTGTACCAAGCCCAAACCAGATCTTTCTTCCCTCCCCCCTACCAAAGGGTCAGCAAAATATCACTCTTACAGAGTATTCCATCAAGTACAAGAGTGGCTTGGGAACCAACTGCCTCCTGAAATATGGGGTTGGAAGCGAGGAGTCGATGGAAACTTAGAACCAATCACGACCTTGGATCCTCCTGCTCCTGAAGCGTTGTTAAAATCAATCTTTTGCCGATGCAAAAGTGGTTGTCCTGGAAAATGCAGTTGCCGAAAAGCGGGCATTAAGTGTAGTCTTATCTGTAATGGCTGCCTGGGGGCTTGTACTAACGGAGTCCCCACCGATGTTAATGATAAAGATGACGAAGATGAAACACAATTTGATTGATAAGTACGCGTTGATACGCGTGCAAAAGTTACTATAATTTTCCAGAATTAAATTTTTTATAAGTAAAGTACCTGTTTCTTATTTTTATCACCTTCAACACTCTGTATCTCCTAAAGTATTGATCGTAGAGTAAAAATATTCAAACATAACTTATAGGAAATTTAATGTAGATAATTAATGTAGAAGTCACTAAAGAGATATTTCAAACAGTTTTGGAGTTATAATAAAATAAGTTGAAAAAGAGACCTTTCCCCCCCTCCCCCCTCTCGGCTCTGGTCCCACCCCCGGGGACTTTTAGTATATTCATCTGCGGGGCTATTGGCTAACTCAGTTGACAACTGTATTTGACACTAGATAATTCTACACCACGTCATCTACGTTGAAAACTGGCAATAGCGTCTACCAAATTAGAGTAGTGTCAGATTTTTTTATGTCAAATTCAGTTGTCCACTGAGATAGCCGATAGGCCCTCAAGACACCTTTAGGAATAGTTGTACCAACTTTCAAAACTACACGAATTATTTGGTCTGATTTCTTTAATTTTCTCATACTACTAGCCATATTTCATGATTCAGGAAGTACCCTATAGGTTTTAATTCTCTTGCGGGTATCAAAATATGCGGCATAAACGCTGCATAAACGGCCGTATCTTTTGTTTGCGTTGACTTAACAGTTTGATATTAATTTCAGCTTGATACCTCCACGAGTTCCTGAGAAAAAGGGTCTTGACAGACGGACGGACGGACAACAACAAGTTGTTTTTTTTGTGTTATACGGCAGACAAACAGGCATGCGGGCCACCTGATGGAAAGTGGTCACCGCCGCCTATGGACATCAGCAACACCGGGGGAGTCACCAATGCGTTGCCCGCCTCTGCAGAGACCTCTAATATACCTCTTGAACGATCCCTGACGAGCTGGGAGCTCTTTCCACATGCGAATCGTACCGTGAGTGATAATATAAGGTTCTTTCAAAGTACGGAACTTTAAAATTACCGTCACTGGGCGCTAAACTGTTCAACCAGTTCACGGGTCCCCAGCAGAAGACCTCGGTTGACTTGGTGGCAAAGACTGTTATCAAACAGAAGTGCAGAGCTTGAGTACGGTGCCGTGCCATCAACATCTGTTCAGTTCTGATTGCAACGCCCACTTCATCACAACTAGCGCCGCCGTCACCTGAACAGATAAGTTGGTAGCACTGTAAAAAGCTCGGGAGAGTACAGTATTGTTCTGTGGTAACAATCATTCTGCGGTATGGGAGCGCTACACGAGCAGGTGCGGCGACGTCTTTTTACACCACAAACAGTCAGTAGGTAACATGCGAAGGTAATACGCGGTAAATAGTAAACGAAACCGATATGCATTATTTACGTTATCATAAGTTGAGAAAGTCCGGAAAGAAGAGGAAGTTACTGAGACTGACTGACAGCTAATCACGGTATAATTATTTAAGGCATACCTACCTACCTCGTGGTGTGTGGTGCCGCCACCTCAAAGAATAGCACCACTCCATCTCTTCCCGTGGGTGTCGTAAGAAGCGACCAAGGGATGAATCCGAAAGATGAGCAGCAACATCTTTGTGGGTAGATTTACATCAGCACTGCGATCACCAATCCGCCTGCCAAACGTGTCATTCATTTATTTTGAGGTTCAACCTGTCTCCGCGTCCCCAGCGAAAGACTTTGGTCAACCTCGCTTCGCCAATGGTATTAGGTGGCATAACAAACAAGTGGTGAGCGCCACTCTCTGTTGCCGTTTCAAAAAATAGCAGCGAAGTACCTATCTCTGCTTCACATAAAGGTACTTGGGAGCAAAGTGACGAGCTAAAATGATAGTGACAAGGGCGCTGTCTGCTCAGCTGGTTCCACTCTCGATGCGACAGTTACTGTCAAGGGACAGAAGCTCATCTACAAGCTGACAAAGTTACACATTCAGACTCTAATAATGACGGTTGGTAAATCTAACAAGTCCAACAAGTACGTACCACCACCACAGCTTCCTGACTGTAACTTTTTATCAGGAATATGCCAAAAAGAAATTGGTCCCAATAGTAGGTAACCCTTGTGGTGTGCAGAGTTACGCGGCTCGATCGAGTACGTAATGAATACATCCGTGGCAGCCTTGGCGTGCGAGATATCGCAGACAAGACCGAGGACGCTTGCCTGCGCTGGTTTGGTCACGTGTTGCGTAAGCCTCAGGGATACGTGGGAAATAAGTGCCTGAAACTGCCGGTATCTGGAAAGAGGCCCCGTGGACGACGCAAGAAGCGATGGATTGTCATCGCTGAGTCAAAAATTCAAAATTTATTTATTGATGAGGACATTAAATATCTCTTTCAATCGTCAAAAAGGAGAGGGATAGGAAAGTAGGAAGGAAGCACACAGTGACACGCTGGCCGCCCCATGGCAGCAGCAAACCCACCCCACGCCAGTCACGACCGGACCGTGCCCGGCAATGTCAGGCAAAGCCGGACCGCGCTCAATATATTATATAAATATGTCTAGTAAAATTAACCCTTTAACCGCCAAGGTCGGATATATCCGACAAAAATTTTCGTGCTCATTTCGCCAAGGACGGATATTTACGACCAAATACCACTACTCGGTTAATCTGCCTTTTTGTTTGATAGCACTGTATCATATTAAAATTATGTTCATAATTTGGTAAATAGTTGATGAAGTAATCATATACAATTGCTTACACTTTAGTTTCTTAATTAGAAGACTTAAAAATAATGTCTAAAGTTGAATAAATTACTGATAGTATTATTCGAAAAGTGTATTGGTGTCCAGCGCCAGTGACGGAAAAATCCGACAATAAGGATGGGACATAAGCAATGATTTACTGGTAGAAAAATCCACATAAATTGAATTATTTCTGTTTATACTTACTAATTTATTATAAAACAAATAAAGCAAATGTTACTCTATAGTAAACACATTTATTTCTATAAATAAATGTGTTTATTTTATTTTATTTATAATAAATAAAGCTTAAAAATGTCAGTGACTGAATCGACAATTCCCATCCCTAGTCTGCATGTTTAGAAACTAATGTTGCTAGTACACCCAGCGCCACGGACGGAAAAAGACGACCGCTTCTGACGTCATAAACGAGTGCCGCCTTCTGGATTTTTCCATTGGTGTTGTGCTTATGCGTGTTATTATTATGTTCGTGTTATCGATTAATGTGATTAAACATGATTACAGCTGAATAATTAATACGTATTCTGGAAGGTGATCTGTAGTTAAATATCATTAGAATCTGTCAAGGTTCGATTCGGTAAACTGATATTAATATTGTTGAAATAAGTATAATCATGTTTGTTAAAAAACTGACCAATGTTGTTTGTTAACTATTGCATTTAGATAAAGAATACTCTATAGGACTGCATTGAAAAATAAGAATAACAAAATTCTTTTCATGACCAATTTTATTGTGCGGAAATCAATAAATCTTTCAATATCTGTAAACGCTTTTTGTTTCATTGTGTTACCAAAATACCTGCTAATATTAGAAATAAAATTACAAAGTAACGTTTTCTATCTACTGTCTGTTACGATATTTAGATGAAATTGTAAGCGTTTGAAGGGGAATTACCCATATCGATATACTATTGAACATCACTATTTGTTGTAGGTATTTATTTTTCGTTTTACTGTGCGTGGCGCTGAGGGCACGCCAACTGATTCTAAGCGTGGCGGTTAAAGGGTTAAGAAAAAACACCTAAAACTACAGCAACTTCGAGGATGCCGAAGACCGGGCGAAGTGGAGAAGAATGGGTAGGAAAGCGGACCCTGGTAAAGGCCGGGATAAGCGCTAGGACGATGATGACGAGTAACCCTTGTGGTACTTCATGGACATCATATACTGCCACCTGTTAAATTCAAAAAGCAGGTTGGTAATGGTAACCGTAGACCTCTTAATAGTCGGCGTACGAGCCGAATTTCGTCGAAAAACGGCAAATCGATGTACAAGCTAACCATTCGCACACTCGTACCTAGCTAGTATGCTTTGTCTATGTAGATGTCCAAACAATCATTATGACCCGTAGGTCTTCAAAATATTTCCCAGCAGATGGATGATGACGTCATTTTTTTTTTTCGGGCCTAGTTTACAGCTAATAATTGATTTGTATAGTATACCTAAATAAAGCATGGTTAAATATAGGTCATAACGAATTATTGCAATGTCAAAATATAAAACTAAACATCCGTAACAAATAGCACTTCGTCTAAACTTCAATTGCCCCACTCCTGGCCACTCCCGATGCAAAGGCGCTCATAACACTAGCAGCGTTGCCACACTGTATAGCGACGGACAGCCTCTGCAGCAAGAATGACCCAGAGCGTGGGTCGGCGCCTCTCTCCCTCATGCGATGGCCAACGTCCTTAAATGAAACGAAAACACCAGCAACCTGTCGTTTCTGCGGCGAGTGGGATACATAAGTACTGCTTTTGTAACTCCGAATATTTGTCCCTTTTTCTCAGGGCCGCAAACTCTGCCGCCGCTCCAGCCATCCTGACTGTGCGACCGAGGTGAGGGCGCAAAGGTGCTGACGCATGTGGCGTCCCACAACAGACATTTGCACTTCTGCCATGGTACAACCGTTAAACCATCAGGCCTCTTGCCATCAGACCGACTTAGTCCGAGAGGCTCCATGGGATATTAGCCGAAACCAGCGTTCTATGGACATCATTAAGAGCGTGGTGACGCGGGAATCTACCCGAGCACCATAATCTGTTATGCCTTATATTTAAAAATATATTAATATTGTAAATGTTAAGTAATATACTCATATCTTGCCTCCTTGTCCAAATGTCCTTATTCTTAATGTAATAAAACATTTAAATAAAATTAAAAACCTGTTTATTGAGTTCACACATATACAGTTAACAAATCAGTATTTACTCAGTTCTTATTAATACCGATATACGATTTTATCCATCTAAAATAAGTTACTATTATACCTAGATCGTTTTCTATTGGTAATTATATAGCTTTCTTTTCACACCATCATTTCAATGGTACTTGTAGGTACTGTGAACAGTATGTCGAAAGGAAATAATATACATCGGCTAGTTTCGGCCTCGTACATATACACACGCGTGCGACAGAGACGTCGCTAACGAAGCCGAACCAATGCCCGATTTATTTTTATGTTATACGGCAGACAGGCAAGCGGGCCACCTAATGGAAAGTGGTCACCGCCGCCTATGGACATCAGCAACACCAGGAGCGCTACCAATGCGTTGCCTGTCACTGAAGAGACCTCTAATATACCTCTTGAACGATCCCATGTCATAGTCCAAAGGAAACACTGCGGCTAGGAGCTCATTCCACATTTCATTTACATTGGCCAAGTGTTTAGATAATTTGATAATTACATTGAGCAACTACACTGGTTTAAACTGATAGTACAGCATACTGGGCCTCAAGTCCGCTAATTTAGTAATAGTTCGATCACAATCGCAGTTCTTTCGCAGCTCATTGTAATTGGATTACAATCGCAGCTCTTTGGCAGTTTGATACGTTTTTGGTATTCTGCCAATGATACTAATGGCTGTATTGAATTGTAATCGGATCGCAATCGTAGCTTAATGGCAGTTTGACGCGTTTTCGGTATTCTGCTACAATTAAAACTGCCGTTGAACGGAATTCGGTCGAACCAAGTAAATTAACGGACTCGAGGCCCTGTGCTTGTACACGTCACTCGCCACTGTCCTTGACCAATGAAAATCAGTCATAACCGATGTGCATTATTTCCCGCCGACAGCTGTAAATTATCTGCTATATTCGTATACGCAGCTAGTTTTTTGTTTGTATTTAAATGCTCTGTATCCGAAATCAGATCCCAAAACAAAATGTTTTATTCCGAAAAATCACTTTAGCACTGTAAAGGAACGATAAATACCGGAATTGAACTTACAGGTAACCTAGACATCGTTATTTAATTTACCTTCAGCATTCTTAAATAAATTAACTTTTACCTTTTCACACCTGTGACCATAACTTGATAATAACTGTGGAAGAGTTAATAATACTTGATAGCCTTTCGTTTGCCAAAGAAAACCATGTCTCGTACACCCTACCTACCCTAAATACAAATACTGTACAAGATAAAAGCACGTCTATGTTCCACAGTCGCATCAAATTGTAGTCGACAGCGGAAAAACCACGTACAGTCTAAATGCCATGTTTTCCGCCATATTAAAATTACGATAATGATTGACAATTTAATAAACGGCACATATAAACCTAATGATTTGTGGTGCTGCTAGATGATTTGTGGCTGATCTAACGTACGGTAAAGGTCACATTAGCATAAGGGGGTCAAAAAGGCCACTTTAGCCATATTGAATTGTCATGTCTATGTCAACAACAGCGACGCTGCAGATAAGTTTGTAACAAGTTAATATTAATCATATTATGAAACGCTAATATGATCTTTTTAGACCCCCAGATCATATTCGGCTACATCCACGGCCATGTACTCTTTGTGGTTCTTTGTCGAGCAGTCCATACACGACCCGCGTGAATCCATGCCTAACATACTGGTGTATTCCGGGGGCAGCAGATTTCTATTCTAAATATGACTGCGTAAATTTGTATGGGTCCGTAAAGTCTGTGACGCAGTCACTGTGAAGGACGTCAGTTGTGTTTTCTTCAGCATAATTTCCGTATTGGCGGCATGTTGGATGGTTATATGCCACCTTGGTTATCGTGCTCAATCCTTTGGTCTTCTTTTGAAACGTATGTTAACTTGGATGGTTATTCCTCGACACAATTGCCAATTAAATTGTCAAAAAACGTCATGTAAATTGTTTGTTTTCTCTTCAGCAGCCGCCTTACAGCGACGTGGGCCCATTGGTGTGTTTCACGTTCAACGCAGCGATCCGGTCCTTCAGTTCTTCTACCAGATTCTCCCTCGGTACTTCATCTTCTTGTCTGGTGGTAATGTTCCTGATTTTCACCACTCCGCGGTTAAGTTCAGACTCCCCGAGCACAACGGCCAAAGGTATCCCGGTGTCTTCGCAGTGCTGCAGTTGATTCAGCATCTTCGGATTCTTTTTGTACGATTGCTCGGTCTGGAAATAATATTTTTAAGGGATAAGTTTCAAGAAAATGGGATCGATTATACTGTAAAAGGAAAATAGGTTTAGAAATACATCTTTTTTTGAGCTAGTTAGTAAACATGTCATTTCTTTATATTGGTTTGCCTATCACTTCGTCTATTTTCCTATTATACTTAGTCTTTTTTTTTATGTTACTCAGCAGACAAACAGGCAAGCGGGCCACCTGATGGCCATAATTAATACTGTTACAATTAAAAATAAACAAAATATTACATTTGAATTTGGAATCTGTCATTTTTATATGATTTTTCATTGTCTTTACTTATTTTGGCGCCAATACATTGTACAATATTTTGCGATATTAAAATGGAGTGGGGTGATAAAGAGAACCGCATCGCTGTGATTGCATTACATAAAGTAGGTATGGAGCCAAATACAAATTTTTAAAACTCTCCATACGCTTGGTATTAGTCATATGTTTGTGTTCCGGGCTATTAATAGGTACAAGACCTATTAGATGAGACCTCCTCTGTTTGTGACAGAAAAATATCTGGCCGTCTACGTAGTGTTCGTACGAAAAAGGTGGTCAAAGAAGTAAGGGAAAGAATTCGAAGAAATCCTGTCCGAAAGCAAAAGATTTTATCTCGGGAGATGAAGATAGCACCTAGAACCATGTCGCGTATTTTAAAAGATGACTTAGGACTTGGAGCCTATAAGAGACGTACTGGCCATTTCTTAACTGATAATTTAAAAAAGAATAGAGTCGAAACAACTACTGAAGCGGTACGCTAAGGGAGGTCACAGAAAAAATTTGTTTACGGATGAGAACATTTTTACAATTGATCAACATTTTAACAAACAAAATGACCGTATTTATGCTCAAAGCTCTAAGAAAGCTTCCCAATTAGTCGACAGGGTGCAACGTGGGCATATTCCGACTTCAGTGATACGACCAAACGGTGGGGTGTCAGCTATGAAGGACTGACTGAGCCAGAAAAAGGTATCAAAACATCGGCACAAATGTATCAAGATACCATTATTGAGAAGGTACTTAGGCCCCTTAACAACACCATGTTCAATAACCAAGAATGGTCCTTCCAGCAAGACTCGGCGCCGGGTCACAAAGCTCGGTCCACGCAGTCTTGGTTGGAATCGAACGTTTCCGACTTCATCAGAGCTGAAGACTGGCCGTCGTCTAGTCCCGATCTTAATCCGCTGGATTATGATTTATGGTCAGTTTTAGAGAGTACGGCTTGCTCTAAACGCCATGATAATTTGGAGTCCCTAAAACAATCCATACGATTGGCAGTGAAGAATTTTCCCATGGAAAGAGTACGTGCTTCTATTGATAACTGGCCTCAACGTTTAAAGGACTGTATTGCAGCCAATGGAGACCACTTTTTTTTTACGTATTAAACTAACACATTGTAAAAGTAATAAATGTTATTTGCAATAGAAAAATTTTTTTTTTCTTAATTACAAAGCTGCATTCGTCATATTAGCCGTGTGGTGACCGGTAGAGTAGAATAGCACCAACCCCTTACACTCGTGGGTGTCGTACAAGGCGACTAACGTTTAGAGGCAAAATATCTAGTCTCCATAAACTGGAAAATGGGCAGCAGCGTTTTTCATTGTTATGTTTGCAACACTGCGATCTCCAACCCGCCTGCCAAGCGTGGAGATTATGGCAATAACCTCCCCTTTTGCGGGAGAGGCCCAAAGTCCTGTAGTGGACTGTTATGGGCTGTGATGATGATTCGTCATATTATTTGAGCAGTACGTTCTCTCCTGCACATTTAAAACCAGCAATCTGCCTGATGACCTAAGTTGGGGAATGTGTACTATACACATAACGAACTATAGTTTGTTACACCTTTAGCGATACGAACGTGTGTTTACAATTGATTTGACGCAATCAACGCCAGCGAACACTAAAAAGAAATTGGCGTAGATAACGTCATGCAACCACCTGTGCATACATTCACTGATGTAGTTTCGATGAAGTAACTGTAGTATTATGTCGTTTATAGCGTAAGCGAAGGAAGTGTGTAATTCATTTCTATCGCCATAGGAAACTGATTCAAAGGTAATGTAGCTCGTCAGCTTAGCCCTCGAAATTGGTAACGCATGGCTAGTCGGTCAACACTTTTATTTCATGAAAGCTAAGGGGGTGTATTACAGACGTAATAGGGCGACAGTTACCGATGTTTATCAGGCGGGTTGTCTGTTACGCTAGAAAGTATCCCGCCACGAATGACGCTCGCCATGTAAACCGAAATCGAGCGACGTATCGTACCGTACTCGAATCACACCGCGACCATGTACTAATGACTCTTATCTGAATTATGTACATTAGTTGAACACTAACCGATTCTTTTACGGTAAGAAAAAACATCGTGATGAAACCTACACATTTAGGCGACTGAATGTGTAACCATGATACAATCTGATTAGGTTCCCATGTTAACAAGATCCAACAGGATGCCTGTCCCTCCAATGTAATTACCTGATCTACCAAATCCTGGATCATGGTCAAGGTGGACCCCGGACCCTCGTGCGCGAGAGCCAATAACGCGAAGATGATTTATAATTGTACCGCAACACGTGTCGCGCGCATGTTCATTTGGCCATTTGGCATACATTAAGTCATATACGTATTTACATTATACGGTTGAACAAATATAAGGCTGCAGGGGGCATAATGCAAAACAAATTAATAAAAGCATATGTGAAACCTTGTTTGTTCGACTGTACGAAAGCCAGACGCTGACGTCGCCCGACCTATCGTGACAACGACCGACACGAGTTGCATGGAGAATATTACCTCGAACTGTGCTCGCCTATAACTGTATAGTTCGACCTTGCGTGCAGCTAGGGAAGGCTTTCTCAACTAGGGTGTCCCGAAGGGTACAACCTAGACTCAAATCAAATGCCTACCTGCCCAGTGTGTAATAACAAAAAAGATAAGATAGTGGTAGGACTCTGTCAACCCTGAGGAATACGCCTGGGTGAGTACCACCGCCTTATCTATTTCTGCCGCCAAGCAACAATGCAAGCATTGTTTAGCCAGGTAGCCAGCGACACTACTTTGGGGCTAGCTCGCGCTGTGTGAATTGTCTAGGCATATTTATTTATTCATTTGTTTTTGGGATTTATTTATATCATATTAGTCGTCACAGTGACAATGCACCTGCGGTTCTACATTTTCGTTACCTGCAACCTAAATATATGAATTGTAGATAGTATTGGCGATAGTTACCACTTACCATCAGGCGGTTCGTCTGCTCGTTTGTCACTAAGTAGTATAAAAGAAAAAAAAACATATCCCTTCCCTACCTTAATCCCAGCGTCCCAAAGCTCCGCGCAAATCTTCATGCGGTGTTCCAGGAAGTTCTTCTGCGCAGACGCCACGTACACGTCGACCTCTGTGGTGCGCGCGCGCAGCTCGCCCGCCGCCAGCCGCGCCTCCAGAATGGAGAACACGCGCTCCACACCCACGCTCACGCCCACGCACGGCACCTGGGGACCACAGGACGTGGATTTTAAGAAACTCGGCCAGAAATCGTTTAAAAATCGCTTTTTCATCCGAAATTTTGTTCAAATCTGTTTAAACCACTTTCTTAGGCCTGGTTGTGCGAAGTGTCACACATAACATCAACAGCCCATAATAATTCACATCTGGATTTGAGCCTCCTCCACATTAGTGGATGGCACTAAACTTAAACTCCTTAAACTCCATGCTTGGCAGGCTGGTTGGAGATAGCAGTGTATTGGAGAAAATAGTTAACATAAAACGTAACCCATTTTCTGGTTCACGGACGTAGGTAATAGATGGTTTGCCACTATGATATTAGTCGCCTTTTGCGGCACACGTCATTGGATGGAGTTGGTGCTACTCCTACTCTGCCCGACACAACAGGGCCAACGTGCGTTTACGTCTAAATAGATTTCATACGAATGAGGTTGGCACAACAAAACAAAAAAATAAAATGTAATTTTATTATTTTGGCCTTATGCGAAGCTAATTAAGTTGCAATTCGATCACTCTCACCTACAATGGGGATACAAATTGAGACTACAGAACTATATAAGTAACATCTCCATATCATTCATGAATTTAGTTTAAAGGTAACTCGGGGTTTCGCTTGCTCTCGCTCCAGCGCCGAGACTAAGCGACAGCACTCGTCCCAGAATGGAAAGAATGGAAAGCCGTAGTTAAAAAGAGAAATCAACAAAGATCACGGCGTTGAAAGTACATAATAGAAAACGTTGCGGGCTATTTTCTGGTCTACGAAGTTCCTACGTGGCCTGCGATTAGTTCGCCTTAAGGTGCTCCGACACCGGTGTTTGCAACTGTTGGAAACAGTTATTTTGTTTGTTTCGTTTTGTTTTTGTGCTCGGCGCCGATCGCCATTGGCCTTTGAAGCGCAGGTAATCGCTTACACCAAAGCATCCAAACGAAGGCCGACGAATCGCGTTCGTCTGTCTCGGCTTTAGGAGACAAAACGTTAATTGCAGTGTTTAGAATAAAGAAAGAACGTTAATATTCCGTTTTCTACTCTCTTTCTGGGATTACCCACACCCTCCCGCCCCCACCCGGACACAATAAAGCTGCCTCCATTATAACATCTGTTCCAAAAAAAAGTTAGCAATACCGTAGGCTAGGCCATTTGCATAGCAATCGCTATAATATTAGAAACACGCCATCTACTCATGGATGCCAAATGCAAATATGTGAAATATTTGCGAATACTTTTGCTTTAAGTAATTGACTGAAATGCAAACTTATAATTTCGTAATACAAAGTAAAATGATGTTTAAAACACGTTCATAAAATAAATTGCAATGTCGAAGAAAACTATTTGTCATACTAGCGTACTTGGAGGTGTGTCTGCCAGTTGCCGACAAAAACTTATTTGTATAACAAGAAGAATACGCAAAAACACTATTTACATATCAGCGCACGCAAGCAAACCGCGCTTACATCTGACATGTGAACTGTTAAGTAGGTGAACATAGTGTAGGAACACTTGATTAAACACCACAAAAAAGTGGAATACATATTTGAATTGTATTTAACATTTTAAGTCGATAATGGGTGTGGCATTTAACTTAACAAGAAGATCGGCTTTTATAAGTTAATGTTTTCAGAAAAAAAAATTCTTGATGAAAGTTGTGTAAAAAATGTTTTTACACTATAAAAATGTTTAACGTCAAAAGTTACTGAGTCGTATTACTCAAATATTCAGCATGCAGTGATCTAGTAATGGCTCAGTGCAATCGAAATGAAGAGCAAGTAACGGTTCATCAATTTGTTATCTAGAACACTGTACAACAAAAACCGACGGCTTTTTTTCATAAAAACTTTTCCGGTCCAGATACTCGTCTACTTTTTCTAATCTTGATTTTACGGTTTTGGGTAGTGATTCATAAGAAAAGAAAGACGCGACATTTCGAATATCCAACTTAATAAATATTTCAGAGTTAAGAGGCAGAGGGAAGCTGTCAAAGAAAACGAAAGGTGCGCAAATGATACTAAGGCAGGCGTGACCTAGTTTCGCAAATCGCACTCGCATCTACGGTCAAGGTCAACGACTTTACCACATACCCCATTGTTCATCATAAGCCTGTCTTATTTATATAAGTGCGATAGAATAAGATAAAGTACCTACTGATCGCTGACCTAGTTTTAAGTGACGTGACTTGATATTTCCGCCAATCAGCGTGATTGAAAGGCAACTTAATACTACAGTTTATAATTGTGTAATTTAATAAATTATCATCGGTGATTATACATCAAATTTACTCCAATTATAACAAGTAAATTGACTTAATTTGAAATGAGGAGCAATGAAGCATAAAGAATATAAATACTGATATTACCTACATTAATTTTTACATCCTGAACTTTTATTTTGTATATAAATAATAATTATCATCTTGGCGTTAATGTCCCGGTTGTGCTCTCGCGCAGGAGGGCCCGAGGTCCGCCTTGACCATGATCCATGGAGTGACTGCCATTTGATTTCCATGACCCTGCTACCAGGGGAACCTGACCAGATTGGATCGCCTGAATGTGCAGGTTTCATCACGATGTTTTCCCTCACCGTAAGAGCATCGGTTAGTATTCAACTAATGTACATAACTCAGAAAACAATCATTGGTACATGGCCGGAGTGGGATTCGAACCCGGGACCTCTGGCTTACGAGTCGTACACTCTAACAGCTCGGTCACCGACGCTCCCATTTTTGTTATTAATGAATTTTCTGTTTGTTATCAATGAATTTTTTTCAGTAAGTTAGTTATTTTTGCAGCTATAGGCTATTGCAGCAGTAGTTTGGTAAATACTATAATACTTTTCGACTTCTGTTGGTTAGGTTATTTACCTGTTTATTCTTCGAATCGAACATGCCAACGAGGTTATCGTATCTCCCGCCGCCGGCGACCGACCCGACGGTCTGCAACTCATTTCCGATTTTAATAGGCTCTGAAAGGAAAGAGGAAACCTAATTAGACACGCTCCATTACTTATAATAGGTGAAACTATTTGCAACCATCACATCATACTTAAAAGGAATATACTTGTGAAAATTAATATTTAAAACAAACACAGTTTTATGTGATCATTAATTTACGTAATTATCATACATAGTTATAGCTGATTATAAAATGTATCACGAGAACGAAATGCGTAGTTTGCAACATCTCGGCGCATGTATTCGAGGTCATTAGATAAAAATAATTTCTTCCCTCTGTTTTCTGTTGAATAGAACTTCTTTTGAAAGAGATTTGGGACACTTAAATGACCAAAGTAAAATAAAAGATGTTGTTATTATTAATTTCATTCCATTATCAAAGAAATTTATGAAGTGTTTGTCAATTAAAAAAATTAAAACAAACGCTAATTGTAGATTATATTTAACATTGTTTCTTTAACCCGTGCTGATATAATGTACAAGGTCATTGAGTATTTTGTTTCGACCTTGAGATACTAATAAGTAGGTCGTAGATATTACTCACGCGTCATCACAGCTTCATATATAAGACCCGTGTAATAATCGAGTCCTCTCGCTAAACTTAGATCGAAAACTATCTTGTCCAGAATCCCAAACAATTTACAATATTCCAGCAGCAATTTGACGCCTTGTATTCCTTCAATCGCGCCTTTAGTCTTAGATAGTTTCTCGTCTTGCAACAGTTTGTCCACCAACTCGATGCCTCCGTTCAACCGGACGTATTCACCTATTCTGTCGGCTGCTTCGGGCGTTATACCCTTCTCAGTGATCATCTCAGTTCGCACTTCCTCCCAAGGGGACTGTAATGGTAAAAAATTCAGGGTCATGATTTTATAAAAGAAAAATTGTAATTGTAGGATAACTGGAATTAATCGAAAACTGTATAATTATTTTATCACAAAATAAATGAATTTCAATCAATCAAAAGCCACAAGCCTTATCTTTTGATAATAACAAATATTTTATGCTACTGTTTGTAGATTGATAGGTTTTGTTTAAGACCTTTTAACAGCACAGTAGAAAACTATCAATTTTAAAATTTTTACAAAATTACGATATTTCTATTCAATATTACGTACTCTGTGATAAACTATGTGGAAAGTGATGGACATACTAATGTCCCTGTCATCGGGAATAGTCGCAACAATTCTCGAGAAAATGACTTAGGGACCAGTTCACTTACAAAAGATAAGATTGTGCATCCCCTTACCTTGTCCAGTTTATCAACAGTGGAGCATGCACCTCGGAACTTATCAGCTGGTACCCCACATGTCTCGAACATGCCATCGAGTAACCGTCTGTGGTTCACTTTTATGACATACTGCCCAATGTTTATGGCGTCCAGAATTTCGGTTACTACCTTGAGGCACTCAGCATCCGCTACCATCGGATCATGGGCACCAGCTATGTCAAAATCCTAGAATAGATAAAAAAGATTCTAGTTAAAACAAGTGCTAACCGAAACGTTCAATAATAACATAAACAATTATAACAAACAACATTCTCATTGCTAAAACATAGGATGACTCACACATTGATAGAATTCCCTGTACCTCCCTCTTGTCATTGCTGGGTTATCTCTCCGATACACTTTTGCAATATGGTACCTTTTTAGACTATTGATCTTATTCATAGCCAAGTACCGTGCTAGTGGCACTGTTAAATCATAACGTAATGAGAGAATTTCCCCACCTTGGTCTTTAAGGTCATAGATTAATTTGGAATCTTCTCCATATTTTCCTGTTAAAACATCCTGCAATATTGAATAGAATTGGCAATTAAATAATTTTTATTCTAATTCCTTTAACTTCACAAGGTATTATTTACCGTATAAAACCATTACCTTAAGTTCAAACACAGGAGTATCAATACATTCTGCGCCGTGTCTCTTAAAAACTGTAATAATTTTTTGAAGGACATTGTTTCTAATTGCCATCTGTTGGGGAGTATAATCCCTAGTTCCCTTAGGTGTTTTGAGCACAAACTTATGTGGCACTGCATTCTCAGTATTCAGTTGAGATTTCAGAGCCAGTAACTTTGACACTTCTTCTTGAATCTAAAATGTACAAATAATGTAATCAGTGACTACTTACAAGCAACTACATACACAGCTCCATTTCCATATAATAATATCTGCTAAAATATTGGCAAGAACATATACAATGCAAAAAGAAACTTTTATTATATTGTGAAGCTACCCAGGTTCAAGCACTAACTATGGTCCAGTACCTTGTAGCAATAAGTTGTTGTTGTAATAGTTTTTGTGAAATGACTGAGAACTGAGTTACGCAACCTAAAAGTTGCTTGGTTTTTTAGAAACTGCATTGCTGGGTAAGACATGCTTTTCTAATTACTGTGCAATTGTTGCCACACTTTATCTTGTAATAATTCCTTGTCACCACTGCTTTTAATACCGGAAACAACAAAAAAATACCGTTTTATAAAAGTTTATGCATTACATTTTAATAAGTTATTTGTACAATTTGAATATAAATTACTCTTTCTGGTGACAAAGAACCATATGAGGAGGTTATCAAACAATGACAAAAAAATTTAAGAGGGTGGTATAAGATAATGCAGCTATATTCCCAAAGTTCCAGAATATTATGTACAGAAGCTAACTAAGAAAACTAAAAAAGGCATCCACAAATTCCATACACTAAATGCACAAACCTGAATATCTATGGATTTGCTGTTGCCTTTTCTTATTCTGTCATTTGGACAAGGAATATGTGGGAATAATAATATCTCAGAGGCACTATAGCTCCGCATATGGTACCACCACCTCTTGATATATTTATATTTTTCAAAATTTAATTTCGTTCCTAAGCCTTTAAAAACTTCCATATCAAGTTTACCAGGCAAATAACCACATATGTAGCTATATTGAAATAGATGTCTATCAATTTCTTCAACATCATATTCAGTGCTTGAAGTCTCTGCCTACAACAAAGCAATTATAATGGAACAACAGTAAGGCATCCACCATAATGATGCAATCAACTTAAGTATGAGGTAAGTGTTAGCAGTCTAGTAGATTTAGTACGCTTCTGCTGGCCCTACAATTCATATAACCTGCAAACTTTAAAGTTCTTTTGCTTATTATAACCTCTAAAAGCATGTGACGAATCATTTGCTATGGTTCTCCCTAAAGGAATTATATTTAAAATGAGAAACTCAATACCTTTTCCGTTGGTCCCTTAGCGGCTTTTAATTGCCTTACAAGATCACCTTGGTCTTTAATTTTTTTAAGTAAAATATCTGGAGAATCAGCCATTTCGTATTTCATATATAATACACTTGGAATAATTTCTCCAGTAACAGCAGCAGACACACCACACTTCACTTAAATCTTACGTCCACTCAAGGCTGCAGTTCAGACGGTAAAAGCACGAACACTGAGTATACGAAATAACTACGTTACGTTAGCCTTTCGATTTCATTCCTTTCATTTTTGCAACATTGCAAACCTAACAAAATGTGCAAGCGAGCCTAGCGAGCGAGCGAAGCAACGCAAATGTCAATGTCAAAATAACTTTTTTTACGCTAAAGCAAACACGAAGTGCGCGCTCAGACCCATGTCTACAGCAGAATAGATTGAATAGAACTCTTCGCTTGCAGGCTGCCGGTCAATGCAAGGGAGCCCCCGTCATACACCCCGTTTTGACCCGTTCCGGTAAGAATAAGGCTCGTGCCATTTTATTATTGCCTTTGATAAAGATATTTATTATTATTATTTCGTCAAACCCTCCAACGTTACTCACTTTTTACACTTTAAAAAAAAAGTAGGAATGAGGAGTTTTCCAGTAGGTATTGTCAGTTGGTTTCAAAAAGCATCAATAGATGGCGCTCCTACAATTTTGGTAACTTTTTAACAAAAGGTTTAACGAAATGTATTTTAATTCAAACCTTTCATATTATCTGTGATTTGTATTGCGTCCATTCTTGATCCTAGTGTCCATGAAACGAATTGACTCAGTCAAATTGATGTTTGTTTTGTTTGTAATAATTTATTACAACCTCTAAAATGTTAAATTGTAGTGGATTGAGGCATATTAAGATTGAATAAAGCTTTAAAGAATATTAACGAATGTTTTATTGTTCACCATTACAAGAAGAGTGACAGATGACATCGGCTTAAATATAGAATTAAATACAGAATGTATGCAAAGAGATTGCATCAATACAAAGAGTATGTGATACTCTTAACATCCACCTCTGTTTGAAACAATGCCGGCCATCTTCTTGAGTGTTTCAGTTCTGGGCCCATAAAGTGGTTTGGTCAGCATGTCAGCAATCTGCCTGGCTGCTGGTACATAGCAAATGCTCATGCTTCCGTCTTGAATGCACTCCCGAATGAAGAATGATCGAATTATAATATGTTTGGTTCTGTTATGGAACTCTGGAGGATTCTTAGCTATTCTAATAGCAGATTCATTATCCACACATAGCGATGCACGACATTTTTCGCCGGTAATGTCCTTCATAATATTTTTAAGCCAGATTATTTCTCGAGCGGCTTCACTGGCTGCAACAGTTTCTGCTTCTGTTGAGGAAATGGCGACCGTACTTTGTCTTTTACTTGACCAAGATATGGGGCCTCCGGCATACATGCATAAAATGCCTAAGGTTGATCTGCCTGTTTCTAAACAACCTCCATGGTCAGCATCACTGTAGCATTCCAAGTTGAGGACTTTGTCTGGTCTGTAGATAATGCCTTCATCAATTGTCCCTTTGAGGTATCGCATTATCCTCTTGACGTTCAGAATATCCTCTTTTGTAGGATTATCTAAATTGCGAGACGCAACACTGACAGCGTAGGCTATATCTGGCCTTGTGCCTGTCATTAAGTATGCTAAGGCTCCTACTGCTTGTCTGTACGGGAAGGGTGTCGTAACTTCTCCGTCTGTTTGTGGACTATTCGGCTTCAAAATTGGAGTCGGTACCGGTTTAGATTGTTCCATCTTGAACCTTTCTAGTACGCGTGCCGTATATGCTTTCTGGTGCAGCAGAATGGAACCATCGGAGTGCTTCGTGATCTCCATTCCAAGAAAATAACTTGCGGGCTTTACTGTTATCTTGAACCTACTTCACATTTCTTCCAGAAAACAGTTCGCCTCTTTCTCGCTCGTAGAAGCAATCAGACCATCGTCAACGTATAAAGCAAGAACAATTTTTTCCTTTCCTCTTTTTCTCACGAAAAGACAAGGATCGTATTGACTCTGTTTAAAATCTAACTTGACAATGTAGTCTGTAATGCACCTGTTCCAACCCAACGGGGCTTGCTTAAGTCCATATAAGCTTTTCTTTAGCTTAAACACTTGTTTTTCTAAAGCAAATCCTTTAGGCGGCTTCATGAAAATTTCTTCATCTAGTTTGCCATATAGGAAAGCTGTTGATACGTCAAATTGTGCGAGCTTTAACTTTTCTTTCGCAGCAACGCTCAGGACTGCTCTTATAGTGCTACTCCTAGCAACAGGGCTAAACGTTTCGTAGAAGTCAACGTCCTTTTTCTGTAAATATCCTTTTATGACCAACCGAGCTTTATATTTATCTATGGAGCCATCTGGATTAGTCTTAATTTTGAATATCCACTTGCAGGGAATGGCTTTCCGACCTTTCGGTAATTCACCTAGCTCCCATGTCTGGTTATCTCTCAGTGAATTGATTTCGCTCTCAATAGCTACTTTCCATTTTTCTTTATCTTTACATAACATAGCTTGTTCGAAGGTATTCGGTTCGTAAACTTCATTGGCATCTAGGGCCATTATGTAATCACCAAACCGAATAGGCGGCTTGAGGTTTGAGGCTTGAGGTGCTCTGTCTCTTACTGTCATGCGACTTCCTTCTTGTTCATCATGAGACTCAGGATCGTCGGCATTGTTATTTATAGCAATACTCTCACTATCTGCCGTAGAGTGAGCTGATTCGAACAATAATTCGTCTTGGTTGTCTTCCATCGCTTCATCGGCATCGTCATTTACCCTTGATGAGGAGGGTTCTTCAACCACTATATTTTGGTCTTCAATCTCTCTCTCACTCTGTCTCTCATTTTGTGTTACAGATTCATCATCATCATTAGTTTCAACATGTTTCTGAAAACTTGAAAGAATTATTGTTTGAAACGTGGGAGTCGGCTTCTGAGGTGTAGTCGCATTATTATTGTTACATTTTCCTAGCAGCGGTATCTCTTCAAATATCACATCTCTGGACCTAATCAATTTGAATGCTTCTTTATCCCAGATTCTGTAGCCTTCGTCTCATTCGTAACCGATGAGTATCCCTTTCTGAGCTTTTTTTTGTAATTTCTTACGATTAGCTTTGGGTACGTGGGCATAGCACGTGCTTCCTAATATTCTTAGGTGCTTAATTCTTGGCTTTTTATCAAATCCATGCCATAACTCGTAAGGACTTCTATCTTCAACTTCAGTCTTCCCTGTTCTATTCAGCACATACACAACAGCGTTTGTGATTTCTGCCCATAAAGCAGGAGTTAAGTCTTTCGAGTTCATTATCGATCTTGTAGCTTCAATAGTTGTCCGGTTTTCTCTCTCTACGGAACCATTCTGTTGGGGCATGTACGGCATGGTAAGTCTCTGCCTAATACCATTTTTCTGAAGGATATCTCTCACCAGGGCATTGTCGAATTCTCCCCCATTGTCACTAAGTAGCTCTTTTACTGTATGTCCTACTGCTTTTGCTTCAGCAAGAACCAGTTCAAGCTTCTTATGTACCTCTGACTTCTTTCTCATAAAGAAAATATGGCGAAACTTCGAATAATCGTCCTTAAACAACACATAATATCTGTATTTTGACATGGAATACGGAAAGGGTCCATATACATCTGCATGTATCAAATCACCAGCTTTCGTTGCTTTTTCTCTATGTCCGAATTTCTTTCTATGAGCTTTGCCATAAATGCAACCTTCACATAGATCACTATCCAACTTAAGTTTTATTCCAATGTCTCTTTCTATAACTTTCCTAACATGTGCCTTGTTTTGGTGCACAAGCCTTTCATGGTATACTTGTAATTGATTGCTCAATAGTTGATGGACTTCTAGATTTCTAGGCTTTAAAAGTTTTATATTTAACTTTTAGAGGCCTCCGTTGATATCTCGAGTTCCAATTACTCTTGGCTCTCCATTTACTTTTAGCATACATTGCTTCGGGGTAGACTCAAATTTACTTGATAATGAGCTGTCATGTGTAGAAAGTACTGAGAATAAGTTTCGTGTGATTTTTGGAACGTACCAAACACCTTTAAGCAATAATTGTTTTATTTTTCCATAGACGTTGGCTTCAGCTCGAATATTGCCTATTCCAATGGCTTCAATGGTTTGTCCGTTAGCAGCAGTTACCGTATGTGTCCCTTTAAAGTGTTCGAAGCTTTCAAAATAGTCGGCGCTGTTCGTTACGTGGCTAGTCGCTCCATTGTCTACGTACCATTTTTTTCGATCTATTGGTAAAGAATCGTTTACAGCTAACACAATCAGGTTGACATTGGGTTTCTTTTCATCGTCAGATGGCTTTGGTGGACGTCCATCGTTGATCCACTTTCGACATTTACGTACCAAGTGTCCAACTTCTCCACAATAATTGCATTTTAAAATCTTATATCTTCTTTTGTTCGCTTTAATTACTAGTGCCTTTATATTAGTACTACTCTCTCCTTTGTTCATCAAAGCTCTCTCATAAGCACACAGTTGGACAGTCAGATTTTCAATATTCCGATCCTGCTTTGCCATCAATAACCAGCTGGACTTTAAATGCGAAGTATTCGTCAGGTAGAGTATCCAATATCTTGCAAATTATTAATATTAAGCGCGCTCCACATGTTCGCCGAAACTTCCGGCGAAACTTTTGCCGGGACTTTGGTCGGCCTCTACATTCTCGCCTATTAGGGATGTGGTGGGTGTCAAAACGCTTCGACATTATATCAATTCATCGGTGTAACATCGCTAATCTGCTGTAAACAGGGTCACAGAGGTGATAGCACCTGCTCTACTGTAATTACTTGATCTACTAATATCCTGGATCATGGTCAAGAGTACCCCGAACCTGTTACGGGAAAAAGCGCTAGGAATATAAATATAAAATCGATCGAATCGAGACGACAACAGACTATCTCTACTTAGTCTATGAAATAAGCGAGACATGCCAAATATGCACGGGACTACACGAATACTCCCTCTACATTCTCGTGTTCCCGCGAAACTGTCCACATGTGGAGCGCGCTTTACTGGTAGATCATTACCTTCAATTTCCGTATTTAGGTCGTAGAAAAGAGTTTTCAGTGCGGATATATGTGTGGCCATATCATGCGTTGGATCTTTATGGTATTGGAAAAACTTCATGCATAAATCGTAACTTTTGTCTTCTGTAGCACCATCATGGAGTCTGATAAGTTCATCCCACATCTTTTTAGCTGTTGCGAATCTCATCACTTTATGTAGGGATTCTTCAGTCATATTAGTGGAGAGTACTAATTGAGCAGTGTTATCAATCACCTCAAAATTATCGACGTCTTTTTTGTATTGTTCGACTTCATCGGGTTTGGCGGATGCCCCAGGATGGGTTGGCATTTTCTTGATGCCTTTGATAACATCCATAGTGCCTGGATAGCTTTTGAGTAAGCGCGTAATTCTAAATTTCCATGTCTGCCAATTTTGGCCGTCTAGTTTATCAATTTGGAACTTTACACCAGCTGTGGATAGCATGATGATAATCGTAAATTGTTTACTATAAGTACCTTTTTTGACTTACGAAAAAATATTAAAATTTTACTTCTCTTGTTAGCTTCCTCCCAATTATCTCACACGATCTAACGCTCTCGCTCTGCTACCATGTTAAATTGTAGTGGATTGAGGCATATTAAGATTGAATAAAGCTTTAAAGAATATTAACGAATGTTTTATTTGTTCACCATTACAAGAAGAGTGACAGATGACATCGGCTTAAATATAGAATTAAATACAGAATGTATGCAAAGAGATTGCATCAATACAAAGAGTATGTGATACTCTTAACATAAAATGGTTAAAAGCTATTGATAAATACAATATTATCCAATACAACGTACCTGGTGTGTATATCCTCTTTGCTAAGAACATATTTCAAGCGATTATCAATGAGGAGTTTTCCAGTAGGTATTGATAGTTTGTTTCAAAAAGCATCAATAGATGGCGCTCCTACAATTTTGGTAATCTTTTTTAAATTTATGCAGCCAAGTAATACTAAACTTGAAAATAAAGTGTTTATTAATATAAACATAACTGTTAAAGGTTGAACGAAGTGTAAAAAGAAATATTTATAGAAGTTGGCACTATGTTCCATTATTATTGCAACCTCTAAAATGGTTGAAAACTATTGACAAATATAATATTATCCAATACGACGTACCCAGTGTTTATATCCTGTTTGCTAAGAACCTATTTCAAGCGATTATCAATTACCAAAATTGTTGGGGCGCCATCTAGTGAGTGGTTAGGAATGCATTAAATACCTATTGGAAAACTCCTCATTACCAAAATTGTCGGGGCGCCATCTAGGGAATGGTTAGGAATGCTTTAGATACCTATTGGAAAACTGCTCATTACGTTCATTCTTGATCCTAGCGTCCATGAAACGAAATGACTCATCAAAAGCGATCCTTGGTTACCAAAATTGTTGGGGCGCCATCTAGCGAATGATAAGGAATGCTTTAGATACCTATTGGAAAACTGCTCATTTATTTAATCCAAGTGACATATGGTTTTATACTTTAACCATTTGGGAATCAATAGACTTTGTCAAATATCTAGATTTCTGCATAGTTTCTTTAAAAACAAAAGAAAAAGAGGAGTGTAAAGTTATGCAGGGTTGTGACCCACCTTCATTTGTCAAGCCATTTTTAGACTTACGGTTCAGGTTTATGAATCAAGTATGTGATCCGAACCATAAAAAATATAAGACAAACTGGCAAAGTAATACCTAAAAATTAGATGATCAAAGTTAAGCATCCTTATGCTAAATCTTTATACTAAAATATTGTTTATAACCTAGGTTAGGCAAACTTCATAGCGTCCTGGAACTGAAGGGTGACCGTTTCGTACTTTGAGACTAGTCGAACTTCAGCACCGCCACGAGCTCGCCATTTCTTAAGTGTGCGAAATGCCAATGCGAATGCGAAATGGCATAAGGTAGAACAAGGTCTACCGCTAGGGACCGGAGACTAATTGTCAGTCTCGAGAGCCAAGTGGCATCGTGTGTCGGTATATAATTATGAAATAGTGTATTTTGTATATTGGTGAACACATTATCTTGCAAAACTCTTTATGGCGGAAAGTAGGTGGTGATTTTCTCCATATTAAATATTCAATGCTCTTTAGGTTTTGTTTGATCAAATATACAAATAGGTAATTAGGGTAGGGTATTTAGTGAGTACTACTGACTACTTGGTAACTTTACCATAATTTGTATACTTATACAAGACAAATCTAGATGACGTCACTTATTTAATTAGGAAAATTAAAAAAAAATGGGATTTCCAACCATATACTTGAAATATAAAGTGACAAGAAGTAGCGTTAGTCATACTTTTGTCGTTGGGCCTACGATTCTTAACTTTTTAACACCTACCTAGGCATATGTGAGTAAGCTTAGGCAACACAATAGCAAATGACACAAAAGATAATCCAACTACATCATTTAAAAAATACAACAATGTTGCAGCCCTAGTACTCAAATCCGGTAGAGAAATGTTGGCACTAATGATAACAAAACTAATGATAGAAAAATAACATTAAGTAGTTATTAATTTTTTTTAATGAGGAGTTTTCCAGTAGGTATTGTCAGTTGGTTTCAAAAAGCATCAATAGTTGGCGCTAATACAACTTTGGTAATCTGTTTTTAGTCTGTAAGATGGTGGCAGTAATCTACCTACAACAAAGCAATTATAATGGAACAACAGTAAGGCATCCACCATAATGATGCAATCAACTTAAGTATGAGGTAAGTGTTAGCAGTCTAGTAGATTTAGTACGCTTCTGCTGGCCCTACAATTCATATAACCTGCAAACTTTAAAGTTCTTTTGCTTATTATAACCTCTAAAAGCATGTGACGAATCATTTGCTATGGTTCTCCCTAAAGGAATTATATTTAAAATGAGAAACTCAATACCTTTTCCGTTGGTCCCTTAGCGGCTTTTAATTGCCTTACAAGATCACCTTGGTCTTTAATTTTTTTAAGTAAAATATCTGGAGAATCAGCCATTTCGTATTTCATATATAATACACTTGGAATAATTTCTCCAGTAACAGCAGCAGACACACCACACTTCACTTAAATCTTACGTCCACTCAAGGCTGCAGTTCAGACGGTAAAAGCACGAACACTGAGTATACGAAATAACTACGTTACGTTAGCCTTTCGATTTCATTCCTTTCATTTTTGCAACATTGCAAACCTAACAAAATGTGCAAGCGAGCCTAGCGAGCGAGCGAAGCAACGCAAATGTCAATGTCAAAATAACTTTTTTTACGCTAAAGCAAACACGAAGTGCGCGCTCAGACCCATGTCTACAGCAGAATAGATTGAATAGAACTCTTCGCTTGCAGGCTGCCGGTCAATGCAAGGGAGCCCCCGTCATACACCCCGTTTTGACCCGTTCCGGTAAGAATAAGGCTCGTGCCATTTTATTATTGCCTTTGATAAAGATATTTATTATTATTATTTCGTCAAACCCTCCAACGTTACTCACTTTTTACACTTTAAAAAAAAAGTAGGAATGAGGAGTTTTCCAGTAGGTATTGTCAGTTGGTTTCAAAAAGCATCAATAGATGGCGCTCCTACAATTTTGGTAACTTTTTAACAAAAGGTTTAACGAAATGTATTTTAATTCAAACCTTTCATATTATCTGTGATTTGTATTGCGTCCATTCTTGATCCTAGTGTCCATGAAACGAATTGACTCAGTCAAATTGATGTTTGTTTTGTTTGTAATAATTTATTACAACCTCTAAAATGTTAAATTGTAGTGGATTGAGGCATATTAAGATTGAATAAAGCTTTAAAGAATATTAACGAATGTTTTATTGTTCACCATTACAAGAAGAGTGACAGATGACATCGGCTTAAATATAGAATTAAATACAGAATGTATGCAAAGAGATTGCATCAATACAAAGAGTATGTGATACTCTTAACATCCACCTCTGTTTGAAACAATGCCGGCCATCTTCTTGAGTGTTTCAGTTCTGGGCCCATAAAGTGGTTTGGTCAGCATGTCAGCAATCTGCCTGGCTGCTGGTACATAGCAAATGCTCATGCTTCCGTCTTGAATGCACTCCCGAATGAAGAATGATCGAATTATAATATGTTTGGTTCTGTTATGGAACTCTGGAGGATTCTTAGCTATTCTAATAGCAGATTCATTATCCACACATAGCGATGCACGACATTTTTCGCCGGTAATGTCCTTCATAATATTTTTAAGCCAGATTATTTCTCGAGCGGCTTCACTGGCTGCAACAGTTTCTGCTTCTGTTGAGGAAATGGCGACCGTACTTTGTCTTTTACTTGACCAAGATATGGGGCCTCCGGCATACATGCATAAAATGCCTAAGGTTGATCTGCCTGTTTCTAAACAACCTCCATGGTCAGCATCACTGTAGCATTCCAAGTTGAGGACTTTGTCTGGTCTGTAGATAATGCCTTCATCAATTGTCCCTTTGAGGTATCGCATTATCCTCTTGACGTTCAGAATATCCTCTTTTGTAGGATTATCTAAATTGCGAGACGCAACACTGACAGCGTAGGCTATATCTGGCCTTGTGCCTGTCATTAAGTATGCTAAGGCTCCTACTGCTTGTCTGTACGGGAAGGGTGTCGTAACTTCTCCGTCTGTTTGTGGACTATTCGGCTTCAAAATTGGAGTCGGTACCGGTTTAGATTGTTCCATCTTGAACCTTTCTAGTACGCGTGCCGTATATGCTTTCTGGTGCAGCAGAATGGAACCATCGGAGTGCTTCGTGATCTCCATTCCAAGAAAATAACTTGCGGGCTTTACTGTTATCTTGAACCTACTTCAC
Source organism: Blastobasis lacticolella (assembly GCA_905147135.1). Taxonomy (NCBI): domain Eukaryota; kingdom Metazoa; phylum Arthropoda; class Insecta; order Lepidoptera; family Blastobasidae; genus Blastobasis; species Blastobasis lacticolella. Next base: position 13,979,129 of record LR990050.1, read on the forward strand.
ATTTCTTCCAGAAAACAGTTCGCCTCTTTCTCGCTCGTAGAAGCAATCAGACCATCGTCAACGTATAAAGCAAGAACAATTTTTTCCTTTCCTCTTTTTCTCACGAAAAGACAAGGATCGTATTGACTCTGTTTAAAATCTAACTTGACAATGTAGTCTGTAATGCACCTGTTCCAACCCAACGGGGCTTGCTTAAGTCCATATAAGCTTTTCTTTAGCTTAAACACTTGTTTTTCTAAAGCAAATCCTTTAGGCGGCTTCATGAAAATTTCTTCATCTAGTTTGCCATATAGGAAAGCTGTTGATACGTCAAATTGTGCGAGCTTTAACTTTTCTTTCGCAGCAACGCTCAGGACTGCTCTTATAGTGCTACTCCTAGCAACAGGGCTAAACGTTTCGTAGAAGTCAACGTCCTTTTTCTGTAAATATCCTTTTATGACCAACCGAGCTTTATATTTATCTATGGAGCCATCTGGATTAGTCTTAATTTTGAATATCCACTTGCAGGGAATGGCTTTCCGACCTTTCGGTAATTCACCTAGCTCCCATGTCTGGTTATCTCTCAGTGAATTGATTTCGCTCTCAATAGCTACTTTCCATTTTTCTTTATCTTTACATAACATAGCTTGTTCGAAGGTATTCGGTTCGTAAACTTCATTGGCATCTAGGGCCATTATGTAATCACCAAACCGAATAGGCGGCTTGAGGTTTGAGGCTTGAGGTGCTCTGTCTCTTACTGTCATGCGACTTCCTTCTTGTTCATCATGAGACTCAGGATCGTCGGCATTGTTATTTATAGCAATACTCTCACTATCTGCCGTAGAGTGAGCTGATTCGAACAATAATTCGTCTTGGTTGTCTTCCATCGCTTCATCGGCATCGTCATTTACCCTTGATGAGGAGGGTTCTTCAACCACTATATTTTGGTCTTCAATCTCTCTCTCACTCTGTCTCTCATTTTGTGTTACAGATTCATCATCATCATTAGTTTCAACATGTTTCTGAAAACTTGAAAGAATTATTGTTTGAAACGTGGGAGTCGGCTTCTGAGGTGTAGTCGCATTATTATTGTTACATTTTCCTAGCAGCGGTATCTCTTCAAATATCACATCTCTGGACCTAATCAATTTGAATGCTTCTTTATCCCAGATTCTGTAGCCTTCGTCTCATTCGTAACCGATGAGTATCCCTTTCTGAGCTTTTTTTTGTAATTTCTTACGATTAGCTTTGGGTACGTGGGCATAGCACGTGCTTCCTAATATTCTTAGGTGCTTAATTCTTGGCTTTTTATCAAATCCATGCCATAACTCGTAAGGACTTCTATCTTCAACTTCAGTCTTCCCTGTTCTATTCAGCACATACACAACAGCGTTTGTGATTTCTGCCCATAAAGCAGGAGTTAAGTCTTTCGAGTTCATTATCGATCTTGTAGCTTCAATAGTTGTCCGGTTTTCTCTCTCTACGGAACCATTCTGTTGGGGCATGTACGGCATGGTAAGTCTCTGCCTAATACCATTTTTCTGAAGGATATCTCTCACCAGGGCATTGTCGAATTCTCCCCCATTGTCACTAAGTAGCTCTTTTACTGTATGTCCTACTGCTTTTGCTTCAGCAAGAACCAGTTCAAGCTTCTTATGTACCTCTGACTTCTTTCTCATAAAGAAAATATGGCGAAACTTCGAATAATCGTCCTTAAACAACACATAATATCTGTATTTTGACATGGAATACGGAAAGGGTCCATATACATCTGCATGTATCAAATCACCAGCTTTCGTTGCTTTTTCTCTATGTCCGAATTTCTTTCTATGAGCTTTGCCATAAATGCAACCTTCACATAGATCACTATCCAACTTAAGTTTTATTCCAATGTCTCTTTCTATAACTTTCCTAACATGTGCCTTGTTTTGGTGCACAAGCCTTTCATGGTATACTTGTAATTGATTGCTCAATAGTTGATGGACTTCTAGATTTCTAGGCTTTAAAAGTTTTATATTTAACTTTTAGAGGCCTCCGTTGATATCTCGAGTTCCAATTACTCTTGGCTCTCCATTTACTTTTAGCATACATTGCTTCGGGGTAGACTCAAATTTACTTGATAATGAGCTGTCATGTGTAGAAAGTACTGAGAATAAGTTTCGTGTGATTTTTGGAACGTACCAAACACCTTTAAGCAATAATTGTTTTATTTTTCCATAGACGTTGGCTTCAGCTCGAATATTGCCTATTCCAATGGCTTCAATGGTTTGTCCGTTAGCAGCAGTTACCGTATGTGTCCCTTTAAAGTGTTCGAAGCTTTCAAAATAGTCGGCGCTGTTCGTTACGTGGCTAGTCGCTCCATTGTCTACGTACCATTTTTTTCGATCTATTGGTAAAGAATCGTTTACAGCTAACACAATCAGGTTGACATTGGGTTTCTTTTCATCGTCAGATGGCTTTGGTGGACGTCCATCGTTGATCCACTTTCGACATTTACGTACCAAGTGTCCAACTTCTCCACAATAATTGCATTTTAAAATCTTATATCTTCTTTTGTTCGCTTTAATTACTAGTGCCTTTATATTAGTACTACTCTCTCCTTTGTTCATCAAAGCTCTCTCATAAGCACACAGTTGGACAGTCAGATTTTCAATATTCCGATCCTGCTTTGCCATCAATAACCAGCTGGACTTTAAATGCGAAGTATTCGTCAGGTAGAGTATCCAATATCTTGCAAATTATTAATATTAAGCGCGCTCCACATGTTCGCCGAAACTTCCGGCGAAACTTTTGCCGGGACTTTGGTCGGCCTCTACATTCTCGCCTATTAGGGATGTGGTGGGTGTCAAAACGCTTCGACATTATATCAATTCATCGGTGTAACATCGCTAATCTGCTGTAAACAGGGTCACAGAGGTGATAGCACCTGCTCTACTGTAATTACTTGATCTACTAATATCCTGGATCATGGTCAAGAGTACCCCGAACCTGTTACGGGAAAAAGCGCTAGGAATATAAATATAAAATCGATCGAATCGAGACGACAACAGACTATCTCTACTTAGTCTATGAAATAAGCGAGACATGCCAAATATGCACGGGACTACACGAATACTCCCTCTACATTCTCGTGTTCCCGCGAAACTGTCCACATGTGGAGCGCGCTTTACTGGTAGATCATTACCTTCAATTTCCGTATTTAGGTCGTAGAAAAGAGTTTTCAGTGCGGATATATGTGTGGCCATATCATGCGTTGGATCTTTATGGTATTGGAAAAACTTCATGCATAAATCGTAACTTTTGTCTTCTGTAGCACCATCATGGAGTCTGATAAGTTCATCCCACATCTTTTTAGCTGTTGCGAATCTCATCACTTTATGTAGGGATTCTTCAGTCATATTAGTGGAGAGTACTAATTGAGCAGTGTTATCAATCACCTCAAAATTATCGACGTCTTTTTTGTATTGTTCGACTTCATCGGGTTTGGCGGATGCCCCAGGATGGGTTGGCATTTTCTTGATGCCTTTGATAACATCCATAGTGCCTGGATAGCTTTTGAGTAAGCGCGTAATTCTAAATTTCCATGTCTGCCAATTTTGGCCGTCTAGTTTATCAATTTGGAACTTTACACCAGCTGTGGATAGCATGATGATAATCGTAAATTGTTTACTATAAGTACCTTTTTTGACTTACGAAAAAATATTAAAATTTTACTTCTCTTGTTAGCTTCCTCCCAATTATCTCACACGATCTAACGCTCTCGCTCTGCTACCATGTTAAATTGTAGTGGATTGAGGCATATTAAGATTGAATAAAGCTTTAAAGAATATTAACGAATGTTTTATTTGTTCACCATTACAAGAAGAGTGACAGATGACATCGGCTTAAATATAGAATTAAATACAGAATGTATGCAAAGAGATTGCATCAATACAAAGAGTATGTGATACTCTTAACATAAAATGGTTAAAAGCTATTGATAAATACAATATTATCCAATACAACGTACCTGGTGTGTATATCCTCTTTGCTAAGAACATATTTCAAGCGATTATCAATGAGGAGTTTTCCAGTAGGTATTGATAGTTTGTTTCAAAAAGCATCAATAGATGGCGCTCCTACAATTTTGGTAATCTTTTTTAAATTTATGCAGCCAAGTAATACTAAACTTGAAAATAAAGTGTTTATTAATATAAACATAACTGTTAAAGGTTGAACGAAGTGTAAAAAGAAATATTTATAGAAGTTGGCACTATGTTCCATTATTATTGCAACCTCTAAAATGGTTGAAAACTATTGACAAATATAATATTATCCAATACGACGTACCCAGTGTTTATATCCTGTTTGCTAAGAACCTATTTCAAGCGATTATCAATTACCAAAATTGTTGGGGCGCCATCTAGTGAGTGGTTAGGAATGCATTAAATACCTATTGGAAAACTCCTCATTACCAAAATTGTCGGGGCGCCATCTAGGGAATGGTTAGGAATGCTTTAGATACCTATTGGAAAACTGCTCATTACGTTCATTCTTGATCCTAGCGTCCATGAAACGAAATGACTCATCAAAAGCGATCCTTGGTTACCAAAATTGTTGGGGCGCCATCTAGCGAATGATAAGGAATGCTTTAGATACCTATTGGAAAACTGCTCATTTATTTAATCCAAGTGACATATGGTTTTATACTTTAACCATTTGGGAATCAATAGACTTTGTCAAATATCTAGATTTCTGCATAGTTTCTTTAAAAACAAAAGAAAAAGAGGAGTGTAAAGTTATGCAGGGTTGTGACCCACCTTCATTTGTCAAGCCATTTTTAGACTTACGGTTCAGGTTTATGAATCAAGTATGTGATCCGAACCATAAAAAATATAAGACAAACTGGCAAAGTAATACCTAAAAATTAGATGATCAAAGTTAAGCATCCTTATGCTAAATCTTTATACTAAAATATTGTTTATAACCTAGGTTAGGCAAACTTCATAGCGTCCTGGAACTGAAGGGTGACCGTTTCGTACTTTGAGACTAGTCGAACTTCAGCACCGCCACGAGCTCGCCATTTCTTAAGTGTGCGAAATGCCAATGCGAATGCGAAATGGCATAAGGTAGAACAAGGTCTACCGCTAGGGACCGGAGACTAATTGTCAGTCTCGAGAGCCAAGTGGCATCGTGTGTCGGTATATAATTATGAAATAGTGTATTTTGTATATTGGTGAACACATTATCTTGCAAAACTCTTTATGGCGGAAAGTAGGTGGTGATTTTCTCCATATTAAATATTCAATGCTCTTTAGGTTTTGTTTGATCAAATATACAAATAGGTAATTAGGGTAGGGTATTTAGTGAGTACTACTGACTACTTGGTAACTTTACCATAATTTGTATACTTATACAAGACAAATCTAGATGACGTCACTTATTTAATTAGGAAAATTAAAAAAAAATGGGATTTCCAACCATATACTTGAAATATAAAGTGACAAGAAGTAGCGTTAGTCATACTTTTGTCGTTGGGCCTACGATTCTTAACTTTTTAACACCTACCTAGGCATATGTGAGTAAGCTTAGGCAACACAATAGCAAATGACACAAAAGATAATCCAACTACATCATTTAAAAAATACAACAATGTTGCAGCCCTAGTACTCAAATCCGGTAGAGAAATGTTGGCACTAATGATAACAAAACTAATGATAGAAAAATAACATTAAGTAGTTATTAATTTTTTTTAATGAGGAGTTTTCCAGTAGGTATTGTCAGTTGGTTTCAAAAAGCATCAATAGTTGGCGCTAATACAACTTTGGTAATCTGTTTTTAGTCTGTAAGATGGTGGCAGTAATGAGCAGTTTTCCAATAGGTATCTAAGGCATTCCTAACCACTCACTAGATGGCGCCCCGACAATTTTGGTAATTGATAATCGCTTGAAATAGGTTCTTAGCAAACAGGATATAAACACTGGGTACGTTGTATTGGATAATATTATATTTGTCAATATTATTATATTAGACGGGACTAGGACACGACGTACCTTTATGACTTGTTTTCCCGACGTTTCGGTAGGGTTGCACCCACCGTGGTCATGAGACGACTGCCGTGGGAGGTGACAGCTGCGGTGATGCGCTGGTAGACTCTTACCCTCTCATAAAATTGTCAATTTGTTGTTGATTCGGAACTGCACGACACACAACACTCACGATATCCACGGATGCGTCCGACGATAACTCTTGTGTCTTACGGTTATTTATTTTGCACACCACTGTATTCCACGACGCCGAAAGCTTATATCCATCTTCCCGATTGAAAGTTTTGTACTTTTTAATTTCAATCGCTTCCCGAACCATACGTGGATAATATTGCCGGTCAGTGGAGAGGACATTAGGCGCATGCAGTTCTATCCAGTGGTTTGGGCCTGAGTTGAGCAGGTGGTCTGCTATGGCAGATTTATTCGTCTGGTGGTTTTTAACTGCAGCTATATGCTCTTTGACCCTTTCGGCAATCGATCGTTTAGTTTGGCCAATGTATGAGCTTCCACAGCTACAGTCAATCTTATAGACACCTGGCGTCTGATACGGGATCACATCCTTTGGCGTACGCAGCAGATTCGCTACCTTGAGGTGTGGGACATAAATTGTTGGAATCGAGTAACTACTCAGTACTGTTCCGATCTTATCTGTCACCCCTTTCACATACGGTAGGAATGCTGATTGCCGACTTACTTCTGTGAGCTTATCCCTCTTTTTCCGTCTCGCCGGCTTCTTTATCACCTTGTACCCGTTCTTCCGTAGTACCAGCTGGACATGTGACAACTCGCTCTCTACGTGGTCCGAGTCACAAAGATCTCTAGCTCTACTTGTGAGCGAGGTTATGACGGAGAGTAAATGTCGGGGATGATGGTGTGATGAAGCATTTAGGTATCCTTCCGTGTAGGACATCTAGGAACGGCAATTGTCGGTCATTTTCCACCTCCAGCGTGAATTTTGTTTTTGGGTGGATTGAATTTAGATGTTCTAAATATTGTCTTAAACAAATATTTGTCAATAGTTTTCAACCATTTTAGAGGATGTAATAATAATGGAACATAGTGCCAACTTCTATAAATATTTCTTTTTACATTTCGTTCAACCTTTAACAGATATGTTTATATTAATAAATACTTTATTTTCAAGTTTAGTATTACTTGGCTGCATGAAATCACTGCCAAGATTACCAAAATTGTAGGAGCGCCATCTATTGATGCTTTTTGAAACCAACTATCAATACCTACTGGAAAACTCCTCATTTCATGCAGCCAACTACTACTAAACTTTAAAATAAATTGTTTATTAATATGAACATAACTGTTGAAGGTTGAACAAAATGTACAAAGAAATATTTATATAACTTGGCACTATGTTCTATTATTATTACCTCTAAAATGGTTGAAAACTATTGACAAATACAATATTATCCAATACAACGTACCCAGTGTTTATATCCTCTTTGCTAAGAAACTATTTCAAGCGATTATCAATTACCAAAATTGTCGGAGCGCCATCTAGTGAGTCGTTAGAAATGCTTTAGATACCTATTGGAAAACTACTCATTGACGACTAGGTTTACCATGAATTCATGATGGAATGAAACACGAGAAAACTTGATCCATTTAGAATTATCTACTTCTAAAGATGCGACAAAACCACAGTTCAAAAAACGCTGTCACTGTATATATAACGTAGATTTTTTTGACAGATAATATATTCATATAATATATTAAGATAAGATATTCCATGAAAAAAAAATGTGGTTGCACTATTAGAAAAAGACATTCGTCCTCTGTTCTACACCCTTGCTCAGCTCGTTTTTACCTGAAGAGTGCTCAGTTCTGTTAAATATGATAAGTCCATGATCTAAACACATGCATAGATAAAATAATATTATTACTACAGGCTTTACTAAACACAGGCCAAAACTTTTTGTATTTTGCCGAAACCCAGCAAAACAAGAAACTTTTGCCTTGTACAAGAAGTACCAAAAACTACAAATTGAATTATATTAGAATGTATTAAAAGTATATAGTTAGGTAGTATATTATTTTATAAATATCAGTTATCTAGCACCCATAGTAATAGCTTTGCTTAGTTAGATGACGCTGCGTGAATTTGTCCACGTTACGAAGTTATCAGGTTTTAATAAAAAAGACATTTCCCGTGCTCGTGGCATGATAGAATCTCCTGCAGCGGCACCGCCGATCTCCAATCGCATAAAACCACCCTCTGGAATTACTTCACAGAATATCCGAAATGCATTTTGTGACGTCATTCCAGAGGGATAGTATCATGCGATTGTAGATCGGCGGTACCGTTCCTACTGTATTTTAAAAAATTCTCTTATGATAGAAGCATGGACTTACCAGGTAGAAAATACATTTCAAATTTTATTGGTCTGTAAATTAATTCACGCCAAGTGTCAAAGTCAAAAAAATTACGGATAAAATTCTTGGTCGTAGGTTTATATTTGTGAAAAGTTGTTTTGGGATAGGAAATAAATTGTTAAAATTATTATTTACAATATTTACATATTCCTTTTTCTCATAATTAAGATTTCTTCCATTCTGGACAAATTATGTTCATTTAATTTGTTTAAAATAAACAAATGGACAGGTTTGAATACATTGAAGCTCGTCTTTTCGAAGGCGAAAATTATCTCAAACGGGAAAAAAATGTAAAAATATATGATGGCGACGACAAGGTTTGTTAATTTTCTTATATTCCATATACAGTTCGAAGCTGTATCAATATTCAACCATCCTGCTAGATCCTATTACTTTTCTTTGACCGAAGGTTCCATTCTACGTGTATGGTATACGGCAGACTAGAATTGCACCAACCCTCTCGACTTATAAACAAATAATGCTCCCGCGCGTACGCATCCGGAAACATCCTTAACCATGATCCAGGATTTGGATTGTAATTTCGGTAGGGCGGTTCGAAATTTTACAAGTCTTTTTCCCCTCAGCGCCCCCTTTGCTACACTCCAACCGTAATTTCAGAAGAGCGACTGCCATCTGACTTCCATACACATCTCCCTCAGACTGGATCACAATGTGCCAACCTCCTCGACTGTGGATGTGTAAAAAGCGACTTCGATGGCGAAGTTATTAACCAAATAGTATCTTCTCAAATCAGAAAATTGGCAGCAACCTTGTTTAAAAACAACAACACCTGCCTGATGTGAGGCAGGTGGGGTCAACCCCACCTAATGGGATTATGGGAGGTAGATGATGCAAAGTTCCATAACCCTCCGAAATAATATAGCTTCCTATAATAATTTTGAAATTAGTTCAGTTCAATATCACAGAAAAGTGAAAACAAAAAACTGCTTTTTTCATTTTGATTTGTAAACTATCACTAAAACCGGTTATTGTTTCAGACCCAATATGTAGATGGTGAAATAATTCTCACTACACATAGAATACTTTGGGGTAAAGCTGGGGACATTCCAAAGGGCCTGGTATGCTTATCACTTCATCTATACTATGTTTTCTGTATGGAAGAAGAAAGTGGTGGAGTATTTGGGCTTGGTGGACCCAAGAGAATTATATTGCATCTGGGACCTGCACTTCCTGGTAAATAACAAATTTGACTAATTATGTGTAATTTTTCCCATATTAATTAGCAAATTAATTTTTATGTATGGATATAGTGGTCCATTATCTTTGTTATGCATTGCTTTTAAAAAATTTAAAATTTTCACTTTGTTTTAGGCAAAAGACCTGGACCTGCTGTAGTCAGTCCATTTCATTTCATTAAATTTTCATTCAAAGATGGCATTGATCCTGCATTTTACAAAGCATTGAATGAGGCTGTAAATGCTAAAGCTTGGGGGAGGTCCAATCCAGCTTCTCCGACCAGTTCTACAAGCCCCAACACTAGCCCAAAACCATCAGTACCAGTAAATTCTAAAATTAGATCAGGTATTGTGGGTATCGAAAGGAGTATTGAAGAACAGTATAAAGCTACTGACGAAAGTATAAATGTAGCATTCCAGGATTTAAGGAAACTGATGGAAAAAGCAAAGGATATGGTTTCTATTTCAAAGAATATTTCTACTAAAATAAGGGTAATTAAACTTTTGTGTAGAGGTATCTGCATATTATGCTTAAGCAATAACATTATGATTTAATTGGTTTTATTTTAGGAGAAACAAGGTGACATTTCTGAGGATGATACAGTGAGATTCAAATCATACCTTATGAGCCTTGGTATTGATGACCCTGTCACTAGAGACACTTTTAGGTCTGATTCCGAATATTACATGGGCCTAGCACAACAAATCTCAGATATGATGGTAGCTGTTTTAATGGTAAGATAATTCAGTTTGAGTTTTTCAGCCAGTCTTTTGGCGCCCTACTAAGCTTATAAGTAAGAATACTGGGAATATTTGGTATGTAAATAAAAGAAATACAACAAATTGGTAATTTTTCTCTACAGGATTGTGGAGGGATAATGTCTCTAGCTGATGTCTGGTGTAGAGTGAACAGAGCTAGAGGTTTGGAGCTGGTGTCTCCTGATGATTTATTAAATGCTTGCAAGTGAGTATTAAGTAACAGTAATTTGGTTTAACTAATAGGGTTTGACTTATTTTAAAAGGTTATTCTGGGTTTCCTACTGCATACCTTGCTTTACGAGTAGAACGAGCGACCCAGTAGAAACCCTGAATATTTTTTATACCACTAAGGTGGCAAACAAGCTTGCGGCCTGCCTGAATATACTTTTAAAATGTATGATAGTGGACCACAATAGTTTAAAAGATTAGGATTGTACTCCATGACGTATCAGACTGGGATAGTCCTTAAAAATTTCATGTGGTTTACAAAATTAAATATTTTTTGAGCAGTATTCTGTCTGAAAGACTTTGATTAAAAATGTTTAATTTTTATACATTTGTTACAGATTACTACAAAACATTGGTGCTCCCATGTCACTCCGTAAATTCCCAAGTGGAGCATGTGTGCTACAACTGAATAGCCATAGAGATGAAGAAGTAGCTAAGAATACAAGTGAAATGGTAATTTGAACAAATATTTTAGTTCCTTTTTTTATTTATGGGTGTTCAAGTGCTGACAGTAACTCTTTGTTTTCAGTTGGATGAGAATGGTTCACTGACTCCAGAAAAGTTATCTCAAATAGCAAATGTCTCCGTCCTGCTTGCCCGAGAACGTCTTTATACTACAGAAAGACTGGGGTTAGCTTGTAGAGATGAATCGATTGAGGGATTAGCATTTTATCCCAATAGGTTTTTAAACGAAGCATGATGTTGAATTTTGTCATACTATGTTAGATTTTTAAGAGTTTATTGTGAATATTTGTTTGCCTTATTATGTTATAAAATAATAATATTTCATAGGAAAAAATAACAAACAAATTATTTAAGCAAATATGTTATTTATTTTGCAAAGCGAGGCTCTTCAATTCCACAAAAGCTTTTATGCTTTCACAAGTTATTACACTTAACCTATCCATCCCAGTCCTTACCACACTGTTGTAAACCATTTCTCAAAATACAGTTTGCTTTATCTATCAATATTCATCCACCTTATGACTAACAGATATGATGATAAAAAGATTGTTACATTTTATGAATTACAATACAGTTCATAAATACTATTATATAAATTTTATTCACTACATGTTTAATTAAGCCATCATTGCAATCTTAACAAATCTATGTATAAAAATATTATTAAAGGCTGACTTTCAGACACTGGCAGACAATCACAGATAAAGACACATATGCATCATAATTATTTAGCAATAAGTAAACTTTGTGTAAAAGATAAGAGCCAAACTTCACATCACAAAAGCTCCACCAATTCTTCCAGTTACATTATTTTGATCTTAGATATGAAAAAACCAGGACACTGGTAGCTGGTAGATCTCCATTGCAACATCTACAGCTGTTTCTATTAGGTTTACACTTACAATTAAGAATTCTACAACATTACATGCCAAATGCTGCTGAGTAAAAGCGTTCACAATAGTTACGTAGTTAAATGGACATACTAATTTTAACCACTAGACTAGAATTCATAGAAAAGTTGAAAATCTTAAGATAAAGATTTTCAGTGATGGAATGTGTAAAATTTAATAATCAATTGCACTCTTGACTTCCTTTGGTATTTGATTCTGTACACCACATAATTCCCAGGCTTTGAAGTCATCACAGGAACGAATGCTATCAACATAGCACTCAACTCCTCTAACGAAGGGCAACATCATTTGGTCGTGGATTATCTCAGAGAGTCTATGTAGGAAGGCAATGTTCTTTGAAAGACTTTCTTTGATTGTGAGTGACAGAGGCCTTTCTGTGCATTGCAGTATATCCAGCTGAAAAAATAAAATGTTGTATTAAAAATATCCTTTCATAGTCACTTTGTTTATTGCATTTAATGTTTAATTATCCATACTTTTTCATCAACAGAGTTTAACTGCAGTCCAAGGTAAGAAGTTAGACATTCAGCTAAGGTCTTAACTGTTTTAGACAGAACTCCAGTTTTGTTTTTTGTGATAATTATATCTCCAACCTGCAATATGAACATGTTAATTTCATTAATATACATATAAAAAAGCATGAATCTATACAAAAAAATATTTGGGTGGGATGTACCTGTGTATCAAAAACTGAATTAAGTTTGACATTGTGCTTGTGGTACAAACAATCTGATATCTTTCTACAATCATGAATAATCTTTTTAGGTGCAACACCTTCCAGTAGTTTCTTCAAGCCAGCATCAAAAGCATGATACTGCATCACTTGTATATCAAAAATGTAAATCTGCCGTGGAGTGGACAAAACAAGAAAAGGCATTTTACATTTTCGGGCCATATTTGCCCCGTCTGTGCTCACAGCAATATAGCTGTAAGTGCTGAGATCTTCAACAGCTTCATGAAAACTATTGTCCACTTGATTTATGTAGATATACTTCTTAGAAACTTTGATAATCTCCTCGCATTCACTTTGTGAAATTTTTAACTGTTTATTGTCATCAGGATCTTGAATCTGCACAATGTTGCAAACTTCGGAGTCATAGTAATGGCATATTCCGTCCTCTTCTTTACCATGTGTAATTTCTTTTACATTATACAATGATATCTTGGACATATCATTGTTTATGCCGTAAAACCGCCCTTCAATAACTTCAGAGTTCTTTGTATGAACTTGTAAAAGTTCTCCTTTCATGTATGATTTGTCCATGTTTATTAATTTTATGGGGTTGGAAATATTTTTACAAAATCTTAATCTTCCTTGACTGGCACTGCTCTTGGAGCTTTATCTGTGTCAGTGTAGGCTCTGTGTATGAAAAGACCTAATGTAATATGTAATACAACGACAGCCACAATTGCAGCATACACATTACTTGTGATAGAATCCAATCCCAGCAACCCATCAAACAATATGCTTTTTGCGACGAAGAATGTAAACACTGGTACAATAGTGATAAAGAAACAGTACTTTATCACCGACCGAAACACCACAAAGTCGGGTAGTTCCTGTAACAAAAACAGTGAAATTTTAATTTATTCACTAACCTACCCTAAAATCATAGATTGTATATAACATTTGTAGGGAAAACTTACATTTTCGGAACTATCAACCATCATAGATTTAAATTAAAAGAAAAGAAAATAAAAGTTAATAGAATTTCACAATATTTCATTTACTATTTCGTAAATGGCAAAATATAGTCACTGAAATCGAAAATCATGAAAGAGATGAAATGAATGAAATAGGAATGAATGAAATGAGCAAATTACAAACTTTAGTGATGTGAACCAGGCGAATAAACCGATCTCAAGATCGATCTTGCATTTATACACCACTAAGGAACCCCACGCTCGGCGTGATAGTGACCTCAAGAGCACAGAACGAACGATACTATTCTCCTCATCGTAGCGTCTGAAATTATATTAGTAGGCGTCAAATTTCAGCTAACTTCCGAGCCGCCATAAGATTGATGCGAGGCTATCCCTATGTGCGTAATCTTTGGTGGGCACATGAAAAAGATCTTAGGTTAATGTTTAATATTCTATCCTGACGTTTACAACCAGTCATACTTCTCTCCATTGCTCTCTGAGTTATGGCAAGTTTTTCTTTCAATGTTTTGTAAGGGCCCAGGTTTCGCATCCAAATGTCAAGTAAGGTAAAATGCAGTTGTTAAATAACTTCCTTTTTAAAGACAAAGTTTTTAACTTTAGTATCAACTTCAGTGACCAGTATTTCATCCAGTTGCAATCCTCAATTTGACTTCCTTTGTTATTTGGTCTTTCGTGAAGATGAATTGACCCAAATACATAATAATATAATCCTCCACATATTCCAGAGGATCCCCATGTACTAATATATATATTTTTTTTGTATTCGTCATTATTTTGGTTTTACTCTTAGCACAAACTATGAACCTTTTACAGAAAACAGTATAAGGTAGCATCTCTATGGACGCGCATCATAATGTTAGCTCCTTTTATACTAGGTAGGATGCAGTGCTACCTTCTATACCTGTATCTGTTTCCTTTCCCCTATAACAAAATCACTTAGGTACTATCAGGTGATCTTCTTGCTTGTTTGCCTTCCTCTATAGAAAGCAAATCTCCCGCTTGGTGGCGTTGCTGTAGACAGTATACCTCCCAGTAGATATTATTTGTCAAATTATCCTGCAATTGAGAACTCTTTTCAGTTTTGCTAATACGAATGAACTACCTACGTAGTTTATATTGAAATAATATGAGTTTAATATAAATTAAGAGTACGCGGAATATTACTCGTGGCTACGATCGTAGCTATCAATAACAACTTCCAGCAAAAAAATGGCAGCTATAATAGGACCACGATAAGTCCGTATTGACTGACAGTAGTAAAAATTATAAAATGTGGATATGGCAATAATCTGGGGATAATCTGTCCTTGTCGGTCCTTGTCAGTCCTTCCTTTATTTGGCTTGAACTTGTACTTTTAGTTTCACTAAATTATAAATCATGCTGAAAATTATCTCTCTCATTTCCTTTTAATTGTTTTGCCCATTATTTAATAATATTTTTCATAACTCACGAATATGAACAACCCTACAGAAATCAAATTTTATGTTATGACTTTTATGAATGACGTTCTATTACTTTTAAAAACCTTGTCATAAGTTGCCATAAAGAGTTTTTTATAAAGCGATATGGACTTGGCGTGGTCTTACTATATGTTTAACCTAAGTGCAGACTTGCGCGTACTTTAATGTCTAACTGTGCCCAACACTATTCCAAAAAATCAATCACGTGAATAGATATTTTTTAATTTTTTGGCTCGTCACCATGGGTTGCAACGAACGGAACGGAACGTGTGTTGTGCTGTGTTACGACTTGTGTAGGCATAGTTTTAAAAATTTGTGATTATTTCTCGTGGTAAGTATAAAAAGACTAAAGTTTGATAAAAAATCACTGTAATCATAATTTATTTTCATCAGTATCTATAAAATATCTTAATTAATTATTTCGTGTAACGGAACGTCAATAAAAAGCGGGAAATTCAGTTTTGTTTGCATCGAAATATTGATTTTGCGCGATAATTCTTAATATTGAGGGAAAATATCTCAATGAATCTGTCGAAACCGGTTTAAACAGAACGAGTGAAACAAAATAGTTTTTCCGAAAAGTAAAATCTGTTTACCTAACTCAGTCGTCAATTGGGTCCACATTCATTCATTGACGAAGCGTCTACGCCGGCGCGCCCGGGCCGGGCCGCTGCACTGCCTGCCAGTGCCAAGCCAATCGGCAGGTCGCCAGACTGGCTCCCGACCGCATCCGTGAAAGCACATATTGTGCGTACGGCCGCGTACAATAACAAAAAAACTTTACAAATAACGACAACCGACTGCGTGATACATTAGTGAAAATGTATGGATTTAAAACTTAAAATATTATAGAGCATACAAGGACACTTGTGTTATTGGTGAAAGTGCGCTTTCTAATTAGTTTATTTGAGATGTGGTCCCTCGAAGAACAGTTGATCCGGCATACATGAATAAAGGCAATAAGGTAGGTACTCTTTATTAACTAATATAAAGTCTTTTCTTACTACTTTATTCTGGAAAAATTTTAACTATTGATAAGTTAATGTAACATCTAGATATGTACAAAATTTTATCAAATTTATTGCAGCCGTGTTTACCCTTACCGCGATTACAGATGCGCTTTCGCGTTTAGGCTTTTATGTAATATTTATCTTAATTCATATTTATTCAATATGATAATAATAATACCTATAGATTGATACTAATAAGCGCTAAACTTAAGTATGAGAACTAGAGTAAAATAAAACGTACTTTCAACACAGGTACCTATCTAAAGTATCTGCCTAGGTAATAACCTACCTATACGGGAAAAATAAAAACGTCGTGTTAACTGAACTACTAAATGGATACCTGGATGGGTATACATAGTATTGGATATCCGTCCTGCCATCAGGATCGTAAAAATTACACCTACTAATAATGAAAGCGTAAAATAGGATGTCATTTAGGTACTCAAGATAACGCTAACTGTGGCTGGCAGGGGCAGGCTAGTATTGTTGTGATTTTCACCGCGTCGCCCCGGATTCACGTCCGTCTATCTGTACCTATCTGTGTATTCTATGTGGATGCGGGCGAACGGAGCGGGCCGGCCGATACGTAATAATATTACCTCATAGGCATGAGGAATCTAGACCGTTGGCCGAAGAGATTACAGCAGGAATGGTGGAGAGCCTCACCGCGTTTTACATAAACTGATAATGCGCACAATTAGCCAAAGGTTCAAAATATTTGGTAAAGTTAGCTTAGCTTACGCGCTGTTTGCCCAAAACGATTTAATTTTTATTTGCTTATTTGAGCTGCAAGAAATAGACACCACTTAATATATTTACTTCCTCCATTTGATGTGCTTGGCGCATAATCGACTTTATTAGTGCGCTTTGATTATCTTATTAGCGTAAGCGTCATTTGTATGGTAGTGCGTTGTCAAAAATATTGAAAATGTAGCTACCTTCACAATTTTTTGCTGTGGTTGTCACTATGCCGCCGATCTTCTTGCTGACGATTGCGGCAATTCCGGGTTCGATTCCCGGCCGGGATGATATTTAAGTGAATTTTAATTTCTGTTTCGAGTGTGGGTGTTCGTGGGTGTTCACGGCAATCACGACATTATTCAGGGACTCCTACTGTGGGGCTATGAATGTGATTATGTGAGCGTTAGGTATTACTAGAAAGAAGCTTATAAGTGACTAAGATTTCGCATGATACCTACCTACCACTACTATAATTTAGTAGTGGTAGGTCACCTAATACATGTATTACATACCTACATTATGTAAACCAAATGACAAACAACAAAAACTTCAAATGCAATCCCTACTAGATTTTTCAAGTTAATAAAGGAATTCGCTGTTTATCACTAACCTATTTTTCAAATTGAATCTATTAATCCGAAGGTCTCAATCGCCCGCAGGTAATGCTAGGTGAGGTCCCGCGGTTGTGTCTGCTGGTGCTGGTGGCGGTGGCGCCGGCGGCGAGCGGCGCCGGCGCGGCGTGCGAGCGCGGCCGCAGCTACTGGGACCGCGAGCGCGGCGCTTGCGTCCCTTGCACCTTCTGCGACTCCAACCAGGGCCACGTTGTCGGCCGACCCTGCGACCTCTATCGCGACACCATATGCCGCCCCCTCCGAGACTTGCGCATCGGACTTGCCGACTACGAGTACGAAGTTTACGATGACACGGACGCGGAACAAGTGAGTGACAGTGACGTGACGTGGGACCTGGAACTGATCGCGCTGGTGATCGCCGCGAGTGGTTGTGCAGTTTTCTTTGTGGTCGTCCTCTACTTGACGGTTCACCACTCGAAGCAATGGAAGGCGCTCAAGCAGGCCCTCAGGACAGGTAAACGACTCATCATATTCTAAAAATTCTAATCTTCTTAATAAATTATTAACGTGAACAAAAACAACGACTCTAACTGAACAATAAATCTTTAAATAGACACACTAGACTGTTTCAGTACCTAATAAAACCACTGATAGTGCCAGATAAATAAACTACGACCCGTGCTGCAAAGTAAACATAAACTTGGACGAAAACTGGCTGTGTTCCATCTTCCATCTGGCGCAGGAACGTATACAGGCAGATTCGGAATACGGAGTTAGAGTAGGTAATCCCTACCTTGAAAAGATAGACGTACCTAAATAAACTGAACTGTCTGAATAAGTAACTATACTTACTAGGTATAATGAGGTAGGTATTCGAAGACGATCTCGCGATTTTTTGCTATTTACTTACGTAGTGCCTCTGGTAGCGGATTAATACTTTGATTTGATATTTAAAATGTTCTTGTTGCTTATTACTATTTCATTCAACAATAATTGTGTTGCTTTGCACATAAACAAACTATTCACTCCATATCCTAAATTAATCGCGATTACCTATCGCTACGTAGCGTAGTATAGAATAGAATGTCCTCCGGACAGGTGCCATTTGCGAAAGGCTGCAGGTGGAAGCTGGAGGCGGCAAGCCGAGTGCAGCATAGGCTGATTATTATGTTGATTATATCCTCCCTAAATCGGTTTGTCCATGCTGATAATAGTGACTCTGCCGACAAAGCATGGACGTTATCGCTCTCCATGAGCTGCTATCAACGACCTCCTGAATGGCAGCGTTCACCGGCATTTTCAGACATTCCGACACCTGGTTAAGCCATCGCTAGGAGATTCAGCCTCTTGGTCTTCTGCTTTCCACGGTACCGGTTACAATGAGACTCTCCAAATTGTTGGAATCTCGGCGAGCAATGTGTCCAAACTGGATTACTCTGTAGAGGCAAACAGATGAAACCCAGCCCTTTCAGTGTGGAGAAAGCAGCCGACGGGACCTTCAGCATCCGCCACCAGCACCACATCTCAAACGCATCAATTCATTGTCTGTCGGCGGCCTGTAGTAAAAGTGAAAATATGTTTCTTTGACATTCCTTCATCTCAAGTATACGTAGTACCTAGCTAAGTTCAGCTTCCTAGCCTAAATTAGGCCAACATTGCTGTAAGTACTTGAAAGTAGTTTAAATAACGGAGAACGACAGGCTCTTTTTGTTCCCCTTCGACGAGAAAAAAATCCAACGGCTGGATAGGTAGTTGTTATTAATAATTTTTGTATGTACATGTACGCTCAGGCCAAATAAAAATACTTGGTGTAATAAGTGTGTGGTACGAGTACAAGTCTATCATTGGCAAGGAATGTTTATCTGCCTACACACGTCTGTTCGCTACGTGTTTGTGGAATGGTCAATTCACGCTAGAGGGGGGACTAAATTTTGGCTGCAACTTTTTGCAGCGGCCACCGTATTAAAATGTCAAGTATTTTACATTATGCAAACACTGTTCTCAGATACGTTATCCTCAGTTGGGTACGATGAGTTTATTTATTCAGGACGGCGACGACGTTGCGATCGCGTGCCCTTCATGTAATGTCGTATTTTATTAACCAAACTTGTAACACATTACGAATATTAATATCTCAGCTCAGGAAGAATAAAAGTAGCATTTTGTCCAACATACCTAATATCAAGTGGTGGGTGGTAGTGGCCGTCTGTAGTCTCTAAAAATGTTTTCGCGCAACTTTTTGGGAACCCCTTTCATTGGAAAATTTCGCGAAAATATAGGTACTATCCCAGAGCCTATCAATGTAGGTAGGTACTTATATTAGTTCCTTTGGTAAAATCACGCATCCTGCTGAATCGTCTTCTCAGCTCGGCGTCGGGCTGCGACTTGTTTGCGGACCGTTTCTGTGTTGTTTATAAATTTATTTTAAGATTTTGTGAAAATTTGAATGTTGTGCACCGTGCTTTGTCTCGCTGTAATGCTGTGTACTTTCTGTAATATTAAATAAATAAATTATAAGTTATTGTGTAGAGCTAAAGTGTACTAGTACTACAAAAATCAGGATAATGCGTATTCGTAGCTTGAATTTAAATGGTTATTCCGCGTATTGGTCGTTATGCGTAGAGCGGAATCATCCCTTCTTTTGACTAATAATTTAACATGAAGGAGTTGTGTCATATCTTCACGCCCGTCAGGTGCACTGAAGATCACGTTGTTGTAAAAAAATTGCATAAAAGAAAAGATAGTGCTCCAATTCCAGTAGATCAAGCTATGAAGATTCGAGTTGTAAGCCCAATAATATATATAATATCTTTATTTCAGGCTATTAGAACCCATATAAATTATTACAAGCAATAGCTAATAAGATTACAAAAATATAAAAAATAATATTTTAGTCAATAGACAAGTCAACTTAAAATAAAATAGTTTGAAAATAATTGAAGGTTACAAGAAAAGCTCACAGGTCCCAATTCAGTCACAAACATTATTTCTTGTTTAAATCATGGTCATACAAATTGGACGCTTATCTACCTAGACATTCATAACGTCAACATGCACCTATCTACTGTAAAAGAAAAGAAAAGGAAAGTCACTTTCGGCTCGAATTACAACTGCTGCGGTCCCTCCAGGGTTTGATAAAAGGGCTTTCCTGAAATTTTCTTACTTTGTGATGGGTTTTGGGTTCGATTGACCCGCACAACCCGTTCAGGAAAAGCCGTTTTGCCAGAGGCTCGGCCGTCTGCACCCAGCAGGCAGGAGTGGCCTTGGTTCCCAGACCTTCCTGGTAATTACCTACATGTTAATTATCGCTAAAACTGCCATTTCCATTTTCTAACCCCTATGGATTAAGAAAAACATTAGTTTGGTGGTGCAAGGGAAAACCGAGGGCAAAAGATTCATGGGCGCTCTACAACAAAACCTCATTAAGTTTGTGACACACTTAACAAGAAATAAATAACAAATCTCACTCCGCCAAACAGAGTCGCATCACGAGAGTAGCGGTGGCGCAAGATTCGACTGAGACATAACCACGACCACGGCGAAAGAGGGCACGCTATGGATTAATCATATGTATACTTACACATGTATTTTTGCTTAGTACCCTCTCACCTTAGCTTTCATATTTCCTGTAGCCTGTTTTCCAGTCCAGTCAGACTCAGACCTAATTAAAGCCATTGTTATTTTCCAAACCCCGTTGAAAACAGATTAACAGCAAGTGTACCTACCGACAACCACGCATCCGCTTGTGAGCTCTGTATATTGACCTGAAAGTATAGGTGTTGATGGATATAATCCGCAATATCTGCTGAGAATCGATGGATATGATATGAGAGCTTTCAACGGGTTCATTAAAGGTAGAATAGAGCTAGGTAATATGTTTTATATCTGACTACAAGAACGATTAATCTCTATTTTCAGCGAACTTATTATTTAGGTACACACCAAATTTTGCAACACTACAGTATAACATTATGATCAACACACCATAACCGCCCACTGTTGGACATGAGTAGGTAGAACCTATTGGATACTGGAGTGGAAATTAAAAACGTGATAGGTACTACAGAAAACCTCGAACTCTATGTAGCCAAGGCAAGGAGCCCGGCTGCCTTTTCTAATTGAGAAAGTCAAGCAACAATGCTATGTATTCTTTATTCGGTTTGAAGAATCATTTCACAACTCTTTCGCAGTTTCTTGTGTAAAACAACGCATCCTTATTTGAGTAATATGTTGCCGTTTTTCCCAAGATATACCTTTGCTAGTTTTGCGTAATTACAATTACGCAGTTGGACCTGACAAATCTTACGATTCTTTCGTGTCGAATGAAAGTCGCAAACAACATTGAATAATTCAATTTCTAAACTATACCACGCCTTTTACTCATGATGATGAATAAATCAAGAAAGTTTGAAGTTAACGCACGGCGAACGGCCACCCTAGCTCCAGTCTCCGCCGCCAGACCGATTTGGCGGGCGGCCGCGTAAACAATGGCTGTATAGTTTAACATGTGCGCTACTAATTTTGACCTGGCTACTGACTACTAGCCGACCGCACGCTCAACAATGGCTAACGGTTTTTTGAAGCATTCGCTTACATGAATTACCAAAATTAGAACCCATTTCAATAGACTCACCTCAGATTACACAACCAAAAGTGACTCGCGAGATTTTTGAGAAGTAGGTGACACACAAGTTTAAGATTATGATTATTAGGTAATGAAGTGAACTACAATTAATTACTGTACCTAGGTACTACTATACTATACTATGTATGTAACCTGAGTAAGTAGGTGTGTTAGTCTGAATAAATGCAAGGAGCGAAATATTGTTCTCCTCTTAGTCGACCACTCTTGTCAGAAAGGTCGCGGTTGTATAGACGAGGCAGGTAACAGGAGAGATGTTCTTTAGGTTGCAGACTTTACCGAGCTTTTTTCTTTTAAATAAATATATTTTTTAAATCTTTGATTCAAGTTGTTCTCCCAGCGATTTGTTTCCCATTCTGCCGGTTAGAGACACTGCGATTACATTGGACCACGGTGGCCTCAGTAGCTTTTTTATCAGATCTGTCCATTGAGTTGATGATCGGTCGCGAGTTCACTTGCCTTCGACTTGGCCCTGAATCACCAATCTCTCCATAGAGTTACATTGAACCTTGGTGGACTGAGTAGCTTTCTTTATCAGATCATTCCATCGAGTTGGTGATCAGCCGCGTTTATTCTCTGGCCTTCGACCTGGCCCTGAATCACCAATCTTTCAATCGAGTTACATTGCACCATGGCGGACTCAGTAGCTTTCTTTATCAGATCATTCCATCGAGTTGGTGATCAGCTGCGTATATTCTCTTGCTTTCGACCTGGCCCTGAATCACCAATCTCTCAATCGAGTTACATTGGACCATGGCGGACTCAGTAACTTTCTTTATCAGATCAGTCCATCGAGTTGGTATCAGCCGCGTGCCATCTCTCAATCGAGTTCTCATTTCTGGACATGTGACCAAAGAACTTGAAGAGTATTCGTATTCGTACAGTTGCTAAAAGCCCGGTTTAAAATAAAATTCTATGAGAAAGGAAACATTGGTGCGAAACGCCGTCCACGGGATATTTACTTTAAATACTAGAAGGTACATTTGGAACACTCTTGCGCCCATCTTTAAATATTTGACATGGTAGATTTTGATTTATATATATATATTTTTTATACATACCTAACATCTGGATTTGTGTTTGTCTTTAATATTATTAATTTTATTGATTTGACATTTATTTTATTTAATTACAATTGTGTTAAGTGTTAAGTTTTGTGTCTATGTCATTATTATTATATTAGACGGGACTTGGACGCGACGTACCTTTATGATTTGTTTTCCCGACACCATTATCACCATATCCTCCGGTACTGGAGTTAGTAGAACTGAGGTAAATACTTATCTATAGCTCTTTCCAACTTCGCAGCTAGGTTCTGTACCTACGCTAGATGCAGTTTGTTTAACGCGGTGCACTATCATCATCTTCATTTTGTCTCGGTTTGTGGCAAGTCCGAATTTGTAGCTGGTGCTTAGTTTCTAGACGAGTCGGAAATTCATCCATGTCTTTTCTAGTTTTAACGTTGAACGCAATGTTATCATTATTAGACACATTAAAATATTCTCCGTGTTCCTTTATCGCGTACGGCGGGGTACCACGGCTTTTAAAATATGAAATTCACATAATTTTTTTTAAATCAAGTAAATTTTGCGACATATCAATCATGTCATAAAACGTATCAAAACCATATAAAAAAACGAAATATCCAATGGAGCGAAAAAAGTTAATGTCGTTCGATCACTAGGACAAAGCAGTTGAACCACGTTGCCGGACAAACATATTTTACTCAAATATCACACGTACCCCTTGCAGATGTCCAAGACTTATCAGCCAAGCTGAAACTGATGGAGGCGGGAGAATCGCCGGCCGAGCCGGCAGCGCCCGCTGACCACCACATCTATTGCAACATTAATGTCGCCAAAGACGCCCTACTCGGTAAGCAAGTTTTTTGCAATCGTAGTATCAAACAAGGAGTCAGCTCAGCACCTGGTGGAAACCGGTAACTATCACTTAATCATCTACGCTACTACGTCCTACGGTAGGAATCATCTATCTAAATAGTCAGCTGCAAACTGTGACTATCACGGTGTTAATTTATATTTGCAATCTGTACCTACAACAAAAATGTAGAGCCAATGGTTGCTTATCACTGTTAGGTCTATGATGAAGATTCGTCATGCCTGTACCGTTCTGTGAAGTACCTATTTACATAGGAACACTAAAGTCACTAAACCACCATAACCGTAATAGTAGGTTGTATCGATGATCGATCAGAGTAACCGTATAATTTTCTTCGCGTTCGTTACGATTCCTAATACGATTTCAGATCGGCCGTGAGTTGATATCTCTGTGGAAGACCTCAGCCAGTTTTAAGTAGTCACCCGTACCGTGCTGAAATTATTGCAGTTCCTTGATTACTTTATCTGCACCGAGTTGAGTACTAAGCATTGACAAGTTCCCCTTGCGCCAACAATAAAATAAGGGTTATTTTGATCCCGCTATCATGCACGCGTGAAATAAGTACCTAACCTTCACAAAGGCGTCCCAAAAAGGAATGTTTACACGGCCATAACTCATATTAACGTCAGTGGGCCGAGCGAGTCCCGAAGATCTGTTGGCGTCATGCCAGTCAAGTTTAAAATACTGTCCCGCGTGGGATGCTCGCTGTCTGGCACCGGCGCCCGCGGCCCCTTTTTATATCCAAGCCGGAGGTTACATTCGCATGATTTATTACATATTTACAAAATAAAGTCTAAAACGACCGGAAAACTCTCTGAAATAGTCCGGCTACGAGCGAAAACAAGGAAAGTTCGTCGAAAATGAAGGCGTTTGTACGTCAGCTGAAATCTCCAAGTGTGCAATTGAAATTCCTATAGATTTTAGTGACTGCCGCGAATAGTGCCCATTGTAATACATTAGAAACATAACACAACACAGATGGGCCCGCCGCACTGTGCGGCAGGATTCCTTCACGCATGCGCTGTGTGGCGATCAAATTTTAATGGCCGTGTCGAAACCAACACTAAATTCCGTGGACGAGCGGAGCATCGACAGCACAAAGAATTATGTCGCCAATGTTTAGAATAACAATAGTAGCCTACTTTCCACATTGCATAAGTACGAGTTGGTTCCTAGCTGAGGTCGTTGTGATTCCTATTTTTTTAGTTAACGACCTGGTGGATATGGAGTGGAGCCACTGGAAGGTTAGCTAGCTCGAGTCGCCGACAGACATCTGCCAAAAGTATTATTTTCGTTATCGTGCGTAATTGAGCTCTTCGTAAGGTGTCCAGGTAGCAGCAGGCCGTTGCTGGCAAGCGCAGCCGCAGCACGTTTCATTAGCGGTGATTTGTAATGCAGCCCCGTCGGCCGCTTCCGGCCGGGGCATCACTCGCGCCGCCGGGAAGCCTCTCACTTCCTGCTACCACTGATTTTTGACAATTAACGATAAATAAAAGTATCGACTACGCTATCTATCGACACAATTAGGCTGTTGAACTCTCTCCTTCGTCTTCGGATAATACAAATGGTGAAGACTACTGGAATCTAATGAGTAAACAAAAATATAGATGGGTACCATTATTATTGTGCTTTTATCACCTCACCGACGTAAATATCTGTAAAACATTACAATTTAAACAATAGGTATATTAACACTTTAAAACGTGTTTAATGGTGGACAATTTTTCGTCGCTCGCGTGAAAAAAAAAAAAATCGCTATTAGCCAAAACACATTATTTCGCAGAAGCCGCTGACACGCGTCGTGGCGCGATAAAATATTTATTGGGTGTCCTAAATAAACAACATTTCTTATATCTATCTAAAGATGCTGTTACACCGGAGCGGAGGGGCATAAATGCATGCATACGTACCTACTATTACGCGTCCTATTCAGAGAGCAAAATTAAAATGAGAACTAAAAAGCAGATGCAAATGTAATTTCCATGAGCATTGAACTCGAAAACTTATTATTCTGTAAGACCTCGCACGCCGTGGGATAAAGGATCAGCGGTGGTCTCTACTAGAGTGGTGGCGGCGGGAATCGTATAGACACCATAACTGATTTCGCCGTACAACGGCTTTTATGAGCTTGGAATACGTAAACCATACTAATATTGTTATTACGGTCGCTACGCCCTCTCCAAATTAAACAATATAAAGTAGACACATAGAATTATGTGATTTTTATACAAATAATAAAAATTTTAGCGCAATGCAAAAACCTAGAATAGAATTCGTACAAAATACCGAGCAAACTCTTCTACAAATTCTTAGAACAAAAATACATCGGCTTAAAATTCCTTGCATAGTGCCATTAGAATGACAAAATAAATATTTCAGTCGGGATGATTTCAGCATAGGTAGAATATAGGTAGGTACTATTTTTAATAAGCTCATTCTTAGAAATCGTGGATTTGTCTCCCAACATTACAGTCGTTAAAAGACAGTCAAGTCACGTTGGGTCGTGATCGCGGCTCGCATCGCGCGCAGAGACCTTTTCTATTAAAGGGTTTGTTGTCATTGACGTCGCCATGTTTAGGATTGAGATCTTCAAACGCGGTACTTGATTTGAATTCATAAAATGCATGAAGTTAAAATTAAATGCTCTGCTTTCCTTACGTTAAAACCTAAGTTGGATCGTAGGCAGCTCGCATATAAGATTTATTTCGTATAGTAAATTATGGAGAATGCTAATTTTAGGTCTAGTTCGCGGCCTGCAACATCTTAATTAACAAGCCGGGTGCGCAGCTAAATCTAGCCCACGCTTACACCAGCGGCCACTCCCACAACACGCGGCGCAACATAGTCACTGCAGTCGAGAAACAATGCATCTCCTAAAATAGACCTCTTCAATGAAGTTCAATGTTACTGCGGTAAAACGAGATGAAAACTACGTAGGTACCTGACTTGCACACTTCAAACGAACTTCCCACTAATAGGGCTCATCTAGTCGACCCATCTTAAATCTCTCGAGCAGCTTTTATTAGAAATATACATAAAAAATCTTTCGTCTTGTAATTATGAGCGGATGTTGAGAGGTAAAAACTAAAAACATGCGTCAAAGCCGGCCCCATTTCACTGTGCGCCAGGAAATGGCCCAAAAGCTTCCTTTCACGCTGTTTGCCCGGTCAATAATAGACTCCAATCGGGTAATATTTCCACTCCACATAACGATCTATCATAACCGCGAGATGGATTGGAATATGCTATGACGCAGGAGTTGCGCTAATGCAGTTGTAGCTTTGAATTAAATAAATATTGTTGTGATGAATGAGTGGAGTGTATTCCTGAAATCGTGCGTGGGCGAAGGCAAATGTTTATAAAATATGATCTAGCAGCAAATAAATATGAGCAAATAGCTAATAGTAAGGCATTTCTTTAGTAAATTAAATAACTGACTAAGCAGTAACTAACACTCCGGAACTACTTTATGTTTAGCGTCCATCTCAACGGTCATTTAATTTGCATTGATCAACAAACAAAAACATGAGCCGACGATTTCGCATGCGTGCATTGAATGTGATATTTACGATCATAAGTAAATTTCCCTTCCATTTGGAAGTGCGGAAGTGAGCACCAATATGGAATATCTACTTTAATATGCAAAGCGTTCAACAGATGTCAATAACTCTATTTATTTGCGCTTGCGGTGGTGTGGTAACAATATTTTTTATACTTTTATGAACTAACGATAGGAGAAAATGTAGTATTCTGTGATTTTGATACTTAAGTATACTTAGGTAGTATACTTACTTATACACAGTAGAATATAGATACGTTTCTTTTCCGTGATACACGCGCTACATCGAATAGATTCGTAGTAGGACCTAACGAATCACGACGAAGTTTTATCACGTTTGCGAATAAAACATTTTGGGAATAGAACAAATTCAACTTTGACGTATTGGAGAAGCAAGGTTGATCAAGGTCTGTCGCTAGGTATACAGAGACTGGTAGAACAGACAAGAGCTTATTAAATGGCACCCTGGCGGTATTTAACTTTGATCATCTTGAAGGACCATTTTATAAATGTAATAAAACACCAGGGGTTCTATTT
The DNA here is from genome assembly GCA_905147135.1 of Blastobasis lacticolella. Classification (NCBI taxonomy): domain Eukaryota; kingdom Metazoa; phylum Arthropoda; class Insecta; order Lepidoptera; family Blastobasidae; genus Blastobasis; species Blastobasis lacticolella. Next base: position 14,007,166 of record LR990050.1, read on the forward strand.
TTAACTTATTTGCCGCGAGTTAAATTGTTTTCAAATTTAATTTTCGGCTTGAACAATTTAATTTAATTTTTAAATTACATTTTCAACGCCGAAAGCAAACATAAAATCAGCGTCATGTATCAAAATAATGAAATTTTTATGACGAAAATAAAAATTGAAAACCGTTAGACTCTGGGCGAGCGGTTCAAAAATAGCGCCCCAGGCGGAAAGTTACTGGTGGAGATTTTGTATGGCGTAGTGCTCATTTTATGAAAGAAAGAAAGATTAATACACCTGGACGCCACGACACAGTAATTTTACAATACTTTAACATGAAAAAATATAGTAAATAACACTGAGACAATTATTAGGTTCCCAGTGGCATTGCTCGTGGCCATCCAGCGTAAGTGCCCTCCTCATTATCACAGCAACGCTGGTTTTCAGTGAGCCCAGTAATCTTCCAACAGCAATCAATTTTACATAAATCGAATTTCACCTGTTTGTCAGTACGTTTTGCGTTTCGTTCCCATTTTACGTGTGGTATATTATATTACATTCTCAGTTAGAGAACTATGGTGGTGCGCTAATGGTAACGATGCGAATGTTAATTTACATCATTTCCATTCATGTGTAATCCCTAACCTACGCCAGTCGGAAGTCATTCTCCGCGTTAATTCAATCTACGTACACGAAAACCTAAAATTATATAAAGTAATAATGAATCCAATACTATCCTATTCAACTGCATTATTATTTTTGGGCGTGTTGAAATCAAACCTCTAAAACGCACCTTTATACCACGAACACTACCTATATCCGAGTAAAGACGCAAAGAGATTAACAAAACAAAACTGCGTAACGTAACGTCTCTGTCGCAGACAATCTAATAGTAGGTGTTTCGAGTATAGTAGTAAAACTCTCATTGACTTTCCGACCACGCGCGGCATTTTATAACGATCGAGCAGATCGTATAAGTAGCAATCTAGACGAACAGGAGGATGCCATGTACTCCAAGTAGGGGCCAATAAAATATCACGGCCACCGGCCGGCGACTATAACAATGCTTGTTTTGAATTACGGTTGTTATTATCGGGCAGTGCTCGTGCGGATTGCATATAGATACGAGTCCAATAAGCTTAGATAAAAATAGCAGCTTTAGCAAATGGAAATTTCTAATCTGCAAGCCACAGCTGGTGGCCGGCCCTTACCCCAAGCCATCGGCAGACACAAGACTTGAGCTTGTGTATGGTTAGTTGTGATTTATTGTGTTTACGCACTACGCCACGCGTCGCATCGTGCGGGACGCTCGCAAATAAGATATAAATTGCGATCGTCTCGCACGCTCGGCAAGCGTTTGAAGGTTAAATGCGATTTAGGAATAAGCGCAACGTATCAGCATTTGCGCTTCCAGGAAGCGGCGAATGGGGTAGACGTTTTCCGCTCGTTGCCGCACTGATTGGTCTCATTTATAAACACGTTGCACCCACGGTCCTACATTCGCTCCATACGGAAATATAAATCCTCTAACTCGGTAGATAATAATATAAAGTAACGCGAACGTCTGCCGCGCCAAAAACGCGAGGCAGTCATGCGAATAGCAACTGCAGCTGTGTCGTTTAGAATTCCTTGCGCGAGTTTACTATCCATAAGTTCAAATATGGCGGGTACAAACCGCAATTAGCATTGGCTCCTTTAAAAGCCGATGCTTTTATACAGTTTATGGCACCACTGATGCAATTTTATATCTTTTTGTCCACAGGACCAGCTACGAATAAAAAAGGACTGGGCAACGTTTACACACAAGAGAAGCATCCTTCTTGATTATTACCACCGACACCAACGCTAGTACAAGTAGAACTTAAAAAATATAGAACCTCGCAAGCATATCAAGATGTTAAGAAAATATTTTCGAAAAATATAGATTTCTTTTCTATTCAATTTGCGTTTCTTGAAACCCCTAACCTCCAAAAACCTGTTCCATTCATAGATTCCATTTCTAACATATCTCGTAAAAAGTATCTGTAGCACATAGAAAAAAATACTACGTACAATCGTAGTAGACATTATTTTCTCACTGCTGCAATGCTGTATGCATATCCTTACCGCAGGCATATTACATAGAACTATGAGCTGACAAAACAACGCAGTTAACTACATATAAATGACATATAATAACTCAATGCGGATTAATTTCTTTCAACGTTCGTTAAACAGTATGCCTGCGACACACATAACATATAGGTAGGTTTGATGAGGTAGCGTAGCGTGGTGTCGCGGGGCGAGTGGCCGCCGTCTCCAAATAGCCCGCAGCGCGGCGACGCAAGCTCGTGCTCGCAAGCCTTATCATCATTGCGATAAAGGTTATAATGTACTAATAAGCAGAGTAGGGAAGGAAGCTATTCCTCAACGTCGGGACGCCACACCGCACCTGGCAGCCTATCGCGACCACGTGCCAACGACAGGAAGAAGGAAATGTCATAAAATTCCAATCATACACGTGTGTGTGGTAGAGAGTCGAGTAGAATCGACCAAATAAAACGATCGGAATGTATTTTTGTATTTATTTATTATCAATATAAGTCGTACTAGTCTCCGTTTTACATAAAATCGGGAGCAATGTTACGATTGTATTTTATTAAATTACATTAAAAACTACTTATCAACATTAAAACAAACCTTATATCTCAAAAAATAATAATTTACTAACAAACACTACACTAATAATATTATCGTTATGGATACTAGGCAGATGGAAATATTCACCAACAAGCGTAGTAAGCAAAACTTGTCTCCAGTGAATTTTCTGAAGATGAAAAGGACCTTAAAATAATTAAATTTAACTAATTTAATAGAGGTAGCATTATTCCTATTAAACTAATTTTGAAGAATTTTGACTTTTATGTCACTACCTATAAATATTTTAAAACAAATTATTTTGGTCCATTACGTTACTTTTCAAGATACAAAACAAGATACTTCACGTGAAAAAGAAGTACTTACTTGAAACAATATCCAATTTTTTTATTACTTTTTATTTATTAATTATATTATTCATCCTTCAATCAAAAGTCATGGCCTAATTCATTCACACAATGCGGAAACAATATGTCGTTTTCTTTTATTTCCATTGGAAACAGTTAAATACTAGTTACTATAAGAGTTACAAACATTAGGTTACATACATACATTCACATTCATATATGAACTACACAATGTAAAAAAATATTCGACAATATTCGTGATTATTATAAAAAAACAAATGCAACAATTTCATTTATAAATGTATATTTAATTGGAAACACTTACCTGTATATCTTTCCTTTAAATGCGCCATTTGGATTTGAAGTCATCATATGAGCAATGGTAGGTAATTATAGTTATTGTACAGCACACCCTCTATCTACGATATTTGGAAAACACTTTTCAGTCTTAATAAATTCACTAACTTTCTTATAAATTTTGTACAAAAGTTTGGCGAGCTACATTCGCATACAAATCCGCCAACAGATTCACAGACGAACGTTGGTTAAATGGAACGATAAATGGTTGGACTGCTAGTGACTGTTTCGAGACATTGTGTGGTATTGATTTCGCGATTGTTCTACTGGTGCCCAATGAGACTAGCTAGCCCGGGCAGGCTCGGGCTGAGTGCGAGCGGCGGTGGCGGCGGGCGGCGCGTACTTCGTTACCGGGATCATCGGACGCGGGGCGATCAGAGACACGCCGGAGAACCTGAAACGAGGAGAAATAATTGTAATAAATAAAATAATGCATCGTCATGAGGTGTCAATCGGCTCCCGAGACTGTTCACCCAGGTTCAGGGTCCCCAGCTGAAGACCTTGGTCTAATTCGCTTCGCCAACGGTATTGGGAAACACACCTAACGAGTGGCGAGATCGTTGAGTGCAAAATGTTCACCCCAGTTTCCGGACTCTAGAAGTGTTGTTTTCGAAGAAAGAACGGGCCTAGCGGCGCGGTTGAGTCTTTTTTTAACATATTACTACAGACTAAGGCGGCAAAACACCAGACCATTTTGGTTCGAAGCTGTGAGAATGAACTGCCTCTCGATGGCGAGCGCTACGATGATAGAACGCGGTCAACAACGTTATACAGGCGGTAGAACACGAAAACGGAGCCAAATTCTCTCCGCTGGCTTGATATCGTATATTCTCCCACAGCGTATATTTGGATTGCATCAAAAGACCAAGTTGGGGCGCTTACTATAGCATTTACGGTAGCTTTATGACTTTATCTCGCTCGCTCCATTTGTAGCACCTTGCGCCAGCGAGCAAGATGAAGTCATAGCCTATGGTGTTAGCCATAGAGTTAGGTGGTCTGGCCCCTGGTATACAGGTGCTCTCTCGCCTACGTATTGAGTTCCACTCTATAGGTACCTCTGCCACTTTTTTTGACATGATGCCTACAGCTACAGCAAACACCTTGGAGCCAAATTGTTCGCAAACTATGCGGTTTCAAAGGAACTTTCTGCCATGCATTAGTGTGCAGAGAGGTTTTCCCTGGAGTACATGGAGTTCTTCAAGTAAGAAGTGAAAAGATTTTACAGGGTCGACGGCGACGCGTGGGTGTTGGCCCCTGGTATTGCAAACGTCCATAGGCTGCGGTGTCTGTTTACCAGGCAGGCCGTAAGCATGTTTGCGACCGGCGATATAAAAAAAAATTAAATGTTCTCTAAACTCGGAGATGAAAATTCAAGATAAAAAGTGTAAACACATTGCCGAGGGTTGGATTATTTAAAATTGTGATTTTTAAATATTCATACGATTTTATAACATTCCGAATGCACATTTGCATCATTTTTAATAAATATTTCAACAATTTAAATGAACCACCCGACAATTTCTTTACACATGTGATCTTGAATTTCATCACCAACTTAAGTTGAAGTTAAGAAACCGCACTCACTTATTATTCTTGTACTTGTCCACGATGGCCTGGTAGGGCTGGTGGGGGGCGTGCGCGTGCGCCCTGGCCAGCTCGCGCAGCGCCGGCCGCAGCTCCGCCGCCGCGTAGCCCGCCGCCGCCGCCAGCGCCGCCGGCCACGACAGCGACAGGCAGGACGCTGTCGGCTCTGGGGGCGCTAGGGCCGCTGGGTCGGTCGCTGATATCTGGGGGAGAAGGTTTTTGTTGTAGTGACCGGCCACGATAGCGACAGGCTATAATTTCTTTTAGACGACTGAATGTGTTCCCATACCGCTCCAAGGGTTCTAGGGCCACGGGTCGGTGCCGATATCTGGGGGAGGAAGCTCTTTGTTGTAGTGAAAGTATTTCTGTAGTTCAGGTAACAATGTGTTCCTCTGTTAACTGGTACGTTAGTGCCCGATTTCACCATCACTCCCTAAGTTAAAAGAGACGGATTTTCATGAAAAATCTATCACTTAGAAGTGTTAGGAGTCCTTCCCAGGGTGATGGTGAAAACGGGCTAAGATCTGCCAATCCTGGATCATCGTCAAGGCGGACCATAAGCCCTCGTGCGCGAGAGCAACCGGGATATTGTCTCCAAGATTTTAGTAGGAAAAACATGAATCAGCGACAAGCAGACAGCCCACCTGATGGTAAGAGGTGACTCATATTACGCCCGTAATTATGCTGGCTACTTATCCTTCAAACCGGAATACAACAATGGCAATATTGTTGCTTGCGGCAATAATAATATGTCTTATACTCGATTGACACCAGAGTGGCAGCTGTCGGCAGCGGCCAGCTTATCTCAGAATCGGCGCTCAGCCCGTCTAAGCGGCCGAGTCTTACACACGATACTACGCATTTCCTTATGGGGGTAAGCTTAACATGGTTGTACAATAGTCGCTGCGCTGCCGCTCGCTGCCAATCCAGTGTGGATTGACTTCGATTAGACTTCGACGCAGAACAGAAAATGAGCAACAGCATTTTGTGTACGCATTGCATTTTCAACGCTGTGGTGACTCTTATAGATTGTTGGTGATACTTTTCATAGAACCTTGGCATGGCAGCAGAAATAGGAGTGGTTGATTAAATATTTCCAGATTTACTGCACAGCTTTTACAAACACAGGTATAGAAATGACGCTAACGTAATATTGCATAAAGTTCAATAAACTATTGATTCACGTCAGAATTTGGTTACAATCTAGATAAAAATTTTGAAACACTATTGAATACCAAATTGGATGTACATTTTGTGCAACAAACCTCTTTGTTCTCGAAGACAGGGCAGGCTTTACAATGCAGGCAGTGTCTGGCTGTGGCGATGGACGCCGCTGCGATGATGGAAGGCTTGAACTGCAGGAACGGGTCGGCTTCCAACAGAGTCAGCTCGGCGATGTACTGTGTATAAACGGTTTTATATTTAATTTTTTGTTTAGTTTTATGTACGGATTTAAATACGGAATTACGTAAGAGGTTGAATGCAATAAACTAACAACATTTAATGACGTGGAGTTTGTTGGATAAGAACAATTCAATTATCTCATATGAAATTAAGTCGAAAAATATGATATGATCAATTAGCGTTCGTCGAAGAAGTATTCTGTCGCTGCATAGTTTATAGCACTACCATTCCTTCGTACTTTCATTAATCGCACAAACAATTTGTCGATTAACAGTTTATCGTAACTACGATATTTCGAACCACAATTCATCGCACGTTTGTATTTCGAAGTTCAGTTACGCACTCAGCGTTTACTGTCTCCTATAACATCTACGATTCATGCATTTAGGATGCAGGCAACAAAAATGCAGAACCGCAGGTGTGTTGTCATTGTGAGGACTTAGATAAAATGCCTCATACCTGTAATTGCGTTGGTAACCATATCCTTCAAACCTAAACACAACAATGTAAGCATTGTCGCTTGGCGGCAGAAAGAGATAAAGCGGTGGTACTCATCTAGGCGGACTCCTCAGGTACTCCTACCGTCATGGAGTAGTCTAATGTCCAGCTATGGTCAGAAGAATAATATCCCGCCAATTGATGATAAAGACAACTTACCGAAGCCAAAGCAAAAGTCTTCTTCGGTAAAGCGTTGGCGACGCAGTAGTAGGAAATGAAAGCGTGCGAGGTTGGCGTGGACAGATCGAAGGATAGCACCTTCAGGATGAGGTGCTCCATTCGCAACACCTCGCGTTTTGTGTACGTGTCATCGGTAATGTAGACGAACTCGCCCACGTCTGGCGGGTACACCTCTTCGTATTTCCTGTTGGTGAACATGAAATGTATCAGACTGCGTTTTAGTTAAGTTAATCCCAATAAAATAATTTTATGAAACACTTCCGAAAATTTACTTTGAATATTATACAATTGATGAGACTGGTCTGATTTTATTAAAACTCTGCTTTAGTGTCTGGAAATAGTTCAACTATAGAAGTTCACTTGAGTGAAGGAGTCACTCACTATCATTTAGTTGATACAGATAAAAAAAGAAATATAAAACAATACTAACGATGCAATGTATGTGGCTGCAGTCCCAACCAGCTGTAACTTGGTGCGCACAACACTCATATAGGACAGGAAGCGATCCACATAAGACACTGCAAGATGCAGAGTCTCCGTTTGCTGACCATATTCATCGCACACCTCCACCAGCCAATCCACGAGGATAGAACGCATCACATTGGTGATGTCTGGCTGCTTACGCATGTAACGGGGGTTGGCACGGTTCTTCACCTGGTACAATTTAAAAAGTATTAATAATTATGGTCAATCATTACTAAAGAGCAGATTTGTAGAAGCTATTATTATGTTTATGGTGATAAGAAGGAATATTGCATACTACAGACAAACATACAAATACATCAAAATCACATAATTAGGGAATGCAATCCCGCAAGATAATTTCAATCTAGGTATTTGCGGGACTGAGCCATCTTAGTCCCGCTGGATCCAAGTATTCGCGAGATCCACAGCAGGGTGGATTTAGACCCCAGAAATCAATCGTAATAAATACCTTATTGATCTTGTTTCCATGGTTATAGTTTTATCAAAAAATAAACAAGCTTTTTGGTATGTTTTAAACGGTGTATTGGTACTTTTAGTAGTAAGTACATAAAAGATTATTAATATACTTTGTTGTCACGTCAACACCAACATAAATTGAAATAATTACGTATCACCACAAAATATACCTTTAATTCTAAGAAGATTAAACTATCTGGTTATCTGGTATGGGGTGGTTACCGCATATTTTTTCATATACGCTAATACATTTCTGTAGGCCTAGCACCAAGTTGCTCTCGCGCGCGATAAGCGAGAAAAGCGCGACATAGGTATTGCTATCTCTTTCATCTTAGTATTGAGAGAAAGAGACAAACGCTCTCCCGCGGTGCGAGCTTTGTCGCGGACACACTTGTGCTAGGGCCCCTGGCGTTACAAATCAGTCTTCAAACTCAAGAAGTCAAACTTTATAATCTATTTTTTTCCTTTCTTTAGTCTTAATCTATTCTATTCTATTTAAATAATTTCTTCAAACAATATTTTTACAGAAGACGCATATCGACCTACTCAAAACGACAGACGTAATCAGAGGTAATAACTGTCTTATGGGCTATCAAACCACGAAAACCGAATTAAAATTCGATTAGGCATTTCTGAAGTATTTGTAACGCCAGAAATGTATAAGCGTATATGGAAAAGTATGCGGTAGCTCGCACTTGCACTACACATCGGTTAGCTAGCGCTTAGCCACGGCCTACGCGCCGCCGCGCGCACAATAACCACGCTTCTATGTAATCCCGCCAATCCAACGGGATCCCGCAAAATTTTCAACCGAGATTAGTCCCGCAAAATGTATGGGATTCCGGTATTGCATTTTCTACACAATAATAGCCATATCTACTTTAGAATCCACTTTCAAATTATTACTATTAATTACAAATAGGTTATTAATTAGAAAACTGGTTATACAGTCATTACATGGTCATTTATTAGGAAACTAGATAACCAGTCATTAAATGATCATGTGTGGTGGCATATTAAGACGTAACTGTGATTTTGACTAGAAATAACCTAACCTTACCAACAGAAAAACTTTGAGATAACCCCAGTCGAGTTCATACAGTCCGGACATATTTTAAATATTTCCGAAACTACTGATCGATTTTAAGGAAACAAAGCTAAGATGGTTCATCTCAGTTAAACTGGTTTTCAATTAAAGAAAACCGCTTCGAAATCTGTCCATCCTTTCGGGAGTACCGATGCCACAGACAGGCACACACCTCCACACATACCTACTGCTCTGTGATTGTGTACACAGAGCCACAAATACTCATGTCAAACTTATAACACCCCTCTTTTTCGTTTAGAAATAACCTAACAAGGGGAAAATTTCAAAAGATATGTTGACTAGGAAAGTCGACTATTCGGCCACATTGCAGACTCGGCAAAAACAATGGCTCTTTTCTTTATATATATGTTTTTTAATAAGGGGGTTCAAAATCATATATAAATTTATGAAATCCTTTCGCTATCAGTAAACTATCTTTTTGATTTTTATTTATTGAGGTGCCTTATGGCTATTCACAGAGGCCTGCAAGAGATTGTGTCCGAAAACTGTGATTTTATTGCGATAAGTGTAAAATCTCAATCTCAAAGTCGGGTGTTCAATTTAATACTACCAAAACACAGATGTGTTTTCACCAAACAGAGTCCATTCTATCTTGCTTAGGCCTGTCAAAGGTTACGCGGTAACTTACTAAGCACATGTTTGGTCTTGAATGGAGTACTGCTGGCAGCTTTGAGATGGAACAGCCAAATATCAAGTGGTAGGTTGAAGTATAGTTAAATTAGGTAAAGAAGAGTGCGAAATGATTATTGGTAATCTAGCTAGAGGATATCAACAGTAATCTACAAAGCCTTGTATATCAGCAAATAAAGCAAGGCTAGATTTAACTAGGGCACTTAATTAGGTATGGTAGGTACCCTAAAAAACTTTCAGTTGATGAATGTGGAAAAAGCAGCACAAGTTACTCAGCACTATAGCTGGTGAAACAATGCTGTCTAAATTTCGCCTAAAATAATGCTATTTGGCAGTTTTGTAGCCGACTAGTCGGCCAAAGCCATAGTCAGCCCATCTCTAAAATTTACATAGTTAGTCATGAAAATCAACGAGGGTAGCACAAGTTTGTAGTAACTATTATGTACCAAATTCAAATTATATTTTCCACCCTTACCTCCAAACAATTACAAACTGTCTGAAGTATAATAAAGACAAGAATTCAGACACTTACTTCAATTTCTCGCATGTATTCATAGATATCCTGACGGTACTCCTCCACATGAAAGAACTGATCTCGTTCTGACACTGTAGTAACTTGATCTTCCTCATCTTCTACTATGTCCTCAAGGAATTGACTTTCATTTTTGGAGATAGACATTGACAAAACACTAGTGTCCACAACTGACATAGGTGACTCGGGAACCACATCTTTCTTTTCAACGAGTGGCAACCTGTTTTCAATTAATAATGTTAACAATTTAAAATTAATGACATCAATTCATAGAGTGAAATGTTGATTTAATATTTTAGACATTTAGACATTAGTAATCCAACAACTTACCTAACAGTAGCCTCTTCTTTAATTTCTTTAGGGGGTTGCTCAATCTTTGCACATAGAGCACGTACATTTTCAGCAGCATTGACAAAGAAATTGTCCTTTCTCTCTTTAGGGGCGAACGGCTTGAAGACTGTCGGTTCACGCTTCTTCACCTCGGCCTCGGATGGGTTGTCCTCATACACGCTAAACGCGCGAAACTGGGCCACGGGAGGCATAATATTCTTCTCATTTTTTATCAAACGTACCGTCCTATTTTCATCTTGAACTTTGCTAGGTCCATTCGTCAAACCCGGCTGCAAGGATAGAGGTTTTGTAAACCAGGAAATAAAGTACCATCAAATAACATTAGCATTTGTAAAATAAACGCAAGGCCACTTACCAGTTTGTGATTTCGGTTTTGGTTGCATGCGAATTGGTTCAAATCCCCAAGAGCACGCCGTTGTGCCGCAGTAAATACATCTGCATTATCCTTTCGAAGCCCCAATGCTGAATTTTCTTGATCCTCGTGTATTCTAAAAGATGCCATTGCCCCCGGTTGCTTCCGTAAACAGTCACTATTCGATATCGTTATTTGGGCGCGGGCCGACAAGACTTCAGATAGACGCAACCAAAATGGATGAAGAATAAACGTGGAACAAATAACTAAGAACACATTTTGGTAAAAAATTGCGAGTAAACTCAAAAATATGCTAGTTTTATTCAAAATCACCCTCTAAAAACGCTAACAAGCGTCAACGGACAACAGACATTTTGTGTGAATTTTGATCATTTTCCAGCTGTTCGGTTTACCGTATTCTGTTGTCTATGACAATTCAAATTCCGGCCAATAGCGTTTAACCACAGAATATTAAAATGGTTTAAAATAGTGTTATAGTCTATGCTTAGGTCCACTACACGATGGAACATCACAACGGCCGATTCGATTAAGCGTACTCCACATGTTCGTCATTTCGCGGGATCACGAGAATGTAGAGGGAGTATTCGCCTATATTCGCGTATATAGTCCCGTGCATGTTTGGCATGCCTCGCCTATTTAATAGATTGAGCAGATATTCATTCGATTATTTGTTGTCGTCTCGCCTTGTACTGAACTACATCATTTTGGTTCTTTCTAGTCAAAAATCTACTAGGTCTATCCAAATATGTACAAAATTCACAAAGAAGTAAATTCACTGATTATAAACAAAATGTATAATATTTATTTAATAATTTTTTATTCATTCTTTTGTACAACATTACAGCTTAAAACTAATGCGTTGCACAAATTATGCATAGGCAGCTCTGCTATGCAGAAAATACAATATTGATGTATCTGATGACAGGTTCGGGTACACTTGACCATGATCCAGGATATTAGTAGATTCCAGTAGGTATTGTCAATTGGTTTTAAAAAGCATAAATAGATGGCTCTCCTACAATATTGGTAATTCCTTTTTATATTATTATTATTATATCTGTATGATTGAGGCAGTGATATCATGCAGCCATCTAATACTAAAATAAAAAATAAAATGTTCATTAATATAAACATAACTTTTAAAGGTTGAATGAAATGTACAAAGAAAAATATATGTAAAGGCACTATGTTCTATTTTAATACAAACCTTTCATATATGAATAACGTCAATTTTTTATCCTAAAGTCTATGAAACGAACTGACTCAGTCAAATTGATGTTTGATTAGTTTATTATAATTTATTACAACCTCTAAAATTGTTGAAATCTATTGATAAATACAATATTATCCAATACAACGTACCCAGTGTTTATATTCACTTTGCTTAGAACCTATTTCAAGTGATTATCAATTACCAAAATTGTCCGGGCGCCATCTAGTGAGTGGTTAGGAATGCTTTAGATATCTATTGGAAAACTCCTCATTTTTGGGCAAAATTTTGGTAGAGGTTGCAATACTGGTACTTTGGGGGATACTACACACACGATATTTATCATGATCCACGATCCATGATTTTGTGGCTGTATTATGTATGTTGCCTTGAACTATACTCGAAACTCAAAACGAAACAAAACCATATGTTTTTGACGTTTTCGTTCGAAATGTTTGTTTGGTTGACGTGTGTTTGACGTGGTGTGTTCTGAAAACTATACAAATTGTTTTATTTTGTGTGTGACTAGGGAAAAGTTCTATGCAATTACATATAATGTAATATTATAACAAGAAACTAGAGCAAAGCTATTATGGTTAAGCAGTTAGTAGTCAAACAATTAGTCATACTTCTTGCATGTACAACATGCTTTGGTCTAAGGGAGTATTCAAGAGAAGATATAATGAAGCTCAGGTGGCGTGTTTTGTATACATTGTATTTGTGTTTAACGAACAACTGTCTCTAAGGCTGCTCCGAAACATACCAACAATTATAGGTCTTATATTATATAGGTATTACTGTTTTCAGAGAGGAAGTTAGGGAAATGTTTCAACATGCATACGATAGTTATTTGCGGTATGCTTTTCCATATGATGAGCTGCGGCCGCTGAGTTGCGACGGGGTGGACACCTGGGGTAGTTACTCGCTGACACTCATAGATGCTCTGGACACTTTGGCTATTATGGGCAACTACACAGAATTTAATAGAGTGGTGGACATAGTACTACAAAAACAAAACTTTGAAGCTGACATTAATGTCTCTGTGTTTGAAACAAATATAAGGATTGTTGGTGGGCTCCTCAGTGCACATTTATTGTCTCACAAGTAAGCTTTTTTTTTTAATGTTGTGTGTAATGAAGAGTTAATTTATCAATCTAAGCTTTGCATGAACAAATATGATGTACTGTGTATCACAAAACAAAAGGTTGTTACCTTTAACATTGTCTGTTTTATTATAGGACTGGCTTGAAGTTAGAGCCTGGATGGCCATGTAATGGCCCCCTTCTACGTTTGGCTGAAGATGTTGCTCAAAGAATTATTGCTGCATTTGACACCACCACTGGAATGCCCTATGGCACAATAAACTTAAAGTCAGGTGTGCCGCCAGGAGAAACAACCGTCACTTGTACTGCTGGTGTGGGAACTTTTATCATTGAGTTTGGAACACTGAGTCGTTTGACTGGAGATCCTTTGTATGAAGAGGTGATTTGTGTGTGATATTTATTTAAATAATGAAGTGAAATGCTATTTATCAACTAGCTGCCTGGTGTAAGTTTGATTGTGTGGCTTCCTATCCTACCCTATGTATCTATCCCTACCCTGTCTCTACACTATCCTACCCTTACCCTCCCCTACCTTGCCCTAAAACTTCATAGATATATGCAGAACAACTCACCAAAGTTTCATCAAAATTAATTAATTGTAATAATCTTCATAAAGTTGCTCCAGCTGCTTTGAAGTCCATTGATAGAGGACAAAAAATATACCTAATAAATAAATAAATAATAATAATCATCTCTCTCTCCCACTCCCACAAAAGCACTATGGGAAAATCTAGTTATTGTTTTAATAAGTATATTACAGTAGGTAAAACATTAAATGGTTAAGATATGGCAGCTTATGGCCTGCAATTTTTCTGTTACTTTAACTAAATGATATTTTCTATTTCCAGGTAGCATATAATGCCTTGAAAGCCCTGTACCATCATAGGTCCCCCATAGGGCTGTTGGGAAACCACATAGATGTGGTGACTGGAAGGTGGATAGCACAAGATGCCGGAATTGGTGGTGGTGTTGACTCCTACTTTGAATACTTAGTCAAAGGTAAGTTGTTAACTAACTTTTCTTAAGTAATAGGGATAGGCCTGCTTCTTTGAAGACTTTAATAATGAACCAAAAAAAAATGGAAGTGTGTTACACCTACAACCACAATTTTGAAATAAAAAAAAAGGAGACTGGACAAAAGTGGTCTATGAACCAGCAGCATTACGGTGATGACCTATGGGTAAGGGTACCTCAGCTGCATATTTGTACAAGAGACCATGGTTCGAAGAATACGGCACTTGCCGTACAAATGTGGGAAAGATATGCATTTTTCTCGAAACTGCCGGAACCGATTTTGATGTTGTCGGCATAAGAACATAGTAGATGGTGCTCTACCCATAATCCGTAACTATGTCGCTGCTGGTACCAAGAATTATAAGAATATACTTGGAAGATGCTCAACCTATATATTGTAAGCATACCGCCATAATCGTCGTCGTCCTAGAGCTTACACCGGCCTCTGCCAGGGTCCGCTTTCCTACTCAATCTTCTCCACTTCGCCCGGTCTTCGGGCATCCTCTCGTCGTAAACCGTTGGTTCTCGCATTCGACTCAGCGATGATAATCCATTGTTTTTTGGGTCGCCCACGGGGCGTCTTTCCTGATACCCGCAGATTCAGGCACCTATTTCCCACATATCCCTGAGGCTTACGCAACACGTGACCAAACCAGCGCAGACGAGCCTTCTCGATCTTACCTGCGATATCCCTCACGCCAAGGCTGCCAAGAATGCACTTGTTAGGTACTCGATCGAGTCGCGAAACTCCGCACATCCACCGCAGCATTTTCATTTCGTTGGCGTGGAGTTCGCGAACGTGTTTCGTCAACGCTGGCCAAGTCTCGCAGCCATAGAGCATCACCGGTCTAATTATACTCTTGTATATAAGGCCTTGTATATAAGAACTTTAAAGGGATTTTAGGGTCACAGGTGACTGCCGTGAATTCCCGCTATTTGTCCCAAGCTGCAGAGATTCGGGACTTGGCTTCGGGGCCGATATCGCCGGACTCGTGCATCACGTATCCGTGGTATTTGGATTCTCAGAATTTATATATATTTTGTATACAAACTTTGGTTGTACGTTGGAACTACTTTTGCTTAACCCAATGGTCACGAGGATCAGCAGCCTCTCAGTACCTTTGTTATTATTTGCTCAGCGCTTTAAATTCATTTAAACTACAGTCCACCACATTTTATCCTGCTTATTCTGAAGTCTACGACCGAAGAAAGTAAGCCTGAACAGCCCCTTATCAGAGATTGCTCATGATGCTCTCAGATGCTCTCTAACACTACGTCTAATATTACGCTGAACAGAAGAGTGTTGACCACAGTGCCCTGGTGAGCAACGGTAATAGGGAACGGGTTGCATCACTCTCTTCACTGCTGCCGTCATCATCGGAAGTTCGAAATACGTAATAACTATCTATACAACATGTTCATTTAAAATTATCCTCAGATAAGATTATCCTCATTGTTCTGACATCACCGTAACTTGCTGCTTGTGATAATATATCATATGTATGTGGTGCATTCATGAATTCAGAAAGGTGAAAGCGGGACAGCTGACTGCTTTTATCACATAATTCGTAGATAAGCCATGTTATCTAACGGTTTATCAAAAATTTTTAATAAATAACGACTGCATTTGCCTTCAATAATTAATCTAAATTTGTATTAACAAACAACACAAAAGTTAAAATTAGCTAAATGGCTACAACTGATGCAATTAGAGCATTGTTCAAAACTAAATACAAAGATAATAATCAAAATACGCATTTTCATCCAATGGATTTGCGAAAAATCGAAGATGACGGATACTTGATGAAAATAATTAATGAAGTCGATCACGACTTAAAACAAGCTGTTGATATGTTGTGGACAATATTAATGTGGAGAAAATCAGTTGGTGCAAGTGATATAAACGACAACAACATTAATATGCAATATGTGAATCAAGCAATACTATTTCCTTATGGCCGTGACATAGAGGGTTGCCGCATGCTAAATGTTAGAGGAAGAATTCATATAAAAGGGCAAAGAAATATTGATCAGTTAAAAAACATAATAGTATATTGGTTTGATAGATTAGAAAGAGAAGAGAATGGTAAGCAAATAAGTTTATTCTTTGATATGGAAGGATGTGGTTTGGCTAACATGGATATGGAGTTCGTTAAGTTCCTAATGGCATTGAAGAACTACTATCCCGGTTTAGTGAATTACACGATGATTTATCAAATGCCTTGGATATTATCAACGTCATTCAAAGTCATTAAATCAATGATGCCAGAGAAAGTAGCTGCAAAAATGAAGTTTGTAACGAAAGATACATTAAAAGAATACATTGCTCCTGATCAATTATTCCCAACATGGGATGGAAGAAATGATTTTGTTTTTCAGTTTGAACCTGAAGTAAAATCCGAAAATGATTATCAAAATATCTCTTTATCCAACAAATTCAATAGCTGTATTAAAATCAATAACTTATCGTTTGCCGACCAAGAAAGCCAACAATACTCATCAGGAGAATTATTCCGAATAACCCCAAGCGAAATTGTTTTCAAACGTTTAGATAATGAGATAACTGGGCATTTTACAATACATAATCATGAAGATAGCAATATATTTTTTAAAATAAGGTCTACGGCGCCAGATAAATTCACAGTTCGCCCAACTTCTGGAATCATCAGCAAAGGAGTCTCTACGGATGTAACGATGTGTGTGCTATCAAGTTGTTTTAAAGTTATAAATAGTAGAGATCAATTTATGGTGGCAGCAATTAAGTTAAATGACATGCAGAATCATAATCAAACCCAAGAGAAACTGAAGGAAGTTTGGAAAAACACACCGCAGAACTGCATAACAGAGCATAGGCTGAAATGCAAATTCCCTGACAATATTGTCGGTAACGAAGTTAAGCAGCAAAACCTGATTGAAGATAAACTTGAACAACTTATGATTACCTTAGCCAAACTGCAAATCAATCAAGAAAATATGCGTAAACAAAGCAAATGGCTAAAAATTTATCAAATTTTGACGTTAATTCTCACTTTAGCGATCACTTTATTGGGATATTTAATGTACATACGTGAAGCTTCTAGTTCGGATACCAAATTTTCTGACTGTGTCTATGTACGGAGCCACAATGGACCATATTAAAATAAATGAGTGAGTTGAGTAGCACCTAACATAACATAAAATTTTTTGTATGAAATAGATAAATTTTAAGAAGGCTAAGATATTTCTTTTATTTCACATATCTCCATATATATCATAGCATAGTCTCCAGTCAGAATAAATATCCATCGATGTAACTGAATCAAAATTAGCCTATCGTATGACGTGTGTGTGTTGTGTGGTGCCGCCACTTAAAAGAACAGCACCACCCCATCTCTTCCCGTGGGTGTCGTAAGAGGCGACGATGGGCAGCAGCATCTTTCGGGTACATTTACATCTACTGCAGTGCGATCGCCAACCCGCCTGCCAAGCGTGGCGATTATAAACCCTGGCAGAAGCCGAGACTGGTCGTTCAGATGATGATGAAGTATCCAGGGTTCTATATTATTACATATTAGAATCAATAAAGAGCATGTGAATTGTGTGTCAGAATTGTAAGCTGATTATTTAGATGCAATGTGGATGCAAGCGGCTAAAAAAACGCGTCGTCGACTCGTCGCACCGTGTGCGAAGTCCAACGAGATTGTACGGCAGCAGCGATTCACTCAGTTGCTATCAATAGTCGAATTGCCTTAGTGCTACGGAAAGCAGCACATCAACCTACCCACCACGAACAAACCGGAGACGGTCCTAAGTTTAATGGATGACAATGACGATGAAAGAGAAAAAACTTATCATTCACACAAAACGGGGTATTATGAGTGGCGAGTTCGTTGCGGTGCTGAAGTTCGATTAGCCTCAATGTAGCAGTACAAGAGCAGAAATGCATTAACACTACATGAAAAATTTTCCTTTGCAGCTACAGCAACATTTAGGGTATTTACTCTATGTTTAGCCAAAATCAATGTACTAAATGAAGGGGAAATTAGCTGCACCTTAGGCCCAAATAAATAATAAAAAAATATTTCATGAATGCCATAAAAACCTGGCAACTGCACCACAGGAATATGATTCTTAATGTGTCATGCACTTATGATCTTGTATTGTACGACACTGTCGATCGGCGGAAAACCTTAATCCGACGTCGGTTGATCAAGGTTTTCCGCTGAGGTTTCTGAGACTAGTTGAATAGTTCCAGTAGCCGAACTCTACTCTATAATGGTAAGTATATTATTCACACACAATCCTTCCACCACCATCAGGCGCGATTCTGCTGGAGCGGCCCGAGATGATGTCGATGTTCCACGAGGCACGCGCCGTCATCGACAAGTATCTGAAGAAGGACGACTGGTTCGTGTGGGCGACCATGCTGCGGGGGCACGTCACGCTACCGGTTTTTCAGTCGCTGGAATCTTACTGGCCCGGCGTACTTGCGCTCATCGGTAAGATTTTTTAAGCCATCTTATCTGATGGGAAGTGACGATGCAGCCGAAGTTTTTTTTTATGTAATAGGTCAGACAAACAGACGTGCGGGCCACCTGATGGAAAGAGGTCACCACCGCCTATGGACATCAGCAACATCAGGGGCGCTACAATGCGTTGCCCGCCACTAAGGAGACCTCTAATATACATTTTGAATGGTCCCATGTCATAGTCCAAAGGAAACACTGAAATGAAATAGCAGACGGACCATGACTGCCTAGAAACGGCCTTTGCATTTTCACTTTGACCTAGAAGGAGTCCAGGTGGTACTGTATATTACGCAGAAGGGCGATGAATCGATTATTATATAGAGAGCGTCGGTAGTCGAACCTCTACCGCCATGAACATTAAAAGTTCCATGTAGGTACATTAGTCCGCCGTAGTTATGTATATTAGTTGAAAACCGATCTTGCGATGAGAGAACATCGTGAACATCGTAATGAAATCTGCACATTCAAGCTACTGAATGTGTAACCATAATCCAATCAGGTCAGGTTACGCTGTTAACAAGGTTACGGGGGTCAGACGGCAGTCACTCCACTGTAATTACCTGATCTGCCAAATCCTTGATCATGGTCAAGACGGACCCCGACCACTCGTGTGCGAGAGCACATTTGGAAATTTCTGCCAAGATGACCAATATGGCCGTGTGGTGTCCGGCAGAGTAGAATAGCACCAACCCCTTACACTCATGGGTGTCGTACAAGGCGACTAATGTTTTCGAGGCAAAAGATCAAGAGTCTCCGTAGTCTGGAAAAGGGGCAGCAGCATTTTCCATTGTTATATTTAAACACTGCGATCTTTAACCCGCCTGCCAAGCGTGGAGATTATGGCAATAACCTCCCCTTTCGTGGGAGAGGCCCTAAGTCCTGCAGTGGACTGTTACGGGCTGTGATGGTGGACCAATATGGAGAAGGTCCTGTAGTTTATCAGATCAGTATAGGCTGATGATAAGATGATGTGGTCCATTATATGAGTCACTCCTCAAGATTGTGTTAAATCATGGGGAAACAGGTAACTGCTATTATTACATCACTCATACCCTTTATGTATTTATCCCTCCAGGTGAGAGCGACACAGCTATGCGAATAATCCACAACTATCACAGCGTTTGGAAGCAATACGGGTTTACGCCTGAAGTGTACAATCTAGGCACAGGCGAGGCATCATCTTCCAGAGAAAGCTACCCTTTGAGGCCGGAACTCATAGAATCCATAATGTACCTCTATCGGGAGACCAGAGACCCGATATTGCTGCAAATGGGGGAGGACATATTGAGAAGCATACAGCATAGCGCTCGTACGCCATGCGGGTACGCTACGGTGCGTAAATTTTCTTATATCGAGCGAAACTTCTAGCAGTTAACATACTAGATGTGTTTTAGTTACTAGTATTTTCCTAAAACAAACTGCGGGCTGTGATCCGATTTGAACCCCTTGTAACGGCCGGCCGTGTAGTGTCCGGCGCGGCCGTGTGGTGTCCGGGGCAGAGTAGAATAGCACCAACCCCCTACACTCGTGGGTGTCGTACAAGGCGACTAATGTTTTCGAGGCAAAAGATCTAAGCGCCTCCGTAGACTGGAAAATGGGCAGCAGCATTTTCCTTTGTTATATTATAACACTGCGATCTCCAACCCGCCTGCCAAGCGTGGAGATTATGGCAATAACCTCCCTTTTTGTGGGAGAGGTCCTAAGTCCTGCAGTGGACTGTTATGGGCTGTGATGATGATGATTCCATTCTAAGACAAATTTTTCCCCAATAATACCTCATGATTCGGAATCCTTCTGCGATAATCCTTACAGAAAATTTGCAAAATTACAGATAAAGGACGTCCGCGACCACCGCAAGGAAGATCGTATGGAATCGTTCTTCCTATCCGAGACCACCAAGTACTTGTATCTGTTGTTCGACCCTGATAACTTCATCCACAACCCTGGCGTGCGCGGTACAATCATCGACACACCCAACGGCGAGTGCATAGTGGATCTCGGCGGGTATATCTTCAATACCGAAGCGCATCCCATCGACCCAGCCATGCTGTATTGCTGTCACGAAGCGAGGCAGGGGTGTGTATAATTTTTGCCTGACTTTAACATGACCTTGTAGCCACACGTTCGATTCGATAGTAGATACGGGCGGCCACTCTACACGCGGAAATCTAGTTTAGGACGTGGCAGTCTGACGCTAACGCAAATTTGACACCATAGGTTGTCTGTAAGAAAAAGCTTAAAGCGTTAAGGCTACATGTTGCTGTTACATTGTATTGATTTGTATCGAATTATCTATTTATGCAAAAAGTATTCTGATACGCCCGTCCTGCAGATTGTACCTATTGTACTCACACGATGCAGTAAATAAATAATGTTTGATAGTCAGATCGTCTTACGATCCTGTGCCCTTGCGTAATGTTGAAGCTATCGCCATTCCAAACATTTATGTAAATCGATTCAGAGATCCATCCATACGGATAAATACAATTTTACGATTACAGACAAATACTGGCTCATCAGGATTGTAATGATTACAGTTTTTCCATTGATAAGATTTCGTGGTTGTTCATTATATGTCAAAATTATAGTAGACTCGTGAACAAGAAGCACGTAACCGCTTCTATTTTTTAGTTTAAAAACACCAAAACCGCGACGATACGATTAATAATCTGAAGACCCGACTTTTGTAATTTTACGGTTGTATTCATTACAGGTTGAACATAAGCGAAGTCCACCGAATCTCTCAGATACTGGAAGAAGAAGATAACATTAAATTCATGACTATGATAGAGGCCTCATCCAACCAAAGTGTCGTACCAGAAAATAAAGAGAATGAAGACATTACTAGTGAAACAGTCGTACAAAGTAAAAAAACCGCAGATCTTTCTCCTATTGTGACTGACGCAATTATTGATCAACTTGCGACGACCACTACGACAACTACTACGACTACTACAACTACTACGACAACTACTACTATTACTGGTGAAAACAAGGATCAGACTCAAGTTTTAATAAAGACAGAAACGAGAACGGGCTATGTGAATATCGATGGAACGGAAAGAGAAAAGAATAAAGATGAAACCTTAAGAGATTTAGTGAAAGATCGTATAAATAGCTATTTCAATAACAGTACTGTTACGGTAGATAACAAGCTGCTTCAACCAGATGAATCACTAGTGAAAGCCACAATGCAAAGTGGCATATCAACAGGGGAGGAGGGTAACGATGACGGCGTAAAAGTTGAAGTGGATGATATTATAGTACCAGAGAAAGCTCCGCAGACAGAAGAAGTTCAACCACCGAGCGGCAAAAAAGCCAAGGAGGCTTTTGTAATGTTGCCGGGTGTGATTCAAGATTTCATAAATAAGGAGTGGAAATCGAGACCTAAATGCGAGCCTCAGCGCTTGTTAGAGAGGATAAGAAGAGAAAAGCGGTATCCCGATCACCCAGATGTAGATAAGTATGAATATTTGCTGACGCCTGCGCCATCTTTCCTTGAGAGAATATCGTTAGCAGGGGAATTCTTGAACAAGAAACAGTTACAAATGTGAATTACGCTCTGGAGCTTCTTGATACCTTTTTTAAATATTATAAGTGCAATTTGTTTAAAATTATATTTGTTTGTTATTGTTACCATAAAGGAAGACTGAAAAAAATTTATAGTTTTATTTCAATAAAAAATTTCGTAGATTTGACAAAACGTTTACAGGTTTGACAGTTACAAACATGCTCAGCGTTTGGCATTAATAATTTTGTGACTAATGCTTGCCGTATACATTAGCACAGATGCCATGCAACTGGTGGCGGGAGTATTTTCCATTGATCTGGATATGTAGCGTTGTGCCAATTACTACTTATACTAGTCTCGAAATCAGTATAATTATAAACTCTTAGAACCCCTAATGAAGCCTGCTGTATCAGTCGCAGGATAAATGGCGCTCGCTATACAGCATATTCTTTCCTCCCATTCGTGATAGGCACGTATTACAAGTGGTTAGAGATTGATTATCGTGTAGCCCAATTTTTGACCGGTCATGGGATCTTTAAAACAAAGATATATTGATTACAAGAGGACTTGGTCTAACAAACTGTGCTTAAAACATATTATGGGAATACGAACTATTGCAATGCAACATGAGAGGAATACATAATTAATGTAGAGGTGCGTACGAATTAGAGGCAGCCTCAGGTTGAGGCACGCACGGCTCACCCATTTGCGCAAATTCGTACGTGGCTCACGCGCAGCTCGCGGCGCACCGCGAGCGTGTGCGTCGCGAGCCGCCGATTGTCGGTTTTCTGTCCATGCTCAAAGGTGCCTCGGCGTGCGTGCCTCGCGATGTTTGGACGTGACTACGAATGCGCGCGTATTGTTTATTGACACTTGACAACTTTAATATTTACATGTCAATTAAACTGTTGGTCTTCCTAATAAATAAATAAATAAAATAAAATACATAAAATAAATAAAATGAAATAAAATAAAATAAATAAAATGAAATAAACGAAATAAAATAAAATAAATAAAATAAAATGAAATAAATAAAATAAAATAAAATGAATAAAATAAATAAAATGAAATAAATAAAATAAAGTAAATAAAATAAATAAAATAAATAAAATAAAATAAATAAAATGATTAAAATAAATAAAATAAATAAAATAAAATAAAATAAATAATTTGGAAAAAATATATACTAAACAACATGGTAAACAGAAAAAAGCGTTATGGCATCGAAAAAACTAAAATTATTTTAGCAATCCCATCAATAATGATAAAAGCAACATCAACATTTTATTTGTGCGGCGCATTTGTGGCTCACCGCGAGCACGTTGCCTCAACGCACAAACAAATGCGCAACTGAGCAGCCTCGCCGCGCGCGGTGAGCATCTCGCTGCGCGCGGCGAGCATGCCTCGGGCTGAGCCGCTCTAATTCGTACGCAGCTTAGCGTGTACTTTGGGTGTCGTTTATCTACACTAATATTATAAAGAGGAAAGATTTGTACCTATTTTTGTATGTTTGTATGTTTGTAATGAATAGGCTCAAAAAATACTGGGCCGATTTAAAAAATTCTTTCACCAATAGAATGCTACATTCTTCCAATTTGACATAGGCTACATTTCATTTTGAAAAAAATTAGGGTTCCTTGGTAAAATTTGAACAATGTAACCGAAGGTGTAGAAAAATGAGTCTTAAAATTCCTTACATCGCGTGCGCTGCGAAAACTATTGATGATAGAACAAAATAATGTACTACGACTTTGCAGAACACATCATTATCAACAAAAAGTGTCGCGACAGTATATGTCTAACTTTTATGTCACAATAAGTGTTCTTTTATTTTAAAAATTTAATTAAAATGCCGCCGCTAAAAACGCTCTTTATTTGTACCTTGGTATTAATCCTTATCAATTACTTCATATTCACGACTGCTTCAATACCTTCATATAACTGTTTGAATTATTCAATTCAGACATTCCATTCGAAAGATATCACGAGTTTAAAAATGTAAATATTATAAAAAAGTCGCGTGTTCGCCGCTCAGTCCGCTCGGCTATCTAGGCAGCACGGGGTACGAGAGGGGAGTCAATGTTAAGTAATAAATTGCCGCGCGGCACACTCACGCGGTCGGCTCCCTACGCAGCGGTCGTGTGTAACCCGTGTACCCGTAGTGGTACCCGTGCGAAGCCGGGGCGGGCCGCTAGTTTATTATATAAATATTGTGGTGATATTAGGTAACTTCGGAATTGTGACGAAAAAATAAACTACCTATCTTGCCACCATAGGAACACCTGATAAAAAAACACTGACGCCACAAGTCATGAGCGCGTTTCTAGATAAAAATTCGTTTAGGTATAAGTCATGTACGTGGTGCTTTATTGTGTTGACTTTAATGGAACTGCCAGAACTGCCGCTCCTTTTTTGGTACAGAAGCATGCTGTTTCTACTTTGAAACAAAGTCGCCTCCTTTTTTACTTATTGCGTCTTCTTACTACTACTTCTTAATTAACTTATTGCGTCTCGGAAGTATTCCCGGACAAGACTTAAGTGGTAAACTCAGTTGCTCTTTGGGTCGCCACTGCAGATGCTTGCTACTTACTCAGCCTCAATAATCAATTTTTATTTTCTATGTCGATGTCCAAGATGGGATTCATGGGTGCCGCGTTGGGAATGAATAGAAGGAATGGAACCTACTAAGTTATACATAGTTCCAGGTTCCGTGGTCTTTGCACATTCTTTTCCCTTATTCGTCCGTTAATTTGGGGAGGTCGGCCAGCAATTAACGTCTTGTGGCGATTTAAAAATACTGGTTGTTGAAATCACAGGGTGAAATGATGATCATTAAGTTCTCCTTGTGGTAAATTACAAGAAGATAATCTTAGAAATATTAAAAAAAACATGATGTCAATCACCTCACGACACTTGCATGCCAGAAATGACATTTTGGCTTCTGCCTTCTGCTGTGTTCTCGGACACAGCACAAAACACAAAATGTGATTCAAATTCCTGTTAGTACGCAATTGATTTAATAATGTATGTTCTTCTGGATTCTGCGATCCGGGCTCTTAACGAAAAGCTGATATTAGAACAAAGAGTAACGCTTATGGGTGACTCGATGGTTGGCCACAAGTTCCCGATACCATGACCGATTTGAAAACCACTCCATCCGAAGAACATACTTTACATTCAAAGGGATACACACTACATAAGTTTTTAGGCGAAGGAGCATATGCTAAGGTAACTCAATGTAAATTATTACTGGCATGTTGGCTCTACATAACAACAATAATAACTTGTGCACACACTTGTCATTGACAGGTTTACATGACCGAATACTCGACAAGAGATGGTGGTCCTACAATAACGCTCGCCTGCAAAATCATCGAGACCTCCAAAGCTCCAAGAGATTTTGTTGCAAAATTTCTGCCTCGCGAGATAGACGTGCTCATTCGCTTAAATCACCCGCACC
This sequence comes from Blastobasis lacticolella, assembly GCA_905147135.1. Classification (NCBI taxonomy): domain Eukaryota; kingdom Metazoa; phylum Arthropoda; class Insecta; order Lepidoptera; family Blastobasidae; genus Blastobasis; species Blastobasis lacticolella. Next base: position 14,032,891 of record LR990050.1, read on the forward strand.
TGATACACGTTCATAGCATATTCCAGCGTAAAACTAAATACTATATTTTTATGCGATTCAGTGAGAACGGTGATGTCCTCGGCTACATATTGAAGAACGGGACCGTGTCTGAGAACCAGTCTCGCGTGTGGATGCGCCAGCTGGCGCTGGGCTTGCAATACTTGCACGAGTTGGAGATTTGCCATAGAGACATCAAGTGCGAGAACATTCTGTTGACGTCAAATTTCAACGTGAAGTTGTCGGATTTTGGGTTCTCTCGAGTATGCGTGAGCGAGTTGAACGAGCCGGTGCTGAGCGAGACCTACTGCGGCTCCATGTCGTACGCGGCGCCTGAGATCCTGCGCGGGAAGCCCTACAGTCCGAAGCCGACGGATCTCTGGTCGTTGGGCGTGGTGCTGTTTGTGATGCTCAACAAGTCCATGCCGTTCGACGACACGCGGATGCGTAAACTGTACGAGCAGCAGATGGCAAAGAAGTACCGATTCAGATCACGAGTTGCCAGCACCTTATCGGTCGAATGCAAAACTGTAGTTAAACATCTTTTGGAGCCCGACGTTGGTCTACGATACTCTCCAGCTAATATCCTCCAGTCAGAATGGATCGGTATGGATAGTAGACTCACAAGTAAGTTCAGTGGTTTATTAGATAAATAACAATAAAATAAATAATTTATACAAGAAACTTAAGTTTAAAATTACACCGTTAAATTTAAAAGTACTTATGTTAAAATTTTAGCAGAACAATTTCAAGTATACCTAAAAATAAATCTATACATAGTATAAAACAAAGTCACTTTCCGCTGTCTGTCCCTCTGTATGTATGTGCGCTAAGGCCTTTTAAACTACGCAACGGATTTTAATGCGGTTTTCATCAATAGATAGTAATTCAAGAGGAAGGTATACACAAGAAAAAAAGGGTAGGTTGGGGTAATGTAGGTGTAGGGTAGGGTTTGAACACCACGCGGACGAAGTCACGCCGGGACCACTATTAATATATATAAAAAAATACCGTCATGGCCCAGCGGAAGATCTTGGTCAACCTCGCTTCGCCAACGGTATTAGGATGCTCACCTAACGAGTGGCGAGTTCGTTGCAGTGCTGAAGTTCGACTAGCGTTAAAGTACGAAACGGTCACCAATGCAGTTCCCAGACATTGCGAGCGTTCCTTAACCTTGGTCATCACTACACCAGTTTGTTCCTACAGTACTTTTGAAATTTCAGCGCTTAACGTTGTTGAAGCAGCTGCCTTAAAGCGTGCACAAGATGAACGATATAAGGTAGCACAAAAAAAATCCTTTAGCAAACAACAAGGCGAAATTTTTGAAGGACGGAATACTTCACTACGCAAGGTAGATAATAATCATAGTATAGGCTGCGTTACATTTTTGGGTACACCTACTAATGGCGATACCTACATATTTATAAATCGATATCTTAACCTACATGCTAAATTTTGTTTTACAGCACCAAAGTGAAATGTTAAAGTCTCTCGCAACTTTAATAAGCGGTAAAAAATAGTATTAAATGGATAGTAAAAAGGTACGTTTTCCTACATCCGTTGTTATATCTTTAATTTATTTTTATTAACTGCATCCATGGACCATCAATTTATATGGTTTTATAAGAAATCTAACCTTCCTACTTATCATCAGGCTCATTCCAACGAAGAAGAATTAAAACTAACCGGCTCGGAACAATTGACTCTTGCTGCTCGTGGGTATAAAGTCATCAAGAAGGTGAACGAGGGTTCCTATGCGAAAGTGAGTTTACTCTACGACTTTCATTGACCTACCCACATAGTAATGTTTAAATTTAAGTTGTAAATAATAATTTTAAGTAATAAATATTAATCATCATTTTGATGTTCATGTTCCGATTGTGCTCTCGCGCACCAGGGACCCCAACCACAGTGGAGCGACTGCCATCTGACCTCTGTGACCCTGTTGCCAAGGGAACCTGACCAGATTTGATCATTCAGTCGCCTGAATGTGCAGGTTTTATCACGATGTTTTCCCTCACCGTACGAGTAGGTATCGGTTAGTATTCAACTAATGTACATAACTCAGAAAAGAGTCATAGGTAAATGGCGGCAGTTGGATTCGAACCCGTACCTCTCGGTTACCGACGCTACAACTAACTATAAATATCTATATCCATTACATCACAGGTCTACCTAGCTGAGTATAGGAATCCAAATAAAAGTGACAAGTTATCCATATTAGCATGCAAGGTCATCGACACAAATACAGCGCCAAAAGACTTCGTGAAAAAATTTCTACCAAGGGAAATTGAAATGTTGATCAAACTGAATCATCCTCATTTGGTTCATACGCATAGTATATTCCAGAGGAGGTATAAATACTTTATATTCATGAGGTTCATGGAGCACGGAGATCTGTTAGAATACATACTACAGAAGGGGGCGGTGCAAGAGGACCAGGCGAGGATATGGGCGCGGCAGCTCGCTCTGGCGATACAGTATATGCACGAACTAGAAATTGCTCACAGAGACATCAAATGTGAGAACGTCCTCTTGACCGCCAATCAGAATGCTAAATTGTCAGACTTCGGTTTCGCTCGATCGTGTGTTGATAAGCGATTCCGCGATATTCACAGTGAAACTTTTTGTGGGTCATTGTCTTACACGGCTCCGGAAATACTGCAAGGAGCTCCATACTACCCGAAGCCCACTGACATCTGGTCGCTCGGCATTGTGGTGTATGTGATGCTGAACCGAGCGATGCCCTTTGAGGACAAGCACATAAAGCAACTCTATCAGGCGCAGATGAACAGGAGCTGGAAGTTCCGATCGCGTTACATTGATACGTTCTCGGACAGCTGCAAACGCTTGATAACAATCATGTTGGAACCCTGTTACACTAACAGAATCAAGATAGAGCAAGTAGTAAACAGTGAATGGATCGCAATGGATTCCAGATTGTTGGGTAAGGATTAAATAATATATAACTTATTGATTGATGTAATTGTTATACCGTTTTTGGAGTGAGACCTAGTAAAACACTACAGCATCCCTATTGGGACGTGTGAGTAGTAGTTTTTAACATAAGGTTCGTAAATGAGTTTGTTGTCGAGATCTAAGAACATAAAGTTCATTTTCTATGCACGAATAGAAAACGAACTTAATGTCATGGACATAAGGAAATGATGACATCTGTCAAAATGGACTTAGTTCTCGATAACTTTAAACGTAAATCTACTTGAAAACTACACTTGAGAGGTTACTTCGAAGTCGTTAAGACATTTGGGAAAATGGAAGAAAATATTATATTCCATTAGCTACAACTGGATCCTTCGTACGTTCAGTAGATAAAAAAACAACTAGGTCCTTACTAACCTATTTGTCGGGTTTATATTTCAGATTTTTCTAAAATAGAGAGTCTATGTAGATAATAGAGGCTCAAGTCTAACAGTGCATTCGTGAGGGTTGTGGGAAGGTTTTCATTTAAAAAATGTTGAATGATTATTGATTCAAGGACTCCCTGCGTAGAATCCTAACATTCTAAAGGCGTGTCCAAACATAGCGCGGCACGAGCGCGGCAGCAACACGCGGCATGTCCAGGAAACAATTCTGCCGCGCTCTAGTTAGGACTATTGACGAATGTTTGCGCGCGGCTGTTGTCCAAACAAAGCGCGGCACGCCGCGCGCGACTGCCGCGCACACATGCCGCTCTATGTTTGGACACACCTTAACAATCTCTGGTAACACTGTTTGTTCTGCATTAATAATTAAAAATCAACAGAATGGACACCGCAAGAGACGTTGGCATACAAGAAAGCTCGCGAAGAAAGAAACCAACTAATTAAAAAAATCGAAAATGAGATAGAAGGCAGAGATTCAAAAACTGAAAAAGATAGTTTTCAGAATCCAGAATCGTCCTTGATCAAAAACGCTATCGAAGTCGCCCGGGCCGGATCGTCGGAGTCGCGATGACATAACAAACCATAGTAAACTTTTCACCTTATGTGTTTTGTAAATTAGACTTGTAATGAAATGTTAATTATGAAGGTATTCGCAGAAGCAGAAAAATAAACATTTATTAAATTAATTCGATATTTTGAGAACACTAGGAAACTGCAAACTACATGCATGGTCCAGAAGGAAAACCAACCAAAATACAATATAGCACAATTTCACCATCACACCACCCGTTGCAGGCTGAGTACACATCTATCTACAGATGGTCTATCCAGGTTTTCTCCTATCGCCTTAAAAGGTGTATCTCTACCAATTTGTCTGACTTACGGTACCTCGGGCCAATGACCCAGAATGATGGCGATATTGTCCGGGACATGAAAAAAAGAATAAATGCGGGATGGATGAAGTGGCGGCAGGTCTTGGCAACAACAAACGATCAGCAGATGGCTTTTAAACTTAAAGGCGATCGATAGACCTGGCGTATTGTATAGATCATTCAGATCTTACATTCATAATACGCCAGGTACCACCTAGCTCAAAATTTTACTATACAATTTGTGTGAAATGTTGTTCCAACTACATTTCAAAAGTACGACTATTACTCGTTAGCTTGAAGAGTTTAGCAGGCTTTTAGCCGGTTAGCTTCAAACCAATCACTTATCAATAACATTTTATGTCACCCACCTCTCCTACATCCAAGTATTAGACACATGTGATTGGATTTTACTGAATGGGCGACACAGAGTTGCGCTGAGTTGGCTGTAATCATAGAGATATAATTTAGTTAGTAAATTATATCTCTATGGCTGTAATTCATGAACTATCTTTAGCGCGAACGGTTTTTCTACTGTTTACACTTCCCTGTATAAAAATCTCTTTGGTTTACACTTTGAGCATAGAGGTCTTGCACCCAGTTGATATTGAAAGGAGTACAATCGCAGGAGTCTTTATAGGCATTACTATTTCATAGAAAATATAAACTGGCACAGTTAGAAACGCCTTTATGGAATCGCCTATAAAAAAACATAAACTGACACAAACATCATTTTTAGGATGGATCAAAATAAATAGTGTAAAATGCCCGCAATACAAAAATGTGTAAATATGTTAGCTTAAACAGGACCCCCCCACCATTATGCAATTAAATATTAAAGTTAAAATGAAATAGGACAGTAATTTTCCCCCATGCCCAATGACCGAGAAAGTACCGCCCGAGTCGGCCGTGACTCAATCCGACCTCAATATATTACAAGAGAAAGGGTTCATCTTGGAGAAGATGATAGGGGAAGGATCTTATGCTAAGGTAAAACGTGCATTATATACTTGTATTAATTGCATTGAGTGCGTACTTATCACAACTACGAATTGATCCAAACATTGCGTTGCAGGTGTTCAGATCTACGCAAATGGTGGATGAGACCCGGCACGCCGTGCTGGCTTGCAAAGTGATAGACACGGCTCAAGCGCCCCGCGACTACCTCACTAAGTTCCTTCCCCGCGAGCTAGACATCTTGATCCGAGTGAACCACCCGCACATCGTCCACGTCTCCACGATATTCCAGCGGCGCGCCAAGTATTTCATATTCCTGCGATTCGCCGAGAACGGAGACTTGCTAGACTTCCTCACGCAGAACGGGGCAGTGCCAGAGAACCAAGCCCGGCTGTGGATGAGGCAAATCATCTCGGGGATCCACTACATCCACACGATGAACATCGCCCACAGAGATTTGAAGTGCGAGAATATACTGATAACGGCGAATTATAATGTGAAGATCACCGATTTCGGTTTCGCACGGACGGTGAGGATTCGCGACCGGGACGTGCTGAGCGAGACCTACTGTGGCTCGCTGTCGTACGCCGCGCCCGAGGTGCTCAAGGGCGTGCCGTACCTGCCCAAGATGGCCGACATTTGGTCCCTCGGCATCATTTTGTACACCATGCTCAACAAAGCGCTGCCTTTCAACGAGACCTCCGTCAAGAGGCTTTACGAGAAACAGGTAGGACGCATTCCTGCCTAAAAACTAAATAACACTCGTACTCATGTCAAGCAAATCGGTATAGATTTGACCCAACCATCGATGTCTTTAGGTGATGCGGAAGTGGCGTTTCCGAACCGGAATCGTGAATCAATTGTCCAGTGAGTGCAAGAATCAAGTGACGTTGCTGATGGAGCCGGAGGCTAAGGCGCGCCCCACCGCCGGGAACATATTCAACGGCCCCTGGATCGCCATGGACCCCAGGCTTTGTAGTCAGTTCCCTTTGTTTTTTAAAGTGGTTCCTATCTCATTTTTAGTAGAAGTTCGGCGCATCCAAATCTGGGGGCAGCTTTTGGAAAATTTTGAAACATGTTCCAAATTACAAATTGATGTGTTGTTAATTTTATTAAATACCTGTTACTAATTGAATGAATGAATGAACACTTTATTACATAAGTACAGGATACAGTCGGTATATATCGATAACGGTAACAGAAAAAACAACAGGCAGCCTTATTGTTTCGCAATTTTTTCCAGGCATCCTTTGGGTAGCGAACTATCATAGGGATAGGGATTTTTAATCAAATTATTCATTTCCAGAATTAACATTTTTAGAAGAGTCCCTAATGAAGCAAGCTCAAGAGGATTCCGCTAAACACGATAAAGATAACGAAGAGGAATCTGAAGTTGAAAGAATAGCAGAGCTACGGCGAAAAGGAAGGGGAAAGGGTAAAACCTTGATAATGCTTTTATTGAAGATAAAGTATAGCATGTGTATTATTTCCTTTACTTCGAAACATGACACCGAGATAGTTCAAGAAAGTACTGCTCCTCCCATAGGCCACGCGTGCGAATCCGCGGGCTAGTGAGTTTGTTTTTCCTGTGCCTGTTTCCAGGCAGAATTTTAGATGACCATCTATGGTTTTCCGAGATGAAGCTAGATCATCTCATCTTGCCGTTATGTCCCGGTTGTGCTCTCGCGCACGGGCGCTCGGGGTCCGCCTTGACCATGATCCAGGATTTGGCAGATGAAGCTAGATACGCAGTAAATTTTGTCTTAGAGAACACACGGTACTAAGAGTAAGGGAGGCTTGCACAAAATTCTTGAACGCATTTAAGTTGATACTTAAATAAAAGACTTCATACAAAAAATATAATTCTTAAAAGTTTATTTTAAGCTAAACTCGCGTTCTTACACATATTATTGTATTAGACGGGACTTACACGTGACGTACCTTTTCACTGTGTTTTCCCAACGTTTCGGTAGGGTTACACCCACCGTGGTCACGAGACGACTGCCGTGGAGAGGGCACAGCTGCGGTGATGTGCTGGTAGACTCCTACCCTCATATAGAATTGTCAATGCCTGGACAGTCCAAGACTGAAAAAAAATTGTTGATTCTGAACTGCAGTTGAAGGTGGAACCCTACCGAAACAATAGGGAAAACAAATCGAAAAGGGACGTCGCGATCTAATTTAATAATATTGTTAAACGTGTTTAAGAATTGGTGCAAGCCGGGCTAAATAAAGATTTCTAATTATTTTTCCAGAGGGCCTAAAGATATTAAAAAGCGGCGACACAAATTATGCAAAATCACAACAGGTGTTCGATGGTAAGGAATAATAAATATTCGTACATTGAAAACAGCAATATAAGTTCATTCAGTGTTTATTTACTCTTAAGTTACTGTAAAACTTTATTCAATACACTTTGTATAAACGACTTTGTTCTTATATTTTGTCGGCATTTATTTCTAATTTTTTACAAAGATATGGAAGACAAGGGTCCAACGTTAAGGGATATTGTATAAGACGATTACTTGGCACAACTTGTTAGGAACAGGATGGATTCTACGCAAGTTTTAAAAATACTTAACTAGATGTATAAAATCTTAAAGAACGTTATTCTAAATGCCTGTTTAGTCAATTATTTATGCTAATTGTAGTTTTCAGTTTAGTATTGATCAATTTATTATAAGCGAATGTCTCCAATACAGGGTAGGTACGTTCTTGATTAACAATCGATTAACACTTATCTAAAACACTGAAATTACAGCAAATGGAAAAATGACACCGGATTTATATTGTCTCCATTCAGTCGTTTTCTAATACACTAATTATAATATTACAATATAAAACATTATAAGTACTGTAAAATCTTGTAACAAACTTTTTAGGTACTGAAATCTTAATAAATATTACCTAACTTATGGTAATAATCATGCATCGCATTTGCCTCATGTTTAACATCCCCATTGAATCTAGGGATTATCAGCATCAATATTATTACAAATTAAATATATATAAATCCTTTCAATACTTGATTAGTCTGATAAAACGCTAATTCCTTCATATAAAATTAATGCAAACAGTATTCTGCATAATGCAGCCTCTTTGTGATAGCTTGGTTGAATACGATGGCGACAAGAGTCTAGTTGATGTAACTTAAGATATAAACTGGACTAAATTTCGAGTTAATACTGTCAATATGTCAAAATACTAATAATCCTCGTAAGTATTGGATAGGTCTGATATTTTAAGTTGGAATGTCCATTGATAGTCAGGATTTGCACTCGGTCACACAATCACGAAACACACTCGCAAACGCTTAACTTAATTCATAATTAAATATTTTCTCTCTTTAAATATATCTCTATAACTCTCAGAGTTAAAACTCTGTGATCCAATACAAGCATATTTTTGGCAGTTAGGTTTAATTTAAATTAAGTTAATATTAAAATCTAACAATAAATAACGCCTTGGACTTATGTTTGCAATGCAAGTGATGATTTTAGACACCCAAAGTTTCAAAATCGTGTACTTCTTCAAATTTAGCACCAGCCAAGATTCATTCACCAATGTTAAAGTAACAAAATAAAATCTAATATAATGTCCAAAGTATGAAGTTGGATATCGTTTCGCGAATTTTAAATATGTGGGCAGTATCCGCCTTGATCTATAATCTACTTGAATACAATGTAGTCGAGTTGCTGGATATGCAACAATCTAATCTAAAGTTAAATTAATATGTTTTAACTGTGTGCCTCACACTTACAATACAATACAATACAACAATGTAAACAAAGCTCTATCATAGAGATCTCCAAGACACAGGTAAAGTAATATACCATGAGGTACCTCCGATTGCTTTGTATTGTAACAAAATTCTGGCAACATTCGGAGTAATATAATAATAAAAATGTGCGTTTTACAGATAAAACTCTTCTCATCTCATCTTAACTTCACGCGCTTCTCATGGTCATACATACAAACAAACAACCGAACACCCTTCTAAACAACGCGCATTGTATACGATTTGTGTCAAACACATTTTTGTGCGAGTCTCCGTCATTAACAACACAGCGTTCACGGTTTCTTCGGTTTCGTCTCCCATTCAATAGCCCGCACCGAACCCCATAATTCACGTCACTATGCGCGTTCCCGCCAGGAACTTGTACTAAAGATACGGCAGTTTTGCTGTTCCGTCATTGGCCGCGTACTGTGCATGCGGCAGCTTTGCTATCACGTGATTGGCCGTAGAACGCTCGTGGGGGGTCGTTGGTCGTATCCATAGTGCGGTCAGACGACGGTTTCGGGGCTGGCGTGAGCTATGAGCGGGCGCTAGTGCGCTCTCGCCGCGTCACGCGGGGGAGAGACAGCCGACGCGACGTCCGCTCCCGCTGATTTTACTCTCATCGTCTGCGGACGCGATTTTGACAGTTAATGAAATGGGTGTAGAGCATTGGGCCCACGAAAACGTTTTCTTTCATCAATGTAGATATTTCCCGGAACAGCTATCTGGTTCGTATTTGTCATTTATCGCCACCAAAAAACTTGATACTGGTTTTGGTTGCCAGAATCAAAATTTTCGGCGGAATCTGACTGAATTAATTAAATGTCGATGAAACGGATCTTTCGAGTTTTTAGGGAGAAATTGATTGTAAACGTTTTCTTAGGCCAACCAAAAATATGAAGAAAATTCATTAGTCAGTGGAGCAATATACAATTATTTTATCATAAAATATTCATGTTACATTAAATAAATAAAGATCCAATGAAATAGATAATAGAAAAACAAAGCAATTTAGAAAAAAAGTGATCGCCAAACCTGAGTTAATAATTTACAAAACCAATCCAAAAACTTGGAATATTATTTTAACCAACCCGAACACCTCGTTAAAACTGTTAACAAAATACACAGACACCCAAAACTATAAAGTGCAAAATATAAGTGAAAAAAAATTTTGTGGTTACCAGATACTACGCGTAATTTGCTCCACTTTCTCTGGCAACGCAAGAAATACTTCAGGCTGCCAAATGCGATCTACAGTCTCGTAAATAAATATTGTTTCACATCGAATTTGTACATCTTCAGAAGCTCACAAGAGTCCACTGCTGCATACGAGCATCGATTTGTAATTTGATACAAAATATAACAATATATTAAACTTGTATCGCACACGATAAAATTTGCATTGAACACTGGCACAAATATTATCATCATCAATCAATCAACAATATAACTCGGTTCTATAGTAGGACTTACTTGTCCTCTCACTCCCCCTGGTTATGTAAGGTAAGTATGTACGGGAATATAAGAAATCAATACAAATTCGATCGCAAATGGCGTGTAACCCATTACTGTTCATATATTAGTAGTGTTAGTGAGCGACTTACGGGCGACGTGGGCATGTCACCTGAGCTGTCGTCGTGTAGCGGACACACGAGGTCGCCTAGGTCCAACCCGTCCTTGCTCTTCTTGCGCTTCAGGGAGAACTGAGCCTTCTTTGGTACCTGTTACGGTTTGTTTTTGTTTATTTGTTTTGTTTAGATCAAGGTCTATGATACAGGTTTAGTTAGCGCTTACGGCGGCTCGCACAAAATTCTTAAAAGACATTCAAGTTGATACTTAAACAAAAAACTTCATCATTCAAAAACGTGTTTAAGAATTTGGTGCAAGCGTAGCTTAGTGCATTATCTCAACTAGAAAACATCTTCAACCTCGTCGCTTCCCATGAGGTAAGATGAGGATAAATACCAGCCCATTTCCCATAAAAAAAGAAAAAAATTCTTTGAGATAATCGTAAGTTTAGAACAATACTGTTAAATTCTTCACCAACGGTAAATGTAGCACATTATTTTCATTAGTATTTACTCCAAAATACTTGTATTTAAAAACTAATATTTTAATATTATACGACAAAACAAACGTTCAAGCTACACTTACCTTGTATTTGGTAGTAGCAGTCAGTGGCTGGTAGCCGAGTGTTTGTTCCGCGTTCCGTTTCTGCTGTATGACGTCACGGCCAAGTAACTCGTTGAATCTGAGATGTAATCGCAGTCACAAGGTTATTATTATTTTTATATTATTTTTCTTATTTAGCAATTTCCTTGAGAAAGAGTATTTTTACTATAATTATGATTTTATTTTTTCATTTTTCTGTTTGTTCATTTTATTATTTGTTTTTTTTTTTATATGTAAGAGTATAGGTAAAATCACAAACTACAGCCAAGTTACCGTTGCGTAAGATGTCTTCTGAGCAGCGTCTTGTTGGCAGGTATATTGAGCAGCGCAGCCAACAATTCCGCCGTGAAGCGCGGCTCCAATAGCATCAAGCCGCCGTGCACGCCTGCCAAGAAACCAATGGTTTACTAACTTTAATTACTAACTAAATATTTGACTAACTTGCAATATATGTTTGCAACTATGTATGTATGTTCGGGGCAAATCTTGCAAGCCTAATTTGAGTCACTTCCTGGTGTTACCGAGTATTTGTATACCTATGTAACTTGGATAACAGCAAGCTCACCAAGAAGTGGGCCAGGAAGAGTAGGAAGGCGGACCCCGGGCCCTCACGTACCGCGCGGGAGCGCAACCAGGACATAACGCCGATATGATAATGATGAACTTGGATGACAATGTATTAATTTGGTACAATGGAGCTGATCTAATGAACGCAATAAGATAACACCATTATGTTTGGGCTGGGTGATATCCAAGGTCTGATGGTGATGACAAAAGGTGGCCTTAGGAACTACCGAATGCAACAAGATAACCGTATTTGGGCTCTATGGTCTTGATAATAACTATACCGCGCGATAAAAGCTTGTTGTAAAAAATATTTTACATTTGAAAACATATTCCCGTATGTTTTGTTATTTTTTGTTTGTTTTTGTCTCACTTATCCTTTTTCTCCTCATTTAAGTTATTGTTTTTGTGCCGAAACACGTTCGAATCTCATTTAATACGGTTTGTATGTTTTATCTATCTAAAGGCGGCGTCCCATGTAGTGACGCCGAGACTGAAAAAGTGAGAGAACATACACGGCACACATCAACAGAGGAGAACGGATTAGTACACTTGTAAACTATTAATCAAAGTTACACTAAGGGTAAACTAAGGACACGCTGAATTTGTCAAATTATTCAATAATCAATAGGGACAGCCGCGTTCATAAGTAATCGGACATTTTTTTGAAAAAAAAATATTTTGTAGCTACTGCCTACATACATACAGGATATTAGGTGCATTGTCATAGAAATGGAATTGGCTAAAATAAGGGCCGCTGTCTTTCAGGCACTAATAACTCATTCTTAAACTCGAGGTTCTAATAAATGAAAATTGCTTCAATGAATTTCGATACTTTTTTTATCACGTTGTCTTATAAATTAAAATTAATATATATTATGTAAAAAAGCCATTGTGACTTTCAAAAGGGAAACTGATGAAGTGATATTGAATTGTAATAAAATCTACATCACATACTACCTACAACTACGGCACACAGGTCAATGCATATGTTTTGTTTACCTTTTGTGTAACTTTGAAGGATAGTAAATGTACGGTAAAATGTAACTGTTTCTATGTTAATAAACTTTACACAACCGATAAATTATGTTTTGATTTTAGAATCTTCATCCCTACACAGGAAATAGTCCACGTATAGCAATCGTCGACTGCGCCGCCTGCTCATAGCGCGGACAGATTATATCAAAGAACCGAAGATTTATGTTATACTTAGAAGTTTGCCGCAAGACGTCCACTTCTGGACGTAGGTCTCTCCTGAACCTTCCATATCGGTCGACTTTGTACCTGTCATATATCGGTTCCCTACCACATTTACAAGTTCGCACGACATTCTATGCACACACGAGTGATCTATGTAATGACGGTCTTCGAGAGTCCAAAATCCAGCAGATCGCGCTACAGAGATGTGAGGTCTGATATCGAAATAAGCCGTCAACTGACTGGAATAACATCGTCAAACGTTCGTCAATGCAGTTCTTTCATGTTTCAATCCAAAATACCTAGGCAAAATAGCACGACCACGATAGTATTTTGGCAACGAACCTTACTTCTCATAGCGCCATCCTTTGATTTTTGAAATCGAAAAACCTTGCTGGTGAATTCTGCCAGGTCTGTTATGTGCAAAATATAATTTAAGGGCGCCATTTGAAAGCAGACGTAGTCAGTTTTATAGAAATTCATTGTTGCAAGACCAGTAGTTCCTTTTCAGACATTCTTGCCAGACTATACCTACATAAAATGTTAGCAAATTATTGTTTATTGTGCTTAAACGAAGGATTGCCAAGCTTAAGGAGCAGTGGGTAAGGCACATAGCTCACACAGCTATGGATAGCCGATGGGGCAGAAAAGTTCTCGAGTGGCAACCACGGACGACGCAACGTGGGTAAGGCCTCCCACAAAGTGGTCCGACGAACTGGTAAAGATCGCAGGTACCAGCTGGATACGGAAGGCACAGGACCGGCCTTTGTGGGGGAGGCAAATGCCCAGCAGTGGGCGTCTTGATGATGATGATGATGATGGTACTTGAAGGCTTCTGCTAAACAACTGAAGATTGCGATTCCAAAGGAACTCTCTCCCACACACACTAAGGTTGTCGGATGACAACTACATAGAGAGGTTTTTCCTGGAGCGTACAATATGGAGTTCTTCAAGAAAGGGGTGACAATGTTTTTACAGCGCCGGCAACGCGTGGGTGACGCCCCTGGTATTGCAAATGTGCATAGGCTGCGGTGCTTTCCATCAGACAGGCCGTAAGCTTGTTTTCCACTTTAGTGATATAAAAAAAAGAAGTGGTAACAGCTGACACATACACACACTAATACTTTGTTTTTTATCTTTTTCTGTTATATCAATCTCACCTGTGTGTGGGGGGGGAGTTTGTAGATCTGTAGTACAGGTATTCAGCCTTTTTCAGACTCCAGGTTCCCACAAAGGCTGTTTATGTTAGTACCTTTGTTTTTTTTGTTATATGGTAGACAAACAGGCAAGCGGGCCTGATGGAAAGTGGTCACCGCCGCCTATGGACATCAGCAACACCAGGGGCGTCACCAATGATATTAACAACCAAACTATGCAACCTTTGTGTGAACTAATAAACCATATATTGATTGAATTGAGTATAATGAGTCGGCAACGCGTGGGTGATGCCTCTGGTGTTGCAAACGCCCATAGGCCGCGGTGACTGCTTACCATCAGGCAGGCCGTAAGCTTTGCCACCTTATTTATTTATTTATTTAACAATTTATTGCACACAATAAAGAAATACAGAGATATAACATAGATATAATAACTGACACAACAGGCACTACTTATTTTTAAAAGAAATTTCTTCCAGCAGGCCTACAGAAAGGAAATGTTTAGCTAAGAAATGCAGATACGACGCGCACAATTAATGAATAATTATAAAATACATATGAATGACTAATTTTTATATACTATATCAATAAATACATACATACTTATACACTTAAATACTACTACATATCAATATAAATAAATAAAATTTATGGACCAGACAGGGACAGGTAGTGGTCTTTCACTCGCTTTTTGAATATAGGCAGTGACGGACTGTCACGCACCACATGCGGGAGAGAGTTCCACAGTTCCACATCGGTGGTATAAAAAAAAAAAAAAAAGGGAATTACCTGCCCCCCTCAAGTTAGGCGCGTACTCAGCCAGGTCGATCTCCTTGAGCCACTGCATGACGCGGTGCGAGGACCAGCGCGCGAGCCCGGGCGCCGGCTCGTCCGCGCCCTCCGCCGGCGCCGGCTCGCCCTCGGCCGCGCGCCGGATCATCGTGTCCGCGCCGAACGACTGCGTGCGGAGGACTTGGATGCCTGGGGGGGTACGCTCCAGTGAGAAAGAGATAGAAAAAGAGTAGACGCGGAGGGAAAGAGAGGCCGCGGACGACCACAAAATTATACAGTGTGCGGCCTAGAACCGGGGCCAATATTAAAAACGGAGGCTCTATAGGTCACCAGTAATTAAATCATCATGGGGACCATGGCAACTTATTAAAATCAAAATTTAACTTTTTGGTTTTTTTCTAACAAACTTAATCGTAAATTCAATGTAATGCAAACAAAACAATAGTTCCGCTCCAACTCGATCGAGTTCATTCTGCATCGTACTTATTCGGAGCTACTCGGAACGTCTCGTTGACATTTTATGGATTGTTGGTTGGCTGATATTATCTTATGCCCTGTACCACGACATTGACAATGTTAGCAATAATATTGTTTTGCAATAATCCCTGATTATTAAAAAAAAAATTGCAAATTGCGGGCAGAAATTGAAATGATGAATTTTAATTTCTGTTACGGGTCTGGGTGTTCTATGTATAATAAGTATGTATTTAAAAGTATTTAAGTAGTATATCAGTTATCTAGCACTCATAGCACAAACTTTGCTTAGTTTGGGGCTAAATGGCGCTGTGTGAATTTGTACACGAATTTTTTATTTTATTTTGAATGGTAACTTTAAATTGTTATTGTGTGTAATGCATGGGTTTTTGGTTAACTAGAATCTTTTCAGAAAAAATACCAATACTCTAGAGAGTCTCTATTTTCAATATTAGCCCTGGTTTCAGGCCACACACTGTATAATAAAAAATAATCATCTTGGCGCACGACGTCCCGGGGTCCACCTTGACCATGATTCAGTATTTGGCAGATCAGGTAATCACAGTGGAGTTTCCAGGCGAAGCTGACTAGATTGGATCATGGTTACACATTCAGTCGCCTGAATGTACAGGTTTCATCACGATGTTTTCCCTTACCGTAAGAGCATCGGTCACTATTTAACTTATGTACATAACTCAAGAAAAGATCATTAGTACATGACTGCAGTGGGATTCGAACCCGGCACCTCTCGCTTACGAGTCGGATATCGTAACCACTCCGCCACTGACGCTTCCCAAACAATTTACTGCGATAAGACTGATTGTCAACAGCGAAACTATTCTCAATAAAATACAGCTGACGCCCCTCACGCGTCATTATTATAATCGTCGTTCTCAATTGTTTTGTGTTTTTGTAATTGAAATTAATTAGAGATCAACTGTAGCAATTTACTGAGGATCACATCGAAAGATACTTTATCGAGGGAATCTTGTGTGTTCGAATAATAAGTTAACTTGCTTATGTCGTGTCTCTGTTTTGTTATATGGTATAGAAAGTCCTATGTATATCCATATCGAGCCGTGTCAAAACTCGTGTGGTAACTGTGAGCTATTTACGTAACGTTGTTGCCAACAATTATCTGTTTTAATTATTATAATTGTTACTTTTGCGATTCCGTATCATTCATTTCATGGGTTCAGTAGCTAACAAAGTTCCATTACAATCAACTAAAACTATGAAATCGATCATACGTAATCGCAGAAGTAACTATTTTAGTCATTCAAATTAGAGAACTAAGACGCCAGTAGGCTAAAACATAGCCTACTGGCGTCGTGTATCAGTTTCATGTAAAAAATCGTAACCGGTGTTAATGTACGATAATAATGCGAGCGAGAGTGCGTACGTATACTTACCGCGTCTCACAGAGAGCACATGCAGAGCCAACATTACCCCCAAATGCTGTTGTAAATCGGTTTGTGCATACGTATACTCACCCCGCCTCACGGACAGCGCGTGCAGCGCCAGCGTGACCCTCAGATGCTGGTGCAGGTCCTGGTGGGCCGAGCACTCACCCCGCCTCACGGACAGCGCGTGCAGCGCCAGCGTGACCCTCAGATGCTGGTGCAGGTCCTGGTGGGCCGAGCACTCACCCCGCCTCACGGACAGCGCGTGCAGCGCCAGCGTGACCCTCAGATGCTGGTGCAGGTCCTGGTGGGCCGAGCACTCACCCCGCCTCACGGACAGCGCGTGCAGCGCCAGCGTGACCCTCAGATGCTGGTGCAGGTCCTGGTGGGCCGAGCACTCACCCCGCCTCACGGACAGCGCGTGCAGCGCCAGCGTGACCCTCAGATGCTGGTGCAGGTCCTGGTGGGCCGAGCACTCACCCCGCCTCACGGACAGCGCGTACAGCGCCAGCGTGACCCTCAGATGCTGGTGCAGGTCCTGGTGGGCCGAGCACTCACCCCGCCTCACGGACAGCGCGTGCAGCGCCAGCGTGACCCTCAGATGCTGGTGCAGGTCCTGGTGGGCCGAGCACTCACCCCGCCTCACGGACAGCGCGTGCAGCGCCAGCGTGACCCTGAGATGCTGGGGCAGGTCCTAATGGGCCAAGCACTCACCCCGCCTCACGGACAGCGCGTGCAGCGCCAGCGTGACCCGGAGATGCTGGTGCAGGTCCTAATGGGCCGAGCACTCACCCCGCCTCACGGACAGCGCGTGCAGCGCCAGCGTGACCCTGAGATGCTGGGGCAGGTCCTAATGGGCCAAGCACTCACCCCGCCTCACGGACAGCGCGTGCAGCGCCAGCGTGACCCGGAGATGCTGGTGCAGGTCCTGGTGCGCGAGGCGGTGCAGGCCGCGGCCGTCCAGCGCGGCGTCGGCGGCGGCGGCGCGCGCCCCGCACAGCCCCGCGTCCTCCAGCCAGCGCAGCGCCCACGCCGTGTCCAGGTGCCCGGACAGGGTGAGCAGCGGGTCGCCGTGCCCGCCCTGGGGAGGACAGCCGATGAGAAACGATCTTGGGAACGGGGTGGGGATCGGTGAGAATGGGTTTCACTATGGGCCTTATAAGAAAGCTCACTGTCACCCGAAGGGCAATGGAAAGAGCTATGCTCGGAGTCTCGTTGCGCAATAGAATCAGAAATGAGGAGAACCGCAAGCGGACCAAGGTCACCCCGGCGCGGATTCAAGATTTGGTTGAGGGGGGCAAAAGTCAAAATTATAGGTATCTTCCAATTAAAGGTATACACTACTCAATGAGCGAGTGCCCTGAGTAAAAAACTATTTGCCCTTTTTAGTAGGGTGAACAATAAATGAATGCGGAAATGTTAGGTTTTAAAACCTTGGGGTGAGTTTGTAATTTGTGATATTTTGGCTTATAAGTGAGCGAAGCGAGCTCGCTATTTTAACAGGTCGGGTTTGGTCTTAACAGCAATGGGTGATCCCCACAATAGTAATTCAATGAAATGTTACCGCAACGAACTAGGTAAATGATAAGAAAAGTATCTGAAACCTTAGAATGAGCGAGCGACGCGACCTCGAAATTTTTGACATTATGGGTCGAAATTTTAGATGTTTTGGGTTTTAACAGCAATAGGTGATCTTTACTAAAGTAACTTAGGAAAATTAATGAATGAGCGACCGCAACGAGCTTGGTGAAAGGTAGGAAAAGTAGCTGAAACCTATGAATGAGCGAGCGAAGCGAGCTTGATATTTTAAGTCTTAAAAGCTGGCGAGATCTATAAATAAATGAGCGAGCTCAAAATTTTTGACATTATGGCTTTGGTGCTGTGATGATGTGTGATGCTAATCGTAATAAAACACAATAAAAGAAATTAAAATTATTGAATGAGCAATCAGAGCGCTCACGAAAGTATCAACATTATGGAATTTTAGGTTTTGAAAGATTGAAGAATAGTATGACAAAACTGAATGCAATGAATGAGCGAGCAACAGGAACTCGAATTTTTTACATTTCTGTTCTAAATAGGTGATTGATAAAATCAATAAAAGAATTGAGCGCAGCGAGCTTCGAATTTTTGGCCTTTTGGCTCATAAAACCGGCGATTGTGACTCGGGGCTGTCGAGGCTGAGGGGGGATCAGGCTAAAATGGCAGTGGGCAGGGCACATAGCTCGAAGAACAGACGCTGGTGGCCGAGCTGGTAAAGATCGCAGGTACTATATGGATGCGGAAGGCACAGGACCGGCCTTAGTGGAGATCTCTGGGGGAGGCACATGCCCAGTGTTTTTAAAATTAAAATTGCTTAAAATTGCTGAGGGTGTGGAGTACATAAATCGTCGAAATTTTGCTCGTCACATAAAGCGCTCTTTACTAAGAAGAATGAGGGCTTGTATTTATGTTAGGGGCCAACATTTTGAGAACATATTGTAAAAAAAAATATTTGACATAAATATTAAAGTCTGTATTTATTACTTTTTTTTACCTAATAAGTATGTGCTAGCTTCATTCACTAAGTGTGTTAAATAGTAGGTATGTTAGTTTTGCAACTCGTAGTAGGTACCCTTCCTTCTAAAAGAAGTTTTTGCCTCGTTTACACTTGTAGGTATGGTGGTATGAAATGAATTCCGTACCTGCTGTGTTCTGTGTCGCTCCGTGTGGACGGTTGCGCACGAGTAGGTAATTCCAAGTAAGTATGCCAATAAGTGTTCGTACACAATTTATTCGTTCCACAAACACAGTGCCGAAGCGATACACAGAATGGAAGGAAGGTGAAGAAAGATAAAGAGAGGAATCAACAGAAACAATAATATGGCGAAAGCACTGGTAGGTATGCGGTAGCTTAATCGAGTAGCGTCCTGTCGTCAAGGCGGTGCTCGTTCGACTGACGGGCGGCGGCGCTCGCGCCGGCCGGCCCCTACACGTGGAGACGCGGCCGCGGCGCAGCGTGACGTCACTTGAAGTGCGTTTCCATAGCACGTCTTGCGTCTTGAGGTGAGTATTTATTTAGTGTTTCTGTATATGTATATGTATGGTACATTGTTGTTTGTGATATTTATTATTGGTATTTATGTATTAAATGTGTATTAAATTTATGTGTATTTGTGTTTATTATAGATTGTACTTATATATTAGTATATTATATATTTAAGTATATTATTTTATAGGTATGTACATCAGGTCGTTATTATGTGTTCCCCACACACTTAACAGAATAACTTTCTATGCCTCTGAATCAAACTAGTGGCTTAGAGAAAGATTCATTGCATGTGAGGGCATTTTGTTATAAATTAAAAATTATGGAGTTAACAGTATTATTGATTTTTAAAAACATTGTCCGTTTATTTATGAATAAGTATCATACCATTTTGAAAACACGAAGAAATGCGCCATTTTTTAAAACTACTTGCCAATTTAGCCTGGTACATTTTTTTTTCAGTGTAGGCCGTCAAAGTTGCGTGACGTAAAAAAAATTTTTCATCGCTCTTATTTATTTTGATTTTTACTAATTAATGAAGATGTTAAGGCATTCATTTTAGACACTAATTAATAAAGTCATTAGTCAGTAACACAAAAAAAAAAATTAAATCTGTTAATATTAGTGGTCACAGTGATCAAAAGTACTACAAAGGCTAATAAATTTTAAAAAAATATTTAAATACCTACAACTTTGTAAGTACTCAGGATGTTTTTTTTTAATTGTACTGTCATTACTTGGCCTATTAATGGTTATCGTTTGGACGTCACTTTCTGGGACACCCTGTATACAAAACTATACTCGCTAGCGACTATCGCTAAGCATTTCTATGCGCCTCTAGCGGTAACTTCGCTGAACTAATAAGTTGTCGTCGATTACTCTACTACTCTATATATGTAAACTACACTATTTGCGGTCATGTATTTCATGCATTTAGCGCCAGACAAAGCTCAAAAAGATGTTTTAACGCCAGACATATCCACAAGATGGCGTTATTGCAGCTTAAGCTCTGCTGTCACAATACTGTCGCTCTATTGGACAGACAACAGTGACGGATCCATTCTAGCCAATGACACGAGTTTATTTTTGACCGCAGATGTCTCAGCTTACGTCGTAGCGCAATCTGGTGGATCAGACATATCCACGAGATCGCGTTGTTGCAGCTTAAGCTCTGCTGTCACAATACTGTCGCTCTATTGGACAGACAACAGTGACGGATCCATTCTAGCCAATGACACGAGTTTATTTTTGACCGCAGATGTCTCAGCTTACGTCGTAGCGCAATCTGGTGGATCAGACATATCCACGAGATCGCGTTGTTGCAGCTTAAGCTCTGCTGTCACAATACTGTCGCTCTATTGGACAGACAACAGTGACGGATCCATTCTAGCCAATGACACGAGTTTATTTTTGAGCGCTGATGTCTCAGCTTACGTCGTAGCGCAATCTGGTGGATCAGACATATCCACGAGATCGCGTTGTTGCAGCTTAAGCTCTGCTGTCACAATACTGTCGCTCTATTGGACAGACAACAGTGACGGATCCATTCTAGCCAATGACACGAGTTTATTTTTGACCGCAGACGTCTCAGCTCACGTCGTAGCGCAATCTGGTGGATTGGTCTAGTCTCGAAAATCCTCATTAAATGACAACCTTCAACAGAAATTAAAATAATATTTGACGGTGGTAAATGATGGTCATCGACAAACTTCGTATTTATTCCCACGCGTGCGCCAGAGGCGTTCTACGAAGCCGAATTACCCCTTGTATTCAACGCCAACATTTGTATGCGTAATTTTAAATTTACTAATTTGCCTTTTAATTGCATAAAGCCTTCAATAGCGGGGGCCAACTTTGAATAGGCATTTGGCAAGGAAGCTAACAAATTTTTGCCACAAAATATGGCATAACATGCGCGACAAGAGGCGCTTTGTGCTAATATCAATTACTGAACTGAATTAAAAGGTGAATTCTTAGTGAAAGGACCTACTGCTGCCTACTGTTCCTGTTCCCTAAAACCATTCCGAGGTATAAGGTCATCACATCATACACTGTGCCGCCGATACCGGTACTATGCAATGGAATTGCTACAAAGCGATTGGCATTTTGACTAGATCAGCTGAAAAGACTTCGTAAGTCATACATCTTCAACCTAATCGTCGTTTTCCATCAGGTGAGTTGAAGTCAAATGCAAGCCAATTAACAATAAAAGAAAGTGCATCAATCGTAATAAACCTCACTGGCCCCTCGGCCACCACTCCCAATACTCACCAACAAATCCGTGAGCGCGAGGACGATCTTCTTCTTATGCATGGGGTGCTTTATGGCTAGCTCCTTCTCTATGGTGTGTGACGCGGCGTGAGCCATAGCCCCCTTTGGCTCGTTCAACAGCCAGGCGCGCGCGGATTGGACGTAACACTCAAGGCCTAGATACTCTAGCCATCCGCACGTGGTCTCGCAGTCCCATTCGCGCACGTCTGTCGTTTGCCTGGTGGGAGGGAGAGAGAGATAAATAAAAGATACACTGTCACGCGATGCCAATCGGTTCGAGACTCTTTACTTAGTCTTTGGGTCCCCAGTAGATAAATGAGAGCACTAAGGAATAGAGAGTAAAAAGTCGAAAATAAAAACACATTTTGCGCCCCCTTGGACACATTTACTAACGGAAAGTTGCACAATGGTACATTAAAAACGGCAAACCCTGTGAAGTTGCCCCAAATGTATCGAAATTGAACCACATATATCTCACCAAGGCTGCGGGCTATCCCTCGCGACGGCCACGGGTGACCCCCGCATAGAGCCTCGCACGTCGACGCCTCCCTCCAATCGCACGCTACCCACGCCGCCCACGCCGCCCACGCCGGGCGTGAGTCTCGCGCGCACCTCACGCAGCGACGGCGACGGACTGCCCCGGGTGGGCGCTTCTTCCTTCTCAGCTGGAATGCGAGGGGTAACGTGGTAAGATGTGTGTGATGAAGGGAGGGTATAGAAGCACAGAAATTAAAATGAGGGAAGTACAAAGAAATGGCGTCGCTATCGAGAACGCTTGTCGCTACCTCGGCCACTACTACTGTGCAATAGACTCGGGTCATCTGCATGGCGAGAAACTTTATTGGCTTGTCTTGTAGGTAAATAGAATAGATAAAGGCAGGACCTTTGAACAAAAGTTTGATCTCTATTACACTATCAGTGGGCTAACTCTTCATTCATATAATTAATATAGCTTCACGTAGGTATTGCAAGTGTTATCTCCACCTTTACCTACAACTTCATAGCCGAGACTTTTCAATCGGGCTAAAGCGAATCAAAATTTCACTAGATGGCGTTTTACTGGAGCATAACGTCTAGTTGTCAATTGATTTGACCTTACTCGCCGGTGGCGCCAAGCAAGTTTCAAATTTTTTTAAATAAATTTGAAATAAATTAAAACAAAATTGTGATATTTTTTTTAGTATCTCATGAAACATTAAGTTATGAGACTTGCGATTGATTGAATGATTTTGTTAGGAGTGCGAATTCGTGCGTGACGTCACCAGGCTTGGCCACCGCTATGGAGCTACCCATACTCTCTTTGTGACTGTATCTTTGGGACTGCAGTAGCTAGACTCTAGAACTTTTCAAAGAGTATGTGTTACTATGGTCGCTATAACAACAAAAAAGACAGCTAAATCGCGGCTGCAATAATTTCGCGAAAAAATTTGTAAACTTTAATATTCTTTGACTCAAGTCTTGAAAATGTTTTCACTTGCTTGTTAGTGCTGTTCTATATATGGCAGTAGCAACATCCCAGGAACATGGCAGGAAGCTCCCTTATTGGTGAGCAAAAATACTTCAGCACCATTTCGCTGCACATGAACCGTGTTCAGAAATATCCTGTTCGATTACATTCTCTCTACTCCCGTAGGGATTGTTCATAGGAGATTCACAAAACATGCAGACATTCACGTCTGTATAAAATAAAATGTACCTGGATTGTAAATCCAAACAGAGATTGGATTGTGCCAGAAGCTACGATTCTAATACCTCATTTGGCTCTTTTACATTCACACAGATCAAACAGATGCGTCAAAGGATTTTGTTACATCAATATTATTTTGTATAGTAGTAATAATATACGGGGAAATCCCTACCGGGAATAATGTGAACTATTTTGCGTGCAAGTATCACATATCAACTATCAAATCAAATATCAACACATCACATCTAAAGCAACGTAATTTTAGTAGCTATTTCAGATTATGTACGCATCTGAGAAGCGCTATAATTTTATGTTAATTCAAAACAAATCACATATAACGGTACTGCAACTCTATATTTTAAATCGGGACTTTTCACGAGTTAGGTTACAAACATGGAGTTGCTAAGGCATCGCTGTTAAGGAGGCATGCGTCACGTTCCGTTTTTACAACGTCGGACTTGATTGGCCATGGACTTGCGAACGAGGGTTTCCACGACACCAATAATCCACTAGATGGCGTTACCGAGATGTCTCCAAATACTGCGTGGACAAGAACAACTGCTGATTTGCGAGATTAACCATTGTAGCCAATGGCATGGTTTTATTTAGGCAGCAGTAAGATGTCTGAGATCGCTATCATCCACCCCGAGTCTCTTGCCCCCTATTTAAGAGGCAGAAAGGGTAAATTATTTCGGCCCCGGTAGTCACGGTGCCGGTGGTTAAAGGGGAGAATGGCACAGATCACGTAAGTACATATTATACAGCACGAGTTACTTTGGTCCAAAATTTTAAATGGTTTAATTTCATGTAACGCATGTTAGTTAATGACATAGTTTAGCTACTCATGAGAGACATATGTTAGTGTTAAATTTTGGGCTAAAGTAACCCGCAGCTCTCGACAAAAAGGGGCGAATGATAGCGATCCCATCCCAGTAGCGCCATCTCGTGGCCTTAGCGTCGTAGCGGGTTACACACATCACGGCTAAAGCTTCGCATTCGGGGCACATGCGTAGCGTCTGCGCTGTGTATTGTAACCTCAGACCTAGGTTGGGCACGGACTGCCCTCGGCCTCGCGCCACCACCATACTGTGAGCCGGTTTACCGAACAGCCCGCCCGCCGGCAAGATGGAGGACCGCGGCAGGGAGGAGTACATCAGCGTGTTTCGCTCGATCTGGCGCCCGTAGTTCGCTGGCGGTGTCTGGGGACAACGAGTGCGAGAGCGGATTAGGCTCGTTACAAATGGAATATAACGGATTAATCGAGGATGTTTGGGTGTTAAGTAAAACGGAGAGAATCGTGAATACTGTGGCTCAGGGTCAATGTGATGAGGCACATTGCTGCAGAATTTTTTGTAGATAGCAAAATAAGCTTGCCAGGCGGAGATTATGGGTAAATCCCACATTTGCTTAAATACAGCGGTGGACTATTGAAGTGTGTATGACAATGAGCTTCATTATAAACGGGTAATGTACAAATTAGATATCGAGCCGAATCCTCGAGAATGCGCGACAATTCCCCGGGAAACGCGTGATCTTTTTTAGTTCGAATGTCGGTACCGGCGTACCCAATTTACATAATGCTCATTTTGCTCTTAACAAAAATGTCTTCCACTCCGTGGAGACGGCAGGAAATCGTAAGGCAAGTGGCCCCACAAAACGCGACCATGACCGCTCTCTCAAGAGCGTGTCTACCAAGAACTATGGGCGTGGCCTCACGAGCGGCTCAAGCGTCAGCCTTCCACAGTCTCACCTCGCTCAACTTCAAGAGAAGTAACTTTTCGCCGACCGTAGGCTCTAAGAAGAAATATGTCTTACCCTCGGCGGCGCTGGCCTCGCGAGCGGCGTATGCGGCGACGACCCAATCATGGCATCGGGCGGCGGCGAGCGCTCGGATGCACCTCGCTCTGCCTGGCGCAATCTCATTTCGCTCAGCTTCGAGAGGAGCTCCAGCTTCTGAGTCTCAAGTGAGGAGCGCTGGAGCATCTCCTGCGGGAACAGAATTGGTCGGTTGTACAAGGGTTGCAGTATTGAAATTTTCAATTTTGTTTTCTTGGAGATATTTTTCGCTTCTGGAAGGTGCACCAAGTATAATTCAATACACCCAAGTTATTTGCTACAGGTGAATTAAAGGCTCTACGGAGGCAATAACTGAGCCAGTACAGCAAGAATTAATTGATGAATGTTTTAGCTTGGGATTAGCTCAAGCCAATGCATTGTTATTACTGGACTGGCTAGGGTATTGGCTCCGTGTGAAAATGCCTTAAGTCTACCCGGGGATATTATTTAGGTGTTACAAGGTTTAAATAATAAAGATGAGTACACACGGCAGCACATAAAGACGATCAAGATATAAGTGTCAAAATTGGTTTTTGGACCAATTTTAATTTTTTAACAAACTCACTCAGCGCCATCTAGTCCCGAACTATGAAAATAAATATACTTTTCTGCTCGGAATATATATTTCGGCCAGCGGGCATTAGCAAATTTCGCATTGAACCACTCAGATTGTCAACATTGATTCCCAAATGAGAATATTATAAAACGGATGCATTGTTATATGGCAGCAAACATACCGTGATAGGTATAAATCTAGGCGGAACCTTCACGCTTTGCTGGAGAGACTAGCTAAACTACAACTAGATAGATATAGCTATAGATAGAACTAGATAGACCTGAGATATCTGTAAGACGGGCACTGAGAAACATAGTAAACTATCGGTCCGATGGAGACCAGCATGTTGGCCTACTTCAAGCCGATGGCATCCTTTGTTCGCTCCATTCACAACGTTACAGGCCGGGTCACGAGGCTATCACAGCTAGAGCTCGTCTAGTCTAAGATGACGCGCCCCACTACTTAGTTAGTTGATTTCGCTGTGTGAGTGCAAATATTAATAACGACACTTCATCTGTGTGGGAGCCAATGAACGGCGCGTGCTCCGACGTTTGACTCTTACCGGCAACTGAATGACCAATTACAACGGCATTTGTATATGTTTGCGTCCATATTTTAAACTTGCTTGTGTGCGTTAATGCGATAGTGGGGCGCGTCATTTTAAATTAGACGAGCTCTACAAGGTTTTAATCCATCTAAGAGTTAGGAGATTAAGTATCTTATTCTATATGCCTAGCTATCATTACACAATCTTTATTACAAATTAAACAACGGTAGCTATTTTCAGTATGCAATATCAATTAATCAAACATAATTTAAGATGATTATGCGTTTATTGGTATTCGTTGCCTGCTAATACTAAATAGATCGGCCTTCATTACTTTATAGACAAGGATTCGAGGTCAGAATTTCAAATGTGAGAAGCAAATCATGTAATGATATGCTAACAAAGCTGTTCCGGGGTGTTGGACATCGCTGAATCTAAAAATGGCTGGTAGCACTTCGAGATATAACGCCGTATGCCTGAAATGCAAGACAACCGCCAAAAAAAAAAAACAATACATACCATATGCGGCGTAGGGCATCAAATAAAAGGGTTTCTTGTGTAGATTACAAATATATAACATACTACCATATAAGCACTATCTAGTCAACCAATTTTTTTATACCTTTTTTAAATCCAACGTTTACAACTTAAGTCAGCTCAAATAGATTCCACAAAAACCTATTTAGTCGTTTTTTATCTATGGCAATGCAAAGTCAGCTCTAATGGCAGGATTTTAAAATGTTTTTAATAAAATTGTTTGACCAGATAGTGTTATTATGGTAGTGTGTATATATTTGTAATCCACTCAAGAAACCCTTTCATTTGATACCCCATACGGTATGCTTTTTTTACAGCCATCTTGGATTTCGGTCATTAGGAGTCATCTCGAAGTGCTATCAGCGATTTATAGATTCAGCGATATGCAAAACCTCAGAAAAGCTTTGCTAGCAACTCGTTACATGATTTTCCATGAAAACTAGAGCGAAATTTGGAGATCTTAACCAGTAAATTTACTAAGTGCCAACTCATAAATACAAAACGAAATTACGAACTCAGACGTTTTAACGAAACACATCGATCCGGCCGTTGATTGCTTGCGGCAGTAGCGGCATGTTAAAATTCATGGCGCCGTCCATCTTCCCGTATCTCGGTTGTTCAATAAAAAACGCATCTGGCGTAGTTCGCGCGTTGCGGCCCCTACGCCGCCAGTAAACCGAGCCCGTAAATAGAACCGCTTGTTATTTTTGCCCATTCCTACACACACGATGCACATTAGAGCAGTGTGAAGAAGACGTACTTACCCCATGCAATATAGAGCTGTCAACATAAAATTATGAGCGAGAACTTTGCGGAGTATCCCTCAGAGACGGCACGGCTTGAATACAAAGGAGCACTGTTGTCCCAACGAAATAACGGCGCTAACAATGTAAAATATCTGCAAATCTCTACAAGATAGGAATAATAAAAGCAAACTTTGTGTTTACTCTTTTCCATTAATTTAAGAGAATGGAAATATCTTTATCTAAACCAGGGCTGTCGAATATGCATTGAAAGTTGTTATTAGAATTACAAATAACGTGGCAATAAATCTCAGAGTTAGTCTGTGTTCGTACTGTATTTTTCGCTGTACGGAAAATAAATTTATGTATGGAAATTAAATATATAGAGTTGTAGTGGATTTGTATGATTGGATAGGTATGTAAATTATTTTTCTAACCTAATTTCTACCTATTTGTGCCTAATTTCATCCAAACCACTTGTTTTTCTGCGTGACGAGTATTAGTAGGGTATAAGAAACAATTTAATTGATTGTCCATCAATGAACAACAGCCACTACTTATATATTCAAACTATCGCACACATTAAAGTTGCAGAACAAAATCATCCATCATCCACCAGCCCACTCATCTAACAACATCGATGGTGTTCACATTTTACACTTTCAACATGACTCACCACCGCTAATTCTATAATGAAGCACGCGATCTATTCCCGATTTTCAGACTGCTACAATAATTATCGAACGGATGATAGATTAAAACCAGATGCCGAACAAATAAGTTGTCAGTGGAGTAGAAATAGCAAATGGATTGAAGCGAAATTCGATTCGTGCGTTTGGGGCGTAGGATAGGAGTAATAGTGATATTATACTGTGCTAGCGTTATTCTGTTACGCTGTTTAGTTCGATTGGGCCAGCTTTTTTACTTTAAGAAACGTGTTTGTTGACTCTCTGTACATTACATGCCTGCATTCTCTAAGATCCTTCCACGATATACGTGAAAATGATTGTCTGGAAGAGATCGCTTTTAGCGATAAGACCGTCTTGCTGTTACGATTTTTACTGTTGTTTGTGTGTACCTATAATAAAGAGAAATAAATAAATAAGGGTGGCCACGGAGTATCACAGTTTTACTCATGCATGGGCGCAAACAAAATTAAGGTAGCTCATAGGGCTAATAGATACGACGACGATGTCCATCGACAGTCGCTCAGACTTTTTTATGAAATGAAACAATTATAAGTGATACAATGTCACTTATAATTGTTAATTATACTCCGTCACATTCATAGAGAGTTGGGTAATGCAAATGCATAAATCACGAGACATTGGGTTACCAGTAACCGTAACTCAGTCAATAGGCGGACACCTGATCATTTGCATTCAATGTGCACGCAACATTTATACCTCTACATTCGAAGCGAGCGCAGATTGGATTTCATAAATTCCACAATCCAACAGGTTTAGATTTCATATTTGTTTACGCACAGACGGCGAATGTTTTTATACAAAGCCGATGTGTTTATAAATACAGTAGAAGCTGCCTAGATTTGGAATCTAAACAGAAGTTAAAGATTAGGCACTTACTACACTTTAAATAAGAGATAGACGAAACTGGTTTCAGAACATTTCTTTTTAAGTAAGTTCAATAAAAAAAGTAAAAACCTTGACTGCTACTAAAAAACTGAAAAATTAGATACAAGTTGAATGGTGTAAGTAAATAGGTGTATAAAGGGCAAACGTTTCTTTAAATGAACTTGAAAGCAGGCGGGGCCCCATTTTCATATAAGTAGGCGGATACGGATGCTTAACATGTATAGATTAAAATGGGTCTGCTTTCAAGTTTAAATTAAACGAACGTTTGTCCTTTATACACCTTTTTACTAACACCATTCAGCTTGTTTCTAATTTCATACATACATAAGCCGATAAACATATTACCCTCTTTTGCGTCGCGCAGTCGCGTAATAAAGAAATTTACTTTCTTTGGAGTGTTTAGACTATGACATAGGTGGGATATATAAACGAAGTGACGTCTCATGTGACGGAAAAGGCATTGGTAAAGCCTCTGGTGTTGCTGATGTCTATAGGCAGCGGTGACCACTTTCCATCAGGTGGCCTGTTTGCCTTGTAATATAAAAACGCCGACGAAATTGCATTATAATAAAATTGCTTAAGCATTAAAATAACGGTTGACCAATACATAATATTAAAAGCGTGAAAGTCTATCAAACCCGTCGGTCCGTCAATTACGCTAAAAAAAATATATAGTTGTTTGCAAAACAGATGAGTTTTATTAGTTAGAATAAATCATATAACTACGTGAAAGCCTAGTTAGCCTAGAAATACTTAACATCTGTAAAATCTCCTAAGAAATAAACCACAACCACCAACAGATAAACCACAGTTGAAGCCTCAAAATGAGAAGTAAGTACTCATTGAGTAATACGTGGTAATACTATCGTTTGAGTAAAACAGCTCGACGGGTTTTATAGGCATTTACTCGAGCCAGCAGACATGTCCGGGGGCGAGCGATCTGCCGCTGGATATTGCACAGCCCACACCGATCATGATTATTCAATAGCACATTCATTCCGCCGGCATCCCGTCACACCGCGAATGCTAAGGAGTTTACCGAGTTTACCACAGAGCGGATTGACTTGCAAGACACTGCACAATTTCTAACGTACGCATGTCGAACCTCTTGACTTACTAACTTGGCATATTTCAAAGCCTGGAGCAAAATAAACAAAACATTGTAGATTTCTTTCTTAATGCAATGCACGACAGAAAACGACACTACCAACCAACCTTAAACTTTGTCGTAGTCAGAACCCGGGCCGGCCTACAAACAAGAAAAGTTTTATCTGAAGTTCTCGTACTTACTACAACTACGACTGCAACAGCTGTCGTCGTGTCATAAACTCTTTTAGCGTTTAGTAAGTACGGAATAAAAGAATAGCAAAGGCGACAATAAACAATTTTATACTGCCTTTGACAACAGAAAGTTAAGGTATTTTAAAAGATATGTTACGGGACTAGAATGTGGGCCTCTACCTGTCTATACATTTTCGTAAAAGACGCTAATGGATTCATTTATATCGCCAGAAGTTCCTGGTCTTTCATAAAGATTCAAAAACTTAAATTATGCCTGTATAAATGCATTTAAATCCGCAATCCGATATGCTACAAAAGACATCTCGTTTAAATGTGTTCTAATTATTTTCCACCACTGCTTGGATTGTTGGGCTGCGTTTAATTTAATGATAAAGTAGCAAGTCTGACTGATTACAGCCATGAGGCATCACATCCATCACGCACGATTTTATAAACAACCGTGTAGCGTTTTTCATCGGTAGTTCTTTTAGATTTGCCCCTAGGGCTACAAAACCATGAAACAAATATTTCGAAGTGCAATTTAGATCATTATTTGCAGGCCTTCTAACCGGATATGATAAGTAACACCGGTAGATATAGCAATAAAACTGCAACCAACCTTCTGCAGCCTGTGCTCGGCATCATCGAGCCGTTGCCTGGAGTCGATCAGCGCGCGCTCGAGGTCCGCCATCTTGTCGCCCTGCGCCGACACCTGTTCCGCCAAAACCTGCACCTGCAGCTGGAGGCTCTCCTTGTCCGCTTCGAGTCGACGCACGCGCTCTTCGGCATCGTTCTGTGAATTAACAGCTCAATTACTATACAATAGTGTAATCGTGTTAGGGCATGAGGAGCGCCGGTGGTCTAATCGTTAAGGGGTCCGACTCGTACCCCGAGTTACCGGATTCGAACTTTTCTGAGTTCTGTACATTAGTTGAACACTAACCGATGCTCTTACGGCGAGGTGATGACACCTGCACATTCAGGGGTCTGACTGTGATCCAATCTGGTCAGGTAACAGGGAGTTAACAGGGTCACGGAGGTCAGAGGTTAGATGGCAGTCGCAAGACTGTAATTACCTGATCGGCCAAATCCTGGACCATAGTCAAGGCGGATCACGGGGCTTCGCGCGTGAGAGCACAACCGGGACATTAATGCCAAAATGACCAGTGCAATCGTGTTAGAGGCCTGTAGTGTAGAAATATAGATAGTGGACAAGCACGTAAGTAGTCTTGCTTAAGGATCTTCAGTAATCACTAATCGGAGAGAAAGTAAATAAAAATTAGTACAAGAATTTAGATACGTCTCTCAAGTAAGCGGTGCAAACAGATAAATAGATGAACTCTATATAAACTACTAGTTACATTAAGTTACAGAAAATTCTTTTCCTCCGGCTAAACTGGCTGCGCTTGCAGAGAAAAAAGGGACTCAGGAATTGACTTCGACAATAGTAGGTATTCAATCGTATCGTCGTAGATTAATTCTTAGATAAGTACTTGAGCAACTGCTGCTAAACGTTAATACAAACTAAAACAAGGTTTAGGCTTCCTAATAAAGAAAAAATTTAGTCTCATTAGAGCACCTTCATTGTTATATTAACTTAATACACTTTCATGCATCACAGTAAAATAAACGCGTATACATTTCCATATGTAGGTATTTAGATATTAGGGTACACAACTTAAAAAACTGTTAACTATTTCAATAATATTAAAAACGTTTCGAATTTTCGGAGGAACCCAGACCCCGGCTGGGTTCACGGATTAGAATTAAAATATATTACGCTGTCTTACAAAATAAATCAGGGAACTGGCGGAGGTAGAGTTAAATTACAGGCAATAACTTAACCTCTGCCTAGGTCTTACTACAGAATTAATCTTTCGTTAACTTTATATCCCATTTTCTGGCAATCTATGGAGGCTCGTATAAGCTTTGCAGTGTTTATTTTTTTTATCTAATCTAATGTTCTGCATAGTTTCAATTTTGCACCCATACCTTGGCGTAACTTCTCGTCGGAGTCGGCGGTAACGAAGGGTGTGAGGGCCAAGAGCGGTCGTGCATGCAGCAGGGAGGGGGCCCGGGCGGCCCGTGGCACCAGCACATGGGCGGCCACCACGGCGCCGGCCCCGGCCCCGGCCCGCCTTCCGGCCATCGGAAGTGCTCGTAAGAATTCCATCGCCGTTGCAGGTCCGGCGGAGTGTCCTCGGTCCGCGGGCGACGCGGTCGCGGAGAAGCTCGCACGCTCGCAGGGTGCTGCGGCGGTTTCGAGCTCAGCGAAGACCGAGTCTTGCGATCGCGCTCGTTGCGGTCGCCTGTTGTCCGCCGCCTTCTGTCCAAGCTAGCCGAAGAATAATCTTCCGGCCGAGACTCCATCGAAGTCGGTTCGATCGCATCCTCGATCATACCACCGGGGGGCATCCACTTGAAATCATCGTCGCGGCGAGTGGAGTTGTCGAGACGTCTGCTAGGTGTCAACGTCCGATAGTCGGCATCGCCGGTCTGTGGTGAAGCACCATATTCCCCTTCTTCTGAATCGTCTTCAGTGGAAGTGCTGGACTCCGTATCCGAAGACTCCGGAGCGTGTGGCGTTCCTACTGCGCCTTCCGACCAAACAGTGCACTTGACGGTCGCCTCATCCGGGCTGTCTGAATCCCCGCCTGTCACGAGATAATCGGTCAATGCATGATAAAAACAGAGCCTCATGTCTGGCGCGGGTGGACGCGGCCAACTCACCCATGGGCGAGTACATGTAGGAGCGCACGGCGGGGTGCACGTAGCCCGCCGCCGCACGCTCCTGCTCCTCGTCGAAGGGCTCCGTCAGATACTCGCGGTCGGACATGAGGCTCCGCACAAACGACACTGCGCGACAAACGCTCTGTACGAGTCACAGACTATTTAAAGTTTGGCTATGTTCCAGTATTAAACGCTACGTCAGTGACTCGTGCACTGACCATGAATTACGTACTCTCTTGTGGGGGCGGCTCCTCGCTGGAATGTACGGAGGTTGAATCGCGTTCCCACGTCTCCGATGCAGCGAACTCGGGGCGCTCAGTGCCGCCTGAAGTGCGCTGCCATCGCTCCTCTAAGTCCTCTCTGGCAGATCGGGAAACATTCCCGATGTCGGCGGCGGCCGCTCGCGGTTTGATCGCGCGATGTTTCTCGCCAATAGGCGACCGATTGTGCAACGCCGCTATGGTGGCTGCTACGAGTGAGCCCCCGCGGCCGAGCTCGCGCATGTTTTGGATCAAAATGAATCGGCGCTTACACGAATCCGGCCGACGCCCGCGCCCGGAAATAGATCGCAGTACAAGGCGCCAGACGCATTCAAGGCGCCTTTCCCTCTTTGATTAAAGCGTTATTAGGGTAAACAAAAATAAAAGCTTTTCTCGCGTAAACAGAGCATTCTTGAAATGAGTTTACGACGTTACGTTAGAAGAACAGCACACCACCTAGTTAAGATTATTCAGACCGTTTAATGTTAATGGCTAAGTCACACACACGAAGCACTTGCACCGGTGTAGCACGCTGGTAGTGACGGTGCGACGACAGCGTGCGGCGCGCGGCACTCAAGCGGGCGCACTCACCGGCATGCAGTTGACGCCCTCGTACAGCGACCGGCGCCCCCACCGCTCCGACTCGTCGTCGCCCTCGTACGCAGCTTCAGCGTATTGCTCCTCGTCACAGACGATCCATTCATATTGAGGCTCTTCGTTATTGTCGATGGCAACGTAGCGATAAACAAACTCGGGGTTGAACGGCGGCTGCGGCGGGTAATAAGGCGGCGCGCTCGGCTCCAATATCCGAAATTCGTGACGTTTCGCGTTGGCGCGTGAATTCAGACAATTCATGATATCTTCGGTATTAATCGATCTTCAATATCTGCATACCAACGGAAGCTGTGTTAGTCCCATACTCAATAATAGTATAGATACACATATTTTATACTACAAAGCGACAAACGGAGCAGGCGGCTCACGTGACGCGGAAAACTGTGTCGCTCAAAAGAATATAAGTATGATTTGTCCGCTTTGGTTGCATGTTACTAAAATACATAATCGCAGGTGCGTTGGCACTAAGACGATAGGTATGCCTCAATTGTTTGTATTCGTGCTGGCTACAATTCGAACAGGAAGACAACGAAGCAATCGTTGTTGCTTAGCGGTAGAAATGGATAAGGCGGTGGTGGCCATCCAGGTGGACGTCCTACCCGGTAATAATCATTATTTAGTTGTTGTATTTTAGTGGTGGTAGATATATATTTATTTTTTAATTAAGAGCGATCGATTCTACTGTGAACGTAAGTTTGCCTGTTATTGGATTTACATTTAAGTGTTTACTATTTTTCATGTAATATTTAATGTACCAAAAAGTGTAAATCTGGTGGCAAATAAATAAATAAAATAAAATAATATAAACATCTTCAAATAGTTACTACATACTTGTTTACACATTAGGTGTTCATGAGATTACGAGCTCCAAATAATAATAACAGTTATCTATCGTATCTAGGAGTGACATTAGGACGTGATCATGATGACATGGGTCGAAGGCGGCTCCCCTCGTCTCGGAAACGGAACGACAGCTGTTCCGCTGAGAATATCCGATAAAAGCACGGTTTTAATGTCGAAACGGGGGAAGCGCGCACGTGTGTACCAACGGACCGCTAAAAATAGTAATGTTATAATTTGCCTCACACGAGACGACATAATATGCTTCCATTTCCATTCCGGAGTTCATTTTAGAGTTGCTTATTTGTTAAAAAAGAAATCAACGATCTCTCGACTCGAACTGTTTCCCGAGTTACAGAACCTTAACAATGAAAGTCCTCTTGACTTTAGTCAAATATTTTTACATTGTTAGCTCTAGGAAAGTTGCCTCTGAACAGTATTTTTAAACAATAATAGATTTGCAATCTCTTCAACAAGTAGAATGCATAGGTACTGCAGCGTTTAATTGAATAAACATGTATGAGATACGTTGATGACCTAATGGAGCTGTGACGTAAAACCAGCTGTTAACCATATTACACCAGCCCATAATTCTCGATCATTAAAACCGGCTTATTTATCAAACACTTCGCGTATTCGCTAATTGATATTGAAATATTTAGAAATCGGTATATTGGTAAAAGACAAACTACTTATTAGTGATAATTCTCAGTACAAAGGCGAGTGAACGGAATCTCGTGAAAAAAAGGAGAGAAACTAACTGCTCGATCGTTTTAAAATAATTATCAGACGGTGGGTCGATAATTGTTACTCTCGAGCGCGTAATAGGTAGACGTAATTAATGTTTTTGTTCGTGCGCGTGATTCTTCCATTTCGTCTTTTGCCGACAATAAACAAACATAACACATACACGATATACCACCTTACAGTAACCCAATAATACTAAAGACCATTTCTTGTATCTACCTTATCAATATCATAAAATATGTAAGTTGAAAAATAAATTGAAGTTTGTAGGTAAGATCTGTTTGTTTAGATATTTGTCCGTGTAAACGAACACATAGTTTTATTACGAAATTTCACGCACTGATAGACCTGGTAAATATTCTATCTGCGTTAGTGTAATAAAAAAATATTGGAAACGGCTATGGGGATATTTTGTTACCAATTATTTTTATTCTTATTGTTGTAACAAATAGTTGTCACTAAAAATACTATTGATTTGAATATTGGAAAGACGTGAAGGAAAAAGTGAGCGCCGAGGATTATGAGGAGATGCAAGAGATTGGCAGACAGGAGAGAAAAGTGGCGATTGCTCCACCGACAAGAGTCATACTTTTAAATATGAAAATTGATGATGAAAAATATGATGAAATATGATGAAAAACACTATGATGTGAAAAACTGTCTACAAGAACTGGAACTGAGGGTGTCATTTAAATAAAAAATAAAACAGAAAACACCTAATAAAAACGTCATGAAGCGCCAGGCGCTGAAAGCTATAAAAGAGCTCGTAAAACGCTACGTAAGGAATCTAATTTGCTTATCAATGTAAAGGAAAAGACCGACCTTAAGTAGGTAGGATGGTAGAATAAGTCTCGGCTCCAAGGGAGGAAGAGATGGCCGATTATAAAAAAACCAAAACCCTCCCTTAATTACCTCTCTCCAGTTTGTTGCAACTTGAGAGCATGTACGATAACCCAAGGCGCAAAATTTTTTGTATTCCATTTTTTTATGCTACTCAGTGACAAACGAACAGATAGACCTGATTTTAAGCGGTAACTGTCGCCAATAATATCCACATACGATTCATGCATTTAGAAAAATGCAATCGGTGCAGTAGCTTCGGAGATAAGCGCGATCAAACGAACATAAATCCAAACTCTTTAGCTTTATACAGGCTTTTAGATATAAATACACTTCAAAATAAAATAAAATTTAGAATCCAGGCCTATATTTTTTAAATTTGTATTTGAATGTAGAATTCGGAGTTTTGAATAAAAAGGAAAAACTTGACGTAAATAATCCCACAGGGCATGGAAAGTGTTAAGGGGTCTGAAAGGACGTTTAGTCTCAAAATGTCCCAGTTGCAAAATGTCCACTGGTAAAAAAATGTCCAAGTCGCAAAATGTCCAAGTCGCAAAATGTCCAAGTTGCAAAATGTCCAGGGATAGTAGATAATCCCTTCTGTCGGCCATTTCAATATGGTATCATGGCACCAAACATCCAGTATATTAGAACCTTTAGGAGTTGATGCCAGTTTACCACCAGCACTTTGCAGTGCAGTACATGATATTACGTATATAAAAGGATACCTATTTTAAGTAAAAGTTATTCCAGAAGGAAATAAGATCACGTTGGCGTAAGTTCGCAATTCGTGCAAATGACAGCAAGTGACTACTGCAACTGTCGCGCTCGCGAGCGGTACGTTCCTCGAATTGAACGGATCACGTTTTTTCAGACTTTGCTTAAACCCCGTACTAAATACGATCGATTAGGCTAGTCTGGAGATACAATTTGCAACCCCCAACATTGAAACCTAATTCGTTAAATACGAACACTAATTGTTTGCGGTTTCATAATATGTTTACGTAATTATTCGAGTACAGGCAATTTGAAGGGGTGTGGTGGTGGTGGGGTGAAGAATGAAATATTAATTTTAATATCGGAAGCGCGATAGTTTTACAAATCCAGTAATAGGTATTATATTGAATGAATGTTTGTTATTCCTTCACGCTTCAATACTACTAAACAGATTTTGATGAAAGTTTACAATGTTGTAGCGGATATACGTTACCAGAATTACACGTTGGTAATAATTTATCTCGATAAACAAAATAGTTCCCACGGGATCAAGCCATACCCGACTATAACGCGGGCGTAGCAGCGGGTGGAAACTAGTTAATAAAATAATATTTAATCTATGTTCTAAGTTGAGATAAAAAGTAACGCAGCTAATGTTATCCGAAATAGTTTTACCGATTAAGGAAGTCATTAATTTTCATCGGCGCTGATCAGAGTGCATTACTGTTCGTAAACATAACTAGCGGGCCCGGCGCGACTTCGTTCACGTGGCGTCCTACCTCTACCCTACACCTACCTCTACCCTACACCTACCCTACCCTACACCTACCCTACCCTACACTTACCCTACCCTACACCTACGTACCCTTTTTTTCTTAATTATATAAAATTTCCTCTTGAATCCGTTGCGTAGTTTAAAAGATCTAAGCTTACATAGATACAGGGACAGACGGCGGGAAGCGACGTCGTTTTATACTATGTATAGATAAATATAGATCTAACGGTTTTACATTGTTTTAACAAGATCGAAGAGGGCCGAAAAGGAATGAAAAGAAGTTTTCTAAAATTGTGCGTCATTATCTGTGCTCTCTTTTTCAGTTTGTGTAGCGCTACGTTTACTTACGTCGATTCGCTTGGTGTAAACAGAGAGAGCATTCCGCGCGTCGTTCTGTTATGGTTTTTTATCTATGCTCGGAAAAGAACGATAAACGAATTCTTTTGCTTTACATTAGTCTGGTGTAGCCCACCACAGTTGCATATCCATTTACGGTTTTAGAGCAAGAACTAACATTTTTGTCTTGGAGTAAGTTTGCGAAATTTTATCAAGAAGCCTGTTATAAAAAAATTAATTGTATATCACCATCGATGTCTTTTTCCGGAGTTGAATTTCCAACGTGATAAGAACTAGTGTACTAG
The DNA here is from genome assembly GCA_905147135.1 of Blastobasis lacticolella. NCBI lineage: Eukaryota > Metazoa > Arthropoda > Insecta > Lepidoptera > Blastobasidae > Blastobasis > Blastobasis lacticolella. Next base: position 14,071,880 of record LR990050.1, read on the forward strand.
CGATCCGCCCCGGCTTCGCACGGGTATTAATCTTAACAAATTATACACCTAAACCTTCATCATGAATCACTCTATCTATTGGTGCAAACCGCATGAAAATCCATTCAGTAGTTTTCGAGTTTATCGCGGACAGACAAGACAGACGCGGCGGGGGACTTTGTTTTCTAATATGTAATGATGTAGTAAAATTATAACAAATAAAGTAAATAACCTAAATATGGTAGGTATAAGCCTCCTAATTTTTATTTTTATTATCTAAGTGAACTAATAAATAGAAGCAACGAGTATCAGTTGAATAATAGCACGAAGCGTACTTACTTTAAAATGTAGTATACGAGTAGATGTTTCTCCAAAAAGCGGGTGCAAGATATAAATGCGGGCACAGTACGGTTTTCCCACTTCACACACAATATATTCAATTTTTTAGACCAAAATTCGGTGATAGCTTGTAAAAACTCGTCACATTGTATTTTGTTACCATCTGACACTGCTAACAGTTAACACCCAGTGGAACGAATGACTCGGGCTGAGCGAACAAAAATATTTTAGCGGAAACGTATATGCTCGCCAAATAGAACGAGTTTCGTAAGAAATGGGTCCATGTTGTTATTCAAATTAATTATCTACCTTAATGTTGATTTTAGAGGTATAAAGATTTGAAATGCAATTACAGGCGATAACCGATGCCAACGTAGGTGCTTCCGCAATTTCACATTTTTCTATTATAATAAAACCTGTCTGTATGTTTAAAAGAACATCCACACGATACAAAAATTATACCAAATATCAAATGTTAATAGCGATAGTGTCGCTCTACTCTGCTCATTGGTAACTTGGGTCGTATGAAATATACTAAGGGCGGCTTATGATGAACACAAAATTTCATACAAAATGACGTTAAACGTCATTCTTAAATGTGTTTAAGAATTTGGTGCAAAACGTTCTATGGTATTTCTATTTTATTTTATTGTATTGGTTTTGCTCAACGAAAAAGTACCCGTAATTACATATTAATTTTCCTTGTTCCCATTGAACTGCATATCAGACTCGTTTTCCCAGCGGAATGTTAAATCAAATAGAACAACAACGTAGCCGAGTGTACGGGTACGATTTATCGCGGCGTATTTGTTTGTACACCGCTCCGAGTACCAACCGTACGCGATGGGGGCGGCGGGGGCGAGCGAGAACATTTTTATCTTTTTTTTCCGCGGAAAGCGGACAAATTGCACAATGTGCGCGTCGCGGGTCGACACCCTGCCGGCGGGCGGCACACGCACTCGGGCGGGCGTCGCCTATAAATAGCACTTGTTAACGATAATAATACACTGCCCCATTTCATTATGACCCGCCGAACGAGGGAAACCATAGACACCGCGAACGCCCGCGCCGCCGGCCGTCGCCGCTCCAATTCTCCCCCAGGATTGCGAAACTGATCTCGTGTTCCTCTTGCGTTATACTTCTTGACATCATACACTAAAGTCCTGTTGCAACATATAATTTATTTCCTGTCTTTATTTATCTTTTGTTTTTAATACAGTTTACATCTGAAACGCGTTTCAGGTTCCGTAGAGATGGAATGTCGCACCATTAGATGAAAGCATATTATTTTTGAAACGTGTTAACAGCGTTGAAAGATGTTTATAGGTATACCAACAATTTTTCATCTACAAATCTCTACATATTACGTCTATCTATACATTGTATAAAACAAAGTCGCTTCCTGCCATCTGTCCCAATGTATCTATGTGTGTATCTACGTGCGCTTAGATCTTTCAAATTACAAACAAACGCAACGGATTTTAATGCGCTTTTCAACAATAGACAGTGATTCAAGAGGAAGGTTTATTAGCAAGAAAAAAAGTATAGGTAGGCGTAAAGTAGATGCATTGTAAGTGTAGGGTAGGTAAAGGGTAGGTGTAGGGTAAGTGTAGGGTAGGGTAGGAGTAAGAGGCCACGCGAACGAAGTTACGCCGGGTCCACTAGTTATTGATATGCAAACAATCTAGCTACACAATATTGACGTCAAAATCATTACCGTCCTATCAATGTCTCCGTGCCCATATTCACCGCGCCATGAAATCTGACTTTGTAATGACAATGCTGTACAAAGTATAGATACGGGGCTTTACATAACAATACGGCAATAATGAGGGCCTCGCCACGGGCGCGGCGGGCGCTTGAATTTTAAATCGCTCTCAGAATTTGCTGAGCCAGCCGTAAACGCGGGCGCCGCGCCGCGACGCTTTGTGACTACCCAGACTACTCGGCGAAGAAACTAATTAGCAATTACGAGATTTTTGTCAGACACGCTGCATTCGGAGACCAAAACGTACTTAAACGATAAAAAACGACAAAAGCCCAGCGCCTATCAGACCACAGTAGTGGTGCGATTATCATGACTTTCGGGTCGTGCTATAAAGCTGGGTTGGGCATAACATGTCTGCCTCTTTTGCACCTTATCATTTGTCATCTCGGCACTCAATCACTCCTTTTATTTTGAACGAATGAAAAATATATAGCGAAAACAAAGGAAAAAAGAAAAAGTAACCGGCGGCCTTATCGCTTAAAGCTGTTTTTTTCTTTCAAGCAACGTTAGATAGCTAGTAAACAAAATTCACTCTAGGATATTTATATCTTGGAGTAAGTGAGTCTTTTCTGCAGAACATTACTGTGAACCTATGCTTATCACTGAAATACAATACTATAAATACATAATACTTATTCAACATCACAAAACAATATAAAGATAATATTTTTTTTACATTTTTATGTATGCAATAATGATTGAGACGATGATGATGATAATGGATGTGACAGTTGCGAGAAAGTGTGCTATAACCAGATTTTTAAAGGGTGTTAAGTAACGTGGAGAAGAGGGATTGAACAGTACCGTATTTAAGAGTGACAGCATATGGAGATCCCTACGTAAACGAACCAGGAGCAACTTAAGTGGCTCCATGTTACGAGTATATGTTCTTCTATGGGCGACCCAGAATTTCCGGTGCCGCCGAAACGACATTAAGTATCACACAGAGATAATAGCCAAACAAAATAATATAACCTATACAACAATACCACTTATAAAATTAACCACAGACTAATAGATAATATACAAGGCTCAAGTCAGACCCCATCTGGAGTATTGCTCTCATCTATGGGCGGGAGCACCGGCATATCAGCTTAGTCCTTGTGACTCAATCCAAAAGCGCGCTGTGAGAATTGTCGATGATACTATGCTCACAAGTGGTATTGAGCTGCTGAGTCAGCGGAGGGATTTCGCCTCCCTTTGTGTGTTCTACCGCTTGTACAACGGTGTTTGTTCTGAAGAACTGTTTGACATGATGCCTACAGCTACATTTTATCATCGCACCGCTCGCCATCGACAGGGGGTTCATCCTCACACCTTGGAGCCAAATTGGTCGCGAACTGTGCGGTTCTAAAGGAACTTTCTCCCACGCACACTAAGGTTGTGGAATGAACTACCTGGAGAGTACAACATGGAGTTCTTCAAGAAAGGGGTTAAAAGGTTTTTACGGGGTCGGCAATGCGTGGGTGATGCCCCTGGTATTGCAAACGTCCATAGGCTGCGGTGACTGCTTACCATCAGGCAGGCCGCAAGCTTGTTTGCCACCTTAGTGGTAAAAAATAAATTTGTAATTATTTACCGGGTTGCGCACCGCATACTTTGATTGTAAACAAAGGTTCGCCATTGCACACCTGTCATTTCACACAAAACTGCCATGTCACATGATTGTAAACAGACGTTATCGTGACAGGTTCATGTGAAATAACAGCTATTTTTATCTACTTTCGTGGGTTTCGAGGTACTTTAGGTATAAGCTTCGCACATTGAAATAAACTGCAAATAAAGCCACGTAGGTGTATTTGAACTAAAATAGTATAACTGTCTAAGCCTCCATTTTTGTTGCGAAATTCAAAAAGCAGCCAACTATGCAAACAGGCTGGCGGCTAGTTTTAATGAATATAAAATTCCAGCAACTTTGCGGGCGAAAGCTTTGTTGCTAGATGTTTTAAGTGCGTTGAAGCCTCGTTTACACTTCCGCGTCCGTAGTTCGCACAAGTCTGATACTGAGAAATGAATTTTATTTTTATTTTAGCGTATTTACAGGCAAACCGAAATGTCACCTGAATTTCAGGAGGAACAGGACAAACAGGAACTACATGACTACGATTACGTGCACGTACGTTTTAACTGAATAGTTCGACTGTTCAGTTAAAACTGAAGGTCTGAAGCTATACTGTAACATTGATGTTACGGCTTGTGATTTTTGCGAAACTACATTACATCGAGAAAGTTTAGTCAATTTATTAATTAAAATATAACACTAGCCTTTATGCTAGTGGCACAGAAGCCGCAACGTATTTATTAATGGTATCAAAAACACCAAGTGGTAAGACCTAGACACAAATAGACCAGTTTCTGTATAAAACACATGTCCGTTTCAGTGAGTGCCGTGGAGTTTGAATAGTAATAGGAAAACAACGGCGCCAATCCGAGAACCGTAGAGTGCAAACAATTCACATCCCATTTCCTCTCGAGCCTATACGGGTTCCAATATGCAAAGCCACATCAAACTGACAGCTGACGTCGAGTATTTTGAAATAACCCGCGTGTGTTTGAAGAACTGGATAATTTGGTTTGGAGATATTGAAAAATAAACTGGAAAATGTGTCCATTGGATTTGTTTTAGCCTGAATGATTGCTGTTCACAGTATACATTTGCGTGCGTCGACCTGCCGTAATGAAAACTGGCGACTGTTTTTCAGCGTTCCGATTTAAAAGCTTTTACTGGTGGCGAAAACTGCGAATGGGGAGAATCATCAAAACGTTAACCCCCCTCCGTGAATAAGTCTGGTGTGAAAATATTGTTACATTGGGGCGGAAACGGCGGCGGGCACCGGAAGCGACCGTTCCGCAGCACTCGCGCCGGTGATGAGGCATCTGACACTTCAATCAGTACAATATCGAGACCCTCATTCAAATGACATCAAACTTACTCGCGGTCGCGATATTCCAAAATTCGATTATTCGCGAACCCGTGAACCGTGGTACAGATCAGTAATTGATAGTTACTCGTACGAGGACTGTGGGTCCTGGATATCAGTGAAATGTTACGTACACATCCTGTTGATCTTTTTCAATATGTTTAGTTCTGTACCTAACTCGGGGTGCAATGTATAATAATGAATGCAACGATTATAAAAATAAATAACTATTTATTTATTTATATGATCTCAAATTTACTTTCGACACCAATTTCAACACCCATATTTTTGAACTAGCTAAAGCATGTTATCGCAGACTGCGCTTTAGAATTCGTAACTCTAACTAGATTTTTCTGATCCCTCTGCAATAAAGCTTTATTATACCTCGCTAGCAAGGAGCACAATTGAAAGTGCTCTCATAGTCTGGAGCCCACATCAGCCTGTGGGCTGATGAGACAGTTTATAAAAAATAAGTTACAAAGTAAAACTTCGTACTATTGTGACCGCGCGACACTGTGAAGACGACATGCCCCATAGCTGCCATAAAATTGGCTACCATAATATACTTCAAATACAAGAACAAAATCTTTACATTGCGACAAGCATAAATAAGGCAACGGTTCCGCTTTGCTTTGCACCATCGTCTTATCTATTGGATCTCCTAATGGATTTTTCAGAATTTATAGACTCCTTAGGCTTGCTGTAGATGTAGGTTAACTTATCTATCAAGATATTTATCGCTCAAAATATATATCTTTTCGTGAACTGATTGTATTTCATCTGACTCCGTAAATGGAAATCTATAGCATTCAGAAAGTTAATCTGAAAAGTAATAAATGAAAAGTAAATAATAGCTTTGAATACAACTTTACAATGAGCCCGTATTGCAACAAATTAACGGCAGTTCGAATAACGCCGGCTAGTTTTCGTATTGTGCGCTTTGAGATTGGAATCATATTGTGGGTTGGATTTGAACCGACGCGCGGTGCGGCGCAAACTCGTACAAAACGAACCAATATAAAATTGTGCTTAGATGCAGCAGTGCGGCATCATATCAAAGAACCAACTACCTCACATTTGTACTTGTGAGCGAAAGAAAACGAAATAAACGAATCACGATGCCCTGCAGTTTCATCCGCGAGGAAATTCGTTGTATTTACTCAAATCAAAGTCAATAGCACATACGCAAATACTCAGTTAGTAGAGTTTGCGCCACACTTTTCATTAGGCGTTGAGAGTTACAGTACAAGCTGGTAACAGTAGGTAAACAGAGGCGTACGAAACTACGGTATGATTTCTATGAATTTTAATGTAGTGCATATACATACTTTGCCTTTTATAATTTTGTGGGCAGGGCGGTGCGGAGCCTGGGAGTTCTAATTAGCGCTAATGGAACCCGTTCCGAGCTGAACCTGTTTCCGCCCGTGAGCCTCGACCCCGTGCCTCGTTAAAACTTATGAAAATTATTATAGGGTTAATAGTATAATGACCTTCCAGGTAATCTGTACACAAGGGTTCCTTAGTTATTTCAGTTATTCACAATACAATTTTAATCTAAATTAATTTCACTTAGTGATGCGGTAATAATTCACGAAAACCGACACTAGTAATTTTACCACTGAGTCACACATATATCTACTGGAAATCTCCAATTATTAAAGAAGAGAGAGATCAAATATTGTGTTGAAAGCGCCGCAAAGCGTTTGTGGCGGATTTTCACATTGGCTAACCTAACCGACAGAAAACGTCGGATAACCCCCGACCAAGTTACCTTAAACTCAAATATTTTCTAAACTACAAAACCGTTTTTAATTAAACAAGGCCAAGAACGATCTTGATTAAACTGGCTTTCAAATAGAGACACCGCAACCGAATCGGTCTACCCGTTCGGGAGTTGCGATGCAATAGACAGACACACAAAGCTACAAATACATACATCAAACTTATAACGTCCCTCTTTTTTCGTCTGGGGTTAAAACTAGTTGTCGTCATAATACAGCGTGATCATTGGACCAACATCCAAAGGCGGAAAACAAACAAACACATAGATCATATAAAAAAAACACAGAATAGTAATTAGATAAACCCGTCATTGTACGTTAATGTGCATGAAGTTTTGAATAAGTAAATAAGATATCATGTGTCTATAATCCCAATTGCGTAGAGACAATGCAATGGAAGCGCTCGACGATTCAGATTGCTCGAGGAACCGTTGCACGGTATGCGACTGCATTTCGATCCTACTAAACTATCCCGGACACATAGGAACTTTGACTGGGAACGCAATTTAGGTCGTTGCAGCTGCATAGTTCGATTAAGGCAAATATTATAAACACCAGTGTTTGGAGAATATTGATTAAATTGCCCGATAAACCTCTTTAAAATATCCGTTCAATTTTGGCAGCAAGCATAATTGGTAAAACAAGCAAAACCCGTCAAACTAAACGATCGGTAGTTATTTCAATATTTGGGCAGCGACGCGTCGTTATACTGGAAGGCTGCCGGTGAAGTTATTTGGCGCAGGTCGTTGTCGGGAGCTGCGGGGTTAGTTACCCCCGCCCGGGGGAGCGCGCCAATGAATGGCTAAGTGGTGGCTGATGCACCGTCGCTATTCAGGCCAGGCCTGAATGCCGGTCAGTAAACAAGTCTCACTCGGCGCATACGTGTCACCTGGTACCCCAGTGCACGCTCGGGTATAATTAAAATTGTAGCGCTGCGTCACGAGCAGCTCAAGCAGTGCTGCTTGGCTTATGCTTTGATGTGCAGTAAGTATAGGTAGGAATACTTAGAACTCGATACAGTTTGTCTGCGAGTTCATCATCACAGACCGTAACAGTCCACTGCAGGACTTAGGGCCTCTCTAATCTCCACGCTTGGCAGGCGGGTTGGAGATCGCAGTGTTTAAATATAACAATGGAAAATACTGCTGCCCATTTTCCAGACTACGGAGACTGTTGATCGTTTGCCTCGAAAACATTAGTCGCCTTGTCGACACCCATGAGTGTAAAGGGTTGGTGCTATTCTACTCTGCCGGACACCACACGGCCAAGTTGCGAGTCTGCGAGTTAGGTCCTGTATTAAACAATACGAATTGGATGTTCGTACACCAAATATTTATTTATTAAATCTTTATGCACTAAAGGTGCAGGTAATATTAACTCTATATGCATCGCGGTAGTTCAGTTTGGAAATTAATTCTATGAGCACGTTGTTTTGTACGCGACAAATCGAACTATGGCATATTCCTATTTCTTGCATCCCTAAGTATGTGGCTGTGTATTGCTGGAATTTGAGATATTCAATGAACCGAACACAGATACCGCTTATAATCGCATTACTTGGTTACCATAGTAACTCTCTGGGCCGGCCTCGCTGGAATAGCTATCGAGCTTTATTTCCTTGGGGTTAGGTTTCCGTAAGCAAGGCGATGATCCCGAGATCCTTCGGCAGATCATAAATCAATAGCACCCGCTTTCTGCGTTCACTCAAAGTTACTCAACTCAATCTGTCTCCTGGAAATATTTAAAGGGTTTAGCGGTGAGGTAACATGTTCGAATGGTTGGTGTTACACGGTTGGTTGAAGTCGCGACAGGCCCGCGTGGCATGTTCAATGAGCCGAAAACACAACGACACTTGCAACTCGGCATAGCTTGGCCCGCCCGTGCGACTGTCGCATGGATGCCAAATCGCTGGGGTAATTGCCTCTTTCGTTGCAGACAAGCTCGCTTTGTATCCCGCATACAAATGGCGAGGAGATATAAGTGTCAACTGTGCTTGTAGTTATCTCCTATCTAGACTAGCATTGTTGCAGTATTTTGGGATTGGTTTATGTTTATATATAATAACATATAGATACAAACATAACATACCTCATTTGCACTATTATCATCATCCTATAGGCCTGATCGATTTACTTGGGGTCGGCTATCCCTGTCCTTTTCACAAAGCACGCACTTACACTAACAAGCAAAATTTGGGATTTTCTTTTTGCCTGATGTGAAGATGGGAAAGAAAAGATAGTTTTATAGATATTTGTTCGATATACAGTTTCCTACAAATGTCAAGGCAGGCGTCACCGCGCCCGCCTGTCAGCCGCATCCGACTCGCTTCAACGACGGCCGCTACTCAGATCGGTAAAGAAAGCACTTTTGTTTGCGATAGCTCTAGGAGAAAGGTAACGCAAGGCTATACCACTGTTATCATCAAGAACCATACCATAATTTAGTAATTATTCAGACACGTTCCGTTCTAAACCATTCTAAAACCACGGAAATAGTTAAACAATTCAGGGCGGCGCTTGCACAAGCTAAATAATTATCTGATAATAAATGAAGTTTGGGAATTATCTGGCGCCGGCTGACTTCAAAGGTGTCCCGCCCGTAGTCAGGTACTCACAACAAAGTTGCGCTCAGTGAGCCGTGAGCTTTTCGGATACGCTCTGAATATTCATAACTCGACTGAAGTCTTCTTGATAATTGCGAGTCCGAATTTTCAATGCGCGTTCGTTAAATATAGCATTTTGTCACAATGGCTTGTATAGTTACCTTAGTTAATATTTTATCCCTGCCCGTAAAGAGCAAAAACTTATTTCAACGTAAATTCCTGACCTTAGGGAAACGCTTCCTCGTTTATAAGTTGGTAACTAGACTAATATGTATGTAGGCCATCTAATATATGGCCTACATGTACAGTATGTACAGCTCTAGTAAAGTAAGTGAGCGAGGCGTGGAAGCTCTGCGGTCTGCCCCGCTGGGGGACGTAGAACGTCAAGAGCAACTTAGTTATAGCACTCAGTACGTGACATGTTATGAGAGAGGTATATAGTGTATGTAGTGTGTATCGCGACGCGACGTTATCTATACGTCTCGCTTGAACGCTAAGAGGAGGGTGACTCGGCACTAAACACATTAAATGCAGTAGATACAACAACGGAGTAAGATATAACGCGGAGGATCTCCCCATCTACAATATGGGTGACAAACGAGAGGACAGCATTCCTGATGTAACGCGTAAACTATCGCCCAAAACAGCGTTCAGCATAAAGAATGAACGGACATTAAGGCAATACATTCAACCTACGTGGAGGAGACCCAATTCCAACAATAATAAGCTGATAGTATCAGCTCCGCGTTTCGTCGGCTTGACACGGGCTGTCGTCGATGGGTCCTACCCTACCTATGAAAAAAGAAACATGGTGATGACTGATGCCAAATGAGGCGTATAAGCCCAAAAAACCCTGAACGGTATCGCAATTATTCCACCGCTTTCTGTCATGGAGGGCCAGTAATGTATACGCGTACAGTTGTGCCACAGGGTATTCATGTCAGCGGGTAAAGGCCCGAGTGCGTGCAATTAGTTCCCCGCTGAACGGCTCAAAGGATCAGTGCCGTGCGAGCTACGGCCCAGCGGCCTGGGAACACCTGCTATGTTTAGTACATACAATTTAATTATCGTAATAAATATATAACAAATCATGGATTCTCGATATCTAAATTAGTGAAAAATATCCCACTCCCTATTTATTATACAACGGGTCTGTTTATTCTTGAAACCAATTTAACAACTTCTTTAAAATCAAATACCACATTGAGAACAGAAGCGACATTGTTACGTACATGCTTCATTTATAACCTTGACGTAACACGAGCCCGACGCAATTTCGGAACAGAACGTAGGCGTCTTATCTAAGGAAAATTCATTATGTGTCATCAAAGTTCGCAACACGTCAACATTATTTGTGTGAAACCTTCCCGCTGTATATGGCGCTAGATGGAAGGCAACACCACTCCAACTCCAAGGAATAATCACATAACTACATGACAATGCCCGCACGGCGGTAGTAGCTGGCTACATGACGTGATCTGATATCAATCAGCTCAATCGAGATTCCGCTTCTGGTTAATTGGTTTCGACGGTCAAAGTGACATTGACGTAATTGGATAATCGAATTGTACCTACTTCAACTGCTTAGTGGATTTATATATTTTGATGCGTCGTGTAAAATAGAATAAAGTAGGTCCTTGAATACTCCTACAAAAGGAGACATCCGTGAAAGTAATTTGTATGAGACCGGCTTACGCAACGCCCCAAACAAGAATCCTACCTTCCCACCCTTGGCTCCTCACCTTTTAGTCATATTTACAAAGGTATTAAGCCTGTTATTTGCCGCGTCGCCGCCGCCTGCGGCTCTGTAAACCCGGCAAATCCGTACACAAATACCGGGCAAATATTTCTCTTCCTTCCTTAAAATTAAATCACTCCCGGAAACGATCCGCAAATGTAACGAGAAATTCATTACACAATAAGCCTGGTGTGCGCCCAATTTAATTAATTTATTTGTCCCGCCGAGGCCAGATGACTACCGAGAAGCTTATAATCGAATTAATTGCCTATTTGAGTAACTGAAGCACAAAGGCGGGGCTTTATTGTATTAACTTTTACTGTAGAGTTAGGCTGTAGCGCATGGGCCATTCAATGCACGTCTGGGTTCGCAAACAAACTACGTCGAGGACTCCGTTGTTGCTCGGGAGACAAATGCTTGCGTCATAATATCCATGGTCCCATATTCGTAATAGAGAAGCACACATTGTCATAAGTTGCGGTTTGCCTTCGAGTAAACAATATAACACTGTTGAAGTACCTATTCCGAAAGTAATGGAAACAATTTATCATAAGAATCACGTGTCGAGCGAATCGTAGGTCTTCGTAATTCTTTATTAAAAAATACGTGCCCTTTTCATCGCGGAGAGGTTTCTCTTGTAAAGACCTAATAAAATGTGAGTAATCGCTTCAATCGCTTTGGCCGTGTGGTGTCCGGCAGAGTAGAATAGCACCAACCCCTTCCACTCATGGGTGTCGTATAAGGCGACTAATGTTTTCGAGGCAAAAGATGGAAAATGGGCAGCAGCATTTTCCATTGTTATATTTAAATACTGCGATCTCCAACCCGCCTGCCAAGCGTGAAGATTATGGCAATAACCTCCCCTTTCGTGGGAGAGGCCCTAAGTCCTGCAGTGGACTGTTACGGGCTATGATGAATCGCTTCAAATGTTTTAGGGTTCCGTCTGTACCACAGATTCGAACATTCAATGGAACACCTGTACTATAAGATATTTGTATAAGTTTTTCACGTTTATCTGCCCTCAATATTTACAGCATAAACAATACGTCACGGTATGGTATAATACAACGTCACAACAGTCACTATCCCTAACAAAAAGGGGTGTTCAGAGATGTACACAATACCCATATATTCATATTTTGCCTATTAGATTAGACTAGATTAGTCATTTAAACGCGATAGGAGGCAATTTTAGATGCCATGTAAATAATAAATAAGTCAGAGCCGCCGGTGCGCCATTCTTATATTTTCTGACACTACCGGTCTACTAGAGATTTAAGTAAACGTACACTTATAGAATAATAAGTTCTTGTTTTGCTTGTTAAAGTTCGGCCCTGATCCATATCATATCATGGTGGCATCGTAGGTGTCTTCATCACCGCGACAGAGTTGTTCTGATGCAGCCAGCACAGGATGGCTCTTGCAGTCAAAAGCACCGCATATTGTGGCGCCGAAGCCAGGCTGTGCTAGGTCCAGAAGGCAATCAAGCTATATTCACGTACTGCTACAGCCACCAGAGGATGGCTCTTGCGATGGTAAATCTAGCCGCGACGGCGGTGGCACCGCCTGCTGCAACGCCGAAGCCAGCTGCTGGGCTAGGTCCAGAGGGTCAATCAAATACAAGTAAGTCACTCACCAGCGCGACCGAGTTGTTGTTCTGCTGCAGCCACCGCAGGATGGCGCTCGCAGTGGTGAAGTCCGGTCGCGGCGGCGGCGGCACCGCGTGCTGCAGTGCCGAAGCCAGCTGCTGGGCTAGGTCCAGGGCGCGTGCACGGGCCGAGCGCACCGGCGCGCCGCCAGCCGGTACCCCGCCCCCGCCGCCGGCTTCTGTGTGGAGAGAGGTGATTTTACGATCTAAGAACTGCAATTTTTAGATCTGGTAATCGACGAGTTTAGTCTAGATCCCATACCCAGATACCCATAACACAAGCATTGCTTACTTTCGGGCTAGATGGAGCTGTGTGCTAGATGGCTGCATATAGGTAATAATAAAATACAATGTGTTGCTCAGACATCCACTACCGGCCTTAGGAACTGCCCACTCCATGATGTCTTTAATATCGTGACGACATCCTGTTAGGGTAGTAAAGGTACCATGGAAAAGTTAATTTTTGGACAGATGGCAATTGACTATTCTATTTCATATACTCTGATCCAGCTGTCCTTTTTACAGCTGTGTAAAATAAAAAAGAACCTGGGACCTGGTCTTGTAAAGATGTGAATGATATTTGCACGCCCACGCCGGTCAGTCTGTAATTTACTGTTTTGACAGTGTCAAGAATCGGTTCTTGATAAAGCAATTCGCATGCAATTAAAGCAACTTCATTAGCATTAGGCTCGAGCTCTACGTGATAAAAATAAAATAGTATTAGTTTTTTTGACGTCCATGCATTATCGACGTTAATGTCAAACTATCAAAAAGTTAACTATATCTAAATATTACGTATGAAAATGTGGATTTACATGTAGCAAAATCATTTTAATATTTCGTTTAGATACTAAGCAACTTATTTCTTGTATTTATAAATGGGGTTTATGGCGACACGATAGAAAAAACGATAAATAATTTTAATTAATTTACGAGTAGGTATACTCTTAACTATACTTTGATTATTCTTTTGAAATCGGACGGACGGATACACAAGCTTATAGATTAGCCCCCATTGTCCTTGAATACTTCATACCACTGCACTGAGTCAGACAGCACTTATTTTTCAAGTGTCATTAATTAAGGCACTCACACCTTATCCGTGTTTTGAACTAGGAACACAAAGTAAATCCACTTTATTCGATCACATAACAGACCGTAACAAAAACAAAACGAAAAAGAAAAACGAATCGCGGTATACACTTATTTAGGTACACAAATCGGGAAGTATAAGGTAGTGGCACTGTGCGGCTGTTAGGAGTTGGAAATGGATTTTTTCAGCTGTGTCGGCACTTACTGGGCATTGATCGCTGCTCTGGCAGTTGAATCTGTTTAGGAAGGAGACGTCACGCCTCTCGCGGGATTTCGTTGTCTTTTAGACCGCTCGTGGCGTGCGCGGATTCTAGCTCGATCGGCGCTCGTCCGCAACGGCGAGGCTAGAGCCCATTCCCTGACCGGACCATGTAACGAGTGTTGTTCTTACGTTACAGCCTTCAAAACATTTTCAAATACCCGCACTGATCATCGCCAAATTTGTCTGCTACGTCAGATTCAGATCCCACATTTAGGCATTTTGCAAATCATGTCGCCACAAACAATAGTTTACCGCCCGAAAGTGTATGGTGGACTGACACGGTGACGTTTGTAAATAAGATATCAAGTGCCATGTCAACACCACGTCTCAATATCAGGAAGCAATATGATAACGTATTGATATTCAATCTCTTGAAATGCTTCAGCGAATCTATATTACATTTGTCCTCCAAATGCACTATTGACAGCGAACTAATGGGTATAAATAAATTGACATGACGTCTGTAGTTGAAACAAGAAGTGTATTAAAATTAATCATCCGTTAAAAGCTAAACACTTTTTTCGCTGTGCAAAGTTGACAAATACAAGTAGACAGTGGGCGTCCACTGTCCATCCCACGTCTCGCTTAATTTTAGAACCTACCTAGGTATCTAATTGAGTATAAAATAACTAAATTTATTACTTTTTAACCACAACTTTTAAGACGAAAAATTATACGAATATGTGGGGCTACAGTCATTAACCGCAGGAGCTCAATCTCTTTGGAATGACTCCATTCGCGCAAATTGCGCGGCACCGAGAGAATTGCATCCGCTGGGAACAATAGCGGCTCGGCTCGGGCCACAAAACGTGAAAAATCCTTCGTCATTTCACTCCAGGTTATAGTATACCTAGTTTCGCGGTACGTAGACGTACCCACCTACCTATAAGGAAAAATATCCCGTTCCGTATAATGGATGACTATTGGAAAGGAAATAAAGACCATGGCGGAAATAGGTTGCGGCGCGGTTCTATGGCACATGCTATAAATTTTTAAGACGCCGCAGTAACGAGCACGATGTTTAGTTGAGGTAGGTTATTACCTATGAGGCAATGTATGACTGTGCTACGTACGATATAAGATTATTAGTGATTTTATTTATCACACACATTTATGTAGTGATACTTCATTATTGCGAGAGGTTCCAGCTTTGGGCCTTTGGCGAAACAAATATTAGAACAAATAATTTCTATTTTGTATTACATGCATACTACAACATACAATGTATTTTATACAATACAGCTTTAACAATATCGAAAAACGAGATACGGACGACAGTCAGTCTGATGAGAAGCGGTAACAGGCGCTCTTAACATCAAGTAGCTAGCAGGTAGTAGCTTAGCTATAGGTAATATTGCAACTAGTAGCAGTGTAGTAGGTAGCTAGTAGTACGTTATCTAGTGACCACATACGCTGCGGTATTTGCGAGTCCGCGGCATCCGGTTCCCCGAAGAGCCTCTGGCTGCAGACGTCGAGCAGCCACCATCGGGTGACGTGTTCCGGTAAATGCCAACAACCAGGCATCTTGCACTGACCTATTTACATCACCATGAGCTTCGACATGTACATGTAGCAACACAGTTGTGCACTATTTGTGTTTATGATTTGATTATTAGGTTATTTAGGCTGTGTGGTCCGGTGTCACATCCACCGCGGCCACTGCCAAGCGACAAGTGATGATAATGTCCTAGTCTTCTATCCGCGCTAGTTCACAATTGAGGAAGCAATGTTGGTCCAAATCGGTTCCTTCCAAGAGCGAATAATGGTTACAATTTACAACTGGACAAAACGAAACGAGCCATGTACATAGACGCAAGCGAACTTCCGTTCTTTATGTATAATATATAGATATTTATTTCTAATTGCGCTGCATAATGAACAGTGGATTAAATACTAATACATAATACCTTCATTCGAACCTTCTACATATAACTACATGATAGACTGACTATCTTTAAGGAAATAATGGCTTTATTAACTTTCACGACACAACGCAGGGGAAGGGTAAGGGGAGACAGGTCAACCTGACCAGAATACGGTAGGGGAGAATATCTCTGCTAGACGAATACAAACTAAAACATGATATGTATGTGTAGTCTAGTCATATACGGATACGATAGATAGACAGTAAACACATAGTTTCACAGCAACCTGAACGGTAATTACGGAACTTCTCTCGGTACGCTGGCAAAAAATAAATGAAACTTGTCAAACAAACGCCGAGTTGGGAGTCATTTGTTACGGAGGATTACGTAGCGTAGTAAATAAGGGGTAGCCTCCTCCAAAGTTCGCTCATGAATATGAACACTGACATTTTTACAATCAAGGTAAATGTACATGACAAGACTTGAATGATATTTATTACTTCAGGGCTCAGGCTGTAAAATATAGATAGCTCGAGATCAGTTTTGTATTATAAATTATAATCTACATTTTCTCATTTCCTATTGTTCCTATGGGACTTTTAAACAGCTCCTCCCGACATTATTTTGGCAATCTAGTGAGATCTCTAAGGTATCTTAAGCCTTAAAGATCTCAACGTATTGTAACGTACTGATAGTATATTATGTACCTACACAAAGAAATAAAAATACTGCGATTAACGCTCGCGAAAAGGTATGAAAACAAAAATCCAGCAAATATTTGAAGAATGGGAACAGCCGCGATAAGAGGCGCTTCAAAAATTTAATCTTGACGCAGCTCCGCTGAGATTACATTCCCTAGCTCCTCTGGATAGATAGTCAAGTTAACTCTTTTTGCAATAATCTGATATGAAGAGGCCTTAATGACCTGCATAGTCGATCTAATTTAATAAAAATAAATAATTAACTACATACTATCTAAACCTAACCTTCTAGAATATTTTGTTTGTCAGTATCAATTTGTAATAAGTAATATATTTTGTATTCAATGAAAATAAGTATAAATATATTACTATGTATTGTATCGCTGAACCGAGTTTGATAAAATTTTCCAAAGCGATACCCGGAAGAGAACATTAATAAACTTCATTAGGTACGTTCCACACGAACGAAGGCTCGCCGACAGAACAACGATAACCTACATACAGACAGAATCAGAAGAGTGACATTCGAAGAGGTAAGGCGTCTCGACAATAGATTGTAAGTTGTGACGTGTAATTTCCGCGAAGGGTATTTCTCGCCGGGGTCACCGTGGCCCCGGCTGTGGGACACGACACGACCGAGCGGGCGGCGCGCGGCGGCGGACTGGCGCCTCCGGGGTACGTAGAATCCTTCGCGACCCCGCGCTCAACAGTTGGCGCCGCCCGCCTGCACCCCCGACGCCAAGCAACCCCACTTGTCCTGTTCACTCGGCTACTGTTTTCGCCTCATTTGTTTGGACTTTCTGCATCTAGTTCACGCGTCTAAACCGGTTTTTAGGTAGATACTGGGCATGTACATATCTAGGTATAATCCTCTCCATTAGTGTTTCAAACTTAAAAAGCAAATTGAGCGTCTTCTTGTTTATCATCAAAAGCTGGAAGACGTCGATTGCAGGGCAATGTACAAACGCACGCATGGCAGGCCAAACGCTGCCGACCTCTGCTACTTCGGTGTGTATTGACCCTTATGGTAGTTACGGTCAGGCGCGGATCCAGGAATTGCCCTCCCCCCCTGAGTTCCGACTCTTAACTCACATTCGCCCATGGTTTTATAAGCCAAAAGGCCAAAAATTCCAAGCTCGCTGCTCTCTCTCAAATATTTTATTTATTTTATCAATAACACTCAGCTTTTTAGAATAGAAATGTCAAAATTTTCGAGCTCGCGTTGCTCGCTCATGCATTGGTTTCAGTTTTGCCATACTATTCAGCTTTAATGTTAATAGTTTTGTGGGCGCTCCAATTGCTCATACAATAATTTAAGTTACTTTTATTGTCTTTTATTACGATCAGAATCACACATCATCACATTACCTAGGCCAAAATGTAAAAAATTTCGAGCTCGCTCCGTTCGCCTATTCATTCATTGATCACCCCAGCTTTTAAGACCCAATTATCAAAGATTATGATTCACTAAGCTCGTTGCGGTTGCTCATTCATTGATTTCCTTAACTTACTATTGTGAGGATCACAGCACAGTAACGGATAGATATATGTCAGATGCAAAAGCCAACAGTGGCGATATTTGGTCTTGTCGAGAGGCCATGGTTGGTCGCTTGAACGAGGCTCTCAAGGCAGTGTCCGATTGGGGCGAAGCCAATCTAGTGTCGTTCAACGCCACCAAAACACAGGCGTGTTTGTTTTTCGCTAAACGGAAGCCATTCCATCTAGCTCCGACTTTCCGGAATGTATCTTTGAAAATTACTGACAACCTACAGCTCCTGGGTGTTAAGCTGTCAACCAATCTCAACTTTGGGCATTACATCGAATCAAAAGCCAAGACCGCAGCCAAAAAACCTGGAATCTTCTCGAAGGTCAAGCGGTACTTCACTTCAAGGCTGTTGCTTCAGTTATATCAAGCATAAGTCCGATCTTGTATGGAGTACTGCTGCCACCTCTGGGATGGATCAGCCAAATAACAACTGGCTTTGGATTCGGTGGAAAAATGTGCAAATAAATTAATCTGTGATCCGCAGTTGATTGAAGCTAAGCTGCAGTTTTTCATCTCTATAATTGATACCTATAATTTTTACTTTTGCCTCCTCTGAACCAAATCCTGGATCTGCGCCTGGTTACGGTTTGGTAAAACCCGCGACACGAAAGAAGAGACTTGTCAAATGGCAGTGGAGGGGATTTCGCGCTGGTAATCGTATACAGCGCAAATCGAACCACGTGACCCGCCAAGTCTCTTCTTATTTAACACTAGCTATAACACTACTATCGGTTTGAAATAACGGTACCATTATATACAGTACGGTATGGTACCCTCCTAGCACTTAAACGAAATTATTTCGTGAGGGAGAACGTGGGGTTGAATTTGACGCGAATGGAAATAGAAATCCCTTTGGGCCCGGTGCCCGGTGGACCGATCGGATGAACAGGAATCACCGCCATTGAGAAACACAACAACAATGTGTACAACTAAAAGTTCTAAAACTGGGGTCAACAACGTGTTAGTAGGTACAACTGTAGGCCTACCATGAGTTTGTTTTCCCGTTCACTGTACAGTAAACGTAAAAAAGTTTCTATGAGAATTCGTACAGCGCCTCTATCGGGCAGTAGCGGAACTAAAATCCGTACCGTGAGTTGCTATTGGTTAATTGACTTTACCACTCACGTTACAGTTTACGTGGGGAGTGTGGTTTACGCAGCGCTTTGCATACAAATCCGTACCATGAGTCAAAAATTTGACAGATGCTTTAGTAAATTACCGAAACTACTGTGGTTACAGCACTCCCAAAAATTTCTAATGTGAGAAGTATTTTTCGTTTGGAGATAGTTATTATAATCGTGCCAAAAATGTCTGAAAGGCGATATTTTGCTTGAAGTATGTTCGCCGACGTCCATGCGGCTGATGAAAATACGTTTTATCGCCAACATGAAGCCCAAATGCGAAAACAAATGAATAATTTAATACACACTGTGATTACGTCTCTTACTGTTTTGTCTAAGGTGAGAAGTGTTAAAACTCTCTACAAGACATTGTTGTTCTCGAGAGTGTGCAGGGAAGAGCCACCAAGATACCGGCAGCACTGAAAATGTCATATGAGGAAAGACTACAAGAATCTAACCTCACCATACTGGAAGAAATAAGGATACGGGGTGACAACAATGAGACTTACAAGCTTTACTTTCATCGAATGTTTAATATGAAAGGTGCTGAAGCATTGCGTGGACACAGCACAAGGATAAATCGCACACCATCTAAGACTAATATTGTTTATCACTTGCCATACCATAAGGTTGTGAATTGTGAATAGTTGGAATTGGTTCTCAGACATGGGGCAATAGGCTCTCATAGGTAACCGCCCCTTCTGTTAAAAACAAGTTGGACATTTGGTGAAAAATTAATAAAATCATTCAGTGAACTAAAGTGTAGTACTTATGAGTTATGGAAGTGAAAGCTATTATTAGCACTGCCATGTTTTATAGACATATCAGCAGAAATGCTACTTGTCCATTAACCTATAACACCTAATAATAATAATAAAATGTCTGAAAAGTGAAATTTATAAGATAAGTTACTCGTTGGCTGCCCTGGAACAGAAGTTATATGAGGAAAGACTACAAGAATTGAACCTCACCACACTGGAAGAAACAAGGATACAGGGTGGCATCAATGAGACTTACAAGCTTAACTTTCGTCGAATGTTTAATATGAAAGGTGCTGAAGCATTGTGTGGACACAGCACAAGGATAAATTGCACACCATCTAAGACTAATGTTGTTTATCACTTGCTATACCATAAGGTTGTGAATTGTGAATAGTTGGAATTGGTTCTCAGACATGGGTCAGTAGGCTCTCATGGGTAACCGCCCCTTCTTTTAAAAATAAAATGGAAATTTGGTGCAAAATTAATAAAATTATTCAGTGAACTAAACTGTAGTATGTGTTATGGAAGTGAAAGCTATTATCAGCACTGCAATGTTGTATAGACATATCAGAAGAAATCCTACTTGTCTATTAACCTATAACACCTAATACTAATAATAAAATGTTTGAAAAGTGAAATTTACAAGATAAGTTACTCGCTGGCTTGTTTTATATATTTTACATATAAGAACTAATATTTTTAAGTTGATGACATTGGCAAATATTTTTGTTTTTCATTATGCTCTATATAAAGCCACACAACTGCTTCCAACAACAATATTGTAATAAAAATTATGTTATGTGCCATACTATGAAAGATTAAATTGATAAGAAAAATCAATATTATATTTTATTTTTATCACACACATAACAGTCTTTAATGGTTAACAGTTTGACTTGGGCCTCCTTCACATTAGTGGAGGGTTTACCATAATCTTTACACCTGACATGCCGTTGGATCTTCAGCCTCGGTCCAAATTCCAGCCTTGAGTACACACAAGTACACATAACTGCTGTCTATTTTCTGGTTTGAGAGGTTGGGGTTTTACACATAGGTAATTAAGAATTTTAACCTTAGGTATTATTATTGGGAAATAACTATGGGATTGTATTGATAATAGAAGATATCAGGGCTATTATTATATTAGCTGTACTATACCTATACTACACTAATGTTAGTAATTATAACAGGAAAATAAAAATCAAATTATGAATTAGGTATAAATATATTTTTATTCAAAATCTAAAAAATCAGAACTTAAACTTAAACTACCACTTTCACTTTTACAAACAATTTTTAATATAGTATTGCACTAACTAATGCAAAAGTCTGGAATTACTGCTCTTTAGGTACCACTTGCATCTTCAATTTGAAAAAAATGTTGTTAGCCGATGTTGAGTTTTCTTTTTTACACATGTGGTCGTGCCTCCGAACTTCATTCAACTAGGGTAAGTGCAGTTCCTTTTCAAAGTTACAGGCATCCATTTCTGAGAATTTACTGCACCACCATGACTCCAGAGTCTGATCCTGTTGACAAATAATACCTAATATAAGTTTACTCAGTACAACATGTCTACTTAGTTGAAATTAGGTATATATACTTTAAGATATAGATAAAACTTACCAATAATTATGCAGTATTAATCTTTTCTGTTTCCGGTGGGTTAAAACTACTTAAAACCCAGTGGACAAACTGTAAGCGCAGTTTCAACCAGTTATTGACTTCTTCATTTCGGGGAATTCGGGGATCGTCTATAATTTCGTAATTTTATTTGGACATAAAGTATATGTTATTATCAATTTAACAGGATTTAAATAAGTGCCTAGGCATTGCTAAAACATAACCTCTGTTTGTAAATAAACAAGTTTTTGTGACACTGACTACTAATAATCAACAACACTTGTCAAGGACCTATACCCCGGAACTACACTGAAGTTAGCTTTTACTGTGGCTAGTATGGTTTTCACGTAACACTAAACGGGAAACGTATGTGAAACTCATGGTACCGACTTAACGTTTACTACTGTGGAAACGGGATTTACGGAACTAGAGTAGTAAAGTAAGCCGTTTTTACTGTAGCAACTCATGGTAGGCCTACTGATGACCTGAGTGAATCAGTTTATTAACATCCAGCCGGTCTTCCACACAGAAGTCCCGAGTTTGATTCCCAGCCGGACAAAAATTTAAATGATGAAATTTACATTACGGGTCCAGACCCGTAACGTA
The DNA here is from genome assembly GCA_905147135.1 of Blastobasis lacticolella. NCBI lineage: Eukaryota > Metazoa > Arthropoda > Insecta > Lepidoptera > Blastobasidae > Blastobasis > Blastobasis lacticolella. The sequence goes on from LR990050.1 coordinate 14,094,231, forward strand.
AATTTCATCATTTATTTATGAGTTATATGTATAATAAGTATGTATTTAAAAGTATGTAAGCAGTTTATCAGTTGTCTAGCACCCATTACACAAGCTTTGATTACTTTAAGCTAGATGGGGCAATGTTATCTTGAATGTAATGATTTATATCACTGTATCGAAACTTGGGTTGCACACAATACCAGAAGAGAGCCAAAGACCCCAATGGTATCACACTTCATCACCTTCAGGGATAAAATTCAAAACCACTGTTTTGACCACAAAATCATGGCAACCATGTTTTGGAACCACATAGGGTGATTTTTATTGAATTTCTACCTCTGGGCAGGGGGGGTGTTCTTCCAGTATAGGAATGCGATCATTATTTACAAGCTCTCCTGACCTAGCACTTTTAAGTAATCAACTGCCTTGAAGATGCACATTGGTGGAAAAAAAAATTCAATTGACGAGCCACCAAAGTGGGCAAAGAAATTCACAGCAGAGTTCTTTCACAAGGCCACCATCAGGTTAGATATCGGTCAAACACCGTGGCTAGTTAGATTAAAAATAAGGCATTATTAATTTATCAGACAGGGATGGCGACTAGGTAGAAAAATGTTGACGTAATTTAATTCTTTAAGCACATTGTTTCAAACCTACAAAAATCCAGTACACATTTTAGACATGCCTCGTATTTCAAACTTAAATGCTTTGCAATACTGTAAAAGTAAAGACTAAGAAATGTACAGCATCTATTTTACCTGTGCTAGAAATTTTAAGCCTGAGGATCAGAGCATTCTGACCAGTGGGTGCCACCCCTTTATATATTTATCTCGCCAAGCAGTGTGTTTGTATTGTTGTATTGCAGATTGAAGGATAAAGGTCCTCCAATACCGGTGTAGGAGCAGTGTTCAGATACATTTACATATGTATATTTTGCAACTTTTAGATACATCTGCGGTGTGGGAGCAGTACAAACAAGGTTTATAAATGTTCCTGATTCAAAATGAAAATTTGCATCTTTCATGTCAATGTGGTTAGGTTTATTTACCTAGACAAATTGAAACAAAATAGAATCTGTTTGCAAAAGCTGAGTTACCTTAAAGTAGCCGGCGCAACTTCAGGCATGAGGAATATTATTTTAGTCCTCACAGTGACAACACATCTGTGTTTCTGCAGATGTGACAACACATATGTGTTTCTGCATTGTTATCTTTTGCAATGTATAAGTTCTTGTTGCAGGTGACAGTTACCTTACCACATTTCATTAGGTGGATTGTCTGCTTGTTTGTGTGTCACTGAGTAATATAAGAAAATTGCTCAAATTTGTAACTTAGTTTCAGTGTAAAACTTGGGAGTAGGTATACTACTATTAATTGAATTCTACACAGAAGATATTGTGGACAACATAGTTATTAGGTATTTAAGGTATTTGAAAACTTAAGACTGACCTCTCATTTGCATGAATTAATAAATACATAAGTAATAACAATAAAAACAAATCATAGTTATTTTCGTTTTCTTAATCTAGGGTACTGTATATAGGGTTGTGGGTGTAATGAATCTTATTACCTATGTCAAAATAAAAATAAGCAATCAAATGAAACGCAGTGTAAGTAATGAAATGAACTTAAACTAACTTCTGGATGCTGTCCAGTCAAGCGTGGAGCGTGTGGATGTAGTCCGTCGCTTAAACGTGCATGAAAGGCATCTTTATTACTAAAGGAAAAACTTACCGGCAATGATTCCATCCATCTGCAATAGAGCAGCTTCGAGTAACTTTGCTGGATCAGACTCGGGCGATGTTGGGTTGTTGTCGCCATCAACCTGCGTCGCTTTTCCCATTCCACTTCCTAACTCTAGCCAGAGATGGTAGAACGAAAACTTTTGTAAAGGTAAATCTTGTCTTAGCACTTTAACACTTACTTTATAATAAAATAATCGAAAACAAAAAGTAAAGTTTGGTAGTCCAAGCACAAAACTTGTCAGACAGTAAGATACGTTCGTTTCATATTAAATTTATTTATACAGTAATGACGGATACTCATGTAAATGTACTCATTTTCAGTTAATTATGTAATATAGACTAGAACTCTAACGTGTTTGTTTTAGAAACTAAATTTGTCAGAATGATATAGGGGTTTTATGCAGACTGTATTACAGTTTACTGTAAAATTTAAAACTACACAAGCAATGAAATGAATGTACTCGTTAGTCTTGACCCAAGCCATACACGCCGTTTTCATCAGTTCCGGTAAGAATAGAATGAAAACGAAAGCTGCAAAAAGACAAAAATGTTCAAAAAATTGTAATAGATGGTGTAAGTTAGACACGACGCTCAAAAAGAAATCAAAATGAGAGCATTAGATTCATTCATTTATTTATTCATTTACAGTTACACTGTGTGCGAATATTCATTAATGTCCTATACACAATAATATTAAAATAAAATAAAAAAGTTACATTTCATATTACATTGTCAAGATAACAAACACAAGTCAAGATCAACAATAATTACTACCTACAATAATACTTAATTCTAAACAAGAAGTGGTACAACATTTGTTTCAACTACATATCATCTCCGAAACTCGTCAATCGAGTAGTAGTTTTTGTCGAGTAGTAGCCCTTTTAGTTTTCTTTTAAATTTGTTTTGATTAATAGAAATGTACACAATTAGCAGTTTCTTCAGAAAAGGTAATAAAACTAAGTATTTTTTTATGAAACACCTTTCAAAGTAATTTGGTTACCAAATTCAATACTTGAGAATCCTGTAAACGCCATTCATTAGTAGTAACTTATATTATAAATATTATATTTAGATAATAAATATAATATTTTATTTATCAACCTAATTTATAACATATAAATTAAATACTAATGAAATTATTTGCATTTAACCATTAATGTAATGGGGAGTTTTTTAGAGTTTGAAAAGTAAAAAGTGCAGTTCGGCGTGCATATAATCAAAGGAACTATAGCACAATAAATTCGAGCTGTCTGAGGTTGCTCATTCGTTTATTGCAGTCAAATCCTACGACAATTCCATTATTTTATAATAAAAACTTATTTATTTATTATTTATTTATTTAACAGTTTATTACACAATTTAATAAATACCGAAAGTACAGATTAGTTATGACACAACAGGCACTACTTATCTCTAAAATAAATCTCTTCCAGTAGGCCTACAAAAGAGATATGTGAAAATTAAACGCAGATAAGACGTGCACAATGACTATAATTATAATACTATAATAAAAATTCTATACTTACTATATTAATATACCATATAAATAATACCATAAAAATAAAGATATACCATAATAACTAATACAATATAACATAAACATAAAGGCATTGAGAATACTGAAATACAAATATATATAATCTATATTTAAAAAAATTGCATGTCAATTCTAATTTTGTTAGCTCTACTCAAATAAGACCTACCTAATAAGGATTTTGAACGGTATAAAGTTTTATGTTCCATTCTACTAACATAAATTTCAAGCTTTTTAGTTTTAATTTAATTTTGTTTTGTAAAAAAATTTATCATTGCAAAATACTTAAAATGCACAAAATACGAAAAGAATTTGAAAATATTATATTATAAAGTACATTATGTTTTAAACTATCGCGGTTATTGTTACACATTTTAAGGATGTGTTCCGGGTTTCCTACCGCGTACCTTTGTTGACGAGTAGCAAGATATTTCAACACAGTTGCATGCATCATGGTAACGGGTCGTCCCGGGCTACTCGTCAACAAAGGTATGCGGTAGGAAACCCGGAACATACCCTTAAATTGTATAAAGTACATTTTTCTAATATTTTATTTAAGAGTACGATGTTTCCAAATCAAAATGCGATACGGTTCGTTAGTATACAGGACGTCCCAAGACTATGAGACATGAAGGGAAAGTACCTTAAATATCGTAGATAGGATATTTTGCTGAAAGAAGACTTTATGTCATTTTTAAAAGTTAGTAATACTGCATTCGAAGATATTCTAAAAATTACTTGCTTCGTCTGGGAATCGAACTGACTTATACAAATCACAACTATTTTTATGATGCTTATCGAAAGAATGGACAAAACATAATAGTTCTCCTTAAGTACGTTTTTCACTTATTTGTTGGTGCGGAATTTTAAAACACCGGGTTTTCTTGATCCATTTTTACCACGGAACCTTGAACACAGAAAAGTATTTAGAAATACTTAAAATTTTAAGAGATGTGATAAGAAATCTTAAATTTTCAACAAGATGGAGCTCCGGCTCAAAATAGTCGGAGAGCAGCTGAGTTTCTAAATGAATGTTTTCCTACTTGGATTGGTACAAATGGACCGATTAGATGGCCGGCTAGATCCCCAGGCCATTTTGATTCCACCCTGTGGAATGATTTTCTAGAATGAGGAGTTTTCCAGTAGATATTGTCAATTGGTTTTGAAAAGCATCGATAGATGACGCTCCTACAATTTAGGTAAAAACGTTATAAATATTTATGACTGTCATAATCAATTGACAATTTAAAACCAATTGACAATATCTACTGGAAAACTCCTCATTCTAGAACATCATTCCACAGGGTGGGATCAAAATGGCGGCCTTTAATTGGAAGTAGGCTGTACCGCTGCTGAGGCAATGAATGGTGACAGTCAGCTAGTGTTGAAAACGGCTCATTCAGTGCGAATATGATAGGTGCATGATGCAAAGATTAATAGGTACTTCAGACTGACTATGGATAAACTTGACGTAAGAGTTCAGTACAGCGCCATCTAGTTACAACGACCTAAAACTTGATTTTTCTCATTCTCGCTGGACGGTACGGATTAAAACGGGGTGTATGACGAGGGAAAATAGTATTCTGTGGCAACCATGCACGTTTCGTTTCACCTGTCCTTCTGTCACTTTCGGACTTTCACTTACAAATTCACAATCAATCAAACAAAACTGTTTTATCAAAAGTATAAAATAAAATCTTAAAAATCGTCCAACTAAGGTCCTAAGATCTTCTGTTCCGATTCTTCGGAAAAAGCTAACATTGTTGTGAGCAAAGAAAACATATGGTATTCGCAAAGAAGGTGGTTCATTGCTGGTTGTCAAAGTCACTGCCTCACCGCTTGTTAATTAGAAAGTGCTAGTTTTATCCATTTACTTTGCGTTGTTCCTACTCTATTAAGTGATTGTGATGTGTGGATACTAGATTCAGATTAGGTAATGACCACATGCATGCAGCATGTAGTCAGCCTTCCAATTTACAAGTTTCAAATTAAACTCTTATTTCGTTAACAAACCACAATGTCTAGTAAGGAAAAGAAGTCACATAAATGCCCTCATGAGGGCTGCAAAGCTTCTTTCTATAGACCTTACAGGTTGTCGCAGCATTTATTGGTTCACAATAATGTTGTAAGTTTCTATAAATTCAGTAACAACAATAGTACAAGTACTCAGATATCCATTACAACCTTATCTTGATGGTTATTTCAGAGAGCATTCGCTTGTAATGAGGCTGGCTGTGACAAGTCATATACCAGCAAAAGCCATTTAGACCGGCATATCAGTAGAGTACATAAAGAGCCTGACGATGATATTATCTATAGGTAAAATAAATTGAATTGCAACTTCATTTTTTGTTGCGTATATTCACTATGTAATAATATTATGATTTAATTTTACAGCTGTCCAACATGTATGAAGAAATATTCTAATAGACAAAATTTGAAGCGACATCTTAAATTACACCACATGGTGAATAATTGTTTTGTCTGTGATATTTGCAATTCTGTGTATAAAAAGAAAAACTTACTGAAATCTCATATGTTTCAGCATACTGGTGTCAAAGCTTTCAGGTATATTTTTATTTCTATCTAGCTTTTGCCAGCTACATCGTCACAGTGGAAATAGTTTTGATGACCGTTTAGCTTTTGCCCGTTTTAAATGGCATCTGTATTGTATGAATGCTAGTACTACGGGGAGGTCAAAGCTGTATCTCTGGTTCTACCTACCTGTATTTGATGAAACATGGCTTGGATTTTAAGCTGGACCACACCAAACTGAAAATCCCATAACATATGTCCAGCGGTTTTTGCGTGATGCGCGAACAGACCCGACAGACAAATATTAAAAAAAAATTTTTTGTTCATAGTTACGTCCTAGAATCCTACCATGATCATTTTTTCTGAAATATCGTCAATGTAGAGGGCCTTTTTTACAGTTTTATAATAGTATCAATAGGATAGACTGTCATTAGTTGATCAGTTTAAATAGTTTTACTATCTAACATAAAACACAACATTAACCCAAAGCTGATGTGACTTTTTATTAAATTGGCAATTAGTACCTTTTTTAATTAAATGCCATTATTAATATCAATTTAATTATTTTATTTCAGTTGCAATATCTGTCCATCACTTATGTTTGCCACTTTGTATGAAAAGAAACAACATTCCAGGTGCCATAAAACATTCACCTGCTCAGACTGTAATCAAAAGTTCAACCACTGGTCAAAATACCAAAAGCACTTAAAAACCCATGTGCCTGAAGGTAATGTACTAATTTTCTGTCTGATAGCAGCCTGCTTCGCCTTCTCTAACTAATGGTGACAACTGCATACAAATAAGTTTAGTAGTTTTTGAGTTTATCGCGAAGAGACAGACTGACAGATGCGGCATGGGACTTTGTTGTATAGTATATAGTAATAGTAGTTATCACACACAGTGATGTATATGTCGCAGCCAAATGGTTAAATTAGCCGGTTAATTAAACGGCTAGCTATTTAAGCAGTTATTTAATTGAAAATTGGCCAAATTCATGAACTTTGAAAGTAAAGTCAAATTAACGATATTGCCTCAAGTTTATGGAGCTCTTCCATTCATTGTCCTAATGCTAACCTAAACTAACCGAATAGAAACCTAATGCAAACTATTATTATACTTTGAAGTTATTGTGGGTAGGTTAGCATTGGAACAATGTGTGAAAGAGCTGCGTAAACTCGAGGCAATATCGTTCTTTCAACATCACTTTAAAATCTTATGAAACTGGCAAATTTTCAACTAAATAATTGCTCAAAAAGCTAGCCGTTTAGTTAACCGGTTAATTTAACCATTCGGCTGCGACATATACATAACTATAAATCCACATTCTGGCTCTTTAGCAGCCACAAAGTCTGAAGCCTATCGCTGTATTTTCATTCTTATAAATTTATCAGAACCATCCAAGAGGCCTCAGATATAGCTTATTGTGATTGCTATATATCAGGTGATAGTATAATCTATAAATAAATACTATTAGAAAAATACATTGGTAGGTACAGAGGCCGGAGTGGGACTTCATTCTGAGTCACTTGCTTGCTAGGTACTCTGTGCTTGTAGATTACTAAGGAAATTATGGGTACTCTTTTTTCAATAAAACCACATTAATGTATCCACAGGGACAGCTAGTTGATAAAAAAAAAAGAAGTTAATAATAGTAAATTAAGAAAATTCTTATTCAATTTCAGTATTTTCTTGCGCTGTATGTGGAAGAAATTTCAAACACAGAACACACATAGTTCGTCATATGAAAATTCATGACAAACTTAGATCGTTCCCATGTCCTCATGAAAACTGTGAAAGGTAAATTAATTTTTAAATTAATATTAAAAATGTCATTGTATCATATAGTTTGATTGGCACATAATCATGTTAAGTGAAAGGACACTTTTGTATGAGCGCCGTCCCTAACCTTGTAACAAGTTACGACCTATATGATTATTTCGTTACTACTCAGTGCAAGACAAAAATTATAACACACGGCTACAAAAGTGCCCATAGATTTTCCTGCAAGAGTTACAAGTTCGCGCTCATCCAAACATTAAAAGCTCTTGTACACTTGCTAATGATGTTAGTCACAAGTCACGAAAGTGTTACAAGGAAGGGCACGAAACCTCCCAAAGCTATGGTACGGTCGACCAAGAAAGTGGTCTGCCAGTTTTGACAAAAGATTCTGCGAGATCTAATGATCGCTAAGGTTGACTTTTTTCACTGACATAATATTATTGCAAGTAGAAATCGACCTTGTTGTCTCGTGACGTTCAAACGAATTGCAACCGTAGGGTGGTAGACCACATTTTTGGCCGACTGTACAAAAGAGCTCATAATAGTTTGCGCCCATAAACACATCGACAGCACTTTTTGTAACCTGTCAAATGATATGGGTCACAAAGTATTACATACAAGACTGGGGATGTAACACCTTAAGCTAAAAAGTGCCCATAACTTTTTCCCTGCAAGAGATACGAGTTCGCGCCCATACAGACATGGAAAGCACTTTGAGTCACTAGTCTCAGTGTTGTAATTGGACGAACCTGCTCAAAGGTATGGGTATAAAAGCGCCCCTAACTTGTTCCCTGCATGAGATACGAGTTCGCGTTCATACAAATATTGAAAACTCATGAGAAGAATGTTACAAGGGTGGGTACAAAACGCCCTTTGAGTTTTACGGGAGAGAGACTGATTACTGATAAATTCTTTTAAATTTTTTATTTTTTATTTACAGGTTTTATTCAAGAAACAGTAATTTAAGACAGCATATACTGATGAAGCATATGAATGTAAAACATCAGTGTAATATTTGTCAAGCTCAGCTTTGTACAATGGTAAGTTAATATGTAAAATGTCTACCTACGTAATTCAATACCATATCATACACACGGCAGCACCCCCATCAAAGTTCCAAAGTCTAAACCTACCGTAGGTTTAGATTTTGAACTGTGTCCGGTTTGTACACGCATCCACAATGGTGCTAGTTCATTTTACGCTGGTGTTGGGTAGGTTGATGTGCTTCTGGCTTCTCTACTTAATTTCGAATTTTCTTTCAGTCATTCATAGTACCTATCACGTTTTATTTAAAAAAATCTTTTTATTTATTTTAGGCTACATTACGGAAACACATAAGGAACCTTCACGGTGAAAATAAACCAGAGCCAAAAGCGCCTAAGACGAAAGCGACGGGTCGCAAGCCTAGGTCAGACATTGGCATACCAAAATCATCCTTAGCAATCAAGATAGCTGGTTTGCCTGAATCAATTAATGATATCTTAGAAGTTATTATTACTTAATTATTTTTAGTTACCATAAGTTTTAGTAGAAGCTGTAGAAGTTTCTTCAATCAAGAGATGCCGCTTTTGATATGTAGATGGATGGAAAATAAATTCGTCAATTTCAATTTACTTATTCATATGCTGTCATACAAAATCGAGGTTTTGTAGTCTTCATTTTCCTCCCTGGGTTCTAACACTAGAGTCATGATTTTCAAACAGAGTAGATATTGGCCATTAGCATGTCTGTATGTTTGTTTAGTTATTTTAGATAAATTATCTTTAATAGGTCTTACCAATATTGAAAAATAATGACCGAGTTTTAACGCTACGTTTACACCTCAATTATACAAAGTTTACAACGTTAAGTATTCCGAAAAAGCAAAACGTACAGACAGATAATTTTATTCATAAATACGTGTTGAAAAAAATCACTAAAAGCAGTTGAGATTTGAAGGAGTAAATTTGGGACTACGAAACCTTGATTGTACATAGTTATAATGCGTCCGAGGCGCAGTTGTCCCTTTCGCTGAATGAATATTCGAGGGTGGAAGCGGGCAGCGCGACGGCGATAGTCTTTCGAACGCAGCCGTTCCTCTTAACAGACGTTAGGAGATGGCTAGCGTGGACCAACCGTCGGTTGCAGTTGATACTAATCCTTACGTAGTATCATTTTTACGGCAAACAAACAGGCAAGCGGGCCACCTGATGAAAAAGGTTCCTACTAATGCGTTGCCTGCCTCTGAAGAGACCTCTAATATACTTCTTGAACGATCCCATATCACAATCAAAAGGAAATACTGGCTGGGAGCTCATTCCACCTCCGAATTATGCGAGCGAGAAACGTTTGTTCGAACCTTTGCGTGGACAGAGGCTCTACCTAGTGGCGACGAGTACCATGCCCGGCTTAGTTGAACATGATCGGCTCGCCCGCGCATCCGAAAGCGACTTTATTAAACCCTTTTTCGGGGCGTTTTGCTCACAAGTGCAAACTCAAGACCGTTGATGCTGTCATTTCAAGAACCTCTCTGAAGCTACAGTTCAGAAAAGGGAAGTGTGTAGGGGGAAATTAAGTTGAGGTAAAAAGGAGACAGTATAAAATATTCCTGACCACCAGCCGGCATAGTAAGAGTTGTAATTGATAAAGCTTATAAAACGTAATGTCCTCGCGTAATTATTTAAATTCTTTAGCTAGCCAATTTTTTTTATATTGATGTTTTAAATATTATTAATTCGGTCAGGTTCCCCTGTTAACAGGGTCACGGAGGTCAGATGGCATTCGCTCCAATGTAATTATTTGGATTATCTGGATTGTGGTCAAGGCGGACCCCGTGCGCGAGCGCATATCCGGGACATCAACGCCGAGGTGGCCATGTTGTACATACTATGATGCTAAGGAAATCTAGTTCTTATGCTAGTTAATTTTGGGCACATCCGTCGGCCATTTATGTAACATCAAAAGGTTGTGAAACGCCGCATTACCATTGTTTTCTCAATGCGAACGCATTACACGCATTATTGAAGATAATGCCCTCTCCTCTCAAAAGGAGGTTTTTCTTTCCTCATTGATTTTTCTTCGCTATGACGAAAGAAACTTCTTACTCCGGGTGTAAAAGGAGTTTCTTCTTCCATCATTTACTCTATGGCTTGTTCCAGTGTTGCATGAGTGTTGCAGTTTTGCTAAAAATATTTATTTTAAAAAAAATGATTGTAAAGAATGAGGAGTTTTCCAGTAGGTATTGATAGTTGGTTTCAAAAAGCATCAATAGATGGCGCTCCCACAATTTTGGTAATCTCTTTTTAATCTGTATGATGGTGGCAGTGATTTCATGCAACCAACTAATACTAAGCTTAAAAATAAAATGTTTATTAATATAAACATAACTGTTAAAGGTTGAACGAAATGTAAAAAGAAATATTTATAGAAGTTGGCACTATGTTGCATTATTATTACAACCTCTAAAATGGTTGAAAACTATTGACAAATACAATATTATCCAATACAACGTACCCAGTGTTTATATCCTGTTTGCTAAGAACCTATTTGAAGCGATTATCAATTACCAAAATTGTCGGGGCGCCATCTAGTGAGTGGTTAGGAATGCCTTAAATACCTATTGGAAAGCTCCTCATTGGATAGACTTAAGTACCTACATTTATTTTTTCAATTGATAAGAGTTCCATATTTTACATTCTTCCGATTTTCATTCACTTTGTAAAGGCTGGATTTTAGTGAACACCTTCTATGAACCTCTAGACCGCTATCTTTCAGTTCTCATCCCGCGCCTCCGGTGGATCAGTAGCTTCTCAAGGCCTACAAATAAGGGTGTTATTTTAAAGCTTTAGTTTTCAAATTGATATATAACAAAGTAATATCTGTGAAATTACCTTAATTGGAAATATAATTAAATGCCATTTATTATAATATAGTTTTGGCCACGTGGTTTCATTGGTGGGCATAGATAAATTTTTATGGAGATAAAAATGAACATCAACGAATAATTTCATGTTGCCCACCAAGATCGTAAAATGCACCTAACTCCATTAGATTAGTTTCTTTGAGGATATATACACAGACGACAAACCAGAGACGATGGGAACACAATATTCGGGAATTTATTAGCGAAATACCGTCGTTTGCTGCGGAAAGTGTGTGAAAACGGACATCCGATTGGGCCTTCTAAGCACCCTTCGCACCATAAATGGCATTTCATTATCTTTCCAATAAAGCTAGTTTGATATTATTTTAATACATATTTTTGTTATATTTCAAATTAAAAACCATACCTTTAAAAAGCATCCTTTAGGTTTAAACATATCTACCCTCAGTGGCGGATCCAGGATGTTGCTTTGAAAACGCGATCTCGTTGATGTGCAGTTTGCTGATACGACCGACAGGCACGGAGAGGATAGGAAACGATAAAAATATTATGTATTACTTACCCTTCAAACCATATTAAACCCAAGAGCAAGATCATCATTACATACCTACTCAGGTGCGGTTCCAGGATTTGGTTGAGGGGTGAAAAGTAAAAAATGATGGGTATCTTCTGTATCTTTTAATTATAGGTACTCTCTCTCTACACAAAGAGCGAGCCCCCTGAGTAAAAAAAGTTGCCTTTTTTTGTGGGGTGAACAATAAATGAATGAGCGAGCTCGGAAATTTTAGGTTTTAAAACCTGGGGGAGAACAACGAATGTGTGAGTGAGCGAATGTGTAAAAGAATATTGTTTAGCTGCGGTATAGCGTAACGAGCTCGCTATTTTAGATATTTTTGGTCTTAACAGCAATGGATGATCCTCACAATAGTAATTTAAGGAAAGCAATGAATGAGTAACCGCAATGAGCTAGGTGAATGATAAGAAACGTATCTGAAACCTATGAATGATCGAGCAAAGCGACCTCGTAATTTTTGACATTTTGGGTCGAAGTTTTAGATATATTGTATTTTAAAAGCTGGGGTGAGCAATAAATTAATGAGCGAGCGGAGCGAGCTCGGATTTTTGTAATTTTGGTTTAGGTACTGTGATAATGTTCGTAATAAAAGACAATAAAAGGAACTAAAACTATTGAATGAGCAATCGGAGCGCGTACGAAACTTGTAACATTATGGTTCTTAAAAGCTGGGGTGATTGTTAAAATGAATATTTGAGCGAGCGTAGTCCTCTATTCATTCCTACGATGGAATGGATCAGCACCACAAAACATTAGGTACTACTCTGATTGTCACAATGGGAATGGGGTATGGAGGACATGGGGGTGTAATGCGCTTATTACACATGCCTAAATTCAGAAACAAAAAGCGTGAGAGCAAATCAAAGTGAAATGTATTGCTCATAGAATAAGGTACATTTTTGTATCACGGATTTGAATAGCGGAGCGAAAAGTGACATAATATAATAAAATCCATTCGCACCGGTAATAAAGAGGCGTGGTTTATATAGTATTGTCTTATATTACGCCACACAGTCCGGTTTCATCCGGCAGGGTTGTCGCTACGAGTACTTTTTACCTGGTTTACGGTAATTTAGGTATTTAGCGAGTACGTTGAATAGCAACTAAAAAATCAAAGGGGCCCTAATACAAAAATTTAGAGCTCCCTGAGGTTCATTCATTGGTTGCAGTCAAATTCTGCGGCAATTTCATACCGTAATATTCTCTACATAACGGGTAATCTTTAATTCGGTTACGGCAATTTTCTTGTATGAATGGCGGCAACACTGCAAACCGAGAGACGACGGAAAAAAAGAATGAAAGCGGTGAGTGTGCCGTTGTTGTTTTTATTCACTGTACCGGCTCAAAACAGGATGTATGACGGGGCCCTTATTTTGCTGAGGTCAATCGAAAAGACCGGTTTTTTCATTTTAGAATTTTGGAAAGTTACGAATAATTTCAGCAACAAAACTTTTTACATCAAATTATTACAGTACATTACAATTTTAATAAATATAATATGTATAACGTTTTTATAAGAGATCGTGATTCTACAGCATTTCAATTTTTTGGTTTGGTAGCACTGCATGCCTGTCAGTGTCGGCTGCCTGTCAAATCAGTCATGTCATGTCATGATGTCAGTGTCAGCTGCTTGGCCAGCCAGCTTGTATTCGGTTCTGTCAGTGCTGTGCTGTGTACCTGCCCAGTGTCCGTTCAGACTACTTCAGGCTCTCATTGTTTGGTTTTTGTAAAGAAAGAAAGAACAAAGATTCTTGATTCCTGTTGATTTTTGTTGTGTATGATTGTTGAATAAGATCAATTAGATAGCCATACGATAAATAAATAAATTAGATTGACTTAGGTCTCTAATTAGCATCAGCTACGTATTCTCTTGTGTTTCCTTGGAGGATTTCTAGTTTCTGCACAAATATTAGAAGTTTCGCGACGGTGATTTGTGTGTGAAATACTTTTTAGGAATACAGTAAAAACTATAATGGAGTTTACTATAAATATATTTACTCTAAATTGCTGGTATTATTATATTCTTATAATTTCTTACCGTTTTGTGCAATAGGAATTTAATTCATACAAAAATAATGTTATAATTTGCAGGGGCATTCCTATAGTATCAAAAAATCGAAAAGAAAGAATGCAAGCTATATCAAAGTATTTGCTAAATAGTCCTCATGATGTAATATGTTTACAAGAAATATGGAGTGAAAAGGATTTCAATTTTCTTCAAGACTCTCTAAAAACGGAATATCCATTCTCGCATTACTTTTTCAGGTGATTGCAGTGCATTATAATATTAATATAATAAGTTAACTGTGTACATTAAAAACTAACAATATTCTATTTTGTAGTGGTGTTCTCGGTTCAGGTCTGTGTATGTTCTCAAAATGGCAGATTCAAGATGTATTCTTTCACCAATGGCCCCTCAATGGCTACATTCACAAAATTCATCATGGAGACTGGTTTGGTGGGAAAGGTGTGGGTTTATGTAGAATCAAGTATAATGAGAAACTTATTAACATTTACTGTACCCATGTGAGTTCACCTTTCATTGTAATGTTTACATTATGCCAACATAACCAATTATTTTCATGCTTATGCATTGATCATTTTTAGTTGCATGCAGAGTACCATGCAGATGACATTTATCTGGCTCATAGAGTCCTGCAAGCATACTCCACAGCTGAGTTTGTAAAGTTAACTGCATCCTCTGCCGACATTGCAATACTGGCAGGCGATATGAATACGGCACCTGGAGATTTATCTTATCGGTATAAAATAAAATATTTCCATAATAAAACTGCAAATTTTATGGGAAATAATGAACGAGCCTACTAATAACTCATTATTACTTTTAGCTTACTAAAAGAATTACCAGCCCTAATTGATCCATATAACTTAAAATGCAAAGATAATACAGCTGAAAAAAAAACCTTTGGCACATGTGATGCCGCCAATAACAGCTACTCAAATCCTAAGCAAGTAAAAGAATGTCCTGAAGGAAAGAGAATTGACCACATCTTTATCAAAATTAATAAAGAGTGGGAGGTAAGTTTTGTCATTTTGTTGAAGAGACTATAAAATCATTAGATAAAGTATTAAAATACTAACTTAATTACAGGTGGATGTTCTCAATTTTGGGGATCCTTTAGAAGATAGAGTACCAGGACAGCAATTTTCATATTCAGATCATAATGCTGTGTCATTAGAAATCCGTCTGAGATCTACAACTAATACAAAAGTTTTGGCAAACCAAGAGCAAACTGAAGTTCTTGATAAAACGATAGCAGATAGCATTAAAGTATGCAGGGATGCCCTCGCTATTTTATCTAGATCTAAAACTTTATACCTTACCGTTGGCGGTTTAATATTTATGTTCCTTTTGGGCACAGTAGGCTTCTGGCCAAGTAGTGTGTTATACGATGTAATAAAGATAATGATGTCTGCAGTATCATTCTATTATATTGCAATGGGAACTATCTGGAATAAAATTGAAAGGAATAGCCTTAAAGCTGGGCTTACTGGATTAGAAAATATAAACAGTGGGCTTAAAGACAATAAACTAGAAACAGCAGAGTGATTATAACCCATACATAGGTAGAAATAAAGTATTTTAAAACTTATAAACATATATATTATAAAAGACTTATGAATTTTTCTATGAATAGAAGCATCAATATTAAGTATAAGGGAACAATGTAGTCTCTGCCTACAGTAAATAGGTGTTATGTTATGCATGTATGATGTGTGTGTCAATATTACATTCCTTTGTTTGTTTAATGTAATCGTCCTGTGTAGCAGGTAAACTAGATTATTCTGTCATTTTACAACTGTTCAATTTTATATTTGAATATCTGCTCATAATGGAAACAATGGATTGTGATGATTAAGTCTACAGATACGTATGGAAAATAAAAATATATAAGTATTGAGAATATATTATTGTTTTATTATTTCTAAAACTTAACAATATTTCTTAAAATTTCATAAGCTATGTAAATTAATATCACAATTTACCATAAACAGATTAGTTAAAAATAAAGTTCAATACCAACTTAACATAGCAAGATGAACCGAATAATAAAATTACAATGAAATTTATTATTTAAAATTATTTTGATCTGCCCTAGACAACCATTAACAGATCGCCATATTTCACAAGAATTTGGACAGTTTTATCGATCAGCTTGATCAGTGACTGGTAAAATATTGTTTTACACTTGCATATTCTAGAGCAGCCTCAGTGATATTATTATCCCATGCTAGTTAGAGGCATGGAATAATGAGGAAAAGAAGGAACATACCAACTCAGTCTCTAACTATCAGAAGCGCGCCCCATAGCTAAATGAAGCTTATACCTAAATTACCGCTTCAAATTCTTATGAATGGGCGCCAATTACCTTTATAAGGTGCTATAGACCCGAAAGGTAATTTGTTGTCAGCTGGTAAATACTTTATTTTTGAACTTAATCATAAGATGAGCGCGTTTTTCGATGGTCTCTAGGGCATCAGCAACGCCCGTAGTCCACTGACGCGTTCGCATGCAGGAGCTGTCTCGCTCAGCGCGCATCGTCAATTATACCTTGCGAGATTTGTATTGTTGCGTCCTTGTTAGTACTATTTCGCGGTTCGCATCCGCATCCCAATGCGTCAGCGTACTAACACGGTCACTTTTTAATATCCGGCAGGTTAGATCAACCCGCGACGGATTGTTTTATGGGTTCTCGTTGTAGTGGACAAATGACAAAACTACTGGTTTACATTATGATGCTTCGAAATTTTGTTAGTTTGCTGGTATACATATAAACACAAAATACCGATTTCACTTATGACAAATCAATTAAAGAAAATATCTGAAATCGTCGCACCAGCAGGAATGTAAATAACAATCCAGATTAACTTACCTCTATAAAATTACTAGCACGGTGATGTCATTATTAGATTTCACTTTTTTTATCGTATTCATAATACATATAGATAGGTACATTCATAATTCATAATATTATGCCTAGAAGCTTCGCGAGCTGTTTATAATCGAGTGTTGACTTACAATATCACAAGATAAGCGGTTACACCTTGGGGTCTGACGGTATCAATGGTTCGGTGTCGGAGTACCTAGAGCCAACGACTGTGGAGTCTATGGAGCCGTAGACGCAAGGCCGAACCTCCACGGTGGATGGCTCGGCTTCCGGAGCCAGATTGGGCGCAGAGCTCGAGGTCGCCGGCTCGTTCACGAGTTTGGAACTCTCGTCGTAGCCACGCGTCATGTGGTACATCGATTTGCCTCTAAGTCTTCTGCTGAACGTGCTCCCTGCAAAATATTGTCATGGTATTAGTAAGATAGGTGGTGTGATCGTTTTTGTTAGAGAGCGACAGTTGCCATTCCCAATCTAGACCAGAGGTGGCTTAACTTTCGACCTGTGAGGTCTACTACTGGTAAAAAAATAATATCTTGAGGTCGAGTGCACTTTACAAGAGATATATTTAACATTTTTGTGATAAGTTCTAAAGTATTTTTAAATATCAAATACAAAGATCGCATTTTTTAATCCGTTTTTGGGTGATGTTTTTGAATTGCATATTCTCCTCAAGTTTATCATATTGGGAGTGTACAAGTAACTGCAATACATGAATTTGTTTTTATGAAATTACTCGACTTGACTGAGTCCATAACCAGCATATTCGTGGCAGCCTTGGCGTGAGAGGCATGGCGGATAAGATTGAAGAGGCTCGTATAGGCTTGATAGGTCACGTGTTGCGTCACTTATGCCCCAGGGATACGTAAAAAATAGGTACCCAAACCAGCCGGTATCAGAAAAGAGGTCCCTCGGGACGCCCAAAAAGCCGAGCAGGATCGACCGAGCCGAGAAGGATGCGAGAACCAAAGCCTTACGACGCGAGGATGCCCAAGACCGGGCGAAGTAGGAAAGACAGGGCAGGAAAGCGGATCCTGGCAGTAGCCGGGATGATCACTCGGATGTGCAAGCCACAGTGGTGGACAGACAGTCCTATCTAGCACTATTTTAAAACAATGTATATTTTCATAATTTTCTATTTATTTTAATTAACTCTCGCGGGCAACCTAAATCTCGCGGTCGACCTCTTAACCATCTCTGGTCTAGATGAACTGCACGCCTAACACAAGCGTTTCCTTCTCTCATTACTAAGAAGAAGAGCAGTATGTATGTCGCGCCTTAGCTCGCCTGTCGTGCGCGAGAGCAGACTTGTGCTAACTGTGCTGAGCGGTATGCATTACTTGCTTGTTGACATTGACTCCTGTTGCGGTTGGACTTAGCGCACTATACGTAAGAGGTTATAACTATTAACCCATTAGATACATTAGCATTCGCGCACTACAGAAAAATAAATAGCTTGCGATTTATTATCGCAATTTTGATGCAGTGCGATTTAGCAATAATTTATTTTGTGCCTGTATAGAACAAATTATCCGCGCACTGCGAATTAGTAACCGCGGTGAGTAACAAATAATTGGCCGTGTCACGTCGGACAGAGCAGAATATAGAACCAACTCATTCTATTGACGGAGACCGGATAGCACCTACGTAAACCATAAAATGGGCAGCAGTCTGTTTAGTAAACCAACGATATGGCGTGCTTGTTCTGTGTATTAAACTTCTGTGTATAAAAAAAACTGGCTCTCTTTTTAACCCTAATATCTCGGCTTGGCAATCAACGTCGTCTCTCACACGTAAATTATGGCAATATCAAGTCCAGCAGTGGACTTTGCAGGCTGTCAATGAAGTTGACGAACAATATATTTAGCAGTCCATGAAGAAAACGAACATCTATTCATACTTAGTATAAAACAAAGTCATTTCCCGCTGTCTGTCCCTCTGTACCTTTCTAAGTAAGTATTTGTACGCTTAGAGCTATTAAACTACGCACGTGTTAGATATTATAATTATTTTATGTTAATTTGATGGTTTATTTAATAGAATATAGTTTGTAAATATTTCCCTTTAAAGTATTTACGTATAGTAATTAATATTCTGTGCAGTTTTCAATGTTTCCGAACGAAATGTTCGTTCTTTATTTCAGAACGAATCTCTTTAACAGATTAAGTACTAATTAACTGAAAGATATATTTGTAATTGTGTAATAAATCCTATAATGATTAACAATAGTTTTAAGAACTATTTCGATGTCTTTGGTTAAGTATTTTGGCACAATAACTTCATATTTAACTGGCAGTGTATAACGTCTTATGATTGGTTGAAATATGTACCGGCTTCCGATTTCCGGCTAAACGTTGGGTATATAAACCTAGTTAAATCAGACGAAGGGACTTTTGCTCCAGACCAGCCACACAGTTAAGTATAAACTTGTATTGTATTACTTTGGTGCCTATTGCTGATTTCTAAATGATTTATTTGTGTAATCCTCAGGCGATATAGCCGCTATACTTCATTTCGCTATGTTTTATTATGTTTAGAATATATTAGCATATTTCCCATGTTAATTTGTTAGCTGTGACTGCTATCCTACATAAATAACTTATCTCATTTGATCTGATCTCGGTGTTTGAATGTGAATATCCTTTCCTGAATAAATAAAAGGTTATATTTAACTAATGTGCCCTATTTTTCATTTCATTCAACTTTCTAACCTTAGTTACTAGGCCAACCTAACTCATATCCCCTAAATACTTAAATTCACACATTAAATCGGTACACTCTATCTATTTTTCTAACATCAGAAGTGGGATAAAGGATTCCAACCACAATATTTCTAATTGTCCTTTATTTTTCATGTCACATTGTGATCTCTTCGCACCGCTCGCACGAGCCTATGGAAGCTGGATGCTCCTTATGACGCTGAATGGCGAGTACCTGCAGATGCTACTACGATGTTTGGTTCACAACTACTGGAAGCTCCTGTTTTTAGTCGGGTGAGTCGTAAAATGTTTATTTCCAATGTTGATATTAGAACCAATTTAAATTCGTTTTTCCCCATAAACTGTGAATGAACCAAGTTTCTGTGCGCCAACTTTAAAACAGAGTTACAATTTCATTTAATTTTTCATAATTTAAAACCTAAATTATTACTGCCCAGAAACGATTACGAACACAAAAGTAAACATTGTAAATTATTTGTTTGATGAGGGTATGCTTTGATAATAATTTTAATAATGACCGCCAACACTGAAAAAAGCATTGAAAAACCACCTACCTACTAGGTACATTAAAAATAGTCTGGGTGACGTAATTTTATGTTGGTGGCGGTAGTTAAATTTCAAATTAGGATCTGAGTCATCATTTTCCTGCCCTGGATCTAAGTGTTCAACAATTATTTTTGTTGGTTGGTTATTTGCAATACATCACGTTAATGTGAATTAAGTAATTCATTCGACTGGTCCGTAACAGTTCAAAAGGAATCTATGATGATAAAGGAAGCGATGATGATTACTTTTCGTGTTTAGTTGTTTTGGTGTGGTGCCGATGGACTGTGTTATCCATGACTAGTATCTCCGATTGACTGAGTAGGTACAGGTTTGGTCCATGGCTAAACCATGAGCGGACAGGCTATAGATAGCTATTGGTAAAGTTAAGCGGTTACTACTTTGAATTTAGCAATTTCATATAGGGAGGTATACTGTATAGTCTAACAGTAGTGTACATACACGATATAAAATTACGACTAGTACAGTAGTACATCTTATAGGTACCCCATCGTCATAAACTTAAGAGAGGACTCTTGCCGATGGAGCAACCTACAGTTTACAAAAGTGTGACGAATAAACGTCACTGAGTAAATGTTAGCAATGTGTATTAATTTATTTTTTATTTTTCTTGTGATATAACATTTGTGTAATAAAGTGGGACTAATGTACAAAAAGTGATTTAATTCATAATATAACATTAGTTTTTAATAACTAGAAGAGAGCTGGTAGTAGCGGATGTCCTACCAACGTAGGGTCAGGAGTGAGCAAGCGAGGTACTGTGCTGTGGTGTTCATGTTTCAGATAACACACGAGGACATGCTTCTCTCAGTATGATCATCGTCTTGAATGATCGACGGACTTCCCCTCTTGAAGAAGAGGTCGAGAGACCTAAACCAGGATTTGCGCTGAGCAGTTTTCACCACCCGTTCATCCGACTCATAACAACCTTGTTGAAATCGACGCCTGAAACGGAATCTCTAATACTGAAACAGGTAACACCCTGAAAGGTTCTGCATATTCAATATTTCAGACGAAGGACGTCCACTGCAGGACATAGGAACCTCCTCCAAACCTTCCACACTAATAGGCATTGTGCCCAATATCCACCGGCTCCGACTATCTCCTGGAGACCATTCGACGTTGCAATTGTGATCGCCATGCGAAGATCTTTGTGCCCCATTGGCTATCAAACCTGTAAACTTTGTGGCCTGCTCACTGCCACTTCAGTTTTGCCACATTAAAAACCTATGTCGATGACTCTTCCATCGAATATGGCATAAATCCTGGACACTATAGAATTCACAAATTATTCCCTTCCTCGTCGAGTCTCACCACGTCGGTGTCGCTTCGCACTGCATACTGATATGAAACACCGCTTTTGTTATCTATCATAAGAATAGAAAATTAAAACATTTATTCGTGATTGGCATAATTAATTAGCACCGAAAGACCACATCGTAATTCCTCTTTTTGTAAATAAATAAAAAATCGAATCTGTCCTTAACAAATAAATTCAAGTTATCTGCATTGGAAAATATTAAAACCATTGACTGGATGGAAATGTTGTACCATCCTCCTTATAGCGTTGTATTTTCTTGTTGATCGATCGTATCGTAAATATTACGTGAGTAGCACAGCGGGTTCGATTCCAGCCAGGGCAGAAATTAAAATAATTACTATAAAATTGGGCTTCTTATTGTTCTTTGAACTGATATTTGATTGGTGATTATAGGTAGGAATCGCGATGTAAGTCGTAAATGATAAAAGTTATTATTGATGCTATTCTATAGATGCTAAATGATAAATTATTAAATATTTCATGGTCAATTTAAGTAAATTTAATGAATATAAGCAAAATATCAGGCTGGCCGAACGATTTGCGGAGGGTGCAATTTTAATTACTCTCTTGACTTTATATTCGCATTATGATTGATTGTAATGTGAACTAAGGAGCACAGTGGCCACGTATCTATTACTATATTAGTAGGTACTAATAATTAAATGGTCGGCTTTCTTATCCCGATGTCTGTCAACCTCACTGGCGACCTTAGGGTCGGTTAGTCGAGGTAGTAAGCCATACTAAATACGTGGCGGCTTAGTGTAAATTAAGAATAAATTAATAAATGTTATTACTTTATTTTTCATGAATACTTATACAAGTATTAAGCATGTTCGTAAATACTTAGTAATGTATGGGTTGATTACTGTGTAAAGAAATTTTAATGTCCCTTAAGGAGACACTATTTAATAAATTAATAAAGTAAAATAACAAATCATAATGTAGTGATGTTATTTTGTTAAACTCAAAATTTGTAAAGAAATGTGTCTGAGACACTATTTACAGATTAATATAAAAAATTGCACATGATGTAGTAATGTGTCAGTTTGTTTATGTCCCTTAATGGGAAAATTACCCCTAGTGGCAAAATTACCCTACATGGGAAATTTATGTGCATAGGAGTCCCCTAATGAGAGAGGTGCGACTGCACAACCATATAAAGAAATGTCCCTTAATGAGAAAAGGATTGACACTATTTACACATTACAACAATTAACATTGATTGACCCTTAGCGGGAATATTACCCTTAATGGGAGAATGGCCCTTAAGTGGGAAGATTATGTGCATAATGGGTCCCCTAATGAGAAAGGTGAGACTGCACAATTATTTAAAGAAATGTCCTTTCATGTGACACTATTTACTGAAATTAACAAAACAAAATAGCTCATCATAATGTTTTATTGGGTTATTTTGTCAATGAACAATGAAATGTTTTTAGTTATTATGATTTATTTGACCCTTAGTTGGGAAATTAAGTACTTTCAGTGGAAAGTGCAAAGAAATATCTTTTTGTAGATAATATTTTGTTGATGATATATTTTTGTATGTATTGTTTTTGTTTGTATGTTTCATATGTTTGCCTAACATATGAAAGTTTATAGACTTCGAGAGCGAAGTCCAGTCAGTATGGCCGTGTTAGATATTATAATTATTTTATGTTAATTTGATGGTTTATTTAATAGAATATAGTTTGTAAATATTTCCCTTTAAAGTATTTACGTATAGTAATTAATATTCTGTGCAGTTTTCAATGTTTCCGAACGAAATGTTCGTTCTTTATTTCAGAACGAATCTCTTTAACAGATTAAGTACTAATTAACTGAAAGATATATTTGTAATTGTGTAATAAATCCTATAATGATTAACAATAGTTTTAAGAACTATTTCGATGTCTTTGGTTAAGTATTTTGGCACAATAACTTCATATTTAACTGGCAGTGTATAACGTCTTATGATTGGTTGAAATATGTACCGGCTTCCGATTTCCGGCTAAACGTTGGGTATATAAACCTAGTTAAATCAGACGAAGGGACTTTTGCTCCAGACCAGCCACACAGTTAAGTATAAACTTGTATTGTATTACTTTGGTGCCTATTGCTGATTTCTAAATGATTTATTTGTGTAATCCTCAGGCGATATAGCCGCTATACTTTATTTCGCTATGTTTTATTATGTTTAGAATATATTAGCATATTTCCCATGTTAATTTGTTAGCTGTGACTGCTATCCTACATAAATAACTTATCTCATTTGATCTGATCTCGGTGTTTGAATGTGAATATCCTTTCCTGAATAAATAAAAGGTTATA
Organism: Blastobasis lacticolella; assembly: GCA_905147135.1. Classification (NCBI taxonomy): domain Eukaryota; kingdom Metazoa; phylum Arthropoda; class Insecta; order Lepidoptera; family Blastobasidae; genus Blastobasis; species Blastobasis lacticolella. The sequence continues at coordinate 14,118,066 of LR990050.1, forward strand.
TTTAACTAATGTGCCCTATTTTTCATTTCATTCAACTTTCTAACCTTAGTTACTAGGCCAACCTAACTCATATCCCCTAAATACTTAAATTCACACATTAAATCGGTACACTCTATCTATTTTTCAACCATAGATAGACTGATTCGGGAGGAAGGTCTATACGGTATGTTTTATAAGTGATGTATCGGTTCACGCCTTAAGAGTACGTAAAGAAACATCTTAAAGAGGGTAGGTATTTGCTTACCAACGACCCCGAGATGCTCCGAAATGTCCCGCTTAACGTCCGAGACATCCCACATGGCCAAGAAAGAGCCAAGGCACGAGGGCGAAGGGTTTTGCGGCGACACAAACGGCTTGTAAGAGAAGCTGTAGTGGTGAGCAATCGCTGCCAGGAACATCTCTATACAAATCAGGAAATCCTGGAAATTCATAATTTCAGTAATTAAACACACGAAATGTTGAGACTGTCCTAGAGACGGGAGCAGCAGCGTACGTAAGGAGTGCGTGCGGCCACAAATTACTAAACTTGGCGTGGTGGCCATAAAGGGCTTGAAGATTTTGCTATGGTCTAAAAATCATTTTATGTTTAATGGCTCAGGTTCAGAAATATTTCACGTCAAATATTTATTTAATCTATTCAGCGCACAAGAAAATTGTACAATAGAAAAACTCTTGTTCGTGTTTCTAAATGGCGCATTTGGCACTCAATGTGTTTCTTCAGCGATTTATGAAGTAAAGAAGGAATAAAATGGCAATGGGCCACTAATCTGCCAACCCCTTTGAGCCGCGAGCCTTCAGTCAATGAAATCATATTAAACCCTTCTCACACAGATTCCCTCCTCTACTCTACATAAAAATTCGTGACTTAAGCGCGCTCCACATGTGGACAGTTCCGCGGGAACACGAGAATGTAGAGGTAGTATTCGTGTAGTCCCGTGCATATTTGGCATGTCTCGCTTATTTCATAAACTAAGTAGAGATAGTTTGTTGTCGTCAAGATTCGATCGATTTTATATTTATATTCCTAGCGCTTTTTCCCGTAACAGGTTCGGGGTACTCTTGACATGATCCAGGATATTAGTAGATCAAGTAATTACAGTAGAGCAGGAGCTATCACCTCTATGACCCTGTTTACAGCAGATTAGCGATGTTACACCGATGAATCGATATAATGTCGACGCATTTTGACACCACCACATCCCTAATAGGCGAGAATATAGAGGGTCGACCAAAGTCCCGGCAAAAGTTTCGCCGGAAGTTTCGGCGAACATGTGGAGCGCGCTTTAAGCTGACGGATAGGAGCGCAATGTACTCGGTATTCGGTTTAACATAAAACTTGAGTGCATTGAGGGCGCAGTTGGTAGCATCCCGCGGCATCGCCGGCGGGGCGTCAACGCGGCCAGATGAGTCATGCGCACATGCTGGACCTAATTGTAACTCAGATCCTTGCGGTATGGAAACGGCACGGGCGAGCCGGGGTGAAATCTTGGTACTGCTCTCTTTTCACTTCAGTGATTTGTATAAGTCTATTCCTTTACATCAGATTTCAACAAACCCAGAGTTAGTTGATCAACTCTTGTACATCGGTGGGTTACAAATTTTACTCAAGGTTTTGTTGGTGGTGCAAGTTTTACTTAATTAGAGTTTAATAACAAAGTACAATTTTCCTCCGAATTAAGCCCTCCAACTTAACACAAGTCGGCCTATGTGTCAGGGTTAGTAGTCAGGCTAGTTAGATCTTCAAATACACTAAAGAATAAAAAATTAACATAAAAGCGTACAACAAACCTGCAGTTTAGACGACATGACTTTAATTTTAGTGGAGTCATTGATGTCGAAAATTGTGGATATAACACCACAATAGACTAAAATATTAATTATCACACCTTGGCTGTAACAAAAAGAATAATAATAAAATTTCGAATATTTTACTACCATCCAGTTACTCAAGATCATTAACTTACAAGAATGAAAAGAATACTACAGCCTTTATGCATAAGAATTTTCCAATAGGCTTCATAGGTTTTAATTCTGCTCTATTGGCTCGGTAGAACAGCACCAAGCAGTACATAGCAATAAATTGAGATAAATTATTTATTGCTACCATGTATGGAAAAGCTACTTTGGGACTGAAGTCACTCTCCCCATACACTCCACTGAGTTCACAAATCACCGATATCACTGTTGTTATAGGTCGGACTAGGGTATATTGCAGGATACCATGCTTGCAATTATGCACAAATTCCCTGAAACAATTTTGAATTAGTTTAACCTGCGAGTTATCTACAAAAAAACATATAAAAGAGTAAGAAAGTAATCTAATTACCAATGGTCATTCTAGATTTAGACTAGATAAACTTTTGATATTTTGACATAAAGCTGATAATTCAATCTGGTCAGGTGCTCCTTTTAACAGGGCCAATGAGGACAGACGGTAGTTGCTTTACTGTAATTAGCTGATCTGCCAAATCTTAGACCATGGTCAAGGTGGACCCAGGGTTCTCGTTCGCAAGATCAATATCAGGATATTGACACCAAGATGATTTTGGATTATCACTCAGCCATTGTCAGACATAATTTACAAACTTCTACTCTTTTTAATTGGTATTACGTGTAGAAACCCTACTCCAAACTTTTCGAATATGATGAAATTTTGCGGTTTGTAGATTATATCTTTGAATAGCAAGTAGGTTAATATAAAGTTTCCACAGACACAGCATAACCAAATTTTATGAAAGCAAAGTCACTAGCTTAAACATCAATAAAAAATAAAAAAATACCTTCCCATTTCCCAAGGTCCTAAACAGCAAAGAGGGAATATATGATTAACTTGAGGTTTTGTCTCCAGCACAAGTTCTAAATCTTGATCTTCATTTAAGTAGTTTAGTAAGTACTTCATGAAGTTATAGATGACATACGCTTCGTAGCACTCCCTTATAGAATCTACATAAATAGAATGCTCTGGAAACTCCAATCCAATCCAAGCATTTACTGCATAAATAGGTACCATCCATAGTATTCTGTAACATAAAATTAGTCAACAAATAATGCACAACACAAATAACTTTCTACATTTTTTAAAAAGGTACACTGTTTACAAAGATAGTGGAAAATATTTGTGAAAAAATCAAATATTTTCCAAAGTCCAACAAGTCGGAGATAAACGAAGAAAAACTGAATCACCTTATACAAATATTATGTCATTCACTATTAGATTTCTTACCTGATAATGTGTTTTTGCAAGGAGGGCTTGGTGTAATGGATAATGTGTTGTGTAATTTGCCATATAGAAATTGGCAAAGCCAACAGAACAAACCCACCACCTACCAATGCCCCTTGATCAGCTTTAGTAAATCCATTGCTCATAGAATGTGCAATCAACAAAGGCACTAAGACTACGATCAGAATAACGTAAAGAGCTATGAGAAAGGGCCTGATCCATAGCCTCCATTGGCTAAAGAAAGTAAGGATAGCTGGGGAACACATTTCACAATATTTACATTGAAACAATCGTCAATATCAGTTGTTTACAAATTTAGGACACTTTCACGTCGGCATATTGTTGAAGTGCAATTACCATTATAGGTATTTGATTTATCTGAATTTTTAAGCAGTTTTTAAAACAATGATTATCACAAATACAATTCACCTTACACCGAAATGAAAATACGAAAATAAAAATAATAAAAATCGCCTCTTTTTCCGTATGTTCTCAAACGCACTTTTTCCTTTTCCTTCACAAAACTGCTAAAGATATTCGATCATACAGCCACATCAACAAAAATTTCAGCACAACAAACCTATTATCACAGAAACAAACTTGACCTCCATGCACAAAGACACAGACCAAAAACCATAAATTTTGAAGCGATAATATTATGGATAATCTGTGGATAATTTTTATTGTGAAATTCGGATACACTAATATTATTATATTAACAGAACGTGTATATTACCTTGTATGGAAGATCATTTTTTGGAAAAAGAGATAGCTTTATATGTTACCTACGCATGTTAAAGAGAGACAGTGTTATTGTTCAAAATGACGTACTTACTTTGAGTGTTGCAAGATAAAAAATTTAAATTGCTAAGAAACAACTATATAAATCCCAATCACAGGTGTGCGTGCGTAGATTTTGCCATAGTAAATTAAAAAATGGGTTTGTTATAAACATAATTTTATCAAAAATAGTGTTCAAGTTAACAAAAAAGTGTTATCCTAAAGAAAATGTCCACATAACAAACATCTATGATAGGGATCTCGTTAATCAAGCATTTACAGTTATACGCGTAACACGTATTTTGTGCATCGAGTTTTCTGAGCATTGAATTAGGCCACATAGCGATCTCTCCCTAAAATACCGCTGTTCTGGCTGTCGACGTATCAAGTTAGTGTGTTCGATAATTATTGGTGCGTTTTCAAATATAAATAAGTGTGAATTCCGTATGAACAGGGATAAGCATTGGATAATATAGATAACGTTTATAAATAGTATGCTGTGAGTCGATAATTTGTATGTTTTCGTAAATGGGTCACCTCGCCATTCTTTTATGAGACATGCTATTTTTCACGTTCTTGAAATGCATAAAGGCTGTAGCGTAAATGTTATTTGTTTTTTATGTGTATATATTACTTGGTTTGATAAAGTGGTATGTTGTTTTTAGTTTCGTGTGGCGGGATAGTGATGTGTAAAGAGGACGCGACCTGGTAATGTGATGTCATCTAAAGGGGAAACTGAGGCCGACTCTGGCACCGTGTCGCCTAACTTACCAGCAGTCAAAAATGAACCGGTTAGTACCTATTAGTATTTTAACAATTATGTATTTACATATTTATTATTACTGCAGGTGATACAAATGTTAAGTGTACCTTGCACATAAAAAGAAGTCCAGAATTTTATGCATATCTACCAATTAATAACAAACAATAACTTCTTTAGTCAGTAAAGTAATTTCAGCATGATCAATGAAAAATTTAAGTCAACTTTATGGAATGTTTAAAATATTTAAACATTACTTAATAACCTGTCCCAATTTATAAATTAAAGTGTCTAGTCACTTAAGTCACATTAACTAAGTACATTCCAATTAAAGACCTGTATAGATTATTGTCTGTGGAAAAACAATTTGATAAAAAAAAGGCATTATAGTACCCTATCTAAAATAGATGATTTAATAGAGAATGAAAACAATTGATTTGACAGTTGTTTCAAAGTGTTTATCTATAAAATATATCCATACATTTAGGATTAATATGAATACTTTAAAGCCAACATCACTCTTAGCACAATTTTACTTCCGGAAAAATGGTTAATGTTGCAAAATTCCATTTTTTTTTCTTGTGACAAGAGTCTTGAAATTCCTATTCAAAATAGTTCCTATATGGGGTCAGTTCCTATTTTAAATAGGTACCATTTCCCATCCTTCTCTTTTATTTAAATGTAAGATTATCGTATATTGAGAAAGTAAAAATGAAAAATTAACAGGAAAGTTATCAAAATAGTGTAGGATTATAAGAGTGGATGCCAGAAGATGGAAGTGTTTATTTGAAAGTCATTATCGTTCTCATCTCGCAAAGTTTGTAGTGATCTTTTGCTATGGGCTTATGGGCAAAGTTTCTTACAGGGTGAATTTAAATTAATTCATGATAGCAAACGGTGCTAATGATAACTAACGAATTTTACAAGGGCACCCGAAATTGCGAAAAAAATTCAGCTGTTTCATACATTTTGGCAGATTTCATATAAATATTTTTTTCACGCTTTCAAAATTGGTGCCATAAGCATTATACTTACAACACAGCGATCTCCAACCTCCCTACCAAGCATGCAGATTACGGCAATAAGCTCCCTTTTTATGGGAGAGGCCCTTAATCCTGCAGTAGACTGTTACGGGCTATGTTGTGTGTGTTGCGATAGTCCACATTTTCCTGTCTTGGCGGTGGTGGTTCTTTAGAAAGTTATATTAATTGGTTGAAATCCATAAGTTGACGCTGTTTTTAGGTGGGCTTCTAAAGTAGACGAAATATTTTATTAAAATGGTACTGTCTTCATCATTATCATCATCTCAGCGTTATGTCCCGGTTGCGCTCCCGCGCGGTACGTGAGGGCCCGGGGTCTGCCTTTCTATTCTTCCTGGCCAACTTCGCTTGGTCTTCGGCATCCTTGATGGTGAGCTCATTGGGCCGACCTGTTATATTTACTGTCATTTTGTTACCCTTATTTATCCAATTAGGTTGGGTCGGAATAGCATGGCCCTCCTACATACAGATTGGAAATTTACAAAGTTTCACATAGTTATTAATAAATTCTATTTCAGGTGGCAACAGCTAGCAAAGATACTCCGAAACGAGCCAATAGTACATTGCTGAAATGTACTACCTGTAATAGCTTTAGTACTCTCAGTAGCCGAGCCTTAACCACGCACATGGCCCAGTGTTCGCCTGACAATAACAATGTTGCGGCAACGCAAAATGCCGATGCCCGACCACATCGAAAACTCTTTGAGTGTGATGTATGTAATATGAAATTTTCCAATGGGGCGAATATGCGGCGACACAAAATGCGACACACTGGCGTCAAACCATACGAGTGTCGGGTTTGCCAAAAAAGATTCTTCAGGAAAGATCACCTAGCTGAACATTTTACAACACATACCAAGAGCTTGCCGTACCATTGTCCAATATGCAACCGAGGTTTCCAGCGACAAATTGCCATGCGCGCTCATTTCCAAAACGAACACGTTGGACAGCATGATCTCGTCAAAACTTGCCCTTTGTGTAGCTACCGCGCACCAACAATGAAGAGCCTTCGAGTACATTTTTTTAATAGGTAAGTAGAATAGTGTATGATTTAGAAACGTAAATTCATTCTCGAAAGTAAGATCTATAGTGATTTGACATTTAAGTCGCTAAGCTTTACAAAAAAGGCATCGGGTAAATATGATAAAATAATTGTATTAACATCACTGTATACAATAAGAGAGCAAATGAATAAATGAATATGAAAATAAGGCGCTGTCCTAATTGGCAACGTTCGTACGACCATGGTCGTGTGACATGGCGGTTTTGAGGTCTCCTATTGGTCGGGCGACGTTCGTCGTACGACCATGGTCGCAAGACCGTTGCCAATTCGGACTGCGCCTTATGCTCTAGTACAAAACTTTTCAATTTTACAAAGTTATCTTATGTTTTTATAGACACGGAATTGACTTGGACAATCCTGGAACCGGGAATAACTCTGTTTCTCTTCTTGCTGCTGGAATCGCAAATGCTGCATATGCTGATGGCTCCATTGATCCTAGTACTATAAATGCTTTAGGTGCTTTAGGGTCTGGATTATCAGTATCTGTAGCAGCCGCATATTCTGATAGTGGAGAAAGCAATGGAGCTAGATCAGTAGATAATGCGACGCCACCTATGCATTATCTCACGCCTCATGTAGAGATATCGATGGCTGATAACAACGAGACATTTTCACCGGGTCAGTCAAATCATCATGGTAATTCAGGTACTTATTTGGTTACTATATTATGGTATCACGTTATTAATATTAAGTAATACGCTGATAGTAACAGTTTCTATGTATTTTAGATGGTGCAGAGTCACATATGAATGGCGAAGGCCCTAGCTCACCCCAATCAGGTGACAGCGCAGTTGCTAGTAGCTCACTTTCCACTGGGCTTCCTACCAATATTACTCCGTCCATCACACTTATACCCATCAAACAGGTAAAGGAAAATCCACAAATGAACAAATGCGATAAAAATTAAAAAACGATTAACAATGTCTTATTACTCACTTTTTTTAGGAACCCAATGCTCAAGACGAATCGGGAACTGGGGAACTTAGAGACGGCGAAGCCAATGGTGATAAACGCGGTGTATCATCGAGTTTATCATCCCTTATCAAAGTGTCACCATTAAAGAGCTTACTAAGAGAAGATCTACGCCGGCGTATATCCGCTCGGGGAAGAGCTAGAGGATCAAATGTAAGTATAATATTAATAGACATCCCAATCGTTGGTTGCAGTTGTTGTCACGTGTATTTACCTGTTTTTAAACTATATTTCAGGCATCTCGAGCATCTCCATCTGAAGGTGGTGTCATAACATCAACCCACGGCGATGCAGCCATGTTACCATCGTCCCTTGTGTGCACCTTTTGCTCTATAACGTTTCCAGATTCCACCCTGTATTTCCTGCATAAAGGCTGTCATTGTGACTCTAATCCCTGGAAGTGTAACATTTGCGGTGAACAGTGCTGCAATGTGTACGAATTCAACTCCCACCTGTTGAGCAAAAGTCATCAATGACTGTTTGCAGGGGGGCCGTTCGATAATCACTGACTTTTGTTCGATGATGCACTTTTTTCTTAATGCGTGCATATTACGTAAGCACTTCGATATTCCACTTTCAACTTTCAGATTCTATCTATATAGTTATAGTTAAGTTTCTGTTCACCAACATTATACAATTTGATTTTTGTGTAGGTACAAATTATAATGCACTACCAAGTAGAAGTGCTTCGATTATGCGAAACGCTGAACGTCCCCCCGAAGCTATTTTGTTAAAAGTGCAAATTACGTCAATGTATATTTAGTAGGTATATTTATAGGTAAACGAGTGAAGATATTTATATTGATATTTTAGTACTTAAACGAAGGGTACGGTGTGAAATTGAAAATTATTTGGCGAAGTTTTAATCTTCGTCATGAATTATAGTAGTTAAGCGGTAGGTTTGGGAAATTGGCAAACATTACTGTACCTATATTCCAAAACGAGACAATTACATTCCATTGTTTGAGATTTTCTTAAATTATTGTTAGAACTTTGGTGGGGAATTAAGTGATTTACTTATTTATTTTATTCTACTTTCTAAAACCAGTAAGGTTCAAAGTTTCAAAATTTAAAAGTATTCTTGGTGCGTTATATTATAGTAAATTCTATTAAAAGTTTATAAAACATGCAGTAATAAAAAATGGTGTACAAATTACTATATTTTTACATTTCAATGTTGACATCATGTTATAGAAGGCTAAGCCTAATATTTATTCCGTGATTGATTATTTATTGTGATTGATTACGAATAGAGAAGAATTATAAATTCGACATTCCATTACTTTTATTTTTATGGTGCATGTAATGCAAGTCCACGACTAATACTTACGTACGAGTTTTTATTTTGTTGTCATTATTTATTTAATATTTTGTTAAACATTATCATAATGTACTTAAAAAATGAAACGTATTATCACTCTGTTCCTTAATTATTATTAGTTAGAAAAAAGAATATGTGGAAAACGTTATCGAGTTGCTCAATGTTTTTCAACGCTCAATTCAATTAATGGAGCTAATTTCCTCGCACAAACGCATAATAACCGTCTTTATTGCACTGCTGAGGAGTTGTACCTCAAATTCGTTGCAGACGTTTGGGCGCAGTTGTGCTTACATATTGGTGACTAAGTTTTATAGGTACTTATTTCCTATAAAATATAGGTGCGGTTTAGGAAAACGTGGTTAATTTAAAAAAAATACTTGATTACTAGTGGATTAAAACTACTTTAAACAAAAACAAGTATCAAAGTCTTAACAAGTTAATGGTATTTAACTTTAGCCTCAAACAAAAATAGCCTCAGGACATTCTATTGTTTTTAGGTAATTAAATTAATGTTATAATGGTCACGTGATTATTAATGTACATTCCCTACGAAATTAACTATCCGTTCCATTTTTATTTTTATTCTTAAGTGACCCTGAGACTCCTGAGAGATTTGCATTCCTTTAGCTAATAAGTACTTAATATCGGTTGTGGTCTTGCCTGTTAAGTTTATGATTGACTTAGGTGGAACTGAAATCACGTTTACCAACGAAATTATATGTATATTGTTTTGTTATGGAGATGTTTGATTTTAGGATAGACAATGGCGTTAGCGATAGAGTTTTGTCCAAAGTGGACTTAGTGAGTTACCCGAAATGAGCACTTTTTATTTATTAATAGAGATTCTTAATATATGCTCTTTCATCTTGTTGGTTATGTATAATTATATCGCAGTTTTTCTTATTTATTCTGATTTATATCGCAACGCCACAAATGTATGTAAACGTTAGGAATTAATATAAGAGCTATTAACTATTAATTGGTAACCCCGTTGGGCGCCTCTACTTAATCCGTCCATATCTAACGATAGATATTGCCTTTAATATTTAATAGAGTAATATATTTTATAGATTTTAATTATCTTTAAGAAAAGATCTTAAAAGCATATGGAACGTTTACAAAATTTCAGAGTTTTAAAAATCTATAAATAGTCTAGTAATTGTATTCCTGTTTTGTGACCGACTGTATTAAAAAAATACAAACTCGTGCTAATTAACGCTTCAATACGATAAATGTCAAAACTAAATTAAAATGTACTTCTTCTTATCGAGTCGATGGACTTAACTCCCCCCTACACTTTGTACTATTTTCAATGTACTTGTTAATTCTATTATTTGTATGGTTTAATTTTTTTAATACAGTTTGACTGTAGATTTAGAATTAAATATGTAATTTGTGTAATAATGCTAAATCTATAGTAAACTTTATTGATTATTGCAATTAATGTAAACATATTATTTGTACATTAAATATAGACTCTGAAGTATTTGTTAACAATTCTTAAAATTAACTGGTATCATCATCATATCAGTATTGTAGTATTCTAAAACATAATTCGTTAGATTTCCAATGGACATTCTTCGAGAAGCGGTTAAATCATGCCGAGGTATGGTTTGCGAATAATAAAATTGATTTAATCTTCATTCCATCGTAAAAAGAACTATTTTGTTTAGTATAGCAGTCCTCACTTAATACCAAATCACAGCTTACCAACTGTTTAAATTTGTTTTAAGTTGTTGTCTATGTAATTTTAAGGTAGGAATAAAGAGGTTGAAAGCAATAGGTATTAACTGTGTTTGAAAATTTAAACAGATTGATAAAACATCGTTGATATTTTACTGTTACATTTATTACGTTATCATGGTTAAGAGAAATAACAAATATTTTACTAATAAATTGTAATTTTATGAAGAACTAGAATGTTGAGTGATACTTACTATATCAAGTTTTAGCAGATTGTGCCTTAGATCAGAAAATAAAAATATGATATAAAGTATACAAATAAAAGAGTATTGAAAATTTATCATTTAAAATAGAAAAGGAGAAATCATTACCTATACATAATTATTATATATATTTATACAATTTGAAATAATCTATAAAACTATATGATTGTATAGAAATCGTTTATAACTGGCTGTTGTGCTTGTTTTTATGAGAAAGTTTATTTGCAGTTGAAACACATTTTTCTCGTCTTGTTACGAAGGTTTAGAATTTAAAGGAAAGGTACTTATTACCAATTATGTAGCTCTATTTATTTACTTGTAATAATTTGGTAAAGGGTCTAATAAAATAATAAATTATGAGTACTTATTTTTCGTGTTTTATTTACTTATGAAATTCTACAAATCATAAAAATCATAAACATGGGTTCAGCCTGTAGGTTATGCTTAACATATTCTTTGTAAGGTTTCTTTCCACCAAGTAAAAAGTACTGAAAATATTAGGTAGATACTCGCCGCTCGGTCTACGATCGCTTCTCTTCTCAGGATTAGTTTTTCTGACAACATGATTAGGCAGTCAATTTGTTTTTTGCAAGTATGAAACTAGTGTGACTAGGGTGACCTACCACTCATGAGAACTGCTTACAATGAGATTCCGTACCAACAATTTGGTAATTGTCTACAATAACCATCGTAGGTACCGCCTATTATTTTATTTAATGTGTATCTACAGAAATCTTACCTATTTTTATTCTCTGTTCTAACTACCAAACATGCTCATAAAATGCATTATTATATTAATTTTTATCTAGGTACATACTTCTTCTCTTGGGAGAAAGGCCTTTGCCCTGCAGTGGGACACCGACGGCTCCTAACTAACTTCTTTTAAGATGTAGTTTCCGCTAATGCGCTGATTACATTTAACTAAATGCTGAAGCAAAAAGTGTGAGAGCAAATTAAAGTGGAATGTATTAATCATAGAATAAGGTCCAATTTTGTGTCACATATTATGTCGATCCGCTTTTCAAAAGCCGTGATACAAAAATGGACCTCTTTGATTTGCTCTCACACTTTTTGCTTCTGAATTTAGTTACTAAATTTAGTCAAATGTAATCAGCGCATTAGGTAGGTATACCGATTTTACCAAAAGCAGCAAAAATAATTTGTGTTATTCTTTATCTTACTAAAACTGCAGCACACATAATTTTAGGGGTAAGTTGAAGAGGGCAAACGAAAACGAGTTTACACTAAACAAAAAAGAATTTGTAATGTATTGTTACAATTATTTGGAATGTGTTGTTACCATTAGTTTGAAAACAGCGAGTAGACTAACACTTTTTACACACTAACATTTTTAGACTCGTAATTAAGTCTGAACAAATGAAAAATATTATTAAAATAAATTAAGATTAAGACAGAAGACAGTAATTATTTTTTATGTTGGTTTTCATAAACATATTTTAATAGAGCGTGTAGAAGTTATTTTTAACTATTGAGTGTGTGTTACGAGTGTATCCGAATTCATTTATGTACGAGCAAAATTGACAGATGATGGTAGAAAGAAAGTCAATGTAGGTACTTATGTTTTGTCATTCAAGAGCTCATCAAGAAATTTTTGCCGTAAAAGTGCTCATGATATATGTTGTGCTTTGTGAATTTATCCCCATTTAGTTTGTGACGACTTTTACAATAAATCATCACTGTTACAAGTCTATAAGAGTCCAATTGGAAGAAAAAACGTACAGCTGACGAACGTAAACAAAGGGCATGTCAATAGTCTGTGTGAATTTGAGAAACACAATTGCACATACACAGGCTTTGTGATAGCTAACTAACGACAATGGATGTAGACGGTTCCGCGATACCTGGTGAAATTGACCAGAATTTACTACTGCAGTTCAGTTGCATGAATACTACGGACAGAGAAGAGTTGATAAGTCAAATGCAAAAGCTTTTAGGCCCTAGTTTGAACTATAATACTGCTAGTTTCTTTCTGGAAATGAGTAATTGGTAGGTCGTTCTGCAAAATATTTAGCATAAATGAGTATTAGATTGATATGTATTCATATAAGTACATCTATTATTCTATTTTTTACAGGAATTTGCAAGCTGCAATATGTTGTTATTTAGACTACACTCTTCCAACTAAACTTCCATCTATGTCTCTTAAAGCAGCCCAAAATCAGTTAACTGCAGTTGCACCTGGAACTTGGTAATGTATATAGATAACTTTTCAACATTTATAGTCTTGTAGACTGTGAACATGGCTTCCAAATAAGTCATGTAGAAAGTAGCAAATTTTTTTGCAGTTTCTTGCTATATTGGGGTATCTCGTTCGAATTGGAGCCGCCCGACTGGGGAAGTACCTCCACCTTACTTACAGAATATCGCAGCTAAATAATACTCTTTTAAATAGTATTGTGTTTCTGCCGGTGAGTAAGGTTTCCAGTGCTCCATGGGGTGGGGATTTGGGGAACCGTGGCTTTGGCAGTGGAGTGGCATTTGCCTTTTGCTGCCAGAGCAACGTGTTATAGAGGTGGGCAACGTATTAGCGATACTCTTGGTGTTGCCAATGTCTATAGGCAGTGGTGACCACTTTCCATCAGGAGGCCCGCTTGCCTGTTTGCCTACCGTATGACATAAAAAAAAAAATTGTAATTTTGGTCAGTATTAATAAATTATATGCTGAAAGAGAGTAAATCAGTAAAGTGTAAAAGATCGGGCAAAGTAGAGAAAACAAAGCAGAAAAGCAGACCCTGGCAGCAGCCGGGATTGACCGTTTGGATGAAGTTGATGATGCAACTCTGAAAATAATGTTGCAATGAGATGTATTTATTCTGTGTATGATGTATCTATATAAAGACTTGCATTTTTAAGTTGTTCAAATTAATAGTAACTTCTTTTTAGTATTTAATAGTATCTTAACTTTGATTTATTAATGAGAGCCATTGTCTTTAATTACAGTGTCATTTAGTACCCACAATTCATTATTAATGACAATAAATATCAGCCAGAAGACGCCCACTGCTGGACATAGGCCCCCCAGAGATCTCCACAAATGCTGGTCCTGTGCTTTCCGCATCCAGCTGGTACCTGCGATCCTTAGCAGGTTGTCGGTCCACGTTGTAGGCCTACCCTGGCCTGGCTCTGGCTGATATGATGACTTTGTAATATGATAATAGAACCTATAGACAGTGCCTTGATATTGTTAGAAATGTCTCCTCATTAAATTAGTCATTTAAAAATTTTTCAGTTTTGATCAGCATTGGAGTATTGCAAATACAGGATCGGATGCTTGGCCAGGAAGCTGTAGACTGATCCAAGCTGGTGGTGAACCTCTTGGTGCAACTCCGACGTTCGTGCCACCTTTACCAGCTGGACATTCCACGACTGTGACATTAAAGTTAACAGCTCCCAACAACCCTGGCACACACAGAGGTTACTTCCATCTGGTCACAGATAAAGGTGACCAAATAGGAGGTAAGTCTCTAACTCAGACTCTAAAGTGAATGCAATTGTATTGTTGATTGTACCTGTATGTATGTGTGTGTAGGATAGCATTAGGTATGTCTCCTAATACCATTACACTCTTGGAAAAGCGAGGTTGAACAAGGCTTCCCTCTGGGGGCCCTGTGACTGGTTGAACTGGGAAAAGAAGAAGTGAAACTTTGTTTCAGAGTATTCACTGACTGACTGCAAGGAATGTTAAAATAATTCTAGTTCAACAGAGTAATGGAACCTGCTCCAGCAGACCACGACTCAAATTAAGAAACCCTTACAGCAGGCGATGGGGTCTGAAGGCTGCATTGAAATTATTCTTGACAGACCACTGAACAATGAATTCCTGATAATAATTGGCTCTTACATCATTTCAGATACATTATGGGTAGAAATCACAGTGGAGTCTGAAACAACAATGGCCTTAGTGGAGCAGCTAGCAGCATTACCTGTCCCTAGTAGTCGAATGGAGGATGTCAGGCCACAGGTATTGATTATATAACACATTTTAGCTTTTCTAGGCCATCTCAGAAAACCGTAAATGGAAACCGTACTGACTAAATCCTGCCTCTGCAGTGTGACATGGATTGTAATGAGCGTGGCGCAAAAAACAGGATCTTTGAAAATTCTAGTGCCCTATTTCTTGACTAGGAGGGCACAGAAAAATTTAAAACAATAATGGAAATGAGTATATTTACTTTTATGGTTTGTAGAGTGGTCCCCTGATCTGATTTATGTTGGTCGGCCGGCTCTCGAGAAACAGCGCTTGACAGATGCTTAGGGAATATTTGACGACAGGTTAGTTCTAATAAACTGTGCGACAATTATCATAACACGATGAAGGGATATGAATCCGACGGAGGGCGCTACTGCCTTAGTACCTTCTGTTTTATATGATAATGAATGTTGCTAATATACCTTTTTACGTCACGTTCATTATCATGATCCGTAATCCCCGTTAGCCTAAACGACGAACCGAAGAAAGCTTCAACAAAGTGTAGGTACATGCACTCAATTTCCCAAACTTACTGAATCGGATTTAATGAAACAAAGCTGAGAAACAAGTTTTCAAATAGGTCAGTCTTTAGCCTTGCTACACGAAGCATGCATCTCTTTAGCAAGTGCTTTTTAGAAGCATGTGTATGGTTGCTTATTTCAATCTCCATGCATGCTAATAAGCATGCGCAGTATTATGGACGAGAAAATCTTAGGCAATTTCCCAAACGCTGCTCAACCGAGCTGGATTCGTCGATTGACTTCTTTCTCAAAGATGGACTTACCGAACTAGACAGTTTGCTCAGGTGGACATATTCGTCAATAACTTCGAGAATAAACCGGCCAGCCCTTAATGGGGCAAGTATTTGCTCATTCGACTTTCCTGTTTACCTTTTACACCTTTGTTTTATTTTCACACTTCCTATCTCTCGTAAACATTGACTCTAAATATAGGTACAGACTCTTTCACCTGTTCCACTTTTTCATTCGCAATCACGTTTTTGCACTTACAAGGGAAGTCCATTTACCCA
This sequence comes from Blastobasis lacticolella, assembly GCA_905147135.1. Lineage (NCBI taxonomy): Eukaryota > Metazoa > Arthropoda > Insecta > Lepidoptera > Blastobasidae > Blastobasis > Blastobasis lacticolella. Next base: position 14,134,189 of record LR990050.1, read on the forward strand.
AACACACCAAATTGAATAAAACGTCGTGAGCGTGTAGAGTACCTACGCTATTCTGAACAGAACCTACTTCATTCGAGCTCAAACCCAACCTAGGGTTAGATAGTCACATGTACACAGCTTGGGTTGGGAGGTTTATTGGCTCTCAGAGACCCATATACCGGCTCTCCGAGTGGGTACAACGGGGTGGGGGTAGTGCTTTCTGAGGAGTTCCGGGACAGCGTCTTGGATGTAAAGCGTATAAGCAACCGCCTTATGGTTGTGGGGGGAGCTTATCGCTGAGACGACGTTCGCGAGCGAGCGAGATGAAGTCATAAACGATTGCTATCGTGAAAGCTTCCTAGTTGGGCGGTAGGACGTGGTAATGGGCAGCCTACATTGCTCGCAGCCGATGGTCGATCTGGCGGAAATGTTTGCAAGTAATAAGTGGCGACCACATACGGACAATCGCAGCGTCGGACAGTCTCCATTAGGATTGATAGCCGATAGATAATAATAATAAATAATAATAATCGTGGCGTTAATGTCCCGATTGTACTCTCGCGCACGAGGGCCCGGGATCCGTCCCTGACCATGATCCAGGATTTGGCAGATCAGATAATTACAGTGGAGCGACTGTCATCTGACCTCCGTGACCTTGCTCCGTGACCAGGGGAACCAGACCGGATTGGATCATGGTTACACATTCAGCCACCTGAATGTGCAGGTTACATCACGATGTTTTCCCTCACCGTAAGGGCATCGGTTAGCATTCAACTAATGTATGTATGTACATAACTCAGAAAAGTCTTTGGCACTCTTACGAGTCGGATACCTTATCCACTCCGCCACCGACGCTGTCGATTGATGCTGAGGCAAAACCTCAAGCGGTGTGGAAGGCAGTGGGCGGGCAGTGGATATGATCATAGCTGGGCACCGTTAATCAAATAGTTAACTTCGTTAATCGTTAATCCGCTACAAAAAAAGTTAGCTTCGTTAAACGTTAAAGCGTTACATTTCGCAAGAATTAACGCAAGTTAACGTTAATCGTTAATATGTGTAAAATTACATTTGTATTGTTAAAAATGCAATTTTACACACATTTTAACAATTTATTTGTTCACACTTATAAATCCTGTTGGTTTATGATGTTCTGGAAGTTAGGAAGAAAACAAAATACTTGTTTAATTCAAATGTGTAATTTAATCGCCGGGCCTAATGTGCATATTCCCCTTCATGAACATTAACATATTGAAGTTCTCGTCTGAAAGGGAGGCTCGCTTTGGTGTTAAAATGTCTTTACCCGTGGAAAACAGACGTTCAACTGCAGGGCTTGAGGGTACAACAGTATTGTATTTGATGAATAGATTTATGAATATCTGTTCTCCGAGGAATGCAGCATCGTTGAACGAGTCTTTTGATTTCATGTCCAGCCACATTTTGACGAGACTTTGCGCTTTACTCTCTAGCTATTTGGTTTTTCTATAGACTGAGTCTGAGTGACAGAATTGAAAAAGTCTTCCTCGTTATCATCATTGTCACTCGCATGGCTCCCTCCGCCACTTAAAATATCTTTCGAATTTTCCTCTGCTTCTTGTCGTAAGGCATCTTCTACCTTTTTTTCCATGCACTTTTTTACTGCATCCACTCTACTGCTGTCATACGTTTCCAGCCATATCAATCGGAACTTCATTTCATACTTGTCTGAACCTGTTTTTTCGCGCCGCGTTGCGATGCCGGTCGTGCGGTAAATAGTAGGTACCCATTGGATTAACGATTAACGGACTTCTGACTGAAGTTAACGGAAGTTAACGTGTCCGTTAACATTTTTAAAAGTTAACTTAAAAGTTAATCCGTTAATCAATATATTAACTTCGTTAATTAACGATTAACGGATTAACGAGTTAATGCCCAGCTATGGATATGATCAACAATGGCTAAAATTACGATGATTATGAATTTTTTTATTTTTTATTTTCAGGCATCTTCGCAAGACGACCAGATGTGTTGATAGCAAGTCACATGTTACAAATTACCCTAAGGAACTAGTAAAACTTGTTATTCCTTCTGTCTCTTCTAGCTTCCATTTGAATATCTTAGCTATAGCTTTGCCTATGTTTAACTTTACCCTATTCACATAATGGTGCCGTTGACCTGTCATGGTGTTACCCTACATAAAACTGCTTACAAAATGCAATAATATATCGTCCTTTCTATTTTAAAAGGAACATGTAGATATGTACTTCTAGTAATCACACAATACTATTATGATTTTGGTCTTCAACTCAGAAATAGGACTTGTTCCATTGTCCATTTTTTGTAAATGACTTTATAACTCAAGAGTGAAGAATTGTACAAAATATGCATCAAATATGTTGATTAGAATTAGATGTAAGTTGTCAAACTTATGAATTTGTTAAGGTGTTGAAATTTTATATGAAGTAATGATAAATTTTTTATTATATTAATTAATTAGCATTACTTATATTTTATTTTCATACTGATTGCCATTAAATTGATATATTATGGGGTTTTATTTTATAGACTTATTATTTATAATAAAAAAAATAGCATGGTTTTAATGTTGTTTATTTTATTTTATCTCTAAATGCATAGAATACTTAATAATTCTAATATTAAAAATTTGCCTTGGCAGGCTGTAGTTTTACAGAATCTGAACATATTGTCGCAGTTTCAAGAACGTTCGCGCGCACTTATAAGACTGCTCACACTACAGACGGTTTGTTAAAGGATTCTCTGAACACTGCAGCGGCAAGGCTCATGGAAACGCTGATGCTCTATCAAGGAGGCCTTGCTCGGAGGATGGTAAGCACTGTGTAAAAAATAAATTGAAAGAATATCTAGTAAGGCTTATCGGGCAAGGCCCTCCGACCCTACAAGCGGTACCTACAAGCGCTATTATTAAAGGGTATTGGGCTCAATGGGACAACTTCATCCTGCAGAACGGTAAACTTTACCGAAAACGGGAAGAACCTAACGGCAGAGAGTACCACCTTCAAGTAGTTGTTCTACGAGCCAAGAATCAAGACGTTTTTCAGGAGATACATGATGGTGTATCAGGTGAACATCTAGGGGTAATAAGAACACTGACCTAAGTATGAGAAAGGTTTTACCAGCTTCACTGTCGAGAAGACGTGCAGGATTGGTGTCGTAAATGCACTACTTGCGCCGCTGTCAAAGGCCCACCGACCAGAAGTGAAACCTTAAAACTCTACACGATTACCAGTGGATATATTAACACGACCACCAGACAACGATCGCGCGGGGCCGCAATCGGGACATAACGCCAAGATAATGATGATGATGACCAGACGATGATCACCACACTGCAAGACTACGTCTTGGGATGCGAGATGTATACGCCTTGGTTCGGGAAAATGGCATGAAATCAAGTGCAAACATGAAGACCAGATATGACCGAAGGGCGGACACGAGCGGTATTAAAAAAGGAACGTTGGTTTTGCTGCACAACCCGATTCGTCTAAAAGGAAGCTCTCCGAAACTTCAAACAAGATGGGAAGGTTCATACAAAGTAGTTACTCGAAGGGCAGATGTGACCTATCGGATACAACGCCAGCCGAGAGTAGCGATGAAAGTTGTGCACATCGAACGCTTAGCACGTTGTTACGGCAGCATCAGTGACGAGCATATCTAAGAAGCACTGTGCTCAAGCCAGAATTAACCATAGTTACTTTACACAACCGTCAAGTATATACCCCAGACTACGAGAGTCTTGCGATTATGGGTCAGCTTGACGTGAAATTAGTGGAAACCTTGGGAGAGAGTACACAGTCGGACCCTACCATCCAGTGTTTCACTCCAAATAACGAACCCTAGGATGTAAAAATATATCAGTAAAAAAGTGTGTATGTACATTGAATATATTTACAAAAAATTAATTTAGGTCAAGGAAAGAAATAGTAATAGAATAAGAATGTACAATGGGGAGTGTTCCGAGGAACTTTTCGATCTGGTGCCCACAGCACAATCCCGCCATCGCACCACCCGCCGTGGGCTTGGTACTCATCCTCACTACGTAGACCCTCTGTTGGTCACCACGCGAAGGTTCGAAAGAACGTTTCTCGCTCATACGATTCGGATGTGGAATGAGCTCCCAGCCACAGTGTTTCCTTTGGACTATGACATGGGATTGTTCAAGAGGTATATTAGAGGTCTCTTCAGAGGCGGGCAACGCATTGGTGACTCTCCTGGTGTTGCTGATGTCCATAGGCGGCGGTGACCACTTTCCATCAGGTGGCCCGCTTGCCTGTTTGTCTGCCGTAGAAAAAAAAAAAAAAAAAAAAACCTGTTTGTACATGCTAATGTTCGGAATCCCTGGACGGATTTGAATCAAAGTGGAAAAGTCCCGGGCATAAGCTAGTTTATTATAACTTCTTAATTTTAAGATACTTTTAACATCTATGTTTATACAGCCATCTCCATGTCTATTTTGGGGTATGGGTCATATCCTTTTACTATGAAGTCTTCATATTTGAAGTCATCAATTGATTCAATTTTACGTGCAAATTCCAATGTTGGGAATGGCCTTGGCTCTCTCTCTAACTGTTTCTGGAGTGGTTCAATGTGGTTTAGGTACACATGGGTATCACCTGTAGTGTGTACAAACTCTCCAGCCTGAAAACAATATTAAAATATAAGTATTTTGTTTTTTATAATAATGGGAGGCACATGAGCAAGTGGGTCACTTGGTGGTAAGTGATCATCACCATTCATGGACATCCGCAGTACTAGGAGGGTCGCAAATGTGTTGTGTTTCATCCTCTTTCATAGCCCTCAGGTACAAGAGGTCTACAACTTATTTGTTGGAACTTCATACATTAGGCAAAATTATCAATGGAATTTAACTTTAATTGTTGTTATAGCTATTCTTTATGGTAAATTGAATGATTATATCTACGTCTTACATCTTACATCTTATGTACTAAAAATATTGAATTGAGTAAATTCTGAAATAAATGATCATTTAATTTAATTTAATAAGCTTACCTCTAAGCCAGTAACATGGGCAATCATATGTGTTAATATGGAGTAACTGGCTATATTGAATGGGACACCAAGACCCATATCAGCACTGCGTTGATATAGGAGGCAAGACAGCCGACCACTGGACACATGAAACTGAGCTAAGCAGTGACATGGAGGTAGAGCCATTTTCCCCAAATCAGATGGGTTCCAAGCACATATCAACATACGTCTATCAGCAGGATTCTTCCTGAAATAGCATTAAATTTAATTTATTATTATGTAACATTTTTATACACAGTTATGTAGAGGTTAAACAAAGCAGGTCTGACGCTTTAAGTGAGAGGTATTGAGTTTGATTCCCAAGCCACCATGTACCAGTGACGGAGAAACTAGCACCTAAGATTGCATACTGCTATGAGAGAAATGATTTATTTTCTAGTTAGTATTATTATTACAATTTAATGTCAATGTAACTTACTTAATGGTATTTATAACATTCTGTAATTGATCAATGCCTTGGCCTTCATAGTTGGTTTTACAGTCTACATATTTTGCTCCACTATGCCTCCACTGGAAACCATACACTGGTCCAAGGTCACCTAAAAGATATTATTATGATAATTTTGTTTCAATCCTGATATTTATGATTTTCAATTACCTTCTGGACACAGACCTTCTGGACGATCTGTAAACCCAAGGTTGTCCAGGAAAGCACGTGAGCCATTTGCATCCCATATGTGGACCTTTTTTGCTGCTAGTGCTTTTGAATCTGTAGATCCAGAAATCATCCATAACAGTTCCTCCACGACACCTCTGAAAAATACTCTTTTCGTAGTAAGGAGGGGCAAAGTGCTGTTCCTAAGGGAGTATCTTTGCATAGCTCCGAATATTGACTTTGTTCCCACACCTGTCCTGTCCACTCTTTGGTCCCCTGTAACACAAGAACTTGTATAGATTTTCAGTTTATTCACGTACTTTGTGCTTTACGAAATGTTTTTGTGTCGCTTACCATTCTGAATTATGTCCTTAATGATTTTCAAATACTGATGCTCTTCGTGAATATTAGTAGTTCCATTTACAGGCATTTTAATTTTTCCCCACACTTATTTTATTATGATTTGTATAATAAATGCACAAATTAAGAGGTTTTGAACAATTTGTACAAGAAGTTCACGAAAAGAACGAATAACAGTATTTGGCGCCAAAACATCCGAATTTGACAACTTCTTTTTTTATTTATGGCTGTGTACGATACACGGGGAAATTCAAACTCGTATACAGCCATACCGTTTTTGTTTATGGATTATCTATTCGGCAAAGATTACTCGGAGTTACTAAGACAACAAATAAACAGTTTTAAAAAATCGAATATAGGACAATTATTTGTAAATAATTCGGATATAACATAGTTTCTTTCACCTTACTTATCTATTCCTATTATATGACATCTCCCTGTATGATAACTTATATTTCGCTCTTCTATAAACTGCACCTACGAGCTCGAAACTGTCGTAGATAGGACATCAAAAATTGTGGGGATTTCTAAGACTTTTCAGGATTTCTGTAAGTGCTCAGATATTTTTATTAAATTATAAATCCACAATATTAAATAATAATGTAATAATGAACATAAAATCAAATGAATTTCAGATTATTTAGGTAAATATGCCTGAACACGAAGCTCCCACTGTGGAACTGGGCAGCGCACCGCCGACGCCTAGCGCGGTGCCGTCCCCGACTCCTTCCGAGGTCTCTACTGCCAGCTCTCCTGAGCCTCAATTTATACAGCCGACGCCGTTATTTAGGTATCAGGTCTTTCATTGTTGTCAAAACATATAGGTAAGTTGTACAATAGCAATGAGCCCCTAAGCCCCCTTGTGTGATGAATAGAAACAGTCGATACTATATTAATGAGACCGCAGTCTCGGAAGCCGATTGGCACCCTGTGACAGTCGGTATATATCTACCATGTCCAATCCGGCTCAGGATCCCCAGAGGAAGACCTTGATATCTTCGCTTCGCCAATAGTATTTGGAGGCACACCTAGCGAGTATGAATTTCGTTGTGGTACTGAAGTTCGACTAGCCTCAGCATGGAATGATGCCGTGGAAAACCACAGTGGAGCACTAGCTGTGTCTTTGGATATTTCCAAAGCCTTCGACCGGGTGTGGCATGACAAGCAAGCTTCCTGCGTATGGATTACCTCCCCCGCTTTTGTTGCCTGGATTACTTAGATAGCCGATTTATTGAAAGATTGGTCGCCCCGTGTGGTGGTCGTGGGTCACGCGTCCGACACAATGCCAATTGATACCTCAGGCATACCTCAGGGGTCCGTCCTCTCTGCCACACTTTTGTTGCTGCACTTCAACGACCGGCTCAAGCCCGGTATCCTTAGGTACGCATATGACATCACTGTTATAGAGAGGTACCTATCAAACGTGCGACCTAGTATGACTACATTATTCTCTAAGACTAAGACAACATCCGTGAGCGCAACGATGAAACGTGACAGATAGATCGATTGCCAGGCAACGCTCGAATTTCTATTGAAACATTGTTATCACCCGACAAAACATCCTACATTCCATCGTTGCCATCAAGGCTATTTCTTAGAGAATCATACATCAGGTCAGTAGAGAGGCACTTCTCAAGCCCAATGAGACCCTGAAGGCTGTGGCTGACTGGGACGAGGCCAACCTTGTCAAGTTTAATCCTTCTAAGTGCAATCCTTTTAATTCATTTCGGTTCGTAAAGCTCCGGTGAGTGCTCACAGGAGCTCTACGAACTCGTTCCATGATTATATTTTTCATCGAACAACGAGGGGGACAAGATATCACTATCTCGTACTCATCGTTTTTATTCCACTTTTGAAGCGCGCTGCAAACCTTGCTACAACTTCGACCTCAACGTCGCTTTCCATCAGAGATGAGAAAAAATAAAGTATGAAACGGTCACCCATCCAGCATTCTGCGCGCGTTCCTTAACTTTGGACACTGCCACTAGACCACGGCTGCTTTTGAATAATTCAGTACCTATTTGGAAAATTGATTATTTATTTATTGTTAGGGCTCTAGCAATTCCACCTCCGGATCCGGATCAGCCGATGGGCCAAGACGAGCTGGAACGCCGGCTTCCCGGGTATCGACGCATTGTTATACCGAGGGAGTTGACGCTGTTGGAGATATTGGTATGATTATAGTATTAAAGTTGCATTTTTGTCAATCACTATAGTAGGTAGGTATATATACATATTTGTGAAATTGTATGAAATGAAACTACCGACCGACCACTATACTTAGAAGCCTGCCATAAATAGCCATAAGCCATAACCCTCAATCATCTAGTCATGTTCAAATGCGGTGAAATTTTCATACGGAAAAATCTTCAGACTCCTTGATCGGTGATTGATAACTTGAAACTCTACTAAAAGATGGCAACATCGCGCGATGCGTCACGTCGTCTTGCATGTAACGGCAACGTGGCAATGAATGAGCCGTTACAAGAGTATCCTTTAGCCGTTACAAGAATAGCTTCTATAACAATCGCATAGGTGGCGCGCGCGATCCAGGGAATATAAAATTTAATAATCAGTTTATTCTTTTAGCTGTATAGTATTTAAATATTTATCTTCATTTCGATGCAATTTATTTTAGATCTAATATTTCAACGAGTTTTTTTATGTTGGTGCTCCTTGGGGTTCAACTTTAGATTAGAATGGTAGAGCACTTTGGCAAATAATAACTTTCGTATTAATGCTGTTTAATTTGTTCTTAGGCAATGAATGATAACAACCAGCCATACAACAATAGTAATTTACAGTAACACATTTTAAGGGTATGTTCCGGGTTTCCTACCGCGTATCTTTGTTGACGAGTAACCCGATATTAACCCATCATGGTCACGGGACGACTCAAAATGAAACCCTTAAAATGAACAATAGTAATAATACAGCAAAAGATTATATCTAATAATGTTTGAGAGCGCCATCTATGAAAATTTTGGTTTATTACCGTTTTTACACGTATGTTCAGGACATTTTCCCCACACAAATACGTAAGTTTCATGTAAAATTTACTGTAAAATTATACGCAATTTCTGAATGAAACAATCAACAAGGAGCGTCGGTGGCCGAGCGATAAGAGTATGCGACTCGTAAGCCAGAGGTCCCGGGTTCGAATCCAGCTCCGGTCATGTACCAATGACTATTTTCTGAGTTATGTACATTAGTTGAATACTAACCGATGCTCTTACGGTGAGGGGAAACATCTTGATGAAACCTGCACATGCAGGCGACTGAATGTGTAACCATGATCCAATCTGGTCAGGTTCCCCTGGTAGCAGGGTCACGTAGGTTAGATGGCAGTCGCTCCACTGTAATTACCTGACCTGCCAAATCCTGGATTATGGTCAAGGCAGACCCCGGGCCCTCGTACCTACGCGAGAGCACAACCGGGACATTAACGCGAAGATGATTATTTTATTTTATCTAAAAGAAACAATGTTTTTTTGTTCATTTTGCGCAAACAAATACCCGAAAATAGATATATAAGCATAAATTTATGTATTAATATACTGTATTGACTACAGGAATGTCGATTCTTTTTTGTATGAAAATCCAACACCCTTAATACAGTTTTCGTGCAAAATAAAACGGCTGACTGTTCATACCATAGTACGTAATCATTTAATAATAATCATCGGAAAGTAGTGTTCTAAAAATGCAATTTGGGAAAGAAGTGGCTCTGAATAAGTCTGTTACGTGTGCACGGTACGGTCCACAAAGTCACCACCGCAAAGGGCCTATCTATTCGTGGGCGGTACCCGTATCGATATCCTGCCAGTAACACGTTACCTTGGGCTTGTATTAGACAGCCGATTGTCCCTTCGTGACTTCAGCCGACTGGCAACTAATCTGATTAGCGGCAAGTATGGTGGCTACTTGTCGTTCGCTGTTGACTTCCGAGATGGTAAGACGTGTTGTTGTATCGTGGCACGTCACCATAGCGCATAGTTTTGGGAGTGGGCCTAAAGCCCTCCCCCCGATTACTGGCGAGTCGCTGGCGGCGGAGTCATCGGCTCATATGGAGAATATCATCCCCACATATACCGTAGCTCCAGCAATATGCAGCGAGAAGGACACCATCAGGTTTTAGTGACTGACGTAAACAAAAATAAACAAAAAGGTTTGTGTTGTGTCAAAGCGCGTCAACATGGGGCAAAACTGACTCTGTCTAAAACGATCGACGTTAAAATTCGACGATCGGTCTACAACATCTACATTCATTACGTTTTCGAGACTGTGTCTAGTAGTTTTCCCAATTACGTAAATATTTAAGAGGACTTAGTACGACCATCATCATCAAAAGCCCACAAGAGACTCGAGCTTCTTCCACATCAGTGGAGAACCACCTCCATTAAAACAGACTTATAATAACGTTAAGTATTAGTATAGTTATATAAGTAACTAATAGTCCTCTGTGGTAAACATAACAGATCTACGATCGATTGAACTTCTTGCAGTTTTGCGTAGCTTTGTAAACGTGCGTAACGACTAAAGATGTACCTATGTCACTTAAATAAGAAGACGTCTTCCTATGCGCTTTCTGTGAATAATACTAACGGTGATTGCTCCCAAGAAACAAGACACTGGCGCGTCCACCGACGAAGAGGTGTTGGCGGTCCGTGTAGCACGCCTGCGTGTAGTGGCGGAGCGCGTCGGGCTGCGGCGGCTGCACGTGCTGGTGCCGCGCCTGCGCGAGCTCACGCTCGACGGCAGCGCCCTCTGCTCGCTGAGGGACCTCGGCATTGGATTGGTACATTTGAAGGTATGTGCGATGCGTGCGGCCACACCAATGTCATAATGACAGGCCATGAGCGTGTCTATTCTCCATATTGCGTGGTAATATGATGCTAGGGAATTCTGCTTGTTCTTGCTTGTTTATTTTAGGCACATTTTCTGTTATTGGCTGTTTAGGTATGTTAAATAATATTGACTGTTGTTGAAGGGGTTTAGGGGCCCCTAGGGACACTTATATTCGTTGGGCCCAAGGGCAGCTTTTTTAAACCGATGGCATCCATCGCGTGCGGTACTTGTCCTTTCACATTCGTGGTAAGTTGCTACAGATAGAAGAGACAGCGCTGCCATAGTAGTAGTGGAGCCCACATGAGACGATTTACAAGCTACTTCTCGAAAAAGTGCAAAAAGCCTTCTTACGGTTTCTTTATAAGAAGAGGTGCGGGTATTATCCATTTCTTTACCAAACAAAATTTTTGTTGGGAACTCTGAGTTTTAACTCCTTAGAGGTAAGACTTAGTTTGGATCTACTTATGACTGCAGTACGTTTGTTACGAGGCGAATCAGATCGTTCAAACCTGGTTGAGCGAGTTTGCTGTCTGTCGGTTCCCAGGAAACACACGCGCCCCGCAGTCACCGATTGATCGAAGTGGAGTCTGTGCGAACTGTTTCCCATTTTAACTCTCCGTTGGTAAGAGCACGCATCCAACTTAACAAATTATTGCGTGAGGTACCAGACTGCGATCTGTTTGCCGATAATTTATTGAATATGCATACAATAATAGCAATGTTTACTGAAAATTTTACCTAAATAATAAGTATATTGTATATAATAGCTGTAATTTATAACCTAATTTGTGCAACGCATTAGTTTTAAGCTGTAATGTTGTACAAAAGTATGAATAAATAAATAAATAAATTAGAAGGCGAGTGCTCGCCTAGAGTCGAACGGTTTTCAATTTTGATTATCGGCATGAAAATCAATACTTTTTAAATTACATTACCAACATCGACCGTGAAGGGTTAAAAATAGGGAAAATCGGCAACATGTACCTTCCAAAATATTGAAATTTTCATGCCGAAAATCAATATTGAGAACCGTTAGACTCGAGGCGAGTGGTTTAAGAATAGGAAACCTGTAGCTAACAATGATTTGAATCCGTTTCCGAACGATTCGACACGAAATTCGTGAGCGGCGAATCCGTGTCGATCGATTCGAAAACTGTTATTCAGAATCCCAATAGATTCCACGTAAACTCTACTCTATACCATATGAAAATTTCATCAAAATTAACTGAAACCACATTTTCCTAAGAGCTTTTGCGGGGTCCTTTGTCGATTCCGTATCCGAATCCGATTTCCGAGCCATTGTGAATACGGCTACTGGCCTGAAGCCCAAATAAACCATGTGGTAGACTGGTAGATCCGGCCATGTACCGATGCGGCGGACAGGCGATAATTTAAAATTAGCAATGCTTCCACCACCTGGCACTAGTTTCTTTGCCCCACAGTATGTGTAAGGCGCTGAATGACGAACTCGTTATAATATATCCGTTTTACATACAGCTGACGATTTTATTATTATTAGAATTTTATTAAAAGGGAGTGCCTCCGACGCCGGCGCACGTCACACAAAAATATCAACACTGGAAACCGATAGTATCTACATTTCTGGGGCTCCGGAGCCCCGCTTCCCAGGGCCTCCCTCCCTTCTCTGCGCTATTTTGTTACAATCACATCACAAACCTAACCTAACACTAGCGATCCGCCCCGGCTTTGGACGCTGGGTTAATGTAAAGATTGCCTGAAACTCCCATCATAATCGGTCTACTTTTATTGCGCCCACCGCAACGGGTAAAGGGCACACTCCGGGCTAACGGGCAGCGAAGGTTTAGGTTTAGGTAAGGGGCTCCCATTTTCCGTACTTGGACTCAAATTCGGTCCTTTATACGTGACTGAGAGCCGGCTATTGTAGCTCGCCCAGCTCCTTCCAGAAGTCTATTAGTCTCTTGGGACGTTCACAGACTTCTCGAAAGGACCCTGTTCCTATTGAGGCTTTAACTCTGTAGTCCTTTAGCTCCTCACACTCGAGGACCACGTGAGCTGTCGTTTCCTCAGCTACTAAACATCTCCTGCACAGGGGGATGTCTGAAGCTCCGATGGTATGCAGTAGTTTGTTCAGGGGGAGGTGCCCTGAAATTGTACCAACTACTGTCTTAATTTCTCTCCGTTTTGGGTCCAGTAGTCTTTAAGTTAGCTTAGGTGATCTTTCGCTCACCACTAACTTAGACTGCCTGGATCCGGGTGTGTTTTCCCAGCGCTTGTTGTGCTGGTCATTTGTATGTTTGCTCACCCACGAGCGTCAGACCGGCAGTCCTCATCCCTGATCCCCTCCTTGCTAGCTCATCGGCGGTATCGTTGCCCATTGAGTTGCTATTACCCTTAATCCATTGTAGAGTGACCCTGTTCACCGAGGAGATGTCCTCTAGTGCATGGTGCCACTCCAGGATCTAGGAACTGTTAATGCTGTTGCCCATTAGAGCTTTCAGTATGGACATGCTATCTGTTAGTATTCTGACGCCTTAGTCGCGTACGCCATGGCGCTGCACTAGCCGAGCGGCCTGTGTGATCGCAACACATTCGCACTGAAAGATGGTACTATGCTCTCCTAATGTTAGTGATATGTATGTGTGGTGGTACCAAACACAAACACACACACACACACACAAAGTATGGTGAGAACCAAGTTTGTTGCACCAGAGGTTTGATACCTTGAGTCTAAGTGTAGCCATCATTGCCTCCTGCTGTATATGCAGATCAAGCGGTGGCAGTCCCAGTAGTGCCTCAAGGGCTGCTGATGGTGTTGAGCGCATGCAGCCAGTAATGGCGGAAGAGACCATCCTCTGGAATCGCTATAACTTGTTAATTGACGTGGCCAGCTTGGTTCTAGTCCACCAGGCGATTGCCTCATATGTTACAAATAGTCTCACTACCGCAGTGCACAGCCACCTGGCGATTTTAGGGGAGATACCCCAGGTACAGCGGGGCTATTGGCTAACTCAGTTGACAACTGTATTTGACACTAGATAATTCTACACCACGTCATCTACGTTGAAAACTGGCAATAGCGTCTACCAAATTAGTACCAAATTAGAGTAGTGTCAGATTTTTTTATGTCAAATTCAGTTGTCCACTGAGATAGCCGATAGGCCCTCAGGAGTCTGTTACACTGCCATAGGGAGATGCTAGCTTTGGCGAGCTTGTGATCCAAGTGTTTGTTTCATAACAATTTGCTGTCAAATGTAACCCCGAGGTATTTGACTTCGTTAGTTAGGGATAGGGTCGTGTCGAACAGTTTGGGTAGTCTGAGTTCCCCCAGATTCTTAAAGCAGACCTCATGAGATCATATAGGATGTTTTCAAAGGGTCCGCTGATCAGTATTGCTATGTCATCAGCATAGCCTACTGTGTAAAAGTTGTGGTCGTTTAAGCGGCTAATAAGCCCGTTGACCACTATGTTCCATAAGAGCGGGGATAGGACCCCACCTTGGGGACATCCTCTCGCAACCACCGTTCTTGTTGTGTTACTCATAGTGAGTCGAACGGCCCTGTATCCCAGCATGAAATCGATCCACCCGGCAATGGTATCCTTTACTCCGTGCTTCTTTAGGGCATTGCTAATACTGCCAAAGTGTGTTTTATCGAACGCACCCTCAATGTCTATGAGGGGTCTCCTAGGGTGGATTGTTTAGATGCCATGGCGTGCTCTATATGAGCTGTCACGCAATGTAGTGCTGATTCAGTGCCCTTGCCTATGGAGTAGGCATGTTGATTTTTGTGGAGAGGGTCGTTAATTAGAGCAGAGTCTCTGATATCTCTGTCACATATTCTCTCCAGTACCTTCAGCATGAACGAAGTCAAACTTATCGGGCGAGCGAATCGGAGAACTCTTATGAGTACCAGCGCGGCCGGCCGGCTGGTTATGCAATACCTGCTCCGAAAGACCTAAGCGCCTATTTGCTAAACTCCTCCTGGGGACTCCTGTAGCCTGGAAGGCCTTTAAGGCTTTTTCAGATGTGAGAGACTTTCTACTTTCGGAAATAAAAAATACAGCTGTACTCGTAGGTATTCATTTCAAACGGTATAAAATTACTTTTTGAAAAACAACTTTTTACAACTTTAGCTGCATTTTTTTTTGAATCGTTGATATTCTAAGTTTATTAAGAATTGTTAAGATTATTAGCCCATGAAAATGACAATTTAAATCCTCCTTCTTTTTTTTGGTCAAGTACCTACACATCACAAGTATCACTTATCCTACCATTTGTCAGTTTCCTAGAAGATCTGCGAGATGTAGGTAATTGAGTTCTTTCCATGGAATACCTACCTACTGAAAGAAAGGTTTAACTAAACGCTGCGAAATAGAAGTAGGTACGTAAATCTAGTAAGCAAATTCAAAATTGGTCCGGTTTTTTTTTGTATCAACTTTGCTAGAGATTCCCAAGTAAAAAATAATCGATCTAAAAATTAGGCCTTGCTACGTAGAAAATCGGACATTACAACTTTTGGGCTAATACTCCCCGGAGAGGTATTGAAGTATTCTGTGTTGCTACGCTAGTTCGTTGACCCGTCCACGGGAGGAGTTACCTTAGTTACTAGAAGAAACACGGCAAATTGGCGCGCGATGTGCTGTTTTTGTTTCGCTCTAGTTGTAATAATGCTGGCCTCATAGACCAATTTCCAATTATGACTAATTTCTTAGCATATTTTTTTTAAATATTTTGGTACAGTTAAACTTTTTAGCTTACAAAATTAGGAATAAATTGCTAATAATTACAATAGAAAATAAAATATCTCTGCTGATATCCGAGAAATCCAAACTTAGACATCTGATAAAAATGCCTAGCAGTTTGGTGGGTTGGCGAGATTTGCATTTCAAAATACGGCCTCAAATAAAGTTAAATTAGTTGGCCAAGGCCAACTAAGGTTAAGGTCACATTGCGATGCGTAATAATGGTAAAACAAATTCAAACAATGTCTTATGATTTAGCACAGATTAGACTGAGATATAGATAACAGTTATACAATACCTGAGGTGTAAGGTGATTCATATATACTTGCATAATCCTTTCATCATTTTGAAATAGGCGTAGGCATTACGAATGTAGAGTAACCCATTCAAATTTTGTTACTGTTGAGATTTGGAGAATTGGTACTTATTAAGCGAAGTGTGGTATGAACTAAAATGAAAGGTTATGTGATATTTGTAACTTAGGTAGTTTTTACCTTACCATACCTACCTAACTTAGAAAGTTTTGGACCTATTTTTAAGAGGGGTAATCTTCGAAAGTTGCCACATCACCCGGGTTAAAGACGTGGACATGTGGGATTTCCCGTAATAGACCCTATCCACTAAAACCCCTCTGTGTATCCGCAGCCGCATTTTTGCGGAACACCAAAGGACGACATATATGTATATAATAGTTTTGCGCTATGGTGTTCATACATAGACCAATAATTACAATTTCGAATCCAAAAGTTGAAATAACGGTAACTTTTAGATACCGTTCATTTTGAATCAAGATGTAGCAGCATATTCATAACAGGAAATTTATTGATGTTGCTTTTTAGAGGTATATTTTACATGTATATTTCTTTACCGTTCTAATTAATTATCATAATCCCATAACAGTCCACTGTAGGACTTGGGCCTTTCCCGCGTAAGGGGAGGTTGGATCGGTCGGGTTGGACATCGCAGTGTAGAACGATAGAGAACACTGCTGCCCATTTTCCAGCCTACGGAGACTGTATATAGAAATAAATAGTGCCTTTTGTTTCATATATACATTTGCTCTGTATCTATTGCCATTTTTGTGTACAATAAACTATTAAATATATAAATAGATCTTTTGCCTCGAAATAATTAGTCGCCTTGTACGACATCCACGAGTGCAAAGAGTTGGTGCTGTTGAATTCTTCCGAGCTTCACACGGCCAACCGTTCTAACTAGTGGTATTTAATTTTTGGTACGGATTATTGCGGCACGCATTATTAATAATAAATATGCTGAGACAACTCACATAGCGCCATCTAGCCCCAAAGTAAACAAAGTCTGTGTTATGGGTGCCAGGCAACTAATAAACTATTTATATATTTTTAAATAACAAATTAAAATTCATCATTTCAATTTCTGTTCGGACGGAAATCGAACCCGGGACCTCTGCGTGGCAGACAAGCATGTTAATCAACTGAACCACTCAGGTCGTCAAACCGTTATCATAGGTCATCGTGCTCAAGGAACATGTAAACGTGACCTATCAAGCAACGTAGGTACCTATGGGGTTTCTATTTCGTTAACGCAGCCTAGGGCTTGATCTATTCTAGGGTAATAGCTATATTTGGAGCTCCGGCCAAAAATAGCATTTGACGCCCTTTACAAGGCCCCGTTTAGGTACAAACCGCCTGTGCCCTTCATACTCGTATAAGATGTGGTAAGGTTGACGATGCGATTAATGATTGAGGATGCTTGTCAAGAAACAACCCCCCAAGGACCACATTCCACGCCGTGGTCGTATTACGCATTAGAACCAAAGTAGTTTGTGTGGTTTGCTGGGATTTCCTTGATACGCTGGTGGAAAGGTGGAATGTTCGTGCGCGCCTTGTGCCTTGACGTAATTAAGGGGCCAGCGGATTTAGGCTCACGCAGAGCTACATCGATATGTTTGACGTCAATCTGGGTATTTTGTAGTTTACGGTCCACCTGCTGTAGAGGAACGCACTAAAATGATAAGCGAATGCATATATGACTCAATATAAACGATCGCTTGCGCTCGAATGAAGTTTAACATTGGGAAACAGCTTCCCCATCCCGAAATATTCCCGACCAGGGAGACGTAAGGAATAGGTGCCTAAACCTGCCGGTATCAGGAAAAAGGTTCCCCGCCGACGAAGTGGAGAATAAAAATACATAATCATCTTGGCGTTAATGTCCCGGTTATGCTCTCGAGCACGAGGGCCCGGGGTCCGCCTTGACCATGATCCAGGATTTGGCAGGTCAGGTAATTACAGTGGAGCGACTGCCATCTGACCTCCATGACCCTGCTACGAGGGGAACCTGACCAGATTGGATCATGGTTACACATCCAGTCGCCTGAATGTGCAGGTTTCATCACGATGTTTTCCCTCACCGTAAGAGCATCGGTTAGTATTCAACTAATGTACATACCTCAGAAAACAGTCATTTGTACATGGCCGGAACGGGATTCGAACCCGGGACCTCTGGCTTACGAGTCGGATACTCTAACAGCTCGGCCACCGACGCTCTTTTGGACGAAGTGGAGAATAAAGAGCAGGAAAGCGGACCATGGCAGAGATGATGACTACGGATAGGTGATGGTTCCATCGCCTTGCCTGTGCAGGTGCTGAGCGTGTGCCGCTGCGGGCTGCGGTGCCTGGACGGTGTGTGGGGGCTGGGCGCGCTGCGCGAGCTGCGAGCCGCCGGGAACAAGCTGCGTGAGCTGCATGCGCTGGCAGCGCTGCAGAAGCTGCACACTCTTGACTTGGCCGAGTAAGTTCGCAAGCGAGTTTCGACGCTTCAACCTTGCGAGTGTATAATACGGTAGAGATGACTTTTGCACAACAACGTCACGCAATGTACCGAAAGACCGAAACCGTCAATTAGACTCGAAGCTTTGCTAAACGCGAAGTAAAATATTAAATACGCCACTCGGACGCCAAGATTGCATTTGAGGTTGAAGTCCTAATGTTCAACCGCAAATGGCTCCGCTCTATGTTTCTGTGTGTGGCTATTACCGGTAATGTGAACGGGTATTTTGAAATGCGCTTATTAAAGTTCTAAGAATTTTATTGAGGTGTTGTCTCAGATGTAGAGTGCCCGGTGGAATTTACACTTCGGGTGTTAGGAAGAGTAACGTCATAAATGTGCCAGTAAGAACGCTCGATTGTATGTTCCCTGCTGGATATACTCGATAACCTACAGATATGAATGTGTTAGATCTTTACTTTCGCCCAGTATTCAAAACGGTTTAATATCCCCCCAGAGTAGGTACATGTAACGCATGTTAGCGACATGGATTGCGGGCTTTACCAGTAAATTCGAAAAGATGCAAATTATGACTCTATCCTGCGTTATATGGATACAGGGGGCAAAATGCATCATTTCAAATTTTGTGACACCAGCGATAAAGTTCCCGCCGCCCGCTCTTGCTTTTTCGTTATAGTTTCTGACACGTTAAAAGAACAGCGAGCGGTATTGGGGAGGAATATGTCTGCCCCCCTAAAATAGGTGCGTCAGTGGACGCTGAGTGTGAGAAGCTGCGAAAGCTGACTATCCGGACTACCGCGTCTATCTGCGCCGACACGCTGCTGGAGCCTAGCTAATCGCCCAGCGGGTAGCGACTAATGAAGCTTCAAGCGTGGTGCCAGCGCGTCTGGCTATGTATTCTCTAATGTTCGTTTTGCTTCGCTGTCCCTAGGTGACTAGCTAGGCTGTAGGCGCAAAGCAAGGCTTAGGGCAGTGCGTACGGTAACCAATAATCACATCATACAGCAATCCGATTGAAGAGTCGGTGCGTCTGTGGACGCTCAGCGTGTGCGTAGAGCTACGTCGGCTGACGTTAGCTGGCGCGCCGATGGCGGATTACCCCGACTATCGTGCCAGGGTTGCTGCTACACTGCCTATGCTGCTCGCACTAGACGGGGAACCGCTGCATGAGGACTTCCAGGGTAATGTAAAACGTCACATACATACATAAAGCTCACGCCTTTAGGGGAGGACTATGTACCGCCACTTTGCTCTTCCTGACACAACTCCCATCTCTCGCATATATTCATAAATCTTGTCAATCTCCTTTTATTTTACAACTTCGGATCCCAGCTTTTAAAATAATTTAGCTTTTAGGTAAAGTAGGTTATCTTTCAGGATAAAAAAAATAGTCGTCATGGTACTCGGACGCTGCCGATGCTTCTCGCTACTGTACATTCATACAAAACTATCATGTCATATAGCAAAGCTGACATGACTTTTAACAAGACAGGTTTTGTATGGAAGTCGCTAAGTTTTGTTTAAAATATTAATCTCCTCTCTTTGGCTTTAATTGACCTACGAAGAGAGCGGTCGTGGTCCATGTGTAGTAGTCATCGGAGTACATACGACTAAAAGAATTTCACGTAGAAATTGGCAGTTTTCATTAAAATTGGTTTACTACCAGAATCCAATTTCTGGTGTTTTGGCTTTATTCGTGCGGCGACTGCTATCAGACCCGCACAACCCGAAAGCCTATTCGCCAGACCCTTCTCAGGGGTCCGCTAACAGGTGAGGTTGGCTTGGGCCCGTGAGATGGTGGTAGAGTCCCGTAACCCCTAACCCTAATGCTGTAAAAATTAACGAACAAAAAATATGGTTGGACTTCGATAGACGAACCCCAGATCTTGGAGGACTCCGGATCGGAAACGGAGCCGGAGCCGCCGCCGCCGCCGCCGCCAAAGCACGATGAGCCCGGACCGCCCAAAGACATGGAGGTAATCACATGAACAACCCAGGGGCCCGAATGCCTAACTCGTATTGAGGCCAAACTATCGGACCATGCATTGGTATCGCACGCGGTTGCGGTTCGAGCGAGTGAGATGGCAATGCATCGTCCGATAGCGTCCGTTTTCACTTAGGACAGTCCACTGCTGGACTTGAGCTTCTTTAGCTATATATGAAGGGCTTTGCCATAATTACCATGCTGAGCAGATGGGCTGGAGATCGCAGTGAGTAGAATTGCACCAACCCTCCGACTGAGTGTCTTAGACTAAGACTCTTAGTTGGACCAGCAAATGGGCAGCAGCGTTTTCTGATGTGTAAATTAAACACTGTGATGGAGCTATTTAGCTACTAAAACAGAAAGAAATTACTTAAAAAGTTTGAGTTCTCACGAAACTGTCCTCTTTAATCTGAAGAACTAAGCGACCAGCGGGAGAAGGTGTGGATGGTAGGAAGGAATATGAAGAGAAGTAGGTAGGTATAACTCCAGAGCAGAAAATCCTCTTGATAAAAGCGCCAACTTAAGTTTCACACAAAATTGTGGTGTAAAAGCTTGTCAATGTGGAGGGCTTGGTGTGAGATCTCGGGAATGAGATTGCAGGGGCTCATGTGCGCTGGTTTGTGGACAAGAAAGAGCAGGAAAGCAGTTCCTGGAAGAAGCCGGGATTGACCGCCTGGATGATGGTGAGGATAGAAAAGCGTTTTGAGGAAGCGCGGTTGATCAAGATCTTCCGCTGGGGCCCCAGAGACTCTCTATACGGTTTAGGGCCCCATAATGGTATTTAAGGTACGCTGGCAAGGAGTCCCAAAAACATGTCTCACCACAGCAGCCATTACCCGACGAAGAAGTCGCCGAGCCGCCGGACGAGAGCCGGGAGCCGGCGCCCCAGCTGCGGCGGCTGCGGCGGCGGCCCGCTACGGCGGATTGCGCGCGCGCGTCGCGGCCCGCGTCCGCCCGCCGCCCGCGCACCGCGCCCGACCGCCCCGCGGTGGAGGCGCCGCCGAGGCTGCAGATACTCAACACTTTGATGGGTGAGGGCTCGGAATACCGATGTTCTTGATACTACCCGTGGCAGCTGGTTGTCGGTACTGAGGATAGACAAAACTAAACGTGGCACTAGCCACCTAGACCACTGGCAACTGGATGGCGGTAGAAGAGATGAGGTTCTGCCTGACTAAGATTGTAGATTTTTTTTCTTTAAACTATAAGTATTTCCATTTTTGTAAATGCGTTTAACGACAATCTCACATGTAGAAAGAACATTGTTTCGAGATCATATGACTTTGGCAAATGTAGTGTGCTTTCGTTCTAATGTGATTCGTGATGGTGAGACTTCGGCGTTATGTTGTTGTAGTAGCGTGCAATTCGTAGTGATGATCTTTCGAAGACGCCTTAATCGATGTTAGGAATTCGGGGTCACGCAACGCACTTACGAATTATTGATTAGAATACTTGTATTAAAAATTAGAGCCTTCACACCTCTAAATCCAGCCCTCACTCTAATAGCCAAGGAACCTAACTAAGAGGAACTAAGAGTTATTACGTAACGATCGTACCGCACCTTTAGGTTGCAGATGTCCTGGACGATACGGTGGCCACTTTCCATCAGGGGGACCGTTTAATCGCGTTCCTTCCCCGATAAAAAAGTCTCAGTGTAGTCTCGTCCGTAGACGAGGAGTGGCGGTGCAGCGGGAGTAAGCTGACATCACGCGCACCTGTGTGCGGTAACATAGCCCGCGCGTTGCGTCGCCCCGCCACCGCCAACGCGAGAGCCTCCGCCGCCGCTTCTGCCGCCGCATCCGCCGCCGCTTCTGATTCCACCTTCGCTGCTGGCGCGGCAGCTGGCGCCACCATAGCAGCAGCTGCACGCGAAGAAGGTAAACAGAACTCGAGACTATTTCGGCTTCCTAAACTATTTTGATTTTTAGTATTAAGGCACGGATGGAACCGTATATGAACGATTAAAAAAAGCTATGCTAGAGGGTTGCTAAGGATTGCTACGCTGTTGCTGAGAAGCTGGTGCTGAGGAAAAGGGATGGAATACAGTGACAGATCTGTTGAGTGATTGTTAAACACTGTTTTATTGATTCTAGTATCGAAGTGGTCTACATAGTTGATAGGAACTTAGTGCTTTAGAAAAATATTCCGTGCTACCAAAATGTTACTAAGGTGAGCATAGATGAGTCTGCATGGCGCTAAGTAGCCCATGGGCTGTGTTCCGCCAGAGTACTCCGTGAGCCATTTCCCCTCGTCCGAGTTCTGTAATGTTGGTACAGAGTACCAGTATAGATTATGGTATATAGGTCCCAGTTTTGTGTCGGACATGCTGGGGGGTGGGCGTGACAGGTTGACGCCAGGGAGACCCGATGAAACGGCTCGTCGCTGGCTGCCCGCTAGTAAGTAGGGGACCCGAACCCGGGCATCACTTTTAATCTCCGACCCGGGAAGCTGTCCCGCCAACTGCGCGAAAAATCCTAGGGATGACTGTCGTGTCGGGGTAGGAGACCGGAGTGGACCCGACAGGTATTTTCAGGGGGGATCGGGGGCCCATCCGTCCCCCGTGCCAGCATTTCACACAACCCATTCCTCTGCAGCGTCCTGTAGCAAAACATCTTTGCCCTGCTGGATACCAATGTCACAGCACTCCTTTTTTACCCCTCTAAAAATACCATGGCAAAAAGTAAGACAAAGAGTAAGGTTCTTTCAGCGGCACCCTTTTCCACACTTTGAGTGGACTTTTGCAACATCAGGGGTCTCCACTCAAACCTGAACGCCGTACATCACCACCTTGAGACGGCGAAGCCTGCCTTACTCTTTCTTCCTCGCGCTGGTGTGTGCTTATTCGTCAGAGGTGATATCTGCTGTCGACGTCTTGCCATTGAACAGAGTGACGAATCTGTTTTGTGGGTGTGCGTGAAATAGGGAGGTTCATCCCGTATCTACGCTTGCCTATACAACAACCTGTGTACCTACTTACTGGCTATATTAATTACCAAAATTTTAAATTGCAGTTTTGTAATTGGCATTACAACTTAATAATGTAACCTTTTTGAATAATAATTTATATGCTGTAAAACTGTGAAATAAATAAACCGTCACGGCGTAGGTGAGACAAATCGGTTTTACGAGCACATTCAATGCGCTACCGACAAGGTTCTTGAGCGGTGTCACTCTGCTGAGTTGGTAGTCTTAGGAGACTTTAATGGTCACCACACTGAGTGGCTAGGGTCAAGCCGTCCTACCAACCCTACATCTCCCGGCGGGGTTGGTAGGACGAATTTGCTCTGGCCAATGGTCTCACGCAACTGGTATTAGAACCCACCTACTTACCGGATGTTGTGGGCCGTGATCCTTCTTTGTTAGACCTTCTGCTGACCTCCCACCCAGACGGTTATCGGGTGTCCGTCGATGCTCCCTTTTGGGACATTAGGCCACTGCCTGGACCCACGACAGTGGGTCACGCAAGGTATGGCACTATGGTTCAGCAGACTGGGATGGATTGCGAGAATTATTCGCGTCGTACCCGTGGACACAGCTTTGCTTTTCCTCAAATGACACCAACACCTGTGCTGCGGCTGATGCTGATGTCATACTGCAGGGAATGGAGTGTTTTATCCCATGCTCTGTAGTCCGCCTCGGGCAAGAGTCAGCCCTGGTACGACAGGCCTGAGGCAACTCGCCTCAAGCAGGATGCTTTTCGTGCCTGGACAGTGGCTCGGGCCCACAAGAACTCTAACACCTACAATTTCAAGAAAAAGTATAATGCTATATCGAGGTCTACAAAGAGGACAATGGCTAGAGCAAAATTTGGGGAGAGGCTAATCAGCTACCCATCTGGGAGTCTTGTTTTTTTTGTCTCTCTCCAAAGCTGTTGAGGGAAACTTTTGTCGGACTTCCTTTCCACCTTTGCGCAAGCCGGATGACCTATTGGCCCACACGACAAAGGAGAAAGCCGATCTCTTGGGTAATCTCTTTGCCAAAAACTAAATCTGGATGATGGGGGAGCTGCAACGCCTATCATCTATCAGGTGCCCACTCCGCCATCGCACCACCCACCGTGGGCTGGGTACTCATCCCCACTACGTAGACCCTCTGTTGGTCACCACGCGAAGGTTCGAAAGAACGTTTCTTGTTTGTATGATTCGGATGTGGAATGAGCTCCCAGCCACAGTGTTGTTTTATGACGACCTACAACATAACTTCAATCTTAGGTAGTAGACCCTACCTAAGATTGAAGCCTGTACGTCTAACATGACCTTGTTAGTTTCCGCTAACTATGCAAACTTAATCTAGGCTCTGTTTTTTACTATAAAATTTATATTATCATGTCCAATGTCATCATATACATCATCAGTCGCGTGTTTTTATTACAAACGTTTATTTAAGTTTCACTGTTCCTATGTTGATTACGGTTCTATTTCGCCAGGGCTGTACAGAAAATGTGAAAGGAGGCGTGAGATGATCGTTATAAAATAGGTTGTTCATTGTAATCAGACACGCTATCATAAACTTGCGTAATTGGTTTCAGTGTACATGCAACGATTAAATGCATACACCGCCACCGTGCATACGAAACCGTTGCACGTAGAAAATTGAAAATGTTCATGTGTAATAAATCGTGAAAGGTACTGCCGGTATAATGGAAACAGAAATTGAATAATCTCGCTGTAATCTCGTATTAATTAATAATTAATGATACATAAATGAATAAAATATGAATCAACGCGATGTTCGCCTTTTCTTAAAGTCAAAGATGGCGAACTTTTATCGGCAAATGTGCCGTGTGTGTGTGTGTGTGTGTGTGTGTGTGTGTGTGTGTGTGTGTGTGTGTGTGTGTGTGTGTGTGTGTAAAATCAATTAATAATGTGGCCATGACGTGCCGCTAATGAAATTTTATTTAGTGAAACATCAACTTTTGACTGATCTGATTTGATCTGTTGACTTTAGGGGTCGCAAACCGGGATCCCGGATACCGAAAATACCGGGATCCCGGTTCGAAAATACGCCATTAAAATACCGGTATTCAATTTACAAAAACCGGGATTTTCGGCATTCAGTAAAAATAAAATTATATATTACTTTTCCAGTATTAGAATCAATTTGTATTCTTATTAGGCTTTAAGATGATTAGTAATATTGTATTAAAGATTTTTATCTTAGTGAAAACGTGTGTAACTTATTTATGCCTTCAACTGAAGTTGGCCTGGTTGACTGACCTATTAGCATAAGGAAATACTTAAAATTAGTTTCTTCTTATAGAAAATAGCCTTTCGTAAGATATTGATATTTGTGAATTAGTAAGTCTATTAAGGTAAAAAAATAATAGTTGAACAAATAAATAAATATTTAAAATAGATTACTAGCAACCGAAAATACCGGAATCCCGGTATTGAGTCGATGTCAATACCGAAAATCCCGGTTTTGAAAACATATAGAAATAGAAATATTTATTTGTCTAAAAATGTACAGGTTTGTATCAATATATTTTTAGATTATTTATTATTATAGACAAAATGGTCCATGACTCAGCGTTTGGGTGCAGGTAGAACCCACACCCGCTGGTATTCTGTCATGGCCAGACTTAAGACTAAAAATAACAACGTAAAGTTTACATATACATATACCGGTATTGCGAACCCTAGTTGACTTCTAAAAAATACAAGATTGTATTGAAATAAATGAGCGAGCACAGCGAGCTCGTAACTCTTTGACATTTTGGCTGGTTATATAAAGAAGCTTACGTAATTGTAATAAAAACAATAATCATCTTAGCGTTAATGTTCTGGTTGTACTCTCGCGCACGAGGGCCCGGTGTCCGCCTTGACCATGATCCAGGATTTGGCAGATCAGGTAATTACAGTGGACAGCGACTGTCATCTGACCTCCGTAACCCTGCATCAGGGGAGCCTGACCAGATTGGACTTAGGGCCTCTGCCACTAAAGGGGAGGTTATTGCTATAATCTCCGCGCTTGGCAGGCGGATTGGAGATTGCAGTGTTATAAGCATTTTCCAGCCTATGGGGATTTTTTGGTGGATAAATTCAAAAACAACTTAAGATTTTAAAGATTCTTTCACCTGAAAGCTACATTATCAGCGAGTAAAATAGGCAGTAATCTAGCTTATAGCTTAGACCAGCATATTTCTGCCGAAATTCAGTGTGATTCCGTCGGAAACAGATTTGGAGCGTTGTAACAGAATTTATCGCGAGAAAAAGCTGGTTTGTTATAAATGACTTGTACGTTAGTAATACTTATGGTAACTGCGTAAAGTATATTATTATGTAATCAATTTTAATGACAGGATGTTAATGTAATTGTTTATGATAATAGATTAGACCTAATCGCTTTGTTTCGCCAATCTGCACGATCATTAACTTACTCACCGTATTTAATTTTGCTAATACTAGTGGACCCGGCGCGACGTCTCTACCCTTCCACTACCCCTACGCCTACCTTACACCTACCTTACACCTACCCTATACCCACCCTATACCCACCCTAGACCTACTTTACCCCTACCTACCCTTTTCTTTTCTTGCTTAGAAACGTTATTCTTGGATCACTATATATCGATGAAAACTGCATTAAATCCCGTTACGTAGTCTAAAAGATCTAAGCGTACATGGACAGATACAGAGCAACAGACGGCCCACTACTAAAAATTATTATTTTACGTGGGGTACACTAAAAGTTTTGCATAACTCGTTAGTAAAACAATTTATATGTTACGTAATATATTTACTGATTTTCGAAGTATTCTCCATTATATTTTAAACACTTTCATACAGTCAAACTATTTTTGAAAACCTTGGGACCAGTGGTCTGAGGGCATGTTTCTCACGTGCTGGTTGAAAGCTATAACGGCCTCTTCCGGCCCCGTAAATGGTGAATCTCACTTTAAATCTTAGATTTTTGGGAAAATAAAGAAATCGCTTGGTGCCAGGTCTGGACTATGTGCGGGATCACTAGCTCGACCTTTTCAGAAGCCATAAATAACTTTGTCTTGTTCGCGGTGTGCGCCGAAGCATTGACAATGCTTCGGCGTTTTCCCCTTACTTTTTGAAATACACTGGGCAAACAAACGGTGGTGTACCACTCAGCATTAACTGTCTTTTGTTCTTATAGTGGGATCGTGCAGACATAACCTGTCCGGGAGAAACTCAATAATTTTTTATGAGCGGCCAGGATTGCTGAACTTTCAGTGTGCTGTAATGTAGTTATAACATTCCTTTGAAGTATGGGTTCAACTAATCGATAGCTGTTCTGGGTCATCTTGGCGTTAATGTCTGATAAAGGGGGTGGTTGGTGTTTTTTTTGGGGTTTTATACTATGTCGTTGAAATAAACGAGACTTGCAATATTCGAAAGAATAGTAAAATATGGACGAAAATTTATTCAAGCAAACCTTACATAATTTTCAAAAATTTGATACAGAGGACATCAACGCGGTCTTCGCAAACATAAGAATTTTTCACATAAGAAATCCAAAGAAAATACTGAGGGTTATTACAGACTGAAGGAAAAGTCTCGCCGAACAAATTTTTGAAATTACTTTTTTATATAAAAAAAAAATACTAGCTCGGCTCCATATGAAATTAGAAATTGCATCATCATCAGTAGGTATTTACAGTGACCAATACTTACTAGATATTTTTGACCTGTGACTTAACTAACAGTATTATCGAATATGATAGAATTAAAACAGTTTTTTATCATTGACACGATGATTCATTCGAAACCGGTCGTAATATATTAAGTTTATTTTATTTATAGTGGAACTCATGCACAAATGCATGCATGCAAAAATGCACTATACAAAGTATAAACTACTATTGTAGATTTTTTATTTAGGGAATAGCTTTTTAAAACATATAATGTAGAAATCTAGTATCTACGTTTTCGCAAATGTACGCAAGTTCCATCAAAATGCTTGATACAAATATTCCACTTTGATGTGTCAGTGCAAAACCGATTTTAATACCGGTTTTATCCTGCAACTATTTTTTGTTAACATTGTCCAAATAACGGACCGCAAACCAGTATCAGTGGATAGGCCTACTAATATAACTCGTTTTGATTTCTCATAGAATAGTGGAGCAGAAATAGTTTGAGAGGTGGAACTAATTGCAACAGAAATGATAATTGCGGAAAATGGTAGGTAATATATAGAAGCAATATGTAGTAAGTTAATATGTAGAAGCATCTAATCAACATCGTTGTACCTACGTGCGAGCTTTGTGTGTCAAAATATTGCAGATTTGAGGTTAAGTTTTGAGTGTGGGTTGTTGTTGTTACTTTTTATGCTAATAGGTACCTAACCTACTAGTTTATAAAAAATGTCGTGACCTAAAAGGAAATTTCTAGTTTTATTAAAATTTTACGTACATACTTTAATATTAATTAATTGTCACAATATCTAAATATATTGTCCCAATACATATGTAATATGAATTTGTTCTAAACTTTTTAATATTGTTGCGAAGATAAATAATGAATAATCGTGGACAAATTCACACAGCGCCATCTAGCCCCAAAGTAAGCAAAGCTTGTGTTATGGGTGCTAGATAACTGATAAACTACTTATATACTTTTTTTTAAATATATACTTATTATACAAAGAACAACCAGACCCGTAACAGAAATTAAAATTCATAATTTAAATTTCTGCCCGGCCGGGAATCGAACCCGGGACCTCTTGCGTGGCAGACGTCTGCGTGGCAGACGGATGTTCACCACTGAACCACTAAACCACATTAAATTGGTTAAAATAAAACAAATCATTTACTGAGATTCATCTAGTTATAAACGAGTTACTCGTAACTCGATTTAAATCGAGTTGTGTTTTTTCTGAGTTGGCACATTACTACAACATACTAAAAATATACATCTATTTTCAAATTTACAATTTTGGTTTTTTCCCCTTTTTGTTTGGGTCGGTTCGGTTAAAGGTATTTCGCGAAACAACTCGGATATTGATTTTTAGTATGTTGATTAGAAACGTTTCCTTTAATAGTGATCTTAAATCACAATAAAATTGATAATTTGTAGTTGAATCACTTAAAAATACGTGTACATTTTATATTATACATACAATTATACAATATCGATACAATTCCCTAAAAAAACGCTGTTTGCCTATAACCACGATTGCAGTGTTTTGCTCGTAAACGGTTTAGAATTTGAAAAAGCGTACGAAGCAAAATTTGTAGAGAATTTTATAGGCCATAATTTAGTTTCGGACAATATTTCCGTAGGACGCACTGTTTTCGAGATATTTCCGAGAAAAAGAACAAAAAAGGCCAGGCAACTTCTAAATTTCTAATAATATTAAGTATATGTGTCACTTATATGACAATGGGGCCCCGACAACATACGGCTTCTTTTTAACTTTTTGGTTTTTTGACAGCATACGGGGGTTTTAGTATCTACTTTAGCTAAATTTTCGGTTAATTATACTCTACCAGAAGTATTCTGAGAATGGTGCCGGTGCTAAAATATTACCCAGAATGTTTGGTGACGTAAACGTATCCGACCGCATATTAACAAAAAATACAAGTTATTACGTTGGTTTATATTTTATATGGCGGAAAATAATACAAAACACGGTTTTCCCTTGAAAAAGGCGGTGACCTAAACGTGATTTTCGAAAACAGCATGCGTATGCGCACGTAAAAACATGTTTTTTGACCAGTTTCTTGACGCAGGTAGGTTCGTATCGGACGTTGACATGCGTTTTCAACTATTGTAATATAGCTTTGGTAAGTATCTTTATTTCCAAAATAAATATATCCAAGTAACGGTACCCCGCGGCTTCACCGTGCAGTTTGAAACTATGCTAATTTCCGACCCCGGCGGTATGCTGCTATTTTTACCCCGACTGCAGCGAAGAGGGCGAAAGGGGTCATGTGATTGGTTTGTATCTATGTATATACTCTGTAACAAAAAAATCAGTAATTCAGGGAAAAGGCATTTTTGAAAAAAAAATTTGCAAGCTGGAGGGAAAATTACATATTTTTAAAGAGCCAAATTTGTCGACAATTGAATGGGAGATTTTTAGTTTTTCATAATTGGCTCATTAACTAAAAAGCTGCGATGATACTCACATTAAACTATAACATCACTCTTTTTACGTCGTGGATTTAAAGCACCGTCAGAACCGTGGTTCTCACCTGTTGCCTACCTAGAAATGGACAGGCGTTTCTTTATAAATTATTTAGGTAGGTCCTAAAAACCTATCGCAAGAAATATCCTGTAGGTTAACCTACCTAATATTTCAAAATTGCTTTAATAAATAAAAGCAATTTGCATACTGTAACGTCGTAGTATTTTAAACAAAAACGTACATTTTGTCCTTGAAATAAAAATAAAACGGAAAACTTAATCGAAAAACGTTCTTCGCATACCTTAAATGATTTATAATACCTATCTAAGAACACTTTACACAATAATCTATAACCGAAAAAATTTAATTCCCCGTTTTACGTGAAGCGATGGTACTTCAATAAGGGTTATTTTAAAAAGAATAAAACAACTTTGTCGGCATAATTATTAAAGGTTTACGCTGTACGTGACTGAAACAACGCAGTCGAGGTTCCTCAATATTATCCGCTATATCTCTCATGCCAAGGCTGCCACGAATGTACTCGTTAAGGACTCGGTCGAGTCGTGTAACACCTCCTTTTTATCTTACCTTATGTCATTAAATTTCTAAATATCTAGCCTACATTTTATAAATACATACACCGACCACTTATTAAAAGCGCGACCTTTTTCTATTCTGGGACCATGCTATTTATACGCATGGTACACTGAAAATTTTGCGTAACTCATTAATTAAACAATTTACATGTAAAGTAATCTATGATTCTGTTCAGTAATGTATGATATATGATCCATTTAAATACATAATTTGCTGAACCAAATAGGACAAGTCAGTTTAGACAGATTATACTTACTACTTATTATGCTTTCCGAAGTATTCTCCGTTACATTTTAAACACAAGTAAGTTCTTTGGATTTTCACGTGTGGCGAGAACCCGTTAGGGAAAAGTCGATTTGCCAGGGTCTCGTCCATCCTGTCAGTGGGAGGCACCACGTGCAGGTGAGGTTGTACTTGGGTGCACGGGTTGATGTAAGGACCTAAAAACCCCCTACCAATATTTTGTTAATAAATTCGTATTAAGAACGTATTGTGTGACGTATTACCTACCTATTTACTTGCTACCTATTCCGAGGAGTACTACACGTATACACTGATGATGATGAAATTTTAATTATACTTAAAAAGAAATAATTGAGGTTCTTATTTAATAGCACTACAGATTAAAAAAAATCTTAGGTATGTAACTACTTAAAAGTAGTTTGGTAAGACAAAAAGTATGGAGTTACTACAAAAAATAGATTTCTGAATTATTTTTCAACAAGTTCTGGCTGCTCATATAATCTATTTTTATAAATAGTATCTAAGTATCCATTTAGTAAAATATAGTTATACCTGGGTCGTCAAAGTTGGTCTACCTTCTTTCAAGTTTTAATTTAACTAGCATTAGCACTACCTATCTTTTTACTTACAACGACATGCTTTTATAACTTTTCAGTTTTTAATAGCTAGTTTTTAGTTCTTGTACAAAATGTTTTAAGCCTATTCCTGCTGACGAGTTCCTAGATCTAATTATAATTGCCGAAATGCGGCAGACCTTGGCACCGTCTCGACCGCGATTTCGAACTCAAAATTTTGAATTTTGTAATAGTTGGCTACGTATCATGGGTTTGCGTAACGGCCTTGAGAGTGCCTCTGCCTGACTATAGCTAACTAAATTACGCTGACGTCGAAACACGTTTCGGTGCGTACTGCGTAGCCCCCGCCTCTCTTGGCGACCTTGAAACGTCGTCCCATATACGCAGGTACCCTTTGTGATTGTTTGACACTTTGCTAATATAATGTTTGGCACATCGCGCGGTCCCAACTCAACTGCGAGGTGTAATTTAGCCAGTAGCCTGGTTTGTGTCTAGGAAATGTGAGGCTCTGGGTTTGCGAGAGCGAGTCTGGTTGCAGGTTTAACTAGCTTGGAGAGAAACCTATGTGACGTAAGATAATTTCCGTAAATGGTTACGGAACGGAGAACCTAGAGTAATTTACTCTGTGTTCGTTTACTTTGATCTACCGAGTTAGGGGCAATGACTTGACTATAACTATGCGGAGGTAATGAAATAAGTAATGTCAAAAATGTTTTGTACTTTATTCGTAACTTTTTCAAGTGTCTAGTAGTTTTTTAATAGTTGCGGGAAACAAAAAAATACTAACTAGTTTTTACCAGTAAAATTACCAACAAAAAATTACCTTACTAAAATTATGATTATGTTACAAATTTATTTTTATACCTACTAATTTCGTAAAGAGAAAAAGTTTATTTTAAGTTTGTGAGTTTGTTCGTATGTTGGGGTTAATTTCCGAAACTACTGAACCGATTTTAGAAACTCTCACTAATAGGAAGTTACGTTATTCCCGAGTGACATGAGCCATTTCATTCCGGGAAAATAATAGGGTCCCGCGGGATAGTTGAATGTTTACAGAGATTAGGGATGTTACGGAGGTGGTTTTATCGGAGCCGAAGTCGGAGTCGGAGTTTCTAAATTTGGTTTTTCGGAGTCGGAACCGGAATCGGAAGCGGAATCGGAGTCGGAGGCGGAGTTAGAGATAGTAGCGGTGAAGAAAGATGTGTTAAGGGCAGGCAATAAAATAAAATAGTAAAAACATTAACCAATCAGCCTCTTTAATTTCAATTAAAAAATAATAAACCTCACAAATAAAAATAAACACATTTTTATGACAGTTAACAAATTAAATCAAATTAATTGACTCCAGAAGTAGCAAATTATATTTAATTAACAACAGCTTTGCAGCTTTGTCTCCGTCCAATCTATTTTTTAACGGATCATAGATTAGGCGAGTACCACTAAAAAGTTGTTCGCTTGCTACTGACCCTGGTGGACACGATAAATATTGGGGGACAATCGGTTTAAGGGATTGGAATTTTGTATTTCCATTCACTTTCCACTAGTTCCAAATCAAAAACAGATAACTTTAATTGACAAAACAAACCATCCGTATTGCGTAACAACAAGTGAAATATTAATCGATGACAGAACGCGTGCTTTTCCAACGACATGCATTAACCTTAGTTCGTTCGTACACGTTGACCGCAGCCGCCGCGCGTTGCTGCCGCCGCTATCTGCTATGGTTCGACCTCCGATTAAAACCTCCGATTTAAAAGTATCGGAACCGAAGTCGGAACCGGAGGTGTAAGATCAATCGGAAGCTCCGACTTATCGGAGTCGGAGTCGAAGCTCCGTAACATCCCTAACAGAGATCCGAACTGCGCGCGGGTGAATATCGCGGGAGACTAATAGTATTGAATAATAAAATAAGACTTACAGTTCGTTTCAGGGACCGACATACTGAAATCGATCGATTCCGTTGAGGGATATTAATATCTAAAGTTTCAGAGTTAATTTGCCAGGGAAAATGTTATCTCATACAGGTGCGGTGCCGTGTGCTGTGCGGCAAAGTAGAATAGCATCTACCCCTTCGACTTATGGGTGTCGTGCAGGGTCACTGATGTCTGAGAGTCTAACCAGTAACCATCTATTTTATATATTTATATAGTATAATAATAAATTCTTTATTTCAGACTCTTAGTACAGTAATGGCAAAGCCCTCTACTAACGTGGAGGTTACTCTAGTCCAGCAGTGGACTGTTAATGATACAGATTCACTTGTTTGAACTAACACCAGGATTACGATGATAATTAGAAATACCTCTAACATGAGTAAGTAAGGTCTCCATTGCGGGTGAGGACCATTTGGGAAACCGTGGCTTTGGCAGTGGCATTTGCCTTTTTGCTGCCAGATCAACGTGTTATAGAGGTGGGCAACGCATTGGCGATACTCTTGGTGTTGCTAATGTCTATAGGCAGTGGTGACCACTGCCCATCAGGTGGCCCGCGTGCCTGTTTGCCTACAGTATGTCATAAAAAACATCACTGTGTTAATATGGCTATGACGGGGAATAATACAGGAGGTATCTTTTCAGGTATCGAAAAAAGTAACAAAGTGATTTATGTATGTACTAGCTACCGGCCCCGGCTTTTGACGGGTAATACACTGAAACCTTCCTCATGAATCACTCTGTCTATTGGTGAAAACCGCATGAAAATCCGTTCTGTTGTTTTTGAGTATATCGCGAGCAGACAGACAGACGCGGTGCGGGACTTTGTTTTATAATATGTAGTGCTTTATTTACAAGCTTTTATTTAACTTGCAATGTTTGCGATGTTCGTAAATATGTATGTTCGGTGCAAATATTGCAAGCCTAATTTGACCCACTTCCCGGTGTTCAATTGATATGAAATTTGGTATACCTATTTTTTTTTCATGGCTCGCGCATACAGTTCGATATTTTCATCAATTACATCTGGCAACCAACACCACGACAGAGATAAATGTTCGTTCGTGGGCTGGGCTCGATTCTAAAGGCTGGAACCATCACCATGGACGCCTCACCATGTGTGAGTTTTAATAAAAATATGCAAAAGTTTAAGGCGAATTGTTTAGGAAGTTATAACTCTGGAACTGGCCATTTCCTTCGTAATTTTGACGTATCTTAGCTGTTAAACAATACTTACATACGCGTCTCTACGCTCTGGACATAGACGAATGCCACAAGTTTAGTAGGATATTCGGTCCAGTATTTACTATAGAATTACAACTCTAGAATCAATCCATTTACAGACATCCTCTGTAGTGCTTGTTGTTATTTTGTTATTATCGGGCACTACCTGCTCAATTAGCACCAAGTTAAAAGTAAAAACATGGTAAATTATTTAACACACGAAACAATATTTATTATTTTTTCATTTGTTACTAAATAATAAAGCCAAATAAGTTGGTATGAAAGTGAAAACATATTCATAAAGAGGATTCGTTAATGGGAAATAAATTGGTGTAGGTTCGGTTCAATAACTAGTTTTGAGTATTTTTTTTAAGTTATAGGTACAGCAAGCTGCAAAGTGAACGAGCCCCCTCCACGTACATTTGAAATGTACGCTAAACTTACTTAAGTAAATTTTACAATCTCTACTATTTAGATGTAAAAAAATTCCGCAATGGAGATCCGCTATCTCGTCTGATGCTAGCAATATGGCGGATATGAAAGTCTGGTTCAGCAGTGAACGTTTGTGGACTATTAATGTGATGTGATGTGTGGTGTCCGGCAGAGTAGAATAGCACCAACCCCTTACACTCATGGGTGTCGTACAAAGGGACTAATGTTTTCGAGGCAAAAGATCAAGAGCCTCCGTAGTCTGGAAAATGGGCAGCAGCATTTTCCATTGTTATATTTAAACACTGCGATCTCCATCCCGCCTGCCAAGCGTGGAGATTATGGCAATAACCTCCCCTTTCGTGGGAGAGGCCCTAAGTCCTGCAGTGGACTATTACGGGCTGTGATGATGATGATGTGTGGTATGGTTTGTTCGTAGCCGGAGACTCGGCGGAGGAGCGGCCCGACCAGTCGCTGGGCGCGGCGGTGCGCGCTTTAGCCGCGGAGATCCCTCGCGCGCCCCATCTAGCCGACTGGGACAAGTTCCGCCTAGATACTGGGTGAGACTACATATACTGTGGGGCTGTAGGTGGGTAGGGCTACGTCATCGAGTACAAGAAAAATTACACTTTGTAGTGATTTAGGAGCAGACTTTAAGGAAACCCACAAAACGTTAGTCTGCCCGTGCTCAACCTGGTACAACTTATTTTTCTTTTGTGATCCAAATTTCGACTTTACGTAGCTATATTACCTACATATCCTCTAGAACCCACGTTCTATATAAGTAAAAAAATGGGTTTTCTCACATACTTTTGGCAGTTTCGCTTTTCAGCCACATTATAGATTATAGCCACAGAAGAGAAAAGGGACTATAAACTATAAAACCTACGGCGCGCTCACAGTCTAACCAACTTTTATTCACTTCTATCCACTTTTTCTCCAACTGATGTCGCCTATAACATCCAGATAGTTTTCATGTAATAAAAATAAAACAAGCAGAACCGCTGGTATGTTGTCACTATGTGCTCTAAAGGCGAGATTCCATGGTCCGTGATTCTACGGATTCTCACGCACGGCGTACGACCACGGACGGAGTGCCAAAAACTTATCTGACCCGGTGGCCAAACCTGGAACTAAGTGTCGCCATTTTGAAATGTCACTTTGTTGTCAACAACGGTGACGCCATCACCTGAGGGCCTATCGGCTATCTCAGTGGACAACTAAATTTGACATAAAAAAATCTGACACTACTCTAATTTGGTAGACGCTATTGCCAGTTTTCAACGTAGATGACGTGGTGTAGAATTATCTAGTGTCAAATACAGTTGTCAACTGAGTTAGCCAATAGCCCCGCTGTTCAGAATAATTTTGTGACATGTCTGCGCTACCACGGACGACCACGGACGACACCCTTTTCACAATGCGTCGGTGCTGACTGCTCCGCGTTTGTCCGCAAAATCCAAAACATGTGCCTCTTGCCTGTAATTGTACTGGCTACCTTAAACCTTCAAACTGGAACTCAACCATTGTCGTTTGGGGGGAGGAATAGATAAGGGGGTGGTACTCATTTAGGCGGATTCCTCA
This sequence comes from Blastobasis lacticolella, assembly GCA_905147135.1. NCBI lineage: Eukaryota > Metazoa > Arthropoda > Insecta > Lepidoptera > Blastobasidae > Blastobasis > Blastobasis lacticolella. The sequence continues at coordinate 14,171,197 of LR990050.1, forward strand.
GATTTGACAAGAGTCTTTCTACCACCGGTAAAAGACCTTTTGAGGATTAACTTCCCTCGCGTCAGGAAAGAGATCAAACGAGGTCCCGCGGAAGACCCAAGAAACGATTACGAATGGCTTACGACGTGATGATGCCGACGACTGAGCGAAGTGTGGAGAAGGAAGAGTAGGAAAACGGACCCTGGCAGAAGCCGGATGATGATGATGATGATGATGATAATCTTAAGAGCCTGGGTTACCATTTTCGTCACATTTATCTTCAAACTGGCTTTGGGCTACCTAATGTAACTTACTTAAAATGAAACTGTAATATAAGTGTACTGAATTACTTTTTCTTATGTAATAAATTTTTACTTTACACAAAAATAGAACTTAAAGAACCTTATGGCGACCAAGAAACGATAGCCGTAGGCATATTGATTTTAGATTTTGTTTTATTAGATTAGATACTCTATATTTACCTTTTGCGATCGTGCCTAAGCACGCTGGCAGGGTCCTATAAATATTCGCCCTGAATAATTTTAGCCCTGCCGTACCCTTTTCATGGAATGGGATAGCCCTTAGTTCTGCGAGCTGGCAAGTTAATGACATAAGTTTGTTAATGCGATTATCACGACGATGATGTGTTTCCCTTGTTAAGGTCCAACGGGTAATGTATTTAAATTTACTCTGTGCAACTTAAATAAATTATCTCCATACGATATTTTGCTAAAAGCAGTTGTAAACCTTTTGCCCCAGCATGGATTTTTACTTGTAATTCGCGTATTTTATTACATGAGTGGGTGCCATCAAAAATCGGGTGGTACGCGTGCGTTCATTATTTAAATTGATAAAACACTTAAATTTTATTGAATATAAGCGCTTATATTTAATTAAAAAAGTATAATGTAGTACTTATAGAATTTTAATGAAAGGAGTCGTAACTTCTTATGTACCTACTTTATGGTGTACTTAACAGCGAAGAGAGAGAGAGCTGGTGATCGTTTACGGTGTTGTAAGAATTTCGAGTTTAGTCGTGTGTTCGCTAATGTTTGTATTAGACTTATGATGGTCACACGTTACCTTGAACACAATATTTGTATTTCTCATTTGCAAATAATTATTAAATTACCTAATATTAGTTAACCCTGGACATACCTAAATTTTTCATTGGTTCGTGGGTAACGCGTCCGTGTTAAAAGTAGTTAGAAAGACACCTAATCATGACAACGTCTATTTTTAAATGAGTTATATCAAAAGAGTTACTGCACATCTAACATGTACATGAAATTAGTATCTATTATATTAGCGTACAAATAATGATTTTTTGTGTGATGTCAGTAAGTATCTATTTTTGCGGTAGGTAGGTTAGGAAAGTTTTTAGTAGCAATACAGCCGGAAACCTTATTTCTGCATTGTATTGACTGGAGTCTGAACTGCCCGTATTTTCCCAGGATCGACATCGACATTGATTTCAACTCGAGGCCCGAGGGCGCCGACGCCATGTCAGCCATAGAACGTTTGGAGCAAATCGAAAAGGAGACATCTGAGCGTATGAATAGTAACGACGACGGTCCTTCCACATCGTTCCAGCCCCCGGCCAGATTCGGCTGCTCCATGACCATAATGAGGGATTTCGAGCAATGGCGCGACATGAATTTGGGCCCCATTCCGCACCCGAGCGACGTCAACTCACTATTCACTGGCATCAATGCCAACAATGAAGCTCGCGACTTCGATTCCACGATTCGAAGCATCGACCAATACCTACTCGATGAATGAGCAGGAGAAGAAGAGAGAGAGAGTAGGTAAGAGAAGAAAACACGACGCCATGCACCTACGAGTAAGAATGGAAATACAACACTAATATTGTTAGAAACGGTGATGGTGACACGGTTTTTGACCTTTTCTGATTTATTGATTTTTCTGTTAGTAGATGAATGTAGCCAATTGTGAATACTGTTTCGGAACTTTGTTTTCTGAATGATTTAATAAGTATGTAGCCTAACACTATAGGGGCTGTTCGAAACACGTATCACTAGGTATGAACTTTTATTGTACCTGTTGTGAGTCTTCCTGCACATTTTGCAGTAATACATTATGAATACTCAAATGAGCACTAATATTTTTGATATTATAAAAGTGTCGTGCACCTGTCAGGCCACTACTTTGGTGCACCCTTTCTTGACTTAACCACTGAATCGATCTTTAAAGTTTACGCTAGGATCCCATAAAATAGGTACACAAAGTCAGGGTACGTCAAAGTGTATCCAAAGGTTAAATACAGTTAACATAATTTGTATGAAACATTGAAGTTCATTGACCTATTTATTGACCGCCAAAACTAAACCACAGGTTTTTTGCTCTAACATGCATGATTATAAAAATATTTACACAATTATGACACGAGAAACAGATTTAATAAAATTATGTTTAATAAAATCCATGTGCCACGAATATCAATTTACTTATATTATTGTTATAACATTTTGTACTATGTTTTATGGGTAGGCTATAAGTGCTCATTTTATTATATGTATGTGAGCTAATAATTACGATTTTCATTTAAATTTTCCTAATGAATGAATTAATAATTTAGTCAATATTTGACTGACTTTACTTTTGACATCGTAGTCTAGTAGCAATATAGGAAGTAAAAGGCGGCCTTATCGCTGTAATAATGAGTAGGTAATAGTGATTTGACCGCTGTGATTGCTCTGCTTTTTTAGGCCTGAACGTCATCTGTGAATAGAAGATGCCTCAGTCCCATCCTGAGAACATGTACCGGTACTTACAATTTAACGTTTTAGGTTTCTTACATTTATTTTTATTTAAGATTTTTCCTCTCTCACCACATTTAATTACTCAACCGTCCTTTGTCGTTATAGAGCACAGCAGGTGGCCGTTGTACCGACCGAAAATAAATGTGCGAAACGAATTACATCGCACAAAACTGCGATTAGGTAAAATGTTCCTCGGAAACGCCTTTGTTGCTTTATTGCCAATATCGACCTTCTGTTCAAATAACGTCAAATGCAGTAGACAGGATACAGCTAATTGTTTTTTTGAATGTGAAATCAACTACGCAGTACCTAAATCTAATATGTTAATCTTATGATGACACGCACAAAGTTTTGTGGGTAGTTATTTTATCTCTTGTATGAAACTATTTTGTGTTGCACTTACTGATTTTAGGAGATATTGTTGTGGGTTCTAGAATCAGGAATTCATGATCCATGAACATTTTTCCTGTTTAGATAGGTACAAGCTACATGTGTACTACTATAGATGACAATATGTAAAAGTACTGCTACTACTTTTCAGCTATACCTACAGCTGATAACTGATAACTTATACGTTGTCTCCGTAAGCATAATGTTCGTATCTTTACAGCGGCTACAGCGGAGGATTTGGGTAGGTAAAGTGTAAGTGTATTACTACTCCAAGAAAATTTTCTTTTGTCGCTACAGCAACATTGACGGTATTTGGTGTATCTTAAGCTAAAATCAGTTTAGTTTAAAGAAGGGGCCTTCCCTTATGGCCAAAGGACTGGTCCTTTACCCCCGTATATTTTTGATATATAAGAAAAATCTTATTGTTTATTTAACAGTTTATTGTGCACAATAACAGGTATACAGTATTGACATAAAGAAAACCAACAGAACAGGTACAGCGCATTTGCTTATTTAATTAATGAATGCTATAAAAATCGTTTAACAACTGCACTGTAGTGCAAAGGAATATGATAGTTAAGATGGTCATGCACTTATGCTGTTGCATTGTACGTTTGCCGCCGTATATTATAAAATACAACGGCTATATACTGAATAGCCGGTCAGCTGATGGAAAGTGATCACCGCGGCCTGGTGCTTGTCCGCAACACTAGGTGTTGGTCTGCAACACCAGTTAAATAGGTAGCTAAATATGTCTATGTGCAGTACCCTTTTTGCGGTTTACTTTGCAATGTCAAGAAGCTTCAGACACATTTGTATGAGTAAAGTGAATAGTATACCAATTTCTTACCGATCTCATCGACTTGCGGGACCCATGGAAGATTAGAGTCTGGGAGGGAGAGAGGGATTGGGATGTCGCCTTAAAACAGGTGAGAGATAAGTTACAGTGCCAATTTACCTATACACGTTCTAAGGGCCTTCAATAATACAGTTTACTTATAGCGTTGGCTCAGCGATCCGAAGTGGACCTTCGCCTCCGACACCAGAAATTGCCACCACTTCCTATCCCACTCGCTTCTGCTAATTAAAAATACAGTAGTATATTATAAGTAGTTTAACAGTAGTAGTTTTAAATAGTGTTGTGTTTCTGCCGGTGAGTAAGGTTTCTAATGCTCCAGGGGAATTTGGGGAACCGTGGCTTTGGCAGTGGAGGGACATTTGCCTTTTTGCTGCCAGAGTAACGTGTTATAGAGGTGTGCAACGCATTGGCGATACTCTCGGTGTTGCTAGTGTCTATAGGCAGTGGTGACCACTTGCCATCAGGTGGCCCGCTTGCCTACCTATGACATAAAAAAAAAGTTTCGATGTGCCAAATTAAAATTCAGCTCAATATTTACATTACAATTTTTAAAATAGTCATCTCTTTAGGCACAAGATAATAACTTTTCAAGGCTGTATAATTATTACGTAGATTAGTGAAATTTTAATTTTTGATCAAGATATTTTATATTTGCGTATGGCCTTGATCTGGAGTAGGACATAGCTACTTTTTAGCGAGGTCATGGCAGAGGAAGTCTTGGGCTAAAGCTTCTATTTCTATCCATGTATGTTATATCCTTTAAACTACGCAACGGATTTTAATGCGGTTTTCAACAATATATATGTATAGTTTTCATGAGGAAGGTTTATAAGCAAGAAAAAGGGGCGCGCCGGGTCCACTAGTCTGTAATAAACGTTAAGATGGATACACTTTAGGATACCCGTTGTGTGGGGTATCCCTGTCCCCTGTGTGTGGTGGTGGGTGAATCGAACCCGGTATCCGTAAGGCATGCATTGTCCTTAACCAAATGCGTCTTCAACGAAACCACTCTTTAGTCCAGACTCTTAAACATAGCAGCCGTCACCGACCGGCGAGAGAATCAGTAGCGCATCACTCAATTTTAAAATCAGGCACACCCAGTTCGTAAGGTCAGGGCACTTGTCAAACCAAACAATGAAGACATTCAATCAGTTGTAGTTGGCAATTGGTGGATACCTACGCCTGTGATGACGCAAGTTATATTAGCCACGAGCGTCCGTCCGACCGTACATACCACAACAAGAGCGCGCAGTACGAATCTAGAAGCCGGCGCACGCGCACGCGCCGTCTAAAGCCTCATCATGTCGTTCGACACGGCATACCACTTCATAGTAGCAAATTGGCTAACTCTATACTACAATGCTGCCGCATTACTTTATTTCGCGTATCACTTCCTCAAGAACCCCTTCAGTGACCCCTGGGCTATTAAGATAAAGCTGGAGCCACCGCCGCAGCTCACCGATCCTAAATATGGAGTCCACAAATACACGAAAGTAAACGTAAGTGAAAATAATTTTTTTTTACAAAGTTACTGACTGGTAGAACTGGTACCTACTGGTGGAATAGGAGAAGTAGAAAGGTGGACCCTGGCGTTCGCGCGGAGCACGATCGGGATTGCCGCCAAGATAATGATGATGATGAACAGATTACAGGCTTATATGTAATCTTGCAGACACAACATGCTAATTAATCCCAGAATCCAGCAACGACTCCACTTCAGCGGCTTATGGGGGCAAAGTATCCATGTTTTTTATTAATTTACGGAGGAATTAAAAAACAATTTAGTTTTTGCACAATTGGGAGGTGTTTTGCAAGTCTATACTCCTTATTCCATTTTCGTAGGTTAGTTTCGTCTTATTTTTCATAACTCCTACGAACCTAATACGAACAGATAAGTAAGTTATTTCGCGTATAATAATTGGTTATCAAATTATAAACTTTAATTCAACTTCCATAACTGTAAAGTAATGTAAAGCCTTAATAGCATTTGGTCCGCCAATTGTATTTTATGTGCAATAAAGTTTTATAAATGAGACGACCTGAGTGGTTCAATGGTCAACATGCCGGTCTGCCACGCAAGAGGTCCCGGGTTCGATTCCCGGCCGGGCAGAAATTGAAATGATGAATTTTAATTTCTGTTACGGGTCTGGGTGTTCTATGTATAATAAGTATGTATTTAAAAAGTATTTAAGTAGTATATCAGTTATCTAGCACCCATAGCACAAGCTTTGCTTAGTTTGGGGCTAGATGGCGCTGTGTGAATTTGTCCACGAATATTTTAAATAAGAAATATCTATTCACTGATAACTACCTAGATGGCACTAAGCACTGCATTTTAGTGTTCCTTGACAGCTGCACCTGGAACTCATAGGGCGAATTAGTGTGTATGGCAGAGAGTACCGCACTTAGAACCTTGTGTCCACCTTCCGGTTCCATCACCAGAACCTGGGTTCCTTCCAGCATTAGAGTCTTGAATAAGAAAAATCAATCGAATACATAAAATTCCTTTGATTCTTATCTATTAACCAGTCATGAAATATGAACAAAATGTTCCTTTTCGTTGTCGGTTGCGAAAAGTCACAAAGGCGGAAAACATTCTTATTGGATAACCAGTTATTAAGCGAGAAAAAACACTACCTTTTTCGTAGGAGTTTGAAAAACAGACGAATACGGAATAAGGGCTCTATACACATATTGGTTTTAAAACAATGTCTCAGTTCATATTGAGGATCAACAACTGAATTACTAATTTAGAATTTGGACACTGTAAAGGCCTACTAGCTATAAAATTGCCATTTGATGCCAAATTGGAATTAACTCTTTTTGTGTTAAATGAGGACGTCTCCTGTGGTAGAATCCTATAGGTTTGTCAATTTGATTCTAGCCGTTACCTGCGGTTTTCACCCGCGCGCAGTTCGGATCCTTGTCAATATTCAACTATCCCGCGGGGTCCTTATATTTTTCCGGGATCAGAAATACCTACCCTATGACACGCGGGAATAGTGTAGCTTCCTTGTAGTAAAATATTTTTTGAAAATGTTTCACTAGTTTCAGACAACGCCCCCAATATCCAAACTTGCAAATATACGAACTTTTCCTCTTTATAATCCTACTCTAAAGTTAGACTATAGATAAAATATGAACTTAATGCCTTTTTGCTGCCAAAGTAACTTATTAGAGAGGTGGGGACATCCCTGGTGTCGCTAATGTCTACAGGCAGCGGTGACCCTTTCCAACAAGTGGCCCATACCTACCTACCTTGCCTACGACATAAAAAACTCGTATCTGAAAACATAAGCTCTCGATAGATCGACAGCTATTGAATAAAAAAAGTAACACGAGTACGCTTTTTGTACATTTTTGTCCTCTCATAATTGGCCAACCCAAAATTCAGAAAATTATAAATACTTATGGTGTAAGTACTTACTTAAGGCATCTACGCTGTAACTTATACGGCGAGTAAATAGCATACATTTTCCTCATTTCGAACGCGTGCGTAACTTTTGAGTTAAAGTGTACCTATAACGGGAGGAAATTCAGAATATACGTGTGCATTTTATCTACACATTGGATGAACATCTTCATCGAGAAATGTACTCACGATAGTAGCTAACTGTTTCAATTACTTATAAGTAACGAATTGACCCGACCATTGGCCGTGTTGGCCGTGTGGTGTCCGGCAGAGTAGAATAGCACCAACCCCTTACACTCGTGGGTGTCGTACAAGGCGAGTAATGGTTTCGAGGCAAAAGATCAAGAGTCTCCATAGTCTGGAAAATGGGCAGTAGCATTTTCCATTGTTTTATTTAAACACTGCGATCTCCAACCCGCCTGCCAAGCATGGAGAATATGGCAATAATCTTCCCTTTCGTGGGAGAGGCCCTTAGTCCAGCAGTGGACTATTACGGGCTGTGATGATGAATGAACCCGACATGACTTCATTCGCGTACAGCTGCTTTTCCCTATCTACCCTTTTTTTCGTGCTTATTAACCTTCTTCATGAATCACTCTATCTTTTGTTGAAAACCGCATTAAAACTTTTGCGTAGGTTAAAAGATTTAAGTGTGCATATATACATACATAGATATACAAGCTTTGGCTCGAGACTTCTTCTGCCATGACCTCGATAAAAAGTAGCTATGCCCTGCCCCAGATATAGGCCTAATACGCACATTTAAAATATCTTAACCAAAAAATGCATATTTCACAATCTACGTATCAATTATACAACCTTGAAAATTTATTATCTTGTGCCTATAGACTATTTTTGAAATTTTAATATTAATATTGATGAATTTTAATTTGGCCCATCGAAACTATAATTTACTACTCTATCCTTGATTAGCGGAGCGGGTGGCGCAGGATAGGAAGAGGTGGCAATTTCTAGTGTCGGAGGCGAAGGTCCACTTCGGATCGCTGAGCCAACGCTATAAGTAAACTACAACGTATTTTTGCGAATGTAGCTCAAAATAGGCATAAAAACAATGTTTTTTTGAGTGGGTCGCTAACGACCCAATGGGTTAATAGTAAAATGTAGTCAATGAAAGTGATCGTCAACCGTCAAGAAACTTGTTTTAAATAACAAAAGTGTAGTAAACAAGAAAAAATACGTATTGTATTATTTAAAACACTTGTCGTAGACACAATTGCGGTAACTATCGAGGTTATACGTCATTAAATTATGCTTTTCGAACAAAGACTTCGCCCGGCATGCTCCGAATCGGATTGTTTGTTCGGCTTCAGGCCGGACTGCATCACTACTATGTAAAGATTATTATCTACCTATCTTAAATGATTCTTATTCTATCTATAGGCTTACAGGCAAACCTAACGACAATTAACTTGATGCCTATAGACGACCTACCTACGACGAGTGATGGCAATGTCAATAATGAGAATCCAGAATCCGTCGTAAATGTCACCACAAATTACGTCCTAGAGACGATCTTGCGCAAGCGTCTGTTCATACTCTGTCCCAACGTCTAAATGTTTGTCGTATTGCAGGCGCAGTCGCGTAACGCTGGATTTACTTTTGCAGTAAAACATGGCAAAACTGAGCGTAATGACTGGGTTGACTAGTTCGGTTTACTTTGACTAAGAACTTACACAATTGGAAGCAAGCACCTATGTAGGAGTAATTTGTAGTTGGTAGTGCAATGACTATCATTATATTCCTTTCTGATAGATGATCTGTGGTATTATTGATGTCCAATCATGTTCTATAGTACAAAGTCCCTGCTGCATCTATCTTCACGTGCTTATACATTACAAACAACTTTTGTATAGGTACATACTTTACTTAGAAGTTTCTCTTCCTTCATAAGTCACCCGTTTCTTTCAAAAGTCGCTCGAATGTGTTGAAAAATACATAATAATATAACAGCTGAGCTACACGTTTGCGGATGTAACGCTGCTACCTCCTTTCATAGAGTGGAGTATTAAATGTGGGTTATTTCATGCAGTGCCTTTCGACAAAGTAACCATGAATCTAAAGGCACTTTAGCACCTACCTATAAGCAATTAGTGCACTTATTATTTGTTTATTTAAACTTCGTGCACTGCTCATGTGTATTGTGCTTAATGGAACTTTATTCGGATATAAATTTTTCATGACTCGCTGCAACGTAAACATTTTATGATGATAAATAAAATGATCAAATAATAGACGCTTATAACTAAGGTATTTTAGGTAAAAACTAACTACTTTATCACATTAAGATTTAATACCTTGCAACCAGGCATTTTAGTTACCCTCGTAAGCCGGAAATAGGCAACAGCATTTTCAACACCGCGATCTCTAACCCGATTGCTTCGTGACCCCAGGAGGGGATCGTGATCAGATTGGATCGTGGTAACATATTTAGTTGCCTTAATGTGCAGGTTTCATCACGATGTTTTCCTTAATCGTAAATCGGTTAGTGTTCAATTAATGTGAATAAGTAAATTCAGAAAAGAGTCATTGGTACATGGCGGCACTGGGGTTCGAACCCGCCGCGATCCTTTGGGGTACGAGTCGTACCCCATAACCACTAGGCTCTATTGCGGACGCACTAATAAGGAGGAGGCTCAAGCCCATCTGTGGACTGTTGCTGGTTGTTGTGATATATTAAAATAAAATAAAACTATTGAAATCAAACCATTACCCTTACGAGACCGATTTAGGCCAATTTACTGACTCTTCTTCTCTCTCTGACTTTAATGACTCTTCAACCTGTACAAGCTGATTGAAAGCCGTAGCAGCACTGGAGTCGAGGTGTACTATAGATTGAATAAGCTGTGGTAACATCAGTTAGGCCGACGATAAATGGTGCTGCTCAGTCCCTCTATTGGTGGTATTAGTTAACGCCCGATAAAAAGTGTAGCTTACAGTGAGGCTCATGGGCCCAGGTATAATGCAAAGAAAAGTCAACTCCTTGTTTTTCAACCAAAAATGCACAAAGTTGACACTGTTCCACCAGTTTTCCTGAGTGGGTGCAACTCAATATAGTTTACAGACCTGGGGCACTGGGTCTCGGAGGACCTCGGGCATGACGCCGACATTGAGTGGGAGCGGATGGCGTTGGCTGTCCGCGAGAATATGTGGGCTCGCAGGTCCATCGCAAAGTTACAGCTTACCCTATTCAAAGCATATTGTCAATCCTTTTATACGTGCAGCCTGTGGGTCTCATATTCTCGGAGGGCATACAACACTCTCCGCGTACAGTATAATAATATTTTAGGGTTTGCGGCAGCAAGGACGAATATGTTTCACGCTATCGTGCGAAAAAGGGTTGCGTCAATCCTGCGGCGTGTCCGGGGGAGCCATAGCAGCTTTCTAAATTGTGCGCAGATAAACTAGACTGTCCAATGATGCAAACCCCATGTTGCATCTGGGACTTAACCTTTATTAATAATATACTAGTGGACCCGGCGCGACTTCGTTCGCGTACACTACCTTACACCTCCCTACCCTTTTTCTTGCTTATAAACCTTCCTCTTGACTCACTCTTATCTATTGTTGAAAACCGCATTAAAATCCATTGCGTGCAATTTTTTATAAATTTATAGTACGTTGCACAGGAATGTAACGCCTATTTATGATATAGATAACTTATTTCGTCGTCTAAAACTATCTCGCAAATTTGCATACTGTAAAATAATACGGCACCTCCAACTGTCGCGTCTGCTCAGTCTAAATAGATTATAAGTTATTTTACTTACATAACATATAATATGGACTGTTAAAATCTAAATTAAAAAAGTCGGTGCATAATGCTTAAGAACAAAAAAATTAATTAGGCATGTACCTATACTGTAATTTTACAACAGAACATCGGTATTATGAAAACAACTAAATTCCAAGTATATTGTCAGGAGTCGGTGGTGAAACGGTGTTGAAACCTAGTGTCTCTAGAAACGGTTAGGTATTTCGAAAGTTTTAGCTCAGACTAGCGTTGCTAGGCACGACTCCAGGTTAAGTCGTAGTTTAGGTTTAGGTAATCGTAGACTTCGTACCCTTTTGTTCATCGTAGAATAAAAGATGTCACGGTAAATTGTTTCTAGCAAATTCTTTTCGTGAATTTAGCCATCGGCACGGGTTGTGTAACTAGTGATGCGAGCTTCAACATAACGCATTTCCATACTTTTAGTTTCAGCGGTGCAGTGGGTAGATATTATCACCTACATTATGCAAGCAGTTTGCATGTTGAGTTACATTACAGAGTGATAAGCACTTTGGTGTTTTATATGTGGAAAATGTAGTGTAGGCACTCATATTATTGCATTAGGTCTACAAATAATTACACCACTTTAAAAGTAGTTTATCTCGGGTTTGCATTGACATCTGCAATATCTTACAGGTACTTAATATAACCTGTGTAGATTTAGTAGAATACCGCAGCTAAACAATATTCTTTTAAGTAGTATTGTGTTTCTTCCGGTGAGTAAGGTTTCCAGTTCTCCATGGGGTGGGAATTTGGGGAACCGTGGCTTTGGCAGTGGAGGGACATTTGCCTTTTTGCTGACAGAGTAACGTGTTATAGGTGGGCAACGCATTGGCGATACTCTCGGTGTTGCTAATGTCTATAGGCAGTGGTGACCACTTTCAATCAGGTGGCCGGCCCGCTTGCCTGTTTGCCTAATACCGGATAACATAATAAATAAAAAAAATATTGACCATGAGTCCGCGACACAGTAAACGCAGTGTAGTCATCTCCCTTTACTTGGTATAAAATAATGCAGCTTTCCGTCTCTTCAGTCATCTTAGCGTTAATGTCCCGGTTGTGCTCCCGCGCACGGGGGCCCGGGGTCCGCCTTGGCCAGGATCCAGGATTTGGCAAATCAAATAGTTACAGCGGAGCGACTGCCATCTGACCTCCGTGACCCTGCTAGCAGGGGAACCTAACCAGATTGGATCACGTCATCACGGTTACATATTCAGTCGTCTGAATGTGCAGGTTTCATCACGATGTTTTCGCTCACCGTAAGAGCATCGGTTAGCATTTAACTAATGTATGTACTCAGAAAAGAGTCATTGGTAGATGGCCGCGGTAGGATACGAACCCTCTCGCTTAAGAGTCGGACAACTTAACCACTCGGCCACCGACACTCCAGTTTAGACGCGCATAGCTTTCCGTGTCTGTCTGTCTGTATATCCGCTAACTCCTCCTAAACCACGTAATGGATTTTGGTGTAGTTTCACCCAGTTAGAGAATTTCTCTGGAAGGTTTATCCGTATAATACATGTATGTTATAACAGAGAAAAGCCAAGAAACCCATGTTACGGGGTAGTCTACTAGTAAGTAAGACGTTTTGTAAGTGCGCCGACTACCATCCGACCCGTACAACCCGTTATGGAAAACCCGATTCGCCAGAACCTCCGTCCGTCGTCAGGGGGGGGACCCTCCCTCGAGCAGCAGGGCTATCTCTATCTCATAGCGAATACCAAATTGGAGTAAAAATAAAAGGAGTAGTGTAGGTATATCAAATGACAATTTTCCCACTGTGGTAGCCAATAACGCCGCTGGTGAGGTTGGCTCAGGCCCAGTGGGATGGCGGTAGAGCCCCACAAGCCCCCCATATCGAACCCAACTAGTGGACCCGGCGCGACCTCGTTCGCGTACACATTATTGACCCCTACTTACCCTTTTTTCTTGCTTATAAACCTTCCTCTTTAATCACTCTATCTATTGTTGAAAGCCGCATTAAAATCCGTTTAAAAGATCTAAGCATACATTGTTATATACATTGTCGCATAGGGACAGACGGCGGGAAGCGATCTTGTTTTATACTATGTATAAATTCCACTACTAAGTATCTTCTAAAAGTACTCCACAGGTTCCGCAGTTTTACAATAGTTGGTTTAACTAATATTAACGAGTAATTTAGGGTTGATAAAGACATAACGAATTAGCTAACCGACCACTTAGTCCATATATATGGACCATATGGATTATCGTTCGGTCCGGTGGTCAGCTAATTAGTTCATTCATTTATTGAATGACAATACTCTGTATCTATCAGGTATTTTCAACAGAATGAGGGTGAAAATATTGTTAGAAATACGTAAACTGAGGACAGGATGATACGAGAAAATGCTAGCGTGCAATAAACGTAATCACTAGGTACGGCTAGACAATTGCCAATCATTTTATCACGAAATTACATAGTAAATAAAAAAGGTAAGTGATAAAGTACGGTGTCTGTCTCAAGGTTACACGTATCTATCTACAATTCGCTATTTTCATCATGAGACAGCTTTTTATTAACCTTTATCAGCTATTTCGCCTGCGTATATCTACAAGTATTTTGTACATAGTAACAACTATGACTATGACTAAAGTTATCTGCGGTTATCGTGCGAGAACCACAATGAATTTCGAGGTAAAGTAAATTGTTATTTAGGAACTAAACTTATACAGTAGTTTTTGCGTAAACTAAAAACAAACCTTCAAACACCTTAAAAACTTGCGAATTTATATTGTTATTTTTTTGTATCCATGAGTATCCAAGTATAAAGATTTAATGGCCATAATTATCCTACAGTTATTGTATTATAATTAGGACGGAAAAAATATATTATACTGAGGACGACAATAGGCTTAACCTTAAAAAACGGCATAGTACCGATAGTACCTAGTCGTAGTCCTTGGTTATCGGTGCGTCTCGTGCTCTAATGGCTAAGATTAGTCAGGGAGAGGTACCGAGTTCGATCCCCAGTGCCACAATATACCTACGAATTTTTGTTACCTATGTAAGTTGTTGAGGTCAGACGGCAGTCGTTCTACTGTAATTACCTGACCTGCCCAATCATGGACCATGGTCAAGGTGGACCCCGGCCTCTCGCGGCTGGTTGATTATTATAGTATCTTAGGTTATCCGCGGCCGAAGTAATACTGATAATTACTGCTAGTATTCACCTATAGTACCTACTTGGCTTAACATTGAGCGGATTGTACTGCATTGACCTTGTATCGAACGAACCCGCCGCGATACTTCGGGGTACGAGTCGTACCCCATAACCACTACGCTCTATTGCGAACGCGCTAATAAGGAGGAGGCTCAAGCCCATCTGTGGACTGTTGCTGGTTGTTGTGATATATTAAAATAAAATAAAACTATTGAAATCAAATCATTACCCTTTCGAGACCGATTTAGGCCAATTTACTGACTCTTCTTCTCTCTCTGACTTTAACGCCTCTTCACGTCCTGTACGTCAACAAGCTGATTGAGGGTAGTAGCAGCACTGGAGTCGAGGTGTACTATAGATTGAATAAGCTGTGGTAACATCAGATAGGCCAACGATAAATGGTGCTGCTCAGTCCCTCTATTGGTGATATTAGTTAACGCCTGATAAAATGTGTAGCTTACAGTGAGGGTCATGGGATCAGGTATAATGCAAAGAAAAGTCAACTCCTTGTTTTTCAACCAAAAATGCACAAAGTTGACACTGTTCCACCAGTTTTCCTGAGTGGGGTGCAACTCAATAGAGTTATATAGTTTAAGGACAAGGGGCACTGGGTCTCGGAGGACCTCGAGCATGAAGCCGACATTGAGTGGGAGCGGATGGCGTTGGCTGTCCGCGAGAATATGTGGGCTCGCAGGTCCATCGCAAAGATGCAGCTTTTTATTATTAACCGCTATTTCGCCTGCGTATATCTACAAGTATTTTGTACATAGTAACAACTATGACTATGACTAAAATTATCTGCGGTTATCGTGCGAGAACCACAATGAATTTCGAGGTAAAGTAAAGTGTTATTTAGGAACTAAACTTATACAGGAAGATACATAAAAATCCAGTAGTTTTTGCGTAAACAAAAAACAAACCTTCAAACACCTTAAAAACTTGCGAATTTATATTGTAATTTTTTTGTATCCATGAGTATCTAAGTATAAAGATTTAATGGCCATAATTATCCTACAGTTGTATTATAATTAGGACGAAAAAAATATATTATACTCAGGACGAGACAATAGGTTGACAAAAACTGCATAGTACCTATAGTAGTCGTAGTCCTTGGTTATCGGTGCGTCTCGTGCTCAAATGGCTAACGGGTCCGATTAGTCAGGGAGAGGTACCGAGTTCGATCCCCAGTGCCACCATACACCTACGAATTTTTGTTACCTATGTAAGTTGTTGAAGTCAGACGGCAGTCGTTCTACTGTAATTACCTGACCTGCCCAATCATGGACCATGGTCAAGGTGGACTCCGGCCTCTCGCGGCTGGTTGATTATTATAGTATCGTAGGTTATCCACAGCCGAAGTAATACTGATAATTACTGCTAGTCCTATAGAACCTACTTGGCTTAACATTGTGCGGATTGTACTGCATTGACCTTGATTGTAAGCTCACAGAGCTTCAGAATCATTGTCACAGAAAATATAGGCAGAATTTTGCCAATATTTTTTTTGGATCGATCGCCGCCTTAAGTATATCATATTACAGCTAGCTATTGCCCGCGGGTTTTCTCGCATGGAACAAATGTAATCTACTCTGCTTTGTATCTTCACGACAAACATATTCAAGTCTTAAGTTAATGGAGTCGTCTCTTTGAACTTAGGGTTCTTAGTTGCTAACATTCCTTGCACCAACACCTGAGAAGCGAATATACACACGGTACAATAGTTTGTATTTGCTACAATCGACATAAGACGGTTTAAAGTCCGAACTTGGTACCTTTGTTGTGCTGTCGTGTGTATTATCCCGGCATTAATTTAGCCCCGGTCGCAATAACTCCTTGTGGCCCGATGTAAACTCTACGTAGATAGGCACAGACAGGATTTACGGGTAGGAACGGTTAGCGAAACAGGTTAGTACGGCGAGTACACATCCAGATATCAAACAAGTTATCCAGCTCTGGACTAGTCTTATGTTGATCGCTGTAAGAGCCAAAATTCAACTGATTATGAGCATTTACTGCCCTCCGCGGAACTTGGTCGTGCAGAAAGCGGAACGGTGCAGTTGTAAGAGTATGCATGCTGCAGTGCAGTGCATACGAGCGTTCTCGTAACGTTTTGCGGGAATGATTATTACGCAGCATTAGTACACACTAGCAATACCTACCCTGTTTGTACTTTGGACCATCTCCGGCTTAGATGCGCAATTATAGTTGTGCTAGCTCATTTTATGCTGGTCACTGGTACGTCGTAGGTAGGTATCACTGTCTGGGAGGCTGCGTGCTGCGTAGACGCATTAATGCGTTCCCAGAATTGTCCAACAGACTGGTCGAGTCATTATATGCTGTCTCATGCGCAGCAGTAAACCCCGCGCTTAGGTTATGTAATTTCATAACATCGATCACTTATTCATGAGAGTACCTTTTCATGCCAATCCAAAGAAATGAGAATTTATCGGTTTAGCAATATTTTTAGGGCGGCTTGCACCAAATTCTTAAACAAATTTAAGCTGATACTTAAACAATTTTTTTTATACAAAAACGTTAGACGTCATTCTTATTCGTGTTTAACAATGTTGTGCAAGCCGGGCTTAGAAGACTAATGCGGTAACTGGAGGGGGAAAACCAATAAGTTGGCGGGAGGTAACGTGTGTAGAAGTTATACGATTAGGTACCAGAGTTCGTATATGTATATGTGCGATAGAGATAGGCATCGGTCGCATACCACTTAGTCAAAACGGATGGAACTATCTCCTCACCCATGTAACAAATTCAGAAAAACACTACTGATTTCTAAATTTACTAAGGGATAGCATAAGAGAATAGCATAATAAGAAATAAGCTACTTTCTAAATAAACTTAAAGAAATATTAATAGCATAAGCTTATTACAGCTTGAAAGAATTATTTGATGACAAATTCAAATAACAATAGTTTTAAGACTTTTTAATTAAAATGATCTCCTAATTTTGATTTGACCTAAAATGTTATAGACTATATTAATTTCAATTTTAATTTTAAAAAAACGTCAAATTTTGAATTTTATGTAATAAAGAGTATTTGAGTATTTCATTGACCTTCAAAAGAAGCGAAGCTGCAGGCAATAGTTAGGTATTTGGATAATGATGAAAGTGAACTGAATTAGTAGTTAGTGAGTTAACACGTAGGAATTTATATAGTCGTGCAACCAGCTCGACCCAAATTATTCTACCAACTTAATTGGTTTGGTTTCTTGCAATGGGATATCAGTAAGTAAAAGTAGGTATGAGGCGTTGTCCTAATCAGCAGTTTTCTAATAGGTATCTAAAGCATTCCTAACCACTCACTATATGGCGACCCGACAATTTTGGTAATTTATAAGCGCTTAAAATAGGTTCTTAGCAAGCAGGATATAAACACTGGGTACGTTGTATTGGATAAAATTGTATTTGCCAATAGTTTTCAACCATTTTAGAGGTTGTAAAAATAATGGAACATAGTGCCAACTTCTATAAATATTTCTTTTTACATTTCGTTCAACCTTTAACAGTTACGTTTATATTAATAAACATTTTATTTTTTAGTTTAGTATTAGTTGGCTGCATGAAATCACTGCCACCATAATACAAATTAAAAAAATATTTAAAAAATTGTAGGAGCGCCATCTATTGATGCTTTTTGAAACCAACTATCAATACCTACTAGAAAACTCCTCATTGGCAACGGTCGTACGACGGACGTCACCCGACCAATAGGAAACCTCAAAACCTCAAGACCTCATGGTCACACGACCGTTGCCAATAAGGACGGCGCCTGCGATTGGCTAATTGAATTTTACGTTTTCAACCGGGCAACATCACAAAAAATTAAAATAAAGACGGCTGACACAATTCGCACTTTAGGGTGGGATGTATTAACTTTGAGCAGTAAGTATTGGGTGGGTTATTTGTACTGTCATTGGGTTGCTAATTTGTTATTTAAGTGCTAAATATCTCTTACTTTAATTTTATCATTTGATATTTGTGTGCCTACGGAATTTGCTTCGGCTATCTACCTACGCTTAGTTTATAGACTATTCTAGATCTATTAGTGAAGGTCTATTATTAGCTAACAGTTTTATAGCATTAGGGGGGTTATGGGGCCCAACTACTATCTCATGGGCCCAAGCCAACCTCACCTGTTCGCGGTCCCTCTGCTGACAGACGCACGAGGCTCTGGCGAACTAGCTTTTGCCTAAAGGGTTGTGCGGGCCGGATGGTAGTCGCCGCACATAAAAAATCAAATCACCGCAAAAAAATTAGAATGAAAAGGTCTGCTACTGGAAATGAACACCATGCTAGGACGTCGCCGCTGAACGACGCGCAGGCATATCGCCCTACATCTGCGATAAGTGGGCTAGGGCTACCCTGTTACGCGCGGGTAGGGTTAAAGAAGTTAGCGCTAAGTAGTAGGTAGGAAGCTCCGCTTCGCCACCCTGAAGGATGATGAGTTTTATAGCGTTAAGTACTGATTTGTTTGATTAGCTGATGATCTTCCAAATAAATAAACAATAAAAAAAGGCAAAAATATTTTTTACCAGATTTACTACTCAAACTCTTCTTGTGGCTAACTTTAGGGTGGCAATCAGGACTGCTGGTCGATAAGA
Source organism: Blastobasis lacticolella (assembly GCA_905147135.1). Classification (NCBI taxonomy): domain Eukaryota; kingdom Metazoa; phylum Arthropoda; class Insecta; order Lepidoptera; family Blastobasidae; genus Blastobasis; species Blastobasis lacticolella. Next base: position 14,190,209 of record LR990050.1, read on the forward strand.
AATCTTCAAACTCGAGCATTGCATTTCTAGACATCATTACCTCATCTCCGATTAATGTACTCAATTGGGCACACTGGATCACAACTTCGTAAAATTCATAAAAAGTAATTTTCACATCCAAACAAGCGACTCGGTCTTCGATTTTTACGCTTGGTAGTAACGTTGAGAAGAGGTCAATTATAGCAGTGACTGACACGTTATTGATGTTAAAGAGAGGGAGACGCTCCGAAGGATCCTCTTTAAAACGATCACAAATTTCTGAAAATGAAAAGCAAGGATTGAATTTATTTTGTAGGTAAGGTAGGTTACGTAGGTACTGAGGTATGATTTGGTATGTATTGAATCATTGTCTGTAGTTCAAATGATACGTAACCAGTTAATTAGAACAGTTAACAGAAGCATTCTCTGTTTTTGTTGTTTATTATTTACTCGGAGCTGGTTGCAATTTATTAGACTTTGTTAATATGTTGAGGTAGGTACATACCTAACTACACGTATATTAGATTGGAACTACTTAGTACATGTACAAAACGCGTTCCGATAAGAATACACACAAAGATTAGCAAGCACAGCTGAACTTTTAGAGTCATATAAAGCCCCTTCCAGACAACGCGATATATCGAGCACGTTATTGCGCTTGCGTTATCTCTTCAGAGTAAATTTTGGACGCACGTGATCTTATACACAGCGCTGCGATAATAACGCAGAAATAGAAGTACGACGCTTGCGTTTCTGCGTCCTCCAATCAGACAACGTTTACAATGCCTAATGAGTTTTACACCCAAAGAAATGTAAAGATACTTAAATTTTATGGCGCCTGCGTTCTGAGTCGCGTAGAAACGGACGTTGACTTCATGAAAATGGCAAACGGCATGGCTGCTGCAATAGAGCAGTGTGGACAGGACGCGGAATGCGTTATCGCAAGAACGCAGGCGATAATATCGCGCGTTGCATCCCACGTGTTTGTGTCACGTGTCTTAAGGCTCATAACATTAAAAATAAAAGATGTAATCTAACTTACCTGTGGTATATAGCAAATTGTCTCCGTAAATGTATTGATTTCTGCCGAATAATAGGCTATTTTCGTAGTCATTTTCAAAGGTATAGAAGAAATATGTGTGCTCTCTTGGCACCGAATCCATGTCAGGCACGGCATGGACGGCACGCAGGAAATCACGCACCGTATGTGGTTCACCTATTTTGCGATACAGTGTATAGAGTTTTTGAAGTGGATAGACTTTGGTGGAGTTGTTTGGCAGGTTACCTTAAAACAAAATTTACAACTAAAGTTAACCACAAGAATACACAGTGTAACTGTTTAAACCAACGACTCATAACAATTTTAAATGTTTAAATCGTTAGTTTGTATGATGTAACAATTGTGACAGCAATTTAAAATTGCAGTGCCTTCCAAAGGTGTCTAATGTGAATCTTGTTAATTATTAAGACCTTATGTACCATTGGACAGCAATTAAATAAATAAATAAACATTAATCTTACCAGTAAATCTATGTGCGTTGACAAAAACGTCAGTTTCAAGGAATTTCGCGAGAGCGGGTGCCAAGAGTGAGTCCGGTTTTGCATTAGGCATTTCTCTTCTAGCATATTGTCTTCTAGCAGTTAGAATCAAACAATGTACAAATTGCCAGAAATATATAACTTCAAATGGATTATGAGGGGAATCCCATTGCCAAGCCTTTTTTTCAAAAAACAAATCATCAATTTCAACTAAAGTATATCCTTTGGTTTGCATATTGATATCATAGAGAAATTGCCAAAAATACAGTCGTATGAGCATAGGCTGATCAGTTACACACGTATTCTCATTATTGCATAACCGAGCGTAGTTGTTGTATATTTGCTTTAATTGTAATAGATAATATCTTATAGTTCTGCGCAAGCAATGCTCTTCGAACCGCATGAAATTGAACAAATCTGAAGGAGTCATTTCCTTCACATCGTTCCTTTCATCAGTCAAACTAATATTAACATAAATTTTATTATTTATTAAGTAATCAATGATTATTCCGAGTCGTATATCATTTTCTACGTCAAAATTTTTTATAGCGTCCACAACATGTAGCTTGAGGCAAGCAGTGCTCTCGTGAAGATCACATATCACTGGAATTTGTAGATTTTCACCATTTTTTATAAACAGTCTGAAAAAGTCTATGTGAAATAGATTATCATGTTCTATTGTTAGTCCGTTATTGGCGATAAATTTCCCTCTGCCATCTTTTATATTACGCCTAAATGTCCCTTCGTATTTGGATCCCAAACCAAAATCCAACTTTCCATAGCCATGACGTAATCCATGCTCCCAACGTCCACGATATACTTGCACTGGTGATAGAGTCATTGATTTGTTTAATATCACATCCCAGAAGTAAGTGCCGCGGCCGTGCATTTTTCCAGAGTGCCATTCACCTTTGTAAATCTAAAAAAAACATAACGTATCTGTGATAATTATGCTGTTAATGTACAATATATGTTAAATAAATAAATAAACGTGATGAAGTACCACACAATCGTCGCAAGAAAGGAATACGACGGTCAATTCCGAAATAAACTGTCATTATATCGATCAGCACTAACGTCATTGTGTGTGCAAAGAAATTAGAAAAAATAGGGTAAAATATTTACTTAAAACAGTTTAAATTCCGTTTTACGACCTTTTGTACCAAACGCGCGTTCGACTACACAGCTATTCGATTTATTTTTATCATACCTTAACACATAAGTACACTATATCTATCTACATAAACTTTTATTTCTGATATGGTTTTTTGCGATAGACCGATCACCGACCACTGTTTGCGATGGAGCGATTCCATTTTTTCTCAAAGGTCACTCAACTTGCTACATTAAAATGATTTAGTGGCTACTATAGTACCTATATTAAAATGAATGAAAATTCTTACGTCATGATTGGGCCATATCAACATCCCATTGCCTATTCTTTGGTTATGAGACCATTCTCCAATATATCCACTGAATTTGCAGTATTCGCGTACCCCGAAACCGGTTCGAACATTCTGAAATGCACACCATACCAGTGCTTTTAAACATTAAAAGGTTTGTTTTTGAAGGTACTAAAAAATTATAGATGTTCTATCCATGTCATTTTAGACCTTCAGTCGTGCCTGCCGCGTACTAAACCCGCGATGGATTAGATTAGAAGCACTCAAGTAATTAGTTTAGAACCCATCCAACATGTAGCTGACCGTACGCAGTTTTCGCGTGTAAGACAGGGTCTAAACTCCCGGTATAGTTAAGATGGATGAATCCCTTTAATACCCACAAAATATGTTTCTATTTCATTCATAAAGAGTAACTTTCACTAAATTCTTGATACCATGGGGTATGTGCTCGTGATAACAAACAAAGTTTCTTATGGCACCAACTCTGAAATGTCTGTTTTATACTACTAAATTTAAAATATATTTTGCCAAAATGTATGGAACAGCTGAATTTGTTTCGCGATTTCGAAATTGGTACCATAGTAAAAGTTGTTAGTAATCACGAACATTTGCATACCCCTTTGAATCAAGAGTTAATTTTAAGTCATTCTGTATACATACAGACAAATACAGTAAAGGGATTTAGGAGGTATTGGGAATGTTCTATCTTTACTGCGCAGCTTCATCCGATATCGCTGACTTTTTCATCGTCCAACGACGTGTGTGTCCAACATCTCCAAGTCGCACTACATGTAGCTTGAAGCAACTTACGTGATTCCAGTCCCCTTCGTATATATTATCCGGTTTGAACAAGATCTTCCCGTTTCCGTGCTTAGTCCCGCAGTTCCAGTCGCCCACGTAATAGCAGCCGGTCCTCGAGTTGACGGCCATCCCCCGGCCGTGGCGCACGTTGTTAGCAAACTCTCCCTCGTACCACCAATCGCTGTTCCTCCACTGCATAATGCCTTTCTTCATTTTGCCGTTCTCGAAAACACCCTGCAGAATCTCAGACGGTTCCCAGAAGAATATGTAAGGACATCTGGGTTATCTATAAGAGCCATATCGCAGGAGCATACCGACCTGAGGCCCTATTTTTTAAGCCATTTCGAGCCGCTTTGGTTCAAACTTTATAATGCCGTTCGGGCTAAGGAATGGAACGTGTTGCCTGCGAGTGTGTTCCCTGATCACTATAATCTGGACGCCTTCAAGGCTGGAGTGAATAGGCTGTTCCTAGACAGGCATGCTCCATCTTCGACCGCAACGTCACTTACCACCAGGTGAGATGGCGGTCAAATGCCTGGATTGTCTAAAATTAAAAAAAAAAAACATGCGAGCGCTCGCCTTTTATGTTTGTCTTTTCTATCTCTAGCAACTTACCACGAGTGTGAAAGAGCGGAGAACCGAGCGGTTTAAAAAATAGGGCGCCTGTACCTACTAGAATGAGTAAAATAATGTTGATCCTATCCGTCGACTGCCAAATCGACGGTATTTTCTAGTGAAAATGAACTCACCAAAAATAAGGTCCCGTCAGCGTACTGCATGCGCCCTTCGCCGTGCATTAATTTCTTTGAAATGTGTCCTTCATAAATGTTTCCATTGCTAAATTGTATGAAGCCAAGTTCGTCTGGGTGCGACCACCAATTGCGGAATAAGGGGTCATTAAGGCGAGCCTATAACAATTATGTTTTTTAATCCACTGACTTGTTTTTTAAAACGCTGACGGCAGGCAAGCAAGCTTGTATGGCTTGCCTGACAGTACGCAGTTATCGTATCCTATAGACATTTCTAATACCGGGGGTATAACTCTGTAGCGATCTCCATAGTGAACCAAAGAGAGCTCGCACACATGAGTTGGCAAGACAAATCAGCATGACAGCAACTGTCAAATCTACATCGCGCTAACGGAGTGTTCCATCTACAACGCTTATATACAAGATCCAAAGAGCGTCCATTGGACTTCGGTCCCCTGGTCACAGCAACTCGGCCAGGTGGGTAATTACCCTTTTCCACCTTCTCCATCCTCGCTTGCCAACATTGGCGGCTGGAATTCTCTCCTCCACTTTACCGCCAAAACTCTATCGTGTTGGCGACTTATGAAAACTTTCTTCTAGCTTTTTTGAAGAACTCCATGTACTAAGAAAATTCTTAGAAATGCCTTCCGCAATCCCTTAGTGCGCGTTACAAATTTCCTTTAGAACCACACAGTAAACAGCCATTTTGATTCGATGGTAGGAGGATGAACTCTTTGTCAATAGAACAATTTTAAAAAGCATTTACGTACATATAATTTAAGTATGCGACGACGATGAAACGTGGCCGTGGGCGTTAAACAATATCCCGGAAATAGGTACCGGCAAACCTCAGAATTACCAAGAAATGTCTGAGAACAATAAAAGTCTGGCAGGTGGCAGACAGACTGCCAGACCATTCCTAAGACAAATAAAATATCTTTCAACTGCACAATACACTGTACAATACCTTTTTTATAGATTGATAGCCGTAGCACATAAAACGATATTGAGGTTTATTGTTGATTATGTAGAGATTATAAAGGGCTTACAATTAAGTAGTTAGTAAGAAGTGAATGGGAGTTGTTGCGGTTTCTGTTAGCCGTATTTTCTGCAGGCATCTAGGTATAATTTGTATGATTCCGAAATAAAATCTATAAAATAAAAACTTACGTGCGTATTTCTTAATTCAACATTAGACGAAATACCTCTTGCAATATCTGTAAAATGAAAATCAAGTAACATAATAAAGCTGCTTTGCGAGGATGTGCGACAAGGAACGAGATTTAAAATTTGTATTGAATTGATTTTTTTAATATTTTCTGTGAAAATGCTCGAGAGAATTACAGTACAAATTTCAATTTGCGCCCACCTCGCGCCTCTACTGTAACACCTGTGTAAAGCAAGACAAGAAAATTATGAAATACACACGCAATGAGCATGCTGTTAGCTCTTGTTTGGAGGCAACAAATACACGAAACAGATATTTTATAATTTTTTTGTGGACTTTCGAGAATCGAGACATCTATTCTGGAAATGCTATGAAGCATGCAAACACCTATCGAAGACACGACGTCTATTGTATATCGGGCTAAGGACACGTTATTAAAATCCCGCGAAATTGCATTTGATTAAAAGTTAAGCAAAATTACTTAAAATTTCACAAAGTTTATTGTCTCACGCACGGGAGGAGTCCTTCGCCTTCTTTTCTTTCTTCTTGAGAAAGACGCCGGAAGTTACAACTTCAGGCTCAACTGGTTCGGGAGGGCTTATCTTCAATGCCGTGTCCCATGTTTCTACTACGTGGAAGATCATCGAAGAGAACAACGAGGTGATGACTTCATTGCGTATGGAACCCCAGGGGCGCAGGTTTTCGACTGTTTGCGGGCTAGGAGTGGCAGTCTTGCCACTGTTGCGACTGTACAGCGACTCATGGTCTTTGCTCTCCCGGAAAGTGAGCAGCGAGCTATCGCGACGAGTGACGGTTCGAAACGAGTCCGTGTAATACATCCCTAGAAATTATATAACTAAAAATAAGTAAAGTAAGAATATTAAACAAAAGATAAAACTATAAAATTGTTATTTGAAGAGCAATAAAGGAATGGCTTAGCAAAAATATTGTAAATTATTCAGACAACAATATCATCAAAAAAAATTTTTTGACAAATCATAATATAATAGATTGATCATAGCGAAGCGATTTTTTTTTCTATGGATCATAGAGTTTACGATGCAAAGAAACTCAAAAAGAAAAAAATAATGCGTTCATAATGTTCATCTGTCAAGGGTACCGGTTACTTCTACTTATTCTTATGATTCCAAATAAAGGTTTAGGTAGGTGTATAGAAACTCCAAGTCTAGAAAGCTACAAGTCTCTCAGCTAACAGGCTCAAAAATTATTTGCTGACTTGTTTTAGCAAATACGAAACTCACGCTTTGGTTCCTCAAAATAACGAAGTTGTTAATTAGGTAGGCAGAACGTAATAATAACATAGCATTAAAGTTTTTATATCCATAAAATGTTTAATTAGGTTATAATTATTAAGGTTTATGATCAAGTTTTTGTGGCATTATATTTTTTGCCCGCGACTTTGTCCACGTAAACAGATATGTATAACGTCTCGGAGACTGTGGGAACCAAATCGCAATCCGAGATATATTACGGCCCATGTGCTATTCTGGGCTATAAGCCAAGGCAGTTACGTATAGCATAGTATACATTATATACTGCCAAATTTTATCAAAGTCCTTTCAGTAGTTTGTGCGCGATGGAGTAACAAACATCCATATACCAAATAATCTTACAAGTTTTTCCACATTAGTATATTTAAAATTTAAATTAGGAATGTACTAAACGAAAGGCCTTTCAGCTCCGCTGCTTCCACGCATTTGACTTGGCACTATTTAGGAATAACTTAAATAAATAAAAATTTTTCTTTTTTTTCAGAATATTATGATGCACTACGTACAGAGCGGGGACCCGAGCAAGCCGCTGATGGTCTTCGTGCATGGATTCCCTGAGTTTTGGTACTCTTGGCGACACCAGATCCTCGAATTTAAAAAAGATTATTGGTACGTGCATATTTAATATATACAATATACATTATTATATAAAGTTAAATTGTCTGGTAGATTTTAAAATAACAAAAAAACATAATATTTTTTGTACCATTCAAGGTGGTTAATAAACAGATATTTTTACCACAGTACCTATCTGCCACCATCGTGAATCTTTTCAATACACTGAACTCTAATAATACCTACACTTGTAATGCGACAAATTTCAAGTGAATCAGATATTTCAGCGGAAGTAGGCAACAAAACTAAAAATGGTCGAGTGGAAAAACTGTTGCTAGATCACCATATCAGCCTAAAGACGCCCACTGCTGGTCACAGGCCTCCCCCAGGCTTCCACAAAGGCCCGTCCTGTGCCTTGCGCATCCAGCTAGTAGCTAGTTACAAGGTCGTCGGTTCACCTTGTGGGAGGGCTACCCTCGCCTGCCTAGACATATCTATATCCATCTCGACTTATCTAAAATGTGAATGAAAACACATTAATTAATCGTTACAGTTGCGTAGCTGTCGATATGAGGGGTTATGCTGACTCCGAGAAGCCGGAGGGTGTTTCTTCTTACCACATTGACCTGCTGGTGGAAGACATTAGGGATCTAGTCAGACATTTGGGTATGTATGTTTGTAGGATACGTTTAATACAATACAATGCAATGTGTTTTTAATATTCTAATAAAAAAAAATTAAATGTCCTCCACTTACCTATGTGGAGGAGGCTCAAATGCAATGGCCTTTTATTGGCTATTGATGTGGAACGATAGACAGACGGACTTTGCCAAACTATAAGGGTTCCTTGTAGTAAACTACGTAACTTGAGAACAGTAGAGATTGGCATTTATAGTTAATAAATCTGTATAGGCGGATGCTACACGCTCGATATTCTGTGATCCGTACCACGCTCCGTGAGTCCTGCACACTCCATAAATATCGTGATCCAAGATCCCAATCCACGTATCACGATAATATCGAGCGTGTAGCATCCGCTTTAGACTGTGAGGGACACCGTAGGTTATTACGTCATCGAGTTCAAGAAAAATAAACTGACAAGTATTTTGTATTTACAGGTCGGGAAAAATTCACTTTAGTGAGCCACGACTGGGGCGGTTTAATATCCTGCCGTTACCACGAAGTGTACCCGGAGACCCTGGACGCCATTGTGGTGCTCGCCAGTCTCAGCGTCGACGCCTGGTTCAACGGCGTTTGGGGCAGCGCCGAACAGAGACAGAAGTCTTGGTGAGATACCGAAACCGTCTACCTTATTATGAAAATCTTGACGAGCATTAAAAATAATAAAAAATGTAACTCAAGTTTTCTAAGAAGTTTTTCCTTTAGGGAGTGGGGAATAGGGGATGGAATTTTGCAACTGAGAAGGGATTGTTGGAGAACCATCTCATAATAATAAATAAATAATACTAGCCTATGCGAATACTTGCTGATCTGTACCAATATTATAATTATTGGCTAAGTGTAGAGATGCTAGTCTCCGTTCGGTGGATCACTGATCCCTAAGATACAAGTTTACTTAGTTTAGGGATCAAGGCGACCAATAATACCTAGTTCTGTAAGACTCTTGTTAGTTCTGGCTAGCTCTCATGAATTTGTTGTTGTGACTTCGTTATTTTATTAGAACAAACGAATTTTTTATTTTTATTTTTATTTTAATCGTGGACAAATTCACACAGCGCCATCTAGCCCCAAACTAACTGATATACTACTTATATACTTTTTTAAATGCTTAGATATTATACATAGAACACCCAGACCCGTTACAGAAATTAAAATTCATTATTTATGTAATGAAATGTTGCTATGGATGAGTAAGGAGTTCTTTCGTTATTGCTGCCGGCCGGGCGGGCGGTTAGGGTATCCGACTCGTAAGCTAGAGGGTTCAAAATCCAATTACTCTTATCTAAGTTATGTACATTTGTTGAATTCTAACCGAGGCTCTTACGGTGAAGGAAACCATCGTGATAAAAGCTGCACATTCAGGCGACTGAATGTTGTAACCACGATCCAATCTGGTCAGGATCCCTTGGCAACAGGGTCATGGAGGTCAGATGGCAGTCGCTCCTCTGCCAAATCCTGGATCATGGACAAGGCGGTATAAAAGATAAGTTGCTGGTGGTCCTCGTGGCCCGGGCGGATTAAGTCGAAAAAGAAATGCTAGTTTATAGTATTATTGTAGGATATTTGTAGAAGTGTCCTATTTATTGCATTCCAGGTACGTTTTCTTGTATCGTGCACCTGTGATACCTGAGAAACTGCTGCAGATGTACGACTTGGAAATGTTTGACAAGGCCATGCTGGTGCCTGGGAAGGACTCCATCACCAAGGAAGATGTCCAGTGTTACAAGTACTGGTTCAGAAAACAATGTGAGCAAACGGTTTACTTTTCCTTTTTTATATAAGTTCTCTTTATTTTTAAATGGAGGGGTTGTTCTGGCAAGAAAATGTCACCCGCATAGTAACATGTACATACATTGAATCAGCTTAATCTACATGTACAAGCTTTATGTACAATTTTCAGCAGTGCTCTAGAATTTGCCGAGTTAGGATTGGCTAAAACAGTATAGTACAGTGGCGCATGTTGTCCTATCCTATAAACCTTCCTCAAGAATCACTCTTTCTATTATATTATTCTGTTATATTTCAAAAAGGGATTAGGCAGCGTTTTCGATTAAAGTTCACAAATTATACACCTAAACCTTTCCCATAAATCAGTCTATATATTAGCGAAAACTGCATGAAAATTAGTTCAATAGATTTTGAGTTTTTGAGACAGACGCGGCGTAAAGTGGCTCTCATGCCCTTGTCCCATAGGGGTAGGTAGAGACTCTCAAGTACCGCAAGCTACGATCCTGACGCACCTCTTTTGACTCTTCCACATACATCCTCCCATACATGTTCATCGAGTACAAGAAAAATTACACTTCGTAGCGATAGTAGAGGTTAAGGAGACCCTCCAAACGTTGGTCTGCCCATACACAAACTGGCACAAAATATTTTTTTTTGTTTCCCAAACTTCGGCTTTTCCTGGCGATAGCACTTACTTGTCCTCTTGCGTGGGTTCTAGAAGTAAATAAAATCGGAGTGCCTCCAATCCTCTTGGCAGTTTCACACGCTTTTCCCGCAGGGGTAGGCATATACTATATTGTTGCTACGGTCCTGACAAATCTCTGTCGCTTCTTCCACATTCATTAACCTTTTCATATATGCTCGTTGGTGTAGGTAACTCTGGACTTGACCTTTCTTGAGAAAACTGGTACTTACACAGAGTTTTAATTACATCCATATAAAATACATCAACGAGGGCCTCTCTCGCGTCTAACTCTTTTGTCCTTCAGACCAAAATTTTAATAGCTTTAATCTATATATAGTATAAAACAAAGTCGCTTCCCGCGTCTGTCCCTATGAATAGAATAGAATAGAAATCTTTAATTGTATGACACTTACAATAATTTCTTATTAAGTGTTGCCCATTTCGGGCGTACAATATTCTAGGTATAGTACATATTATAAATAAGCTAAAACAGACAAGTAGCTGTCATTTTAACACTTTTAAAAGTAGGTAAAAAATTTTAACATAATAATAATCTAAATCTAAAAACAAAGCCTAAACATTTTTAGAAATTAACAATGTAGGTAGTATTTCTATAATTATAGAATTCAGATAGACTGTAGAACGACTTCTGTAACAGCCAATCTTTAAGTGTTAATTTAAATTTGTTACCATCCAACTTTTTTATTTCATAAGGTAAATGATTAAATATTTTAATACCACTCACGTATGTGCTTTTAAGGAATAAATTATTATTAGTTTGGGGTATAACTATATTATGTTCATAATTCGGTCTGAGTAATCTGCTGGTATTTTTTAGGAATGTGTTGTGGTTTGACTTCACAAATAGACTTATTTCTAGGATATAAATACCAGTTACAGTGAGTATATTATTTTCTTTAAATTTGTTACGCAATGTTTCCATTTGGCTTATTTTAAATATATTCCTTAAACACCTTTTTTGAGCTACAAAAATTGATTGAACATTTACAGAGTTGCCCCAGAAAATGATACCGTAACTTAAATGAGGATAAACATAACCGTAATAGGCATTTATAGCTATAGATTTAGATGTAATGACAGATAGAATGGATAGAGCGTAACAGAAGCTAGAGAGTTTCTTGATTAAATTTTCAGTATGAGCCTTCCAGTTTAGATGGGTGTCGATAGTTACGCCCAAAAACTTTGTTTCATTTACGTCTTGAATGACTTGTCCTGAGTTTATGATTGTTAGTTTATGCGGTGTTTTCTTGTTTTTGAATTGTACTATTTTAGTTTTATCTAGATTTATGTTAAGGTTGATAGAAATAAGCCAGTTTTTCACTATATCCAGTGTGTTATTTATTTCATTCGAAAGTTCATTATCAGTATCGTGCGATATAAAGATGGTCGCGTCATCTGCAAACATGACACATATATGGTCTACAAGAGAAGGTAGTTCATTAACATAAATTAGGAATAAAAGAGGGCCCAATATGCTACCTTGGGGAACACCTTGTCTGACTTTATCACTTTTTGAATGAACAAGTTCTATAGTTTTGGTATCTTTATTATAAAATTCAATTACTGTGTTCTGTTCCCTATTTATAAGATAAGAGCTAAGTAGTTGATATACATTACCTCTAATGCCTATATGATCTAACTGCCTTAGTAGTATGTCGTGTTGGACACAGTCAAACGCTTTTGACATATCTATGAACAAGCCAGCGCAATATTTCTTATTGTTGTTTAAGTCCTCCCATATTTGTTTTAAAATCTTAAAAATAGCTGAGGTGGTATTTTTACCTTTTTGAAATCCATATTGATTACTATTTAGAATGCTATTTTTTTCTAGAAATGAAATTAACTTTATGTATATGGCTTTTTCGAAAATTTTGGAGAAGTTAGGAAGTAACGCTACAGGTCTGTAATTGTTGATTTCTGTTGCTTTTCCTTTCTTATATAGTGGTTTGACTATAGCCTTTTTTAAGACGTTGGGGAAGCAACCGGTTTCAATTGACAGATTTATGATGTGTGTAAGTGGTCCTGTAATATATTCTGTGGAGGCTTTAATTAGTTCTACAGGTATATGATCACACCCAGTACTTTTTTTATTTTTAAGCTGTTTAATTATTGTCAATATTTCTGGTTCTGTTACAGGTGTCATGAACATGCTTTTACAGTTTTTATCTCCTAATGGTTTATATTTTGTGGATGTAGAATAATTATTTAGATTTCCATTTATGAAGTAAGTATTGAATAATTCTGCAAGCTTGTAGGGGTCATTTACTACGTTGTCACCATGAGATAGAGAATTCACTGTAGTTTTTATGTTATTACCACATGTATTATGTTTTATTAAGCCCCATGTTGCTTTACCTTTATTTGGGCTCTTATTTATATAATCGGTATTGGCTTTTCTTTTAGAACATTTAATTGCTTTCTTTAAAACATTACAATAGGTTTTATATTTATTTGAAGTATCCTGACAATTGCTTTGTTGAGTTTTTAAATATAGTTTCCGTTTATTTTTGCATGCTAGTGTTATGCCTTTCGTTTTCCAGGTGGGATGTTTTCTATGTGTTATTTTCACTTTTTGAACTGGTATACAAAGATCATACAAAAGACAAAATTTTTCAATAAAGATATTATACGCGGTATCGGCATCTTTTTGGCAATAAACATCAGAAAAGTTAATTTGGCTGAGATATTTAATAAAGATTTCTTTGTAAGGTGCAACATTTCTTCTGTAAATGTACCAGTAACGTTCAGTAAAGCTCAGACTACAAGTAATTTTAATATATTGCGCTGTATGATCTGACAATCCAATGTTTAGAACATCTGCTTCGTATTTACTTGAATTTAGATTTGTTACTATATTATCAATACAGGTTTCAGATTTATTGCTTATTCTAGTTGGTACTGATATAGTGGTGTGCAAATTATAAGCCTTGAGTGTGTTTAAAAATATTTCAGCTTTATTACATTTATCTAGTACATTTATATTGAAGTCACCTAATATTATCACTCTTTTATTGTTGTATCTACTTCTTAGTGTTAATTTATGGCATAGGTGTTCAAGACATTTTATGAATAAATCAAAATTACTATCTGGAGTTCTGTATAAACATATAACTATGTAGTTTAGTTCAGGTATGTTTATCCCACAACATTCAAAGTGTCGTTCGATTGAAAGGTTAGCTATCCATTGTAGAGTATAAAATCTAATAGAATTTCTCACATATATACATACCCCGCCCCTTGACTGTGTTTTTCTAGAGTAGTTTGCACCATTTTGATAGCCATCTATATGTAAGGTGTTAACAGTATTTGAGTTTAAAAAAGTTTCAGTGAAACATAGGATGTCAATGCTCTGTTCATCAGCCATAATCTCTATAAGATCTACTTTAGGTTTAAGACTTTGAATGTTCTGGTGCATGATAGTAAAAGTATTTGTATTATGATTCGAGAAAAAACTTGTTATTTTTAGGTGTGTCATGACTTTCTGTCATTGAGCACTCAGTGTTTTTAGTTGTCGCTTTGTTTTTAAAGAAGTCGGGTATTGTTCTAGGTTTTATAGTCACGTTATGGTATACTGTTTTATTTTTGTCTACAGTGATGTTATTGACGTGATCATTTTTAAGTTTTGCTTGTTTGATTTTTTCGAAAAAGTAGGGAATGGTACCTGGCAGTATTTGATTTGGTTTAGTGTTTATTGGATTCATTGGGTTATTGACGACATATGAAGAGCTGGTGGGATCATATTGGTTAATGAAATTATTTATGAGATGGGATATTTTACACATGTTGTATTTATGGCTTCTGGTTGGCTTAAGATTGGAAGATATATGTATGTATTCACAGTTATCGAAACAGTGTGATATAGTTTTAAGATTTAGGTTAAGTTTATCTTCATTTAAGTGCGGGTTTCTTAATGTTTCTAGTAATATTATCCTAGGCCTAGTAACTCTTTTGAACAATGACGTGAGATCATTACAAAGTCGAGCAGGGTTTGTATCGTTCGAGCCAATAGACAATATGACCCAGTCATCTTTATCTAATTCTAAGTTTTCTATGTTGGTGGAATGTAGAATATAATCAGTCTTCGCTCCATTAAATGTGCTGCCAGTGATGTGGTAATCATTTAAATTTTTGTCGCCGGATCTAGAAGTGATGAGGTATGATGCAATTCCTACAGCCTGTTGATCTCCAACTATAATTATTTTCGATTTAGTATCCCCTTTATGTTTCTGAAATTTTGCTTCACCGCTTAACTTACTAAATATTCGCTTTCTATTAATTTTGTTTGAAGGATGTTCTTGACTTTTTTGTTGTGTCTTGTCATATTTTATAGTAGTGGGTATTGTATTCAACTGTTCCATCTTCACGTCTTGTAGTTTAATAGTTTCTTTTAACTTCATGTTTTCCATTAACAGGTTATTGATTTCCATTTTTGCTTGGATTAATTGTGTAGTTAAGTTGTTGATTTCTTGATGAAAATGTATTTCTTCGGCCGGAGAACAATTTGATGAAGAACTTATGAGCGTTGAGTGGTGGAAACCATTTTCTTCGCTGAGTGTGGTATTTGGCAGTATATCATCTATTGAGTTTGAATCAGTCACTTTTGTTTTTCCGACTGTTTTGTTAGAGATGCATTGTTTACTCCGAGTTACACTTGTTTCAGAAAGTCTGCAGGTCATATTATGGAGGTTCTCATCAGGGCAAATGGGGGATTTGTCGGTACAATAACTTCTTTTCGTAGGCGTTTGTTTATTTTTCTTTGCCTTACATTTGCGACATGTCCATGCTAATTTGTTTTCATTCGTCATTAATAGAAATCTTTTAATTGAAACTATGGCACATGAAAGATCATATGTTACATTGCAGGATGCGCATTTCACATACTCTCGTCTTGTAATTGGTTTTAGACAAATTATTTGAAGTTTTATGAATCTATGTACGTTTAGATCTTTTAAACTCCCCAACCAATTTTGATGCGGTTTTCAACAATAGATAGACCCAAGAGGAAGGTTTATAAGCAAGACAAGAAGATTAGGTATGGGTAAAGAAGTCACGCCGGGTCCACTAGTATAAATATATAAAGAGTATGTTTGTATGATAACAATAGCACTAATGTTTAACTCTTTAACCGCTCAAAAGTAGAGCAATAGAATACTGGTATATACAAAACACAAGCCATCACAATCACAAGCCGTCGCTCGAAATTTTCTTGAATTCAATTTAGAATATCTATTGTTTGTAAGAATCGATGAAAATTCCTCCGAAATTAACGCCGCCGTGACATGACGCCCGTAGTGGGGTGAAGTGGGTGTTTGTAATTGTAATTCTGGATCAAGGCGCATCCCGGGCCCTCACGCGCTAGAGCACAGCCAGGATATTTACGCCAAGATGATTATTATTATTTTAATGCCTTCATTCCGAAATGTTAAGGTGGCAGTACTAGAGCTCCAATCTTAGATCAAAACCTATTTGGTTTTATCTAAGATGCCAATGTTTTAAGCAGGTACTTACGTAAAATGTTTCTTTTCACTTTCAGATACCCTCACACCGCCAATAAATTACTACAGGGCGAATTTCCAGTACTCGATACCGGAGGTGAAGAAGTATGAGACGAAAGTGCCTTTCTTGTTATGCCAAGCAGCCGACGACCTTTACATCAGTCGATCCAGCGGTGAAAAGGTTAAAGAGCAGTACAAGAACGTGGAACTCGTTTATATAGAAAACTGTGGACATTTCCTTCAACAAGAGGAACCTGAAAAAGTCAATGGAGTGGTAAGGGAGTTCTTAAAGAGACATAATGTCCTGTAAGACTGTCGTAGTTAGGTTATTATTAGATAGTTTATGGTAATTGTCCTATACATACATATCTATAAGCGTTTTTGTGAACTGAAGTTTTTAATTAAATTTTTCATCTAAGTACCTACATCTGTGTTTTATTTAACCTCCTGCGAACAGTACATAAAGCAAGGAGCGTGCAAGTCTGTATAAATTAAATCTTAATGATACTTTTCAGGCTAAGAGTTGCAAACTAAATTAAAAAATGTAGGTCTGAATGTAAAATCAAAGGTTTTGAGCAATTCTCGAAGTGCTAGTGGTAGAATTCAGGATAGAAAGAAGTAGGGCAACCATACTACACAAATATATGAAATTACATCAAATAACATATTTTAAGGGTATGTTCCGGGTTTCCTACCGCGTACCTTTGTTGACGAGTGGCCCGATGTTTCGACACAGTTGCATGCATCATGGTCACAGTGATCCCGTGACCACTGACGGGGGTTAAAGGGGTGTAATAATAACCGCGATAGCTTAAAACATTATGTTACATCAAATAAATTTCATGTAAATTGGTTCGCCATGTTTCACTATGTAAAAGTTATCAGATCTCAAGACAAGCGAAGCCCTTTATCTCTACATTTTGTTCAGAAACTATGGCTTGACCGTTTCATAGGTTCATAGTGACAATGATCAACTACAGTACAGAGCTGATGCTGGTTTTTTGTCATATCCATGTGTGTAATAAATAAATAAATTACTTATTTTAAGGTACTTAATTGTGCTTCGTATAGCTGAAGCAGTTTAGAAGTGGAAATTAAGTGTAAGATATCTCTCCATTAGTTATGAGTACAGACACGCCTGTTGAACGTTGCAAATTCAGTCTTGTCGAGAGGTCATGATTGGTATCCGATTAGAACGTCATTCATAAAAGTCATAACAAACAACGTGATTTCTGTAGGACTGTTTATTTTAGCAAGTTAAGAAAAATATTATTAAATAATGGGCAAAACTATTATTAAGGAAGTGCGGAAGATAATTTTCACAATGATTTATAATTTAGACAAAAGTTCAAGCTAATCGTGGCCAAATAACTGAATGTTTACAAGAAGAACTGACAAGGACTGATAAGGACAGATTATCCCCAGATTATTGCTATATCCACACTTTATAATTTGTACTACTGTCAGTTGATTCGGACTTATCGTGGTCCTATTATATATACATACTTAGAAATAGAAACATACATAGCTAAATATGGACAGACGGCGGGAAAAGACTTTGTTTTATACTATGTATTGATAGAGGTGCTTAGGACAGCATATATAGTAGGATTCGTATATCTTCTATGGTTTAGTCGGCACTGGGTGAGATGGGCGAATTCTGCTGTGGCCAGCAGGCGAATTCACAGCAAAGAGAGGAGCAAGCATTTTTTACTTTCTCCTCCGCAGCAGACCAGCAGTGGTCAGGCTTTTCTTTCAGCACTAGTCATAAAGACTTTTGCTAACTACTCCCAGGAACGTAACTGGCTAGTTTGGCGCCAATCTGGCTTACCTATTCGGGTCCTGCGTAGCGTCCATTTGCATGACTAGGTGGTGAGGATTTCTTTAGTTTGCGAGTATGACGAGTATACATTCATACATTATGTGCTCGAGCCTTAGCCCACGCAGAGTTTGCCGCTTGCTTCAGCGCGACTGCACTGCACAGATAGCTTACCATGAACTCATATAGCAGGACCTAAACAGAACTGCCTCCTTAGAACGAAACAAGCTTATGTGACACGTATAGCGCTGTCTCGTTCTAAGCAGGGCAGTTCTGTTTAGGTCCTGCTATAAGAGCTCATGGTAGGGCTTACCATGAGCTCTTATACCTGGCCTCTGATGTTAGTGAGGTCTGTTCACTTTAAGCGAGAGGGAGTCACTATGGAACTTTTGACGCGAACATCTTCTTTTTCAGACAGTTGTGAACTGGTTGTAGGATTGTGAAGTTTTACGCGGTGATTTTTCGGAAACTATAATTGATAACCAAAAATAAAACCACCCAAGTATTAATCATTTCAGCGCCTTATCGAAAAGGTATGAATTATGTGCCCTTCGTTATGAAATTATGAAGCGATAAAGTGAAAGACGACTGACTAAAAATTACGGCACGTAAGGTTGGCTCAACTTGTTACTCCGAAAAGGTTGGACCAATTTTAATAACAGTTTCAGATAATCTTTACATTAGTCTAACGCATGATCTTATTAAGTTTAGTAGTGATCGGATCAACAGAAAAGAGATAGGTATGTAGGGCAGGGGTCCTATATAGAAATTGATGAAGAAAATGGTAGGGGAATGGGTTGGGAGTTGATCCACTTTTGGAGTCTTTTTAAAATTTATTTTTTATGTTATCCGGCAGACATACAGGTATGCGGGCCACTTGATGGAAAGTGGTCACCGCCGCCTATGGACATCAGCAAAACCAGGGAAGTCACCAATTCGTTGCCCGCCTCTGAAGAGACCTCTAATATACCTCTTGAACGATCCCATGTCATAGTCCAAAGGAAACACTGTGGCTTGGAGCTCATTCCACGGCGCGTCTCTGTACGGAGTTCAGAGGATTAAGCAGGTCGGCAGTTTCGCCGGGCCAAAGATTGGAACAATACTCCATATGAGGCCGCACCTGTGCCTTGTACAGCAGCAGGCGCTGCCCTGGGGTGAAGTATCGCTTGGACCGGTTAAGCACTCCAAGCTTTTTCGAAGCCAGTTTGGCCTTATCTTCTAGGTGACTCCGGAATCGCATGCTATCTGATATGCCGGCCGACACCAAGGATCCCGATACTATTTGGGATGGAAATTTACCCGATACTATTTGGGATATTCGCACGGCCAGTATAACGAGCATCTCCAGTACTGTCATCTGCATAGCAATGAATACTGGGAATATTCAGCATATCATTGATATGCAGAAGAAACTGCCTGGGAGATAGCACTAAAACTTGGGGTACTCCAGCATGAATAGTCTTGGCATCGGAGCAGCATCCATCAACAGAAAGCTGGATACCCAATTGCCAGAGCCCTTCGGGTATACCGTAATTCAGGAGTTTTTTTTAGCAGTGCCCTGTGCCAGACCCGATCAAATGTCTTGGCTATATCAAGACTGACAGCCAGAGCCTCCTCCTTGCTCTCGACAGCCTCAGCCCACCGGTGTGTTAGGTACAAGGTCACCAGCTAAGCGACCATGACGGAAGCCATATTGACGGTCACTGATCAGCTGGTGATCCTCGAGGTATCTAAGGAGCTGGACATTGATGACCCGCTCCATCACCTTAGAGAGCAAGGAGGTTACCGCTATAGGCCTATAATTTGATGGGTCCGAATTGCCACGTTTCTTGGTTATCGGATGTACATGGGCTAGCTTCCATTAAGACGGCACCGTTCCAGAGGTGTAGGAAAGCTTGAATAGACGCATTAACACGGGAGACAACTCGGGAGCACACTTTTTGAGAACGATAGCCGGAATGCCATCCGGTCGACTGGACTTCCGGATGTATCCATTACCCAAGAGATCGGCTTTCTCCTTTGCTGTTGTGCGCCACACCTACCCAGACCCATCCTCATGCCGGAGCACGGCCTAAACAAAAGGAGTGGTGGGTGACAAGCCGCGGCCGAAGCCTACCACCAGAATATATAGTTTGAATTCCTCTCCTCTCACTTCCCGCTAAAAACTGAATCGATCGATTAAGAGAACCTATATAGACTTGAAGCTAAGAGGAAATAAAAATTAAGAGGTACAGACTAAAATGATACGAAGAACTGAGAAGGCAGGCATGAACAAGGACGGTATTTTTATTTTTTTGTTCTGCCTTACTGGACAGGCAAAGGGATCTAGCCTATACAGCTAGAATTAAGCTTAATTGAGTCTGCCTGCCTGGAAAAACGTTCACTTCATGGCCGCAGCCACGTCTTCAGTGGTCCTTACTTTACTCCCCCACAATACACCGATCGTAACGATATTGCTATTGCGGCTTCTTCGAGAAACCCGAAAGCTCGTTCGTGCCTTTTATTGCATTTCTCCATCACTATATACTTTCAGAGACATTTGCTACATATTCCACTATCACTAATTTGTATAAAAACTCGAAAAATACTATAAAAAAGTACTTCATATAAAAGAGCCACAACTTCACTCTACAAACTCCCAAGTTGTACTTAGCGGCAGTTCTTTTTATATTCTACAAAAACGCAACTCAAGGTCATGTCGATGTCGTATGTACTGTATTATCCGATGAGAAATAAAATACCTGCGTTATCTCTTTCTTACTAATGATCTTATATATCGCTATAACGCCACGTTTGGTAGTAGAACAATTCCTTGAACCGGTCGTGTAATATTTCGTTTCAAATGAAAGCTAATGGCCGCCACGGTCTAATCACGAAACAGCTGATGTGCGTCGTTTGGATTTTTCAATGAAATTTTGTGTTGAACTCTATAATTTGCGTAAAACTACTTAGATGAGACATAATTTGTGTCACTACTTTGTGTGGAAATCAGGGTTTGTGCAGTTAAGTTTTGAAAGTAGTGTAACTGTAGATTTGTGCGTTTTCTACATAGCTGGCTTTTTCAGATGTCACTGACCATACAGCAAATAATTTTGGATGCGAAAAGACTCGCGGGCCGTCTCAAAGAGCGAGAAACCGAAGCCGATGCTCTGTTGACCGAGACTCAGACTGCGTACAGACAAATTCATACGATGAAACAGGTAACAAAAGAACTTGATGCCTTCAGTTTCTACGTTTAATATCTATGTATTTTTACTATTTATAACAGTAAGTAGGCAACCTAATGTGTTCTACATGTTCTAGTAATTAAGCCTATGTGTAACGTAAAGGATAATTTCGTAAACGGGCCAACTGAACATATATCAGTTCATTGACCTTGAGCACCTACATTCTAAATATTTATAGTAAACAAAATGTTTGTGTGATTAATAATTCTTATTAGATATCAGATCAAATAGATTACAAAGGAATCTTTGAAACTAACTGCAGCTCTTGTAACAATATTTCAGTACAAAGAAGAGGTGGATACATTGAATGAAGCATCAAGGGAGAGGCCAAGAGGAGCTCTAATTGCTAGTATAGAGCGAGAATCTCGATTGATGAGGGATGTGCAGCGGGAGAACGGAGAGCTACGTGCTGCTCTTGAAGATCACAGACGAGCACTTGAGCTCATCATGTCAAAATATAGGCTACACACGGAGAAGAGAGTATGGGAGTCTAGGATAGATTTCACTTCGGCAATTAATGATAAACAGCAGGAGGTAAGTTATAAAAGTGTAATTTCAACTGATTTTACCTGGTCAGGAACCTAAACCAGGTCATGTACATGATACCCCTGGTATGTCAAACATCTATAGCCAATGGGAACTGCTTACTATCAGGCGGGCTGTACACTTGTCTGCCATCTTAGTGGTGGTAACTGTTATCAAAATTAATTATGGTTCTCATAATGTAGGTATGATCTGTTTAAAGTGACTTGTCTTATTTGGTGAACAAAAAATGCCCAAAATCATGACTTGCCTTATTAATCACGCTACGTATATTGTGTATAGATGTTAAGAATTATACTAGAAACACATAGAATGTAAATTTCAACAAATACTGTTGCAAATTATCCATTTAAATACATAATTTCCTTAACCAAATAAAACAAGTCAGTTTAAACGGAGTATAGTTATTGTGGATGATCTTGTTTGGGTAATACAATAGGACCTGCAAATCTTTCCTATGTGGTACAGTCTATCACATGTGATATGATGTAAACTGTTTAATCCCTCCATTGGATGCTGTAGGCATCTTCAATAAAAGTAGCAAGAAGCCTAAACTATCACACTTACAAGGAAAGTGCACCCATGCACACGAATACACAGATTTAAATGAAACTTTGTGGCCTTGCTAAGTATATTCTTTTGTAACACTGCACAAAAAGTAAAAAGGTTGACGAGATGGTTAAAGCTTTGTAGCTTTTTAGCTCCACCAGAATACCCCGAAAACAAAAAATTGCAGGTGGTGCATTAAAATTTATAATAAATTTACATTTACATACATATTCACAAACACAATTCTACCCACTAGTATTCACATACAGAAACTCAATAAATGAATGAAATACTAACACTAACAACATGATAGCAAAACATATGGAATACCAATTTCAGTCATGTACCTACTAAGATCACGCGCAAAAGTAAAGAAGGAAATTAAAGAGTTAACTTAAAGTCAGGTATTACAAAGAATTTTAAAGTGGTCTCGAACAGCTTTTTTGTAGGAAGGTTTGTTGGAGCTTTGTTTGATATGAGTATGCTGAACATTACTATATACATCATTTATGCTCAATACCACCCTTGGACTAGATAATCACATTTGAAAAATATATGTAGAGGTTTTCTCTTTGGATTACATACAAGTACTATTAATATCCATTTTATGTCACTATTTGTCCAGTGGATGACGTAATATGATACTTAAGTATTATTTTTGGTATGATGATAGCTTATCATCATTTGATCTGGCTGTGATAATGCTAGGAAAATGAAACTATTATTTGTCACATTATTTTATATTTATTTATATATATCAAATTTCATAAGTATTAATATCAAAGTTATGTTATATTTATTTATATTACATCAAATATTTGTTTGGTGCAACTTAAGCAATATAATTTTATCAATATCCTGGTTCTATGAAAACCGGAATAAATGCAATGAAATTTACCACACAACCTGCATAGTACTTCTATTATCTAGCCCTAGGTTTGAAGTGAGAATGAGTGTAGTATATGGTTGTGTTCGGCCTAGCATACTCTACACTAATATATAATACTCTACACTAATACCCATAAAGTTTTATTCAATTTGGTGTGTCCTGATGCATGGACTTGATAGGGAAATCAACTAACAAGGGAAGGTCGGTAGCACCATGCCGACAATATCCAACCACCATACAGCAGATTGTGTACTATGCCTACAATTACCTATGATCTATTTACTTTTACAGCTAATTCGTCAACAAGCAGAGAGGATTAATGAAATGACAAGTATCATGTACAAAGCTGTTACCTTGGACGAAAATGGAGAGACAAGGAAAGAAGAAGAGGTATACCAGAGACTCATCACTGAGAACAAGGTAAATCATTAAAGTTTTTTTTTTATATATCTTATGTCATACGGTTGGCAAACAGGCAAGCGGGCCACCTGATGGAAAGTGGTCACCACTGCCTATATGCATTAGCAACACCAAGAGTATCGCCCATGCGTTGCCCACCTCTATAACTGTGTTTAGTGGGTTAGAGTTACATTTAAAAAAAATAGCCCAGAGAAAAGTCTGTTGGCACCCTGGTGGGCTCGTAAACTGGCCGATGCAAGTGGCAGTAGTGTTACTGCAAGAGACTCGATGGAGAGGTTCGAGGTACATGTAGCGACAAGCTGATTACGCGGGCTCTCCTAGTTAAAATAACGGCGTAGGAGGAGTTCTTGCGTCTTGGATATAAAGCCTGTGTCTGACCGCCTTATGATTATGGGAGGGGCTTATAGAACGGGTGGTGAATCGTGACCAATTTGATAAGCGCGTTGTAGTGATGCGGGCAAGACGTTGTAATGGATCTACGCGTAAAGCCCTGAAGAAAATACCTGGGGTTGCGCCGTCGATAATGGCTGCTTGAAGGAATTAAGTCCTATGAGATCGCTGCTGCTGTCAACTATCTAATTGTAAGAGTCACCCAGCGAAACCGACTACCTAACAACTCAGAGATAGAACTTGGGCAGTTATCATACGAAGACGAGGACGGCGAGGGGGTATCTAGGAGGGGCCGCAGGTTTGACAAGGAGATCTGGTAGTGGAACGACACAGCCGGATAAACTAGAATGAGAAAGACTTCATTAAAAAGTGGCAAGCATTAAGATCTCCTTAATCACGCTGCGTATAGGAATGCCAAACATGCCAATGAACGAGCGATAAAAAGAGTCAGACGACACCACTTACGTCCTTTGTACGATAAATTGAAATCGTCTGAGGGATAGAAACCCATTTACAAGTTCGTACAATTGGGGATCAAAGCAGTGCATTATACCTTCTAGTGCTGTAAATTACTCTGACTGTAATCTTTTGAAGTAACTGTGAAGACCGCGCGCGGTAAGAGAGAGATGATGATGCTGCTCTTATTTCCACGAAATGCTGGCTGAATAAGAAGCACAATGGAGAGGAGACGGCTCTTCGCCGGATGAAGAATCGGCTGTCATAGTTCTTACTGATGCGTGGAAATCAATGGGTTCTCGTGGTGTTAGCATCCTCGTCAACCTGTATAATCACATCCTCCTCACAGGGAATATGCAGGCTTAGTATCATTACTCATTACTCTAGCCTTCAACGGTAAGGGCTCGGCGCAGAAATGCAGCCACTATCACGGGTACCCACCTGGCTAGGTGTTGTGACCAGGGCACCAAGGGTCCGACAGTTGTTCGTCAGAAGTTGTATATATGCCGTGGAAGTTGGCATATTTCGCTAGCGCGATGTAGAACGGTTAGCGCCATCTATGTGCGGATGCTTGCCAACCTTGTGTTCGTGTACTCGTAATGTGAGTATCGTTGAGTTTCCCTATTGGAGCGATAGATGTCGCTACAGTACTCCTCCCGAGACTGGAGGTCGATACCGAAGCGAGAAACGCTGAAGCTGATGTATGAGGCGTAGTCAGTCTGGCAATGCGGTGAGCTCTGGCGTGAGGTTGCGCTGTGAGCTGTACCGAAACGATGCTGTTCCCAAGTCTACAGTGAGTCGAGCGGGGACAGTGAGAGGCCGCAGATGAAGGACCAGGAAGCACGCGTCCGTGCCAATTATGGTCAAGGTTGTGACTGCTGTGTGCGGGAGTCAGGTAGGGAAGACGTAAGGATCACGTCGGGGTCACCACTTTGGCGGTGGAAGGTGATAAGGCAGCCGCCAATTTTGGCAAGCGAAGATGGTGAAGGTGGTAAGGGTAATTACCCACCTGGCCGGGTGTTGTGACCAAGGGTCCATCTTTGGAAATTGTATATATGCCGCGGAGTTGGCACATTTCTCTAGCGCGATTTAGTCAGCGCCATCTGTGTGCGGATGCTTGCCAACCTTGTGTTCGTGTACTCGTAATGTGAGTATCGTTGAGTTTTTCCTATTGGAGCGATAGATGTCGCTACAGACTCATGGATCATATAGGAGTGTACAGTCTCGGAGTGTCAGTATGGTTTTCTGCCAGGGTACGGGATCATGAACCCCATATTTCAGTGGCGTGCACAGAGTTTTTAGACAGGGTAGGCAAAAAATATTAAACTTAACTTAACTTAGCAAAAATACCGCATCTAACTTTTGATTCGTTGATGTAGTGTAGGTATAATGCTGCCGTAGAAAAATTGTCTATATCGGTGTAACCGGCGTCTTTCAAGACAGTTTTATTATTTGAAAATAAAATACACAGGTAACAAAACAACTAAATGAATTGCTGTTTAACAAACCATAATATAGGAGCCATAATATGACTCATACTGTTTTGAGTTGAAGTTACGGATACCTACATTTACCTTTAGTTTGTACTATTTGCAATTCAGGTGCACAATACAATTTCCTTGTCCAAGTGATCGCCTTTTACGATCACTTGATTTTTTCTCCGAAAGATAGTTGTGAGAATTCGTTATTGTTTATTTTCTCTATATAAATACCACAGTTAATGTGATCATTTTTTCACACTAATAACTGCTTTCATAGATCAAAACAAAAACAATTCAAACAAATAAAGGTCGGCCGACCCGCAACTCAGTATTTTACAATGAGGAGTTTTCCAATAGGTATCTAAAGCATTCTTAACCACTCCCTAGATGGCGGCCCGACAATTTTGGTAATTGATAATCGCTTGAAAAAGTTTCTTAGCAAAGAGGATATAAACACTGGGTACGTTGTAATGGATAATATTGTATTTATCAATAGTTTTCAACAATTTTAGAGGTTGTAATAAAATGGAACATAGTACCTATTCATAAAAATGTCTTTGTACATTTCGTTCAACCTTTAAAAGTTATGCTTATACATATTAATAAACATTTTATTTTTAGGTTTAGTATTAGATGGCTGCATGATATCACTGCCAAAATCATACAGATAAAAAAAAACAGAATTGTAGGAGCGCCATCTATTGATGCTTTTTGAAACTAACTGACAATACCTACTGGAAAAGTCCTCATTACAGTGGGTATAATACAATACGACAAAAAATTTAATTAGCGCTATACTTTATCAATCTACTTTCAAAATAGTTACAATAACCAACTAACAACTTCGGTTCGGAAGACTTCGGTCATTGTCGTAATTTGTCGTGCAAAAAGACATTGCCTACTCTGTGCGGTTGTGTGCGTAATTTGTGGCATTGTTTGCCACGTATTAATATGAATGCACACCAATGAGGATAAATAAACAACAAGCCACACATAGACATATTGAGACACGAATAGTTTGTGCCTTTCCCGTTGCGCGCTCATAGCGGCGCTAGTACAGCGTCGTATGATGCAACGATACATTACATAGGTAACACCGATTTTCGATAGATAGTGCTGTTTTGAAAATACAAAAATCAAGGATCGACAATATAGGTAGTTTATTTAGTAGAGTAGCAATAACTTGTAGATAATTATAAAATATTGTTATTAGAATACAGAATGGTAGGGTAGGCAGTGTCTTTTTGTCTTTATGAAGTGCACGCCACTGCCATATTTGCCCCGAGAACTTTATTAAAGGACACAACCTAGTACATACTTGTCAATTACCTGTTTTTGGACTAACTGTATCTGCCATCGTGAGATGATCTGGTGGGCGTTGCGATCCAAGACTTATATTGTTGATATTTACTACTGTTAGGGATTCCAAATCGTTCCCAGTTGTAACCTACCTCTGGGGTTCACCGGAGCCCATTTCAGTGCGTGATATTAGACGTAGTTACTGTCTCAGACTGCATCCGAGACCCTCATGAGCAGAGACCCTGGCAGCTCATGTATGCTGATGATATCGCGCTGACAAATTCACAAAGGGCAAAAAAATAACGGATTGTCATTTGAAAATGACGGTCTGAAAATAAATGTACGGGTACGTCGATATAGGCGAAGATAGGCGAAGCCTACGGATCAGGTCATATACCTGATCTGTGCTTGCACATTCGACAACGACATCAAAACCCGGATATCCGCGGCATGAGCCAAATAGCGCAAGGTGAGTAATACGGGAGTAAGACCATCATACCCTACTTCTTCGCCACGCATGAGCAAGACACCGGCCAAGAATGGATGGCTTGCCGTCGTCACAAGGAATGCTATAGACCGAGAGAAGAGAACAAAAAGAAATAGGAAGGCGCACCCCGGGCCCTCGCGAGCAGCCGCGCCACAGAACAACCAGGATTGGTGCCAGGATGATTGTGATCCAAGTAAATGAATGCGAGTCAATGCAAAGGGTTCGCACAAGATATTGATTTCAGAACGACATGCAATGCGTTAAATTCTATTAGATTCGAAATCTCGTAGCACGAACTCGACTCACGCTTGACCTGTTTTTAGAGTATTTATTGTTATACTTTAGTATAAGCGCTTGTATGTGTCATTATTACGATAGAGAAATAATAAATAAACTGAAAAATGACATGTTTCTTGTTATATGCTGCCCCCCCTAATTTTCACTACCTTTTAATTTTTATTAAGTATCTGTTGTTAAAGCGCCCATAGAAACACATATTTTGTGAACATTTCAAGTACTTGGCTGTCACAGTTCCAAAGATGGCATTTGACAGATAGACAGACACACGTGCGAACGGACAGACAGACAGCGGATATGTAATGGGGTTCCATTTTACCATTCCGAACCTTACAAACAAAGGCGACGGACAGATAGGCCCCCGTTGCGCGGGTCTCCTCGGTAATGATTACAATGAAACCTATCACCTACCACATCTCTATCTAGACTCTAGAGCTATTTATAGGGCGCCAGGTGTTAAGAGGGCACCTTCACTGCCCTAATTAACTCAGTAATTCACCAAATCTAAAAATAGATAAGATAGGCGCCCTACGACCTTTACAAGGGTCTCTGTTCATCTTGTACGCTGCGATTACCGTCGGCTCTGCGATGAAATGTGTGCCCACTACGTATTTATTGAAAATACGTGACAGGAAAGGGTACTGCAAAACAGTAGTGTCACAACGCCCAATGGGCATAAGTCATACCATTGAACACTATATTTTAATAGACATAATACCTACTGTATAATTCAACTTACTTTTTCAGGGTCTGAGGGAAATGTTGGATTTGTCAAGGCGATACGGGTCAGACAAGTGTGCAGCACCTTCCACGGAGGACAAGGACGTACAGACCGACGGGCCGCCACTAACGGGAGCGTGACGCCCTGCGGTGGAGCCCCGCCGCCTCTGAACAGGCGCGCCCATGCGACTTTCGACGCAACCATAGGTAGACAACACCCTGTCCGCACATTTGTACACCAGACCTCGCCCCCTACCTTCACTTAATTGGACCTATATGGACGATAAGCATTTATTATCACCTCATGTACACGTTGACGAGTTTTTGGGGACCGCCATCAAGATAAACAGACTTATTTCAGCAATAACGAGTATTAACTTAGCTATTGTGATAGTCATATAACTCCCGTGATACGGGACGCCCAAAAAACTATATATAATATGTGGAGATCGAGTTTCATGTACTTTACTGACATCTCATAGGTATTGACTTCTTGACAGTTCACCACATACTATATTCGAATTTCCAGTGTGAAATCAAAAATAATACAGCGAATATCTACTTAGTGAATTTCAAATAATTTAAATTAATTAATTTCTTTGGTTGTTATTGATGTTGGATATTAAAATAGATTTAAAACTACCATTTCTATAGTTTATGGTAAATGGATTGAGAATGACGTACAGAACTAATTTGTATGTGGTCTTAGCGATTGCTTTACGTAGTTGTATTAGTTAAAAATTGATGTAAAACATTTGAAATATCACAATAATCGCTCTGAGTGCATACAGAAGAGTTTCTATCGAGAGGTCAATGTTGGTATGATATTCACAATCCATTTGGCACGAATTATATTTAAATAACAAAATAATTAATGTTTTACCGAATACAACTGGACTCTTTGTGTAACCAAACATGAGGCCGAAACTGTGATCTTACATACTTACTTGCTGTTATTTTTATGGAACAACCATTTATACTCTTATTTTAGAGTGTAGTTGGAAAAATGAGTGTTGTCCCACTCTTATAAATCCTTATGTAAAATGAGATTTTCATTGTCCTATTTTTGTATTACACAGCATAATTACTTATATTTTAAATTTATTTAATATGCTCAGTGTAACCCTAGTTCTCCTCGTGGTTGGGAGTTGTATTGTTAGAATACTCTTTAAATTTGGGTTTAATAAATAGATCTTTAGAATGCTTGAATATCATCTAGACTAATTTTATTTGTAAGTACAGTACTTTCTGGGACCCATAACTTATCGGATAGATGAAAATAGAAGTATCTATAGCAAATAACATTAATTACTCACATGAAGTGCTAGTCAATTCACTCAGAGATTACATTGGTACTGTATTTACTTTCTGCATTAGTATTATAATCCTTCTCCTGTTGTTGAACTATAGTTATTAGAAAATTCACTATTATAATGTGAGTCATCTGTTGTGATTGTTGTTCATGATAGAGTGACTATGTGGTAGGAATTATTGAGTACGTAACGAAATATTTACTCAAATATGCAATATTTTTTCATGCGATTTAGTGAGATCAGCTTTGAATGTTAGGAGCATTATGTTAGAAGTGATACTGTAGTAACTTTAGGTAGAGGACTTCTTAATTGTGAGAGGCAAGCAATAGTGCTGAGCTGTTTCAATCACTTGCACCATTGGACCACCCCGTGAGCAGCCTCACATGGTGATTGGGGTCTACCTAAACTTATGGTGTAAGTGGTCTATTTGTATCGGTAAAAATTGTAATTTGCGGGATTATAATATCCTTAGAAATATAAATAGTTAATTAAAATAGCCGTCCTCATCTATTTCTGGCATTGATATTTACACAATAATCATAATACTTTTTATAACTTAAAATAACTATTGACAAAATATGCAGGTTTAGAAAATTTTATGGAAATGGTTTATTGATATTGAATGGAATGGGAAATGAGATATCAGTTGGAATATTGAATTGGAAAATTAAAATGTTAGTGCTGCTAGGAGTTCTCTTAAGGTTGCAAGTTATGTTTATGTATGTTATGGGAAATTGGTTAAGTTTAATGCAACTTATTTCTATAATTTTAGACAATTTAGTGAACTTCTTGATTAGGAAGTTTAAGTAATGTTAGAGTAAAATTTAGTTTATATTTTCCTTCTTATAAAATTTTGTTTTAGTATAAATTTAAATGGAGTTATAGTTGTTCTCTTATTGTTTGGTATCATGTAGTTTTATAGGTTAAACATACAACAAAGACATGCACAAATGAGTATTAAGTAAATATTTCACCATGTATCCATCAAATAGTATTATTTATGAGTCTACAGATCATGTGTTATGTTAGGCACTGACCAAACAGCTCAAAATACGCTGTCGCTGCGTATACGCAACTCATCGGCTTATGCGTCGCGTTTTTGACGCGTGCTCTCCACGTCGGAACTCAAAATACGCCGAAGCTAACTGCGAGCTGTCACATGGCGTCTTACGGACGCAACCACACCAGTTGACGTAGGACGTAACTGTTTCGCTCGTACTGTCTTTCTGTGTGTGTGTAAAAGTGACGCGAGACCATGACATATACGTAGCGACAACGTATTTTGAGCTCTGGTGTGGAAAGAAAAATCTATTGATTAAGGACCGCTGAAATAAATTGAATAAGTTAATATTGTATTAATAATTATAAATAATTAGAGCTACTAGGCTTTACTTCATTGTGAGTTTTTAAATATAAATGCAAATAATTATTATACAAAGTATCAAATATAAAGATAAATCTTTATTCGTACAACTGTACTAAAGTTTTGTGTCAAAAGCCTCCTAGAGGAATTGTAATAAATTGATTTTAGGATTGTTACAGTTGAACAGCGCATACAATAAAATGGAGTTTTTAAAAGAAACTCGCAACAAATGTAAAGTTTGCTTATGCTCTTACTGATCAAGGCTGATCAATTTAATGATTTTAAGATTACTTTTGAATTTTGATGTGACCATTATTGGATAACATAGTTTCAGCGAGATGTCCTATCTAAGGTAGGTATTTGGACATCTGTACAAAAAATAAAATATGGATTAGTACTTATACATATAAATAGAAGTGTTTTGAAATAATTTTTCAGTTTTTTCACAGGTGTATGTAAAAGATTATAAAAGCAATGATAGATGGTACTAGTTTTTTCTGCTGTAGAACAACAATGTAGAGCAAAAACTATAAATGTATATGTAAAATGTAATTGATAAATATATACTTACATTATAAATTAATGCTAGTGTATTATTTGGTATACCATATAATGAGACAGTTCTTTGAAATTAAAACTCTTCATAACGTAGATTAATAGTTTATTTGAATTAATTACACATCACTCACATACTCACCTACAAAAGTGTAAATTAAAAACACACAGATCATACTCTAGTTTGAGTATACTCAACAGGGAACTTGAAAGAGTGTTTACCAATAGCTTGAATGTTTGGCAGCAGACCAGCATTAGGAATAATGTTCCAGGAGAGTGTTAATGTAACATTGTTGTGGCCCCTGAAAAACAATTTAGTTTCCATTTAGTTATAACAAAGTGTAATGGGAATAAACAACATCAACCTGCCTGACTAGGTATCTTTAAAAATAGCTAAAGCTAAGCTAAGCTAGCTGCGGCCGACTCAAATATGAGGGAGATTTCTTATGTGGATATTGCCATTATTAATGACCATATGTTAAAATATAGACCAAAAGTAACAAGACTGAAAAAATTTCCAAAATCTGTCAATAAATGACTGATTTATAGAATATTTATATTTTCTCACGAACTTATTGCTGCCGTGACGTCACCATTGTGTCACACTTTCACACTGAGGTTGACCTTGGTCAACCTTGGCAACAGTTGCAGTGTTCAAGTACCACTAGCAATGTACAAAATTGTCACCACACACAGTTTCCAGACATTGCAAGTATTGCTTAACTTTGGTTTTCAGTCTCAACAGCACGCTGCCAATAGATCATTGTCTTTCTCCCAGTTTGATGGTTACAAGTTTTACATTTCAATGATTGAAACAACTAAATATCTCCAGCATAAATTCACATCAAGAGTACAGTGTACAGTTAGCGCTATAATGGCAGCCGGGCTGCCGGCCTGGTGACGTCAAGCACAAATTCGCGCTCATAATATGCATGCTACAATATCTAATGCTCTCTGGTATTTGAGTTACCAGGGAAAGTGTGAAGGTGTGCATCACCCGTACAAGTACAGTTTCATACAAAACTAAAAGTCTGTCCACTCTGTTTAAGCCAAATGTGATTTAGTAGATGATTACAGCTACTTGGAATTATTAACCTGCTGACCTTAACCTAAGAGATATCTCTTACACTACATATTGTGGCATTTTTATGACTACTTACAAATACATTTTTCTTTAATACTCAAGATTAATAAAAATGATAGACTAAATAGGTTCCTTTGTCATCACTATAATTATCAAAATGTTTACAGTTAGAAATGAGCCTCCAAAATAGCTGGATACAACAGTGTTTTTATAATGATTTGGTCCAATCGGCTTGAAGGAGAGAAATGGGCGGGAAAGAGAGGTCAGCTTAGCTATGGCTTGATGATGTTGATGATGGACATACATACACACCAGAACAGAGTAAACAAGAAGTAGGTGGACCCCAGGCCCTCAGAATGGCCCGCAAGAGGACAACATACTTATAACATAGCTTGGTACAAATAATTAATATTAATTATACTTACTTTAAACCATTTCCATCATCCCAGAAATAGTATTTTGTGTTCATATTCTTAAAGTCTAGCACAGCATTTTCTCCTCTCAAGATGATTTTGTCCCATAATACAACTTGGTTTAATTCATTGTTTGGTGTGGTATATTCAGCAGTTAGGTACAAAAACAGTTGTTTAACGTTCCAATTGAAGAGTTGAGCGAGATCAGTCTTCACATCAAACGTAAGGAAACCCAGATCATTTCTTTCTCTTGAAGCTCCGTAATCCGGCACATTCTTACTACAAAATGAATTAGAATATAGTAGTTATTGATCAATGTTGCTACTAATGAGTAAACAATTGATAATTCACTTACACGACTACTTTTACAGTGTTCATTTGTGCGGCAGTCCTGTAGTCCACGGTTAACGTGGAAAGGAAACATAGGAAAGTTATACATGCTAGCACGCTAAGAGTATACGTTAAAATAGCATTCCCTCTAGTTAACACGGAATACATTTTGTAATGAATTCGATATTAAAGAAATTACAGTAATCGGTGCTCAAATTCTCACTAGAAGTGAAAACCACCGTAAATAGATGGTTTTCAAAGTGATGACTTGATATTAGAGACACGTCATTCCAAACGTCATTTAAACGTCAATAGTTTATTTTTTAATTTTGAACTCTTGAGGCTAGGCAAATGGTTTACAACTATCACAGCCGTGTAAATATCTATTCTTGAAATATTAATCGTCTTTTGATGGACTGAGGTCTCGTGACGAGACTTTTGATGAAAGATATGCGGACAAAAGGAGCGAGTGCTTCATCGGCCCAAACGATACTTCATCACAGAGTAGTGGCTGTCTGTTTAAGGCACAGGTGCGGCCACATAATAATATGGCGTATTGTTCCCATTTTTGGGTCGGCAATACTGCCTTAATCCTCTGGACGCCGTAAAGAGTTTGTCGACGACCCCATACTATCAAGCAAGTTGAAACCACTAGCGTGTCCTACCGGCAATGGTGAATGTTCTGAGGAACTTTTTGCCCACAGCACAACTCCGCCATCGCTCTATCCGCCGTGGGCTGGCTGGCCGGGTGTTGTGACCAGCGGACCAAGGGTCCGACAGTTGATCATCGGAAGTTGGTTATATGCCGTGGAAGTTGGCACATTTTTCTAAAGCGATGTAGGACGGTTAGCGCCATCTATGTGCGGATGCCTGCCAACCTTGTGTTCGTGTACTCGTAAAGTGAGTATTGTTGAGTTTCCCTGTTGGAGCGTTAGATGTCGCTACACGGGCCTCACTTCACCACAAAGGAAATTATTTGCTTTGCTTGCAATGGATCCCGTTGGCACATTTTACTTACTACGGCGGAGACAATGAAGGGCAATGAAGTTAACAGCTGTCCATATAAAAAGATTGGAAAGTTAGCTACCTTGGTTAAGACTGGCAATGTTTTTCGCTCTGTCCATTCATGGAATATTTTACCTTCGATTAACATCAAGCGTAGAATCTAGGGAGCATGTGGCTTTATGGCTAAGGGGTACGTCTCGTACGCGAGATTGGGTTGGAATCCTAGTGCCATCCATATACCTACCAATTACATTTTCTGAGTTATTTGTATTAGTAGAACCACAGAGTTAAACACTAATACTCACGGTGAAGGAAACATCGTAAGGAATGTTCAAATCTGGTTCAAATGGTCAAGTTCCCCTATTAACACAAGGCAGTTGCTGTACTGTAATAACCTTGATCTGCCAAATCCTGGTGCATGGACCCCGGAGCCTCGTGTGCGAGAGCACAACCGGGACATTGACGCCAATATGATTATATAACATCTAGCATAGAATGGTCTGAATGCAGGGCCTCCAAGGCGACGGATGAAAGATGAGATGGATGAGTGGAGTATTGAGAAGGACAAAATAAAAATGAGGATATAAGGGAAAGTTTGAAAGCGCCAGTGACGGAAAAGATGAAGAGTCATAGGCTAGCTTGGTATGGGCATGTTATGTGGAGGGTTGAAAGTCATGTGACAAAGAAGGCGATGAATTTGAATTGGCTATTTCATTAGAGGCCGACTTAAGAAAATATGGATGGACTATGTGAACGACGACATGCGGATGAAAGGAGTGAGTGTCGAGATAACGAGTAATAGGGCTAAATCGAAGATTTCTTGTTGTTGCCACTGGCCAGGCAATTCACCGCCATCTCACCTAGTGGTAAGTGACGATCCGTCGAAGATGAAGCATGTCTGTCTAGGAACAGCCTATTTACTCTAACCTTGAAGGCATCCAGATTGTAATGATCAGGGAACACACTCGCAATGAGACATTTTGTGTCGACTCCACCTAATGGCATAAGGGCAGGTAGATGATGATTATCTGTCGAATTAATCCAATTGAAATTTCCAAAGATTTATTTATCTAACAACGTTCAAGGCATTTAAAAAGACATTGCGCATGTTGAACATTATCGCCAAGAAAATCAAATAAGCAAATACAGTTGTGCGGCTCGCGTCGTTGCAGGGCACACCGCCAGGTACCGAGCGGCAGAAGCAAACTCTCGTCTCGAAGCTTCCGTCGACTTGTCGAAAGCAGCCGCTAGTGATCGCAGCTCCCTCGTTGTCTATTGCCCGGGTGCACATGTACGTGGAATTTTCCACTGGAAGGAAATTGGTAATGCGAATGTTAGATAGGTAATTTTAAACTGTTTGTTTGTAAAGGGACGATTTGGTTGATTTGAGACCGCGGAAAAAGGTTGGAGTAGAGTCTTGTCGGATAAAACATTAACATCATCTGATCTGCCAAATCCTGGATCACGGTCAAGGACCCTCGTGTGCGAGAGTACAAACGGGACATTAACGCTAAGAAGATTTATTATTTTTTATTATTGTGGATAATAATAATAATGTTTAAAATTGCAATATAATTATATATCACCACTAACCACTTCGAAGTACGTAAGGCGCTTAATGTAAGTATTAAATGTCAACAAGTCGGAATTTTCTACCACTGTTACCAACACTGGTGCCCGAACCCGTAAGTGTGAAGAATATGACAAAACGATCCCTTTATATGGAGGAGACTCAAGTCGGACAGTGATCTTTTACAGCCAATTTAAAAGCGATGAATGCTCTAAGCTACTAAAGTACATATCTTCATCAAATCTCCAAAAAACTTTTTGCGTTACAAACTCAAATTATAAATGGGTCTTATTAAAATTCATTGGTCTATGAAAAATTATCTTTTTTTCATAACAAGCTTTTATTGCTTGAGTTGTAGTACTTACAAATCAAGATCACTCCAAAGAGCCTAAACACGATGGGGTTATCTTACTATGAACACCTTCCGACTCCATCATCAGACCAGCTCTATGGTACCATATCAATGCATTGTCATCCAAGCTATACCACAGCTTAATCGGATACCAACATCATCAACACAGCCCGTCACAGTCCACTGCAGGACCTACGGCCTCTCCCACGAAAGGGGAGGGTTGCCATAATCTCCACGCTTGGCAGGCAGGTTGGAGATCGCAGTGTTTAAATGTAACAATGGAAAATGCTGCTGCCCATTTTCCAGACTACGCAGACTCATCTTTTGTCTCGATAACATTAGCCGCCTTGTACGACACCCATGAGTGTAAGGGGTTGGTGCTATTCTACTCTACCGGACACCACACGGCCTTTACCAACATACGGTCGATTAATTTGACGGACAACTTACATACGAACAGTGTAAGTTAAATAATAATAATTAAAGCTTGTAATAAGAACAAAGCTAGCAAGCTTCTGGAAAAGGGCCTACGTTCCGTTTATGTAATAAAATATAAATGTAACATGTACCGTGACCATCGAAGTAATAAGTGTATTGTGCACAAACATCGTTAGTAGCCAGCACACAGCTCGCTTGCTGAGGGTAGTTGCGCCAAATGTAATCCACATCGGGCCACGTTCCGTCATCTGAAAAGAAATACAATTATGTATGTGTAATGTTGGTAGATTGATTAAATGTGTATCTATGTTGTAAGTTTCTTCAGGCGGAATAGACGCAGCTAACGATCGGATCTATCTCGTATTATTGTGTCTCAACTCCCGTAGGACTTCCTGGATTCCTCAGTATGCTTATGACTCCTAACTACCGGAGCATTAGTATGAATACGTGCCTTAATTTAATTATTACGTATAATCAGGTTTTCTTAACGATAATGTTTAGTATAATCAGGTGGTAGGACTCTGTCAAGACTGAGGAGTCCGCCTGGGTACTGCCGCCAAGCAACAATGCTTGTATTGTTGTGTTCCGGTTTGAAGGATAAGGCAGGACGGTATATATTATTTTAATGAAAAGGCTAACCATAGGCGGCTATTGCATTATGACGCAGACCAGTTAGGAGTTCCGTAGATTAAAAAATCAGCAACTGCGTTTTCCAAGCGTGGCGATTAATGGCAAAATTATTGCAATGAGAGATCCATTAATGTACTGTTGGGGGTTCAATTATGGCGATGAATATGTGGTGTGTAGGCATGTAGATATATCCAGAGGCCAGCGTTTCCAAACTTTATTATGCCCTTATCTTAGTGTTCCCCATCGTAACAGACCGCAGTTTTAACCCGTATAAACAAAAAACGCATTTCACATCATAACATTTCTATCCCAACAGATCTAACCTGATACCACCAATGGCTCCTGGCAAGGTACATTGTTCGCTAGACGTGTCGCATCTTGACAAGTTGCGTTCATGAATACACTCTCGTTGTTGAACCTTGGGCCTAGCCACGTGAATTGGAAGCAGTGAGCTGCAGGTGTTGTGCTCGACTGAGAGGCCACTGTTGCTGCGCCTGGAAAATTTTAAAGAGCAGTTATTATATTTGAAATTTAAGCTATAAAAGGAAAAAGTCGTAACGATGTGTAATACGAAGTGTGTCCAGAAAGTAAGTGTACTGCGACCGTATAGGGTAGTGAATGTTGGTGTCTTGGGGGTTGGTGACACACAGTGTCAGACCGAGCAAACATCGCCGGAACACGGTCATAAGTAAACTCAAGTTGAAAACACCTATGTCTGTAAAGATCATCGTCAAGCGGTAAAATCATGTCCGCTAGAGGTTGAGACCAAAAAGGCATCCTATTTGTAGAGTTTAGTCGGGAGCGACCTAATATTGTAAGACCCTATAAAATTCAATAGGAGCATTCAAAACTTATAGGAAGGAATGCTGACGAAAGAACGCAACAAAGCAAACTTGCGGTGCAAAACAGACGAAAGATAGCTTAAGCCATCAAGGACTTGGATTCATTTGGCTCGAATGTTTCAAACCAGATGAGCTTGTTGCACTGTAAAACGCAATCTATCAATCGATAATGTAATGCTTTTTGAAAGAAAACATCGAAAATTAGAAATTAATGTAATTTCTATTAGGAGGAGTTGCGTAGAATTTAGCTCGGGTATCTATATTCAATCTAAATAATTTTGTATCTTATACTATGAAAGGTAGGGCATAGAGAATATCCCGTTCGAATGTTTGGTTGGTCCACCACCACTCATCACAGGTTTCTTGAGCCAAGTAGATAACCTTTACACAACTACATAACTAATGCACATAATACATTACACGTAATTATTATTATTATTGTCAAACACAGAAACTTTATACTACGTCACTGAAAACATCATGTAATTTTACTTACCATACAAAAGGAAACATGCCGCGATAGCTACTTTCAACTGACACATTGTTAACAATCCACCTTAATATTTTGAATATACAGTTTACCTCACCAAAATTGACACTTTAACACTTATTCATTTGTATTGTATTCGTTGTTGCATATCACTGTGTTTGTTTGACAAAGGACAGCTTGAAGTTGGCTACATTATCTTTATGAATACCTAATGCTATATCTTCGTTACCGGTAAATTATCAGCTATGATTTATTTAGATAAGGCCTTATCACTAGTATTTTAACAATTTGACATTAACAATTAGGTATTTAGATCAATATCATATAATTCAGTAGAATACGGACGTCGTCATATTTTGTGGAAAAAAATCCACTAAATATTTTATGTAAAATTGGTTCGCCAACCCTCGCAAGATTTGAATGGTGGAAATTCATATCCTTTTTGTAGTATGGACTGATATTCTACTAAATTACAGCTTTCTAGCACGTACCACTGGAGGTTAAAAATTATATATTACTTTATTTTTATAAGACTAGACAGTCTTTGATTTAAGGCGTCCAGATTACAATAATCAGGGAACACACTCGCAGGAACGCGTTCCATTGCTTAGCTGCACGTATTATAAAGGTTGAACAAAAGCGGCTTGTGCGGATAGCTGGAAGATCCACGATATAAGGATGAAGCTCTCGCCCGGATCACGTTTCCTGAAGGCGGAAAGAGTAACCTGTAGAAGATGCTTAACATCAACATTTTAATTTTAATTACATTTAATTGTGTAACAAACATCATTGCCCTATGGGACCTATCATCATCATCACAGCCCATAACAGTCCACTGCAGGACTTAGAGCCTGTCCCACAAAAAGGGAGGTTATTGCCATAATCTCCACGCTTGGCAGGCGGGTTGGAGATCGCAGTGTTATAATATAACAATGGAAAATGCTGCTGCCCATTTTCCAGTCTACGGAGGCGCTTAGATCTTTTGCCTCGAAAACATTAGTCGCGTTGTACGACACCCACGAGTGTAAGAGGTTGGTGCTATTCTTCTCTGCCGGACACCACACGGCCGATGTACCTATGTACCTATGTTAATTTGGATGTTATTTGTGTCTGCTTTTTTCTGTATTTTTTTAAAATAATGATCAAATCAAATGAAATAACGAATAAACACTAATACTAAAATATTATATATTTAAAAAATCATCAATGGTGCCCAGAAAGCTAGCTGCGTTGCCTCGTTGGATTGCAACACTTATCTCTGTCCGAGGAACGAGCCAGCTCTCCGGTCACCTGTGATGTCGATTAGCTTTTTACTTAAATCTTTAAAAAGCTTTAAAGCGTCACAGTCCCAACGTCTCGACCACAAACGGCTGAAATATGAAGTCCTGGGCTAGGCTTTCATATTTCCTACGTTTGAGGTTCTCCTTTATATCTGCTTAATTTAAGCTTCCTAGGGTTTCAGCAAGTACCCTACAGGTTTTGATGAGACAGCCAGTCAGTGCCGAAATCGACGCATTTTAGGTGCTAATAAAATCCAAGATAAATGTCACTTTTATTTATATGCCTGCTACGTACCTCTAAACCTGAAAATTAACATTATCCAGCCAGACCAAAGATATGAGGGTCGGAAAATTCGACGAAAGACTACGAGAAAGGGTACCTTTTATATTATCTGGAGGCAGGTAGTGCTATTTAATACTATTTAAAGGTTAGCTACAATTACATAGGACCACAGCTACAACAGTCTATTATGTACTTCCATAGAATTCAATTATGAAGATACCTATCTAAATAGAGTGAAATTAAATAATCCCACGACTATCGACGATGGAAAATTGCTATTGTCAAATTGTGGCAGCATATGAAACGATATCGGCTCATGTCCGTTGGCTACGATAAGCCGATTCCCTCCGACGTAGTCCAATCACAGCGCTTCGACAGCCAGTATTCGAGTAGATTTGTGGCCGAGCAGATATGTTCCCATTTTAAAATATGACAGTTTTCAATTGATTAATCGAGTCTGTGTCACAACCAGTATCATATTTGTATTGTGCGAGGATTTTGAATCGTTAGAAGCGGTGACGATTCAAAATACCTAGCTTCGATTTTCTTAGGAAGGATCATCCGACGGTATAAATATTAAAATTAGGTTTATTCGAATCGACGAGTGTGTTTGGTTTCCAAGTGAACTTTTGCACTAACACTCGTAGTATTTTTATGGAAATTATACTGGGTGGAATCGTATAAATGTAGTCGAGTTCTTTGAGTTTGTTTTCGTTGCATTCTCTATTAAAGTTACTCGTTCCATAACGAATGTGCATAATGTCATTATGGTAGACCAACAGGCAAGCGGGCCACCTGATGGAAAGTGGTCACCGCAGTCTACCTACAACAGGGAATGTGCCTTTAGTTGCTAATTACCAATACATTGACTACCTCTAAATCCCCAGAAGACATTGCTCTGTACGCAAAAAGGCAAATGCCTCTCCACTGGATTTGAATCCACGGTTCAAATCCGGTTTGAATCACGGTTGGGGAACCAAATTCCCACCCTATGGAGCACTCGTTACTCACCGGCAGGAACACAATAATAATGAAAATAGTATTGTCTGACTGCGGTACTTTGTAAGGTGAAGGTACTTCCCCAGTCTGGTGACGTAAATTGTCGAACGATCAATTTACGAATTCCTTACCAACTTCTAAGTCGCACATAATTTCAAATATACCTAAATCAGCCACCATAATCCCTTAACCTCAACCTAAGAAAAAAAATTGAAATACTTACCATTCTGATTTTAATTTGAAAAGTGCACGCCGATGCAAGCACACTTCGAAATGTTAAACCATGAAACAGATAAACCCCTATTTGTACGATAGTAGAGCGCTCTTTGTGCGTTTTGCTTGTTTATTCTTTTCTATTTACAGGTCTTGTTTTGCTTGTTATAGCGCTGTAGGTTCAGTCTAGGAAAACAAGGTATTGTAGAATCACAATGTGGTTGTTTATGTTGTTATTTTGCTTTCACATCGTATTTTCTGCAGTTATACAGGTATCCGGCTCAGCCTTCCTCGTCATCCACAACTTCAATTGGAATCCTAAAACTGGAAGATAATCGGTGCTTTATAGCGGTTTAACCTATTTTGATTTGCAATACATTGGGCACTTACTTATCTATATTATGGGCTTATCTTAGATAGATAGGGAATAACCTTCGGTAGTCTTGGATGACGGTAACCCCCCTAGGCAATAATTAAGTTGTCTTTTAGTAGGTACTACAATTTCATCGGAATTATTTCAGTGGTAATAAACCTG
The DNA here is from genome assembly GCA_905147135.1 of Blastobasis lacticolella. NCBI lineage: Eukaryota > Metazoa > Arthropoda > Insecta > Lepidoptera > Blastobasidae > Blastobasis > Blastobasis lacticolella. Next base: position 14,232,577 of record LR990050.1, read on the forward strand.
ATAACATGTGCGATGAAAGTGTAGTGAATAACCACGAAAGTCTTAAAACCTATAGGTACCTATATAAAAAATTACACTTGTACAGTGCTCTTATATAAAAAGGGCGTCTCTTGTCGCACATTTTGTAACCATAGCTATTATATTATATATAATAGATCGAAAATATTTTGATGCTAACAGGATCGGATTTAGTATTATTTGTATAAAATTTTAATACTCAAATCTTGTAAATAGCGGTCCTCAATTTTATATGTATAAATTAAGGTTACATACCAAAAATGTACCTAAATGTCATTTTTAATGTTCTGACATTTTATGAAACAACAACGGATTAATGGCGTATTTACATTTATTTGTTTTTCTAGGATTCCTAAAGACCAGCCATTTTTTTTTATTACTAGGGTGGCAAACAATCAGCAGGTGGCAGACATGGCGATGTCTGGGTTGCAAATTGGAAGTGTTGCGTTGTAAACATTTTGAAGAACAAGATAATACTACGTGTACCTATTTACCTGCGTACGGAATAATACCTAAGTCAGATTGCCGTACCTATTTGATATTTGAGCCTAGGTGGGACCGTCACAATACCAGATCAACAACAATCAAGCTATTCATTATTGTCGTACACACGAACGCACTTCCATTTACTGTAAATAATCATCTTGGGGTTGCGCCTTTGCGAGCGAAGGCCCGGGGTCCGTCTTTATCATGATGCAAGATTTGGCAGATCAGGTAATTAGAGCGACTGCCATCTGGCCGCCATGACGCTGTTAAGGTTACATATTCAGTCGCCTGAATATGCAGGTTTTATAACAATGTTTTCCTTCACCGTAAGAGCCGCGAAGGTTTGAAAGAACGTTTCTCGCTCGTACGATTTGGATGTGGAATGAGCTCCCAGCCACAGTGTTTCCTTTTGACTTTAACATGGGATCGTTCAAGAGGTATATTAGAGGTCTCTTCAGAGGCGGGCAACGCATTGGTGACTCCCCTGGTGTTGCTGATGTCCATAGGCGGCGGTGACCACTTTCCATCAGGTGGCCCGCATGCCTGTTTATCTGCCCGATAACATAAAAAAAAGAAAAAAGAGCATCGGTTTGTGTGTAACTAATGTACTCAGAAAACAGTCATTGGTACATAGCGGTAATGGGGTTCGAAATCGGTACCTCTCGCTAATGATGTGGACCCATTAACTATTAGCCCACCGATGTTCCTTCACCTCCATCTACAGTACAGGCCAGTAACTAATGCAAAGTGGCTAGTTTCGGCTTCGTATTAATTACTCACTCACATGCGACAGATATAAAAAGCATGACGTGTTGGTTTCTAATCTTATCAATTCCTATATAATTCTTATCGATATGATGAAACTATCGTGGGTTGAGATTGGTTTGAAAAATTATGTTTAGTATCAGTGTTTACGGTGATGTGTATTTTGAAGACAAATAGTTGACTTTTATATACTTGAATGTTTAATAGTAAGAAGACGTCATGGTTTCTATTGCAGTCAACAATTTGCCCAATGAAATTTTGGAGGATATTTTTATACGTTTGAGTGGCAAGGATATCTTGAATGCCAGTAGAGTTTGTTGTCGCTGGCAAAGCGTGGTGGACAACTTCAGTGCAAAGGTCTGGAAGAGATTGTGCTCCACAGATTACGCGACCATTTATGAAGATGGCTACCGGGTATCAGGGCGAAATTGGCGGGAACTGTATAAGTCTTTCTCTCTCTGGGAAAGAGTAACTGATACAGAAGTTCGTGTCTCCCTAGAACTGGTCGGGAAGTTGCAATATATCCATGTGCTAAAAAATTGTGTTGTCTCTTTTCCCAATGCTTATAAAGCTATACAACATGAATGTTACGATACGGTTGTATATTACGACGTGAACACTCGAAATGAGATCAACAGAGTAACGTACGATGTAGATTTTTACAATTATGAAGAAAATGATGATATAATAGTTTTTGAAATTAAAGAATGAACGATTAACGAAACCAAAATTCTAGTGATACCTAGAGTGCGAGAAGACAAATATATTCACCTGATTGTGAAGCGACGCAGACCCTGGCTACTTTTAGGCAATGAAATATTTTATCAAACAGAGAATTACAACAGAAAAACTACAACGTTCTGTAGGATGAGAGTGATAATCGTCGACAAAGATGTGCGCTACGAAAAAAGTGAGTTAGCGAAAGGTAATTGGGATAACATATTAGACGTCAAATATGTTGGCAATACCATGTATGTGTTTCAAGCTTACGAGGACGGTGACGTTTATATAGCGGAGATTGAAAATGGTTGGATGGTAAAAGTATGCGATTTACAGAATTTGGACAAATTGGTATTTTAGAAGCAATTAGAAAATATGGGTTTAGCTGGAGCAATTCGAAAATATATTTCTGGATGACAAATTGTTTTCGTGGGTTATATGTAGGAAAGACATTCTGCATTGGTTCTGAACTAATGGCGTCTCCGCTAACATACAGCTCACACATAATTACAGGTACCACACAATCCAAGGCTGTCCCTGGAATAGTCAATATCTATCTTAACGCTTATGATGCTGTTAATCAACTTAAAATCCATGAACTAGAACCCACCCTGTCTATTGATATAGATGATTTCGTTCCGGAAAATATAGTATGTCGTAGTAGATATGGAGATAATAATTATCTTGACCAGCTAGAGGTGATTGAAACTGTTAACGGACATAAGCTACTTTTAGTTTACTGTCAGAGGTTGATCATTATTAACATCACTCATGAGGACTACAAGTAAGCAGTAATATGTGCTATGTCAGGCGTCGAAGCCGACTAGGTAAATAAAGTATCTTTAAAATTAAATTCTATTCGAAGATATCGCTTTTTACCTCATTCATGTGTTAATTAGTTATATAAAAAAAAATTAAAGGTCTTCATTGGTGCCCGCAGACCTGGCTCGTTTCTCGGGCAAAGGATTAGTAACGAGGCAACGCAGTCAGTTTTCTGGGCACGATTCCGGGAGGCAGCGGTGTAGACGGCTTTTTAAATTTTTGTTTAGTAATAGTTTGTTTTTTCATTAGTGTATTATGATTATTTCATGTGATTAAAACGGTAAATATTTTATGTGTACATTAATAAAAAAAATTTGTTATAATTGATTAGTCAACCGTGCCACATAATAGAAAACTAACAGAAGGTCCACTCCCGTCATCTTTGGAAATTATTACCTAAACTTGCCGACTCTCTAGGGTTGCTACTGTATTTATTCTGAATTTTGAAAAAAGTGTTTAAAAGATCGAATAGAATTTTAAGGATCGTTCACAATAACATGTCCCTTGCAAAGGACCAATATCTAATCCTTGCCATAATGTGATCATAATTACTTCCCAAGCTGTTCAGATTGTGTTCAAGTGTATTCGATTTTCCATACCAACTTCAGACATTATGCCTTTAGTAGGCGTAATAATAATCTACTGTTTATTCACTTTTTTAAAATTCATCGTCACCTGATTATATCATCAGACCCTGAGAATAACCTTTCCCTGACCTGGGATTTGACCCACTTCCCGGTAATCAATTGAATGAAAATTTCATACACATGTAAATTGATGAAAATGTAATATTATGGTATTAGTCAGTTGATCTGATGATGGAAAAGGAAGGTGGTCAGCGATTTTTTTATATTACACTAGACACATTAATAGTTTCTAGTCGGAAATTTCCGACTAGAAACCATTAAGGTGGCCATTTCGGTTTCATATTCTGTTAAAAACTGTCAACTAGTCCTAGGGTCTCTGGCGGAAGACCTTGGTCAACCTCGCTTTACCATCAGCATTAGAACTCGTAGCGGTGCTGAAGTTCGACTAGCCTCAAAGTCTGAAATGGTCACCCATCAGTTCTTGGACTCTGCGGTTGCTTGTATGTTTTTAAGTAATCTTAGTTACGTACAAGTACTTTTATTTTATCAATATTTGTATTCATGTACAAATTCACACAACGCCATCTAGCCCCAAACTAAACAAAACTTGTACTATGGGTGCTAGATAACTGATATGCTACTTAAATACTTTTGAATACATAATTATTTTACATCGAACACCCAGACTCATAACAGAAATTAAAATTCATTATTTCAATTTCAGCCCGGCCGGAAATCGAAATCGGTCGTCTGATCAATAATAATATCGTTTAATTAATTAATATTCAATTTAAGTCGACGACACTACAACGAATTCTCGCGTTAACAATCGCGACCGAGCTTGACAATGCCTGTAAACGTAATGTCAATGTGTGCGTGACGGAAATGGCGCATTGTTTCCAGTGAACCTTCTGCTTGGGGCGGGCTGTTCTTTATTTTGTGCCCCAAGATATCGGAATGTCCCATGTTCGCACATAATTTCAAAACGACTGCAGCTATTTAAGTAATTCTTTCTTGTTGGGTTAGGGTAGGTGTAGGGTAGGTGTAGGGTAGGTGTAGAGTAGGTGTAGGGTAGGTGTAGGGTAGGTGTAGGGTAGGTGTAGGGTAGGTGTAGGGTAGGTGTAGGGTAGGTGTAGGGTAGGTGTAGGGTAGGTGTAGGGTATGTGAAGGATAAGTTTAGGCTAGGTGTAGTGTAGGTTAGGGTAGGGGAGCGCCACGCGAATGAAGGCCTACTAGTATATTATAAAACAAACTCCCACGTCGCGTCTGTCTGTCTGTTCGCGATATACTAAAAATGATTTAACGAATTTTCATGCGATTTTACCAAATCATTTTTTTAGATCTATTGGTGTATAATTTGTTAAATTCTGAAATTTCTTGTGAAGTTTATTGCTGAAAATCGTATGAAAATCCGTTCAGTAGTTTTTGAATGTATAGCGAACAAATAGACAGACCGACAGACCGACACCGCGTGGGACTTATAATATAAGGGGGCCGTAGGCTATCTACGTCATCGTGTACCTATAGAAAAATAGCTTAAGCATTTAGGACAACATGCGCAATACTTTTTTAGGTTTTTCAGCTAATTAAAATCACTGTTTCTAATTTACATAAGTATTTAATTCAGGGAACTTTGGCACATGTTTTTAAATATATAATTATAAACTACAATTATGAACTCAACATTATGAACTCTTCATACTTCTACTTATTACTTCTTCTTCTACTTAATATGATTCTACTTACATAAAAATTATAATTTAATATTCTAAACATTTGGAAACATAATAACAAATAACAAATCCCGTTTTGTTGGCACCGGGAATCCTAGACCGACCACGGAATCTGATAAACCACACCCTTCGACCAACAATCTGCTCTCACGAAGATCTCCAAATTTGCTACCAATGCCACGAACAAATTGAACATACGAACTGATGAGGTATTGGCTTGGTTTAGTAGATAGTTTCACACGTCCTCGGCCCTACAGACAAATCAAACGATTTGGTAGGACTCTCCCAGCGTGGGCTTTAGTTACCTCGTCGCATAGGTTGTGTGTGAGCTCTTCAGTATAGTCGCCCACGTCGCATCGACTCTCAACGTCGAAGGGGTCGTGTTTCACACGCTATATCAGCGATAACAGCTTCTACAAACCCGAATATCTCGTATTGGTTGGCCGTCTAAAATTCATTACCGTTGTTGTAGTATTAGAGACGTAAATGCCAATCCATTTGGTTATTTCAAACTTATGTGAGAATAAACTCATTTCACTTGCTTTTTGGGAAAAAATAACGGTATTATTTATTACCTGTCGTAAATCTTAAAAATCGTAAAGCAATATTAGATCTACCATGAAAACGTGACTTTTATTAGGTTGGTGGATTTTACATAAAAACAATAATACAGTCAAACAAAACTTCCTACTGTCAAACAAAAACGTAAAGTTCATGGTACGGTTTAGAAAGTAAGCTTGTTTGACTGAATGATTCTAACCTAAAATAACCACAAAACATTCGTTCATGCACCTCCCTATGTTAGTGCTACAAACCGGTGACCGAAACTGGAACAAAGTGTGCTAATTGAAATAATTTTTGGCTTCAATACAAAACTTAACAAAAGCGATGCCGTCATTGGGTCAGATATGTTTGTAGTGGCAACAATTCAAGCTTGTTTTAGGAGGTCATGGTACGGATCAAAGTAAGATTACAATAACATAATACCTTATTCTAAACAAGGTTATTTTAACCTTGTTTTGAAAATATTGTGGTACGCCCCCTGCAGTTGATTGACGCTAAGCTACAGAGCCACTAACATCGGCGTAGGGTTGCGCGTTTGTCGGTCTTCTACAGGTTGTACTTCGGAGAGTGTGCGAAAAAGTTTGGTGCTTCATCCTATGTCGTGGATCTTCCATCTATCCGCACGAGCCGCTTTGGCTCGACTTTAATAATGCGTACGGCTAAGGTGTAGAACGCGTTGCCAGTGAGTGTGTTCTCGGATGAATATAATCTGGACGCCTTCAAGACCAGAGTCGCATCGTCACTTACCACCAGGTGAGGTGGCGGTCAAATGCCTGGCTAGTCAAATAATAAAAAAGAGGCATACAATGCAGTTAAGATAGCACCTATGTTAACCAGAAAATATGTAGCAGTATTTTCTGTTGCTTTTAAATCTGCGATCTCCTGCAAAGCACGTCATGACACTATAAAATATTAATTAGTAATTTAAGTAAGTACGGTATTGATTATAAAGTAGGTATCTGTGGTGTTCCACCAGGAATGTTATAAGCCAACTGAGGAATTATAACATCGGCTTGTCAAAATTATGGTACATTGGGTAAAACTATGGTACAGTTTCTAAAAGCGTCGTACACGGATATTTTTTGGTCTGAGATACTATCACGACTTTTCTATCTCCGTTAAATAGGTTTAGATTTCTTTGCAAAATTTTAAAATGTGATTTATTACGAAATTTCGTCCCGCTCAAGCAAGCAAGAGAGATGCAAAATACTAAACTGGCTGAGTGGCAGTGGGACCATTAAGTTAGTACCTATGGGTAACCTTAACTCGAATAGAAATAGCTTTCATGGGTACTTCATCTCGCTCGCTCGCGAAAGAAGTGACAGAAGCGAGCGAAATGAATGAAACTGGAAAGATGTGTAATTATGAAATTATGGTACTTTTGTGTACCATAGTGGAAATACTATGGTACGTATAACATTACTGTTCCACATCTATCTCCGTTCAAATATCTGACATAAGGTAGTTTATATATTGTCCATATTATAGCTTCCTTTCCTTCCGCCTGCGACCTCGCTTGCGGAGTTTATACTCAGTAGTGGTCTCTCTGTTCATAAAGTTTTATATAAATCTATAAACATAATCTGTTAGATACCTATTTGCTGAATGAGTAACAAAGATTTTAAAGTTTTTGAAATAATATATTTTTGAATTTTTTTATTAGAAGGAAAACATACTGTGCCGACCCCAAATGAATGGTATTACGGCAGGCAAATTATTTTAATAAATAAAAAATCGTGGACAAATTCACACAACGCCATCTAGCCCCAAACTAAGCAAAGCTTGTACTATGGGTGCTAGCTAACTGATATACTACTTATACTTTTAAATACATACTCATTATACATAGAACACCCAGACCCGCAGCAGAAATTAAAATTCATCATTGAAATTTCTGCCCGGCCGAGAATCGAACCCGGGACCTCTTGCGTGGCTGACTGGTATGTTGACTACTGAACCACTCAGGTCGTCAATATTATATATTTTTGCAATGCTTATTCAGTTTATCTCTTGCGTTAGGTCCTAAGACAGCGTGGACAATATTAAATTCGTCAGATCCCATAAAACACACTATTCCAAACTTGCAGGTACGACTGACAGATCATAGTAACTTTTGATTTCCCATTGTAAGTACTTTTTTTAATGTCAAACGGTAAGCAAATAGGCAAGCGGGCCACCTGATGGAAAGTGGTCACCACTGCCCATAGACATTACCAACACCAAGAGTATCGCCAATGCGTTGCCCACCTCTATAACACGTTGCTTTGGCAGCAAAAAGGCAAAAGCCACTCCCTTGCCAAAGCCACGGTTCCCCAAATCCCCACCCCATGGAGCACTGGAAACCTTATTCACCGGCAGAAACACAATACTATTTAAAAGAGTATTATTTAGCTGCGATATTCTGTAAGGTGGAGGTACTTCCCCAGTCGGGCGGCTCCAATTCGAACGAGATACCCCGCTATGCCCTACCTCTCTAACAACTCATGTTATACAGACTCATGAATTGCAATATCCCAAACAAATGCTCTCAAATTTCAGACGTGAGGTCCCTCTGGGTAAGATGCGGGTGTGACTGCATGCCTTCACAGCGGATGCTCGTATTCTTACTTAAGTTTACTCGTCACCTTACAATATTGCAGTCCGTGTTGCAGCGCGCCGGTAAAACGCAGTAACTGGTATACCCGCCGTTTTACTGCTGGCTGCTTCCATAATGCTAAAAAGCTTTTGTGCGAGTAGGTGGTTATGTGTTATGTTAATATTTAGTTTATTTTGTATATGTTGTATTATTACGATTAACAAAGTAGGAAAGCAGATCTTGGCAGAAGCCGGGATTGGCCGCTTGGATCATCATCATGATGATGTTATATTATTATGATTTACGAATACTCGTACTTCATCATAGTATAAGCCGTGAGACGCCCATTGCTGGACATAGGCCCCTCCCAGAGATTCCACAAAGGCCGATCCTATGCCATCCGCACACAGCCGGTACCTGCGACCATACCAGGTCGCCTTCATGTGTGTTTGTGTTCTGTTCACATAAAAAAAACACACATCTTATTATTTATATTTTATTAAATCCACCTGAAGGAGATATAAAAATATAAAACGTGACAAAAATATTATGTACTGTACTTATGTATTTTTACTCGTAGTTATCCTAGGTATTATTAGTACAAGTCTCTTTTAATGCTTGAGTATATAAAAGTCATTCATATAGTACCTAAATGTTACAAATCAATTCGAGTATTATTTACATAAAAGGATTTTATAACGGTAATTATCACATTTTACTGTAGGTTAGACGATTCCTAATTACATAAACATCTTCCAAGTAGAATATTATTTCGAAAAGCTTAACTTTCTAGTTGCTTAATGCAAAACCCTTATTTATCATCTATTTAATTAAAGTATTTACACTAAAAAGCGATATAAATTACAATATTTACAGAGCTTTCACGTGGGCAAACCAAATCACTGTATCGAAGCTAAATTATTTTACTTACTCGCTGGAAAACTGCACGTCACGTTTTCGTAAACGCGCATGGCCGCTTGAGCTCAAAACTTTACAAGAAGAATATATTTTATAAAAGTTTAAGAGTTTTCGTGTTTTCCCACAATGGCTATAAATCCCAACATGGCGGGCTCGCCGCGCGGTTCACTCACTCGCTACATAGTTTATCACGCGCGCGGCGACGCATTCTCGGTGCACAGTTCCGTCTGGAGCATAAAACTTTCGCGATATCACAATCACAACTAACGTCTCACTTTAATCACAAACTCGACGCGAAGCCGCTTTAGCGAGGGCCTTATCCCACATAGGGGAAGGGCGCGAACGGCGCGGGGTAGTAGCCCGGGTACCCGGCGCTCCCCTGCACCGGCACCGACGACGTCACATAACTCGTCAGAACAGTTGGCACTACTTTAGTTGTGAACAGCGTCGTGTACACCGTCTTGGCGCCGAAAGTCAATTTCAGAACTTGGCTATCGGTGGCGGTAACTTCGGTGTTCATGACGACCGGTGTCGAAGTTAGCGAGAACTGGGGCGGGAACAGCGGGTTGAGCGGCTGCAGCGGCAGCGCCGGGAGGCTGCTCGTCCCGATTTCGTACTCCGTCTTTGTCACCGTCGCGACCGGCCTAGATATCGTGCTCGACACTGTGTTCTTCCCGTCAAAGAATGGAATTACGTGCGATTCGTAGATCGTCTCGAATTTCAGCACCGGCTTCGAGGTGGTCACTACGTTGGGTATTTGAGCAGCAGCAGCTGGATTCAATAAACGTAGGAGAGCCAACTGTTGCGCCTGTTCCGGAGACAGAGCCGGAGTTACTGGCGGTGGTGGCTCGGTGACGTGATTAGCCTTGTTTTGACCATGCGCCTTCTTTAGTCTCAAATGGTTCTTGTCTACTTCAGAAAGGTCAAAATCAGAACCAATATTAGCGAGATCCAAGTCTGGCGGGAACACTCGCCTCGGCACGCCATCCTCATCCTCGTTGCTGTCACCGAAGTCCAGTTCTAGGTGCAGCTCAGAGCCCGCTTCATCGAGACGGCTGTTGAACTCCTTCAAAGTTTTGCTAGGAATGAACTGATAGAAATCCATGGGGGGCAAGGTTTTCGTAGCTGTTACAAATCGAGTAACTCGATAAGTTTGAATAAATGTTAAACTACTTGTTAGGTTAACATCTCGCACGACGGGTAAAATATGAGTTTTCAACATGTTCTGCGTTGTACTGAATGTTTCTGTGACCGTTTCCAGCGGCGGAGTTTCCATATCTGAAGACAGGGTTATTGGTGGTAATGTAGCAATACTTGAGTCTAGCAGATTGTGGTCATGCACAGATGGACTCGCTAATATATTTTCTGTCAACGGTTCGTTGAGAGAACCTTGCGAATTGGGTATTATTGTAGGCTCTATTCGCTTTTCTATTGTAGATGTGACTGTGATGATGCGCGTATTTTTGACACGTCCAACCTGTAAAGTAATTAAACATTTATTGAGAATCGGTACTAATGTTTCTTTTATACAACATTTTGAGTAAGAAAGGGGTGAAGTTATTATCATGACTTTCATCTTCATACATTACTTTGGCGAGTTTATCTTTACGCTTACTAGTAAATATATATATTAGGAAAGTAGCTTCAATTTTTGTACATATTTTTCTAAATAATTGAACGATAATCAAATCAAATCGATCAAATCCAACCTATTTTAGATGGGCTTTCTTTATTTTGGTTAGTGTGGTGGTAGTAAAAATATAAATACAGTAAGTTTTAAATATTCTTCACAGATACTTACCTGGAATGTGTAAGGAGACTTAATGGTAGCAATTTCGTAGTAGACGTCTTTGAAATCAGCAGGAGTAGATATTTCTACTTTTAGAGTTTCGACTGGAGGTGGTTTTTCAATTGAATTATCTTCAGGATCGTTATCAAGTAAAGTGCCAGGGCCGCTTTGGGAACCTGATAGCTCAAGGTCATTATCAGACCTTGCTTGAGGAGAAATATCGTTCGATTGTGGGTCGTCAGTAAGAGGATTTGGGTTAGGTGTCGTTTGTTCTTCGTCATCGTCTTTCATTTTTCTTATTGTTACTTTTGGTTTAGGACTTGTTTTATATTGCCAGCGCCCTGAACCTGGGGCACGATTTAGTTTAAATTTGTAAATACTAGTCGAAGCTTGAACAACGTCTACTGGAGTTGCTTGAACACGTGGTTTGAAACCGCGTCGTGATTGTTCATTGCTATTCAAAGGTGTTACGGTGGTTTTATGACCAGAATTTCTGTTGCTCTTCCTTCTGTTCGAGTAAGCTGGTGCTGAGGATTCACTGAAAACAGATACGGTAGCCAGTTGAGGTGTGTGTGCAGGGCGGCCAAATCGTGTACTGAAAAAAATATTTCGTGTTAAAGAAAAGCGTGCAAGGTGCAAATACAGCAATAATTACGCTTTAAATTTTTAAATTATGTTCTTAAGAGGAAAGGCCGCGCTATTTTCTTCCATACATAATCGAGGTTTCGTGGTTTCTATTTTCTTCTCTGGAGTTTAACACTCGAGTTATGAGTTTCATACACAGAGTATCTAAATATTGCCCATTAGCATGTCTGTAGGTTTAGTTTTTTTTTTAAATTTGTCACGAATTCTGATAAAAAATTACCATAGGAAAATGGATCCGGTTCTAACGCCTGAGGCGCAGTATTCGGGGATGGAAGCGGGCAGTGTGAGGGCGATAGTCCTTCGAACGCAGAAGGTTTACGGACGCAGCCTTTCCTATTAAGTCTATTTTGTTACATACCTCTGAGTTCTTTGAGACGAATTCCTGTTTTTAAACTTCTTGCTTTGACTAGGTGCGTTTTCGTGAGCTTCATTGTCACCAGCGTTCTGGGATCTATGGCGGTTTTTATACGAACTTCCACCATGAGATTGTCGTCGAGTAGTTTTACTAAAGCCATCTTCGTCGCCTATCGAAGGCGTTGGTTCCAAATTGTGCCTGTGATTCTTTCCAATAGCAGGTGCCACTGTCTTATGTATTCTGTGCGGTGGACTGGGAGAAATTTTCGGTCTATGACCAGCACCTAGTACCTTAGAGTTGCTATTAAGTACTTGAGCGTACTTTCCGGAGATATATGTTCCAATAACACTAGTTTCATGTACAGTTGTAAGTCCGTCCTTGACTATTGTTCCACCAAGTGTAGTGACAAGACCTAGTGGGTGGTCATCATCCTCTGGAGGTGGTGTCGGTGGATTAACGCGATTTTTATGTTTCGGTTTCTGAGCATGAGCTTTCGAAGGGCGAATGTTGATTACTTTGTATGTTTCTTCTACGAACTCGGAAGGCTGACGAGATAAGAAATCATATTCCGGTTCTCCTAGGTTATTATTTGTAATCAAAATTGCTGGTTCGTCATCCGACTGGCTAGATTTAATTTCTACCTTTGAATGAATGACTGAAGATGGTGCTTGCTTGACTTCTACTTTACTACTGACAATATTTGTTACACTTTTCACTGAATCTTTTTTCTTGTTCGATTGTGAGCTTTGTTTATTGCTTTTTTGTGATGATGGTTTTGATGAACCATTTTCTACAATTTTAGAGGGACCAGCAACTACTTCCACTTTCGTTATGATTTCTTTTGCTACTGATTTTGGAGTATTAGCAATTTTATCTTCTTTTTTAGGTGAGGAGGAGACCACATTAACCGCACTGGAAATGACTTGTGGAGCTGAAGATTTGCTTGTTTTATCTTTGGCTGCTATTTTGCTGGGTTTTATGGTTTCCGGTTTCACACTGGTAACGGTAGGCGGCGGGGGCTTTGTGTCGATTATATTTTCCTGGACAGGCGCTTCTGTTTTGGGTGGTTCTGGAATAAATAGGAAAGAATAAGAATTTCGTTAATATAATATTTCGAAATATATTTTTAGACGTACAGTTATATACATGTGCCTATATTAAAATTAATGATTAGATAAAACAGTAACAGGATAGAATACCAAGTAATTACACATAACATAACAAAATCTAAGCGATAAAAAAGAAGTAATGACCTGGAGCCGGTGCCGACTGGGGCGAGAACACCATAATAGTATTGCCTATCGTAGTGGTGAAGTCAAGGAAGCCGTAGACTGTCTGGGTGACAAAGTTGCTTCCTGGAGCAGCGCTGTTGCCTGCTGGGGCTGCGCTCGGCGCCGCGGGCTTACCGCCATCGTACACGGGCCCGTCCGCCGACACAGCAGTATCTGGAATTGTGAGTAGAGATTTTGTAAGTGGAGGTTCATCACCTAGCGGTCAATTCCAGCTTCCACCAGGGTCCGTCTATACAGTTATCCCCTACCTCGCCCGTTCTTCGGAATGATGCGGCGACGCCGTATGTTTGCTATATGCACATATCGTACCTTTTTATCAAAAGTTTAAGAAGTGACATGTGTAAATAGCATCGAACTATACATACATTAACAAACCATAGCAGTCTATTGTTATAATATCCTTATATATTTTTTAAATACATACTAATCATACATACAACATCCAGACCCGTAACATAAATTAAAATTCATTATTTCAATTTCTGCCTGGCCGGGAATCGAACCTGGGACCTCTGTGTGGCATGTTAACCAACTGAACCACTCAAGTCGTCATTGTTGAACTTAAACCCCGTACAAAACTATTGTTGTACGACTATTTTAATTTAGGTAATATTTTATTACGAAATAAGAAACGTCTAAGTAAAAGGTTAAAATAATAAAGAATTTTATTGTAACTGTGATTATGCAGGTTCTATAGTCGAGAATCTTCTTTGGCGGCACGTGTCCTAAAGTGGACGTCGTCGCTGCAATTTCCTATAACCGCCGTAATATCTGTTCAATTTCTCTCAAAGCTAACCACGGTGAACTGTTGCGGGGAGGAGCGAAATTGTGTCGAGAAATTGTGTAAACCCCAGTCTCGAAATATTATATTGGAAAATAGATAAAATATATTGTGTTTGCTTTACCTACAGCCAGCGAAATAAAGTGATAACTGAAATAACATCGTTTCGAAACACCCTTTTCATAACGCGCCCGTTTACGGCAGCTTTATGTACAAAAATCTCACAACAACGTGTACTGATAAAGGAAAACGCGGGTGACGATGTTACTTCGGTGCCATTTGTTGGTAAATGATCTGTAATAGTACCTTCATATGGAATAAAGAGAGCGCGTTCGCAGGCGACGCGGTGTTAGTATCGTTAATCTAATGACCCGTGGCGCCAAGTAAAGTACACTTACAGGAAAGGACTCATCCATTCAATCACAAATCAAGCGTCGAGATCAAAGTGAATACCATAAAGTGATAACTTTTTACGACCATTCGACTGCAATAATCATAACGCAGTAATCTAAAAGTTTGTAATAAACCAACGAGTCATACATTACATTTACGATGGCGTATATTACAGATTTCCGATTTTTACAATCCATGCGAAACACTGTCACGCAATAAAATTGATTAACATCTGACATGTGTAATTGTAAATTTATGCGAGATTGTGTCCAAAAGTTGGGCATCGAGTGCTTCTATAATGTCCTTGCTGGAATAATATTTACATTGTACTCGAGTGTCTGGGAACCGGGGAGTAGGTAACAAATTGGAACGGAGTCTATATCCGCGTTACTTCCGGCCCATTTGCTGGCAAGTGGGCTGCGATAGTCCACCTTAGATACGGATCGAGGACCGCGAGTGCCCTCCACATATCTCGCTAGTGTGTAAGTACTATTCACGTGCTCGTGTAGGTACATATGTTCAATTACTTCGTTGCTAACCCTTTGTGTGCTTTCGGATTTATGTTTATATATTCCCCCAAAAGCTTTTAGCCGGCCCTTATTCACGAGCTTTGCATATTGACATGTTTACCCTATTTACAGGTCCCTTTCGACCCATTCAAACTTTTTCAAATAGCATTTACGAGAGTGTTACTTTTAACGAAATATGAAATATTTATGACAATATTTTAAGGGAACGTTAGCCGTGTCGGGGGTTCATACAAATTATAAACTTCCTAAACTCATTTTGTACTTACATAGGTGTGCGGAGACCGCCAATATTAGTAGTAGTTTGGGATCCATCTCTGATGAAGCACTGGCTTGAGGTGACGTCAGCAAACAAAATGGCACCTAAGACTTAGGTGCATAGTGTGGGCGGGATCACTTCTCTGTGATCTGTAACAATTAGAAAAACAATATTGAGACTACAAAATAAGCAATTGAAGTAAATCTAAACGACTTTTTGTTTCTTAAATAGCTTGTTTGCTACCTTAGAGGTATGAAAAAAAATTTGGTTGCTCTTATCATTCAAAAATTCTAGTAGTTGTAAATAAAGATCCTAAATTTTAGATACCATCCGAAGATATTCCGTAAAAAAGTTTACGGCAAGTCAGCCGTATCTTAGTATTCTTAAAAATGTTGGTAAGATATATTCTTGTTTGATAACTGGTTACGAAAACAGTTACGAACGGGGAAATGAAAGCCGGTTAGGGTTGCAAAGTGCAACTATGTGCATGTGCCATAAAAAAAATAGATAAATATTTATTTATTTGTGTCACAAGATTTGTATTTTGTAAAACAATAGGTATGTAAATTTGAATGTATATTTAATAAACCACTAGTTGCGTTAGTAAACAGTCTGTGTGGGGCTTTTGCATATTTTCAGTGTGACAATATAAATTATGTTAATGCGGGTCCACGCAAAATGAATGCAGTATCGTATGTGTACACCCGGTACGGACGGATGGACAAAATAATCACTCGATATGCAAAACTGCGGTCGGATGCTCCTGCCTCTCATTTGGTGGTCGATCAATTCATTGCATAATGATTGAGCACCTGCCTAGTTAAAAATTAATTGTTTCAGTTTTTGGTTGTGTTTTATTTGAGTTAACAATTTCCTACGTAAACTCGTCTTGATAGATAACTTTCTAGAAATTTAAAACGGCTTTTTTAACGTATTAGAAGGTGGAAAAATTTTTTTTCGTTCGTTAAATTTTTCTAACATTTTATCTCAGGAAGACCTCTTGATTATGAACGTGTACATAAGCTCGATAGCGCTCGTCAGTCAGTTACTTCGAATCCGCTCACTTATGTGCGCTTATATATACGCGCATAGTTATAGCGCGGTATACATACCTGTACTTCTTGAGATACAATATCTATATCATCATCATCATCATCACAGCCCATTGCAGGACTTAGAGCCTCCCCCACGAAAGGGGAGGTTATTGCAATCTCTCCGTGGCAGGCGGGTTGGAGATCGCAGTGTTATAAATATAACAATGGAAAACGCTGCTGTCCATTTTTCAGCCTACGGAGACTCTAGATCTTTTGCCTATAAAACATTAGTCGCCTTGTACGACATTCACGAGTGTAAGAGGTGGTGCAATTCTACGTTGCCTGACACCACGCAGCCCAATATCTATATCCCCACTGATATTATTTTATGTAGGTTTGTGCTTCTATTTTTACATTATTCGTAGGAGTTTGAATCTACTGATCTTCAATTTTCACGTGGAACCAAAATATGATTACAGACACCAGTGTCTAGATAATAAAGAAGTTTTCTATTAGATGCTATTAGTAAAAGAAATAATAGCGTGTGGCGGTTTGTCTATACCCTAGATGTGTAGTCTTTGGGTGACAGATGGAGGCTGTCACTTGGTGAATTAACGGAGCCGCTGTTAATAGTGATTTGATCTGAATATATTATTGTGCTGATGATAAGTGATTGTATTATTGATATTGGACCAGTCGCTACGCAATACGAGGAGCTCTACTCCAACAATTTTATATTTTTATACTTTATGAAATAAAAATATATCATATTACCCACAGAAATGAAACAAAAACAGAATCCATGTGTCTTAAGTCATGAGGGAAGCATAGAAATGGCCGCCATTTTATATGTCTGCGTAATTTTAGGGTGTCCATATACATGATCCATTTTGCCCTCTTTATGTATTACGTTAGCAATACAACTTTACAATAATAAATAAATAAAAATTATTAATTTCTGATTGTAATTATTTATTTAAAAATTCTTAAGTAATGAAATATGTTGATAAGAGGAGTCTCCCCGAGAACACTCCATACAAATGAAGTTTGATCTTATTTTCAATATAGCGCTATAAAAATCAATGAAATTTTGTAGACGTGATCCAGAAACTAATATCGATGCTTGTGGTATAATAAATATATATTCATTATTGTACATAATAGACATTACAGTAATGTTACAATAGAAATAGAAATACAAGGGTGGACTTATCTCTAAAAGAGATCTCTTCCAGTTAACCCTGCCGAGTGTTACGAGAGTAAAAAAAACATACGGGAAGGCAGTAGCGTAAAATAAAAAAAAATAAAAAAACTACTCATACATACATACTGATAAAATAATAGTACCTATCTAAAATACAAAAATACATATTGCATACCTACCCTATCAATACACATACATATATATAAATCAATTAAACTTGTAGTGATAATAGATGCTCTTTCAATCTTGCTTTGAATGTGTTGACAGATGGACTGTCACGAATGTCAGCTGGTAGACTGTTCCACAGTCGCGCCGCCTCGACAGTATACGACTTGAAGAAAAAGGTGGTGCATTGGGGAACTTCAAGCGGTTTGATGACGCATTGGCGTCTATCAATTCTATATCAATTCAAAGTTACACGAGATTCAAGATTTCTATAGAAATATAAAAATCTGTGTACTTTGAAAATATGATCAAACTACGTTTGTATGGAGCGCGCTTGTGGGAAACTAGCCTTAAGGCTACACTACAATGCTCGTAAGTAGGTATAAAAATTTAAGGCGAGGACGGCACGGAATTAAAATCCGTTTTGCGCTGATAGATCATAGTGGAATGTGTTACTCATAGAATAAGGTCTATTTATCAATTACGCATTTTGAACGCGGAGTGATCTGAAAATGCGAAAACGTACTAGTTTCGAAAGATTTTTGTTTGATTATAATGAAGTTATCCCCTGAATAAAAAATCTATTCGGTGATAGTAAACGTTAAATTGCAGATTTTAAATCAAACAATCGATTAAACCTAATACCCTACCCTCTAAATACCATAATCTTCTAGGGTATGTTGATGTTGATGTTATAACTTGATTGTGATATCGTAATCGCAGGTAAAAAAGTGGAACAGGTGAGTTTTTATACATATTTAGAACCAACGTTTACAAGGGGTGTAAAGTGTGAAAGTGATGTCGAAAGGAGAGTGAATGCCAGAAATATAGTGAAAAGAGTACTACATACTTCTGTGAACAGCCGGGTGTCCAAGATAGCTTCTTAACAGAGGAGTGCTCGTTACAGCATTGACGTATGGAAGAGAAAGTTGTCTATGAGACAACAAGCACGAAAATAGGATAAATGCAATAGAAGTGAGGGTGTTTAGAAGTATTGAAGGTGTTTTAATAAGCGATAAATTACGGAATTGTGTAATTGACTACTAACTGGTTGATGTTTCAAGCAGTTCCCTGACTTGCTGGAGTGGAAGAGGATTTAGTGACTAGGATAGAGATAGGAATTCAAAGTTGGTTTGGTCGTGAAGAGAGGACGAAAAAGAAAAATATGATGGTATATGGCAGAAGTGCATGGAAGCGTTAGAAGGGAAATACTGAGAAGTAGGTACATAGCATAATCGAATCGGAGATATTTAACAAAAAGAAAGAGTAGCCCAAATCGTCGAGCATGTATGAAAAGATGACGAGTGCGGAACTGGAAGAAGCGAGAGAGGTTAGTCAGAACCGTGACAAGTGGATTAAAGTACTAGAAAAATGGCGAAACGTCATGTATGTATGCAAAATGAAAAAAAAAAAGTATTCGAAGAAACTTTTGATCTAGTTATTTAGCTATCGAATCATTATACGTCTGCATCAATCTACACGTTTAAAAATCATTCGTTTCGATGAAATGGAGCCGTCCTCGCCTTAAATATGGATGAAGCGACTTAGGTAATAAAAATTCGGAACCTGATTTGAGTCACAAATTTAATAGAGAATTCCCCACTTTATGGGAATTTTCCCGAAAAACAGGTAGCCACATCGTTGCACTTTTGTTCGAAATTTGCACAAAAGTAAATAAAACATTAATAAAAAAAGTAGCACGAATCATAATTACTTACGCGTGGTAGGTAATTCCTCCTGCCTTGTTACATTTTTTCCAGTAACTTTTACACGATTTCACTACACATGACGGCATTTTAAAATATTTTTCGTTGAGGAAAAATATGTCCGAACGCTACGAAATGGCGGCGCGTTGTAAGACCCGATGAGTGTATGTCATGTACAACAAAGGAGATTGTCACACCTTGCATGCACCGCATCTCTTTAAGGTAACATGGATTCTGTTTTTGTTTCATTTCTGTGATATTACCCAATATTACCTTAATTTGTTTTATAGGGCACACAAACAGCCAAGCAACCTGATGGAAAGTTGTCAGCGCTACCTATTATAACACCACGTGTATCGTCAATGCATTGACCAGCAAAAAGGAAATGCCTACTGCCAAAGCCATGGTTTGCCAAATATCCGTCCCATAGATTCAATAATGCCAAGGAAAAGGAATAGCTGTATGCTATTAAAAAGCGGATATAGTTCTAAACTCACAGTTGCATAAACTATGAATGTCGAAACGGTGGCATATTTCTCATAGTAAACAAAGGCTGTGACTTTAATTCTATTGTATTATAAGATTTTATAATTTTCACATAACTTTCTTAATAATTTAGATCAACACATTCAGTATTGTTATAATCGTTTACTGGGACTTTGGTTTCTTAATAACTCCACATATAAATTAACTGAAACGTGACCGCTGGTGGTTTCGGAATTCAGATAGGAAATTCTACTTTGTATTTAACAAATAGCTTAGTTTTTATAGAATTCGTTATAATAAATGTTCTTGCTTGGTGGTTTTACGTAATTAAACACCTTCATGAGACACTTTACTCCACACCCTCTTCTCTACGGAAAATATATATATTAGTAAGGGCAAACAAGTTTTTAAACTTCGCCTTAGTCATACGTGATAAAGCTTTGCGACAATACAGATGGAGAGAGACAGACAAAAAAGAATACAAAACTACTGTACTGAGGCCTACTGCTCTCACTGACTGAGGCTCAATAAGCTAGCAGTTAAGTTGACCACTCCTTAAAGCGACATTAAAGAACTAAATGAGACTTACATAATGGGCCACTATATTAATTGAAAATTGATATGAAATAGCACATATTACCGCCGCAATGTACTGCATGCATCCAGTTCACTTTAAAAAGCGAACAGTATTCAGCTTCCTGTCCGCAAGGCATTCCCCGCATACCTAGCATCGCGTCCACAATAGTGCATAATCGGCTCGTGGCAGCCGTCACATGCAGCACCGTGGCAATCTCGGTATTGGAGCCGAATTCCACCCAGATTGGCATCCATTGTACCAAGTCAGCCATCCCACTGCGAGCCATTGAAACCATTTGAATGCCTGCTAAGTTCCGATTGTTAGGCCTCAGACGCATTCGAGCAATGTAAGCCTTTCTGATTACCGAATGCAGCCCCTGTATTAGACCCGTCAAAGCATGTCTGCTCCAGATGATTGGTTTGATGGCGCGTGCTGATTTATGATAATGGAGAGAGCTAGAACTAATACGCTCAAATATTTAGATGCAATTTTAGATCGTCGTGTGTTTCTTCTGTGCTGTGGCGCCCAAGGCGATTACCTCTTACGTAATGTAGTTACGTGTAAAGCGTGAATATTATTGTAAACCCAGCAGTTGGAGATGACAACAATTTTGACTGTAACAGCAGATAGCATTGCTCGCGGATGGATAACAATGGATCTAATTTTGACAGCCAGCCAACAAGAACAACTGGCTATATAAACAATGACAAGGACGCCGTAAACTTAAAGCAATCTGACATGAACTCTGCCTATGTTCTAAAATCAACCAAAACAGATCTGAAATAGCGAGATGTGACCTACAATACAAATTATATACCCTGCCCTACATAAATTGTTGCGCGAAATATGAAAAGATGTAACTCGTACATCGGCTCTTCATAATAGTTGCAGTAAGCAGGTCCACATCGTCGATCCCTCCGTGGCCTACATATACTCGTACATAATACCTATATTGGGGCAGCCCCGACGTAATATGCTGGACCTCGCCCATTGAAGCCTTGTGAAAGACCACCCGCCCTTTGTGACGTGCTCCCGGAGTTATTTTGGCGAACTAGGGAGATACAGAACTATTATTGGAATATATGGCAGGAAAAGTTTATACATATCAGTACTTAGTAATTATATTATACTACTTTGTTATTATGCAATGACATGTTTAGTCAATGTAAAAGTGTTTGAATGGGTTATCGATTTATTATGCATCGCTAAGAAAATTTAACAGTGGGCGTGAACTTAGTTTGTCACAGTCGGTTTATACATATACGAGAAGACGCTGATACAAAAGTATGAAGTCTTTGAAGATTAAACTTTTTAAAGGTACATACCTAACATACCGGTACATACCGGGTTTCCTACCGCGTATCTTTGTTCACGAAAAGCCCGATCTTTCGACGCAGTTGCGGGTAGGAAAGCCGGATATTAAACGCGATAGTTTAAAACATTAGACTAAACTTTATTCCTAAAATAATAAGAATGACATGCTTTAGGATAATTTGTCATAATTTCTGTAGGATTAACAAAGAGATAATTATTCTTTGTAACCAAACTACTAAACCTGATCTGCGAAATACAAAAAATGGTTAGTAGAGGCATAAAGGCAGTAGCGAAAAGGTACAAGCGTAGAACCGCACACCTATGCTAAGTCTACCACCCGTTAGTAGCGCTTTAAAAATCAGTGGTACAGCACCGCCGGCTTGAGTGCATATTCATGAGTGTGCGCCGGGTGGGCTGCGCGGTGTTTGCGCGGCGTGCGCGGTGCACGCGGCGTACGCGGTGTGCGCGGCGATGGGCGATGATGTTTGTGGCCGCACTACACTCTGGGACTATTCAGCGCCGTGCCAGCTTTTCTGTCTGTACGGTTAGACCAACAGATATGCAACTGCGGGCCGGCACATTTGAAATCCGGGTTTTATTAGCTTCATTTACATATGGATTGGTGTCTAACTACCTTTTCAATTCACGCCGATATGTGCTGCTAAAGAAATGAAATTTGTCTGTTTAGAACTAGACTGCTTTGAAAAAAAAAACGACATATTCACAGCCGGAAAGTTTGCGTTGTATTTCGATTTCAAGCATCGGTTGTATGGAATCGAAATTCCAATGCAAACTTTCCCGCTGTGGAGTAAACTATGATTCTTTATTTGTATAGAACCTATTTCTTCGCAATCTCACTAAATATCGGTTAAATGCTGTTACTTTAATTTACGGGGTGACATTTATCACTTACTTTTCTCATTAATCAAGTGTTATTTTCATGCAAACATAACATGACATGCATGTGATAACACTGATAAGTTGAAAAACCTACCGAAAATCAGCAAGTGATCAATGTCTCCCTGCAAATCAAAGTGACCCCAGTCTGCGCACCGATTTAAAATTTTGATTTTGTTGCAAACAATTTCAGTTAACTTTACTTTGGAACAGATTTCCACGTGGACCGTACTTGCATTTGAGTAAGTTGGTGTATACGGGTGGGTTCATCCCTCTATTCAAACAAAATTTAATGAGGCGAGCGCCTGTACTAGTATAGCTCTCACAGTGTCCCTACTATCGAACGAACTATTTAAATCTTAAAGATAGCTGCTTACGTATAACTACTACTACCACACAAGTATACAGGTTGTAAAAATACCGCTAGCATTAATTGCAACCTCATATTCTACCCAATAAACTGAACAACTTTCCCCAAGAAACATACCCGCGGAAACTCATAGTTTAGGCAGAAATCGAGATTCTTTGTAAAAATAAAAGTTGTATTTTTGTACTAAAAGATATCAAGTATCGATAAATACATCGTTCAAAATTAATTTAGACACTCAAAGTACAAATTTAAGTTGAAATAAATGCACTTTAAGTAAAAGCATGCGATGTAAAGCTCGCAATTAATTATTTATTTTAGGTAGCGAAATTATGAAGTCATTTCTGCGGGTATGTTTCTTGGGAAAAGTTGTTCAGTTTCATGGGTAGAATATGGGATTTCAATTAATGCTCGCGGTCTTTTAGACCCTGTATAATAAAAAATATATTCTAGTAACCATATTTAATATACAATAAGATACACATTCGTCGTAGAGCGTCAGTTCGGTCAGTCTAATGGAAAAGAGATCCGACTCGTAAAATACAGGTACCGGGTTCGAGCCCTAACGCCGCCATGTACTAAATACTCTTTTCTGAGTAATGTATCTCTTCGAAAACATCGGAAGGAAACATGATCCAATCTGGTCAATTTCCCCGTTTAACAGGGTCACGGAGGTCATATGACAGTTGCTCCACTGTAATTACCTGATCTGCCAAATCCTGGACAATGGACTAGGCGGACCCAGGGTCCTCATGCGCGAGAGCAACCAAGATATTGACGCCATTTATTACTAAGTACATCGTTATTGCATTATTAGTTATGAAGCTCTACATCTGAGTAAAGTAAATCATATTGAGGATAAGCTACGCGGGAATACATTTCTTTTGCCACCATTTTTATGATGTTACATAGGAAAACAGGTAGGTACGAATTTCTGGAAATGCTCCAAGAGGGTCTGGTCTATTCAATACGGCAGTCGTAAGCCTCTTTACAGATTTTAGGACGCCTTGTAAAGGTTTAATCTGCCTCTATACTTATAATGTCCAATAACTTTGTATTTACGAGTCTTTTAATATAATTTGCATGCATTTGTTGTGAAATAAAGCTTCATTTATGCGATAAATATATTTTTCTTTTTGAATAATAACTATGTATTAAAAAAGAATGAATCCATTGATAAGGGCAGAAAAATGATGAGGTATGTATTAACTTGTATATTAAGCAATGTGGGACGACCCCGACGAGATGGACTAACGACTTGGGCCTCAAGTCCGCTAATTTACTAATAGCTCGATTAAATAAATGGTGGATCGCAATTGCAGCTCAATGGCAGTTTTACGCATTTTTTGTAGTCTGCTAGAATTTAAACTGCCGTTGAGCTGCTATATCCATTCAATTACAATTCAATAGAGCCAAATAAGTTAGAGGATATGAGGCCCTGAAGCCGATGGGTGCAGGAGGCCCACAGTCGATCATGTGGAAGTCGTGGGGGCCTATGCTCATGTTCATGTATGTTACTTGGATGATGATGATGATGAAGTAAGTAGTATAAACGTTATTTAGCACCCATAGTAACTAGCAATACTTACTTAGTATAGGGCTACATGACGCTGCGTGATCCAAGTATTTAAAAAAAAAATCAGCCTTACATTTAAAATAGTAAACCAAACATAGCGGACACCACACACAAATAAAACAGCCTTTCGCGCAAAATCTGTGTATCTTCTTTGGTATGTAAATATTGGGCGATCGTTGTTAGTGGACCAGAGACGGACGTTGTCTGGTAATTTATGTTCACGAACTCGGCCATTGTCGGCAAACAGCGGTGGTCGGCTGCCAAATTTATATTCCAAGTTGGAGGGGCCGAAGCCCACAGAAAATGCCCTTCCTACCCGAACCGATAAAGAACTTAGCAAGCAAAACTGATACAAATGAGCGTAAATAACGAGAGAGGCCGATTGTTTGCACCAAAGTTTGGGGAACTTGGCTACCTAACTAGACACGAGTAAATCGAATTGGATGCATGAAACATTTTTCGCTTGAACAGCCTCGGATACGAGTTGGGGCGGGAAGAAAAATAACTTTTAAGCGGGTGATTCGATTGGAACACTGTTTGTTCGATTAGTGGGGGCTGAGTGTAAGTTTTGCTTTAACTTAAGTTTATTATCGAGTTTGCGTTTACGAAAAAATGTATAGCGCCATCTAGTGGCACGTTTATGAAGTTTTTTCTTTATAGCAATTTCCATGTAAACGCAAACGCGATAGTAAAGTTAAAGCATAACTTACACTCAGCCTTCTGACCGCTTACTGTCGTATTTAGTACATGTAGCTGTTTCGTAGTTTTGATAGAGGGAATGTGACGAGGAGTGGGGCCCTGGATTTTCTGATTGAATAAAGAGGAAAGGATTGAAGAGAATCGGTCCGTGTAGAATATTATGTTAAATAAACAGGCCGACGACGGAGCTGACTCGGCTGGCACGTGTAGAGGTCTCCTTTCGTTCGGGAGTCTGCGAGTTATATTTTGACGTTTATATTTTTAACCTTTATTTGATTTAAGCCGCGGTGCTAAAGTGGTTGGTGCAATCGTGCCTTGTATTAGAGGCACGAACTACGCAGGTAGACGTATTGGAATCCTGCTCCTGGCGTGAACTGGATTATTTTCTGATTTTGCCGTAAATTATTGGCCAAGGAAAGTACGCGAGGTAACATCTCTATTTAGTAGTATTATTACATGGAACCCTATAATTTATGAATTGTTTAAGTTAAGTAACGAAATAATTATGCAGTTGCCAATTAAGGCGAATATAGTGACCACTTGTACTGCTTTCGAGTCCTTTCGCAGAAACGGCGAGTGCACAAAAGAGCGCAAACCTCCAACTCAAAGCCAGGCGAGCAGTTTTGGCTGCATCCCAAACACGTTTTGCATTTTATTCAAAACGTTGACGTGGAGGATAGAGTTTTATTATTTTACTACATTGACGTGATCGAGCTACACCTGGGAGGTGTTATGGGGCCATTGCTTTTCCTTTTCCAGTAAGTGAGTTGGTTATTTGACGACCTGAGTGGTTCAGTTGATTAACTTGGTCTGCCACGCAGAGGTACCGAGCTCGATTCCCGGCGGGATACGGGTCTGGGTGTAGTGTGTATTATAAGAATTTATTTTAAAAAGTATTTAAGTCGTTTATCAGTTATCTAACATTACACAAGATTAGCTTACTTTGGGGCTAGATGCCGCTGTGTGAATTTGTCCAACTTATTTATTCTTAATACAATGTTGGTAGCCTAAATTACTTCAATATATCACAGACTAACAAGATGCATGTAATGAATAAATCAAGCAAACGTGAAAGTATTACGGCAGCGGTGAGATGGTTCGATAACAACGTAAGAGAAATACGAGTATAATATATTATTTGTGAATTATTCACGTAAATACGTGTTGCATAAAACAATTCAGATTTGCATGTATCCAACCATCGAATGAACAACTTTAACATTAAGTTTGCTTTTAAATTGAGGACGCTTTAAGTAGACACTTTATTATACGCGATTCGTACCAATTTCCCATGTAGGTATATCAATCTTTTAAGTACTTGCACTTTAGTAATTGCTCAATTTGACTTGTTCGCTGGGCTTTACAAGCGTGGGGTAATAAAACTGATATTCTGCATTTATTAAACGCAATATTGCCCAACAAAGCCATAGCTGACTTCCTCGACACGGTAGAGGCAGGTAATTCATAAAGGGTATGCTTCTCCTTAATAAATTTAGAGGCTATTTGCATCGGGCTTGTTATAAGAGAACGAAACTGAACACCTTCGGCTCTGTAGTAATTATGATTTCAGAGTTTAATATATTAAAATCATACTTCTGTAAAATACTATAATAATTTTCTCTAATAACTTGTAACTCAGATATCGCTGGATGGATGAAATATGAAAAGACAGGCACGCACTGGGCATCCTCGATAGGCAGAAGATGGCGAAGGATAGGAAGAGGTGGCGATCTCTGGTGTCGGAGGCCAAGATCCACTTTGGGTCGCTGAGCCAGCGCAGTATGTAAGTATTTTATGTTTTTGGCAGTACCTATTGATGATGAGATGAGATGATGATTATGATGATGGGAACATGGGATGGGATGTTTTGGGAAACGGATATCATGTTCCGAAAGGACATTTAGAAATTTTATTTATTCTTTTTAATTTTCTTCACGTTACCATACTGCTTTATTTCACAACGATATTTGCCCCTATAATTTATAATCAAATATCTAGCAAACCACCAGTCTGTAGGTGCTCACAATCGCTTACGAAACCGCCGAAGGCATTCGATCAGCGCCGCGGCAGTGACTCACGGCTCACGAGGGCGCGCCCGCAACCTATTGCCTACCGAGTACCGACCGAGTACGGAACAATGCCAGCGTTGGCACGTACAACCGCCCACCGAAATGCTTCAAAATAAAAATAGTAATCCAATGTCATAGTACAGAGGTCACGTCTACCTTCGGAGCTGGGCTTGACTTGTGAAAAATTCAATGACACCATTGAAGTCTAGGGATTTAGGCAAAGAGACGAATTAGATATACTTTTTCATGGAGCAATGCGATTGCATTGGTAGTAATTGTATGAGTGGATTCGGAGTTTGCCATGTTGAATAAGTAAAAAAATACGCTGTGTAATCTTTTATAATTTATATGTTTCATTTTATACAGATTTTTGTTAATGTTGATCAAAAATCACCTCTATTTTAGAGCAATTAGAAGCACTAGAAGTACCCGAGGTTCCGGGAACTTCTTGTTTTATTTAGAAAATAATTATGCCTAATAATAAGGAAAATACGTAATTAATAAGGAAAAGGCTTCCTGGAAATTATCGTTTCTCGGATCCTGGGAAACCTTACCAGAGATGTAGGTATACAGCCTACACCCACATATAGCGTAATAAACAAATATTATTTACCCACGTTTTCGTATACCGATTACACTCATTGCGGAGGGTTGGAATTGTCGAATTTGTGGCGGTCGTATCTTTGATGGAATCGATTAAGTGACGCCGGAATCGAATTTTTATTCGGGCCAGGGCATGAAATTTATTCAAATTATATTTTACGGCAGATTATTCGCGCCGGAATTGTGGGCGGCTCAGCAAAGGTGAATTTTTGGCCATGTAAATAAATGTCGTCGATTTACGCGAGGGCCGTACCTGTGACGTATAGAGTCGTTTCGGTTTTGCGCTAATAGGGTCGTAGATTACTTGTCGTATTGCCAGTTCTAAGTCACCAGTTCTGTACGTTCATATCGATAATTTTTTAACGCTATACGGCAGACAAAACGGCAGGTCCGAAAGAACGATTCTCGCTCGTACGATTCGGATGTGGAATGAGCTCCCAGCCACAGTGTTTCCTTTGGACTATGACATGGGATCGTTCAAGAGGTATATTAGAGGTCTCTTCAGAGGCGGGCAACGTATTGGTGACTGTCTTGGTGTTGCTGATGTCCATAGGCGGCGGTGACCACTTTCCATTAGGAGGCCCGCTTGCCTGTTTGTCTGCCGTATAACATAAAAAAAACCAGGCTATCTGTTGAAAAATAGTCACCGCCGCCTATGGACTGAAACGCTAAAGAACGAAATACTAATTAAATTGCAAGATAGTTCACGAGAAAAAGTGTAAAAGGTTAAGGTTGAGGTTACGGTTAGGCTTTTCAAAAATGTTTAAGGTTCGGAAAATGAAAAGGACTTTCAAAATAAAATAAAAAATTTATACTACTAAGGTGGCAAACAAGCTTACGGCTTGCCTGATAGTAAGCAGTTACCGCAGACTATAGACGGAAATTTCCTCGAGGTATATAATACTTGCACTGAATGTAATCATTTTAGTGAGAAAATAAATAAAATATATCAAGTACTCAAGTATTAAATATCATAGTTACAGATTATAAGTTAAACAATTTCCCACACTAACATTAAATGTTACCTGAAATTACCAAGAAACTCTTTCATATGCCAGCCAACCTACGAAGCACTGAAAGAAAACTCAGTGCAATTCATTTTCGTAGCCGCGCGTAACCAGCGGAACGGTACGTACCAAAATATGTTTGTGCCAGACTACTAGACAACGTTGCGTTGGCATCAGTTGCGCTCCTCAAACTTTGGAATCTTCAACTTAAGAGTTAAGAGTGAATAGGTATTTTCTAAGCACGCATGCTACATCATCCTCATCGTCGCTATCCATCAGCTGAGTTGAGGACAAATGCAAGCCTATTAAAAAAAAATGAGCTAGCCCGGGGCAACTTTGAATAGAATGTAAGTATATTTTTCGATTTATAATTTACATTGTTTTTTGTGAGCTTGTGTAATTCATAGAAAGCAATTTGCCGTCAGAAAATTCAGATGTATAATAAGTTAATATTCGAGATGTTATCATAAGAGTGGCGCTAATTAGAGTAAAAAAAATAATTACAACAAAAACGTGTACCATACGACGATAAACACATCACAAATTAAAAACTTATCGTAATCTGCGTTAATCCAACGTTTGCATATAATTATCAAGAAGGAAAAAAGAAGACACCAGACAACAATGGTAGGTAAAAACGTTTTTTTTTATTCCCCGATGAAAAAAGAGGGGTGTTATAAGTTTGACTTACGGTGAGGGAAAACATCGTGATGAAACCTGCACATTCAGGCGACTGGATGTGTAACCATGATCCAAGCTGGTCAGGTTCTCCTGGTAGCAGGGTCATGGAGATCAGATGGCAGTCGCTCTACTGTTTTATTACCTGACCTGCCAAATCCTGGATCATGGTCAAGGCGGACCCCGGGCCCTCGTGCGCGAGAGCACGACCGGGACATTAACGCCAAGTGTTTTATTTTTATTTTGACGTGTGTATACTTGTGGTTCTGTGTGTCTCCTGAACGGATGGACCGATTTCAATGCAGTTTTCGTTGCTTGAAAGCCAGTTTAATCGAGAAAGCTCTTAGCTTTGTTTCATTAAAATCGGTTTAGTAGTTTAGAAAATATGGGGTGTGTGTAAACTTGGTCGGGGGCTATCCGACTTTTTCTGTTGGTTAGGTTATATTTATTGAAGGTCGCTTTTTAACATCATCAAGCGACCACGACAACTTACTAATATTTATATAGGTAAATGTATCTATCAATTTCAAAAGTGTATTCATTCACCCATCCGTCAGAAACCGTGAAGTCGACATATACTAACATATTTCCCTAACTACTTTTAATAAGACGAAGCTTAGAACAACTGGTATTTAAATAAAGAAAACCGTCTCGAATCAGTCCATCCGTTCAGGAGCTACGATGCGACAAACAGATACACAGATAAACACTCGTAAAATTTAGAACACCCCTCTATTTGCCTCTTGGCTTACATATTACCTAGTATTTAAAATAACAAAACCAAACAGTACAATTTTAAAAAGAGTGTGTAAATTTTTTATTTCGTTTGGTAGTTTTAAGTTTGTACATATTGTAATGTAACTATGTATACATATAATAATAATAAACTTTAGATTAACTTTAAAAAGATAAAAAAAAAACAGTACAAACAATTCATTCAAAAGTACCCGGTCGCCGCAAACACAAAAATTCTGTTGCAGCCAAACAGTTTGGGTGCCACTGCCCCGCTTTTATATAAACACTCCTAAAACCTAAAACACCCCTCTATTTGCCTGGGCTTAAATATTACTACCTAGTAGGTACTTAAAATAATAACACAATAAATAAAACAATTCATTCAAAAGTACCCATTCGTCACAAACACAAATATTCTGTTACAGCGAAATACGAGTTTCCACAAGTGCCCAAGCCTCCACCGTTTGGGCGCCACTGCCCCGCTTTGATATATTGGATACGTTACTCTCGTCCCGCGCTCTGTCTGCCGCCATAATAAATTTTGTGACAAACAATATTCCCTGGCCTTTGTCTGGCCAGCCGTGGCATCGATCCCGGTCCCTGGGCAACAATGCCGCCCACAGCCCCGCTTCCTGTCGGCTCGTGTTCCGGACAAACGTTACAGGTTTAGTGATAAAACATGGTTGTACTAGACTTATTGGTTAAGTGTTGATGGGAGGGCGTGCTTTTTGCATTGGATGAAATGATGATTATGCACAGAAATCATGGAATATTATACTGTTTCACGGTATGTTGCAGGCTAAATGTGTAAAATAGCTTCAAAAAGCATCAAAGTGGACAAACAATATAATAAAGTACATGTATGCATGTACGCTGTTTAACATAAAAAACATCCCTCCTAATATTATAAATGCGACAATAATTCTGTCTGTTTCGCTTTCACGGATAACACTACTGCACCAATTTTGATGATATTCGCTACAGTTTAGCACTTTATAATCCCTTCCACTTACAAGCTCGTACAATATAGGTACGCGGGCGAAGTTGCGGCCGGAGCCGCGCGCGGAAAGCTTGTTTAATATAAATATGGACCCTACAAATGAAGAAGTCTTTTACGAAAAAAAAATATTTTAACTAAGATGTAATTAATTAAACGTCTGAGAGTCAGGCGGTTGCGATGGCCTGTATTCTTTTTCCGTTTCGAATTGAATTATTCATGTGAATTAATTGAATAATATTTAAATTCATTAGACACTGCTCTTATCTAAGTACGAAAGGAAACGATGCTGGTGGCGTTTCTGTATGAGAAAGCAAATACTAAGAAGAAAGAAAAATAATAGGACAGGTACATGTTATTTTCTGCGACTGTCCGTTTTTCACTTTTCTTTCTCTATTCGCCCGACCGTCGGCATCATACGGCAACGCCTTATCTCTGCATATCCACTGCACTGGACCTTTTCCTTTTTGTTACTGCATGGAGGCACACGGTCAGGTGATCCAACTGATGAAAAGCGGACACCGTCGTCCAAGACATTAGCGAGCGGATGCGGTGCCGGCTTTTGAGGTACCTGACATGTGTCTTATCCAATCAAACGAAAGGCGAACCCCATCCGACCCCCACAATTCGTTAGGGAAAATCGATTCGCAAGAGCCGCGTGCGTACGTCAGCAGGGGGACCACGAGCAAGTGAGATGGGTCTGGGCCCACGAGATGGTGGTAGTAGCCCCCCCCCCCCCCATTGATGGCGCTGGTGTCATTCGACATTTCATTAAAATTCGTGCATTTTATTAAAATCTCACCTAACCTAGGCACCACTAAAAGATTTGCCAAATTACCAGAAAACATAAACAACTCCGGAACCACCAAGCACATCATTAATCCCGTAATCCATTCAATAATAACAGCCTTTACATCAGCGCTGTTACATTTTCGCGTTTCCTTTAGGTTTTTATTCACGAGGAGATCCAATCTTATACTCGACTTAATAAGAATATTCTTTCCATTTATCTGTTTCAACAGAAATTTTGAATTTCAGATTAAGAGGGAGGGCGACGGGAGCGCTTAATGGAGGATCTATATCCACTCTTTGATGCCCGTAATGGGTTCTCAAACATGAACGTCGTATTGTTATGATGTTTGGAGTGCTCGGAGGCTGCCGGCCTAATGCCGCATTATCTGCGAAGAGCTAATACTGAGGGACATTTTCAATTTAATGTTGGTACATATTTGTGGACCCGAGAAATTAGTGTTGGTGTATACCGAGGTAGTATTTGATATTGAATATAAATGGAGACCAAAAATATCCTCTTAAAATCTAAGCACGTGGTACACTAGGGTAAATGGCTAAATGCGAATGGACCTTTATATAAGAATTATATTAGTTACCCGAACACGTCCATTCCCAAAAAATTCCCAAATAAATTATTGCCGACACTTGGTTTAAATTTAGATCTAAGGACAATAACCTTGGACTTACTTTACACAAATGTTTTGGTGGGATATTAGGTAAGCAAACAAGCCTGTTTGCCTCACTCTGGTAATATATTATCGCACTAACTTTAATCCCACAATGAGTTATGTCAGTTCCTAAACCACATGATACGACTTCTATTGCTCTGTCTATAACATGTGTCACTATATTACGCATACATTACAAAGCTGTTCTATATTACCAATACGTCTCCCTATCTCTGAACGTCCTCGTCGACATACCGCCCACTCCACTACGTGCCTACTGCCTACAAATTGTAGTGTACGCTAGACAGAACAATAGTCTAGACAATTTTTGGCATCGTCTGGAGCCATAAATCTAATAGGTTTATTGCTGCGAACTCGATGTTCTGGTACTAGAATGGAAATTAATGAACCAGCAAACTATTGGTAAATTAGAGCACAGACTTAGGCTTCTGTATTCTAATTTAATATCAGAATCAAATCAATGTGCTCCTGCGAGCTTGTGAAAATTATTTGTTTTCAACGTGTGTAATATGTTTTAAGATCGCTTGAACACACAATAATTGAAGAGTAAGTTGAGTTAAAGTGTTTGATTGATTATTATTGAAGTATACAAGAAGAACAATTGAAGAACAATTATGAAAATAGTGATGAGTTTGATCCAATCTAGTCAGGTTCCCCTAGTAGCAGGGTCACGGAGGTTAGGTGGCAGTCGTTCCAGTGTAATTACCTGACTTGCCAAATCCTAGATCATAGTCAAGGCGGATCCCGGGCCCTAATGCGCGAGAGCACAACCATTAATGCCAAGATAAAAATAGTAATGGGCTCATGTAAAATTATACTATGTTGTCTATTACAGTCACTGAATGCTTGCAAAATAAACAATAAAGGCCACAAAGGCTTATGTTCTCGCATGATTTTAAGAACCAAGTGGAACGGCGGTCCTCGCTCCACGAAACCTAGTGCCTGGGTGGTAATAAAGCTAAACTATAAAGAGTGAAGGCGCCCATTAGCTCGCATGTTTACAATGAATAACAAGCATTTGTGGAGCATTACATTGGCGAGTACACCTGGACACGCTAATGCTTGCTAACCCCACGACCTACTCGTTTGTGCCACGATTTAAGTTGAAAAAGAGCGATAAACTTATTGAAGCACAAGATTAGCTAAGAAGGCTAGGTCTTGGCGCAAGGACAGCCGCCAAGGTGATGTTTTGTTATGTAAAAATAATTGTGGTTACAACGACTGCGGTGAATGAAGTTAATTGCATCTATTACAGAGTCTTCA
Source organism: Blastobasis lacticolella (assembly GCA_905147135.1). Taxonomy (NCBI): domain Eukaryota; kingdom Metazoa; phylum Arthropoda; class Insecta; order Lepidoptera; family Blastobasidae; genus Blastobasis; species Blastobasis lacticolella. Next base: position 14,266,664 of record LR990050.1, read on the forward strand.
ATTCTAGATTTCGTATTTGGCGTTTGAATTCTCAATGCATTGCTTTAGTACAACGGACATCGTATTTTTTTCTGTAGGATCATACGGATATGAATACACCACACCGTATACTGTGCAACGCACTAAAACAAACCCGTGCGTGCCGTATTTTGGTCGCACCAACGATACAAGCGACAGATCGAATGAACGAAATATCGGCATTCAGCGCCACCAACTATTTGCAGTTCATTTCAGCACAGTTTTAATTTCCCCCGAGCGCTGAGTTTACAATAGCAGAGTCCCTGTTTGCGGAGCTTGCTAGTTAAACGCTATTTCAATACTGAGGCTTCAGCTGTTTGAATAGCGTGGAAGTCACGTCCACCTTTCATTTGCGCTGCACGTGTATCGGCTAGTGCTGGCGATGCTCAAACTTCCAGGTTGGCCGGAAAGCTAGTCGCCTCGCCGCTTCTATTGTTTAGTTTAGTCAAATTGCAATGTGTATGCTGAATTACGCAGTTGTAGCCACAGATTGATACATTGTTTAATAGTTTGGCGGTCTTCAGAGCTGGAATGATTCCATGCAATGTAATAAGAGTTAACAATACTGTCGCTTTTCAACCACATTGTAGGCACAAAAGAAAAAAGTGACTTTAATATTGCTGAAAAGCGAAACAGCCAAGTGGAGGTGGGGCACCCCGGTTTTTTTTACTTATCGAACCCACACAAGAGGTTATGTAAGTATTATCGCTAAGAAAAGTCAAAGTATGAGTCAGAAAAAAAATTTTATTTGATCCCGGCTGTGCACCTAGCGTTTTGTGGGTCTCCTAAAAGTCTACTATCACTACAAAGTGGATTTTCTCTTGTAGGTACTCGATGACGTACGATAACCTACGGCGCCCTCATAGTCTAGAGTATGCTTGTGCAAATTCCCACAGCGCAATATAGCTCTAAACTAAGCAAATCTAACATAAACAAAATACTCAGTTTATTCAGCGCAGTCTCTCGCTTGAGAACCACAATCTTGGCTCCACAATTCTAATACAGTATCGGTTCGATTCCCGGGCCGGGCAAGTGCTCTCGTTACCCCAGCGTTTTGCGGTCGGGGCCCATTCAAATAAGCTCGCTGGTTTACTCGCCACGCTAGTTACTGGCCAGGCAGAGCTCGGATAGCGCTGCTCGGATAGGGAACTTTGTTTTGATTTCTGTTTGAGACGTGTTCCGCCTTTGCTTAGACTATCTTCGGTAAACACTATCGGGCTACGTGATAGGGTTATAATTATACGGGTATGCAAAATATGTGTAGGTACTGTGGGGTTTCGTAGGAACTTTCTTGGACGCACATATATATTGTAAATTGAGCTCCATGCTGAGTCCTTCTCAAATGAGTTCAACATGGAATTTTTCAAGGATTTGGAATGTTTTTAGGGGCGTCAACACGAACTAGTGATATTGCAAAGCTACCCCTGGTATTGCAAAGCTACGGTAACTGCTAATCTTTAGGCAGGCCGTACGCTTGTTTGTCACCTCAAGGGTATCAAAAAAGATCGCGGGGAAATTTTGGCCATTAAATCTCGCATTGTATCCACTTTTGCCAACTTCTTTATTGTATACCAAGCGTTTTTACGCTAAATATATATTAACAAACAATTTTTTGTTGGTTAATATATTCCAGACGTAGGCTATCACCAAGACTGAGTGGGTGGTAGCATCAAAAGTTTTTGTCAGTATTAGCATTTTACAAAGCCTGTCTTAATTTTGTATTCTTATCTCAGTCAACCAACAAATCTGTGCGCTTCCAAACGGTATCACTGATTCTAAATTTGCGATTATAATGAGGAAATATGGTTATGTACTCAGTAATCCATTTAATTTCGTTTAAATGTCGTTGAAATCTGCATGTTTGAATTATTTGTGTTTTGATAGTCGACTTCAAAAAAAGAAGACGTTTTCAATTCAGTTGGTTGTATTTATTCAAACAGTATTACGTGAAGTCTTACAGTAACCAAGTCAAATCGAAAAGATATACATTTAGGTACATCCAATTCATCAATAAATGAAGAAATTTTATTTCCGTCATAATCCTGTCCAGTCGCCATTTTGAAAGATTTGTTCCCGTTTGTATTTATTCAAAATAATCATCCCGAAATTGGATTATCGTCACTACTATAGGTACAACCAACCATCAGTCCTGTTTCCGCTGCTCTAATACCGGCGGCCACTCGCCGCGGGAATTCCGCTTAGATTATAATCAAATGGAAACGTAAACAAACTTTTCCTGCGTCGTGCCTCGCATCCGAGATGGCCGCTCTAATTCCGCATCGTGACTGAGGAGTCGAGCCCGACTCATTTTCCTGACGGTTGCGGATATTTTCAATTTTCCCCCACGGTGGCTCCTTTTTATTAGTTGTTGTTTTGTCTTGAATACTAATCTGTGGAATTAGCATTCACGTGAGGGGCTTATCCGCGGCGCAGTCTATCGCAGGCAGTATTAATTTGGAGGTACGCGACTTGACGCCTGAAGCCTCGCGTTCAGCCTATCGATAACGGTGAATACGAAGTCTCTCGCATCAGGGTAATTGTATGGGTGCATGTCTAAGTTTCTTGGGGATATTAATATAGATAATTGAAACTATTGCGCTGTTAGGGGAGATAGGGAGAATTCTGATATATGTTAAGATCAGTAGGTAGGTAGAGAATTAGAAAAGAAATTAAGGTCCTTGAGCTGTTACAATGCCGAACGTACTGCATTGAGTGTTAGTGTTATTAACACACTCGCATGAAGCTAATAGAGGCAAGATTAACCTTTTGTCTGAACTCTGCCAACGCATACTGAACCGAATGACGGATCAGTTTCAAAACGACAGCTAAGTTAATTGGTTTGCCCGAATAATCTGAATCCGACACTGAGATTCTCGAGTGAGGCTTGCCCAAACAATGGGCGAACAATGGCAGCGGCCTTGTCTTATTACTTCGGATTAGTCAAAATATTGGGGCAAAGGTTATCTTCGGATGCCGTCGAGTGAGAACTATTGTGCCGCGATCGCAGCCGTCAAAAGTTTCCAAGCACTCGGAGAAACGAGCTCAAATGCCATCCATGTCACGGCCATCTCCGGATCAGGGTGCGGATGCTTGGTGTAATAATACCGCTCTATTCACTCCAGGTGCTTGTCTTACCTAATAGCTATATACCAACAGGCCCACAGTAACACAATTTTGTTTTATTCCGATTACGTTTTAATAAACAAGTTTGCTTTTGAATAGGTAATACGATTTCACAACGGTTCGGAACCTTCGCTAACTAACCCTGGCCAGACCGAGTGAATGGTGGATTTTAATATCCTTTGTATTTACTAGCCCTCTAAAATACTGTGCAAATACCGTAACTGTAAAATGGACTTAGAATAGTCGAAATGACGAATTTACTATGCACAAATTACCTACTATTTAGCAGTAAGTTATGAGCGCCGCATGTTTACGGTTGAAAACGCCGTTGTCCAACTAAATTGTGCATAAACGGGAAGCCAAAGACAGAGAACTATCCTCAAAAACATACAATCAATATGACTGTAAACCTTACAGTAATTAGCCTTACTAGGTGGCAAGTGAGCGTCGGGAAGAGCCAGTAAATAGTCTAGTTCTGAAGCGACGCGGACGTATAATTAAAGCTGAACTTAATCTGCCGTCACCGGGCCTCGGCGGGCGGACTTAATTACGTTTTTGATGAATTGTTCTATACCGACACTTAACTTGGCTCCTGCCCTCCAGACTTCATAGAACCTTGCGCTATTGGCCTGGATTAAAACGTTCAGAGAACATCTTGTCAGATGCTTCTATAACGCACTTGCCCACATTAGGTTTTTCTTAGTTTTGAACTTACATTGCGTGGTGTGCAGGTACATGTCCGACCTCATTTTAATACGACATATATGTTAGATTAGTAAGATATGGATTATTTGTTATTTATTCGTCGTGTACCTACACGGTTCTACTGATACCTGCAATTTTATGTTATTTCCTTTCCCGATTGTTGATAAGGGCTGTTTCTTTTACAAAATTGAATACAGTACACCGGGGACGACATGACAAACCTTATCTGAAGAATTACAATGTCGAGGGGCCGAAAGATAAATTATTTATGAAACGAAGAATTCATAAATGAAAATATGAATTAAGAACACGCGGAAGAGGCGCAAAATGTAAATTTAATCATTAGAAGCGGCTATCCGTACTTACATTTATTTTGAACTTTGTGTCCGTTTTGTATTATCGAACAACCGTCAGAAGTCAATTTCATTTAATTAACTGTTTAATTAACGTTCCTGTGGAGTGTTTTCTTTGATAAAATTTATTCTCTCGTCTCTGAAGTACGTTCTGAACTTGACACTCAGAATACCAACATATCAAACCTATTTGCATTTATTTGTTATTTTCAAACGCTAAGGCGTCGATATAAGAAATCAGCGACGCGACATCTACTTATTTCCAGCCGGGTAACTTTGATGTGCACTTGCTTAGTATGAAAGATAACGTGGGTGAAATCAAAGGACGTCCCTAAAGAAAGCGTTTCACTCGCTTGGGGAAGGGAAAGGTCAGAGTAATAATCTCTCTAATTGCTCACAAAAGTCACATCAGTGTCCAATGTCTGACTTTTACAACTTAATTGTACGAAGTGTCTTGTATAAGTGATGTTACCACACCCACTTGTAGTCTCTCCATGACCATCTCACCTATTTTGCTGCAAAATACATTATAGATAAGCAACCTATATGAGTCGGCATTTCATGTAAATGTAGGTACAATCAAAGGCATAAGTGCATGACCACCTTAAGAATCATATTCCTTTGCACTACTGTGCAGTTGTTAAACGGTTTTTGTAGCATTCATGAATAAAATATTTATTTATTATTTAAACAATACCCCCAATGTAAAAAACAAGTCCTTTGAGCATAAGGGATAGCTAATTGTCACTTCTTTTAGCACACTGATTTTGACTAAAGATGCATCAAATTCCGTGAATGTTGCTGTAATTTTTTGTATTAGTTTCTTTTATCTACTCTTACGGTGCTACTAAGCGGTAAATAATGCAAATCGGCTAATACGACTTCGTAGAGCGTCGTCTCTGTCGCACGCTCGTCAGTAAATACACGGAGCCAAAAGCAGCCGATGTGCATTATTTACCGCCTTATAGATACTGTATTTATCAGGTGGTAGGACTTTGTCAAGCTTGAGCAGTCCGCCTGGGTATGTACCACTGCCTTATATGCAGTTCTGATTTTTGTTGCCTACAACCTTAATGCATGAATCGTAAATATTATGAGCGACAGTAACCGCTTTCCATCAGGTTGGCTGACAGCTCGTTCGACACTGCGTTGTATAAATAATATATACAACACGTCACCTTATCTTCCCACGATTTCAGCCAAACGTTTCCATTAAATCATTTACATACTTCAGTATTTCTATAGGTATAGGAATACGATAAAGAGTTTTCCCTGAATTATAATTCCGTTACCAGCAAACATAAACCCGTTCTACTTTTCTTCGTTTCAGTAAAAATATTGCTATATAAATAATATGGTTTCTGTCTCAGACCAAGAAAATAAAGGCAGAATCCCGCAATTAACATGCCAACAAAACTATGCCTTGCTGAATACGTACACGGTTCTACGCACACATTGTCTGACAACCAAACTACGCCGTGGCAACATTCACACTAAATACATACATATTTTCGAAACCGGCCTCATGTCACTATCAACAGTGCGCCATCTTTTTTCTTATTTGGTCTGAGGGTACTGTAAAAATATTGTATTTCCATAAAATGTGGGTAGATAGGTACGTCATTATGTGCCCCCGAAAACCAGTGAACGCGCGCAATCATTAATTATCACATGACGTTGATGTGACTTGTTGGGACGCACGTGCATTTGATGCTTGATCTGAGTTCACGCCTCGGCGGCGACCTTTCATTTCGTACCAATTGACATTAACGATGTATTGGAGGAATACGAATAAAAATAATATTCCCTTTAGGGATTGAATTGAAAATGTATTTTCAATGTTTTTTTTGGTAACTAGCTATGTGATGGCGGTATTATGTTGCGGTGTGCACATGACGTGAATCTTTAGGTAATGAATCTAATTTATCACACACAATTTACACACTGCGCACACTGGTTTTTTAATAATAGTAATATACCGTCACTGGCGATTTTACTAACATTTAAGTATTTAGTTGTACAGCTCAAATATTGAACGTTAAACTTTCTAGCGCGATGTTTAGAAACCTGGTTTTGACAGAGACTGGGTTGGACGGAATCGTTTTACGGCAGAAATAGTACATACACCCAAATGCAAAACCTATAAACCTAGAGCGACCTGAGTGGTTCAGTTGGTTAACAAACCGGTCTGCCACGCAGAGGTCTCAAGTTCGATTCCCACCCGGGTAGAAATTGAAATGATAAATTTTAATTTCTTTTACTCTTACTTTTTTTTCTGGGTGTAGTATAATAAATACTTACTTACTTCGCTGGCTCAGCGACCCGAAGTGGATCCTGGCCTCCAACACAAGAATTCGTCATTGGTCCCTATCACGCGCCGTTTGTTTCCAGTTGTCCTATAATATATATGTATTTAAAAATATATTAGTAGTTTACCAGTTTTCTGGCACCCATAACACAAGCTTTGTTTACTTCGGCGCTAGGTGGCGCTGTGTAAATTGTCCAAGCATATTAAAATTTATATTAATAAATTAGTAAATGTATATACTGATAAATAAACAAATTAACTAGTGTTACAATAGTCGTAATGTACATTATTTTGGATTGAAAACTAAATCCGTGATCACATCGCCAAAATAAGAAGTAATAACGCTAACCATCCCATTAAAGCTACAGTTCAAACGAACATTAAATCCGATCCAGCCTATCATCTCAATGCATTATCTCAATCTTGGATATTAATAAAATCGTGAATAATTTCCGTGTAATATTTTTTAAGTATAATATTGCCATCAGTACGACCTCGGTGGAAAAGTCAAGGGCACATGTACATCTCATTGTTTACCAGAGTGTACAAATGCGCAGGAGTTTCTAAAAGCTTCTTTTCTTAGTATTTGAGTGTTTATGCCATCGATCATTAAAGTGTTAATTGGCATCTTCACAATATTTTATGGTGTTTGCGCGTAGGATGCTGACGTAGGCTTGAGGCGGAGCCTCGAACAGGATGCTTTACCTACTTTGTGGGTTCGATAGCAATCTATCATTTTAACCTAAGGTAAAATAAGTAGGTAGCTACAATAGTACACAAAAGCACAATTTGTTACAAGTTATGGATTAATTTGTTTTTAATCTACAATTAGGTAGGTAATTTTTTTTAGAATTTGTCGAAGTTATCAATCAATACAAATAATAGGTCTGTACTGACTGTAACCCTAGTAACAGCCAGCATTACATAAATCTTGTCACAAACCTCCTACCATCGAATCCCTAGGAGTTCGCGTACCTCACTTTAGGAAACCCTAGATAAAGCGTCGCCGTCGTCTCTATCGTATGCGTGTGAGTTAACCCAAACTAACTTATGTGCATTATTAACCGCATAGTAGCTGTTTTGCCATCTGCGACTTGAGTTTGAGCTGCCAACTTGAGTTGATTGGGCCGGACACGTGTACCGCATGTCGGACGAATTGTGGGCTAAAGTTGGCACAGAGTGGGCCCCTAAAACATAAAAAGGGGACGCGGTAGGCCCAGACGGAGATAGCTGGACGAGCTGGACTCTTTTTGTAAGGATGGGCTCAGGGCCTCTGGCCATAGATGGTGTATAGGTAAGCAATGGATGGAGGCTAGACAGGCCTTTGCACTGCAGGAGGATAACAATAGCCTACAAAACAATAATGAACTACCTATGTAGGTAGGTCAAATTTACATAAACGTAGGTTCTATGACTACATACCGGTCACGACACTGTCCATAGAAAATGTCTTATCCAAGGTTCTTCACTGTAGCAGTGATATGACAAGTAATTACAAACTCGACCTCTTGTTAGAAATTGTCGGACGTTTGGACGAGGTCTATTAAAGTTGCAATTAGAGTTGGTGTTTCTTACTCAGCACAAATAATCGTGGGCGATATTTTTTACTAGCTTTTCCCGTGGCTTCGTCAGCGTAAGAATTGGTTTCTTGACTCTATCTATCGGCTCTATCAGCTATACCTAAGTTACATTACTTTTTACAAGTAAAAATATTCAAACATCAATCCATTCATTATTACAAACTTTCTTTACAATATTAGTAGCATGGTAGGACTAGTATGATTCAAGATTGGTGTATAACAAACGAGCAGACAGTCCAAGTGGTTTATTCCTTTGAAATATATTTCTGAAATTTGTCATTCTGAAGTTTCATCTGTAGATGCTACATGCACAGTTTTACTGTACTACAAGTGTGGATCTCAAAAGAAATTCAAAAGTAACTTGTAGTGAAATTACTTCTGAACTGAGTTAGTTTTTTAGCTCCAGTAATTTCAGCATGTTTACAGAATCTCTTTGCGCAGCGTATTTGCGCATGCGACGAACTTGTAATACCGACCAAGCGAGATTTCCGCCATTGTATCCGCTGTATCCGCCATGACACTTTAATTAGTCCCACTAATTAGCTATGAATGAGCTATAATTAGATTTAACTTGGATGTTGAGTGACATGACATATAACACGAAATGAAACTGACTGAAATTAGAATGAAATTAAATTAGATGGTGACAGATCGTATTTTATTATGAAAAGCAGCCCTGGTAGTGTTCTTGCGAGACCGACAATAAAAGTTAAGCAATACACGCAGTGTCCGGAAACTGGATGGATGACCATTTCGTGCTTTGAGGCTAGTCCCTCACTGCAACGAACTCGTTACTCGTTAGGTGCGATTCCTAATACTGTTGGCGAAGCGAGGTTAACCATGATCCTCCGCTGGGGATCCTGAGGCTGGCTGAACAGCCTCGGGAGCCGATTGATAGCCGGTGACTGTATTTTGATTTAATTATGTTAACCAATTTCAGGCCTACGCAAAGTGCATAAACGCATTATTCTGCTTTTTTAATTTTTTTATTTACTTTTATTACCTTGTTGTGTTTGTTGTACCTAATTGTCGTATCGTGGTGTCTACGTGTAATAAGTGTCTTCTTTCTTTCTTTCTTTCTTTAATAAACATGTTTATGCTGAAAGTATTGATATGTAATTGCATCTGAAATACATTTCCTTAGGATTTACTATTTAGTTGGCAAAATATACTTCATCATCACAGTCCATAACAGTCCACTGCAGGACTTTGGGCCTCTCCCACAAAAGGGGAGGTTATTGCCATAATCTCCACGCTTGGCAGGCGGGTTGGAGATCGCAGTGTTGCAAACATAACAATGGAAAACGCTGCTGCCCATTTTCCAGTTTACGGAGACTAGATATTTTGTCTCTAAACATTAGTCGCCTTGTACGACACCCACGAGTGTAAGGGGTTGTTGCAATTCTACTCTACCGGACACCACACGGCATGGCAAAATATACTTATAGTAACATTATTTCTGATTTTTTTTTTTTTTTTATGTCATACGGTAAGCAAACAGGCAAGCGGGCCACGTGATGGAAAGTGGTCACCACTGCCTATAGACATGAGCAACACCAAGAGTATCGCTAATGTGTTGCCCACCTCTATAACACGTTGCTCTGGCAGCAAAAAGCAAATGCCACTCCACTGCCAAAGCCACGGTTCCCCAAATCCCCACCCCATGGAGCACTGGAAACCTTACTCACCGGCAGAAACACAATACTATTTAAAAGAGTATTATTTAGCTGCGATATTCTGTAAGGTGGAGGTACTTCCCCAGTCGGGCGGCTCCAATTCGAACGAGATACCCCGCTATGCCCTACCTCTCTTGATTATGATTCGTCCTTCCGATTACCTATGTATGATATGACGACTACATCTATCAGGTAATATGTAGGTACTGATTTGCTATTATGATGTAATTCGAAGTGATAAAATTTTATTTTAGTTGTTCCATAGGACTTTCACTACAGGTAATACTAGCCACACACAAAAAACTTTAGCAACCAAGAGAGATCATTTGAAATACTTCCCAGCTACATTGATTAACTACAGCGTCTAGACCAATGTAGCAAAAACTGTAAGCAACATAAATAAAGTAGACCCTATTTCTTACGCGGTAACGCATTACCCGACACAAGTACGTACATTAAATGAATCGGGGAATGTCCGTGAACGGTCCATCTCTGAGCTGGTAAGGACAGAAATGCACTCAGACGGTAGAAAATGCACCAAAATAGTGGAGGGAATTCGGTGGAAGCTCTAACTTGTAGTTTTAATAATGTTAAAATGTTTATACCGAAATTTTGTAAGTATGTGCGTCCGTATTATCATTTATTAGATACTAGCTTTCTGCCCGCGGCTCCGCCCGCGTGGACTTCACGTTATATCACGAATAAAGTACCCTAAGGTGGTGTCCTAATTGGCTTGCGACGGGCGGATTTGTGGTCTGCTATTGGTCGGGCGACGTCTGTCGTACGGCCATGGTTGCACGACCATTAGGATAGTGTTTAAGTCCTATTCCAGAATCTCATCTACCTACCTACTAAATTTCATTTAAATCCGTTTATTTGTTTAGGCGTGTAGTGGTAACACAGACTTTCACATTTATAATATTAGTAGGATAATTAGATAGCTTTTATTCCGACCATGTTCGTATCGTTCCATCTTCTCCCGGGACGAATAAAAAAAAATGCATTAATTAAAACCTCTGTGTATAATTTCAGGCATTGGTCTTCGAATATTTGGCGGTGTAAAAAAAACTTCGTTAAAATGTATTTTTTTCTTAAATAAAGGGAGGAAAGCGTGGAGTGTCAGTGGCCGAGTGGTTAAGGTATCCGATTCGCAAGCGAGAGGTATCGGGTTCGACTATCCCACTGCGGCCATGTACCAATGACTCTTTTCTGAGTTATTTAAAAATGCTCAGGCTAGTTATGGTGAACGCGGGCCGGCGAACGTGGAACGCCCGACCGCGTGCCCGCTCTCTGAAAGAAAATAATTCTCGTAAACAACATCCCCAATCCACATCTGTCCACGTACCCCATACTATACCTTCTTATATCTCACGAGCAGTATACTGCCATATGACGTAATGGTGGCTCATCGTCGGGCCCAGTATTACATGAGAACTAGGAAGAATTATCGCGCTTTGCGGCTTATTGCGCAGCCTGCCCCCGGTACTGATCGCTTCCGGCTACACAAATTATATTTTGCGGTTCCCTTAACATGGTGCGGCTAATGTCAGGCGGGTTGGATGTCTAGTGGGATATGCGCGGCTAATGTCAAGCGGGTTCGAAGTCTAGTGGGATGTGCGAATGGACTTTTAAATGATTTATGTTCAGAGTTTGGTTTAAGTACGGTAGATGAAATAGAGCGTCGCCCATGCAGTTTCTGGACATTGAGTTAGGTAACGAGTGCGTCTAATTAATATGTGTACCTAATAAATAAACGCCATCTCTATCTAGATTAAGTTCAAGATAGTCTATAATCATTGTTCGTAACATAACTAAAAGTCAGAACATTATATGACCTTCCATTTCTGAAACTTGCAATGTAAAAGACATCATTTACATTTCATAATATCATTGTCATCACAGCCCGTAACAGTCCACTGCAGGACTTATGGCCTCTCCCACGAAAGGGGAGGGTATTGCCATAATCTCCACGCTTGGCAGGTGGGTTGGAGATCGCAGTGTTTAAATATAACAATGGAAAATGCTGCTGCCCATTTTCCAGACTACGGAGACTCTTGATATTTTGCCTCGAAAGCATTTTTATAATATACATAAAATAAATTTCATGGGCCAAAATGTTGAAAGTGCCAGCCGGATAAAAAATATTATAATTTTCAGATAGAGCACATATTCCAGATAGGTTAGGTTGTTAAAACCTATTACAATACCGATATTTTAATACTAGAGGGCCTAACCTAACCACTGAGCGTACAGTTTTGGCGGCATACGTAGTAAAAAATGTCATGAATTGTATTTGTATATATATACCTTCTCTATCTGAAAATTATAATATTTTTTCTGGCCGGTACTTTCAGATTTTCGGCCAAACGTAAATAATTTAATAGATCTAGTCCCAATTTTTTATGGATTTTATTCCAGGAAAATCCCTGCTCTCTGTTTAATGTGCAACTGTTGATTCGCCCGCCGTGGGAAGTGCGGGCCGTGTGTATATTGAGATATTAGCTATAATCGCGTTTATCCACTCATGAATTATTTATTCTCTTGTGGGCCCGTTGATGGTTCGCTCGTTATAATTACAGGGTAACCAGATATACGATGGGCTGAGCTCTAGTAGAGCTCTTTCTGTATAGGCTTTAGAATTACATTAATAAATGTTGTTTCGTAAAATTTTGTACATGTTTTTGTATCTGAATTGAGTAGAAAGATACACAGACTTGCAGGTATAGGAACAAAGAAAATTTGGAAACCTTGTGTATTTAGTAGCAACATCTTGCAAATAAAGCAGAAAGTTAGAGGGTAAGCTCTACATATGTGCAAGGACTACTACTACTATCAGTGTAGTAAAATGAATTGAGTCGATGTGTAGTAAATTCGATGTCCATCGACAATTCAATCTTGCTGAGTGTACCGCTGTATCTAATCGGATGATCGTCGATTATTTTATCAACCCATATTGTTGAGTTGTAGATATATGCGAGGCTAGAAAGTTGTGTCAGGACAGGCGGTTGTATCTATATTCGTCGATCTACCATATCTACATCGCAAATCAAGTATAAGGACCTAAATGCAAAACCATTCAAATACCTGTAACATCATGAACACAGTTCGGTAAATCAACCCTTCATAGACCGATAGTCAGAACAGAATTAAAAAAAAACTACACAAACATTTTTCCTTTATGCCGTAGCTGTAGCTATCATTCCCAACCGTCATCGTACCAACACGGTAAGCTCCGAGTGCTCCCGTCGATATTTGATATTGCGAGCAAAACATGCAAATGAACGGAGCCCAGCTTTACCCGCCGTTCCCGCCTCGCCTGCGGAATGCGGGCTTAGGATAAGACTCAATAATATTACCCGATTACAGCAAATATTAAGAAAATGATATTCAAGGCTCGGACGTTGTCATGTAACCCGAATAGCGGACGAGATGACGGATCCGGGGTTATTAGAAACGGTTTGAAAAGGGTATCCGAGTATCTGATGTTGCGAATATTTATTTTGGTATTATGCAACAGGGTTTCGATTAAATTTAGGGAGGAAAGTCTTGTTCGTGGCTTCGTCCACGCAAGCCTTCTGGGTCCATCTGTTATCAAAATAATCGTGACGTTCAGTCGCTTATGCGTCACACATTTAGGGTACCTAGTAATATAGCAATAACATTGTCACTAACTCTTCGGCACTGCAGTAGTCACACGGTACAGGTAACTAACACTAATATAGGGCAGGTTCTCGTTATCTTTATCAATTACCACTTATCTTGCACAGAATACCTTTCTTCCAGCTTACCAGGTTCGAGCTGAAAGGTTTGCAATTGTAAGAAGATGAGAAAGGGAATATAAAATACAAAATCCGAAAATAAAGTAAAACTAAAATTACAATCCTAATCTTCCTCCTGCGAAACGTAAATGTAATTATTACGTACAATATAATTGAAGAATAAGGCATAATAGCTGAATAATCCGAACGATTACTTCGTTCAAAGCAAACAATACAGCGTCGCACGAATCAGTGAATAGAAGCTCGTAAAGCCATAATTAAAGCTACATTGATCCCAATAATTTTAGCTCTCACATTTGTGATGTATGAACGTTGATGAATAGAGAAGTTAAGTAAGTGCACTCAATGGGATTAGCGAGGCACACTATGTATATAGATTATACGAATATGTTGTCTCTAAAGACGTTACGTAATTAAGATGTATGATGCAACGTATCGCTTTATAAAATTACTTTGATAAGGTAATGTTTTAAATTGTCAAGGTAACTATCAGTTATCACTATTTCTCAGAGCTCGTACCGCGACCTTTGGTTTACTGGTAACGTTAATATAAAATCTCCAATTTGATAAGTAAGTAGTACTAGTGAACTCGGTGCGACTTCATTCGCCTATACCTACTTTACCCCTATCTACTCTTTTTTTCTTGCTTGTAAACCTTCCTCTTGAATCACTCTATCTATTGTTGAAAACGGCATTAAAATCTGTTGCGTAGTTTAAAAGATCGTAGCGTACATACGAGTACATAAGAACAGCAGGCGGGAAGCGACTTTGTTTTACACTAAGTAAGTATTGAAGTGAAAAAGTACGTGCCCAAATATACGCAACTCCATAACAATCAACAGTCGAACTACCTACGTTCTATGTGATAAAATGCCTCGCAGTAAATTTCGCATATAGGTAGGTAGGGAAGCGAGCTAAATCACAGGGCGAAGGGCCCTTGTGCACTCGCTCCATGTCTATGCATGTCCGCGAATGCACGCGTGTCACCGAATGAATAGGGGGCTTAGATAGGTGTCCTATGGCTGTGTAATGTTTGCCATTTCCTTTGTGCAAATTGTGTTACACTGGGGCGTGGGGGCTACCGTACCATTCGTGCTGAGTTCGGATGGCAATTAATTTGTTTGATTTATATACATAGTAAGGTTTACTTTACATGATCTACCCATACATCTAGGAGAGTGCGCGATATACGCATTCCTTCGGAACGTAAGTGCACGGCATATGAAAGCTATAGAAGCTACCTCGTTGGGTAGAACGTAAGGAGCTAATACTTAACACAGGATTCAAGAAAGAAGAATTTACTTTTTTTTTTTTTATATAAAGAGTGTTTTTTTGAGTTTGTTTTTAAATAGTGTTTTGACTACCCCCCAAAATATGGGGCTTGTACTTATTTGCCAACATAAACCCATTTGATTTCGCCTGCAAAGGGCGACTTAGCGACTCAGCGAGTCTCTTAATTTCTTTATGCTTCCGCAGCCACGAAGCTAAAATGGCATTAAGTTCCACAAAACTCTACTTTCACCCCCCGTCTGTTGACAAAGCTGAGACGGAACAAACAACTATACGTACGCACAGTATCTATAGCTATATTCTTTCACGTCATTCGTCATGTTTGTGTTTACGTTCCAGCGAAGGAAAGGGGAGGGGAGCGGCGAATTGGAGATTTCAGCGGGCTGCCGCGGGAAACGTATTTATCTGCAAACAAGTCAAAGACACCTAATAGCTCCATTTTAGGTGGACAATTTGTGCAGCCTTTATTTTGGAACGGTCTGGGGGCGCCCCTCGCGCCAATTTCGAATTCGACATAGCCTCTAGCCACAAATCAGTGTTAAAAATGTTACTTGTTATGACATACTTTATGTGTCTAAAAGTAATTATGGTTAAAACACCATAAGACAGATTAATGTGCACCTTGATCCTAACGCACACCGATCTAATAGGGCCTAAGCGCCCCCACAAATATTTCCGATAATCGTCGTCTAATAATAGGCTCATAAATATTTTAACACGTCGCCAACGATTAGGTACTGGAGCGCAGAACGCAGCCGTCAATTGTCATTTGTCAATCGAGAGCCAGGTCGACAGAGTAATGTTCCAACAATTGGAGCACAAAACCTAACCCCTAGCCTGCCGGTTGACAGAGTAATGTTCCATCAAAAGCCCGTCGACGGGTATCGACAGGCTGACACGTGCCACTCATAGCTGATCGGAGTCGAGCGCAGCGCCACGGCTTGCAGACTTGACGGCCGATTTGCATACAGCGTTTGTTTGCACCCTGTATACAAGATTTGCTAATGATAGATGTAACCGCTTCAAGTGATCAGAAATTGGAATAGATTGACGATGTCTGGAAAATGACGATTGATGATTAGTTCACTATCTGCGGACGCGCTTGTGATTTGATTTATAGATGCATCAATGGATGATTTAATAAATTATGTGTTGCTTTACTTACTGCGTTAAGCAACAGCATTTATTGACCGTTCTTGTAAAGCAGCACGCATATCTTACCTGAAAAAATAAAATTATAGGTTGATACTTATGATAATACCAGTAAACACAATCTTATCAATCAAATATAATTAATAATTTCTGTGTTAGCACGTCGTTCGCGTAGTGCGCGCATCGAGCTCTATTATGGGTCAATCTGAAAACCAGCGCTGTGTTTGGCTGCTGCCATTCATAGCATTAAGCTGAGGCTGGTCCAATTTGGTCCGAGGACGCATCGCCCTGCTTTCCTAATATGTATTTATTATGTTAGTTTTAAGTATTTGAATGTGTTATTGGACCAAATAAAGTTACGTCTATGTCTATGTCTATATGTCTAAATCCCGAATCAGCCAAGGTACCTTTCCTACTCTTTCTCCTTCACTTCGCCAGGTCTTTGTCGTCATGCGGCAAGCCCTACCCCTGGATACATTACTACCTGAGCTTTTCATTCATATATTGTATGATTATGACTTAATTGCGGTGGTTTTGATCTAACCCGCAGAACCGTAACAGAAAAGCCAATACGTCCGTCTGTAGCAAGGGGACCATAGCTTGGACCCGTTAGGTGGTCCGCTCCCCCTCAAAACACAAGTGACATTGATTTCTAATTTTCGATTGTCAGATTGTTCGCTTTAATGAGCGTCCAAATCGCTTCGGCGATTTGATTGCGTCTATTTATATTCTGCTCAATTATCGCATTGTCTCTGATGGTCGTATTTATGAGGCTGAAATTATCGTGATTGTAGTCATGTTCGGTCGATTGCGAAATGCGGCGCACGGCTGGCGCGGGGTCGCGTCGCCTGGTGCGGGCGGTGCGGTGCGGTGCGGTGCGTCCCAGAATAATGACCGCCAAATGAAGTGCGCGACTGACGGGAATCACAATGGGATGGGCGGGGACGAGCCTGCGACTGCGTCAGGGCACACATTGATGATTAATAATTTTCGCTTTTACATTTGCGAATTGCGTAATATAGCCTATGTGTTATGCTGAGTTATAAGATGCAACCCCACATTACATAAAAATTATCTTTTGTGTGAAATAGTAACCAACATCCATATTTGAAGAATACATAGCAGCACTGGGGATCGACAATGTTATTTCTTGCTCATAAGCTCAATATTTTTTTATAAGTATTAACACGATATGAGGTAAGACCACCACCATACCATGATGACACACACATTATCAACTGATGAACTTTGCGTTCGGCACGTTATGTTGGCGTAGAATAGAAATCACGTAATTAGTAAGTTACTAATTTTTTAATTCATTTTAAATTGAATACTCCTGCAACCTCATAATTTTTTGTTTATCTATTTTCGAAACACCTTCTCAAAGCCACTACAAATTTAAAACTGAATCGTGATAAATCAAGTTAAAAATCACGATTCGTCCATGTGTGAACGGGGTCTCACACCACGTAACGTGGACGTCGTTGCACTGACATAATGACGTCGACGTACAAAGATTGACGTTGATCGCTGACGGCGTATAACGAGCTCCCGATGATGATTCCACATATTAAATGTAAGCGAAATTATCCACTGTGTTGCGGCATGGAATTTCAACGAAATATTCTGAACTCACAAGAAGCCATCCGCCAATATGAAATATGAATATCTGTGGCACATTTTATATGGGTTGGTAGTAGGTCGGTCGGTCTCTGGTGTCGGAGGCCAAGATCCACTTTGAGTCGCTGAGCCAGCGCAGTAAGTGAGTAAGGTAGTAGAGAAATCGAACCTAGCATAAGGTTGAATTGAGCGTTAGGAAGATAATAATGAATATTAGTGGGATAGGTAAGGACAAAAATTTTACTCGTGGATTGATGTGGATCGACTTATATAGAAAAGTTGAGCAGACCATAGGTCCCTAAAATATTTAATGAGCCTCCTCTTTAATTTGTTAGGCCTTTATCGTCATATTCTGGGAGGATTACATGTTACAGGTTTGACGATTTAGAACAGAAAACGATGCTTTTATTTTCATTTTATACATCCATCTATAAGTCACCGTCTTTCGGTTTTGTCTCTGCGGCAACACCGTTCAGACTGGTACTGCTTGGTTAGATAGGTATTCAGCCACTAGATGTCAATTAAGCCGTATAGAGCAGGTACTCACAGGTATTCATTTAGGAATTAGTAAATCATGTAAAGTAATTATCGGATGTGGATTGAGCTCCCAGCCACAGTGTTTCCTTTGGACTATGACATGGGATCGTTCAAGAGGTATATTAGAGGTCTCTTTAGAGGCGGGCAACGCATTGGTGACTCCCCTGGTGTTGCTGATGTCCATAGGCGGCGGTGACCACTTTCCATCAGGTGGCCCGCTTGCCTGTTTGTCCACTAAGTAACATAAAAAAAAAAAAAAAACCTTTTGGATTTTAACCACGGGTTGGGTTATTTTCGGCTAGCCGTTTCTGGGAATAACGTCAACGATTTTCCACGACAGGTTTGACCTTATAACACTAGCAATATTTATTTAAGGCTATTTCGTGTTAGGTCGCTACGCGGCGCCGTAAACACGCGCCGGGCCGCACGACGTGTCCCAGAATAACGACCGCCAAATGAACTGCGGCTCGCGACTCATAATGACTCATGATGCAACCCCGCATGTATTATAACATTATAACACGAGACGCGCAAATGCAGTAACATTTTCAAGACCACGCGGCGCGCCAGTTTGAGTTTGCTCGTCGATTTATCGCAGTTCGAATTCAACTAAACAACTGGTGTTGCGGTAACTTTTCACCGGCAAACATCCGGTTATGGCCCACACATTGTGAGGCGGGGCACGATCCGTCGAATGCATCGCACATATACGGAGTGGCGACAGCGCACCGCGCTAACCGACCGGCAAACCCAGCATTTTGCGCCGGCCTGGCCCTCGCATTTGCATCTAACAAATGCGGTCCGATATCGAAATATCGAAACTAATCCGCGCGATTACGCACCCGCCGTGCGTCGTAGCCGATGTTCACTTCGTCGAAACCTAAAAGCTAAATGGTTTCCGAGTAACGGTTTTGAGAGGCATGTCAACGATTATGAGCCCATTATTTGCATAAACTCTAAATCGGTAGGATTCAATATGTCACAGCAAATCCTACCCTGACAAATTAGGCTGGCTAGGCTTATTTTCGAATCGAGTTAGGCAATATCGATACGCAGGTTTATCTGCGAGGGTTTACTGTACTGTACGTATGAAATTTAGAATATAGCCAACTAAACCCGCTAAGAGTAACCAAATTCACCACACGGAACTGTTGACGGTATCGTGTCCCATTCTCTAGTTCGAATACTTGACAGTGACGGGTGGAAGTTACATTTGCTTTGTAAGTTTCCCTGCGTGATGCGACCGTTGGAAGTGTTTTCAAATTGAGTTTTGATTGTGTGCCGCGACCGATCCGCCGGAATCCGGGCAGCGTCTTTACACATTCGCCGCACGACGCCGGTGCCCTTAACGTTTGTCGTCACGTCACAAATCATCTACTTATCCTTTATCCGTTCCTTGGTATGTGATATGACATGTGTTTTTGTCTAGTGTGGGAAGAACGCATCGTTGGAAATCGTTTAGAAGTACAACATTTTGTTTATAGGTATCGAAAGATAATTTGAATGTAAGCCACTTTTGATGTAGAAAATATTTATTTGAGATTTTACATGTGTATCAAATAAGGAGAGCCTCGGTGGCCTAGTGGTTAATATATATTATGATTAGTTGGATAGTAACCGATGCTCTTACAGTAAGGGAAGACATCGTGATTAAACCTGCATCTTCAGGCGACTGAATGATCCATGTATAACCATGACCCTATCTGGTCAGGTTCACGGTAGTAGGGTCACGGAGGTCAGATGGTAGTCGCTCTGCTATAATTACCTGATCAGTCAAATCCTAAATCATGGTCAAGACGGACCCCGGGCCTTCGTGCACGAGAGCACAACCGGGACATCAACGCCAAGATGATTTTTTGGTATCAAATAAGGAGAGAGAAGAGCTAAAAAATATAGAGGAAATTAAAAATATATAATAAATTATTTAGGTTGTCAGGATGCTGTCGTAAGCGACTTTGTTTTATTATATTTATAGATATACAATAAGATATGAATGTCAACCCACAGTTTGTGTTTAAATAATCTATAATCTACAATAATGTAGGATATTTAACTACCACTCCTATACTTAATCCTTAATATGTTCGTCGGCACAAATACATGATTCTCCATAGTTAATCTTCATAAAGCTTGTCAATTGAAAATCGCTTTTACCATTCCTGAGTATGCTCCTTCCTCATCACGATGTATTCCTTTGCCCTTTATGTTGCAATGAATAGGTGCAATTTGCGTGTTGTGCAAATTACTGAAGCTTCTTGATTTGCGTTGAATTCGTGTATGTAATAATTACAATATTGCAACGTGAGAGGAACTTCAGTTAAGTTTAAATGCGGCGCGCTTTCATGTTACACATTGTATTATTATGTACGGGTAATGCTGCCGTTGATATTCAGAAATAATACGTGTCTAAGTAATTATGCGAACTATATATATGGTCGTAGCAAGAATTTCAATGTAGCCCTTTGTTAAGTGAACGCACTGTGTTCAATACGGCTCTCTCTTATGTCTGACATTACAATTTTGACAGCTAGTGTATCATTTCGCGACAAATGCAAGCCCTTCAATATGCCAAAGAATATTATTTCAAATAATATTGTGTCGGTGCATGTAAGGTTAACAGTGCATAGGCATAGGTGACCACATTCAGGTGGCCCGCTTGCCTGTTTGCCAACAGTACATAAAAAGCCACTTTGTGTCAGAGACGGGCCGTCTATTATTTCCATAGACCAGAAAATATAGAAAACAATTTTTTTTAAATTACTTTACTAGCCAGGTATTTGACCGCCACCACACCTGGTGGTAAGTGACGATGCGGCCGATGATGGAGCATGCCTGTCTAGGAACAGCTTATTTACTCTAGCCATGAAGGCATCCAGATTATATTACAGCAGATATTTATTTTATACGTTATCTATAGTTATATTTAGAAATAATGAATAGTAAACGTACAATTTAATTAACCGAACCTGTTCGCAACAGCTTAATATATTAATTAGGTGACGTTAGTTTACTGCGATTACAGTTAGGACTTAAGCTCATACATCGTTTATCTGAGTTACGCGCTGTGTAATTACCTTACCCATTTACTATGTTTTGGTAACCAGAAGTACCTACATAAACAAACATACAAAGAGCTACTACACTCCGCATTATTTGGTTTTCATATGGGCTTTTCGGGGCTTATGCGCTAATTCCCACAGCTCATTCTAATTTGGTCGGATATATGTGGGCATACATTAATTATGGAGTAATTAGCCAAATACGTGTGAACTTCTATTATTGTACACGGTATTTGAATAATTGCTTGTGGTTTGTAATAGATCCGTGTTGGAAAAACTGTTTTACTTGTATACGCTATTGTTGTACCTAATAAATTATGTAACGTTTTACTAATTGGCGGTTACGTAAGCCTGAAAATTGATTTAAATTACCTGTGAACGTCTAATTTGTTGTTTAAGTTCAGTTGATGAACAAAGTTCAAAGAAATACCCACTTTTTGTCTCTGTCGGCATGTGACCATGAGTTATGTTATCTTTTGAATACCAGAGGTGCGATTATGTATTTCATCGTCTCCGTATTCGATTCGTTTTCGCCAACCATCATAACAAGTCATTCATGGAGAACCTATGGGATAGATCAATTCTTGAGTGGAGACCGCTACTCGGCAAGCGTAGTCGTAGTGTAGGACCGAGGGCTCCTTCCGGCGGTGGAGTGACGATTTGTGAAAGGCTGCAGTCAGGGTGCATACCGCTCATTTGGGAAGGTCTATGTTGAGCAAATCGCGGAAAGGTATTGTAGTAGCAAAACCTTGAAACCAAGGTGTTATTTTTTATTCGACAGCAGACAGCCCCACCTGATGGTAAGCGGTTACTGTCGCCCATAACATTTACTATTAGCAGGTAACAGAAATGCAGAACCGCCGGTGCGGTGTCACTGTAAGGGCTTAGATGAATGTAATATGTCTCTCCCGTATAAATGGGCCTTAAAAGGAAAATAAATGACAAAATATCCAGTCTCACCTGAGGCTCCATCCAGCAGTGGACATGTTTTGTTTGCCTAGTTAGTTGAGCTTTAAATAAGCCTATGTAACTTACTAACCTAAGCCAGTGAATATCCGTGGAACAAAACGAAGAGAGAAATAAAAGGCGGTGTCTGTGGCTAAATAAAAGCCGTTAAAAGCTGAACATACAGTGAATTCAGGGCGAACCTGTCTCGCTACAGTTCTGCAATTATCTGTCGAGATCAGGGCGTGGTTGTTTACAACCGCATAACTTCCCGCCAAAAGGCTAAACTAGCTATAATTCGGCAGTGGAATAGTCTAGCGTGACTTAGGCATTGCGTCGGAGAATTATCTATTTGATCCTAGCCTAGTAGTTAAATTGTTTCGTAAGGTAACAATGTTTAGAAGTTTTTATTTATTCTATAACGCAGTGATAAAGGAGCAGACAGCCCACCTGACGGTAAGCGATAAGTTACTTCGATTTGTAATTTGAGTCACTAAAACGATAGCAAGTCTAGTTTAGTTTAGTTGGATAATAAAATTGTTGAAATTGTTAAATT
This sequence comes from Blastobasis lacticolella, assembly GCA_905147135.1. Classification (NCBI taxonomy): domain Eukaryota; kingdom Metazoa; phylum Arthropoda; class Insecta; order Lepidoptera; family Blastobasidae; genus Blastobasis; species Blastobasis lacticolella. The sequence goes on from LR990050.1 coordinate 14,289,365, forward strand.
GTTGTCACATCGAATGGTAAAATTAGTTCGTTTTCTTGCCGAGGACGCCTGTGTCGTCGTTGGCTCGATTCGAAATATAAGTCAATATAATTCTAACATCTTTAAACGTATAGTACAGCTGTATACATCTCCCACAAGCCAATAATATTTTAGAATTGTATTCAAATACATTTCTGCCCCAACAAAATGGAATAAGTTCTACAATAGTACAGCTTCTTGTAGTTATCACTTATCGAAGTATGGTGCATGGTTTTAAATTAGGAACGTTCGTTAGCAACATCAACTCGTATGCAGAATGTTTTAAAAAGCTTTTTCACCAAATCCCCTTTGACGAGAGCATGAAATCTGATAAAAAATGATTCGAACTCAAAGGCTTTGGACAAAAGTATTCCGATGCGATTTTTAGATGAAACGTGCCAATCTGCGTCATTTCTATTCCTATTTCTGTTTCAGTCTGAATTAAGATATCTTTACTATTTTTGAAAAAGAAAAGCATTTACGAAAATTCTGATGCTTCTTTGTACCTAATGGAGCCTACACGTAATCCTTTAAAATGTACTCCTATAAAAATAATGAACCAGGTACTACTGACTTCCATGGCGTTATCGGTTGTAAAAACTGGTCCACGCGGACGAAGTTGCGGAAGTTACTAATACTAACATTAAGAGATCAATGTCTACATGAAACTCCTGTTTGATTCCCATAATTCATTCTCTGCTGTTATTATTAAATTGACATTATAATAATGGTATGTATTTGCAATTTTTAATTTATTATTTGACATTATTTTTCAATATTTTGATATTGTAATAATTATGTGCAACTGTACGTATTTTATATAATTAAATATTGACATGTAATTTATAAAAAAAAAATTATGAATATGTTGGTCGTTATTTCTAAACAGGCGTGAGATACACTAACTAAATGTCTTCAAAGCCAATGAACGGAAAAGGCGAAGAAGACTTAACTGTATACAGATAACTATGAAAGGTTAATGCTAGCTAAGCGTCGATTGTAGACGATTACGCAAACACCTAATAAGGTGGTTGGTTCGTACAACAGGAATCTCTCGTGATAGGTCAACCAGGAAACTTAGAAGGCACCCACGCATGTTATCTGGTAATTTCCTAATGCTTTGTTGTCCCATCTTCGCTACAAATATATATTATGACCTCTCACCGTAGTAGGGGTAGCACAGACTACAATTTTCCACTTGTTCCGGTTCTGAAACCTCTATCGCTTTACCTTTTCGTACATCACACCATCACTGTGTCGAGAATGAATGACATATGAATGAATAGACAGCGTGCGGGGGTCTAAAAGGCCACATTAGAGTTTTATATTGTGATTCACAACAGAGTGCCATAAACTTATCTGATCCGGTGACCAATAGTGGAATTATAATTAGTGACGCCATTTTAAATTGTGATGTCAATGTCAACAACAGCGACATTGTTGACATTGACATCACAATTTAAAATGGCGTCACTAATTATAATTCCACTATTGGCCACCGGATCAGATAAGTTTGTGACAAATAAACATGAATAATATTATAGAACGCTAATGTGGTCTTTTTAGAATCCCAGGCACAGCGGCACAGAAGCTAATTCACATATATACAAAGTTTATGAAGATTATTGGCGACTCTCTAAGGAACTCTTCGTCGATTACAGACAATCACACAAAAAATTCAAATTCTCTATGTATAAGTTCAAATAATGATCGATTAAAAAATCGCCTAAATAGAAAGCTACATTACTAGTGACGAAAGAAAGTTATATTGTGCGTGTAGCGACATGGGCTGTATTTCATATTAGAAAAATTAAGTTCAATTAACAACAAATATGTTTATGGAATAATGGGAGAGAGGCATTTGCCCTGCAGTGAGACACCGAAGGCTCCTAAAAAGTTCTAATAAAATTGCAATAATGTAATCCAACCCAAGGCATCCATTTTTTAATGTTGTACGGCAGACAAACGGGCAAGCGGGCCACCTAATGGAAAGTGTTCACCGGATATCAGCAATACCTACGCTGGGGCGTATACGGGGCGCTACGAATGCATTCCCCACCTTCAGAGCGTTTAGTCTCAAAATGTCCCAGTTGCAAAATGACCACTGGTGAAAAAATGTCCAAGTCGCAAAATGTCCAAAGAGAGACCTCAATATAGCTTGAACGATCCCATGTCATAGTCCAAAAGACACATGGCTGGGAATTTCTTTCTTCCTCAACTCTACATACCTCCCATACGAAGCGGAGGTGGATCGCTTATTGTAAATAAACACAAAATCTAGCTTTCTAACCGCGAATGGTCGATACAAATGTGCAATTAACCGAGAATAGCTGGAAGTTAAGATCCCAATATCTCTCGGAAGGTAATTACATTTCCCCTTCTGTGAAATAAACACGTTTTTATGCAATAAAGTGTTGTAAATAAATTGTGGTAGCTTACAGAGAACATTGCCAGCCAGGGTTGTAGCTGGTGGCTTATTTATTTATAAATTAAAATTATTTATTAACTTTTAGTTTAGTCTTTTTTTAATGGTCTGTGTGAATATTTTATGTGTCAATGTTTTTACAAATTAAGGCATTTAATTGTTTTGTTTTATATAAACAAGCTGGCATTTGACTCCCATCTCACCTGATGGTAAATGACGATGCGGCCAAGATGATGACTATAATAACCAAAACGATATTATACTTATTGTTGTACTCAGTTCTTATTTGTGTATTTAAACTGATTCTAAAACCCTAAAATTATACAAATATGAGATTACATTTAGGAAAGTTCTGGCATTTCATTGGCACACTTATCATATCCGAGATATCTTCCGTGCAGAGATTAATTTATGACGGTTTATAGCAAAGACTGATCTAAACTTTTTATTAATTTAGTAGATACATATAGGTACTCCACTTTAATACGGGCCCCACCTGAGTGCGTCCCTGCGCGCGACCATTGCATTTGCAACCAACTCCGCGAGAACAAAACTCAATTAGCGATTATAACGTTTCGTTTTGTTCCACTTTTATTCCATTTTAACACACTCGGGTGTTTTTGCTGCGAATCGAGTTACGTGCGCAATTCCAGTGATTTAGTGAAATTGAATAGTTGCTTTGCGTCAGTCGCGAGCGCGACGCTTTTCGCACCCCCGGTGTGGGGTTACACGTGTTTGGGACGCGTTGTGTGCGATTTGCGTTTGCGTCATTTTATACTCGTTAACAGTGAACCAGAGGTATTTTCATCTGGTATGCCTCTAGGGGTTCTATTTTGGAATCGCTCGATTCGATTCGAACGGTTTTTTATTTGGTTTCTCGGCATGAACATGACAATTTTTTTCTATTTTGAAACCGTACTGCGTCGGTGTTGCTAATATGATTTACAAAAAATTAGAATTTTTCATATCAAAAATCATAATTGACAACCATCCGAATCGATGCGAGCGATTAAAAAATAGGACCCCAGGATGCATTCCTAAATGATTCCTACCTAGATACATGCCACTATGTACAATATGGCGGTTCTGCACCCTTGCAGCTCCCGGGCTCAGTCAAATCACCGGCCCGTGAAGCCAAAGAAATTACTTCGTTAATATCCGACTTGATTGCTTTCATAGCTCAGGCTTCCGGAATTCTGCGTAGCGTCCGCATAACCATCGGCGTTGGGAACGGTGGTGCTATCGGTACATTCGAAGCAGGATATATGAGCGAACGTTGTTGAATTACTACTTTTGTTTAAATATCCTGCTATTTAAAATTCAATGCATATAATATTAAGGAGGCTCGCTTGCGATGGTTTTATCACGTGTCCCATAAGCTCCAGAGATACGTGGGAAATAGGTGCTTACAGACGCCGGTATACTGGTGGCTAGACCGGTGAGACAAATTGATGATGCACCTACAGTGCACAATCATCCAGGCTTGGGTCATTATTTTCGTTTCAGAATAAGTATTACTGCAAACAGCAATAAAAAATGGGAATAAAACAAAACGATTACCGTTTTACAAGCTCGTTCTTTTCACCTTTGCACTGTGCAATTTCGAATACCACCCAAAGAGGTCGCCACGTTGCCGTCGCAACACGAACAATGCTACAATTAAAATACATTAATGCTCATTTACGCGTTAATTGCTCAGTTCACTACTCGAGTGTTGGGTAACTGAGTGCTGTGTTCAAATCTGAGTTCGCAGGTCATACTAGTGCTGGGCTCATGTCAATTATCAACCTATCTATACTAGTCTATAAATAATACTTTTGTACTAATACTAGTGAACCCGGCGCGACTTCGTTTACGTGGCGTCCTATCTCTATCATACACCTATCCTACACCTACATAACACCTACCCTAAATCTTTACCCTAAATTTTTTTTGTACTATTATTTTTTCTATGAATTTATTATTGACAAACGTTAGCTATATTATTATTGACATTATGAATATCATTATTTATTTAATTAATGACTAATCACTTCTTGAGGAATTATTGTTATTTATATTTAATTATTGATGGATTGCTATAATTATTTTTATGACATTTGTTAATATTGGATTAGATACTATCACGATTGTTATTTTGAAGCAATTATATTATTTTATCAATAAATAAATGTCTATGTCTATGTCTAATCGACTCTACACTTATCCTACACCTACTTTACCCTTTTTTGTTGCTTATAAATCTTCCTCTTGAATCACTATCACTATCACAATATCTAGTTGAAAACCGCATTAGAATCCGATGCGTAGTTTCGGATCGTTACGTAGTCGGTAGCGTAGTGGTTAAGGGGTCTCGTAAGCGAGAGGTTCTGTGTTCGAATCCCACTGCTACTTACGATTGACGACTTATGTACATTAGTTGAACACTGACCGATGCTCTTATGGTGATGAAACCTGCGCATTCAGGCGACTGAATGTGTAACCATGATCCAATCTGGTCATGTTCCCCTGGTAGCTGGTCTCGGAGATCAGATGGCAGTCGCTCCACTGTAATTACCTGAGCTGACATATTCTGTGAATCATGGTCAAGGTGGACCCCGGGCTCTCATTCGCGAGAGCACAACTGGGACATTAACGCCAACATGATCCTTTAAATTATATGGTATATGCCTATAATAATTAGAATTACAATTTAGAACATACCAGTACTCGCAAACTCTCCCATTCGTTGCGCATTCATAGTGCCACTGTACATGTACAATCCAATTTAGTGCCGCATCTTGACGTGGACAGATGTAATTTTTGCGGCGCAGTTTCGCCGGCGGAACATGAATGCGCACTTGATTGCATAATCCATTCAGGGCAATAAAGCTCAACGGATTCAGTATTTCAGTCTCACATGGAAACCGAATTTGCATATTTAACGTAGCTTGCTAACTTTTGAATGTATTTCAACTTCGCCTTAACTACCTGTTATCAGGAGCGTACATCGCCTACAATAGTTTGAGGTTATAAATAGATGTCAAAACTAATTATGTGACAGTACCTACATTATTTGCGCAGAATAAGTAATGTCGCCATTTTTTTCTTAGACGCAAAAACGTTTGTCTCTCTGTGTCTGTCAATGATATCGTATCTCTCGAAGGAATGGACCGATTTAGATACTGTTTACTTTATGACAAAAACCTGGCTCATTAAATTCGGTTCAGTAATTTCGGACATATTTGAGTGCGTCATTTTCCAATTCTTACTTCCACAAATAAAGTTATTAGATGCTAGCAATTCCACGCGGTTTTGACCCGCGCAGTTAGGATCTCTGTAAACATTTAACTATTCCGCAATAACTTATTACTTTTTTGGGATGAAAAGTACCTACCTACCTTTATACTCTCTCAAACTGAGAAATAATGTAACATACTATTAGTGAAACAATTATCAAAATCCGTTGAATATTTTCGGCCGTGTGACGTCCGGCCCTGCCGTGTGGTGTCCGGCAGAGTAGAATAGCACCAACCCCTTACACACGTGGGTGTCGTAAAATGCGACTTACGTTTTTGAGGCAAAAGGTCTCCGTGGAAAATGGGTAGCAGCGTTTTCCATTGTTATATTTACAACACTGAGATCTCCAACCCGCCTACCGAGCGTGGAGATCATGGCAATAACCTCCCCTTTCGTGGGAAAGGCCTTAAGACCTGCAGTGAACTGTTGCGGGCTGTGATGATGTGATGATGATGATAATGATGTGATTATCGGAGATTACCCCCAAAATACAAACAAACTTACGTAGTATAAAACAAAGTCACTTCCTACCTTCTGTCCCTATGTAGTATGTTTTTATGTACGCTTAAATCTTTCAACATACAACATACCTACTTTGATTAAATAAATAGTTGTTTGAGCTTTTTAAACAACTCTTATTCTAACTAGCTCTATCTCGTGACGTCGTTGCAATAAAATATTCTAAATAAAATACCATCAAACATCATAACCACGTAATCCTAATAGTAAAGAAGATATTCATACGACACCCGCTTGTATCGCATTGCATATTGCAGTCGCATATCCGCCGGCTCCCACACTCGCTCCAGACGGGGAAATGCATTTTGTCTTAGCGCCCCCCGTTAGTACGCCCCGAGGACGCGTTCAGCCATAAAATAAACAGTAAAACTACGCTAGTTTACAGATTCAACACATAAGAGCACAGCGTACGGTTGTACAAGTCATTTTCTAAACAAATTGTTTTATCGTCGCTTCTAAAGTGGATCCTCTCGGTCTCGTACGTAACTCTTCCCGGTCCGCATACAAACAGCCCCTAAGGAGGCGACAATCCCGCCGCAAACAATAAAAATATACATAAAAATAAATTTGATGCCTCAAGAGCGGTGCTCGCGAAGAATACCTATGGAGTATCCGCTAAAATGGCTTATTCTGATCTAGTCGCTGCAACGTGGAGATCGTGTTCGCCGGTCTACAAATGACCTGTTTTCTATTAATTGCTATTAATGCCGGCGAAGGGTGAAATCGACGCTGTTACTAATCTACTTACCCATAGTAAATAACGTACCCATTATTCAATTTCAATTTCTTTACTTTGTGTTACATATAGATGTCACAATATGATGAGAATGACCCGGATTGGGCACAGCAAATTGGTAGAGAGGAGTCACTGGCTTGACTAAGATAACAAAAATAGCTTGTGTGACTACAAGTACAAGTGTTACGAAATACCTACTTAGGTACTTAATTTTACTTACGTATTCAAATGTCATGCGACAACTAAAAGATTTTCACAGTCGCATACCTAGGTATGCCGTCATTATGTAAAATTTTAATTAGGCTACTCTAAAAGGAATGTACATACTATACTGCGGAAAAGTCGGACAATAACAACAAAACTTTATACGTTGTTGTGAAAAGGTATGTTTCTGCAGCAACGTAAGTTACGTTCACATTGTACTTCTACAAGCCAAGTGGTCTGTTTTAATAAGTTTCTGCATTCCGTCAGAACAAAACATTGTTCCGCACAAGCGATTCTAAGATTGTGATATTCAATGAGCACTCTAGTCTGCCTCGCGAGTCGCGACGTAATAAAATGTGGAAAACTGGGGAGACGCGGGCAAATATAGCTCTAAACGCATATTCTAGTCAGTCGACTTGAAAACGCCAATTTAAATGTCGATAGTTTCGTTTCTGTCGAACGGTTGTTCGCGGATGAAAAGGGGGACATGGGGATATATGGGCGCGTGTTGAAACCTCGGCTGGTAAATTGCATTGTAGCGACCCAGGCGGCGAGATGAAATTGGATTGCGTACTGTGCCGTCTAATAATAATACCGATCGTGATTTTCGATGATCTGTTCGTGACAGGTCGGCGGGTCGGCGGTGAGCCGTCATATTATTAAGAATCGACGCAGCTATGGTTCTATGAAATTAAAATTTGCACTCCACCATTCCGTTTACTTCATGGTAACATTACAAACACACACTCGGGCAAAGCTTCATACTCATGCAATCAACGGTAACGAGATTATACCGCTTCACAAATCGGAATATTCGGTTCACAGAAAACGTTACAATCCTATTATAACATGCAAACCTAATTAATAATTCAATGCCCAGGTTTCTGTTTAATTTATACGTCAACTCGAGCGTCACATGTACACACAAATCATTAATATTTATAAGGATACGTTTAAAAGCGTCCCAAATGCATAACACCCACAAGTACTGAATGAAATTTGCATCGGTATGAGCAGTAACAATGAGATATGTTGGTTTGAAATGGATACTTGTACGAATTATGTTGACAAATTGAGTCGTATGCCACCTGTCTCGGCGCGTTATACCAACAAACCGTTTAACAGATATAGCTAGCTTACAAGATAAATTAGTGTACAATTATTGTGAAATTGCTAGGTACGCCTGCTCCACATTGCTGTATGTTAATTAGCAAGTACTCAATACAAACGAGTTATAACATTACCAATTTTATGATACAAAGGATTACATACGTGAATTGTGGAAGGATGTGTAATGCTTGGTTAGACATGGCGAAAGGTAAATATTGACGTGAAAATGGACCCGTAACATAGTAATTTTATTGATACTAATGTAAGTAACTAAATATTACGAGGGCATTCAATATTTGCGAAAGATACAATGAAAATGTAATAGGAGGCACAAAGCATTACGCTAAATGTAGAAAACTAACCAGAATGAATAAAGTGTACATTTATTTACAGATAAGTAATATAATAACTAAAACTTTTTAAAATTTGATTTAACTCATGAAATTTATACATATTTAATGTATACGAAATTCGACTAATTGTCAGATCTATTTATGTGTGAGAATGTTGACATGTGAGAGCATGTGATTCTTCTCCAAAAGTAACTTTCTATCAGTGAAATTTATAATCCTTACTGCGTCTATGTCGAACAAACATACTGAGAACGACTTTACCCCATTACTCTCTTAAGTGGTACCTAACAAAGCAAGTGAAGGTTTTTCTTGTGCATTCTTCAACCTGTCACTGAGGCGGGTCAGTTCGGCAAATTGTTGGCTAACAAGCTAATTGTTAATCCCAGCACGTGGGAGTGTCCCACGGCGTTGCAGCGGGCGTGCGTACGCGCACAGCAGTTCACAGGACAGCGCAGCCACAAGCGCGCGATAGAGTGCGCTTTCAACTGATAAGGTGAGCCTACTCAGCTGTATGACTTGACTCATTTCTGCGAATGTAGTGGCTAAAGTAACTAGAGATGAATATGCTGCGCTGCGTAATTGAGACCACTCAGTTACTCTGTGCTGTATGACCTGACGCACTTCCTTGAAATGTAATTATGGCTGCTTTATTAAGGGCTCACTTCGTGGTTGTACGAATTTTGTAATGTGTAAATATTTTATTATTGTATATTTCAAATTATATATCAGAAAAATGATGGTTTATAGTAAAATTACGGGATATGAAAATAAACGCACAGTGCCCCTTGCTCTGATCGTATTCCTCATATCCGAATGTCGTGACCTCTCTCTCCCATAATCCTGTCATGGACTAAGGCACCACGTCTTCCCTTGTCCTCAGCACAGTGCAGACCCTCGTGGAACATAGAATGTAATGTGGTGCGGATCTGATCGGACCAACGCATTGGACTACGACTTCTAGGTCTTTTGCCATCCCTTTCCAGTGATAATGTCTTCCGAGGTTCTCCTTGTCCGTTCTGGCAATATGAACGAAACATTCCAGACCTCTTAATGGAAAGCCTATCCTTAATTTTTAGCTGCTTTAGAATAGGCACAGTACAAGTTAGTAATAATTCGTATTTATTCACAAGCGTGTGACAAAATCGACGATCTACGAGACCGAATTAAAATAAATAAATAAAATAAAAAGGTATTTATTTAGCATTTAGCTGACATATAAAAAAAAAAAAAAAATTACATAAAATTAAAATAAATTAAACCAGAGAAAAAAAAAAAGAATAAGAAAAAATAAATAAAAAATTATATAAACACTAAACGCTAAAGAGGCCAAAGCTCAGTTCCGCAGAGACGCGAGGGTGCCTACGGGCCTGCTATTCTGCCTTGGCCTACAAAATTACACAGAATAAAATTTGTTATAGACACAGACACTATAAATAAATAAATTTAATAGATTTCACCATGGATCATGACCAAGTATCTAAAAATCTTTACTTTCAACTTTATTAATTGGAAGTGGGAAGGATGGGGACCAGACTATCCGCCAAAAATAATCTCCGCTTCCAGAACCTGTTTCTCGAGCAGCCACCGCATGCAATGTTTTTTAAAAGTATCCGTAGATCTCCCGAGGAGATTACGTAGTGGAGGTGGTAGATCATTCCAGATCTTTGCTGCTGCGAACCGGAAACAGGCCCTGGCGCGGGTCAAATGCAAGCTAGGCGGTACCAGTTGAGGGCCAACGTGCATTATTGACCACTGACATCTGCAGAAATAATAATATATCGGCGCGGGCTTTGAAGCTCATACGGTGTATTCCATTTTGTTGCGCCAATGCATATTTTCTCAAAGTGCTAGCGCAATGAGCTAACTCATGCGTCTGAGTTAATGTGAATTTAGCCAAGTTACCATCTCTACTGATAACGCTGCGCTTGCGCGGCTGTGATGCAAACGAACCATCCTATTGTTCTACGTTAGGGTCGGCGGGCTTAAGCAACCATTGATGGTAATTCAGAATAATTAATATGCAAAAGAGCCGCGAATTCGCGGTAATTTCATAATGGTTGCCTATGGCGGAGTGTTACTAAACGAATCGTATTTTATTAAAAGAAGGTCGCGACTTTTTTCCCCTTCGCGACGCCCCTACATATACCTACTTTATCCCTACCTACACTTTTTTCTTACTTATAAACCTTCCTCTTGAATCACTCTGTCTATTGTTGAAAATCGCATTAAAATCCATTGCACAGTTTAAGAGATACATAGAGATAAGCGTACATAGATACGCAGGAACAAACGGTAGGAAGCGACTTTGTTGTATACTTGGTACAGATAAAGGTTTAATTAGTGACTTTCCTTCTTATCGCTCAAAGGTGCGTGGATTTCTCAAGGGGCTGCAAACCATTATGTTAGGATGATTTCTCAGTATAGCTCTGTATCTGATCATCTGGAATTTGACTTCTACAACCACCGACCTACACGTCTTAATGTAGTCGTTCGTCTGAGATGTCGTTCGTGTGAATATATTAGATTTTGTATGGGCTATTTCATATTTATATATTCGTCTATGTAGTCGAAGTCGCGAGCAAAACTCAATAGGTTGTAACCTATTGGGTTGGTGAATTTTATGATGATATTAAAATAACCTCGAAATGAAACAGTTTTCGTTCAGTGATTTCGTATTCCAATTACATTAAAATGCAATGTTGTTGTGTCTTTATTTCGTGCTTCATCAAGAATAAATCTCAATTTTCGTCGGTACCGACGCCACCACCATGCTTTACGATAAACAATTAATTTGAATTGTCAATTATGCAAAATAATATCCGAATCAACAATTGAGTACCTGTCTATTTTCACGAGTTTCTAAGCATCGCTTAATCATCTTCTCCGAGTAAATAAATAAATCATTTATGCGAAAAATGGGATTGGTTCCTTTTATTTCTCCGTTTGAAAGACAAAAGAGCGTACAGAGCAGTGTACGTGCCTTCGACGTCAGTGAGCCAAGGATGCTACGGTCGATGCATAAATCACGATGACTCGTAGCTTCGCGACGATCCTTTACTTAACAGAGACCCATAGCCTCATAGTCAAAGACGATTTTACCTCCATCGTGTTGCAATTCTACATTGTCTTTATCTGACCCTGTACACTTGTCTTGACTTGTCTCATCAGGACAGTGCTTAGTAAGTAGGTCTTTGTAATGTTAGCAGTTGACTTTAAAAATAATAAATAACGTATGTTTCTTAAACTGGGCGGAGTAAACACCTGTAAACGGCGGAGTGAAATTGCGAAATATCTCAGTGCAGAAAAGAATTTTCATTGTCGATTGTTTGTGTCGAAATTCGGAGCTCAGTTTGAAAATGCAACTGAAAGTGAATAATTGAGTATTGAATACTGGACTGCAATAATGTCGACAGTTGCATTTCGTTTTCGTAAAAGCGTATTCGAATCTCGATAGAATAGAGACGCTTGTGTAAAACCACCACTAAAATAAACGAAAATGCAATAAGACTGTTGAGTTATAACGCAATTATTAGTGTTTATGTACCATGCTTCATGGGAATTAATGAGTAATAATTATCTGTCTCGTTTACAGTACTTTATGAAGAGCCTCCGCACCTTGAAGACATTGGACATAACATTAAATAAGCACTACTTGTTCTTTTTAACGTAGTTGTTGAAGATACTTATCCTAGTAAGGCTTTAAAAGAAATAAAATGATATTTATGAAAAAATTAACTGCACTCTACATGAAAATAATTAAATGTAAGTTTATTTACTTGATGAGCTATAAAATAATTTAACACGTTGCCTTTCCTTTTGAAAAATATATGGCATATCCTAAATGGTGAACCGAGGTTGAAGTAAAATATTTATTTATTTATATATTTAAACTTCATGCACAAACAGTACATTGGCGCACTTAAAGCTAAAATATTAGTGGTGCTTTAATATTATTAAGAAAAGTTGATATATGTTTTCCTTTGGGCAGCTTCTACGATAGAGTGAAATCACATAAGGATGCGTTACTTTGATGTAACTGAGGTTGGCCGTGCTTCATATGATAACATATCCTTTGTGGAATTTACACAAAGAAATTCAGTATTTATAAATAATTATTAAAGGAATAAATAAGGTATGTACTAGTTATGAAAGCTGTTAATCAGTGTGTTTTGTTAGGAGTGGATTATATCAATTTCTAAACTGAAATTTATACAATTAGTTGACAGCATAACGCAAAACTTGATAGTATAATCCGTGCCTGAGACGTATAATATAACTATTAATTTACGAAAATATATGTAACTTTTGTTACATAATAAATATATAACAAAGTTCTTACTTTTTAAAATTAGATGATATAACATTTGAATATTCAAATATTTTCGGCACACAATACCATCCTATTCGATTCAAACCGGAACAGACACTGCTTTTGAAGTCAGAAGTTTTAGTCTACAAGCATAGCTCTGATATTATTTCAGAAGCTAGCAGTGCTTTGAACAGTCAGGGCCGTCTAATCAAGGGTCGCGGTGTTCTGGCCCGCATTCCTACTGCTCTGAGACCGAAGGTTGAGCAACAAGAGACCCTAAAAATGAGTAAGACTTAGAAACTTCTAGATTTTGAGCAGAAAATGGGCTGCGTAAAAAAAAAAATATTTTGTGAGATGAGAAAAAATTTATAGGTACCTACGGTTTTTTTTTTTGATAGGTACCTACTTTTTCTTAGTGGTAGGCAGATGGTCCACTGATGGGAAGTAGTCATATATTTTGTAGTCCTTTTATTTGTTTTTACATAGGCTTATTGTATTTTTTATTATTGTGTACAATTCATATCACTATTTATGGAGAAAAGTATGTTTGTAGGACTGTATAGGTACTGTATATTCAGAATGACGATATAAGTATTCGTCAGTTTTGAAAATAATTAATTGACGTGCTTTACAGAACACATTATTAAGAGAAATATCACCATTACTATTTGAACATCTCCACTTGGTGCGAGCCAAAAATTTATTAGTACTTCAAAAGAAATGCATAAGAATACTAGTCAACATCAAGCAAATAGAATCATGCAGACCATATTTTAAAAAACTAAAAATATTAACATTGCCGTGTTTATATATCTTTGAATTATGTAAATTCGTTAGGAATAGTAGAGACCTGTTTACCGAAGCAAAAGATCATCACACAAGATATTTCAATTTACGGCACAATAATAGACTAGCACTACCTTCAATTAAACTTCAAATCTATAATTCAAGCACGTATGTCATGGCTATACGAATTTATAATAAAATACCAAAAGAGATTAAAACTGAAGATACATACTCGGTATTTCTAAATAAATTAAGAACATTTCTTATAGATAAATGCTTTTATTCAGTCCAAGAATTTTTAGAAAGTAAGTAACTTTATGATCTCAATTTAAACATTGATTATTAGCTTTAAGTATATGTAAGTGTTTTGAATTGTTAATTTAGTTTTGTAAAACCATATTCTTAGGCTTTAATTATATTAAAAGTTGTAGTTTTGTCTCTGTACTAAAACATTGTAACTTGCAGTGCCCTAGCAGGGTTCTTGTGTGAAACTAAAACATATTGTAACATCTGTAACAACCACAAGAAAGCAATAAAGTTTATGATTATGATTATGATTATGACGTTAAGGTGACGAACCGTTTCATACTCCGACTTTACACACGCGTAGTTAACTTGTTTATCATAAAGAATTGTGAATCAAAATAGAAGAACCGGCCATAATAATTCCGTAACCGATACTGAACCACAGACAAGCCACTATCATCCCTAAGCGAACTCAGAAGCGGGTCAGTTCATTCCACTCGGTGACATTTGGCTTTTGGTGAACAAGTTTATTGTGCTTTGAACTGGTCCGAGCCAGTTGCTTTATTTAATTTACATCACACTTTGCTGTGGCATTGTTTTCTGCGCTTTCGGTACCAAGTACGCTTTGGAATTGTTGTTTTGGGTTTCAATTGAGAGGAGTCTCCTCCGAGCGCGCTCTATACAATCCTAGTTTGATTACACTTTCATCGCACATATTATCGGGTTTATTACCACTGTTAATATTATTTTACCTCGATATTTCGAAGCAGTTGCATGCGTCATGGTTCCGAGTAGACAGTGGAATAAAGCAAATAATATGTGCGATAAAAGTGTAGTAAAAACCACGAAAGTCTTAAAAGCTGTAGTTTGATTATATTTTAAAGCCAATGAAATTTGTAGACGTGATCCAGAAACCAATATCTTTGCTTGTGGTTATTCTGATTTTTGTTAAAATATATCGTTTTTATCGGAAACTAGCTTAAAATTTGGTAGCATGTATAAGTTGGCCGCGTGGTAGTGTGGTCCGGCAGAGTAGAATAGCACCAACCCCTTACGCTCATGGGTGTCGTACAAGGCGACTAATGTTATCGAGGCAAAAGATCAAGAGTCTCCGTAGTCTGGAAAATGGGCAGCAGCATTTTCCATTGTTATATTTAATCACGGCGATCTCCAACCCGCCTGCCAAGCGTGGAGATTATGGCAATAACCTCCCCATTCGTAGGAGAGGCCCTAAGTCCTGCAGTGGACTGTTACGGGCTGTGATGATGATGTATAAGTATATGTCTAAATATTATCTACCTACTAGTAACATATCAACTGTAGATAATGAATGACCATCTTCAAAACGGTTTCTTTATTTCTATTATGTACGACTTTGTTATTTTCTAAAATGTACGACTATGTACCTAATGCATTATTGGTTTGGACCTCACATAATATACCTACATTATGGACAGTCTTCTAGTCGAAGTCTGTGCGGTAATTATTTAACTATAGGTACATACTATCTTCTGTATTAAATAAATTAATTGCAATGGTTGCTACAGGATGAGGTAATTTGGCTTTTAGAACTTGAAATCTCAATTTATATTGACCACAATATTTAAGAGAAGAAGGGCTAAGTTATTTATTAGGTATAAATATTGTAGTTGATGTTGAGTCTGCATTATTATTTTCACAGGCCTGGTATTATGCTTAGAATGCAGTTCGATTATTGGTAAGTACTTCCATCCTACTAATATAAATAAAATAAAAAGTATAAATGCAAAAGTTTGTTAGGATGTTTGTATGTTTGTTTCTCCTTCACGCAAAAACTACTGAACGGATTCTGATGAAATTTGGCTTGGTTTTAGCTTATGACGTACATCTACATTGAATTTTATTGCAGATTAGATCATTACAGTGGTGCGACTGCCATCTGCCCTCCGTGACCCGACTACCAGGGAAACCTGACCAGATTAGCTCATGATTTTAAAACATGCAGTCGCCGCAATGTGTAGGTTTCATCACTATGTTTTACCTAACCTATAAGTTACCAATAACTAAGAGCATCGGTTAGCATTCGACTAACGTACATAACATAGAAACGAGTCATTGGTATGTACCAACGAGTACGAGTATTTGAGGTCATGTGACCGCAGTGGGATTCCAACCCGGTACCTCTCGCTTGTGAGTCGGATACCTTAACCACTAGGCCACTGACGCTCCTCCAACAATAAGGAATGTGGCGTACAATTGGATTTACGAGACAGTTACACTCACCAATATTCCGTACAATATTATGAGTAACAAACACTCGAGGCCACTCCGCAATTACCACTCGCAACATTACTCAATACACTGTTATTGCTGCCGTTAAAAGAGATTATAAAACTTATAATTTACAACTCCACAACTAAACTCCGATAAATTGTATGTTGACACAGTTTAAAGTTATATTAAACTGTAAACGGCCCGTATTGGGATACTGTAGGAGTTGACGGGTATTCTGTGCTTTATGACGTTAGTTATTAGCTTAGGTAGGCAGTTACTTGAACAATGTCGTCGTCAGCCTTCTATGTTGGATTTATGTATGAAAATGTATTCAAAGTGCCTATCCCTATACTCGTAAGCTAAGCTTGTTCATCTCGGCGAAGATTTTATTGTTAGTCTTGATGGCTTTTCATAGAAATATTGATTGAATTCGTTCAAATGTTATTGATTTTGTATTGCAATCAGATAATAAATTTTAACGTTTTGTGAATATTTTTGTATGTCAGGATTTCAAGTCAGAGCGTTGCATCACCATTACATTATTATTTAAAATTTCTTATTTCAGGAAGATTAAGTCAAGTTGTAAAACGAATTGCAATTTGATGTTACATCACCATCAACGGAATCATCAGTCTATACTAGTCCATTGCTGGACATATTATGCCTCCCCCAATGAGTCGAATGAGCTCCTTGTTCTCGGCTTAATGCATCCAGCATCCATCTGCAGCCTTTCGCAAATCGTTACTCCACGTGGCCGGAAGGCTAAACACTTGATGAGTCGCGGTCTCCAACCAACTCCAACCGCTGGGGAAACCCAGCGGTTGTCGGCTCTACGGCAGATATGGTCAGCCCACTGTTACTTTAGCTTATGCTTGTAGTTGACTATAGTTTTCTGTGGAATTACTTCGTCGCGAATTTTATCCTTTGCGAATTAAGTCCCCGAGCTTAGAACGTTCCGCACGCTGAGCGACTGTAGGTACTGTAAGTATTCATATCTCGGCACCGTAAGTCAGGTAGTAAATACGTAGTCGTGTTCTGTTGTCGTTATTCATACCTTGAAACATCCAATCTTGTCCCTCTCAAAAACGATTTATCATACCCATAAACCTATATGTTATAGGGTGATCAACCTTGTTTGCTGATTTTGCAGAACATGTGATCTCAAATTACATGTTTCAAGGGAAAATACGGGACAACGCGTGTTTTCACGTTTATACATGAATTATCTTCCAAAAAATTTTAAGTCAACAAAAATTACTGGCATTTAACATACGTACGCACTATTGTAATTGGCAATTCAAATATACAAGATCATACAAGATATACAAGATATGTTACTATATTTTCAACAAACAAAGCAAGCTCTTATCCCGCGTTCTCCATGGTCAGTAAGAGTATTTGTCGAGACTAATCAAACGAGCTCAAACTTGATGGGTTTACCATGCGTAGTTTGGAAGTTCCTAACGCCACCTTCCGTCTCCATCATCAGCTCAGCTCTATAGTATCATGCATTGTCACCGAACTTACAGCAGTGTGCAAAATTTCAGCTCAACCGGAAACCGGGAATTGGATCAAATTTATCTTGCAAGATTTTATTACGGACAGACATGGGGACATATGAACCTAAATAAAAACTTGTAAAATATAGTACACGACGAATTTGACACCCGAAAAATGAATCGTCCTGTAAAACACAGGACTGTTAGCCAGCCTACTACGTTACGTATACTACGAGTTGCCGGCTACACGATGTTGGCGCGAACATCAGTCGGCACCGCACACCCATCCGTTACAGGCCGGCCCGATGTTTAATCCGGGCACGTGGCGCGGCCTGGTCGGCGGCATCTTCGACACCCGTTACAAATATAATTAATGGGTTCCCTCTCGTTGTGGGTTTTACATGATACGACTGGATAGGAGGATGGGAGGTGGTTGCTAAATATTGGTCGAGGGAATTCTCCAATTAAACATGGTAGTCGTGATCATTAGTTGACTTCATTATAATTGTGATCATCAGTTGACTTTAGTCCATAACAGTCCACTGCTGGACTAGAGCCTAGTACACATTAACGAAGGTTATTGCCATTGTGGGCGCCTGTATGGCGTTGTCGCGGCATTTTGGACAAGCGCTAGCCAGTCGTCGTTAGAACTAAACGCAGTGTTTCCCCACTTGTGTAAGTAGCCTAGGGATATTTTACCGAGTTATGTAATAAGTGATTAAATGGAATGATATGGAAATAAACTATCCGTGAAGTGAAACACAGTTTTATTTGCGTACCAAAGGCATCCTTCACGCCATAATTTGCACGTTTGGCAGACAGATTGGAGATCGTAGTGTTGAAAATACTCATCAGAAAATGTTACTGCCAATTTTCTGGTCGTCTTTTACGACATCTGTCAATGAACGGTTCCTGGTATATACTACTCTGACGGACACCACACGGCCAGTAGACTTTGGAAACCAATTCTTACTACAGCGGGGCGACTGAGACAAAGGCCGCTTGAGGACGAGCTTGTAACTCCTTGCTTGGGGCTGGGTCTCTTGATTGCGTTGATTGTTTTCAGTCTATCACTTATTCTTTTTGATGTAATTAGATATTGAACAGAAGGTTAAATAATATTATTTATCCTGCTTTACGTGCGCATTCCATCCCTATGAGGTGTGCATTCGATGAAACCTAAAAGCCTTCCCGGCTATAGGTACTCACAAGGCAGAGTTTAGCTGGTAGGCGCCTAGGTCTCTTACGAGTCTAGCCGGTCGGCCGCGCTGGTACACATGAGTTTTGTCTGCCTTCCTCCCTCGATAGTCCGGAGGGTGCCATTACCTCCCTCATTATATATATACCTTAGAATAGGTCCAATAAAAGCTTACAACTTACCAGTCGCACAACGACAACCCCACCCCACATCGGCATCGTCCACTGTAAACGGCTCCGACGCCGAGTGGCACTGTCGGCAGCGATCGTGTGCGTGTCAACCGGAGGCTGAATAATGACGTCGGCTGACATTTAATTTGCGATACAAAAGGCTCTTTATGCTGTTTACCCTAATCCATTTACCCGTTATCCGCCCTCCACCCCTCGCTGCAGATAATATTGATAAACCCCCCGGTTATTGACGTGCTAAACCTCCGCGGACAAGCCGTACAAGTGGGCGTGTTCGTTATTAATTATTAGAAGGGGTCATGTTATATGTATGTATGAGATCAGATTGTTTTAAGTACCAAGTTTTCAATTTCGCAAGAGAACATTGTTTAGGGTGGACTAGTAATGCTAGCATAAATGTCAAAGTCAATGTTGAACGTATCTAAGAACATTTTCTGCGTTGTTCATTTTATGTAGCTTAGCTGGAGAAAAGCAATATTTCACGGTAATAAATATATCGTGTTTGTTACTCTGATACGTGTATTGTTCGTAAATTTAAGTCTTGAATGGCCAAAAGGTGTTCTTCGGTGTAAACGGATGTCGGACTAATTGCGATGGCCAAAATTGGAACTAAGTGTCACAATTTTGAAATGTCACTTTGTTGTCAACAAAAACGACGCCGTCACCGGTTCAGATAAGTTTGTGGCACTACAGTTTACCAACATTACGACGCTAATCCATAAATCTCGCCTAGAGGTGGAGGTTTGGTGAAATAGACCATTCCTAAAGATACGAGTTTCCTAGTAATGCAATGCATGTCAAAATCTTTGTGTAATGAAACCCGTCTGCCAAGTGTAGAGGTTATGATGCAGCCATCTATAAATGTGGACGAGGCTGAATCCAAGCAGTATATGTGATAAGAAGTGTGAAAATAGAAGTCGAGAAAAAAATCAAAGAGTCTAACAATGAGAATTTGTTACAGGACAAAAATAATAACTCAATAAGCGGTTCAAAATAATTACAAAGGTAAAGGAAGAGAATTCCCAACAAAATAAACCTTTACTTCTGAAGTTATGACGAAGATGTAAAAATAGCAACCATAGGTACAACAAAGAATTAAATAAAAAATATGAAACCGCCTTCAAATCAATCATTTATTTTTGGAGTCGGTGCCAGCATAGTAATGTTCGTCGAGGAAAGGTAGAGGGGGAGGATTGGTGTGACACGGACTCCAAAAATAAATGATACCTAAGTTACTCGTATTGTGTGTTAAATAGCTTATTTCTTACTTTTTGTGATTTAAAGGAGGATTAAGTTTTTTTATAAGAAATTTTTTATTTCTTAATTTTCAGTGGTAGGTTTTAGTTGCTGTTAGGTAATACCAAAAACAAATTGGCGGAGAAATCAGCAAACACACAAAAAATAGTACAGTCGAAAACAAAACCTCCTTCTCCATTTGTTTTTGAAGTCAGTTAAAAAGGCCACGAGTTTTTTCTTATGAATGCGTAATTCTTGTACTGACGAGTCTTTGAGGTCTACTCTCGAGGATATGTTATTTATAAAATAATTGTAATTATTGATTAATTGATTCATTGAATGAATGCGCCGTTTGCAGCAACGGTTCGCAGCGACTTCGTGAGATTTGGACGCACTGTAAACATCCTTAGCAATTTTTGTGTCTTAAAATAAATTACCTATATTTTTGCATATCCTGTTTGTTATCGGGGAACCTGAATTTAATAGGTTTCTTTATAATATTCATCTTTTTATGCGTAACTAATGAATGTTCCATTTTCTACGATATTTTAATCAGTATACAACTGAATCAGTTTGTATAATCAGGTCGTCCCACGCTTCTACAACCAATTTGTTCATTGTAATTACACGAATCGCAGTCCAACATGCCGTTTATTTCATTCATCACAGGTCGTGTGGATAGCCAGTAAATTGTACACTAACTGTTGCGTCGTTAGATTTAATGTTTCAACCAATGTATTTCAATGCTAATTCAAAATTAAATCATCTGACTGATTCATTTTATAGGCGTTTGGTTTGGTTAGACTAAAGCTTGCAAACTGAAGAGGAATATTTGGCTGTAAAGAGAATATTATTCAGTTGAGCACGGATTTATAAAAATAGAAAAGTTTGTATTTGCATTTTTATAGAGGAATTCAATTGACTAAATGTATTATTTTCCAAAAACTCTATTAAATGGTGTAATCTGTAAACGTTGCCTGCAAGTGTTTTCCCTGATAATTATAATTGGGCGCCTTCAGCGCTGGAGTGAATAGGCCGCTCCTAGACAACAACAGCTTTAAGTCCACCTTTGTACTATTTTGTGCATAAAGTATTAAATAAATAAATAAATAAATGCTCGGGCCGCATCCTCACTTACCATGAGGTGAGATAGCGGACAAATGCCTGGCTAGTATAATATTAAAAAAAAACTTTTTTTTATTCAACTATACTTTTGAATAGTGTGAGTTAGTATGATAATCTTCAAATATTACTCACATTTCAGCTATAAAATATCTCAATGACTTCATCTGAATAAATAAAAACCTATTTAAGTATTTCCCATCAAAACGTAGCAATTTGACAGACGTTATTAAAGCAATTTAAGAGAGCAATCAAGTTTCCGCGAACTAATCAAATTATTCCAACTTTTCCGATTTCGCGCGTTAACCTGTCCATTCTAGACTCAATTTTGTGTTCATAATTGGGCTTCTAATAATAATCTTTTGACGTTAATGTCCCGGTTGTGCTCTCGAGCATGAGGGCCCGGGGTTCACCTTGACCATGATCCAGGATTTGACGATCAGGTAATTACAGTGAAACGACTCCATCTGACCTCCGTGTCCCTGCTACCAGGGGAACCTGAGCAGATTGGATCACGGTTACAAATTCAGTTGCTTGAATTTGCAGGATTCATCACGATGTTTTCTCTCACCGTAAGAGCATCGGTTAGAATTCAACTAGTGTACAGAACTCTGAAAAGATTCTTTGGTACATGGCCGCAGCGGGATTAGAACCTGGTACCTCTTGCTTACGGGTAGGATACTGAACCGCTCGGCCATCGACGAATTTAAGAGAGCAATCAAGTTTACGCGAACTAATCAAATTATTCCAACTTTGCCGATTTCGCGTGTTAACCTGTCCATTCTAGACTCAATTTTGAGCTCATAATTGGGCTTCATTAGGCGTTGTTGGAGTAAATATGAAAGTGGAACATGGCTGAGCTGAATGAGGGCAAAATTAGCTTACCTACCTTTATGAAGAGTGCTCAGTAAGGCTGTGCGCCGACGGCGAAGGTCTGAAAGGAAAACTTCCTGTTAATGAATTTTACAAATTACGAGGTACGATATTATTTTTAGACTGTGACGTGGTTACTGTAAAAACAGTAAGTTGAACTTCTCAAATGAAAAATATTTTTCATAGCAAGCTGTTATTGCGCGTTCTCTATGATCAGTCAGTACTTGTCAAATCTAATCAAACAAGCTCAAGCTCGATGGGTTTATCAGGTGTAGTTTTCGAGTTTAGAAACGAACGAGTAAACTACTGAACCGATTTTAATGAAACAAAGCTACTAACCATCTCGATTAAACTGGCTTACAAACAAAGCTTTCTGGAGCTACGATGCTACAGACAGATACACAGAACATCCTTTTTTGTCCTAACCATAACCTTATACAATACGGCATCGATGATTTTACTCATGCCTGCCCACGCCTCTAGTATAAAGTACCCCTCTCACAGCTAGGACAGGCTCCCAAATAATTTCCCATCTCACTTCAAACACACTCGTCCATATCTCGAACCAGGCCATATCCGAACCGATAACCTGTCTAAGGGGCCGTATCGACCTAATTGTCGGGTGGCGCTATGTAACGTCACGAGCGCGGGCGGGTGTCACAAGTGAGAATAATTCATGAGCGGAGCGGGGCGGAGCCGTGTGGAGCGGTGTACACATGGATTTACAGTATAATACCTATATTAAATATAAATAAATTAGGATTAGAATAGGAATCGCAGCATACGACGGTCCCCACAAGATTTGTTGGGATTCTAAAGGCACAAAGTCAATAGTGGGTATCCTGCCACTGGAATGATAATGAAATTGACTCTAGGATTAGGATTCCTCGTTTCGTGAGTAATACGAATACATACTAAAATAACACATACAATCACCCAAACAGGTGCGGAAATTGAAATTCATAATTTCTATTTGCCCAGGCCCACCTTTGTATAGCAAACCGAGTGGTGCCCGCTGCACCAACCAAGTCGTCAACCATTGGCGGTAGAATTTTTATACAAATACCTAAAATAAATGTGTTATGTAATGGTAGGTAAGTGTGTCTAAATAACGATATCGAAAAATATCTGCGGTGGTTGTTTTCTATTATAGGTTGTTGTGGCCACTTGGCACCCACTTGGATGTTTAGTTACACAGCAAAGTACCTACAGGGTAACTTATTTTATCTGTGTTACAAACCGCTGTGTAGTAACGTCTGACGACCCCTTTGATTATAAACAGGAGCCCTAATATGATTTAGACATTGAAAAGGCGATCCAGTAGATTCACATAAAGTATAATAAAGCTTGAGTTGAAACTATTATCTTTTACATGCGACTTTACTCGAATCGTAATAAATGTAATAATGTATGAAAGCAATTCTTTTGAAATCCAATAAAAAGTCACTCAAAGCGTTCTAGATTTTACTGCCATACCAAGTACCAAAATGCGGAGAAAAAGTGAATCGTTCTATTTTTGTCGCCGACATTGTGATCTCAATGTCGCCACAAGGCACGTGTGTTCTCAGCTTTATAGGAGGTGTGACGCTAGTTTCATTTTGTAACCAAAACTAGTTGTATGGATTCGTACAAGCATTGTGGCATTATTATGCAAAACTCGGATGTCGGTTGAAATGTTTCATCTGGCGCATTCGGCTTTTGTTGAAAAGGTTATTAGAATGTAGGTCTTGGTGTAAGCAGAGCCAAGGTCACGAGGTGTGTTTAATAGATAGTGTTTTAAAAATTTAACAAATGGTTGGTATCGATAATGTGCGAAATTGCAATAGAATGGAGTGCTAATGGTGCTAATATTTCAGATAAAATCACTATGTTTGGAACGGCTGCTCAGTCACGAGAATTGACACCTGGCTATTGTAGCTTGTCGTAGATAAATTACATTCGAGATAACAAAAAACTGTTTTTCACTAATAGTACTGTTAAGCGGTTGTAATCCGTGATTGAATTAACATACTCGAAATCGAATCATGATTAAGCTTCTTGTTAGCCTCTTCTATAGCATCGTAGCATTCTACAGGCAGAAAAACTTGACTGTTAGGTATACCTACATGGATGACACGATTTTTTTTCGTGATATTTCAGTATTAAACTTTATTCATTACGCTGTAGGGATTGGGAGATTCTGACGAGATCACCATGCAAACCAGAAAAAAACCCGTTAAATGTCTCAATTTGGATTTATTAAGTTATCTGCACACAATCCAGACGCATAAACTCTCTCGACTATTCGCGGGCAACGGCTTCACTTCCTTTATTTTGTTTTATTTCATTTAAAATATTGTCTCACTCATTCCGATTTTTCCACGAACCCACCGACGAATAAATTGCGGACTAAAATCTGTCGATGGTTTTTCTCCTTTTGTCGTTTCTCCGCCGGCGTAATTGGAAACGAGTGAATTGATTGATAACTTTATAAATTGATCCGGGAAAAGGAAATTGACACAATCCCAAGTGAGGTTTGTTGTAAATTTTCAGCATTGGCTCGATGAGGGATCGGAAGGAGAGGGGTCAAAAAATGTCGCACAATCGCAAATTGGTAATGATCTGAACAGTTATTTGTGATGCTTTGTTGCTATATTACATAAATTAAAAATAATTTAAAATTACTATGCATGTTCTTAGTCAATAGTAAAAAAATGTTACTCACAATAACAAACGAAATAAAACAAAGAAAACTTAAGGCCAGCTCCCATTATTTTATTTAATAGATAAGACAATCAAGTAACGTCAATTAAAGTTGCCGAAACATTGATAAATACATGTAAGAAATAACCTTAAGTTCATAGATAGATCCAAATTGGTAGCCATCGGGTCAAGAGCAGTGCAAGAACAGCGAACGAATAACGAATAACAAGAATGGGTTCCGGCATTCATAACATTACTATAAACATCTATTGGTTATGGCTACAATGGCTGACATTTAAATTGATCGTACAATCCAATTGCTCTGCCAATGGAATGTTGGCTTTTACAACTTTGTTACTTTATTCAACTTAAATTATGGGATAACCCGACTTCCGTGTTTAAGACGTGACCTAATAAAGCGCAATACAGTTTAGAGTTTGAAATAAACTCCAGACTGTATTGCGCTTAAAAATGCCTTAAAAATGAACACAATAAATGAGGATTTCTGTTGGAATGATGCTGTTATCTTTTATTTTCTAGAGAAAGGTAATAGTGTATTGATATTTGCATACTTTTTAACCCAGTAACCTGATTTCCGCAAAAACACTATCGCGATTGCAAACCCTACGGAGGCATCATGAAAGCTTATGCTCGGTTGCTTCCACCATTGCTTCACACACCATAAAATTCATTACAATTTTAATTGCCCATATTTGCGGTTACCCCATCTGACATTGAGGCAACT
Source organism: Blastobasis lacticolella (assembly GCA_905147135.1). Classification (NCBI taxonomy): domain Eukaryota; kingdom Metazoa; phylum Arthropoda; class Insecta; order Lepidoptera; family Blastobasidae; genus Blastobasis; species Blastobasis lacticolella. Next base: position 14,315,146 of record LR990050.1, read on the forward strand.
TAACATGCGATTGCGAAAGTGACTCCGCGACTCGAAATTCTGAATTGTCTAGCTCGCAACAATAGTATTGTATCAAAATTTAATTATGTTTCTCACCTCTCATGGGTACGTTTACTCTCTCGGTTGTTCATTATTCATTAGTATTTCAAGCTAATCCACTAACTGTTACGTTGTGGCGAAGAACATAATTATATATGTGTATTAATGTGGTTGGAAATAGCCTAGCAATAGACCTCCCGTAGTTCCCTTTCACGAACAGTTAACACATTTAATATACTAGAAAAGGGTTCAAGGTGAAAAACTAAAAGAGCTTTATTGGAATAGTTTAATGGGATTAATTTGTTTTCTAGATCTGATAACTTTAAACACAATTTAAATGTAATGTCGAATTCGAATTCAATAAGACACTCGAATATAACTCGTTACTATTGTGAATTTCGATTTAATAGGTATTACACAGTATCATTGTAATTGTGACAATTAATATTGCAGTAGGTAATACTGACATGATTACTATCTCATTACATTATCATTCAAGTATTACTTATCATGTATACTAATAACGTATTCGAGCGTGATGTCTGTTGTCAAAACGTTACATAAGTCTTGACATAATAACTGCACTTGACAGCTGTTATGGCTAAATTAGCTGAGTGACAGTGTTATCAACCACCTTGAAGCATTAGCTAGCAGGCGGAGGGTTAATCGGATTGGAATTTTCAGTACATACCTTTGCAGTATAAAAAGTAAAGTATTTAATGTTGCAATTTTTGATATTTGGGAACTAGGCAAGTATTCCTAATAAAAATTCCTTGTAGTCCTAATTTCATGCACGATAGAAGAATTTTGGCGCAATAATTCTTGGGAAACGTTGGTTTGGGAATAAATATCCAAGACAAACCAAAGTGTGCGGTAAAACCTGGGTAATCCGATAATCACCGCAATAGTATATAAATCATTACTTAAAAGCCATTACGGACTTACCTGTGCCTGTCCGCAAAAATCAAAGTGATTCTCATGTAAAACATCGACCTCGATAACTGAGGATGACTGTTTGGTAGCTTATGAAAGAGTGAAAAATAAATCAAAAGGGATTTAGTGCAGCGATGCGGCTAACTGTCGGGGGAAGCCGGGGTCATCCAGCCGATACTGATTGATGTTAGCAGGTTCGATCCCTGTCGAGGCAATTGTCGCTGATTGAAAACGTTTTTTGTGTAACATTCGGCAGCGTTTAGACAAATCTGAATATGTGTAGGTACGTTATGAAGAAAACCGATATGTGTTACAATACATTTATTTCGAAATAAATTTACAATTTTAGTTATTTACAATTAAAGCAATAATACAGTAGAAGTAGGGCACTCGTGCGCGATAGCACAACGCTAAGATGATTATTTTCTTGACTATATGATTTGGTTCATGCAGATTTCAATAAGAGTACAATTTTCTGGGATCCTTCTTACAGTTCGAAGCAGCTGGATCCTGATATTTAGGTATCATTATCAATCAAAATTGGCCGTGTGGTGTCCGGCAGAGTAGAATAGCACCAACCCCTTACACTCATGGGTGTCGTACAAGGCGACTAATGTTTTCGAGGCAAAAGATCAAGAGCCTCCGTAGTCTGGAAAATGGGCAGCAGCATTTTCCATTGTTATATTTAAACACTGCGATCTCCAACCCGCCTGCCAAGCGTGGAGATTATGGTAATAACCTCCCCTTTCGTGGGAGAGGCCCTAAGTCCTGCAGTGGACTGTGACGGGCTGTGATGATGATGATCAATCAAAACAACTCTTCAGCTTCATATTTGGTACAGACATAAGTACGCATTATTTACGCAATATGTTTTCAGCGTAAACGTGAGGCTGCTCAGTACACAATAGGCACTCGTATTTACAGGCGGGTAATCTGTAATCGATCAATAGCAAGCATTAGCGAACTGAGGGCGACCCTCACGTGACACGCTAATAGGGCCAGACCCTTCCAGAACTTTCTAAAGAGCACCTACAGTAATAGACGTTATTGATTGCTATATCCTCACCAGTCGATCCAAATGCGAGTTATATTTTGTAAACGTTTAGGGGCTCGTTAAAAAAGCTGGTGTGAGTCTGGATCGGAAATGATCGTAATAAAGTTGCTAACTTGTCTAGGTATGACTTGATTTTGATAAGAGGAAGAAAACCTATATTATGAGGCAAGCAGGTCAGTAATAAAAGAGCAAAGAGCCCGCCTGATGGAAAGCGGTAACTGTCGCCCATAAAGTCTCCGATTCAACCCCTTGGGTTTCATTAAACAAAAATTCAAAACCGCTGATTCATTGTCACTGTGAAGACTAGATTATTATGCTCTAAGTCATTGCGGCTAACTCATCCCTTCAGACCAGTAAAAAATTATGCAGGCATGTTTGCTTGGAAGATTCCTTATGTCGTCGATACCAAAGCTCGTAAAAATAACTACAGTGGTATATCAGTTCAACTTATATAGGACAGCGTTATTGCCAGGTCCATCGTATGAAGGCATTCTTTACGAAGGTACATACCCAATTATAATTTGAATGACACAATAGCTTGTACGTTGTTTGTGTTCAATCAGAGGTCAAACAAATAATTTCGAATGCTAATTACAAGACCCGCCTCTTTCTATTAAACCCTGAAGGTTCTGTTTGAAAAATCGTGCTCTTAATTTGTATAATGTGCTTGCTGTACTAATGTTATTTCAAGAACAATGGTTTGCTTTTATACAATAATAATATACAATGCGTAGATGATAAATCCTTTGAACCGAGCCAGGGTCACAGCCATGTCAAATGTCACGACTCGGTACATTTCATACATTCCAAAGGCTGAGAATGTTGGATTAGTCATTCCATGAGTATCTTCAAGCAGGATTCTCTGTGTATTTTGTTGTGGAGTTATTTGTTTCACTTTGGATGCTTTGTATTCCTAAATTGATTACGATGTTGCAAAGTGTACCCATCTATCTAACATGGTTCTGAATTACTATTGTGTTACACAAGTTGTTATTTTACGATAAAGCTAATATTTTTTAGCGTTAGTAGGACTCTATCAAGTCTAGGGTGTCTGCCTGGATGAGTACCACGGGTACCACTCTATTTTTCCCTGCTGTGCTGTAACACAAAAATGCAATCATTGCATAGCCCAGTATTCTGGGCTATAAGCTACATAGAAATTATCCCGAGATTGGATGTGGTTATCGCGGGGACAGGTTATGTGATTTTGTAAAAGTTAAAGTGTAATTTTGTGAATGTGGTAATACTATATAAACTTGAATGTATTCAAGATTATTCTCATGTAGCTTCTTCTGTCTTAAATGAGAATTAAAATATATTTAAACCGAACAGGTCCAAAACGTAATAATTGAATTTTACGCGGGGCAAAGCTATTAATGAACACTAGTAACATTTTTAAAATTCAATTGCCATGCTTTACGCTACACGCGAGCCCAACAAATTCCATCAATTACGACTGTCCACATACACATAATGCCTTTTGTCTTATCTCCTAGTGTATGTTCAGAATTACTTGTCACGAAGGCGCTATGCGGACGTGGGAACCTAACATTAGGGCAAATGTGAGCAGGGAACAAAGACGTCTGTAGGTCAGATGGGACTACATATCTCTATGGATCTGGCTTTGTCGGTCGCAACCACCGAAATGAGCAGTACATGGTAGGATATATAATTAATGAACACTCTATCTTTATGTAGCAGTCATAACTGCAAATCTTTATTAAGTAGAAAAAATAAATATTTTATTATAGTTGCTAGTCGTGACAAGAAGAAGCATTGTTCCATTTAAGACATTGTCACTTTCCACCCATAATGTACGATTAAGGTCTAAGTTCTCGAAACAAAGAACAAAGAAGAAATTAACATTAAAAACGCAAGTAACAATAAAACTGTCAGCTGCACCAACGACATCGAGAAATCCGAAAATACAATATAAAGCACATAATTATGCTGTGATCTAATGAGCGTATAATAAGAACTGTGAGTCGCGCAATTTACGTTGTATTTAGTTAGAGTAGTTATTTACGGCTTTATACGGTATGCACGGTGTAAATTAGTGTTTTAGCGTAAAATAAGTTAATAAAATATTTTTTCAGAACATGATTTTATCGCGCAGTACCTACTAACCAAGACCATTCCAAAGAGTCCAAACAAGATGGGGTAGTTCCTATGACCACCTTCCGACTCCATCATTAGACCAGCTCCATGGTACCATATTAATGCATTGTCATCCAAGTTAGATAATATACCAAACCGCTCAATTGGATACCAACATAATATGGTCGAATAATAGTTTACAACTTACATAAAAGTTAAATAAAAGCTTGTAAAAACACGCGTAGATAATTTGCTCCAGCTAAAAGGCTAGATCTGATTGCGATTGAAATCAATTAAAAACCAATATCAACTGAAAGAGAAGCATTAAAGTCGGTCCAATGTATCAGCGTGCTTCAATTAGCTGCTTACTACGATTGTTATCGATACTTATTTACAAATTAATTGACAGATTAAAAAGTGGCCGGCGTGCTATCGACACGCGCTAGCAAACAAAGGCACATTAATCAAGGGCACCCATAGAAATTAGCGGCACGACCGGCCGGCTACCGTTACTCATTCATATCTAAATTAATTCGTGAAATATCAATTGTCTCTGTGACATTTCATTTGCTAATTCTAATTGCAGCCGTGGCTTTGTTTTGACCACTATCGCCGCTTGATACGATTAAAGACAACTCCACGCTGCCCTAAATACTAACTACATTAGCCACAGAGGGTCACTCATTGACAATGAACTAGAAACGTCCATCTGGCCATTGATTGAATAAATCCATTGTCAAATCGTTCGATAACAACGCCGGGTCAACGAGTCATTGTTACGTCAACACAGAGTATTATAAAGATTGATATTCTTTTGTTATGAATGGAATGATTACGGAGAGGCTATAAAACAAACATTGGTAAATACCAAGGCGATGATTTGGTATTTGGCGTTCGGTATCCTCCGTCGTGTATTTAGACAAAGAGTCTCATACACTTGTAGATAACAGAGTGTGATGGATCGTTATCAGACAATGCAACAAATCAATGATCGGTCTGAATGACCGGTGAGAAGCAATGCTTCGGGCGATTTGCGGATCACGATCGCAGTGTGAGACGGCCTTATGCAACGACCCGTAGTCGAAATATTTCACGCTATTTCTGGCATTCAATGATGAGTGTGAAGGCTGATTGTTGGTGAGTTCGGTGCTGATAGTATCAAACCTTGGTATTGTTAAAATATCAATTATCAAAGTACTGCTTAAATACCTAGCTAAATTTTGTAAAATATTTTTCACCTGCAAAGGGAGACTCTTCATTTGCGTTCGATTATAACTCTTCTTGATTTTCTTTATACGACTAAGGTAGCAAAAATGATAAAAGTCCGCCTACGGAACGTAAAGCTATTACTGCAGCCTATGGACATTTGCAATACTAACGGTATCACTATCATCCTTCTTGAAGAAATCCATGTTGTACTCGCTTCGGAAAATATCAGCAGACAATTCATTTAGGATAGGTTACCAAAAATATCCATAGGTAAACAAATAATATCATAAATAGTGCAATAACTGTGCAATAGTCAGTCGGTCTTCAGGTATCGATCTCCGGTGAAATGTTTCAGAGTTATGCAACAAAGACCTTGGTGCTTGACCTTATATTCGTGAGGCGGGTTTGCTGACCGTGGTCAGCGCACGTGTGAGATGCAACGATAAAATTACTAGTATGTTTTTGTCAGGGATGACAAAAATACCAATATGGTACAGTTTTTAATGTTATCTTTCAATTGGTTGGACAAGAGTTGAAAAATAATTTACAAGTATCGCTCATAAAAACACAACAATAACAAAATAAAGGCGGTCTTATCGCTACAAAAAAATTCGTCTGTTTTTCAATCTGTCACTATTTTTTTTTAAACTATTTAAATTTTGTTAAACACAAGACACTGGGTTACTTATGGCACAGCCAGACGTCAAAGTAAGAAATTTGTCACTGAGCTTTAAAAAACTCTTTGTAATATACTAGCTGGATGCACGAGTCATGATTTTTTTATGTCATACGGTAATCAAACAGGCAAGCGGGCCACCTGATTGAAAGTGGTCACCACTGCCTTTAGACATAAGCAACACCGATTACCGCTGTGACTCTCCAACTGGACTAATCATATTTATATATTTATATTTATTTATTATCTCATTTTACAGCCTTACATTTATCAATATTATATTAATTATATAAATCTATAAAAGAGATCGTCAATTTTATAATAAAATCATTTAAGAATATACAATAGGTACTTTCATTGTGGAAAGTAAATTAAATAATTTATATTAGTAGGAAAAATAATAATAATGACATGACAATATAATAAAACACTATACAAAATTACACAGTGGTAGGTTATTGGTAATGTCAATGTCAAATACAAAGATATAAAATAAAATGTCAATAATAAACAAAATATTACCATAGGTAATTGATCAATAGGTATGGGAAATGTCAAATATAATATTTAATGTAAATGAAATAAAAATATGAATTAGAAGAACATGACAATGAATAGATCAAATGAATAATTGCAAATTAATGTCAAATTTCATCTCTTCCCGTGGGTGTCGTAAAAGGCGACTAAGAGACAAATCCGAAAGATGGGCAGCAGCATCTTTCTGGGTAGATTTACATCAACTGCACTGCGATCTCCAACCCGCCTGCCAAGCGTGGAGATTATGGCAATGACCTCCCCTTTCGTGGGCGAGGCCCGAAGTCCTGCAGTGGATTGTTATGGGCTGTGATGATGAATGTCAAATTTAAATATCAAAAGTAATTTACAATTAATTTTCAATGTTATAGTTCTTGAATTCATTTACAGAATAAAATGCATAGTGTCAGTAGTCGTGAAAGTATCACGAGTACCAGTATAAAATTGGATCCTGTTAGTGAGGGATTTTCCAAATCGATTCAGTGGTTTCGGAGATTATCCCCAACTCCAAACTTACACACATTCAAACTTTTTCTTTTTGTATTATACAAATATAATAGACATAAAAATCCATTGTTGATAAGGTCGAGTGTCCTATTTTGTGGGAACTGACGCAGCGCGCCCAATCTTGTGTTAATCTTGTATTAAAATTGTATACATAACCTCTAAAATAAATATTAACAAAGATTGAACTGTAAATTGTCTTATTATGAATAAAATAACCATGACAGCAGGCCTTTTGAATGCATACCTAAAAATATAACTCGCGTCAAAATTATTGCCGTGACAGACAACTGAAATTGTCGTGAAGGGCGCACGACAGACAATATGGACCTTTGCATGTTTGTACGCGGCAATAAATAACACCCATACCACGGAAATAAGGTTCACCTTGGGCATTGTCCAGCGAACGTAGACAAATGACCCAAAACTAGGGAACTAGGAATAGGAATCGAAATAACTCAATGGCCCGTTTTGGTAAGCTACAAAAGGACCATAATAAATTTATGTACACGCATGTCGGCTTGTGTGGCGTGTAATAAATTTGATATTTGCAACTGTTTCCTTATAATAGGGCAATAATTTAATCAAACATGACAAGTAACATTGATTTCATTCTTGTTGCTAATAGGTCACATGTTTAACTGTTAGACAACATTCAAAAGTTTTATTGTGTGTGTACATTGTTCTGTTACTTAGAAAAAAGTACAGCAATGCTAGAAGTCACAATCTAATTCCTGTCTTTAAATAAGAAGTAGTTAACTATTGCACTAAAATAAAAATAAATAGGTACGCTATTTATAATATTGCCCAACAACTTTGCACTGAATAGGGTAATTGGAACAAAAACTTGGCAAAAACTCGCAGGGAAACTGCTGAAGTGTTTCCTATTTCAATGATTTTCGTTCTAGTTAGTAATTATATTATTGTTCCGCACGTATTCAATTAAATGGAATTTTGCAATTCATGGCAGATTAGTGTGAGATTTAACTAGTGATTTCTTTGAAGCATGACTTGGACTAAATAACAAACCCAAACTGCAAGTTTTTGGATTAAAGGCTATGTTTTTCTTTCGTTTTGCTTTTCGATTTCCTTTTACAAAAACGTGAAATAACCCATTTCATCTTGAATGAATCACGTAGCCTGCTAGTGTATTCCCTGATCATTATAATCTTTACGCCTTTAAGGCTAGAGTGAAGGCTGTTCCTTGACAGGCATGCTCCATCTTCGGCCGCATCGTCGACTAGTCTAAAAAAAACTTTAAAACTGTCACAAAGAAACCAGGTTTTTGCCATGTATTAAGTTTGCGTATGGTATACCTATATTATGTACCACATCACACATGCACTGCCCATAACAGTACACTGCTCGAAAGGAGCCTCCTCCACATTGGTAGATGCTACTGCCATAATCTCCACGCTTGGAAAGCGGGTTGGAGATCTCACTACTGCTGTCACTGCTGCCCAATCTCTGGTTTACGGCGGATATAGATGAACCTTGCAAAAAAAATTGCAAAGCAAATATTGCGAGAGTGGCACGAAATTTGATTAAGCCATCGCAGTTATGGCTGGATCAAAGGGGTCACTGTTACGAATATTCGTGGAAAACGTAACCGATATTCGTTGTGACAACACGACCGCGGCAAATCCATTTTGTCGTGAAATAAGTCATAATTCATCGGCAACCGGTAACTGGTTTGATTTTTTTGTAGTGATAATGTGCTGAGGCGCATCGGATGAGCAATAATAACTTAGTATATCTAACGTAGTTATCAAGTAAGTGCCTACATACATACACATTCACACCCGCATCTAATAGGGGTAGGCAATAACATCCTGTTTGCATGTGCACATTAGTTGAATACTAACCGATGATCTTACATTGTGTTGAAACTTTCACACTCTGGCGACTGAATGTGTAACCGTGAGCCAATCTGATCAGGTTCCCCTGTTAACAGGTTTACTGTGGTCAAATGGCATTTGCTCCACTGTAATTACCTGATCTAGCAAGTACTGAATCACGGTCAAGGCGGACCCCGGGCCCTCGCGCACAACCGCACAAACGGGACATAACGCCAAGATGACACACAGAACTCTATCATTTTCGACGATTGCTTAACCAACAAGAGTCCAACCCTTAAAATCACGAGAACTCAATCGACGCACATTCCGAGGAAATCCCGAATTGACCTGTGACTGGCGTCAAATAACCAAACGCGATTCCGTACACAATCACAGTTAAGTCGTGGCGTATTTGTGTAATTAACACTGTAGCTCCGGTCTGTTTGCCTCCAGAATTACACGCGGTTTAGCCTTCGCTAAGCACACACGTGAGCACTAAGACCTGAACAAGTAGTGCAGCTAGATAGGACTGGGAAATGGAAGGCTTTAAATATATCGGCTCGCTGACTTCAAGTCACAAGAGTACTGTCGTGAAATTTTAATCAGGCTAGGTTTAAGTACTACTTGGGTTCATTTGGAGGACAAAGTTATGTAGAGATGGTGTCTTTGTTAGTATAGCCTAGCGTGGAGACTATCACAAAACCAGTCTAGAATTATGATGATTACATGCAGTTGATAATTTGACCGCACACGAAATTGAAATACTGATACCAAAATATACGGTAGGCAAACAGGCAAGCAGGCCACCTGATTAAAAGATATATTATCTCTATATAATTAATTATCTCTAATGGCTTGAGTACATCTAATTCAACGATTGATATGCCATACCATGGACTGGATTTGGTATATGCAAGACGATAATGAGTCGTGATTTTGAAATTGTTTATATCAAAAAGACACTAACGAAGAATCGCGCTACCTACTTCCTAATAATGGCATTGACTGTAATAATAACAATAACAACTACCAATATTACATAACACGTACAAATGACAACGAACTTGGCAAAGGTCAAATAACCAAAAGGCTGAATATATTCGACCTTATATGTATATTACATACTTCGACAAGTGACGTTGGATAGGCATTGCGTTTAAATAGGTCCCTTTAAGGACAGTGACAGGACTAATAATATTAGGAGGTGATCGTGAGAAGGTCACACAGTACAGTAGTTACTTCGCGGGACAATAGATTCAGGCGGATACCTCAGGATTGACAGTCTTACCTCCAATGTAAGGGTAGCGCAAGACTATAATAATAATAATAAATAATGAAAAGTTTATTAAATCTTGTGAAATACATTTCAATTTTAGAGTTAAAAAAACACGTAAAAAGTAAAAATAAAACACTAACGGCTTATTTGTAGTTATTTGGAAGAAGGACATTTGAGCGACCTTATTCTTAAGATTGACGAGATTTTTATAAGCATAGCACAGCGTACCATTCTGTATAATATGTATACTCTAACATACCCCTAATCAGAAATGTTACTATGTGGTCTCACAGTACGTGCGAATGCACAGGACAGCCCGACCGCCTAACTGGAATCGAGCGCTGTTTTACTGTGATTCTATTCCTATAGGATAAGATGGCGGCATTCAATTCAAGTTAGGCTTGCCTGTTTGTCTACCGTATAATGTAAATAAAAGGCTGTCGGGCTGTAGATGGCGATCGGATCTATGCGTCCTCATTGAACGCAATGCGTTCACTTAGCAGACGGACACTATAAAAACGCATACTAACGCTACCTACTTAGACAAGTATTTTTATATTAGACGACTGTCGTCTCGTGACCACGGTGGGTGTAACCCTACCGAAACGTCGGGAAAACAAATCGAAAAGGTATGTCGCGTACAAGTCCCGTCTTATATAAATAATATGTGTTAAGAACGCGAGTTTAGTTTGAAACAAATATTAGACGTATTAGAGTATTGTTTGTAAATACGGGTGTAAGCCTCTAATACATTAGGACATCCGTCGTTGAAAGAGTTGGTTGGTGCTAAATCGCCGGTCATCACACGCCTATACAGGGAATGCTATAGTCGTTTATTACATCTAGTTAAGATTTTCTGTTTCGTAATTCATAAATACGTTTAGGAAGCCAATTTCGATTAAAGTTTGAATCGTCTTTGAGGAAACTGATGCAATTAAGTGAAAGTTGTATTGCTATCATAAAGGTGTCTTTATAATTGATAATTTAGGATTTAATTGGTTACAGCATTGTGAGTATTATTCGTCAATAGATAGAGATGGTACTCGTTGAATAGTTTCATTTTAATTCATTATACACAGTCGTCGTTGGTTTATGTCGATAATAAAGTGTGAAATAGGAGTTAAATATTGTATTTGCAGTGGTGTCTGATTATGAGTCAAACTAAATTTGATCCTTTGATTTCAATCATGGCAATATTGTAAGTGTGAAAGTTTGTACTTTTTGTTTTTTATACCACTAAGGTGGCAAACAAGCTTGCGGCCTGCCTTATTTGTACCTATGGATGCTTATCCGTCTATCATGCAAGAAAGAAGCTACTGAATTGTTCTGTATGAAACACGTACTTGTCGCGAAGTTATATGCTGAAGCTAGTCTACACTCAAAGGTATAAGGAAACAGATGAATCCCACAACACTTGCAGCAAACAATTGCCAAAGTAATTCGCAGGCAAGTACGAGTATTGCAAGGTAACAAGGAAGAAGTTATGAAACTTAGTAGGTGTTACTTTATTGAGGCTACACTCCGACCCTCGCCACTGGCACTCATAAAATATACCTATATATTTACGTAACAACAGACTTGCATTCTAATACATCGTAAATATGCTACACAACACCTGCTGCCTATTGACATAAGCTATTTATGTGAGAGTATGAACTTTCAGCGTGAATATAATTGCAATCGGACAGTAACATAATTTTATGACGTGTCAGCAGAGGTAGAAGCTTTTATGATAATTAGCGTGACTACCGCTGGCTCCGAAGAGATATTTTACCTATAATTTATTTATTTATTTCACAGTTTGACAGCATATAAAATATTATTTATTTTTAGCCATTTCTGTCCCACTGCAGGGCAAAGGCCTCCCGCATATAAAATATTATTCAAAAATGTTACATTATTAAGTTGTAATGCCAACTACAAAACTGCAATTTATAATTTTGGTAATTAATATAGCCAGTATACACCTAAAAATACAAATAGAAAAAACAACAACAAATATACACCTAATTTTATATTTGTTACAATTAAAATATAAATTTCTCTCTCTAAAATATAATAAATAAATAAATATACTTGGACATTTCACACTTCGCCATCTAGCCCCAAAGTAAGCAAAGCTTGTGTTATGGGTGCAAGAAAACTGATAAACTACTAATATATTTTAAATACATACTTATTATATAACACCCAGACCCGTAACAGAAATTAAAATTCATCATTTCTGCGCGGCCGGAAATCAAACCCGGGTCCTCTGCGTGGCAGACCGGTATGTTGACCAACTGAACCACTCAGGTCGTCATTTACAATGTAACCTTTATTCTTAATTTAACCTAAGGTTCTTTTAATTGCCACAAGCCAGCCCGTGGTTGCAACAGCAAAGAAAGTTCTCAATATCATACGAGCGGTCAGTCACTGTCCGGTGTCCCACTTCACCCGGTCTTCAGCATCCTCGTATCGCAATTGGCTCCCGATGGTGCCTGGCTCTGGATACCGGGTTTAGCCACTTATTCTCACGTATCCCTGGAAACTTACCCAGCACGTGACCAAACCAGCGCAGCCGAGTTCACTATCACTCATAACATCGACAATTCATGCGTGTAGTTACTATTTATGTAATGTAAATTGCAGGATCTCATTGTGACATCAAACATTGTTGTGAAAATCACAGTTGACATCTTAGACAGTTGTTATCGCGATCGCACGCATTGAAGTACAGATTTCTTTTACATAAACACCTGTACAAAAGTGTAATACTTCATTTATGTTTAGTAGTAACCTTAAAGTATGACTTTTACTTGCGTATATTTACCGAAAAAAGATATAACAATATTGCATTTTTATCGAAAGTAAAGTAAAGTATTGTATTATAATAAATTATCGACAATAGCTGTCTTAGACATCAGGAAATTGTTTACGAAATACAATTACTACCTTGGAGGCATCTACGATAGAACTAGATACAACAATGCAATGCTTAACAGTTCTACTATCGGAAATCGGCACGATGGTGACGATAGCCTCATCGCATAAATTTTAATAAGTGACACATTCACAAGTAAATTACAGAACGTTGTTAATCAACTTACACATGAAAGTTTAATTACATCGCTGACACAGTAGTTGCATAAATTACGTTGCAATTTAACGAGAGAGACGTACAAATGAGTAGGTATACATAAGTTATATACGTCATCTAGTGGACCCGGCGTGAGTTCGTTCGTTCGTTCGTTCGAGTGACGTCCTACCCCTACACTACATCTATATTACACCTACCCTCCACCTTCACTACACCTACCCTCTAGTTTCCCTACACCTATCTTACACCTACCCTTTACATACCCTACACCTACCCTACACATACCCTACACTTACCCTCCACCTACTTTTCAGTTACCCTACATCCATCCGACACCTACCCTTCATATACCCTACACCTACCCTATATCTACTCTACACCTACCTACCTTTTTTGCTTATAAACCTTCCTCTTAAATCATTCTATCTATTGTTGTAAACCGCATTAAAACCCGTTGCGTAGTTTAAAAGATCCAAGCGTACATAAGATACGTAGGGACCTAGATACAGATACTTAAATATGCTAATGTTTATTGCTAGTTCGGATACCTACCTAGACATTTCACCTTGGAACTTCAAACGTCAATGGACACGGGATATGACGGTGTCTCATTTGATAAATTGCTTGCATTCGGCGATTATGGATCGTGGGTACGTAATGCAAATCAGGAAATAATTTGCTCTCGTACTGAAGCTGGCATGTTATTGACATGAATGAAGGTAACTAATAATACTGAACATGAGTAATGACGTAACCTAATGTGGGTATATAGTAAAATATTAGAATACAAAGAATAGGAATTGAAACACAATATCCGGTTTGAACCGCCATTGGTCTTCCATCAAATCAAATAAGTAGAGTCTTTATTTCTTTCTTAAATCGCATATTAACGCTGTGTGCCGATGTTTATTTAATAAACCAGTTAGTAAATTTAAGAAAATGCTGACAGTAACTGCCTACTTGCTACATAGCAGTAAAAGGTAATGAAACAGGTCCGTAATAATAAGTTCTGGCTATTCATATGCCAGCGGAAACGGAATTGCGTAATATTTAAAACATAGGCATAAAAACAGATTAGAACGCGAAGAATAATAAACATAAGTCTGCGACATAAAAATTGATTATAATACGAGCAAAATAATTGCAAAGACTTCAGCGAAAGTCTACGGGTTTCATAACGAAAGTTACGTGGTACTTGTAGAAAGTACATTTCTATGGACTTATCTTCGTCATCTCGATTCACTATTGATCACTTTCCTCAAAAGAGTCATTGCTTATTACGGCAGCGTACTGGCCATGACTCGGTATGCGTCGGAAAGTTATTGACTTTTGATAATGAAACCAGTTTGCGGCGAGCTGACCGAGAGAATATGGCCCCGTTCAATACCAGATGGACGCACCAAAATACCACTATTAACATCACATATAAAATTAATTTTCAATACATTACCGGGTTTATTCGCGCCTTGCGACACGAGCTCGCTAGCGAGCGAGAAGTGATCGGTGTTTATCGAAAGTCGCCGCTATGCTTAAAGCCCGGCGCATTACCAAGGTAAAGGCTAGGCTTATGGTCACTAACAGCTTCTGTATACCAACAAGCAGTCTATTTTTTGCACTTTTCTCAGACAGGTTAAGTTGCTAAGGTAAATTAGCTTCACAGTTTGTACCTAATCATGTCCAATCGATGAATTGCTCAACCGTCATAGTTTGTTAAACACTGTCGCATGAAAGAATCATCTTATCGAAATGGACTAAACGGATATAATTAATTTATGCGAAGCATTTTGGTCAAGTCACTTTCATTTTCGTCCGCAAACCGAACCTGCATACCGGAATCTGAGAGTGCTTCTAAATAAATAAGTAGCCACTTAGAAAGCGCACAACTATGATATGATTATAGTCCAGAGTCAGACGCATGCGGCGATAACAATCGTCACGTACGACATTGTAATTTAATAACAAAAACGTTTGAAATATCAGCCTGCTAAGTGGGGCTCGTAATAAAATTACTAGACGCGGAAAAGCTGCGGTTTTATGATCACGAAAAGTTTCGTAAAGACAGTTGTTTCTGGCAATGGCTAAGATTTGTTTTGCAAGCAGTTTAGTAACCTTTCGTTGGCAATCGCTTTCATAGTTTTCCCTTGTCCTCGAGCCGAGTGGGGCCGATGAAAATTACCAGATCATAATTGCCTCACGCCATTGTTAATGTCTAATGAATCGTGGGACCGGACTAATTTAGCTTTCGCTCCGAATCTATCGGTATATCTACTCACATTCACGACAAATGGCTATTGGACCATGTTTGTACTATATTATGCGCACTGAGCATTGATCAAAATCTATTCAGAACGGCATTACACAATATTTGCATTAACGAAAGAGCGATCTGATTGACGAATCGACACAGAGTAGGTACTTACATATCAAGATCACGTAACGCAATTTCGTAATGTAAAGAAAAATGATAAAGGAACGAGATCTGTTTCGTAGACCAAAGACGCGGTGTTAATTTGCGTTGCCTACTTTCTATGGTATTTGTGGCGATATCTCGCTAATACGGCGGTATTTGCGTATGCGCATAATAAAGCTGCGATCGATGCCGCGATGAGATCGTTATTTATATCGTGTCGGAAAGAGTCTGCGACACCTCGCTTTCTCGTGTGGAGGAAGGAACCTATTGTTCTGTCCCAGCGAAGGCGCCTGCGCCGACCCCGCTGTGATCTATTATTAGCCCCGTATCCACATAACACCCGCATTTGCATACGTTTTTCATTAGCGACGCAAAACTCTCTTATATTCAAATACCGTGTTATCGTTCGATATATCCAATATACAATGCATGCTCGGATACGTAATGTATTCAGTGAGACTCTCGAGACGTCGCTTGAGGTTCTCAAGCTTTAATTTAACCGGGGCCTTAGGATCACATTCTGTCACGCGAGCTCGAATCCGTCCGTGGAAATATCCGCTCTGTGGTTTGATTCTGTAGAATTGGGTCGCTTTTGGGTCATTTTCGGCTCACAATCATTAGAGAGTGGTGACGATGACCTACGATGTCTTAAATATATTTTTAAGATAGAAAGATAGAAGGGAATATGTATTATGTTGAAAGGCAAACTGTTCAGGATCGGCATGAGTGGCGTATTTTGGTGTCGGAGGCCAATATTCTCTTTGAGTCGCTTAGCTAGCATATTAAGAAAGAAAAGCGTGCTAGACCATCGTGAGGCGGGGATCTCACGATGTGAGATCACAAGATATTTCCTTCCTTGTATTCGGGAAGCTTATCAACGATGTTACAAATCATCGGTATCAAATAAATACGACCCAATTTGGATCACAGAGTCAGAGAATCACTGCAAATGTCTCCGCGGTGGCCAATATCCGCTCTCGAATTGGCAGTGCAATCTGTCTCACTCCGGTGGCAGATTGAAAAGTCTCCGTGAATTTAACTTGGCGAATTACCATCGCAGGGAAACAGTATTTCGTTAATGACAGACAGCGCCCGCGCCGCAGCGCCGGACAAGCTTTCATCGCGCACCGTGTAATTTACTTCGACTGCTACTTAGCAAAATAGTCTAGTTTGGTTCAAAAACGTATTTCTCCCCGGGAAATTCTCAGCCGTAAACTGTTGCTGGTTTAACGCTGGGGAAATAAGGATGCGACTCGGGAAGTAAAGGTAGTTCGCTTAAAGTTTGTTATGTCTAGTCGCATCTACATTAATAAAGACGTCGGAGCAGGAAACAATCTCAGCAGCATGCAGCCGGGGCGGCCGGATCTACGACTACTATATTTCATAAAATAAATAGCTTTGTGCGCTCTCAACAATTGTTTTTCTGGGTTTATCGAATGTAGGACCTTTGGGAAACCTTCAGTTTGGGTAATACTATTGTTGACAGAATGAAAGAGAAAACACGAGAGTAATTACATCATAACAATTTCAGTACATAGTATTTATCCTTTTCATTCAAGCTTTTTCGCAATCGAATTTTATTACGTTTGAGGTAGAAAATATACATAAATTATCATACATTTCAAACCCTCAAATTTCAAGTCTCATTAGCATCTGAAGGAAGTAAAATACAGGAGAAAGGAGTCAAAAACTACTACAAGACATTTTCATAAATGATGGAGCGAAAGTTACTTTGTTTGAAATTATTAGTATCATTGTACTCTGTTTACACAGTAAGGCTACTAGAAATTGTTTACATTGTAGAACATTTTTTGTGGCACACATTTCACAAATACGCGTGACGAAATGTTAGAACATGGTCTTATGTGACAATCTTGTAAGGCGGTAACTTTGTAAAAGGCTTCCCTTGGATCCGAGAGGAATCACGTGTTTGCAGGCACGCGGGTTTCCCGGGTAATATTGATGGATTTACACGGTTGTTTGTACGGGGAATCGATCGATGTATATTACATAATGCTTTCTGTGAATGTGTTCCTACAAAATAAGCACTACGACATATTGACAAAAGTTCACTACATAATTCTGACTAAAATTTGCTAAATAAAATGTAAAATCAGTCGTAAACTAATACTTGTGATAATGACAAGGGCCTTCAACCTATAATGGTCCTTCAACTATTGTTCACCTATGTCGCCTTGCGTATTAGTATAATGCCTCATAAGTATTGGTAGGAAGTAGCTGTCGTACATTCTCCGGCTCGCTGGAGGGAGCGAGCGCGCCTTAACGAGCGATGTTCCGGCGCCGCTCACCCGGCTAACAACGTGGACAAATAGATTGTGCACTGGAAACACTCGCGCTTCCTTTTACCTCGCTTAGCGTTAATTATGCAGACTTAACCGCTCCAGCGCCAGATAGACGGGACAAAACAAAATTTCACGGAAAGGATTTAAATTTAAATGGAGCTGTCGCTTCAACGTCATCCTCACACACGGCCTTTCAACTGCCCCGGGCCGTAATTAGACTTCAATATTCAAGGTGTAACGGTTATAATAGCCAGTAATATTATATTTTACGCCAGAAGGCCCTGATTGGAAGTTCGGAGGCGAAAGGAAATGCTTTCGCCCCGTGAATAGATTCAGCCTGAAAAGGAAATTGAAGGGTCGTTACGTTCGCCCGCCTTTGAAGGCTTCATAAATTTTACGAATAGGTACATGATTGGTATTTGTACGAAATGTCAGTTCAGGAATTCAGTGATATCATCTATTGTGAGCCATTGGAGCTGCTTTATTGAACCGAAGTACAGTAACCGATATTGAAAGTCAGAGCAGCGAGAACACTTTGCGAAACTCCATAATGTTCTTGTTCGGGTGGAATTATCAGAGTGTAGTACCGATTCGGTAACTCCTGTTGATGGCATTGACTTTTGTGTTTTGTCTTTTGCAACGCGAGTCAAGTTTACAGCTGTGGTGGATGCCTGCAATTTGGTTAGCGAATTAGGCGGTCACGGAAGCGTGAAAATGCATGTGCGAGGGCGATGCCGCTTAGGAAATGCTCTGTCGAAATAGACACGATAGTGGTGATAAAAACTCCCGATATGAGAGCGCCTAGAAATGATTCCGTGCGAGACGACGCCAGACGGACTGGCTGTTCACATTTTTCTCCAAGAGGAGAGAGTTCGGAGAAATTAACGATCGTCGTTATCTTGTGGCTTCAGCCTTTTTTGTAGCCAACTATTTTTGGGTGGGAAAAATAGTTTCGAAAGTAGAAATGGGCTTATACTCTCTGTCGGAGTAACTTATTAGTTTTATTGAACTAAATAAGTGTTTCTGCTAAACACTAATTACAGAAATCGAACACAGCAATACTTACAATTTTAAAACCACGTCAAGGTTACTATTGTTAGGCTTCTATTATATCACTCAGGATATATTATTATTTTGGAGTCCAAGAATCCGACAAAAGCGTAATCGTAATTAATTACGTTCCATTATACGCAAGTAATTGTATGAAATTATCGTAGTTAAAATATTATAGAGACATAACTGCATTGAAATCCGTATAGTAAATAATAGAGTTGTACAGTCGACAGTGTAATTATAGTTGCTTTGGGCATAATGGGAGCATAATCCGATGCCTTGAACGGAGCCGCGAGTTAGCGGCGTCACTTCCCGTTCCTGCGAACAGTAATCGTTGTGGAAGCGGCTGGCAGCGATTGCTCACTCGGCGTGAAGGCTCGCTTTTCTATTTCTGAAGGTCCGTCCTCTATACTACTTGCTTCTTTGTAGAATTGTGGAATAGGCTGTGTGGTGTCTGACTGAGGAAAATATGGAACAAATTCGCTGGTGTCGTATAAGTACATGACGTATATATTATACTGTGGAGGCGGATCAGTTTGGTTGGTTCTCGTTCGGCCCGATGAGATTCCTTTTTCCCGTTTGTCATACCAATTTAATTTAGATATAAGAAAATTATATTCTCATTCAACCATATCTTGCCGTTAATGTTCCAGTTGTAAGAGCATCGGTTAGCATTCAACTAATGTACATAACTCAGAAAAGAGTCATTGGTACATGGCCACAGTGGGATTCAAACCAGTCGGCCATCGGTCTCCATAAAATACTATCCGACAATGTGGCACAAACACGTCATAAGAAATATAGGACGTGGTCCACGAGGAGGCTCCTAGAAACGCCAAAGAAAACTTGACAAACTTGATGACGTGCTGATTAATAGTGTGACAGTCTGAAGAGGTTCTTATACTCGTATAGCCTTGTTTGATATTTTGTTTTTCCACCATCTATCCGTCTGTGAGCAAAGATTTTCGTGCAAATACTAAAAACTCTTTGCCTGTCGTTAGTCAAAGTATGGCATTCGCAACTAATATATTTATTTGCAGACCAGTTCGACTGTCAGAAAATAGGCAGCAGCGAACAGACAACAACAACAACAGAGAACTGTTTAGTTGTTAGTTTATCGTAAGCCAGTATGACATCGCAATCAATATATTTACAGACAACCCTATCCGCAGTAAGGGTATAAAAGCGAAACCGTATTTGTTGGTTTGTTTCTTAGACGCGCTGGCTACGGATCTGCTAGTTTTCATCGATATCTCCGCGGACTAAGACGAAAACAACAATTACGGACACTATACTTCACAGATCAAGGTTCTTCAGTATATGTAGAGGATGTGATTATATCTTCTATAATTAAAACCGCACGCAAGTTTTCTTAATCCACTCACATCTCTTCATCTTTGAATATAATTTGCATGTACCATTGCAATAATTATTTTTGGCAACGTAGTTTACTATGGAATGATATTACGATGAGATATGAATGCATGAATGTAGAAAGACTGTTTGAATGAAATAAGTATTCGATATTGCACACCAAGTGTGCGCATGCAATGCAATGTAACGTTAAATGTACTTGTAGTATTAAATCTTTAAACAACACATCTGTTAACATAATTATACAAGTACTTATGCAGTATAATCAAGAATTTGTTAATTGCACACTTGTTCATCAAGTGTGATAATGTTATTCTAAGTGTTTCAAGGATGTACCTAAGTACTTACAATTTTATCTGTAGTTTGTATTTCTAATTTTAACTTCACTGTTTGCTGCAAACATTTATTGATGTACACGACTGACATGACTGACTGACATGACACGCAACGAAATTATTATTGTATTTTATATACGATATTCGTCGTTTTTTATTGTCCGTAATTCGCGTAGGGGTAGGCAGATACAGCATAGTTCCATCTGCTACGGAGCTGACAAACCTTCCTCGCTTTTCCACATCCATCAACCTTTTCATACATGCTCGTCTAATCCGGAACTGATTATAGATCTTATTTTTACGGACTCAGTTCGGGTACGTAAGAGCTTTCAAACTCTCTGTTCCGTACGACCTTGGTCATATTTGCAAATTTTAATAATCTATGAAGATTTCGAGTCAGAATTACTGCACTATTTCAATAGGGCACGTCGAGACTTTGAGTTAGATTTGGCACACAATTTTGAACTCACATTTTACAGTCTACGATTTACAGCGTTCCCTTAAAATCGCAAGCGCAAAAGCTTTGGAGAACCTTTGTTTTTCTCACACGTGTTGTCAGTACAGTAGCAGTGTCACTGACTCAAATACTTATCTTGTTTCGATGACCCACTTCGGGAACTGTCAGCGCGAAGCTTTCTACAGCGGCGACTCGATAGCATTTACATGTCATCTTGCAAATGTGAGTATTAAGAAAGTGCATCCGAGAAATGCATGCATTTTCCATTATGTTGTTATTTATTGTTTTGTTTTGTTTTGTTGCATGTTGTAACAAATTGCAGTTGCGGTTGTAGTGTTATTAAGTATACGCGGATGTTAAGTTTAATATCAATAAACTGAGTGAAATCACAATAACCGTACACTTCTAGACAAATAAGGTGCTTTGTGAGTTTGTAACTATTTGGTTGTCCATAATCTTGATTATAAAACGTTTTTTTTTAACTTAACAATATATTTGTATCTTTATGTAAAATTCTCTATTAAACTTCATCTGAAATCAATATTGAATTACTTGTAAGAAGCCAGCACGCATGAGGCATATAATCCTATCCCTCACAGTGACAACGCATCTGTGATTCTACTTGTAGTTCGCTTTTCACCAGTAGGTTGTCTACACGTAACATTAAAACGAGAAGCCGAGGTCACGCCAATGTTTACGTTACATAGCAGGTCCATTTTATTATTCTTTGCACAACCCTACTGGCGAGCCAATATAATGCATACCTACTATCTACGGCTAGTGAAAAGCCCGCTGATATATGTATGTTCAATCTCCACTTTGAGTGGAGACGTCTCCAGTGAACCGTGTTAGGAGAATGCAATGTAAATAACCAACGGGTCCCTATGTCGCCAACCAGTGACGTGGAAGCTCGACGACGATGTTGTATAAGGCTGTATTATTTACAGTGGATGTTGCTGGATGAGCGTCGGTGGCCTAGGGGTTAAGGTCTCCGACTCGTAAGCGAGAGGGTTCGGGTTCGAATTTCATTTCCACTATGTATCAATAACTTTTTTCTAAGATAAGTAAATTAGTTGTTCACTAACAGCTGCCCATACTGTTAGAAAAATAATTACGATGAAACCTGCACAATCAGGCGACAGTAACCATGATCCAATCTGTTCAGGTTCCGCTGTACCGAGTCATGGACATCAGACGGCAGTCTGCCAAAATCCTGGATCATGGTTGGCCCCTAGCCCTTGCGTGCGAAAGCGAAACCGGGACATTAACAAGGTGATGATGGTGATTTAAAATCATGGATGCTAAGACTCGATATAATTAGTTCCTTGGATGGTTTTGGCATAGGTTGTCAAATTAAGGCGGTGTTATTTCAATTCGATTTAAATCCAATATTTATGATTAGGTCATACAAATCCAACCACGTGCTGATATCATCGAAATCGGAACTACGATGTCACAACCAGATGCACACGTGAAACTTAAAATATTCGTATTTTGGCCATGGGTTGAGAAATAGCCAAGAATCTGGGAACAATACGTGACACAAGAGACTGAATACGGTAGGTGGGAGCAACGTCAAAGTTATTGCACTGCCCGCTACCTTAATAGAGGATCCAGACTCGACTCCGTTCCCATGTGGCTTCGTTCTTCACCGACAAAGCTAAATAACTAATGCTCGTCGCCCGTGTCATGGACTTGACCCAGTATTTCGGTTGAATATTAACCGTTTCGCCACACAGGAAACATCTAGGGCCGTCCGCAGCTAACCACAGAACGAATCTGTGCACGCGCTGTGGAATTGCCTAATATGTTTCGCACGTAATTCGCGGGTTTAGTGCAGCCTTTATCAGATCTAAGTTGGCACCGGCGTAAAGCACTCTCGCGACCTGCTTTTTTCTAAACTGAAGTACGTATGCGGCTACATAACATTAGCTACCGAGACAAGCTAAATACAAAGCTAAAGTCATAATTAGTTTTACAAGGCTAGAGTGCATCGTGTCGTGTCGTCACTACTATCAGGTGAAATGGCGGTCAGATACCTGGCTAGTCCACATTAAAAACAGTCCTCTCCTATTCCTTCACCGTTCATGCAGCCCGGCTGTGGAATTCTCTCCCACACGAAGTGCGGGATAGTCAGTCAATACATATTTTTAAAAAACGTGTGAAAGAATACTATCTTTTCCAGCGTGCCTAGATGTAATTCAGTATTCTCAATGCCTTTATGTTATATTATATTAGTTGTTATGGTATATGTTTATTTTATTTTTATGGTATATTAGTATAGTAAGTATAGAATTTTATGTATGTATTTATTAATAGTATTATAATTATAGTCATTGTGCACGTCTTATCTGCGTTTAATTTTCACATATCTCTTTTGTAGGCCTACTGGAAGAGATTTCTTTTAGAGATAAGTAGTGCCTGTTGTGTCATAACTAATCTGTACTTTCTGTATTTGTTATATTGTGTACAATAAACTGTTAAATAAATAAAAATATATTTTTCAAATGAAGGCGTTCTTTATTTCATTTATTATATATGAAGATGTCAAAATGGGATTGCCAAAAAGCCACTAATATTCAGCTAAGTCGAGGGCGAGTAAATAAAACCATAAGATGCTCCGAGAATGATTTGCCTTCGTATTGCCGTCATTATCTCCCGCTCTGCATGGAGCTACGCTACAAATAAAACAATGATAAACTCCACTCCCAGTAAAAGCATCCATTAGGTGACGTCACGGAAAACTTTCGCACTTTTGTTCCAAATAACGTTGCTCATTTGTTTAGATAATATATTCCGCTTCCTGTCAGATGTGCGTAACATTTTAATGTATGCGCGAAGCGATCTTTTCGGTTGATTTGTGACACATTTTCTTCATTAGTTTCGTTTTGCAATGAGCGAAATTTGTCTTTAAAGCACGTTTGGTGACGAAAAGTGGAACTAATTTTAACGTGTGCACAGCATTGCGTGCCAGTGTACAGTCCATTTCAGTCAGGGCAGATTAAGTCGTTCTTAACGAATGGCGAAATTAATTTAGCTTATTGTTCGTTGCAATTCATTTTGCGCGGTGCAACTCTTAATTCATCAAAATATATTTCTCTATTCCATCCATAATAAAGCACTTGGTTGAATTAGAATAATAATTATTATGACGTTAATATCCCGGTTGTGTTATTCCGCTTTTCTGGTTGTGTTTTTTTGGTACCATTTGACCACCAACAAGCTCTTGATTAAATAAGAAAAAAGTTGGTAAAACCGATTTTTTGCGTTTTCATTACAGAACAATTGCATATTTTATTTAAATCAACAGCTGTTGTAACATGGATTAGAAGTAGTAGTATTGTGAAAACAATAAAAATCTCATCTCAACCCTCACAAAAAACTTTAAAATGACCTTCTGCCATGAAACTTTCAGGAAGATCACTCAACAGCATAACAGATTGTAGGAGAAAGTACCTCTGGAACCGCACAGCACATCCTGCTCAAGCCATAGACACGGGCGCACGTATGACATAAGCAGCGCCCTAACTTACAAAGTGACACTTTTACTTTTAATGGTGAGCGCGTCAAATGCCTTAGAGAGAAAGTGTTAAGCGACGAGCGCTTAGTGCGACAACGTCTCGTTTCGACACAGTCATAATGACATTCATGTACGAATTTGTCACATGTGTGACGAATGGTAACAGAAAGCATAAGGTGCAACTTCAACCTGTTATCTCATGCAGCGCCGACATGTTTTATGCAACAAAATCCGTATTAATATATACGAACATTATTATGGATATTTATAGTTGAATATGCATTCGTCTTATATAAAGCGTCTATTTCAATATACACGCCCATATCTAATGTGACGATTCTATATCAATATCTTTGTAGTTTTCTGTTATATGCAAGGAATTTATTAAACTTCTTGTCTGGTCGAAGAGCTTCTCTGTTGACAGGGTTACGGAGGTTAGATAGATGGCAGTTGCTCCACTATAATTACCTGATCTGCCAAATCTTGGATTATTTATTTATTTATTTATACTTCATGCACAAACAGTACATTGGCGGACTTATGGTCAAGGTGGACCCCGGGTCCTCGCGTGCGAATACACAACCGGGATATTGATACGGCAACACGATATTATTGGCTTGCAGATTTTATATATGTTGTCAACTAACTTAACGGAGCCCAGCGTTGCCTCGCCACCGCTACCACGGATCTCAGTGATTACGTTTCCGCCAGGATATTACTGGGATTGCAATAAGGAGAAAATAAAGAAACTAAAATAAGTACTAACACTTAATTTATGTAAGATATTACTAACAAAATATGGGCTTATAAACATCGTTTTAAACTTTGTAATACTTAATGCTTGAATTAATATTATTATTCACAGTCATTATCGTTACTTATAGTACTTACTTACGTTACTTATAGTAACGATAATGACTGTGACCGCGTAAATGTTACATACCTCAGACAGATTATTATTAAATGAAAGCCAAAAGCGTATTTCCATTTAAAATGTGCAGTTATATGAAACGCAGATAAGTGAAAAGTAATATATTCCAAGTTAACCAACCCGGATAAATTAATCTTTCGAATTACATTGTTGTCTTCTCGAACGATTATAATCTAATAACTCTTAACCGTAACTATGACGCAATAATTATAACAAACAGACTGCGGCGGCAGACTGTTACTAATGCAAAATTAAAACAACGCCGTTTATCTCGTATTTAACATAATACTTTTTATTACTTATGATATTTAAATGTCTGGAGAAATTATGTGGATTTAAGTAGTGTGTCGGCGTTTAACAAACGTAACATAGCCTAATGCTAAGAGATATATGATTCTCTCTGTACGAGCTTCTTTTTAAATTTTAGTCTTCACATTCTGCAATTTTAGTCCCCTTTTCTGACTGCATATGTATGTTCTGTAGCCTCTCTGACGTTTTTGTCATTTTCATTGATAATTTTAACAATCATATCTTTGAATGATGAGCCTTCCGAGTTTATGTCCTTATTAATGGTTTGAACGACGTCACAGGAAAAAGTTGTTGTTTCCAGCCAATGAATGAATGTGGTCGTGAAAGTTCGTTACGATGTGGTATGTGCGAATTTATTTGACCTTTGACAACATATTCATTATTCTTTGATATGATTTGGTGTAATTGGACAAATGTATGTTTTCATGAATAAAGGCAGTTTAAACCAACACACAAACAATGAAGAGATCATAACAATACTCGTATTACTTACATAATAAGGATTGGCAAAGCGTTAGTTACTAAAATGGGTACTATTCTCGATCCATATGGACAAATAGCTATTAGAAGTTTGACTAATGGCTAATTTCTACATTAGACGGCCTTAATTTTACCGTAATATTAGGCATTGAAGACTCCATTCTTTACTCACCTACGCTTAGCAAACTATGCAGTAGGCATTGAGAAGAATGAGCTATTATAATGTTGTAAATTACCTTTTGTTGACCATTACACAATTTTTCTGCGTAGGCCACAAACCGTGTGAAGCTGTGGAATTGAATTGTAAATACTAACCGGGTAAAAAGCCAATTTCATAAGGACAAAAAAGTAAAAAACAGAGGTATTTTTGTGAGGGTAAGCGTAGGATATGAATAATCACTGTGGGTTATACTAAATTAAATTTAAACTAAAGAAGGGTTTTGGAATTTTTACATTTATTACAAAATAAATCTTGATGATGTATAAAAACTGAAGTTCCAAATGTATGATATCGAGGCCTCACTTATAGCATATGGCGTTGTCCTATTTGCCAACATGGTCGTGCGACGGGCGGATTTGAGGTCTCCTATTGGTCGGGCGACGTCCGTCGTACGACCATGGTCGCACGACCGTTGCCAATTTGGACACAGTCTATGGCCGCTTTTCTCAGCAATTAATTTGGCAAACGATTCACCAAACAATCGGCACCAATACGGCACCCGCAGCTCACGAGTACTATTCGCATATATTCCATTTTTTATTGCAGAGCCTATTGAAACATAGTGCGGATTCCGAGCTGTGTTGTTAGCTCGTCACACTCTATTTGCAGGTAAAACTGCATGCCTTGTATTGCACATTATGAGCATAATTGTACGTTAGATAATGCAGGCACAGCATTCTTGAGCAACACGCCCGTTTTGGCACCGAACGGTAAATATGGGAGCCGTAGACTGATAACTAAGACGAAGTTGGAATAGAACAATTTTTACCGTAATATTTGGTTGCTTGCACCGTGGCTGCAACTGTGCAGTGGCTTGCCAATTTAAAGGCGATTGCCTGGCTTGGTAATGACAGTGTCCATTTGAGGAGTGACAGCAACAATATTTATTTGGAGAAATGTTATGCTGCTGTATTCTTACAAGTCTAAAACATCAAATATGTTTTATTGTCTTTCTTTACACTCCATAATATGTCAACGGTGTAGTGGTATAACTGAAATAGACAACGTACGGGCCATGGCCTTGTGCATCCTACAAACACCGCTGTAGATGGAGTGTATTACCCCAGTGCCCCTGCGGTTCCCCCATTCAGTCGATGTGGCACATACTATCGGAATGCCCAAACTCAAGTTGCCCTGGCCCACCGGAGGACCTGATCACTGTTAGTGACAAAGCAATTAAATGGCTGACTTCGCTTGATTTAAATTTGTAGTTGAATGTGTTTCTCA
Organism: Blastobasis lacticolella; assembly: GCA_905147135.1. Taxonomy (NCBI): domain Eukaryota; kingdom Metazoa; phylum Arthropoda; class Insecta; order Lepidoptera; family Blastobasidae; genus Blastobasis; species Blastobasis lacticolella. The sequence goes on from LR990050.1 coordinate 14,343,004, forward strand.
TATATTGAATTTTTCCCATACGAATAAATAAATATGCCAAGCGTGAAGATTATGGCAAAACCCTCCAGTCTCAAGACCAGCAGTGGATTGTTTTGGGTTTTTAACGATGATGATGTCACATCTTGTAAACTTGTAGGTAATAGCAGTAATACAACAATTATGTCGTTACGTAATAATTAGTATCACGTAACGAGTACTTCCAAATTCAGGCTTTTAAAACAACCTCAATGTAAAAGAAGCTAAATTTGTGGGATAATGGTGCAACTTCCACAGTGTTTTGTCGAAACATCTGTAGGTTTCCTGGCACAAAAGCTTGACTATATTAAAAGTACAAAAAGCTCGCTCCCAACAACTTTTCGCGCGACGCGTTCTAAAAGTTCCACGGAGTACTATAAAAGCACAGCTATTATTATGACGACGCGAAGAGGCTTTGAAAATGTTAGCACAGCGTTGTAATTTTTGTCCCTATTCCATAGTATCTTTTGTCCACACCTTGGACCGTCACTCGAGACAGGAATAAAGCCCTTTTAATGTTATACCTGTACTAGTCGAGGCAGTCATTATTCCACGAAGTCATTGTCGTCTCAGATAAGCAAGTTGTTTTTCAAAGAAAGACTTTTTACGTATAAAGAGGACAATATTAATCTCTAGGTATAATTATACTCGTATACACGTACATTGTGAACAAGGCAAAGCGATGTTCCTTTTACTTGCCTCGAAGCACAATTCCAAATTATTCCCTCTTACCCCATACCTTTGTTGGCTTTTACCCACCCGTAAGCCAGCGGGTATGGGGAAAACATTATTTTGGCAAAAAACCTTTTGTTTCTTTAATTAAAAGATCGTGCTCGAGATTTTTGCGTTCCTACCTCATTTTTACGTGAATGAAATGTGAATATTACATTTTCGCGCCACGCGGCCTTGTTTCCGATACTTCCTTTGTGCAAGCATTTGATGCCTTTTTATATTTTCGTTTTCTTTTCAAACTTGAAAAGGAACGAAAATAATAATTAATTTTTAGAAATTAGAAGAAAGGGCTGTGGGTATTTTGTTTTAATGTTCTATTTTCTTAATTAGCAACTCAGTAAACATCTTATCTTCGAAATATAGGTACATTCAACGATTTCATTTATAAAATAGCGTGTTATTTAGTTATTAGCAAAGTTCGCCAATTTCTTGTAAGACTGGTTCATTCTCTTTGGTAAATATATTTTTATACATAGGTAGTATTTTATGTAGTAACACAGTCACGATATAGACATGTTTCAATATTATAGCTGCGTTAGAATTTTGATTGAGACGTTAGATTTGAGATTAGATACAGTTGCGTTGTTTAAAGAAATAGACAAGAATTTGGACAACTTTTTTGTGCCTCTCAACACGGAAGATATCCTGTATCGTGCAGTTAATTACGTTTTATTATATTTAGGTTGTAATTTTGGGGCATTAATCTCTTGTACAGCTCCGCTAACTAATTATTTTTATAGCAATAGAAAAAAGTGCAAGGACAAAGCTAGTCATGGACTTGTTTTTTGAAACTTTCCAAACATCTAATACTTGTAATACTCGTAATTCCCAAGGAAATCAATTATTATTCTTAAAAACCTATACCCATTGTTCTAACTTCACAGTCTATGTATAGTGGAAGCCCTGGACCCTGCCATATAACTATATCGTAAAGTACTTGGGTACTCAAACCTAAAGCTTTTACTCTATTTAATATATTACTTTGGGAGTAACACCATAATTTACCAGCCTATGTAGACGTAATTAGGTCAAACCTCTCTCAAAGATCGGCGAAGCATTCGCGATCCATGGGCCAAGTGAGCAGTTTGCTTAATTGTCTCCTTGTTTGTTAAAGAAGGAGACCCTTCAATTAGCTACACTCACAAATCGGAGCAGAAACCCATAACCCCCAACACGTACAAATACATTGCAAATTCCGTCTTGAACCTACACTTAGGTTATATTTGGCGTGAATCACGTCAACTATTCTAATATCACGTGATGCGTCTACTTGGTGGAGCCGTGGACAGTGGCGGCGAGGTTCTAAATTTCCCAAGAGACACCGCCTTACGTCTTGCGGGCAAATCGAAGTGTCCTGTACAGGGGTATGACGTCATACGACCACCGCACCGGGACCAGATTACTTCGTAAACAACGTTAATATGGAAACGTTGATGTTTACTACGCTGTACAGGAGAAAGGACGGCCATTTTTCTTAGAACTTTCATGATGGTGATGTCAGTTATAATCATCATAGCCTGTGATTCTGTGCACAAATATTTCAACTGTGTGTTCTGTATCTTAACCGTTGATCTAGGAAACCTATGGAATATGCTAGTATTGAATTAAACTAGAGACTTAAAAAAAAGAGAAAATTTATCATTAACAATGTCTCATTAAAATATCACATAAACATGACAGGACTGATGACAGCGGTACTCTACATAACGACGAGGGAGAGCAACTTATATTTTTAAAACTGTTTTGATTCTCAACTCAATAGGCATCTATCCACGAATAGACGGACTGACCGACAGACAGAAGAACTTGGCGAAACTATAAGGGTTCCTTGTATTTCCACCGGACCCTAATACAAATATCTATTTCATACAAGGCATGCGCACTAGCCACTTCAACACTTGAACCTTAATAATTTAAATTATTTGATATATTTTTCCTACAATGGGGGAAATAAAAACATTACTTAAAGAAATTTCAGTGGAATTTTCCAGCTTTGTAGGCAATATAAATTATGTTTGTGTCAAACATATAGGTGAGCGAAATTACAAGGAACGTTAGAACTTCTGAAGGAAACAACCTTTTCCAAACTTCTTTGATGTTCGACTATAACTTTTAGGTAGGTTATTCGAATGTAGCTCGTAAATAAATTTATAGTGACAAAGATCGATTGAACGATGATTGTTCACGACATTATTATTTTAAACGCATTATTTTACACGTAGATTATATTTCAATGACAATGCACCTGTCATCGGTAGCTTAATCCTGATGGCGCCACCATGCAACACAAAATGGACCATATTAGCCCTTCTGGCATTGAAAGAAGGTTTTGCAGTTACGCATTGATAATTCCTCTGATGTTGCTGATGTCCATAGGCGGCGGTGACCACTTTCCATCAGGTGGCCCGCTTGCCTGTTTGACTGCCGTACAACGAAAACAGTACAGAACCGTTATCATTAAATATTACTCTGTTATTCATATATCATGTAAGTATAATTCAGTCCTTTTATGTAGTTATTAAGCTTTGGCTCGCATACAAATTCGTATTATGTATTAAGCTTTTGCATCCTCAGTTCAAACAGATGGAGGTAATCCCAAAAAGACGCGACAGGGGCCTTTCTATACCAGAAAGAACTTTTACATTAATATGTAGACGATTTCCATTAAGCACAAATAATCCCCATACGCAGAACAGAATAGGGAATGAATTAACAAAATAAATACGAACTCAATTCCGAACAAAGCTCCCGATCGGGCCCGGAGGAGAGATTTAATAAAGCGCATTGGCTAGATGAGTGATATTAAAAACCCGATCGAGTGTGACCGGCTTATGGACATAGAAGGTTCCAGATATGCAGATACTTGATTTGTGTAGTCAAAAAGAACATGAAAAAATCATGTATTGTGCTTGACAACAGCTTTGAGTCCGAACGTCAATAGTGAGTTGGAAGGCGGTATGGAGTAAATGGTGATCTCCATTATGATTCATCGACTTCCTATAGGTATATTGCCACACCGAGGTGCCTCGAGAGGTCTTTTCTGCCCTTTTGGCTATCGGTTATACGAACAACTGATTAGCTGCGAAAAAACCTCCATTACTCCACTCGAACCGACACCGTTTACTAAACCAACAAGACCCAACTCGATTCCACCACGGGCCCCGAAATCACTCGACTCCCTCCCAACCCTCGGTAACACTGGATCGTTCACATCGCCCAACACGTGTCGTGCTTAGCTGAAATCCGTTATCGGTGCGACTCTCAAAGGATTTAATTTCCTGTCGGCGAAATGAAAATCGATTAGTTTCATTTCCGCGGCCCCCGGCGGGTGGGTCGATAGTTTCCGATTGGGCGCACCGAATTTAATAAGACAGCGCTTGAGCTGCCCGTATCTGATTCGGGGAGAGCCCGGATATAGTATATAAGGCACTGCTGTAACTTGCACGTCACAGCAGTGAAGATTTTACTTTAATACTAACATTAGATTAAGTTATTGTATCTACCTACTAACAAATTGTATGAGTCTTCAGATACTTGAAATAAATGATTATTATTATTATTATAGTTTCAGCTAAACCTTGGTTATCGCGCCGGTTCGGCTCGTAGACATGTAGATAACTGCAACGTGAAGGCTGCACATTGTTCCATCTGTTATAGTCCTGATAAACTTTTCTCGTGTCATCCAAATTCATTATCGTTATCTTGGCGTCAATGTCCCGGTTATGCTCTCGCGCATGAGGGCCCGGGGTCCGCTTTGACCATGATCCAGGATTTGGCAGATCAAGTAATTATGGTGGAGCTACTGCCATCTGACCTCCGTGATCCTGCTACCAGGGGAACCTGATCAGATTGGATTATGGGTTTTTCACATTCATCAAATATGCTCGTCTTAGTAACTCTTAAGACCTAATCCAAAGGAAGCTCATCTTTTTGTCGTAATAGGACAAGGACGACCCACCGTAAATACTCTATTATTCGAGATCGGTGATGATAATAATTGAATGTGTTATTACAATCACGATAACGTGAGATGGGTGAACATTTTGAGAATGACATTTCCAATGATACAGTTACTGACCTTAATTAGTACTTTCACTCTGGAAAGAAACAAAAAAACACAACCAAAATGCATATTTCGGTAGCAGTGTTGTTTGCACTCTGATACCTACGCATTCTTCAGATCAGTTGATAACCACAGTGCTCGGATACATGCTGAATATTCGTCGTGACAGTTCTTTTTGTAAATGTATACTAATTTTGAAAGTTTGTATGGATGTTTGTTATGCCTTCACGCAAAATCTACTGAACGGATTTTGATGAAATTTTACAGTACCTAAATCCTTTATACCTTATAGCTCTGAATAACACATAGGCTATAAATTATCCCGAAATTCAATTTGGTTCTTCTGGTAACGGGTCTGGAACGTTATAATCGAATTGAACATTGACGAAAAGCTAAAAGGTAGTATTTCAAAAATAAATAAATGTCATGGAAATGTAGAGATTAAATAATAAATACAAATTGTAAATAAAAGTTGTTTCCATATTCCTATAAAACACTTTTGAAAACGTTTTCTAGGAATACAGATGCAATTTTAAATGTTATTTGCTTTTTACTGTATTTGCAGTTGGATGTGCTCGTCGCTCACTAGTGTTGTATAAAAATATGTTTAAGTACTTACCAATATAGTGGTTGTGCCTTTCCTGTAACAAATAATACGAAATTTTTTAAATACAATCAAGTTTGCTGGTGTTACGGCAATGTACCTAAATTAGAATTTTATTTATTGAACACGGATCTAAAAAAATACGGACCTTGCGTCTGTATTTTTTTTTCAGACCCGTGTTAATGAATTGATTTTTATTTCATAACTATGTGCAGTGCAATTAACCAGCTATGTAATGAGTTATCGAATTTACACAGTTAAATTGAAACTATTCCTTAAGTAGCCTTAACAAACAAAATTGAAAAAAACAATACCTGTGAGGCGCTGTTCTAATTGGTAATGGACATGCTTAAATTTATATTTTTTGCTGTCTGACCCTATTGAGTATCGAGAACATTAAAGTTAATGATGAATGATGTGAAGCATAGATGAAAGCAAATAATGACATCATAATCAAATCGGAGGTATCAATCTTTGTGCAAAATCATTATGCCAATATTTTACGTAAGAGTCTTCTAGTAGAGATGGGAATATTTGTTCTAATAAATGTGAGACCGAAGCTTGACGAGAACAATATAAAATACACATAAGTAGCTGAAATTAAAATAACACGGAGCCAGTTTGCCTATCTAACTACATGAATGGTCTGAATCGATTTAAGCTGGCTAAAGGGTGTTTGATGGGTGAAAGTAAATGAAGGTTTAGTATAGGTATGCGAGGTATGGTTGGTTTGGTTCTAACAAATTTAGAATTCTGTAATAAATCTATTTGTATCCCGTCTCCACTCTATTGCTGAGCATCTTTACTTTCCACTATACTATTGCTCCAGTTTTGACTGCCCGGGTGTCTATGGATGGCGGTGATCACTTCCCATCAGGGATTCGCTTGCACTTTTGCCTTCTATTAAAAAAATATATAAATAAATATAATGTAGTACTGAATGTATTTTTTCTATATTTGATTGTTTGGATGGTTTCATGGTAATAACATTTCTGGGCTTCAGTGGATCTAATAATAGGCAAATTTAACTAAAAACATCCATATTTTGTACTTTTAAGATAATTTAGATTCGTTAATATAGAGTCAATATAGAGTCAGACTATGGTCCGCTCTATCGCCGTAATTCCGTAGAGTCAGAGGTCATGGAGAGAGCGCGGGTCAACTCACGCTGACCCTGCGTATTCGGAAGTGCACGGATCATGTAATAGGTCTGGTATTTGACATTTAGAATGAAACTACTGCTTGTTACGATATGTACACTTGTGTGTTTAAGAGCCATGAATGAAAGTTTAATCACGCCTGAGTCTTCACCCGATCTTTGTGTATTTAGGTACACACAGTATTAAAAATTTTAGTTTTACGCATAACATATGATCACGTGAATCCATGGGCGGCGATGATCACTTGCTATAAGTTCCAAGTACCATTGTTCAAACTTACACAGGAAATAAGATTTCCAAACAAACTTAAAATTCCATGCAACTTTTAAAGGACATATTTTAACGAAAATCTGAGAAACTACAAGCATTGATATTAGTTTCTGGTTTTAATAGCGTAATATTGAAAATATGATCAAACTACGTTTCTATGGAGCGCGCTCGGAGAACACTCCTTTTAAATGCCAGTGGTTCTACTCGAGTGTTGTTGACCGCGTAAAAACCTTTTGATATCCTTCCCGAAGGACTCCCATCAGCACTGGCCGCAAAACAGTTCTCTGGCAATTAGCAATTCTCTACGGAGTACCTACGGAGTAGAATATAGGTCAAGCCTCATATACGCTTCGCTTCATATTGGATATGAGCTACGAACTACCAGTAGATAGGTGCTATAATTTAATATGCAATGTATAACCGGTATTAGCCGTGTGGTGTCCGGCAGAGTAGAATAGCACCAACCTCTTACACTCGTGGGTGTCGTACAAGGCGACTAATGTTTTCGAGGCAAAAAATCAAGAGCCTCCGTAGTCTGGAAAATGGGCAGCAGCATTGTCCATTGTTATATTTAAACACTGCGATCTCCAACCCGCCTGCCAAGCGTGGAGATTATGGCAATAACCTCCCCTTTCGTGGGAGAGGCCCTAAGTCCTGCAGTGGACTGTTACGGGCTGTGATGATGAACCGGTTTGCAGTGTACGCGATAGCTTGGGCCGTATTTTAATCAGTCCAAAGATAGTAAGTTTTGAGAGATAGTAACAAAAGGGTGCCACTACATCGGTCCGATGCAGGATACCTGTCTAATTCAATTGCAGCAAAAGACCCTTGACATTTATGTCTGGAAGGAAGCGTCAGCTAGAAATCCAGCTTACCCGACAACGGCAGCTTGCCCGGAAAGGTTATATTTTCCGAGCTTACGTATGTATTTACATAAGATTTAAAATGACAATACTGAAGCAAAACTAAGATAATCGGATCATACGGTTCTCGCATAAAGAGTGAAAGAAATATAATTAATTTCAAGTTTAATAAAATAAAGTGTATCCATATTTTTATAGCTGCAGGTTGCAGACTATAGAGCTGGCAGAACCTATGGTTGATGAAACGGTAAGGTTTCCGATTAGGCCATTGCCAGAAAGTGGCTTATGGTAACAGGTACCACAGAAATATTCAACAATAATTGGTGGAGTACTTGAGCCGAGACACCGTAACAAATCAGGTCCCTTTTGAACCTATAAATAGGTATTCCTAGGCATTAAATTTCGACGTTGGTTTATTTAACAAAGAAATCATTCTCAATATCCCTTCTTGTCCATTGTGGTTTTCTGTAAAATTCGTAATATTTTTGGTTTCTCTCCTAATTACTTCTCGATGGAAAATCTCAAAGGAAGTTTTCCGCTCCCCATCACCCGCCTATTAACTTGTCAAGAACAAACTAAGCGGAAAAGGGTTTTTTGTTAAGTTTTCTCTACGAGCCGTCCTTCTCATAATAAAAAAGAAACAGGGGCGTTTCAATAAAGCAAAGTCGAAGTGAGCCTATTTTAATAATAGCAAGTCACAACAGTGAACTCTGTTAATTAAAGTTGTTTCATTCAGCGAAACTGAGAATGAGTTTCCGAAATTAATCAGTATTTGAATAAGTTAGGAAAAAGGAACTTTTAAATGGACGGCGCTGAGGGAAATTAAATTTCATTCTGGTGGCGACTGGGTGATTAGCATAATACAACGCGGTATGAAAGGTTGCGTACACCTGCTTGGCGTCGGCGCAGCCTCCGGTACGGCTTAATAAGCGAGGAACCTGACTTGCCATTACCCCGAGCAATGCAGCTTTCGATTGATACTCAGTTGACGGAAAGTTGTGTTGCTAGAATACCGAATGACTCATACTACAGTTATCCATACACTTTCAACTAAGTGTAGCAGTATTTGTCAAAGCAGATCGATACATTTTGGTGCATATTAATTATTTATAAATTTAAAAGCCGATTATCGCACAACTCTGTATTTGTACCTGTTTTTTTAATTTAATTTTTTATTTTATTAGGGATAACAACAGCCATAAAATAGATTGATAACATTTTGTTGTGATCTTTATCACTAGGCCAATGACAGTTATCCACGCTTATATTAATATTAGGTATCTTATGAACATGTTATTAAACAAAATAATCGTATCTTAAATCAACTAAGTATCGTAGAAGGTAAACATCGAACACATAAACAACTGTTTTAAATAGAACAATCGTACCTTAAATTAACCCAGTATAATAGAAGTTAGGTATCAAACACATAAAGCAACAAATCCAAGTGATGCTCGAGATTGCCGTCCATCATCGGTCCAATTCAAACGTACTTATTTTGTACAGGTACCTGTCTAAGCGAGTGTTTCATCAATAGATATAATATATCAATAAGATATGACAGATAAAGTGCATAACTGCATAGACAACTATGTGCTACTATGTACTGTATACAAGTAACCTTTATCCAAATGTTAATCTGTGATATGAGTTAGGTATCAATGCATTCATAACATGGGTGTGAGTGTGAGCCGTATCACAAATGCACACCGCAGTAATAACTGAGCCACGCAAGAGGTCCCGGGTTCGATTCCCGGCCGGGCAGAAATTTTTAATGACGAATTTTAACTTCAGGTACGGGTCTGGGTGTTCTATGTATAATAAGTATGTATTTTAAAAGTATATAAGCAGTATATCAGTTAGCCAGCACCCATAGAACAAACCTTGCTTAGTTTGGGGCTAGATGGCGCTGTGTGAACCTGTCCACGATTATTTTTGTATTTATTTTTGTTTATACTTCAGGTACTTATGTAGATCCCATCAATCAAGAATCTGTGACAATAAAAACTAGATAATTAGATACGCCCAACAACACTTTTACAATCGGTCCCAAAGTGGAAGGATCGAACGTAGTTCAAAACCGCCCGCCCTATGATTGGTCAATTTCGTCCATTTTAGCAGACATATAGTGTCGATCGCCACTCAAATATTGCCACTTGGTTGCAACCCTCACAGTAACTGAGTTCGCTCCATAAAAAGAAACCATTGGTAGTCATCTCCTACCCACTTCATAAATAACTAACAAAACATTAACAGAAGCGCCACAGTTATCGCATCAGTGAGTACCCCTTTGGACAGTAACTCGTTTCTAATAGCGACTCCTTACGAAACGGAACGAGTCTCTGCGGTCCTCGGCGAATTAGATGTTTATTACCGGCTATTAATATCCCACATGACACACTGGTTCGCTGGGCAACACGTGTACACCGGACCCCAAAGAACCCTTCCTGTTCCTTATGCGATCATTATGTGCCTGGATACTACCCGGCCAAGTTTGAGGGACCTTCTAATGTTGGAAAACTTTACCTGTTATGAGACTGTTCTTTGGTAATCGCTCCGCTATGAGAGGTAATAGCCGTACCTATGGTGAAATTACGTTTCTGACATACGATATTTTATGTAGAGGAAGTAATTATATACCATAATTAATGGAATATAGAGACCATTATTCTGCAGTAGATGCCCACTTGAAGGTAACTGTGGTGCTATTCATTAGGTAACTCTTGGCGTTGCCATGGATTTTATTAATTTGTTACATACACACTCCACTCGAGTCGAGTGCACTGCGTTCAGATTCCCCTTCCTACTTCGAACGAGGGCCTTTGAACCACCTTCATAACATTTCAAATTAATTAAATTTAACAGCAACTTTTTATATTCAATGCCTTATTGTCAAAGTGATTCGTTAAAACTTGTGATTTAGTTTCAAAAGGCGGAATTGAATAGAGCACCCGAGAATCCGACTTCGTCTCTGCAAATTTTAATGAGAAATTCGTATCTCATCGCTTTGGAAACAGTGAGGAGGGCTGCGATCTTCGGGGGCGTCAATTTATTCTGTCGCACCTAACTTTGAGCAGTTTCAATGGAATTTCTCTCGGCAACATCTTATTTGGTCCAAATTAAAAGATAATGTGTTGAAGTTTCCCCGTTTTGAAGTTTGGACGGGTGCAGATTGGAGTTATTACCTGGCGGGCCGGCCGCGGCCGCTAACGCCCCAACTTCAAAATTTATTTGTGTGTCCAGATGCTGACAACAATCGCAAGGATGAATTGCTTCGTAACGGGAGCGGCGTTCTAAAATTTTTACAGCCATTTTACGATTCTACTTGGGCTCATCAAAGTGGGCAAAGTTTCCACCTTACTGCAGTTCATCATCGTTACCTCGAACCGTCCGCCCGGTTTATTGCTCAGACGGCGCAGTTATTTTTAAAACTGCGCTCTCGCTTTTACGGATGTACATCGCTGTGGGTGGTAATTTTCCTGATTTTATTTTAGATAAGTACCCGTCAATTTCCCGCAGCGTTTAAAAATTCAATATTTGATAAGATAATTCCACTTAAGTGCAGGCAATGGAGCCAAAACGAGTAAATATCAAATTACAAGCGGACGTGGCTAGATAAAGCCATATATTACAATTTCCCATGGCCTTGGCTTGGCACTGAAGGCTGTATGTTAACATGCTAACATACTTGCAATAGGCCTTACTTAGCCTTTTGAAATAAAAAGCCTTTGACGCTTTGATGGCATACACCGAGCGCACACGAGGAAGCTTGGAGCCGGCTGTCAAACGTCGTCAAAAATAAAAGCGTTACCTAATATGTGCGCGTGCGCCGCGTGACGTGTTATCACGCCTCGCGTGCGGCGTGTGTAGCTAGTGATGGGAACGCGTGTAAGACTAGGAGCCGGTATATACCAAGATTTTCGTAACGTATACAATTTTACTAATATTGTTGCCCTGCAACTTTTTCACATCCACATATTTTTCTATTTAAATTAATGTAGTATTTAGATATGCCATTGGTTTCTCTCTATAATTATTTATATGGATCTTTAGTGTTGGGGCTCACAAGTGTGTCTCCTTTCTCCCCCTCGTTTGACAGAGCTTCTCGTTTTGTCTCTCCTTTACTCGTGTAGTATTTGTATGGTTATCTATTCTTGCTATATTACCCACTCACTCACGTTTATTTCTAGCTTTATTATATTTATATTAATTTATTTTCAGTTATCTATCTATTTATCTGTACATTTATCTCTGGTTCAGCTATAATTGCATAAACGGTTCCCCTCCTCCATTTTGTCTAGTAGCTTCTCTTGCACCGCCTACCTTTTTCTTTACCCTTTATCTCCTGGTTGACTGGTAGATAAGGCAATTTTAGCTTTAAGTCCGCCTTTGTACTATTTTGTGCATGAAGATTTAATAAATAAATAAATACTATAGAAGTGTAAGTTTGGTTGTTCATCCCTTAGTACAGTCAGTTGCAGATATATTTTAATTTCTTTTATGCTATATGTAGATATTGAACAAGTATTTTAGTCGTTGGATTTGATTTAATACTCGTAGCATCCAACCCGGCATTGGCACATCACTATGCCAGGCATGATTCGGTCAGCATTGTTTGTTGCTTTACTATTATTTTAGACAACTGGTTTAGGACAAACGAGTATATAATAGCCACATAATGTTGAGTTATGTATGTGTCGATCTTTTCTTCCTGGTTCCATGTAACAAATAGTTATAGGAAGACATTTGCATTAGCGTAACCCCGAACCGATAATGATGATGAAGTAATTGTACTAACTTATGTACCTACTAGTAAGTACGTAGTAGTCTTATTTATTTAGGTCAACTATTATCGAACTGGAAATAAAACAATCTTTGCTTTTCATTAGTTTGTTCTCAGTACTAGTAAAATTTTAAAAATAATATCCCTAACTTTATTAAGTTGAAACATTACGTTTTCTAAATTATTGTATTTTACGTTTCATTGTGCTTTTTTTATTATGTTGAATGACAAAATGTGCCACAAAATATAAATAAATAGGCAATCTATTTATATTGTTCTGAATTATTTTTTTATTACATAAATTTTATATGCGGGTGTGAAGTCGAGGGCAGAAGCTAAATTAAGGGTGGCTTGCTCTAAATCCTTAAACAAAACTAAACGTTAAACGTGTTTAGAATTTGGTGCAAGCCGGGCTAAAGTTTTAGGTCCCATATTAAAGTGAACGTGGGCAAAAGCCAGATTAAAGGTCTAGGTTCCATAAGGGAACGTTGTTTACCAATTAGCATGACCGTGCACTTTTCAAAACTTCAACATGCTGTATAACTATAAAGGTTTTAAAAATAAAAATTCACAATACGTCTGTCATAAATAACAATAAGAATCATGATCATTGCCTGTTTCAAAGTTAAATAATGTTTGACAGCAGTTTGGTTTTATCTTAATTAGCTGAATAGTTCGTGATATAAAATCACGAATTCGGCAGTGGCGAGCTTTGTAGCCCTGATTTCCTTTGCCGATAACGGCTTGGCTACGAAAGTATCCATAAATTTTCTATTGTGAGCTTAGAAGCGAAGTTTGATCAAAAAGAGCAATTTTCTATTTATAAAAGGCGATGCTATTCGAGTTTCCTAAGTTGTGTAAGAACTACTTGTAAAATGCACAAATAAGTAAGTCATTTTTAGGTAATTTGAATTTCTGATTAGCTCTAGACCTCTATATTTCGAGAAATCTATTCTTTTTCGTTCAGTTACTAGTCAGATTTAGGGTTTCTTACCATATTTTTGTCATTATAGCCATTATTAGTCCACTGTTGAGCTTGAGTCCTCCCCATAATATAATCTGTTTATCAGGTGGGCTACTAACAGTACTCAGTGTTGACAATACACAACAGGATTCGCTTCTGTCCTGCGTTAATGTCCCGGTTGTGGTCTCGCGCACGAGGGCCCGGGTCCGCATTGACTATGATATATGATTTGGCAAATCAAATAATTACAGTAAAATGACTGCCATCTGACCTCCGTGACCTTGCTACCAGGGGAACCTGGCCAGATAGGATCATGGTTACACATCAGTTCCCTGAATGTGCAGGTTTCATCACGATGTTTTCCCTCACCGTCATAGCATCGGCTAGTGTACAACTAATGTAAATAATTCAGATAAGAGTCATTGGTACATGGCCGCAGTGGGATTCGGACCCAGTACCTCTCGCTTACTAATCGATTACTGTAACCACTCGGCCACCGACGTTCCTTCATTCACTACACTCTATGATAATATTATTCATTTTTATATTTTCACCTTATTGTAAAATAAATAAATTACTGAGAGAGCAATTATTATTGTCTGACAACGCATACAATATAACTATAGTTACTTTCGACAGCGTGATTAGGTTTCGCAGCATAATTCATTATATTGCCGCAAATGGTCTAGATCACGCGTTACAATACAAAAGAGTTCAACGCGCTCGCTTGCGCAGGCGCAGAATGATTAATTACGTCCCTTTTTCAATTTACTTTTTCTATCCTATGCAATGAAAGTTATAAAAAATAAAATAGAACAATTTTAATAAAAATAACTAAAAGGTTCAGGGTAGGCCCTACTTCATTAACTCATCATAACGACAAGTAGAGGTAGGACCATGTGTGTTTTACATTGAGGATGTGTAAAATCTTAATGACAATTTTTGAAATGCTCGCCTCGTTTTGAACGGTTTTCAATTTCAATTGTCGGCGTGTTAAATATAATATTTTTTTAATACATTGGCAACACCTAAAGCGCACAGTTCAAAAATAGAGTAAATCAGCGTCATGCATCACAAAATAAAGTTTTTCATCAAAATTAAAACCGTTCCGACTCGAAGTGAGCGGTTCAAAAAGCCGCATGTGATTAAAGGCAACAGCTTTATCTGTTAATTAGGTACGTGTTTCTAAAAACCATATTTATCTCTATAAAAAAGACTGCACAAAAAATAAAAACAAAACCTAAAGTAATTACTTTTTAAATCTTTGAGCATTGCTTCTATACAAATAAATAATTTACTACATACTATTTGCGTTTGATTATATCTTGACGCAATGATGGATAAGTATACCAATACATCGAGATCAGTTGTAGCACTCAACAGGTCCAACCGCTTTCTTCGACACATCACCGTCAGCACTTATCTATTGCGGAGTGTATTTCCTGACCAGTTCACTTATTGGTCTGTTTATTCACTTATGTCTAATCATCGTTTTGGTATAATTAAATAGAGATAACATTGCGATAGATACAAATGATAGAAGTATTGTTTAATAACCTAACCGACAGAAAAAGTCGAATAACCCCAGACCAAGTTTACTGAAAAACAAATATTTTCTAAAGTACAAAACAGATTTTAATAAAACAAAGCTTTTAATAGAACAGATTAAACTGGCTTTTATACTGAGAAAACCGCACCCAAATCGGTGCATCCGGGAGCGTCGTACACACGTCGTACTTATAATACTCCTCTTTTTTCATCAGGAATTAATAGACTATTGTCCCGTACTTTGTACCTATCCTTCCTTTGCAGCTGTTTGTACCCAATCTGAGAGAGTAGAATAGGAACAACCCTACTGACTCAAGGATGTAGAAGGTGATATTGTCTCATCCTTGACTTCTCAGACTCTGTGCGACCTCCATAAATCAGACTAATTATTAACCTAAAAACTATAATAATATAATGACAAACTCAACTCTGTCTGTTTATTACGCTTTCACGGCTAAACCACTATACAGATTTTGATGATTCGGTACGAAGATAGTTCAGCACCTGAAAATTAACGTAGGCTACTTTTTATTCCCCTCCACTCGCAAGCTTGTATGATACAGGTAGAATAATCGACGCGGGCGGCGCCGCTGGACGTCCACCAAATTCAATGTCGCATTCGATGAAACATGAAAGCCTTCCCGGCTATAGGTACTCCCACGACAGAAGCTGGTAGGTGCCTAGATCTCTTGTGAATCCAGCAAAACCACCCGACCAGCCGCGCTGGTACACATGAGTGTTTTCTACCTTCCTCCCTCGTTAGTCCGGAGGGTGCCATTATACCCTTTGCTGTAATCGCAAAATAACTTAGGTGTAAGTACGTTCGTAGATTCTACTGCACCTTGGTGACCTAATACAAGTAGAGTAGCAACACCAACAGCCCAGTAGTTCATTTTGTCACCGTTACAGCGTTGCAACAAAAAACTATTGCGACGCTTGCGCAAGTGTCATTGGCGTGATTTGCATCGATGACGAGTAATCAGCGACGCAATCATTGTATAACGGTCACCGAGTTATGGTATCACTATTATATTGCCGCTACCGCTCGTTTCGGGCAAGGTAAGGTTAGCTGGAAGAAATCCCATTGTGGGATGAGCCCGCTTTGGCAATGTATATTTATTCTTTTGTGCTTTATGAAGTTATACGCATTAAAGAGTTTACATACATACTATAGTTACTCGTATTTTTAACAGCGCCATTTAGTAATGGTGTGAGGGTATTTATTCTGCAGCTGACTGTATAAATAAAATGAAATTATGTTTTTCATATAATATTGTGCACAATTGATGAGATTATATACATAAAATGAAACTGGGATTGTGTAAACTGGGACAATGAACTTATTATATTTTTGTACGCAAAATCCAAAACCATAACCAAGATCCTTAACCATGGTTCAATGTGGTTAGGTTCCCCTGGTAGGGTCAGAAAGGTCAGATGGCAGTTACTCGACCATAATTACCTGATCTGTCAAATCCTGGATCATGGTCATGATGGACTCCGGACCCTCGTACGCGAGAGTACAACCAGGACATTAACGCCAGGATGCTTATATCTTTTGTACCTACGCAAAATATTCCCTAAATGGGTCAGATGGGTCGCCCAATGTCTTTTCTATTTATGTGTGTGGGGTTGGCACAACTCATCTCTCTCTATCACATAACTCCATCATTCATTTATTAACAGAAAAAATCAGGAATTGTATTATTTATTATTTACTTGCATAACGCTTTGAAGATGGTAAGTTGATGAATGATATATGGTAAGTAGATTGCAAAAACGTAGCATGTCACTCTGCGACTCAAAGGAAGCCTTCAAAGTGCCTCCGTAAAGCCTAATCATCATTAAAAATCATAAAACCACTATGCAACACAGTTAAAAGGAAAATCACAATACAATTTAGGTCAAGGAATACACCGTCAATAGTGCCTGTAAGTAAATAAATGGCGGTAAACACATAATGTACAATAACAGAGTCCGTGTATTAAATTACGTGATAAATACTTATGTCGTTAATTCCGTGCTATAAAGTTGTTATATCACTGGGTTTCGATGGGTTCAACACTTGCATTAAAATCTCATTAGCTGAAGTAATTTATGAATTTCGAACTAAAAAAGACAGTTTAATGATAGGATATTATGCGCTTAAATAGGCTGGGATAAGTTAGTAAAGTTGCAACTTGGAAAATAGGTTTTGTGGTTATTCACTTCATTTTCATCGCACATGTTATCGGGTTTATTACCACGGTTAGCATTGTCTTTACTTCGATATTACCTTAGTATTATCTTTACAATACTAACCTTGGTAATAAAATTGATAACATGTGCGCTGAAAGTGTTGGAACTTGGACTCGCAAAGATCATAATCTATCAATAGACTTTCAAATGTAAATGAATGATTGATTTGAAATAAACAAAGATTTTTTTTTTAATATCGATGAAAATAGCTTTATTGTAAAGATAATTTTATAGCGTTTATGTTTGAATATAATTTCAGTCAAGTGATTCCTTACTTAATCATTCCACCAATAGTGAGCTTCATAGCCGAACAAAATTTAGTATGGGAATAGAAATTAATCATCGAATAATTTCACTTTGGCTACCGAGATTGTGTGATCTAACTCCATTACATTATTTTCAATTCACTGTCAACCAGAGACGATCGAACACAATATTCGGTGAGTTATTAGCGAAATACGGCTGTAATTGTTGCGAAAAGCGTAAGAAAATGTGATATCCAGATTGGGACATCTACGCGGCAGTTACGGCAGCGGCAGAAATTATATTCAAACGTAAATGCTATAAAATTATCATTCCAATAAAGCTAGTTTTATTGATAATACACACTTTTTCTTGTTTTATTTCAATTTAAAGTTCTCCGCCTCTATAAAAACACGCTTTACTTCTTCGCAATTTTTAATTTACACAAGCGTTAAGATAGGCACTAAGCATGAGGCTCCAGAGGCTCATACAACCGTCTCGCGACAAAGCGGTCGTTAGTTCTAATAAGTGGCCAGTTTAATACTTTAACTCTTAGTTTTAATCAAGCTTCTCGTGGCGAGGGTTATTCCAAGAGTCGTGGCTTAAGTAAATACAATATGCACTTTAATCTAGCGTCTCGCGCATAATAAAACATTTAATTTTCACTTTGCAATAACGCTCTACATATTATTAAAGGGACTTCGCGGACGAATGAGATTTTTCATCTGTGTTCTCTAGTGCATAGTTGAAGATTTTGTTATAAGATATCCTTTTTATTATGAATTTTCGTCTTTTTAAGTTACGTTTAGTATAAAATAAGTTTAATAAAAGTTAATATCTACTACTCTACAAGGCGACGTGTGGCACTCCTCAAGCAAACTAGAATCGTTATTATGCATTATTATTTTATTAAAAGGAAGCGTCGGAAGAGCGTCGGTGGCCGAGCGGTTAGAGACTCGTAAGCCAGAGGTCCCGGGTTCGAATCCCGCTCCGGCCATGTACCAATGACTGTTTTCTGAGTTATGTACATTAGTTGAATACTAACCGATGCTCTTACGGTGAGGGAAAACATCGTGATGAAACCTGCACATTCGGGCGACTGGATGTGTAACCATGATCCAATCCGGTCAGGTTCCCCTGGTAGCAGGGTCATGGAGGTCAGATGGCAGTCGCTCCACTGTAAATACTTGACCTGCCAAATCCTGGATCATGGTCAAGGCGGACCCTGGGACCTCGTGCGCGAGAGCACAACTGGGACATTAACGCCAAGATGATTTTTTTTTTTAATTTTATTAAAAGGAAAATATCCATATCGCCGACCCGCAGTACAGGGCAGGCGAGCGTTACCACGACAATGGGTAGATAGATGCGTAGAATATTTTTTCTCTATGACAATACTAAGTTGCCTAAACATATTTTTTTGTCTTTGGTTAAAATTAATAGACCGTTGATAAAGTACATACATATACAGGTTGTCCTTAACCTCTGGGTAAACAATGCAACCCTTAATCGGTGGCAAATATAACATACATATATACTTTAAAAGAATTGATTTTTCGGTAATTACTAGACCGATTGTTATGATATTTTGCAGCTTTGTTTTAAATTATCTACTGAACTAGTAGTATCTAGTGATATTTGTACAGATGCTAAGGACATCTTGCACTTTATAATTAAAATATAAAATTGTAGAGGAAATCTACAATCCTTTACGGAAAATGTCCCATGATTTATAAAGGCGTCCATACGTAGTTTCCTGCAGGGTCAGTGGTCTTGTCTTCCCGATCGAGAGTACTCGAGTGCTGGCAGTGAGGCTCTGAGCACACTCAAAGCCTGCTTGATTAAGTCTCAAGACGCGTAGGTATCGACCGGTCCCATTACTTAGGTAAGTAATAAACAGCTATATTTACAGAGCTGACGTCGTATAATGCTGGCGTAGCTCAGGTAGCTCTATGCGGAAAGGTGTAAGCTAGTCGTGTCTTTATTGACATATTTTATCAAAATCTGTGCAATTGTGAAAGTGTGAAAACACTAGAAATATACATTTATACTTTTTCTTTTATCTGTCAGTCACTTTAATTAACAGAAGTTAGCTACAAAAACGCTGTCGTTTGCTTTGGGTTTATGATAGGGTTAAGAAGCATTACCAACTGCTAGAGCCATTAGACAAAAGTCAAACAATATTTTTTTGCCGCAAAACAGGAATAAGTACCGCCAAAAACAATAGTACCTATTATCGTAAATTTATTGTACATTATGGTATACAAGTTATACTTGTAGTAAGCTATTGCTACTGTCTATACAAATTATAACTACAAGAGAAAATCCTATTTCTTTGTCGCATTTTTGGGAGTAAGTTTAGTCATGGTAAGAATATTTGAAGAAACAAAGCGCCTTTACAGTAAGTTGAACATGTTAATTGATTACAAATCCATGAATTACATACATCGTAAGGCACCCAATAAGTTACATAACAAGTGACCTCTTTATTAGCACATCTTTTCATAACTGGACTATGTGTACAGAAGTGTTGTATAGATTTCATTTCTGTACATGAACAAAAGATAGTCAATGGAGATAAATACCCATTTGTATTAGAAGCGAAAAAAAACCGTTGCAATTGACACTAATTTCAAACATTGTTGGGTTCATCACTTTGACACAAAAATCTTGATTAAATTCTCCCTAGATTAACGACAGAGTTTCTTGTTAGATCTACTGGGAACAAAAGCTAGTACCAAAGTGTAAGGACCTAGGTATCAAGTTGAGAACAGGATAAGACGCTAGTAAATTAGTGTTCAAAGCCAGCAACCTAGACGCTCTGGGGCCAAACGTCAAGGAACCATTTTGACGTGCTCTTTGTGCTGAAAGCGGGGCTCGGTTGGATTATATTGGGACTGTGTTGTGAGCTGGGCCTAGTGGATTGACAGTGAATTTCAATGGCGAAACTATTTGGTGAGACGATATTCTTGTAGCTTGAAACCTAGACACTATTAAAAATCTGTTTTTTTTTTTGTAATTGAAACTGTCTTTCAAACAAAGTTATAGCATAATAACAAGATTGAACCTAAAATAGGAAGACCATTAGACCGCCGCGTACAGGTCGCATACGTCTACCTACCTAACTCATAAAAAAATATAAAAACTAAAGCGGTTTAGGAATGGCAAACCTCTGCTTGTGTGTTCCCCGAATATACATCTATAAGTGTACATCTTGAAGGCCAGTGGATATAGGACGTTTCAAGATAGGAGTCAGGTAAGATAGCGGTCGAATACCTGTCTATAAAACGTAAAAAGTTTAGACACGCCCTCCTATGAAAGATGAGCGAACATAAACTTAATAAACGTATTGTGTTCTATTAATTAATTGAATAAAGACGTGCAGGCAAATCCTATTAAACATTTCCATAGTGTTTCCTTTAGACTATGACATGGAATTCTTTAAAATGTATGTTAGAAGTCTCATTTGAAGCCCCTGTGTGGCTGATGTCCTTAGGCGACGGTGACCACTTTCCATCAGGTTGCATATTTGCGTACCGTACAACATAAAACAAATCCACCTCAAGCACCAACCACTATTTATCAATCGATCTACCCTCAGCTACAGCATGGTGTATCAGTGTCGCTTTCATTGGAAAGCAGCGTCATTCCGGAACTGTGGTTTGCGTGCGCGCAGCGGTCATGATTCTCGACCAGCAGTGCTATTGTGTACCTCTGTCGTTTTCGTCTTCAGAGGCGAGGAAGAGAATCCGTTCATATTATTGAGTCAAAGAGTGATTCAGTCTATTGGCGATGTAGTCTTATAATAACCAGTGGGTCATTATAAGTTCTAGTCGCTCTGCTATCGACCCAATATTCATAATATTTTGACTATCCGAGGCCAAGATCATCTTTGGTTCGTCATCACATGTAGTTATCGTTGCACACTCGTCGTCGAGTTAGTCCGTGGTACTGTCAATGGTTCCTTAACTAGAGAAAAATTTAAAACTCGTCGACTTGTCAATAGTAGTGATTAAACGATGAAAGTTATACGAAAACGATACGTAAACGACAGAGCCTGAATAAAGATGGGAATACCACCACTGTCAGCGGTCGGCGTTTTTACGCCATCTCACGAGACACTTATTACTTAGATGCCAGTGTGTAATTACTTGTAGCATTTACATTAATGACCGACGTTTAATGTACCGATACTATGTATTTACGTTGGTTACACTTATTCGTGAATTCGTGTGTGGCGGGAGGGCACTTTCCTTTCATGATGGATGTCATGGCTTTTTGTGGGTTTTAGGTATTATGATGCCAATAGTTGGTTACTACGGTTGTAGTTACTACAGAAAAATCTACTTCTTAATATTACTTATTATTATTATTATAATAGACTATTCAACCAGCCTCAGGGTTTCCAGCGGACAAATTGACTTGTTTGAAATCTCAGCCATTCACAATAGAAATCAGATTAGTTTCGAAAGGCAAGACCGAGACACAGTTAGCCCCGTCCAATACGGGATATATAAATTTCGACTAATCCGGGGACTGAGATTAAACGGGAAAACTTCGCAATTCCCATTACAGTGCTGCATGCTCGCTCCGTGTTCCCGATCTCAGGATAACTTCTTCCTAACAAAATTGGTATTGGTTGCGAAATGCAGTTTTGTATTTTATTTATTTATTTTACAATTTATTGCACACAATATAAAGTACATGGAAATTACAAAATTAAATACGACACAACAGGCACTACTTATTTCTAAGAAGAAATCTCTTCCAGCAGGCCTATAGAAGAGAGACATTATAGATTATAGGGGATGAGACGTGCGCAATAGTTTAAAATATATATATTTCATAAAATACATAAATAATTATCAATGAGATACTAAATACACACAATAGTATATATATACATAAATACACATACATATATATATATACATAATAAAATATATACAGGTTTTGTAGAACATTCAGGCACATAAGGAAATATAATGTTCCTTTACACGCTTTTTAAATATTGCTATAGTATAATAATCGATAGCATTGTTTGGATTAGACTCATGGCACAGTTAAATATTTCAAACCTGCTGTCTGTAATTGGTAATGTGCATTTGTATTCCTTCAACATTAAAATGAATGTATGCAGGTGCGTTTTGAAGTTCGCGGAAAAGGTAGGTAGGTCGTTAGTGAGGGTACTTATTTGAGGCGCGACTTCCTTCGCGTGGCGTCCTACCCCTACCCCTACCCTAATCATGACTTTTATTTATGTTCAAATTTGCTTGTTTTACATCATCATCTTTAAAACAGCCCATTAAAGACCATTGTTGTAATTCAGGTTGTATGCAATTACTAAATAAATTGCAGTCTAAGTGGCGACGGTGGAGGTCTATAGGCACTCGTATAACACAGTAATTGTTGGTATTCACTCTATGCTATTCATCATAATCGACAAAACAGTGATTTAATAAGGAAGTCCTTCGAAGTTTGCAGTTTTTTGTATGTTTAGTCCGTTTCTTGCGTGTGATGTCAGTGGCGGTCGGTTCTTAGAAAAACATATCCCGCATCATGGCTATTTATAGAGATAAATCCTTGCTCGCATCGTAAGAGGATTATTGAAAATAAGAATTCGCTAAGAATTAGGTACTATGTAGAAGTGGGTGCCATAATAGTAAATGATTCAATTTCTTATTGTTAGAGTATTATGCTATACTGCGCTAACAATACAGAGAATTTCACTCTTACTATAGAAGTTACGGATTATTACTTTAGTTACTTTATGTGATTGGAAATAAATACATTATTGAGTTAGGACGACAAAATCTTATTTTGTTGCACATTAGTGTTCAACAACTTACAACTTTACAACTATAACTTACAATTACAACTTTTTTTATTAGACTATCTAGGCATTTAACCGCCATCTCACCTGGTGGTACGTGACGATGCGGCCGAAAATGAAGCATGCCTGCCTCGAACAGCCTATTCACTCTTGCCTTGAAGGCGTCCAGATTATACTCATCAGGGAATACACTCCAGGCAACGTGGTCCATTCCTTGGCCGTACGCATTATAAAAGTTGAACCAAACCTGATAGCTGGAAGCTCCACGACATAAGGATGAAGCGTTCGCCCAGATAGTTTACCGATGGCGGAAAGGGGTCCGCGGAATAAGGTGTTGCAACTGCTTCGCATACTCTCCGAAATGCTATTAGCGACCCGCCCTGGCTTCGTACGATATTTCTCGGCTTTTCTTTACTACATTAAGTATTTATTATAAGCATAATCCTTCCGGAAGAAATTCCCTAGCTGATGGTGAAAACCGCATCAAAATCTGTTGCGTGATGGAGGAGTTAGCGGATATACGGACAGAGAAATCTTAGGTTTTATGCGGGTCAAACAAATATTATCTGTTAAACGACCATCCTTAGCTTTATGTACATTTGGGCCCCAATCATAGCCTTTTCCATATAGTTGGCGCAAGGTATGTCATCTTAACCATCATACAATAATTAGGTACCTACTCGTCTCGCAAAGTTGTCCTGTTTTCCTGTTTTCATGCTACAATAGCTACAAAGACAAATATTGTCATCACTCTTAATAATACATCACTTTTTTACGACTTCTGAGAGGTAAAAAACTTTTTTATCGCAAAAACTCAACTTAGGAAGAGTGTTTCACAAAACATATTTTTATCTACTTTCTTTGTCGTTAATTCTCAGTGTAATAAAATTATTTACGAGTGATTTACTTGAAAGTTTACGGCAGTTAAATGCTTATGTGGATGGGCATTGTTTATTAGTTAAATACAAAGCATTCGAGTTTCTCAGTATTTTTTCTTTTACCCATTCGCAAAAATTTTATGATCAACTTTTTTAGCTGTCAGATGCTCTGTATTTCTGACGACAAATAGAATTACTTACTTGTACCTCTAATTGAAAATATTTATTTGCAATATTTTTATGCATTTACCTTTTTTTTATTCTGCCTAGTGATAAACGAGCAGACAGCCCATATACGAGGTAAGCGGTAACTACCGCCCATATCATCTACGATTGTATTTAGGTTGCAGGCAACAAAAATGCTATCGCAGGTGCGTTGTCACCGTGAAGACTTAGATGAAATGTCTGATGCCTGCTAATTTTAAATGATTCATACAATAACATTTCATCATGTCTAATAGAAATGCAGAACCATGGACGCGCGTTTATTGCTAGGCATAAGCTGAAATGCCTTATGCATAAGGCATTCTATGGCTAAAAGAGCACATCAATATCATGAGAATTAGGTTATTTTTTGAATAGGGTAAAAGGTTTCTGTCTCAATCTAAGAATAAAACTAATCTACATCTACGTTTCATGCATTTGGTCTGTAGGCAATAAAAATGCAGAATCGCAAGTGCGTTGTCACTGTGAGGAATAAGACTAATTGCGTCATATCCTATGGCTACCTTATCCTTCAAACCAGAACACAACAATGCAAGCATTATTGCTTGGCGGCAGAAGGCATATAAGGCGATGGAACTCACCCAGGCGGACTTCTCAAAACTCTGAATTACCTAGACCATGAATGTTACCAACATTTTTACTACACCCAATCCGATATTATCATACAAAAATAAACATCCACATAGTTTTTGTGGGTCATTGACGCGATCCGTAGGTGAGCATGGGCTGTGACTAACAAACGAGTTTGCGATCCTTGATCTTGACATAGATTCAGCAAAATAAATCCTTACTTGGCGAAACCTGTTCATGGGAGCATTCATTTGCAACCTCTTATAGTTACAGTAATGCCCAGCCGTTTTAGAAATGCGATGCACATATGTTAATGGGGAGAATTCACCGCATGAGTTTCTCTCGACCCGAATACTTGGTGATTAGGCCTTTTGCGTCGAGTCGCATCTAAGACTTGTTAAATGAATGCGCAGTATAAGGAATAGGTGGAATTCGAAATTTATTGAACCTAACGCTTATCAATATAGTTATGGAGATTGCTTAGATATGGAAAAGTTAAGAAACCCGACAAATACCTATAAGGTGGTGGTTCAAAATGCTCTACTAGCTTAACATGAGTTGAACTTACTAGTGGCCAACCAGAGTGACGAGGCTATTTCCAGACAGGTTTTCTCCATCTTCGACCGCATCATCTCTTACTATTAAGTGAGCGGCCGGTCAAATGACTGCCTGGTAATGAGAAAAAGATTTATATTTTTCTAATGCTGTAATCCCCACATCAGCCTTTACATCGTGCTTCCTGGCAACCCCATCGTCTGTTTTGCTTTTGTTGCCAGGGAGCACAACGTCAGTATTTGCTGTTAAATAACTCCATTTGTAACTTTCAATGTTGGTTTATTGTAATCTTTGACAACGGTAACATAAGAAAATTTATCGCTCAATGCGGTTTCACTAAAACTCTGGCTAGGAAATAACTCGTATAAATAATCTTTATTGCTATCTTAATTGCCATTTTAGACAACATGTCAATATTCGCAGAGCAGTTTTGCAAACATTATGAAATACTCGCAATAACACACGAAAACTGTATTACTTTACAAATTGGCAGTTGCCGTAGGTATATTAAGCCATCGAAAATTGTTAAAGAACGTGACCACTTATGTATATTTTACGAACTAATTCTTTGTTAAACGGCGATTCCTAGTACCTACACTTACTAAATAGTCTTACCGGTTATTCTACTGGGAATTTCCTTCCCATCAATAGCCACCGACGGGCGATAACCTTCTCCCACATCATCTATTCTGGAATTTAAATTGGAAAAACCCCACTTTGACATTCAAAACAACTCACCCTGTCTTATGTAAATTATAATACTAACTATCGGGCGTGTGGCATACACGAGTTTTCTCTCACAGAGTCGTTATGCAGATGTACTCTCTTCAATTATTCAAATAAGGGTATGCACGAAGGCGTGCATTTTAAAGCTGCAAAATATTTAAGAGCTTCATTACACGATTTTAAGAGCGAGTGCAACGTACGCAGACGCTGCTGTTGTGGGGGAAATTTTATAATTAAATTAAATTCGCCTCTGTTTTGGAAATGACAGTAAATTTTCAAGAGAGGAACGTGTAGTGAACAGTGTGGACGCGTCATGAGTGATAATTATGTCAATTTTCGTTTTAAAGACAGATGGTTGGGACACAGTCTCGTTCTAGTCTGTTTTCGTTATCGGTGTGTGTGTGACATTTTGACACACACATCGATATTTTTTTGTAAACATGTAAGTAATTTCATACGCGCAATCACTCATTCCACCACTGCCACTGGGAACCCTATAATTGTCTCCGTGTTTTATGTACTATTTTTTTTTGTGTTAAATGTAAATTATTATGTCGTGGCGTCCTTTGTAATAAATATTTTCTTTCTTTCTTTCTTTCTTTCTCATTCCTCTTCAATCTCATTACCCTGTCCCGAAATGAAAACCAAATAAATGGACTCGACCGTACAAGAAATTGAAGCCAAAAACATCGTACATTGATGCACCCATAATTGCAGCTCGGTGTCAACAATTAATCAATCACTTTTTTACGTGGGTGTACGATGGAATGACGCCATTGTGTGCTAAAGACGTTAAATATAAATGGTTACTCATAAACATAGTAAAGGATTAAAGCATCTGATGCACGCATAGCTTGCCAGACGGGAATTTGAAGACCATGAGCGCATCGTCCTGGCGGAGTAGTCTTGACCGACTTTAGAACAGTTTATTAACATAAAAATAATTATTGCTACAAAGTAGGTTTTGTTTTGTATTATCCTGGTAGATATGATGGCATAAACTGGGCTAGCATAGGTCTGGCGAACTCTGAAAGGCAAGATTTAACCTTTTGATCACTGTTTACGAAATGCATTATTATAATTTACTACAGAGATAGTTCATAGATAATTTTAATCGAGCAGTGGACTTGGAGATTTGTTAAACAGTTTAGGGCTCCGTGACAGTATTTATTTAATTTAAAAAAGAGATAGGAAGCATATTTATTACGGACGAGAAGAGAATGATGACCGTTTCAAACAATTTTATCTCACTCAAAACTAAGCGAGAAATTTAAGGATGCCATGACAAATAAATAAAAGCACGATAAATTATTATTAGCAAGTAAAGGAATGTTTGGGTCACTGTATCTGAACGAAAGGTTGCTTAGCATTCAATCGGTGCTTCATACCTCGGGAGGAGCACTGAACCCGCCCGGGACGATGACTTCTTGATACTTTCCTTAGCGCATAACACAATTCATGTCAACTTTAAATAATGTTCAATGTACTTAATACTCGTATACTCTTTTTGGCAGAGCATGCGAAGGAATTCTTGTACTTTAACGGTATTTTCTCTTTGGTTTCTTTGGATTGCACTGCAGAGCTGGGTCGGTGAAGCTTTTTGGATTGTTTTCCTGTTAAGTAATAACGTTGTGTCAATAGCCCGATATTCGAGGAAACATGAGACGTTTATATCGTGGACTGTAATACCTTATATTATTCAAGACAATTACTGTTCTTTTTAGGGAATAATTTTAACATTTTCGATCTAAAATCTACTCATAGAAAAGTGTAAAAACTTGAGATTTACTAGAAAAATTGAATTATTTGTAATGCTAGAGGCCAAAATAATATTTAGGCCAGTGATAATTTTGAATATTTAAATATGATTGATCAGTTTTCCGCTAGCATCAGACAAACAGTAGACCACATAACAAAACTCTAAAAAAAATACGTATTAGATATAATGCACTAGTCTAACAAACAACAAAACAGCAACGAATAATGACTTCATGAACAGCAAACATCATAATTTAATACGCAGTACGAACGCGGCGGTTGCTCCAAACATGGGTTACACAAAGAAATTAATCACTTTATGAAATCATAAACTATACCTGCCTCATTCCAACTCATTCAACAAGAAGCCACCATACGGAGAAGAATTATGGCCACAAAAAGTTGTACGAAATTGTTGGTGTAGTAAATGTTCCCTGCAAATCGATTTTAAATGAACACGAAGAACATTTACGGTCTAGATTTAGTGCTCTTGTATGATTTACATAACAAGAAATGCACTTGTTTGCTCGTGATTGAACTAAGAACTCAGTGTTCTACTCGTAGCTTAGGTCACATTTACTCAATAAATATTAAATAGCAAATTAATCCTTTATTCGCCAGAATTTGCAATGGAAGCATCGAATAATTCATGAAAGCTTCAAGTTTTAATTAATTTTATTTGCTTTTAAATGGCAAATCGCAATATTCGAATTAATTAGAAGTAGGTACTTAACGGATACGAAAAAGAGCTCCCTAGAATTTAGAATGGTCTACTTAAATATTGACTGCTCCTTTAAAAGCAATTCATTTGGTGTAAAATTTTAATTAAAGTTCGCAAAAGCACTTCAGCGTTAGGTTTACACCAACTTGGTGTGTTGGTGTAGGTTGGGGTGTAGGTACTTACCGCTGATTCACACCAAATTATTGTTTATTAAAAACATCTATTGTTATGTCTATGTTATAATTACTACAAGTCTACCTTAGACAGAACTCACCCGTTAACTTTATTTCTAGAAGTGATATACATTATTATTTGAAATTAAAATGAATTAAAACATCGTACAAATAAAGTACTATCGTTACGTATTTATACTAGACATAATTCTATACATAGATTGGTTATGTCTAGTAATTGGTACTTTTAGAAAACCTACTATATGTGTACTGCTTAAGTATAGGCATTTGAGTTGAATTAGACCCTCTGCGTGAAAGTCTTTCTTCAGGCACTCACAAGTGTTTAGCGTTAATGGACTAAATATTTTTTTTCTTTTTATCGTGTGTGGTCGCGTAAGGTCTCGAAAAATCAACAAAATCTTAGTGCCTTCTACACCTCAACACGTACTGCCTACATAACGTTAAATAATAAACTAGTTATGTTTACGAGCACAAAGTAAGTGCGTGTGCTGAGCCTGTAACTGCCTACATTCAATTACATCAGAAAACCGTTAAATGAACACAACTGTGTCTGTTTGTTTCGTTTTGTATCGTCTAACTGCTGCCTATGTGAAAATACACATCATTTTGTCACTTTCACTACAATCATGTGATAGGAAACCAAGAGGTAGCTGACATTTAATACCGACATACAAAAAAGGAAAGGTTGATGTAATATGTGGAAGAAGTGAGAGGTTTGTCGGGACACAAATATGAGTGGCCTCTAAAAATTGTTATCTTGGTGTTAATGTTCCGGTTGTGCTCACGCACACGAGGGCCCGAGGTACGCCTTGACCATAATCCAGGATTTGGCAGAACAGGTAATTACAGTGGAGCGAGTACCATCATGGCCGTATGATGTCCGGCAGAGTAGAATAGCACCAACCCCTTACACTCATGGGTGTCGTACAAGGCGACTAATGTTTTCGAGGCAAAAGATCAAGAGTCTCCGTAGTCTGGAAAATGGGCAGCAGCATTTTCCATTGTTATATTTAAACACTGCGATCTCCAACCCGCCTGCCAAGCATGGAGATTATGGCAATAACCTCCCCTTTCGTGGGAGAGGCCCTAAGTCCTGCAGTGGACTGTTACGGGCTGTGATGGTGAGTACCATCTGACCACCGTGACCGTGCTACAAGAGGAACCTGCCAGATTGGATCACGGTTTCCCATTCAGTCCTCTGAATGTGAAGGTTTTATAACGATGTTATCCCTCACCGTAAGGACCTAGCTGTTTTTATTGTTTACGAAATATATATTTAAAATTTTATCAGTTTTGATAGGACTCTGTCATGCCTGAAGATTCCTCCTGGGTGAGTACCACCGCCTGATCTATTACTGCCGACAAGCAACAATGCTTACATTGTTGTGTTTCGGGTTGAAGGATAAGGTTACCAGCGCAATGAGGCATGTAGGCATGAGGCATTTAATCTTAGTCCTCACAGTGACAACGTATCTACGGTTCTGCATTGTTGTTGCATATAACAGCCTAACTGCATGCATCGTGGATGTTATGGTCTACAGTAACCGCTTACAATCAGGTGGGCTATCTGTTTGTTTGACACTGCGTAGAATAAACAAATTTAACCCCTTTGACTCGTCGATGGATTCGACCAACCGAGAGTAAATTTTATTCTTAGATTGAAACAGAAACCTTTTACCCTACTCAAAATATTACCTAATTCTCATGATATTGTATGTGCTCTTTTAGCCATTGAATGCCATATGCATAAGGCATTTCAGCTTATGCCTAACAATAAAGGCGCATCCATGGTTCTGCATTTCTATTAGACATGATGAAATGCTATTGTATGAATCATTTAAATGTTATAGACAGGTGAGGTGCAGGACACCGGGGCGGGTCACTAGTAATGTAATAAATGCAAAAGTTTGTAAGAATGTCTGGATGTTTGTTACTTCTTCACGTATAATGGCTGTTGTAGCTCAGAATAGCACATCTACTATATGTTATTCCAAAACTCAATATACGTCCCACGAAAGCGGGTCCGGAACGTAACAATCGACTTTAACGCAGATGAAGTCTATAACTAGTCATTTCCTAACCAAGAGTTGAGAAGGTATACGTGGATAGCCACTCAACCCAACGCCAAAGCAGTAGCGAAGTGTATTTCCTACAATCACAACAGGCCTCTGTCCATCCATTGAACTGTATAGTGGTCATCGCGTAACGTAATTAAGTTACGTCAGAGCACCGCTACGCGTGCCGTACCCGACACTGTCGCGTGCGTAGAATATCTTATTGACGATACTTTCACGAGATACGTTACCTATTGAAGCGATTGTGCCCAGCGAATCGGCATTGTCGAATTGGTTTATAGTTACTGGTAACGGGTGTGTCCCATCGAACGATGTTTTGTTTCCTCCGCACTTTATCATCATAACATCAAAAACTTCGGAATCAACTTGACGCTGTTGCGCCTAGCTAACGTGAGTAAAACCTGTGTAGAGTATTCGCACAATGTCGCACAATATGGACGTTTTTTATTGAAATTTTCAAATAATGGTATGATATAATTGTCTGTATGTAGAATAAATGAGGAGATGGCGAACAAAGCGGCATACTTACTTGAAATTAAATTTTACCGAAACCGAAATGAACGAAACCAAAATAATTGAGACTTAAGAAGAATAACTAAGAAAATAATTATGGTATCTATGTCCTGGTTGGGCCTCTCGCTCACGAGGCCCCGGGGTCCGCCTTGACGATGATCCAGGATTTGGCAGATAATAACAGTGACCTCTGTGACACTGATACCAGGGGAACCTGACCAGATTGGATCGGTCAGATCAATCTGGTCAGGTTCCCAAATGTCGGTTTTTTGGATGCAATTTTAACACCGTTTTAGGCCGTTTGGATTCGAAATGAGTTAAGGTTCGTATTCAGCGGGACTAAAAACTCCGGATACAAAAAAAGTATTTAGGCCTGAATCGTAATATCCCGATTTGTTGGCCAGCTCCTAAAATCTATTAAATTTCACCCTTATTTTATCTTTTTCAAAAAAACTTGGAATGGTAGGGTATGGAGATCAAACTAAAACACTACGAGTTGACTTTAAATTAATTTAATTAAGGAGAAGCATTGGTCGTGTGGTGTCCGGCAGAGTAGAATAGCACCAACCCCTTACACTCATGGGTGTCGTACAAGGCGACTAATGTTTTCGAGGCAAAAGATCAAGAGTCTCCGTAGTCTGGAAAATGGGCAGCAGCATTTTCTATTGTTATATTTAAACACTGCGATCTCCAACCCGCCTGCCAAGCGTGGGGATTATGGCAATAACCTCCCCTTTCGTGGGAGAGGCCCTAAGTCCTGCAGTGGACTGTTACGGGCTGTAATGTAATGACGATTGGTTATGTGATATTATTTCAATGTAGTCACACTCTCACTCTCCAGTTGTTAAGAGTTAAAATGGAAGGTCAATAATAATAAATGTAAATCTGTTCTTTTTTAATGTGCCCTTTTACAAGAGAACAGTAAAATAATATAATTCTCCCGTTAACTTAAGACCACGTAAATTTTCTTTATCGATTTCTTACGTCCCATCTTACATATCTTATACATCTTAGATATACCTTTTACCACCTTTTAATAATCATTAAATTTAATTCTTGTAAAGGTTAAGGCATATCGTGAAATCCTAAACACATTAACGATTGTTTTACAGTAATTGATATACGTTTCAATGAGTATCAACCTTCAAAGTGCCATGTAGTGAGATCTCAAAAATGCATCGTATCGCGTATAACGCTCGCGTATAACCTTAACTCCATTAACTTTAGCGTCTAATAACGTTATTACGTTAAAATTTAATTGTGTAAATCAGCGTAGCACATCGTACCTCACGTTTTACTGTTTGTAAACAATGTAAAAGCGAATTGAACTCTGTTTAAAATAATATGATAACCACTTTTGCCTTCATCACTGACCTCAGTAATTACAAAGCATAAAATATTCATAGAGTACCAGCAACCTACACGTGAACAGTGTACCTTCAATAAAACAGTTTGCAATGCCGACGCCGTTCTGGTTGTAAAAATGCGTTTTTATTCTTTACGTTGGATGTCACGGTTGATATTATTTATGTATTTTTAAGAAGGTGTTTGATAGTATCAATTACTTGATCAAGTTTATCTTTCGTATTAATGTGGCAAACTCCACCCGCGATCAAAAAATGGCTGCCATAATTATTTTTTATTTTTTATGTTATACGGCAGACAAACAGGCAAGCGAGCCTGATGGAATGTGGTCACCGCCGCCTATGGATTTCAGCAACATCAGGGGAGTTACCAATGCGTCGCCCGCGTCTGAAGCGATCTCTAATATACCTCTTGAACGATCCCATGTCATAGTCCCAAGAAAACGCTTTGGCTCATTCCACATCCGAATCGTACGAGCGAGAAACGTTAACTGACCTTCGTCGTTATGTTCAACCATTATATTTAAGTAGTTTAAATAATATTTTGACTTTTCACATAAAAGACGGGATGACGAGAGACATAAACGGTTAATTGGATTGAACTATTGAGATAGTTTATTATAAGAACTAGCCAGGAATTTCACCACCTTCTAACGTGGTGGTAAATGACGATGCTGCGGCCGAAGACGCAACATATGTGTCTAGAAACAGTCTGAATAGGTTGTTTTTGGATAGTTTCTCACTCTATGTATATACCCTATAAGCAGCCTGTTCACGCACAGTATGTGACAAATTAAAACTGCAATACCTACTACAACAGTCTAACTAAAACAGAGTTAAACGCTGTCATTAGGCGAAACTAAATTCCGCTCAAACTTAAATTATGTATGTGCTCGATGTTGCGTAACACTTTCTTGTTTTTTCATTGAGGCTGCGCGCGCGCCGCCGCCAGTGAGAGTATTTCTCCGCTTTGTAGGCCACGGAGATCGCACT
The DNA here is from genome assembly GCA_905147135.1 of Blastobasis lacticolella. Classification (NCBI taxonomy): domain Eukaryota; kingdom Metazoa; phylum Arthropoda; class Insecta; order Lepidoptera; family Blastobasidae; genus Blastobasis; species Blastobasis lacticolella. The sequence goes on from LR990050.1 coordinate 14,376,892, forward strand.
TCGCCTCGAAACCTATTCACGATGCCGTGGGACGGCGCGATGCGAGAGAAAACCAGCCATAATTATTGTTTGAGAGTAATTGTCGTTTGTCTGCTAAGCGTGGAGATTTAAGTTTTTTTTTTTTGTTATAACAGAGTAACAGGCAAGCGGTCTAACTGATGGAAAGTGAACGCCACGGCTAACGGATATCAGCAACAACAGGGGCCCAAAGCGTCTCCCGCATAAATGAATCCACAAACATATCCCTTGAACTATCCCATGTCACAGTCTAAAAGAAACACGAATAGCACGAACGAGAAACGGTCTGTCGGACTGTCGTCACGTGGACACCAACAGGGGGTCTACGTGTAAGGGTGATGCCACCACCCATGATGATATGGCGTACCCTTGCGAAATTGTAAACTAATTTGTTATTGTTACCTACTGTTAGTCAAGTTATTTTACTAAACCTGATGTAATTGTAATCTATGACTATAGGTAGTACGCTGCAGATTAATTAAAATTGGCGCGAAAACAAATTTATTTATTAACTCCATGATTTAGTAAGCCGATTGCGATAAAGGGTTATTAATTAATAGTATTAAGGTTTATGTTAGTTACTACAATTTACGACCTGTCCATCGCCTAGCGTAAATTGCATTAAATTGTTTCAAATGTTTTTGTAAGGTTTTATTGCAACCTACACAAATATTAAAACATTTGTTTCAGCAAGATAAAGATATTCGAGAATGAAATTGCTGCCAATTTCTGTCAAATGTAAGTCATTAAATAGAAATGTTTACGTAAAGAAATATGTATGCACGAATGAGCGCTCAGAAATAGATTGTAGCGTACCTACTCACAGACAGTAGGCACAACCAGTTTCCAGTCGTACCTATTGTATGCAATAATTCATGTATGCTTCTGTAAATTATTAAACATTTAGTGACACTGGATTCAGATAGCTTGACCCTACAAATATTATGTTAAAAAATAAATAATGATGAATGTGGGCGATATAAATAGAGGCCTTTATAGTAGAAACTATAGTAAAATTAAGTAAATGTGATCTCCAAACCGCTTGCCATGAGTGACCATTAAAATCCTCTACTAATGTGGATAAGGCTCTACTCCAGGTGTCGACCGTTACGAATTGCTGAAGGTTTAATCAAATTACACATGCCTGTTCTCCGATGCACCCTTTTTATGAATAATTGTCATGCCAAGGCAAACATTATATACAGGCATACCGCAATAGCCCACCGCTGTTACATGTTTCGGGCGAACCGTATCGGCGCTTGTGAAATGTGAGGCAAAAAATTCCCGCCCAATTCTTGGTAGCATGCTAATTTGGCTGCAACCTGTTTCTACACTTCGCATGCACTTCCTTCGAATGTCTTTCATAACATCAATACAAATTATAATAGGCCCGATGTGCAAATAGGTACCCTACTTTCGTAAATAGTTGTTTGCGCATAACGTTATCCTTTGTTTCGATTGCATCGCTTACAAGAAAGTGCAGAATTTATTAGTAAGATTTTTATTGGCGGAGTGCTTCTGAGAACTGAGGTATTTCTAGAAATTTATTAAATTATTATTAATTGCAATCTTAAGCCAAGCTATTCAGCGGGGCAACGCGGCCAGGTTTCTGGGGACCTTTCGAAATTCGGGGGACCAGGGTGAAATTTTTTATATTTAGTTTAGTTAGAATAAAGGTTTTTTTTGTTGAAGTAAGGCTTTTTTAATTATAATAAAGTCAAAAAAGTTAAAAAAAACTTTTAAATGTTTTAATAACAAATTTAGATTTCGTATTTTGTTTAGGATAACTTTAGCGGCGAATGCACATTTGACTCTCGCATCCGAATCAACGATATAAATACATCGCTGAATTATATAAAACCATAATACTTTAGAGCAATTTATCCAATTTAGGTAGATAGGGCAAAAAAAACTGGAATATATAATTGTTGATTGTAATTTACGTAAAATAGTATTATATAATTACTTTTAAAGTCAATGGACTACGTCTCTACGGAAATTCTAACCTTAAAATTATATAACTGTTATAAAAAGCTGTTGATTAGAAGCCGTTCATGTCTTCTATTTGTGTAATTATTTCTGATACCATCGCGTCTCTATCATTTTATTTTGCTAACTAATTTACATTTAAATTTACCACTTACTTGGTATAATCGATCTAAGCTGTCACGTTCAATTAGATCAATAATTGTTCGATAACAATCATGATCTCCATAATAGGTATACGTAATATATTATGTTCGTTCTTTATTATATAATTAGTTGTTTTCCTGATTAACGTCGTTAGCTTGATTATTGTTTTGTACTTCAGATTACTTCTTCCCAGATTTTTATTAGTTTGTAAACACAATTTATTCAATAATTAAAACATAATATTAAAACATGTTGAAAAATTTTTTCATACCTCATGTACAATTTTATTGTGAGTAATGTCATGTATCAATATTTAAATAGATTTTATTTAATATTAAACCTACCTCCTCCTATTAAAGTTACCTCCTGGTTAACTTATTAATGTGACATTGGAGGAAATTCTTTACATATATTTTTATATCAAATTCCGGTTTATTAATTTATATTGACATTTATATATCAATTTTATCATTGTGTAAATTTGTATTAAAATTTTGTATTAATTTGACTATCTCTTTTATTAATATATGATGATCAATGTTATATTAGATATTATGTAAACTGTAAAAGAGTAATTAATAAATCTAAATTTAAAACCACATTTTAAAATTTTTGGCGGCACACATCCAAGCCTTGTCTTGAATCTGTACCCAAGTAGCCTTATAAAATAGGTCACATACATTTTATTCAATCACGTTATTTTTTTATTTAAATTATGTTCACCTAGTAATTTAATATCATTTAAATAAAATTATAATTTAAAAGTAAAAATAAATTAAATTTAAACTTTTAAATATGTTAGTATTATATTGTCGTTAAATTTTGATAAAATTTCTGTGTAAGTATATAAAACATCCACAACTCCCGAGCGCAACTTTCTTTTCAATTACATGTGTCCACTTAACCAGCGCAATAATAAATCGTGAGATCATTACTATAGTCGTAGACGCAGTGCGTGTCTATGTAATTTATAGCAATTTGCCTCACATCATTTATCATCAAGAAAACAATCTACAAGTTTATTTCAACCGTAAAATCGTTCATCAACCGGCAACTAGATGTTCAATGAACTTTCTTTCCCGGCTTAAGGAGAGAGTATCTGACACTGAGCAGCTACAGGTATAATATCGTAGCTACCATAACAAATACTGTAATCTAGCTTACCTGGAACGGAGAAAACGTGAAAATCACTAAACACAATATCTCACTTGTCGCGAGAGTAAGCTCCCGAGTTCATTCACAGTTCACAGACCGGCGCGTGAGTTCGGCTCGCGAGAGGACGGTCCCAAGTTCGTTCTCGGCCAGTGTCGTTCTTGCACTGAGCGCGGAATAGCTGCGTGCCCGCCACGCGCGCTCACCTAAAAGTAAGACCGCGCGACCAGCTCCGCACAAATCGGAAATCATTGCCAACCCTACACTGTATTGTAATAAAACATATTTCATGCGACTTATTAAGGTTAAGGATAGAAAAGCAGTAGCGATAGCTTTAGGCATTTGCACTAATCGATTTGCTATAGCGTGCGTGGGCTTCGTGACTCCAGATTACTGTTAATCGCCGTTTTTAATTGGAGCGTGAGAGTTCGCATCGTCAATGTTGGATTTTAAATGTATCTAGAATTGATTTGGCGTTGTGGTATAAAAATAATGTTTTAGTGGCACTGTTTATAGTGCGCATCATTGTGGCAAAGTGGCGCTATTACGGCGGAGGCACGCAAATAGCCTGAGATTACTGCAAATGGTTCTAAGCACAGACGTTGAATATGGAGTTGGTATGGGACGACAATTTTTCAAGCGTACTTCGTACATTTCGAAATTTTAGCACAGGGTCTTGGAGTCGGTAGTGGAGACGTCTTCATATAATTTATTTTTTATCCCAAATTTATATTATAATGACAACATTTCACACTGGAAAATATCTCTAATCAGCTTATCAAAATTTTACATTAGAGGGAAATTTTGTCTAATTTACATGGCGAAATTATAACAAAATCAATGCCAAAATCAATGACAAAACGCATTGAGGACAATTTATAAAAAATCACATACGCTACGCTTATAGGTAAATACGAGTATTAAGAAACAGAATTAAGTGAGCGAATGTTTCAATAATGGCGAAGGTTAGTGGTTCAATAATGGCTAACGAAAGAATAGGTAAAATTGAAATGGGGTTTCTTGAAACATACTATTGTGACAAGTGTCGATTCTGTGGTAACACACACTTGCGCCAGGGTACTCAACGCCTGAGTAAAGCCGTGTGTGTTGGGAAATGCGCCATGATACATATTTGTGCCGACACTAGAGCAGTCATAACGTTCTGCTTATGGGAAAATGTTTATCGGCTGAGCATCGCACTTGAGGCAAGAGCTTAAGTTTAAATTACTACACTATGTTTCTCACAATATTAGAACATAATGCAATACTTGTTGACTAATCAGGTGGCAGGACTCTGTCAAGCCTGAGAAGTACGTCTGGGTGAGGAGTATCACCGCATTCTATATATGTTGCTGCCGCCATGCAACAATGATGGCATTAGCTATACTTTAATAAATACTCTGTAATCTATAGCAATAGCCAGTGCTCCATGGGGTGGGGATTTGGGGAACCGTGGCTTTGGCAGTGGAGGGGCATTTGTCTTTTTGCTGCCAGAGCAACGTGTTATAGGTAGACAACGCATTGGCGATACTCTTGGTGTTTCTAATGTCTATAGGCAGTGGTGACCACTTTCCAGCAGGTGGCCCGCTTGCCTGTTTGCCTACTGTATGACATAAAAAAAATATATATATTATAGGTTGTTAAAATTTAACTTTGATTGCATGATTATTTGATGTAAGAGGTATTCTTTGAAACTAATTGTGTATTCTAAATTATAGGGAGGCAAATGAGCAAGCGGTGATAAATTAGGTTTAGACCCGTAGACTTCTATATCTATACATAGTATAAAACAAATTCGTTTCCTGCCATCTGTCCCTATGTATCTGTGTATGTACGCTTGGATCTTTTAAATAAGGCAACGGAGCTTAATGCGGTTTTCAAAAATAGATAGAGTGGTTCCATGAGGAAGTTTATAAGCAAGAAAAAAGGGGTAGATAGGGGCAAAGTTGGTGTATGCGAACGAAGTCGCGCAAGGTCCACGTGTTTTACAATAAAACAATACTGCCTTATGCCTGTAATTTACGCCTGAAGCTCGTAAGCAAGAGGTACTGGGATCGAATCCCAGTGCCGTCACGTACCTACCAATGACTATTTTCTAAGTTATGTACATTAGTTACATACTAACCGATGTTCTTGCGGTGAGGGAAAACATAGTAGAGAAACCAACACATTTAGGCGACTGAATGTGTAACCATGATCTTTACTGTCATGTCAGATGGCAGTGGCTCCACTGTAATTATCTGATCTGTGAAATCCTGGATCTTGGTCAAGGCGGATTCCAGACCCTCATGCGATAGAGCACATCCGGGACATTAAAGCCAAGCATTGCAAGCATTATTAGCATTGTTACTTGGCTGGAGAAGAACGTACCTGTCCAGGCGGACTCCTCATGCTTCACAGAGCTCTACCACCGATAAAATACCACTGAAAATGTTTTTCTACCTTTAAAATAATTATGGAATATAAATACACATCCTCAGACGTCCGTACAGACCGCATCCGCTCATATTCTCGACGCGTTCTCGCAATAAATATGTGATTTAGTGTATTTTCTTCACGTCGCGAGACCTATATCGAGTCGCATATCGTGTCGAAACACGTAATCGATTGTTGCAGAATATCTCACGAGTGGTGATTGCTAACATTTTGTACTTCTGTATCTACTTACTGGATGGTAAGGGATTATCAGCGCGTTGGTGTCGTTTCGCACATTTGTCGGCTAGATCTTTAAATCAAGTATTGTCGTGAATAGTCACACACTCAGCGGATAGTCTTCCGCCAAACAGAGCGAACTATCTTGTCTGTTCACTTTGTGGCCGAATCTGTCTATTCCATGTTGGCCTCTATAACCAACAGAAAAACCGCAAAATAGATAACTAACAGATGGTCCACTCCCGTCGTCCTCAAAAATTATGACGTAAACTTGCCGACTCGATAGGGTTGCTACTGTATTTATACTGAATTTTGAAAAGAGTATTTAAGAGGTCGAATACAATTTTTCAGATCGTTTACAATAATATGTGGTGTGTGGTGCCGCCAGTGGTGTGTGGTGCCGCCACCTCAAAGAATAGCACCACCCCATCTCTTCCCGTGGGTGTCGTAAGAGGCGACTAAGGGACAAATCCGAAAGGTGGGCAGCAGCATCTTTCTGGGTAGATTTACATCAACTGCACTGCGATCTCCAACCCGCCTGCCAAGCGTGGAGATTATGGCAATGACCTCCCCTTTCGTGGGAGAGGCCCGAAGTCCTGCAGTGGACTGTTATGATTGATGATTGAATTATGATGAATTATGTGATGATTACAATAACATGTCCCTGGTAAAGGACCAACAATTATGATCACAATATGGCAAGGATTAGATAATCCTTGCCATAATGTGATTATAATTGTTTCCCAAGCTGTTATCAGATTTTCCATATCAGCTTCAGACATTGTCTTTAGAAAGCGTAAAAATAATTTACTGATTTATTTACTTTTTTAAATCATCGCCACCTGATTACATCATCAGACTTTCCCTGACTTGGGATTTGACCTACTTCCCGGTAATCAAAGTAATTGAAATTATTCATACACATGTTAATTAGATGAGAATGCAATAGTCAGTTAATCTGATGATGGAGAAGGAAGGTGGCCCCAGATTTTATTGATGTTATACCAGACAGGCATTTCCGACTAGAAACCATTAAGGTGGCCATAAGATTTTTTGTTCTGTTAAAACCGTCATATGTTTCGGCTTTCGAGACTGTTCAACCAGTCCTAGGGTCTCCAGCGGAAGACCTTGATCAACCTCGTCTTCGCCATCGCTATTAGAACTCGCATCTGAAGTTCGACTAGCCTCAAAGTCTGAAATAGTCACCCATCAGTTTTTAGACTCTGCGTGCGTTGCTTGTAAGTAATATTAGTTACAGACAAGTAATTTTATTTTATTAATAATAATATCGTTAAATTAAATAATATTCAATTTAGTTCGACAATAGAACGAATTCTTGCGTTAACAATCGCGACAGAGCACTGCTTGAAACTGCTTGAGAATGCTTGTAAACGTAACGTCAATGAGTGCGTGACGGAAATGGCGCTTTGTTTCTAGTGGACTTTCTATTTGGGGAGACCCCTTTTTATTTTGTGGTGACGCTGTTTATCTATCTTATCATCTATAATGGATGTCTACGGCCAATGATGATGATCTACTTACTAAAATGGGCGCTTGTCTGTGGCTTTTGGTTGGTGGTGCCGATTCGTGCATACGTCGTGTTCTGTAACAAGTAGGTACAAGTGTGCAAAATGTTATTTGTTTCATTTAGTCATAAAAAATTAAGGTTCACCACCAGGATATTTTAAAACTAAAATCCAGTGACAGAATTCAGATAATACCTGCTACCTATTATTTCAAAACAAAGTTATATTTTTTTTTAGTAGGCAACACTGTAAACACTGTGTCTGGATGCTCGTTTCATTGTGTGGTTATCAAATATAACCTTTTAATTCTATTTAGACTGATCTCAGATCACAGTATATTTCAGTTTATAAAATAAAATCGGTCATCGACCTCGAAAAAGATGGCACGAAGTAGAGTGACCTGGCAACAAAGAGGTCTAAGTGGAAAAAAGAGAGAGAGGCCTTTGCCCTGCAGAGAGACACCGACGGCTCCTAAAAAAGTACATATCGATTGTAGTCTTAAATAAGTCTAATAGGTAAGTCCATCTCAAATTAAGTATTTACACGATCCGCAGAGCTAACACGAAAATACACTTAGATTTTAGGATTGTGGTTAGGGTTGAAAACTTCGAGAAGAGGCGAAGATATATCTGTTACCGGTGAGAAGGTTCACATGGCGAAATACGTTTCACTTGTGTCGAGCACTCTCACTGGTTTTGCACTTTAAATATTCAGGTCACCCGATAGTGTTAAAATGTTGGAGTACGGAAAGTACATTATTTTAATATGGTATTTGTAATTCAATTCTTTTGTCTATTCGTTTATTTGACGACCTGGTTCAGTTGTTAAATATGCCGGTCACCACGCAGAGGACCCGGGTTCGATTCCTGGACGAGCAGAAATTGAAATGATGAATTTTAAATTCTGTTACAGGTCTGGGTTTTATATGTATAATAAGTATGTATTTAAAAAAGTATACAAGCAAAGTATTAAGCACATTAATTAATTTATTAGTTTTACCTTGTATGTGTATTAGTTACCGTGGATAGCATTTTCTTGGTTTCAGATCGTATGCATACGTGGAGTCGTTACACATTCGTAAAGTAAAAGTAACAACGGGACCCCACAGCACCACAGAACACCACAGAGGAACTCCACAACGAAAAATAATGACCACAACACATTTTTAAAGATAGGTAGCCCGAGTAATGTTGCCACAACATTTTACAGCGTCGCATAATTTTTGCCGCGAACGAGCACAGTTTCCTTGCCAGAATCACCTCAGCGGGCAACTTGGCCGTGATTTATCATTCAGATTTGATTTAATGACCCTGCGAACGACAGTATAACTAACCGAGAACTAAAGACAGTAACTAAGGAAAGTTGGAAGTCAGTTTGCTTTGGTTGCTAAAGGTAAGTCCATCTTGGGTGATTATGTTGGTCTTTTGACATGTAATTGTCTTTAAAACTGATATCCATGATATCAGTCAGTAGTCCGTTAATTACGCTTTACAGGAATAGGCGTTTTAGAGATGTCAGAGAAGCTAGCTACAAGTATATTTTTTAAAAGTTATAATAACTACACTAGCGACCCGCCCCGACTTCGCAAGGGTATTCTCAGTAAACCTTCGGATAGAAATTCTTTGAATGATAGTGAGAACCCCATCAAAAACCGTGGCGTGGTTTAGGAGGAGTTAGCGAATTTAAAGATATATAGGTAGATAGATAGTTTTTATGTTATGATTTATTTAATAAACAACAATTTACAATTTATAGAAAAGAAAACAAAAGTAAATGCTTTAAACTAGAGATGAAACGGATAGTTGTTTTTGGCCGGATACCGGATACCGGATATCCGGCCAGCCTTCCAACCGGATATCCGGATATCCGGCGGCCGGATATTTACAGGTCATAGTCTCTGAACAAGTTTGTACAAGCTGTAATCGCGGCGTGGGACTTTATACGACTGCATGTGTTTATGTAATTAAAAGTTTTCGTTCAATGTGAATAATTTGAACGTTGAACTGAACAATTCTTCCGCCCTCATACGGATTAATAGCTTCAAAATACGGGCTTACACCTTAGCCCACAGCATTGTAGAGGATAAACGTCATCGTATACTACCTCTAAATATAAAGAAATTCATATTTTAATCCAGGATAATATTTTTTCATATCTATTATATCAATATATATCTTGATTGACTTTAAATTATTACACTAAGTACATTATAATACCAAACAGCACTTATCTAAACTACACACGACAAAAATGCGTATTTATGCGGGTGTCACCCTGTTGGGCAAAGTACACCTATGACAAAGAAAATTTAAGAACGCTCAATGCGATGGTGTGAGCATGTGCTCCGCCGTCCCAAAGATCACCTTAGTGCAAGTTGCCCTAAATTTGGCGACGACGATTCGCTGACACGGAAGACAGCCACACGCCACCTGGCTGACGGCGGACTAACGGAACCTGAAGGACAATATTATTGACGCTGCTTCTGCTCAATATAGAAAGAAATGGAGGAAGCAGACAAGAAGAGCTGACTCCAGCTAATGGAAAAGGCATAGTGCAAAAAGAAGAGACCAGAAAACTATTAACAATTTTTGCTTATCTACCAAATGAACGATACGAGTAGAACAGGTGCCAATGCCGACATAATCAATAGTTCTTTGATTTATATTTATGGTTTTTAAACGTTTTGATACGACTTTTTACTGGACTGCTACAGAATTAAAATATATTTCCGATGAGCAAAATCACTTTTATGGGCTTTTCATACATTTTTACTATCCGGTATCCGGCCGGATATTAACGCATTATCCGGTATCCGGCCGGATAGTAAATAATGGCCGGATAGGCCGGATACCGGATAGTGGCCGGATATCCGTTACATCTCTACTTTAAACTAACTTAAAGATAAAAAAATTGCCTGAGATCCCTAAAAATCGGTATGTCCATCAGCCCACGTCGCCGTTCGCTGGATAGCGAGGCTAAAACTTGTACTATAACATTGTAAGTACGTAAGTACCTAAATTACCTTTAAATTCCGAACTTGGTATTTTGTGAAATATATATCTAGTGTAGTTAAGAAAAATAAACAGAAAATCTGAGAAGAACGAGGATTTGTTAACAGTAAATTCAGCATTTCTCATTCAAAACCAGTAATCTGCTGCCATTAGCTTTTGTTCTGAGCAAAAAGAAAACTTCCGTGTAAATGCTTCTTTATTGAAACTCGGTAAACTTTTATCTCGGCGTAATAAATGAGCCAAGTTCTGGCGAATCCACACTGTGTGCGTATTGTCAGCACTTCCGTCATAAACAGAGTAATTAGTGATGAGAGCCGGATTATACTTTGGATAAACACAGCCACAGATGTCGCAATGTTTGACATGAACGTATTTTAGGGTGCATTCAAATGCAAAAGCGCTTCGAATGCGCCCGCGCACGAGCGGGGCTCAAGCGACCCGCGTGCATGTCTTCAATTATTGTTTCGTACTAGACAGGACAAACAAATTAAAAGCAAAGAAATCTAGAAGCAGATCATTACTTTTTGGCAAATGAGGTTTTCTTACTATTTTGACACCGCTGAATTAAAAAATGCCGGTTACCAACCACTCCCCACCCCCGTTACCCGCTTTTCCTCTGTAAAGTGTCCCTTGCCGTGGTTTATTTTCATATTGTAGTGAAACGGTTACAGATTAGAGCAAATTGTCAATAAAGAAATTAATTTACATTAAATTTCCTAAACAAAAATGCTAAACTTATATCGTTACGATAACTAGTCTTTGAAAGACAGCCTCACACATTGTACAAAAAGTTAAATAAATGTTTTCTTTAACTTTATTGTCAATTTGTAGGAAAATGACAGCAGTAACAAGAAAGTTTATTTTCGATATTTAATTCAAAGTCGTATAAACAAGGGTTATTGAATGGTAATATGCAGCGCGTCGCTCGAGCGCTGTTGCAGCAACAGCTCGCGTGCGGAGCGCGAACGGCGTGCAAGCCGTCGCTGCAACTGTGCATTCGGGGCGTGTTCGCGAGATACAGTACTTACATTGACTTACGTAAGTACACAATTACGCGCTGACTATCAAAACTCAGTGCCTCTTTGGGTGGAAAATCGTGTTTGATTTTTACAATATACTGTTTAACTACTATGGAGAAGCTTTATTTCAACAGGTCCATCCTTGAAAATATCTTGTAATGGCCATCTCTTCCATCAGGAGTGTCCCGTCCCACCAAACAGTTGATATTTCTCCAAATAGAACAACGACCAAGACATACGCGACATAATGACGTCAACAACACAAGTTCTTAAAAATATTAAAGAATTGTTTCTAAAATATATGGTTTTATTTAAATTAGTACGGTGAGGTACACAATTTTTGTCTAAAATGTTCCACAGAAAGCATTTATATAATAATCGCCTACTTGTCATTTTCGCCAGCTACAAAAATGTGCTAGTGGACTGCGGGAGAATTTCCATAATCAGATGTAGCGGTTGCCCATCAAGGAGCGGTTCCAAAGTGAAGTAAGCGAAATCTAATTAAAACCCATTTGGGCTGGACACTTAATGGGTTAGGCATTCTGTGGGCCGAGGACTGTCCGTCTCACATCCAATTTGTAAGTTCAGGATTGAATGGACTGCTCAATATTGCGACGTAGGGGTTAGTTTTGGACGGGGTGTAATAAAAAAAAACTTTATTTTTAAGAAAGGCAATGATTCATTTTGTAACACAGTAGTTAAGTTTATTTTATCACGATTGCAGGACAAACCAGTTAGGCCTACGGACAAGTAAGTACGTGAAGATAATCAGCATCCCAAATATAGCATACTCCTAGTTTTGGTTTGTTATGTGGTAGCTTCTAAAATTCGGTTCATCATCACAGCCCGTAACAGTCCACTGCAGGACTTAGGGCCTCTTTCACGAAAGGTATTGCCATAATCTCCACGCTTGGCAGGCGGGTTGGAGATCGTAGTGAATGGAAAATGCTGCTGCCCATTTTCCAGACTACGGGTACTCTTGATCTTTTGCCTCGAAAACATTAGTCGCCTTGTACGACACCCATGAGTGTAAAGGGTTGGTGCTATTCTACTCAGCCGGACACCACACGGCCATCGGCTATTCAGTTATAGCGACCCAATATGAAGACCACTTTATGAATAAGGGAAATATATCGTTATTTGTGTGGATACGCACCATAATGGCTACCTACGCCAATGTACATTGCTACGACATAACATAACTCGGCCACAGGACGAAGGAATACCAATTTTGTTTCGCCCTCGTATAAGCCTTTCTGAGAAGGAACACGTCCCTTGCACCCTTACCAAGTTTGCTACACGGCGACTAAACGCGTATGTTTACGGAAATAAGGTACGGGTGAACTCGGGACGTTGGAGATGTGTCTATCGGACCGGATTGTTTTAATTGGCATCGAAGGATATCGTCTAATGATGTCTCACGTGCCAGCAACAACGTGGCTCACGCCTGTCGAACCGTGAACAACGTCTGGAAAGGCGGGAGGCATGAGCCATATATCCTATTCTTGGTTCGCGTATTATTGGAAATAAAATAGAGCCGTCGATAATAAGGGTAAGTATTGATTTTTCGTTGCCGGTAGTATGATAAATATGAATTAACTGGCCGCTGTCTTAGGCCCTGTCGTAATTTCATAATTGGCAATGGTCGGGCGACCAATGTCGTACGACGGACGTAACCAAACCTCAAAACCTCCCGCCGTACGACCGTGGTCGCACGACCGCTTTTAAATAGGACAGCGTTTTATGTGAAAACGCTTATGGGTCAGCTATTGTAATGTATTGTAACAAAATTATCAGCTCCAAAAAACTATCCAAGGGAGTGTGATGGCTTCGAAAAACAACCCACTTACACACAAATAGACAGGATTTTACAAAAAAAACGTAATAACCGATACAGCATTATTGACGTAAAATAAGTTCCGGTACAAGGATCACGACCGGGATGTAGAGTGAATCCAAGCGAATAATGAGTAAATGCTATCTTTTAAAATTTGAATATTAGTATAGAGTCAATTAGTGGTGTAAAAATTAGTTGTTAAGCAATAATTTTTATGACATAAAACAATAAGTAACGTTTTTAAGACGCCTAATCTATTATTGCAGCTAGCAAACACGAATGCTTGGGTTCCGGTTTGAAGGTTAGGTACAGCAGCCTATAGCGATATTCACAAACAATACTTAGGTAACTTTTATCTTTAGTTTCTTTATATTAGTAAAGTATGCGTCCTAACAACATTACAATAGAGACACATTGCTGCAAAACAGCAATGATGAGTAAAAATATTACTGAAATGGGTCCCAAACTATATAACAAACTACCAGAATGTGCAAAGTCTCTAGATGTTAAAAATTTCAAAGTATTTTTAACTAATTTGCTAATTGATAAATGCTATTATAATATTAATGATTACCTTAGTGACATAAATTTAAAAAAACTTTGACATTTGGATATTTTAGCATTCTATTTGGTAGGAATACATTTTATTTTTATTTTATTAAGGGCGATGACATTATTTTAATAATTCAGATTGACATTTTTTTAGTGACACTTTATGGAATAACTATTAAATTTGAATTATTATTACTTGACATTTTATATTTTATTGACATTTTATGAAATAATTAGTACATTTGAATTATTATTATTTGTCATTATAATTTAGTTGTTTTAACTTAAGACATTCAATTTTAATTATTTGACATAATAATGATTAGTGATTTGACATTTATTTAATATACTTTTTAATTGTATTGCAAACAATCAAGTTCATGTGAAACATGTAATATTTAGTATGCCTTAAGGCGCATCATGGAGCCGCTGCTATTACTATTTACCACCTTTATGTACCTGTGATGACTGAATAAATGATTATGATTATGATTATGATTAACAGTGTTCAAATACGTCTACATGATTGGTCCATTTTGACAGACGCGTAAAGGCGATGGACCCCCAAGTGCTGTTAAATTGGTACCCTGCGCGGCATTATGAGACCTCATAGTAACGTTTCCGAAACGGGTGTTAGTCCTCAAAGTGACAACGTACCCACGGTTCTGAATTTCTGTCACATTTATTGTAGCAGAAATTCAGAACACAAAAATCAGAACCTTAACGCTTGAATCGTCAACAAAGGGCCAAAGTTACCACTTTTCGTCAGGTGAGCTGAATACTCATCTGAGTTGTAAAAAAATACTAGAAGAAAAATACTGTAAACGCCAAAGCTTGTTAAAGAAATCCTAGTTTAGGGAGGCAACAAGTATCCGCATAATCCAGAATAGCACGAAACGCTTGTGCTAGCTCAATTTGTCTTTTAACGTAACAGATTCCTCCGCCACCGCGACGTTCCAGTGTCGGCAAAAATTTTAAAGTTTCCCTCTGCAAATTGCTGTGACGGGCCAGGTGTGAGGGCGAAGTACGAGTAAAGTCGCTTAAATTCTGACCTCCTGTGTTAAATAAAGTTCTAAATTCGGTGTCTTGTCTTTGCTGGTTTGTCTACTTCTTCGTATCGTATCATCTTCGTGTTAATGTTGCGCACGAGGCCCGGGGTCCGCATTGACCATGATCCAAGATTTGTCAGATCAGGTAATTATAGTGAAGCGACTACCATCTGACCTCCGTGACCTTGCTATCAGGGGAACCTGACCAGATTGGATCATGGTTACAGATTCAGTCGTCTGAATGTGCAGGTTCCATCACGATGTTTTCCCACACCGTAAGAGTATCAGTAAGTATTCAACTAAAGTACATAACTTAGAAAAGAGTTATTGGTACATGGCCAGAACGGTATTCGAACCAGGTACCTCTCGCTTACCCTAACCTAACCTAACGATACCCTAACCGCTCGGCCATCGACGCTCCTTCTGTCTACTTATTCTTTCATCGTACATTAATGGACCAACAAATCGACAAATGAGCAAATCCTTTTTAGAATTTTGAGGTTTTTTCGTGTTTGGAAAAAAGTTAATGGACTGGAAGTGGGAAGTTTACGTTTTATCGAAATATATCGAGGAACCAGCCAAAATGTAACGGTAAGGTCTATACATTAAAGCTCATTCTTCTTCTTATCGTGTCGATATTACGTATAATAGGTTCCTTGCAAGGAATTTATTTTTTATTTATTTATTTATACCTTCCGAGCGACACGGGCGGCACTATCTGAGGTCTTTAACAGGATCTAAAATGAGCAGGAGTCGAAGGTCGGGCAGACCAGCTCGATTTTATTCTGACGACCTGAGTAGTTCGGTTGGTTAACGCACGCCACGCAGAGGTCCCGGGTTTGATTCCCGGCCAAGCAGAAATTAAAATGATGAATTTTGTTTTCTGATACGGGTCTGGGTACTACATGCATAAAAACTATGTATTGAAAAAAAGGATAAGTATAAATTATCTAACACCCATATCGCAAGCTTTGCTTACTTTGGGGCTAGCGCCATCTAAATGGCGCTGTGGGAATTCGTCAAAGCATATTTATTATTAATTTATTTATTTATTATTCTCTGCAAGATAACATCAAGCACAACAAATTCCAAATCAATTACCGCCGCTTCCTCGAACGAGTACGTGTCCAAAGTGCTTTCGATTATCAAACGACAAAATATCAATCACGACCGCTAATAAACACAGCGAGCGTGAAATCGATATTATTGTAATCGATGTTATTGTATCAAACGGTTAATTTAATTGGTCAACAATCGCTTGGCGGCTATCTACAAAGGTTTCTTAACCTGTGAAATTATGCAAAACGCAACCACGCCACGCTTTCGTGGCCATATATTTCATAGGTGAATTTCCCAACAGGTAATAGCTAACCTTCACTAGCCCGTATTCACTTGTGTACGTGACAATATTTGCTATGGAATAGTGTGTTCGGAAAATGGTTTGGGTTTTAGAGCCATGCGCTTCTTCGCTGTGGGTCTATGAATGTTTGTTTATTCGTGCGTTCTATTCGGTTGTTGAATTTACGTAGTTCTATACTTATTTTTGTGTATGTTGTGATTTTTTATGGTTCTTGTTGTTTATGATGTTTTTCTGTTTCAATTATTTTTTTCAATTTTAAACAATCTGCCACGCTGCGTCTGTCTGTCTGTTCGCGATAAACGAAATAACTACTGAACGGATTTGCATGGGGTTTTCACCATTAGAGAGAGTGATCCATGAGGAAGGTTCAGGTGTATAATTTGTTAAGGTACTATCCGTGCGAAGTCGGGGTGGATTGTTAGTGATAAAATAAACAAATATACGTTAACTTAGATTTATAGTTCTTTTAGGCTTCAATTGCTTAAGTTAATTTATCAAATTAATCCATTTATATCTTTATACTTAAATACATTTAAGAAAGTTCTGTAAAGTATTATTTCTGTAAATATTAGTTCTGTAAAGTATTATTATTATAGTCATTCTCGTTTTTAAACATCCTGTAGTCTCTACATAGAGCAATTAGTTACCATATGGGTCAAAGTTTGTTTATGTGAATAGTTCAGAATGACATTTACCCCTTATTTGCGTATAATAAGCTCGGCTCTACATCTGCAAGGCTGACTAATGTAGAGGTTAGGTTAGGTAGTGTTTTGTATTGATGAATGGTAGAGTTGCGAGCGCGTTCACTTGTTTTAGCTGCTTGCAACCGACTTGTCCCCATTTCGGTAACGATAGCATATACTTACAAACAATGGCGGTGATTTGAATGACATTCGTTAGTAGATAAGTGCCATAAGATAATATGACTGAAAGTTACGTTAAACTTAACTTTATGGTCGTATCAACCAACAATTAATTAAATAATGATGAAACTCGTAATATTTTTTATTAGAACTTCTTAAGTGGTGTAGATATATTCTGTGATTTGAGGTCATATTGGAAGTGTGTTTTATTCGTTTGTATAAGATTCCTGTGTACCATAAAAAATGCTGTAATGATTTCACGATAGTAATTTCATAGACAAAATGCATTATTTTACACATTACTTATACCTAAGAAGAGTATTTAGGTTACTTACATAATTAAAAGAATACTATCTGTATAAAGTATTTCAATAAAGGATAGCTTATTCGTAGCACACACTCATCTATTATAAAGTACGGAAAACGTACAATATATTTCATATGAAAATCCTCACATAAGCATACAAAGCGTTCAATAAAAATTTCCTTTCCCTTCAAAAACTTGCCCATCATGAAGATTTCCCTCGACATTGTACAGAAGTTTTTCACTTCCGTCTGTTCGGGAATATTCAAGCGAGAAAAGGCCGAGAAATTCTTTTTGCGGGTAATTAAAAGTTATCACAAACCGAGAGATAAGGTGTGGGTAGGACAAATAAAATTTTCTTCAGCCAACACATAATGTGGGTGTCATCTTGGCGGTAATGTCCCGGTTGTGCTCTCGGGCACGGGGGCCGGAGCCGCCTTGATCATGATCCAGGATATGGCAGATCAGATAATCACAATGGAGCGACTGCCTCCGTGATCCTGCTACCAGGGGAACCTGACCAGATTGGATTATAGTTTCACATTCAGTCACCTGAATGTGCAGGTTTCATCACGATGTTTTCGCTCACCGTAAGAGCATATAGGTTAGCATTCAACTAAAGTACATAGCTCATGAAGAGTCATTGGTACATGGCCGCAGTGGGATTCGAACCCGGTACCTCTCGCTTACGAGTCGGATACCTTAACCACTCGGCTACCGACGCTCCCAACACAAATCAAATGTTTATTTGTAAAAATATTTGGGTTACATTTTTTAGGTCTTTTTAAGTAGGTACAATTTTTGTCCATGCCAAAATTGGCCATTAGCGGCATACAAATATAGTCTCGTTACTTAAATTACTAGATTTGAAGTCACTACAAAAGTAAATAATAAATTAGCTACAATACAAAATGTGGGTACTCGTGTTTTAATGGAGGAAGCTTTATGAATAACTGAAACCTTCCATGAAATGATTACAAACTGTGATTAATTTTCCTGTAAGATTTTCTTTGATGAAAATTAGATGAAATTGTTCTTGCTAGCGAGGCGATCGCTGTTTCTTATAGTAGCGTAGAAGCGGGTTACTTTGGCCCTGGAGGGTTAGTCTAGCTAAAAACGGATTATTTTTAAATTTTCCCCCTGTCTATGTCACTTCTTTCTCCGGCTTTTTCCCATTTTTATTTGGGATCGGCTCTCCCAATCGCCTTTCGCCAGGATACTCTATCCTGGATCGCCCTGTCTAAGTAACGGATGTTAACGACATAGTTGCAATCAAACTAGTAGAACTAGCAAACCATGTCGCACATTCGTTTTGGGCTAAATTAACCCACTTCTACGGTTTTACTATTTCGAAGTAGCGGGTAAACAATGAACCGTTTGACACGTATGTTTTTATGGATCCGCGCTATGTACTCCACAGAAATACTACGTACAACGGTCAGCTTTACCTACTTTTACAAAGCAAGAATTTTTTTAAATAAACGATTTTACTTTCTTTTCTTTCATTCAATAAATCGAATTGAAAATGTTACGGTAATCCCATAATTGCAAAATGGCAATTGCTACGGTGTGTGAGCAATATCTGCAGTATCAAAGCCCTCTTCAAAACGCGTAAGTACCTACGTATTGGCCATGAGATCCATCAACTATGATTTTCTCTGGCACAAAGCGTTGCTTGTCGAAACAATTTATTTTGTAATTAAAACGTCGAGTGCACACATCCGCGCACGACATTTGTGACATTGACCGCTCGATGACGTGGGAGTTGCAATCTATGAAGTGATCCTACAAAGGTTTAGGCGGCCGCCGCATGAGCGTAATTTTCTGTGTTGAAATCGGCCGAATTTCGGTATTTTATAAGTGATCGTCAGGTACTTAACTGCCACGTCACAATCGTCTTATCCTTCATAAACAGACCACATAACTGATACGTCGCCCGCAGGGGGTGGGAGGAAGTAGTATCAGGGCTGAATGGGGGGTGCAGGGCACGTGGTAGGATGCATTTTTGCAATTCAATTTGTTACTTGATGACGTTTCTCGGAGAAAACACTTGAGCTCCCTGCCCCGCGTCCTCGCGTTCGACCCCGAAACAACCTCGATACCACCTCACACCGGGTACCAGTTATGTAGTCGATCTATATGTGGTACATACCTGCTTTTTACGGAAGGGGTATGGTGCTGAAACTTTCGTATGATCAACGATGACGTAAAATTCTGAAGGGTGGTATCCAGCCAGGTATAGGACTACCGGAAGTGAACTACTCTTTGATATCACCTAGGGGTCAATTGTGTTGGGATAACGAAGGGTTGGCGTGGGTTTACCGTGGAAGCGTACTGTAGCGACCCCTCAAATTCCGAAATGAAAGAAACATCAACTGGTACCTCCTCCGCCTGCCATCTTCACGACAACAGACGCGGATTGGGATTCCAACGCACCCAAAGTTTCACTTCTACATTTATAATGCGGACAACCAAGTACTGAAACTTGAATTTGTACCTAAATATAGAGATATATTATTACACCCATTGTTTCTAAGATTTCAACATAAAATCAACAATCATGAAACAATACCATTTATTTAATTTTAATCTCGACCTAATATGCATAGGATCTGAGAAATAAGGGTGAATTACCGCCGTAATATAATACCGTGAAGAAAAGTCTACCTAATTTGTGTAGGATTCACAGAAATACATTACAATACAATACAAAATCTTGATAGCCCAGCGGCAGATAGCTTCAGGAATGGGTATCCCAGATCATGATTATCTAGAGCCTGTACCGATGCTGGACTTGAGCCTCTTTCACATTACATCAACAAATAAAGTTGGGCTATAAGTACTCATAGCTATAACCTGAATTAATTTTGTAATTAACTGCTGTAATGAAGTACTTTGACATGTACATAAGCATATAATTGGTCAAATATCCGTATACGGCAGCACTGGCATTGGGCTGGCTATTGACGTCAATATTTCTAACCAAGTAATAATACCTTCAATATTTATATTGTAATTAGGCAGTAGCAGAGATATGAAAACACAATTTGCACTCGTGAAAATATCGAAATAATGTTTTATTTACTGAAATAATGATTGCCTAATTAGGTACCTCTAAACTTGTAACAACGTAAATCAAGACTTTAGGATACATAATAAATAAATATGTTTGAACAAATTTACACAGCCCCTTTTAGACCCAAAGTAAGCAAAGCTTGTGTTATGGGTGTTACATAATTGATAAACTACTTATATAGTTTTTTTTTTAAATACATACTTATTGTACATACAAACTCATGTAATTTGTAACATCTTAATTTTGTTCTTTTTACAATGAGATTCGTTATAAGACAAGTATTAGTCACTTCATTATACCTTATTGAAACATTAACAAAATTTGTTACCTGATTTTAACATTGATTTTCATTGACGTGATGTCGAGAGGTCATGTTTATGTTCGTTATGTTAATTATTTGCAATACCTGTCGATCAGCTACTCCGTCAAGTAATACTATAGGCGTACACTCAGTTTTGTTTCAATATAAGTTTGAATAAAATAGGTGCTCAGAAACAAATTTCTATAGATTTTATTGAGCCAAGCTGCGGAAAAAGTGGATTTATTAAAAAGGGAGAACGAAACCGTTTCCAATTGTTAAAGGTAAAAATCTTGGTCCACTCTTTTAATTAATCAGCAGATTTCTCCGCGGACCTGAAGGTGCGGTTTCAACTTACCGTCTTACACTTTGCGCAAGAAAAATTAAAATTCAAGACTAGGTATAACAAGAAAAAGAAAATCACTGAATAGCAGAAACGACATTGACAATCGAGAATTGTTCGTAATGATAGTTTTATCTGGAAAATTGTACGGGTGCTATTATGGAAGATTATTTTAAACACTTCAAAGTTAATGATGTACAAAGTAATCTTGGGGAGGTATTTAAAGGATTTTTCAGACGTTTTGTGTACTATTATTTTAGTCCATGAAACATGAACAGTGTCTTTTATTATTCGATCGCCGTGCTCTACTTATGGGCTGTTGGAGGTATTTTTTACTTGCAACACATAAATTGTTTATTTTTTAACACTATCAGTTTTATCAATGATCATAATAATAAATATTTCAATTTTGACAGCCGTCGAAAGCAAGAAGCATGATCGCAACTCCAAATCGGGTGAAGATGGGAAGATCGTGGGTGGTTACAACACCACCATAGAGCAGCAGCCTTATCAAGTGTACCTACTGTTGCAAAAAGGCAATAGTTACTACCAGTGCGGGGGCTCCATTATTAGCACTCGTTACGTGCTTACAGCGGCACATTGTTTGACAGGGTATGTGATATGATTTTCTATTTTTCTTCCATACCACTAAGGTAGGGAACAAGCTTAGTAGTCATCGCAGCCTATGCATTTTTAATGAACTAGCATTAAGCTGAGATTCGATAAGATATATTTAAACTTCGATAGACAGTCGCTTAGTCTAGGCATTATGTAGGTCTCCAAACAATAGTTTTGCAAAAAAAACTCTTATGAATTACATTGACAACTTATTTCAGTATTCAAAAGGCATTCATAAGAGTCGGAAGCACTGATTCCAACAGTGGTGGCACAGTATACACATCAAGCGTGTTGAAGAGCCATCCCCAGTACAATTCTGGTACCAGCGATTACGATGTGGGTTTGATCAGATTCCCAAGGGCAATTACTGTTGATGGAAAAACTTCGAAAATTGTAAAAATACCGTCGTCAGGAACCGATGTAGCAGCAGGCACTGAGCTCCTTGTATCTGGATGGGGAGCCACTTCCGTAAGTGTTCAAAAGTTACATGCAGTTTTAGGTACATAGTAGTGCAGTCAGCTGCAGAAAAAAGAAACCACAGCAGCAGACTGTAGGTACGTAACATAAAAAAATATGAAAATATACGCCTGTAACAACATTGAAATTACAGCTGAACTATACAATTATAATTGAATCTATAATTTAAATTAAAATATTGACATAATTTTCAGGAGAACGGCCAAACCAGCAATACTCTCATGGCTGTGAGACTGCCAACGGTGTCCACCGAAGATTGTCGCAAATCATATGGATCCAGCATCACTGCGAGGATGATATGCGCTGGAGTGCCTGAAGGTGGCAAGGACTCGTGTCAAGTGAGTCAGATTTACTTTGTTCTCAAGTGAAAGGTGTCTGTATTGCTAGTATGTTCAATCACGCTCTTTGCTTAAATAGGCGCAACCCTCTACAAAAGCCACTACCGGACTTGAGCCTTCTCCATATTACTTTAAATGATAAAGCGACGATTGGTAAAGCAGTGGTAGAACTGAATCATATTGCGGGTGTTTTCGCCGTCTTATCGCCGTGATTCAAAGATAATCTTTGCCTACCCTATGGGATACGGGCACATGGGATGTATGTAATATAAAGGATACACTAAAACTACTTGCACCGGCTTTCTCGAGGTGTGACATTGGGCCTTCAAGATACTCGAGCCTTTCTAAAAGCAGCGCAGTCGCTACCCTCCGGATGTTGTGAATGGTTAATTACGTACAGCGGTAATCACTTACCAGCTGACCTGCTTGCCCGTTTGCCACCCTCTAAGAAATTTATCGTTACTTGACAGTATTAAAGAAACCCCCGGCCAATAAATGTAAATTTTCAGCTGCAGGCTGATATAGGTACATACTTTTTTTATAATGGAGAAAGGGTGATAAATATATTATCATGCCGGTTTTTGGAATACTTCTTATTTTTTTTATGCTGCTCAGTGACAAATGAGCAGACTGTCCACCTGATGGTAAGCGATAACTGTCGAACATAACGCCTTATTCAAACCGGACCGCAACAATTCTTTCATTGCAGGGTGACTCTGGCGGCCCCGCAGTAGATACTAACTCTGGAAATCAAGTTGGAATTGTGTCCTTTGGAGTCGGATGTGCTCGCCCC
The DNA here is from genome assembly GCA_905147135.1 of Blastobasis lacticolella. NCBI lineage: Eukaryota > Metazoa > Arthropoda > Insecta > Lepidoptera > Blastobasidae > Blastobasis > Blastobasis lacticolella. Next base: position 14,400,311 of record LR990050.1, read on the forward strand.
AACTATCCAGGAGTCTACACGAAAGTATCCAGCGTCCGAAGTTGGATCAGACTGAACGCATACGTCTAAACAGCTATAACGATCTACCCGTGTCTGAGTTTGAAATTGTCGTAGATTTTCGTTCTCTATATTTAAAATTTTAAGGAAGAATTAAGTTTTATAACGTAGGTATTACAAATTTAAAAGCCTGAAATGGTAAGAATCTTGTTAGTGTGACTTCCATATCTTTCAATAGTATCAACAGTACTTACTAGAAGTGAACTTTAAGGAACAATCTGTTCTTTAAAGTATCTACTCTTCTTTACTAAAGTGACTTTACACCATGATTTGAGCCTCCTAATTTAACAATCGGATTGAAGATTTTTATATTGAAAATGTACATTGGAAAAGCTACAGCACATTTACTGATACACTGGGTCTTAGATGGTACAGCTAAGATAATAGCCAACCAAAAGTTGTAGATGATAACTTCATTAAAAATGCAATTGAAAATGTATGGTCTTTTGAAAGGGGGGTTCTAAACTAAAACCTTATTTTTATTCTGCAAGCCGCTTTTTTATCTGATAATTTACTTGACCCTACGGAGCAAACCTACTACAATTTCAAATTCAGAATAAATTTCATCTAATATATTTGACTTGATTTGATAAAATAAAGACACTGTTTACAAAATATGCATATTACTAGACACCTATTTTAATTTAATTTTTGATTTTTTTGGAAAAGTTTGAGCTTACAGTTGCGTTAAAATCGATTATTAGAAGGCATACAGCCATCTTATTATTTGAATAATATAAGTATTATTAATTATATTATGGAAATACATATATATGAAGCCACTATATATTACACACAGCCATCTTACGAAGTAAAACATACTGCACGAGTAAGTAAACGTCATCATCATCATCAGCCTATACTCACACTCACATGTCCATTGCTGGACATAGGCCTCCCCCAATAAGCGCCAATGCACACTGTCCTCGGCTTGCCGCATACAGAATCCACCCTCAGCCTTTCGCAAATTGTCACACCATCTGGCCGGAGGGCCTCCCACACTACGTTTCCGAGTAGCGGTTTTCACTCAAGAACTCGTTTACCCCAGTAAGTAAAGTACTTTTAGTCATTATTTGAAATTTTGCGTGTAAATATTTATTAGATACTTATGTCGTTACGAATATATCGCGTTCACGTACGTGTATCTACATTGTGGTCTTACAAAACAATGATGTATTTAGAAAATGCGTTAAAAACGTGATGCTATACCTTCTTAACGAATATTTAGCGCCTGTTTCGTAGTCATTTATCATATTCCGAATCTGAATAAAGTTTTGTTTCCTTGCAAAAAGAAAACAGAATATTCCCCTAGTCTAAATTCGGAATTGGCGCTGGCCACGTAATTTAGGCCGGCGCCTTGGCCGCCTGAAAAAAAACAAACAAATCGGCGCACGCAAAAAATGAAAATGCAAATTTCCGATCCGATAAGCCGGAACCGGTGGAAAAGTTAAAAACTTTCCGCTGAATGACAAAACTCACAATGAATACTAACCGAATCCCTTAGCATTTAAATGAACGAGACCTACGGAGTTCTTGTGTAAGTGAAACTTTTTTAATTTCGTTGAAAGAAGCCAGGTGCCCGGCTCACGTCAGCGGAGTTCGACAGGCCCTCCTGTGCCGCTGCGATAAGCCACCTATATCTCCCCCATTCGGAGAAAATGTAATTGTCTCTTTTTAATTCAGATTCCGTTGATTAGCGACTCCTGTGAATTATGGCGAGGGCCTCCAACTTGATGTAAGTTAATAAAGTACTCTGCCAAATTACTTTTGAGATTTGAGTGTCGATAACGAAAAATATCTATCATGTTCGGTAACTTAAAAGTATTACTGGGGCTCTATTTTTGAATCTCTCACCTCGAGTTGATCGGTTTTAGATATTTATTTTCCGCAAGAAAAATTCAATATTTTAAGGTGACGCTGACTTTCCCTAACTTTAAACCGTTCCCATTTAATGTTAGCAATGTTATTAGAAAACGATTTCATTTAACTGTACCCGATACTAGTGTGAAAGTGAGTAGGTATATTTATTGTCATGTCTAGTCCAACGAAAATATGAATGATTTGAATTTATATAGGTTGATATACGGAGGTGTTGTGTAGTAGGTAATTTGTCTGGTTGACGGCCGCCAGGTGGCGCGGCCGACCGCGGCGCGTGTTTCGCAGTTTCAGATTTAGCTGACTGGCCGGATGAGAGAAAAGATAAATGAAAATGTAATTAAGCACAAGGAAAACTTTTAAGAGAGCGTTAAAACTTCCTCGGCTCTGGCTACATTATTTATATCTCGCCGGGAAATCTTGTTATTTGTTTGTTTGTTTTATATATTTCCTAATTTAAAAACACTCCTAATGCTGAAAGTGGGAAAGTGCTGAAATTTCCACCATTCAAAGTTGACGCTTTTTGTAATAAGTTCGCCTGCGGAATTGGGAATGACAGTGTTTTGTAAGCGGGCGACAAACTTGTTTGTAACTTTCATCGTGCCGTAGATTTTATACTTTCTATCGGTAATGAGACTCCGTGACGGGAATATTGGTGGATACTATATTTGAAAACTTGAATTTTCCGGATGAACGTTACTAGTCTGTAGTCGTAAAACGTTGACGATGCGACGGTGTGCTAGAGCCGATAGTAAAATTGATAACATTTTGTAAACGATCGACTTCTCCGACCAATCCAATCACTAACTTCGATGTATCTATAAAGAAAATTGCAACATGTTTTAATACATTGCTTCTGTTGCCGATAATTAATCGCCGTGTAAATTTCACCATATTTAATTAACGCTAAACGTTATAATTAGGAAGCTACTTGAGCCAATTTAATTAAGGTAGACTTTGTTGCTCTACAGAAAATTAAAGCTTAACTACGCAACCGATAGACCTCTTTTCTAGAGCGAAAGTAATCTGGGAAACAAGAAAAAGGTGGAACTTATTTGCTAAATTACTAGGACTACAGAAACTAAGCTCAAAGAAGAATCCTTTGCACGTTGGTTACTGTTTTTTATTTACCTTTGCTGTTAGGAACATTAGGTAAGCCTTTGCCATGCCGTTCGATGACTTTTTTAGACTCGTATCGTTTATAAAGGAATGCTAAGTGGATGTACATTAGATTACGTAGTTAATTAGCCACTTATGTTAAGTAAGGAGTACTAGGTTGTAATGAAGAGTATAATTATTTATAGAATTTGAGGTAGGCAGGTTATGATATCTGAATTACAATGTAAAACAAAATAATTTTCTATCAAACAATGGGCTACCTAATTATGTAATTTGAATATAATTCCTGTAATTGTCAGATTTTTAATTATAGCATAAGGCAACGTTGTTGATTTACTCCGTTTTTCGTTTATTATTTATTCTCTTTTCACCGTTCAAAAGAATTTCAGAGGGCTTAATTGCGTCGAAATATTTCTTTTTCCTACTTCTTACAAATTTACCGCCTTCGCAATTAGCTCCATCGTAAGCACGTAGTTGGTTGGATTACGGACGGTGTATTCAGTTTTTAACTCCGGACGAAAAAAATAGGGGGGTGTTATAAGTTTGTTATCTGTCACTGTGGCTTTGTGAACCTGTGTGTTTGTCACAGACTAATGGCATATTAGCGTATATACTTGGTCGGAGGTTTGTCCGACTTTTTCTGTCAGTTAGGTTATTAATGAACACTTGGGTAAATTTAAAATTATGGCAGTAATGTGCACTACAAGGCTGTAAGTAACTAATAGGTACATTCTAGTTCAAACTAGTTCAGTTTTGTGGAGAGTTGTTGCAATGCAAATACCAAGCAGAAACTACCTAATGCGCATTATTTACCGCCAAGTCCTGTAAAGGAGGCTCATGTTCGACATGATCATCCGCATATCAGCCGGAAGACCCTCATTGCTAGGCATAGGCGTCCTACCTACGAACGCTGGTCTTGTGCCTTCCACATCCAGCTGGTACTTAGGCCTACTAACGCTACATCTTCCGGTACGTGGTCGCCACTCGAGAACTTCCCTGCATCATCGGCCATCTGTTCTGCGAGCTATATGCCCTACCCACTGCCACTTAAGTTTGACAATCCTTCGGGCTATGTCAGTGACTTTAGTTTGATTAGATCGCGCAATTAAACTCCAAGCATAGCCGTTTCTATCGCCTTTTGGATGACAGTGATTATTTCCTTATAGTTTCGTTCTTGTATACTGTTCGACATGGATTTGTTGTACAAACCCGTAGTGCTGCGCAGTCCGCGCGCTGTGGCCCCATTCCCGAAGCACGCGTGCGGGTATTATATCTTCCAGGGGGTGAAATACATTTCTTAATTTTCATTTTTCCGAATCCGCCGTAGCGAGATTACACGGTGAATTTAACGTGACTTAATGGCTGCCGACATTACTCCGTATAACAGAAGAGTGAGTTTAACTCGCCGCTTTTAAAAATCTTTGTTGTGCTTACGTGCTGGGAATGACGTCCTTTGGAGCACGTGTGAGGTGCCACGAAAATTGAGAAGATTATTTCGGTAAGGTTTTTAATTTGGTTCGGAGGATACTGCTATGAGTATAGTAAGTTGAAAATTTATTTTTGTGTTTGTAGTGTTTATATTCCAATTATATTATTTAAAAATAAAGAGATAAAACTATTTTCTTGCAGACAAAGTCCAAAGTTATTAGTAAGTACAATGTGCTTATAAACTACCTCTGAATAATACCCACGTTTGATTGACCCAATTAGGTCACATTTCATTTCCGGTGGGGGTATACATTTGCGACACTAGGGAGATACATATACAGATTGAACCTTTGAATTTCTCACTGATCATTTTCAGTATGTTGTTGACGCTCTCACGAAACCTTTAGTGATTCGAATATTTTACGAATCAGGAAAATCGTCAGTGTGAGCGTCTGCAAACATACCTGATGTGCTAAAGTAACATGGGAGCCCAACAACATCTTGAAAGCGTTATGTATGATATTGTACGCGGAGAGCTTACTTGCAGAGCAGAGAGATTTAACTGTTTACAATTACTTTTAAACTGGTTCAAAGTAGTTGCTTCTTATGCGTTTCTATATCACACCTAAATTGTGGTGTTACGGTGATGTTTGATATTTTGTATTTTTTAAGAACATAGTTTCGATCCTAAGTAAAGATAGACGGTACGGCACGTTTGTACCTACAAGACCTGTCTTGCTGCCGATGTGTACCAACTGTATTCTGCATTTTTGAAATAAATCTCTCTATCTACATACCTAGAAACTGTAATAACTTCCTTTTATTTCTGGTTTGCAAACTTTGCAAAATATATTTGAGAAGAGATTTCAGAGCCGATAACGTTAGGATATGAACGTCTCCGTAGAGATGCCAGTAAAAATAATGAGGCCAGTAAATACCGGAGAGCTTCTAAAGGCTGTCTCAAGTCTACGTCGTAAGCAATTCGTTCTGTTCGCAGAGTATCAGAGCTGAAGCGGCCATAAAGAGTCCACTGAAAGGATTTCAGCGACGAGCATACTTCACAAAGAGATGCAATTTGCATTAGAATAAATTTTTATTGGAGGCCCCGCTCCGGCTCTGAAAGGCGCGCTTTTCAATAACGATGAGCATGAGCATCACAGAGTTATAGATAATATTCCATGGTTTATATTTATGCGGTGCAGGTATGCCAGGGATACAACACGATATCGATAGAGATAACTCGTATAATAAAATAGAAACTTAAATTATTCCCAATATTCCATTTCTAAGATTTATAATTTTCAAAGATTGAAAACTTCAAAATACCGGTTGCCACATTTAATTTGAAATATTTAAGTAAAAACATCTCAAATAATTTCTAGTATCCGTTTTTGTTACCTACTATCTATCAGTACGTATTGAAAATAAAGGGGCTAGAACTTTTCATTTTAATAGAAATTATTATATTATTATAGTAGCCCAAATCATCCCACTGCTGGGCAAAGGCCTACCCCCGATTCTTCCAATAGAAATTAGAAATTCTTATTGCGTTGACTTGTGGCCCTAGGACTTAAGGAATTCAGAATGCGAAAATCATTCACAAAATTTGTGAATCGAATCTACGGGAACGAGCTAGTTAATAATATTGTACACCCAAAAAGGTTGGCAGAAGTCATTTATATTGAACGACTCCAGATTATGAATGACCAGGTCGTGAAGTCAAAAAGTCACATTACGAATGAAAAACCGCTGGATTGCCGTAATTGAAAATTCCCTGCGTAATATACGGCTAGCAATTTCGGAGTGCGGCCCGGCGTCCTACAGGGCAACGCGCTACGCTTCACAGCCGACGATTTGTCCTCCTACTTTGAGGAAAATTGCTTAACCTATCCCGCTGGGTGGGGTCGGCACTTTCATTGATAACTCTCGTCCTCTCGACATTTACGCCTTTCACATGCATGTCGTTTATTCCCGCGCAATTCGCCCAAAGTCAGTAAAACTTTGTGAGGTATTTATGTGCAGAAAATGGGTGGCATAAAGTTAAGAGTGGCTTAGCAACTACGAGTATAGTTTTCACTAAAGGTTGCACGTACCGTAACTTCGTCAATATGCGGTTAGAGGGCGCTATCAGGTTTTAGTGGGTGGGACCGTTGTTCTTTGCAACTGGTGGGACTGTTGTTCATTGCGACGGGTAAGTCCTACATAACCCGCTAGTTTCCCCGGCGAGTGAGTATTCATAAATAAATTTCCTAATGTAAAAAAGTACATTGCTTTTTTGTAAGAAATATCTGTAATCAACTTACGCGTCACCTAAAGTTTTGTGAAATCGGGCATAAGTGACCTAGGTAAACTAGAAGTCTTATTATATGGTCACTATGCACCTATTACACATCTTGGGAATCGATCCCATCACGGCGTATTTTGTTATACTAAAGCTTTACACAAAACACCTTCAAGTAGCTTGTTGCGGTGCTCAAGTTTGAAAACGAAACGGTTACCCATCTAGTTTTCGGACTCTGCGTAAGTTGCTTAACTTTGGTCCTAATGCCGTTGGCGAAGCGAGGTCTTCCGCTAAGTAGCCTGTCAATACATACTGGTTAACAGTGTCGGGAGGCGTTGGGCACCTCACGACTGTATTTATTTATATACAAGAAACGAGAATCGTAATCGTTGTCGTGTCGTCAATGTAAGGACGCTAACAGGGAAGCTCATTTTTCTTAACATTTAACGATATTATTTAACGCCACAAATTTTACCATTTCTCTTTCGGCCTCGCTTGCAATTTCATTATGATAATCGCATATTACCTTTGCTATGTGGCAAATAAATTTTAAGTGTGTAATAAAGTAGGGCCTACGAGTGTTGCGTGCGACTCATAAATTCAATCGCATTTCGGCCTTAAATGAAAAAATGCGTGGTAAACAGAATTCGTAGAACATTTAGTGTGAATCCCACTGCGGCTATGTACAAATGACTCTTTTCTGAGTTATGTACATTAGTTTAATGCTAACCGATGCTCCTTCGGTGTGGGAAAACATCGTGATGAAACCTACACATTCAGGCAACAGTGCTCTCGCGTACGAGGGTCCGGAGTCCGGCTTGATCGTGATCCAGTATTTGCTGCTGATCACAAAATTCCAGTGGAGCGACTGCCATCTGACCTCCGTGACCCTGCTATCAGAGGAACCTGACCAGATTGGACCATGGTAACACATTCAGTTGCCTGAATATGCAGGTTTTATCATGACGTTTTCCCTCACCGTAAGAGCATTGGTAGGCTTTCAGCTAATGTATATGTCGCAGCCAGATGGTTAAATTAGCCGGTTAACTAAACTGCTCAAAAAGCTAGCCAGCTTTTTGAGCAGTTATTGAGTTGAAAATTTTCCAGTTTCATAAGATTTTAAAGTTATGTTAAAAGAACGATATTGCCTCGAGTTTACGCAGCTCTTCCACACATTGTTCCAATGCTAACCTACCCACAATAACTTCAAAGTATAATAATAGTTTGCATTAGGTTTCTATTCGGTTAGTTTAGGTTAGCATTATGACAATGAATGGAAGAGCTCCGTAAACTCGAGGCAATATCGTTCATTTGACTTTACTTTCAAAGTTCATGAATTTGGCCAATTTTCAATTAAATAACTGCTTAAATAGCTAGCCGTTTAATTAACCGGCCAATTTAACCATTTGGCTGCGACATATATAACTCAGAAAAGAGTCATTGGTACATGGCCGCAGTGGGATGATATATCACCTAATATCTGTAGCACGATAAGTAAATACGAAGCCAAAACTAGCCGATGTGCATTCTTTATCGACGACAAGTGGCTACAAGTGAATGAGTATAGTATTGACTTAACTTATAATATTGTAAAAAATCGGTCTCATTTAGTAAAAATAAACTAAAAAAGTTAAATTACCATAAAATTCAACTAAATTAGCACCCGTTCAGCGCTTCATTAAATTGTTCCCCCCATAAAATATTCACTGAGGGCTCTCCCTAAGCTCATAAGCTAAACACTGAATTAGAGAGATGATCCTGTATCTATTTACGGGAACAAAAGTAATCAGGGACAAACAAGAAAAAGGTGGATTTCAGCCTGAGGGTTGCTTAAAAAACCGATGAGCGACGCCAAACCGGCTCCCACCCGCCTGTCAACATTGCCAACCCTTTTCCCTTTTTACTTGGAGTTAAATAAAACGTTACCCATGGACCGTGATGTTGGAAAAACACAGACTTTTAAAACAAAAGGAATGAAAGCAATAACCTCGATTTAATTATCTGCCATGCCCTAGGCGAACATCGAATTCCTTCTTGTCTACGATTAATGAATTGATGAAAATTGCAACGGCCCTAGTGTCTGATGGCCGGTGGTGTTAATGAATTCGCTTTGTATAACGTACAAGCTTTGCTTATAGACATTGAGGGCGCCGTGGGTTATCCTATGTCATCGAGTACAAGAAAAATGTCACTTTGTAACGACAGTAGAGGTTTGGGACAAACTACCCATGCCCATGCTGACAAAAACTTTTTTTAGTTTTTCAATATTTGGACTTTTCGTAGCGATTTTCACTTGTACGTGTTCTAGAAGTATAAAAACCGGTCTGCCTTACATCCTCTTGGCAGTTTTGCATTTCAGACACATTAATAAAATAATTTTCTTTTCGGTGACTATCATGTGGCTGAAGGCTGGTGGCCTCAAGGTGTTTTTTTTTGGGCACCCTCCGGTAGCGGTTGGGAGGGAGGTGGTGAACTCTCATGAGTACCAGCCGGCCGGCCGGACTGGTTATGCACGACTCGCCAAAAAATAACCTAGGCGCAATGACATAGACATAGACATAGAGATGATTTATTTTGACATCACAAAAATCCATAAGCGTTTACATAATATGAAAATTTTAGAACACTTCAATACTAAACAAAAATAAAGTAGGTACAAACCTACAAACACACAAACACAATAAATCATGGACCAATGCGATGCCAAAAAAAGACCCCAGCTCAGCATTAGCTACAACAAATGCTGCAGCGCTGATTTTCAGTGGGATCTTGACGGTAAGGAGACCTGCATGAAGTATACAGCATATATAAAATAAATAAATAAATGACATATATACGTAATTAAATTAAAATATACGTGTAAAAAAGGACAAAGTTAATGTGTTTTAACGAAATATAATTAATTAATTAAACACTATGTAGGCGTAGGCATCTTTTATAAAGAACGAATGTACATACTTAGATAAATAAATAATTCATATATCTATATTTAAATGATAAATTCATATATCATTGCCAAGATGTTGCCAAGTAACATAATAGTAAGAATGGCGCGACCACCAAGCGGAATACTTTTCTGATAAACTAGAAGCACTTTCTTAAGGTTGCATTTAAAAGCATTGATAGTTTTGCATAAACGCAATGGCGGTGGTAAGTTATTCCAACATTTGGTAGCCGCGTAACGAAAGCTGCCACGAAAAGCTGCAGAATGGTGGTGCGGGACGCTCAGCACCTCCCCGACATACGTGCTAAACACCCCCTAGGAGCACCTGTAGCCGGAAAGGCTTTCCAGGTTTCATCGGATGCGACACCCAGTAGGGACGGGGTGCGCACAGCGTCACTCCTTACGGAGCATACGCTGGAGAAATTATAGCGAGACCCCAGAAGGGGGTCCCGCTGTTGTGGGAGCCTACGGGGGCCGCTGAAACGGCAGGGAGGGGCTTCGTCGGGTCGTCCTGAGCCTCCAGGAGGAGGTTCAGCGCGCTCAATAGTTCGTCGGGGGGGTTCGTGAGGACATGTCTCGAATCACCATGTAGCCGGAGACCGGGCGGGGAGAGTAGGCTGCTGCCACTCGCACGTGCCACTTCCGTGGCCTTGAAAAAGGTCTCGGAGAGCGTTTTAAGAAACGGCTACAGGGTAGGCAGGTCCATCACAGCTGCCTCAAGGTGGTGATAATGCACTCGCTTTGTATAACGTTCAAGCTTTACTCAGCTTAGGGCTGGATGTCGCTTTATAAATTAGTCAAGATTAATCATATATGTATGTATATTATCTTAAGTCATAGATTGAATAACTATGAGTTTGTTTAGTAATGTTATACTTTCAAGTAGAACTACTTGATATTTCTCATTGTATTCGACTATTCCATAAGAAATGAAATGAAATGAAAAAGTATTTATTGAATTAATTAATCTCTTTTCAAACGTCAAAAATCTAATGGAAAGCAAAAGGGAAAGTTAAGCGAGTTCATCCAGGTAGGGGGCGACGTATGCAGACCGATCAGCGCGCACAAGCGCTCACTCCGGCAAGACACCGGACACCGATACACGCCACGCACATAACCGCCTAGGCGAATCATGTGCACTGCGTGCCCGGCCCCAGCCAGCCCGCCGGCGCGAGCACCCGCACGCACCAGCCGGCCTACCCGCGTCGCCCCCTGAGCTCGGAACAATTAAGTTAAAAGAATGTCGTCTGTCTGTCAGTACGCCGCTTCAGTTAAGAAAATGACCATCTGCGGGAGAAAGAAACGGCAAGAAACCCACAACGGCAAGAAACCCACAACGGTAAGAAACCCACAAGTAAGTACGTAACAACACAAGTAAGTAAACCGGTGTATTTCTCAGAATAAAATTCGGGTATCGACGGAACGACCTACACGTACAAGGTTCAACAGTAACATGCAATTTAATATAATTCAGGTAAATTTGCGATGTAAAGATAGCAAATACGTAGATTAAACAATATCAAAAACACAGTGAATCTAACAATAACACCGAAATATGAAAGTTATTAAGTTTCTTTCCTACGGCGAGTGGCTAAGAAATTCCCTTTTTCTTAATTGTATTTTTTGCTGCAGCCAGCCGCGGCTGTAAAGTTGAATTACTCTAATAAATAAGGGATGTTTCATGCTCTTAAAACCCATCATTACCGAGCTAATTACAACAGCGAGCTGTTACTATGCCTTGAGATAAAATAGATGACAGAGGGGCAAAAGAATTAACCGTAATTAAGGCGAACGAAACTCTTTCAGGGGAAAGGAAAAAGTATTCTTAATTAAACTGAGCGACCTCTGAAAAATGCCCCGTGTTTTTAATTATAACAGTTTTGCTGTTAAAGTGGCTCTTCGCGTAATAAACTGGCTTAGTTCTAAACTGGCTTGTGTTAGGGCTGTCTGTTTAGACTGTGAGCCTCGCCGCCTGCAGCTAAAAGCAGAATGCTAGAGGTCAGCCTTTGTTAGAAATGTACCTACGTACAAACACAAATCTAACGATCTAGAACGATTTTATCTGTCATTTTCAAATGTATGTAGGTAAGTGGCGACGACCTGAGTGGTTCAACATGCCAGCCACGCAAGAGGTCCCGGTTTCGATTCCCGGCTGGGCAGAAATTTTAAATGATGATATGAAAAGATGAATTTTAATTTCTGTTACGGGTTTGGGTTCTATGTATAATAAATATGAATTAAAAAACCATATAAGTAGTATATAAGTTAACTAGCACTCATAGTACAAGCTTTGCTTAGTTTGGGGATAGATGGCGCTGTGTGAATTTGTCCACGATGTTTTATTTATTGTTTATTGTAACGTAGTATCGTAAAAAAAAATAGTTATTGACATAATTATAGACATTAAATACAGTTCTATTGCCTTTTTCAGATTCAATAAACGAGTGCACCAAGCCTTTGAGAGCCCAGTTTAATACAAGTACACAGGCAATTTCAATTTATTTGCTTCTGAAGCGCCACCTTTTCCTTGTTCCTCGTCCTATTCAAAAGTTCCACCCTCCATAATATTCGTGAGAGAAAACTTAGTTTAAGCCTTTCATTGAGATTCACCTTTGACTTGGAAGACGGTCTTTATTACTTTTTTACTATAGGGGGATGTTCATCTGCTTTGAAGGGAGTCAAAGAAAACAAAGGATTGCCGCCGTCGCAGTTCGCGAAGAATTGAATTTTTAGTGAGGAAATTCACTTACTCTGGTTAATATAAACTAGCACCTCGATATTAAATCCGTTGAGGCGTGTGGCGTAATATTAATATTTTGTTGAAATTGATATATATACAACAAAATAATTGAATAATTTATTGGTTTATGAGAATGATAATAGCACCGAACGGACCTGAACAAATACGGACGCCATTCTACACTAGACAGAAGTGAAGCATGTAAGGTATGATATAATTGGTTGACAATTTATTTGTTTTACATGATCTACAGACACACTAGCTATTTTCAGCTATTTTTGGCGATCTTAGTGGATAACTGAATTTGACATAAAATAATCTTACACCACTCTAATTTGATAAACGCTTTAGCCAGTGGTAAACGTAGATGACGCAGTGTAGAATTATCTAATATCAAATTCAGGTATCAACTGAGTTAGACAATAGCCCCGCTAATCTGGCAATCCGCCGCTATTTTGTTTGATTTTGTACCGCGAACTGTCACGCTAGTGACAATGTCAATGCGCGTCATTTTAATGCTTCACTCATTTTAGAGAGTACCATCCATATTTTTGTCAGGTCCGTGAAAACCAAATGTAGCTTGTGTAAATGATTGTCTTTTTTTAAAAAGCCCATTAAGTTTATGGAGGTTTCAAATAAAATATTCATGGCAGCAGCCGAAGTTATTCTAAGTATAACAGTACGTAGTAGGCACCCGGAAAAAGCAAAGATCATCGCGGTTATATAAAAAAGGCTCACAATGCAGAACGTATTCGAGTTGAATAGCTGACCTCGTTTCAACAGAATTTCCGAAAGGGGGCATGCAAATTTGAAAACCGCGGAACATACGCTGTTATCAAGTCACTCAATTATGACCAACGACTTTGGCAGGCCAGGCAATTAAAGTATTAAGGCTAGGGCATAGTTTGAGCATGACCAGGTAAAACTTGCCTGGCGTTGTGCGGAGCTATCCGAACGAGCGTTGATCTTCCAAGTGCCTCTACGAAGTAGGAACCTATTTGCTTATTTAAAATTTGGGAAACTGGAAGGGTTTTCCCATGGTAATTTGGATAGGTCGTTACGTATGTACACTTTATTATTAAACTACAAAAATGGAAAAAAGTTTTATATTGTTATGAGACAGACCAAAAGCCTCCGCTCCACAAACTTATCATAAATTAACCGAATACGTGTTGGACACGTACCCAGCAAAATAACTACCCAATCCAGGCTGAACACTTTGCCGTTTATGTCAAAGATAAAGTTAAACAGAAGCAATTAAATGCACAGATAGCTTTATCGAGCGGTCACCTGGCGGAAAGTTCGCGGGGCTTGCGAAACTATTCCACTAAATATTGGGCCCCTAACAATGCACGATTTGGTGCCAGCAAGCAAAAACCGACTCAATTTATGGGCGAAACTTACCCGGCCCGAACGATAATCGAGCAGACAATATGGGTTTAAAATGCTTTTGTGACAACAGTATAAGTATACTGTATACATTGTGACTGTACAGCCATACCTACCACGAATTAGCCGATCACTTAGTCCACACTGCCCTATGGATTATCATTATATGGTCAGGTGGTAAACTAATTTGTTGAATGGTTATACCTACTGTGCCCCGACTGAGCCGTAACGAGTACATCCGTGGCAGCTTTGGCGTGAGAGATATTGCGGACAAGACCGAGGAGGCTCGCCTGGGCTACTTTGGTCACGTGTTGTGTAAGCCCTAAGGATACGTGGGAAACAGGTGTCTAAACCTGTCGGTATCAGGAAAGAGATCCCGCTAGTGGCCCAGGAAGCAATGGATTGATATCTCTGAGTCAAATATGTGAACCAATGGCCTACGACACGAGGATGTTGAAGATGGGGTGAAGCGTAGAAAGGATTGTAAGAAAGCGGACCTAGACATAGGTACACTTGGATCGAATTGCTTACTAAATAGTACCTATACTTACTAAAATGCGTACTCACACGAGTAGAGGTACTACCATAACCGTTGGTGAAAATCAGACATCACAGTACTTTTTCAGATTAATGTATTCATACATACGAGGCGGGTAACTAAATTGAATATCGGAATAAACAATCTGTATCTTATCTATGAATCTTTATTTATCATGTTAGTGGTACAAATAAATAAATAAAATTATGTAATAAAGGGACAGAGCAAATAACAAATGTAATCATTAGATATATAACACAAATAGCTGTAATTATAACGGCCTTATCCTTCAAACCGAAACCTATGCAAGAATAAGCGCTTGCCACAGAAATAGTCTCGACCGTGGTATTCGTCCAGGTGATAGGTTATAAATTTATTTCGCTAACCTTCTGTAATAAATAGTATCTAATTGCCATTAGATTCTTTATCGAAGACCATACGAGCAGAATGTAAATGTTTTAAGACACCAAAACCATAAATCATTCTATGACCAAGCTGTGCGATAATATAGTGCTATGACACCTAATCAATCGATATTATGTCGTTACTCGATTATAATCAATGCTTTATAGACTTCATTTCGCGACCTTCAGAGGAGGTTAAGTATAGACTTAGATGCCATTACTTTTAATAGGCACCAATGTCGGTACCAGTAATGAAAGCTGCATGTCTATCTGTAAAATAATGAGCAATTAACACCACCCACTCACTGCCCACTAATGTCAATTAGTTGACCAAAACTGAAGTAGGGTTTTGATTTATGTTTGAAAAATAAATACAAGTAGTGGGTACCTAGAATGTGTTTCTAGGAGATGATGATTTCGGTACTTAGCTACAAATAGCTAGTACACACGGTGACAAACGCGCAGACAGCCCACCTGATATTCTATGCATATTATAAAACAAAGGTGCTTCGCGCCGTCTGTCCCTTAGCATATATGTACGCTTAAATTTTTTAATGCGGTTTTCAACAATAGAAAGAATGGGTAAGAAAAAGAGTAGGTAGGGGTAAAGTAGGTGTACACGAACGAAGTCGCGCTGAGTCCACTAGTATGTTATATTATAATAAATAACTATAAGCAAGTCATCGTCATAATCCCGGCTTATGCTTGGTCCGCTTTCCTACTTAAACAACTCTAAGTGAGTAAAACTTATCCCACCAAAAATATTTCATGTAAAATTAATGGGCCAAACCTCGTAACCTTTTAACCTTTTCACTGAGAAAAAGTTGTCAGATCTCATAAAGAGCCAGGATTTGGGTTTTGACTGACTGACTTCTCATCAAAACCTTTAGGATACTTCTCCCCTGAAGTCCTAGAAAGCTGAAATTTAGTACACAGGCTAGGATTTGCAGACAAATAACAGGAAAATTAAGAAATCTGTAATTTTTTACCTTTAGCTCCAGTAAAGAAGGTATATAGAATAAAAAAAATAGTATGCTAGCTGAAAAGAAGTAGAGGGCCCATTTCATATCTACTTACTACAAAAAGTTGTGAAATCACACCAAAAACATGTAAAATTGGTTGGCTTCACTGCGGTTTCACTGAGGAAAAAATCATTTTCTTACAAACGCTAAAGAGTTAGGCTTAAAGGCTGCAATCCTTGTTAGGTTTGTAGAGACAAACCCTACATTTTGTTCATAATATATAGCTTGGCTGTTTCATGGATTCAAACATATGACGTTGGCAACATTAAGACAATGATCAACTAACCTAACCATCGCGTCGGTCGAGCACTAAATCCATCCTATGTATCATGCAATAGTTATATGAAAGCCAGCTCCTATATTTTTTAAAGATACTTCAGAGCTGTGATGATGGTCACCATATTCCGTGCCCGAGACGAATCATGAACCTTTCGGATCGAACTGTTCGATAATAATATTCACATTAGATAATATAAATACATAAATTTACAATCAGAAATTATTTACATTTTTAACTGCACTCACTTAAATTTGGATCAAAGACTCGGCATGTCTTATCCCGTTAAAAGGGACCCGAAATCCCGAGGGACAAAGTACAATATAAAAACGCCTCCGGTAAAAGCTTTGTTTTTTGTCATAATTTATCAAAAACATGTTCATATAGAGCAAAACAGAGTCCTTTATTTACGAAATTACGTAGGAGCGACGTAAATAATCATTGGAGAAATGTTCTTGGAAATAATTAATAGCAATTTATAATGTAAATTGTAAAAGGAAAGCGAAGCGTAGACTTACAAACGATAACAATACAAGGAAATAGGTATAAACAATGTTAGTAAACATATTGTAAATATAGATATCTATACAAAGGAGAATAATGTTAATGTGACTCCATTCTATGCAATGCTAAAGCTGCATTATTCAGCATACTCCACGGTTCCTGTTGTTACTGCATATGTTTTCAAAAGTTGTGATGGAATGGAATTATGGAAGATACTTGCTGTAGACGTGACGTGATTGTTATCACAAAATATAGAACTTAACTATTTTTTACTTTGTCGATGAAAGCTTGATCCTGTGTGATCTACCTTTTAAAACCTCATTTTGTTTAAAATCCTTATGAAATATCCTTATAATTTATGTTTGTGGTGGTTTGCCAACGGAACCTAAGGAGAATCTGTTGTCTACAAGCACAAAACGGACTCTTGATATATATGGAGATACTGGTTCTTAAAAAAACGATGGGTAATCGGTAGATGGATCATAATGTTGCAAGCATGTTTAAAAGCAAGCCTCTCATGTATTTCTCCGTGGAAGATGTACATTTCAATGTTTTTTGCCCGATTGCACTAAACTTAGGCGACTCCTAAGTTGGCACCTTAAGATATTCCTAAGCATTTAGGAGTCACAAAATCGGCGTCATAAAGATAAGAGTGATTTAGGGAGTTTAGTTTTTATGTCTGAGTTTAGTTCAATGCCTTTTTTGTTTGGAATATTTTAAATCGACTTAGGCATCGATGTATGTGTCTTTTAAGGGATAAACTTCAGCTTTTACGCAAAAGCACGTACTTACAGGAATACAAACAACACCTAAATCAAAGGCAGATATGATTTTTACGACTGGGCTCATAACGCAAGTTATCATTTCCTAACACCAAAAACGTAATTTAAATGTATTTAGGTACCCAATTCCATAGGCCAATATATATTTTTACGACTAATATGTTAATTAATGCATACGTGCAACCTGATGCAAAGTACAATCCTCAATACATAAAGCTATTTCACCCATTAAAACTTTCGCCATATAAAGCTATTGCCAATTTGTTACGTCTAGCACATACAAGCGCATTGTTCGGAGAGTATTTCCTAATATTAAAAAGTAATGATGGTCCGACTCGCAAGCGAGAGGTCCCGGGTTCGAATCCCACTGCCGCCATGTACCACCATCACATCCCATAACAGTCCACTGCAGGACTTTGGGCCTCTCCCACAAAAAGTTATTGCCATAATCTCCACGCTTGGCAGGCGGGTTGGAGATCGCAGTGTTATAATATCTATATCTATATTAGCCCGAATCATCCCACTGCTGGACAAAGGCCTCCCCCCGATTCCTCCACTCTTCACGATCAAGTGCCAATGTCTGCCAGTCACTTTCTAAGGCCCGCAGCTCATTTGCTGAAAAACTGAAGTGGAACTGGGCAGGTCATGTTTGCCGCATGTCGGAGGAGTTATGGGCTAAAACCGTCACAGTTTGGACACCCAATTCTCGGAAACGACGTCACGGCAGACCCAAGAAAAGGTTATTAACAATGGAAAATGGTGCTGCCCATTTTCCAGTCTACGGAGGCGCTTAGATCTTTTGCCTCGAAAACATTAGTCGCCTTGTACGACACCCACGAGTGTAAGGGGTTGGTGCTATTCTACTCCTGCCGGACACCACACGGCCCATGTACCAATGACACTTTTCTAAACTATGTACATTACTTTTCTAAACTATGTACACTAACCGATGCTCTTACGGTGAGGGAAAACATCGTGATGAAACCTGCACATTTCAGACAACTGAATGCGTAACCATGATCCAATCTGGTCAGGTTCCCCTGTTAACACGAGTGTCAGATGGCAGTCCTCCACTGTAATTATTTACCATCATGGCGTTAATGTCACAACCGGGACATTAACACCATGATGATTATTTTCATTATTATTAAACTGGCTAATATTTTGTAGGTACAGCCATCAGAGATTGAACGAATGAACGTTTCATGCAGATAAATGGGTCCCACACTGCTACTACTGCTATTATTGTAAAGGGATTCAATTGCTCCGCAGGCGAAGGTACATTAGTAGGCGGTGAATAATGCAGATCGGCTAGTTTCGGCTTCGACGCTCTATGAAGCCCACTTTGTAAAAGAGTTCCTATTTGTAACGAATTTCCTTGTTGTTTCTTTTTTGTAAATTGTATAAAAATATATTTTGACCCACATATTTTGCATTTACTTGGGGAAATTATCTATAATATTATTAGATAGTTGTAAATCAAATTATTATTATGACGCGAACATTTTGAGTCTGTTTTATGACTGACTTGCGACCTGCCCCGGCTTCGCACGGCTAGTAACCCTAACAAATTATACACCTAAACCTGTTTAGTTTATCGCGAACAGACAGACACATGGGACATTGTTTTATAATATGTAGTTATAGTATGCGATGCATCGATTTAAGTTGCAAGGGCTAACGCGAGGATCCGCCCATATTTCTTTTCATTCATTCTCATCCGATATGTGATAGATATGTGATGATTGGATGATTGGTTTGGGAATCGCTTGATTCGAATCGAGTTTCCAACGCGGCATCGGGGAGTTGGGACAATCGGCAATTGCCCCGTAGTGGGTTAAAAATGTAATTGATTTTCTTTTCTGTATTTTACCAAACAATATTTATCATTTTTCAGGCACAGGAGAGGGACAATAAAATCGGTATTTGTTGTAATATTTTTCTCAAGCAGGCCACGTGTTGGAATGTAATCACCGTCGTAGATACCCGCAACTCCCGAAACATATCGTCAATGTGTTGCCGGCCTTAATATAATTGGTTTAATATAGGGAGATTCGAAAAAACTGAGGTCATCTGCTGTCGCTTATAGTCCGCGTCATCTCATCATCATCGCCACGCAGAGGTCCCGAGTTCGATTCCTGGCCGCGCAGAAATTAACCTCATCTCCAAAATTTTAACCTAACTCTAAGTCTTCTCTAGTAATTATGTAGCTTCAAGATCGTTGTCGAGAAACCTAGATTGTCTATATTAAAAAATAGATGTACGTAAAAATAACATTAAAAATATGAAAGTAGAATAAAAATATGGTCAAAAAAAGGGATAATTTGTATTTTTTTAAAGGTTGTAACCCAGAGTCACCAAATATAGACGTACACGGCGTACACCATTCCATGTATGTATAAGGCTCGAACTCCACTCATGCAGTGCTGTGCACTGCGCGGCGCACCGCACGGTGCCACGTCACGGTGACAACAAAGGAAACCGTGGTGTTATTCTGGTTTTTCAAGTTAAGCAACGTCCGCACGAGAGATTTACGAGAGATTGTGTGTCAGGCAACGTTTGCACAAGAGCTTTTTCTACCCTTTACGCGCGTTATTTTAAACGACTTGCATAATTATTGACCATATGTCTTCTCGACTGTGTTTTCACAAGCGGGCGTAAAAAAGTGACCGCAGATTTTTTTAACCTGCCGACTCAATTGCAACGAAGAGAAACGTACAAAAAGGATATCATTAATTTTGGATTAAAATAATAATAGTTCCGGCCAAAAAATAATTATACAATTTTCAGAGAGACCATATAATTTCTACGATTTACGTGAGCGATAATTTCGAAGTTACTCAAGTTTTCAGTTTGACAGCTGTCATCCGCAATGTAGATCGCTAGGAGAAGTATAAATTCTCTTCAGGAACTAGTGTTCTAGGAGTAATAGTTTCAGAGGTATTACAGTCTCATGTTTGACAGCTGCCATCCGAAATGTAAATCTCGACGAGTACCAGCATTTATTTTTATAAACTTGTGTTGTAGAACCAAACCAGCCTTATTTATAATTCAGGATGAACTGAGAAGAAAATGACGAAAGGATCACGAAAGCGAAACAACTACGATAAATGTTACAGAATCAGAAAAAGGGGAGGGGCTTACGCATAAGCGGTCAACATTTCTTTGACAATGTCGAATTCCTATTTCATTCATACGCGTTGAATCTGTACTAAAAAAGAAAACAGATATATGTGTGTAAACTATGTCACATAAAGAGGAAAGATTCGAACTGTTGGTTAAAAGAAACAGTCATGTGTGACGTCTCATGTTGACATCTGCTGACATCGCGCCGCACACTGCACGATGGGGCCAAATTGAAAAGATGTAGACGAAATTTATACAGAACTGACATTTCGGTGTTTGATTCCGGGTTTTGCCCCATCATGCAGTGCGCCGCGCTGCACAGTGGGCATTTCGCCACCTGTCAATGTACTTGCATACAAACTGCTCGGCGTGCAACAAGTTTTGCCACATCGTACAGTACGCCGCGCGGCGCTCTTCAATGTGTCTCAGCGCTAAGGCCTGCAGGAACAAGTTTATAAGTGGCCTAGCACCCATAATACAAGTTTTGCTTACTTTGGGGCTAGATGGCGCTGTATGAATTGACAAAGCATATTTATTTCTTTATTTTATATGAAAATTAAATGGTAATGTACAATTACCTCATGATGACATAATCAGAACTTTGATATAGTATATTAGGGGTCTATAGCGATAATTTTGATGTCATGTTGTTAGGTTTTTAAACAAAAAAAGAAAGTGGTTACTGCCGATATACATAAGCAATACTAGAGCTCACCTTACTCACTTACAGCTATGGTAGCGAGCTGAAACTACTATTTTGCCGTCAACCTTACTCGCTTTCAGCTATAGTTGCCAGCTGACTACCATATTGGCATCAAGCGAGCCCGTCGCCAGAACCGTGTGTCCGCTTATTAGTGCATGCACAGCGACGGCGGGCGCATATTAAAATTGATTGCGTTTCGCAACAATTGAAACTGTCCGGGAGTGGAGCCGGCGCAAAACGCAAATTGAGTTTTGGGTTGGCGGTGTACCTGCCGACGCGATGCAGCGCGGTAAAATCGCCATGAGCCTTACACACAGACGTATCGAAACCTGTCGATATCGATGTAAGTGATGTCGATATCGATGCGGTGTACCTATAATGTACGCACCCTGATGCGATGTAGGTACGGCAGAGTAGAATTCGGGTGAGACGCCTTTCATACTTAGAGTATATTATTACTCTAGGTAGAGTATATTAATTAATATCTTAGTTGCCTTAGATGTATCAGTTGCTCCATAGACTTGAAAATGGGCAATAACGTTCTCTGTTGTCTATCTTAATTACTGCGATCTACTCCGTCTCAAATATTCTCAAGTGTGGAGATAGTAAATATCTACATTAATGTGGAGTCGTCTAGCAGTGGGCACATATTAATTACGAAGGCCTAGTGTAAATTGGAGGATTTCTTCAAGATCTTTCTTTCATTGTAAAAGGTTGGTAAATGTATTGTTCACAGACTCTAAAACTCCATAGTTTAAAATTCAAAACAAAAAGAGTCGTGCTACTGCACAGTCACTTTTGTATTTGCATTTAATGGTAAAGCATTGAACATTGAATGCCCATTCAATTTTGTTTGTAGCAATTAAAAGTAATGGGAAATAAAACTTCTTGCAACCGCATAAAATCATGCATTATGTATAGATGTAGTATGGTGTTTAAAAATAAACATCGCTTTGAAAATGAAATCGAATAAAAACTATGAATGTCCAACAAAGAGACGTGGCCATCAATGTGTAAATATGCAAATTTTAGATGGACAAAATGTACTTACATGAATATCGGCGACGTAGTGCGGAATAAAAATTCATGGAGTGTTACGCAAATACGGGGATATGAGTACTTTTGCGAGCTGTTGAGTTCAAATGAGCGCGTTTTAAAGTAAATTCTTGCAGTAAACAGAGGGCCTAGTGTGAGTTCCGCTTCGATTTTACTTAACTATCGCGTTTGCGTTTACGTCGAAATTAGTATGAAGAAAAAAACTTCATTTACGTACCACTAGGCGGCGCTATATATTTTTTCATACTAATTTTCACGTAAACGCAAACGCGATAGTTAAGTTAAATCGAAGCGGAACTCACACTAGGCCCTCAGTCCTCAAGATAGAGAGACAGTATTATATGTCGTAGGGAGCCGAAAAATGCAGGCAGTGCAGGCGGCACTAAGGTAAAGGCTGGCGAGGCCTATGTCCTTTGTTCAGTGGTCGACATCTGCAGCAAAAATGGTGATAATTATCACCCTATACTAGGCTAGTACTGGGCATGGCCTTCCCCAATGAACGCCAACCCTCAGCTTTCTCAATAGGAAACGGGACAAATTTTGTATAGCTGCATCACCAGCGACGAGTTATGAAATGAATTCTAAAGATGGTAACTGGTAGAGCTCGTCTAGTCTAAAATGACGCGCCCCACTATCGCATTAACGCACACAAGCAAGTTTAAAATATGGACGCAATACATATACAAATGCCGTTGTAA
This sequence comes from Blastobasis lacticolella, assembly GCA_905147135.1. NCBI lineage: Eukaryota > Metazoa > Arthropoda > Insecta > Lepidoptera > Blastobasidae > Blastobasis > Blastobasis lacticolella. The sequence continues at coordinate 14,423,254 of LR990050.1, forward strand.
TTGGTCATTCAGTTGCCGGTGAAATTCAAACGTAGGAGCACGCGTCGTTCATTGGCTCCCACACAGATGAAGTGTCGTTATCAATATTTGCACATCTAAATCCACTAACTAAGTAGTGGGGCGCGTCATTTTAGACTAGACGAGCTCTACTGATATCAATATTTATTATAAAAAAAGCATTACTTTTAATTATTATTTTAAAATAAGTATGTAATTATTATATGTTACCCATAATATTACCTACAGTACCTATATAAGTAATATCAGTAAACTAAATAAAAAAGCCGATCACTTACACTTGGCGGTTTGGTGTTTGGTAGAGTAGAATAGCACCAACACTTTACTCTCATGGGTGTCGAACAAGGCGACTAATGTTTTGAAGGTAAGTTTTCGTATTATGGAAAATGGGCAGCAGCGTTTTTGTTGTTATGTATAGAACATCGCAAACTCCAACCCTCCTGCCAAGCGTGGAGATTACGCCAACAACCTCCCCTTTCGTGGGAGAGGCCCCAAGTCCTGCAGTGGACTGTTCCGGGCTGTAATGAGAGATCACTTACAAAAAGTTGCATTTCCAAGACGTACTATGCAATTTTTTCTTTATTCAAAGAAAACAATCACCTTCCTTGTTGGCAGCTATATTTCCTGATTAGGTAACTTGTTCGAAAGTTTGTGGCAAATTTTTGGCGACAGGACAAGAATGATGGTCGGAGCAGCCGAGTGCGGTCGCTTTCGGAAACAAGAACTTATGTATTAAAAATGCAACGTCCTCAATATAGTAAGGGGTCAAAATTCCACAGTTTAATATAAATAGATGGGTTATATGCCCATTTTAAGGGTATGTTCCGGGTTTCCTACCGCGTGCCTTTGTACCCAGAACCGGAAAATACCTTTAAAATGTGTGATAATACCCGCAATAGTTTAAAACATTATGAGTTATTATTCTACTGTATATATGTGTGTACCATAAATAGATCAGTAGGCCAACAAAGTTCCATTGCAATAAACTGAAAATATTGAATCAATCATACATAATCGCAAAAGTAACAATTTCTATCATTAAAATCAGTGAATTCTTAGTAACAGAGTTACTACAGCATACAGCGTGCTTGCTAGATCGGAACCGAAAGCTAAGCAACGCATGTAGAGTTCAGGAACTAGATAGGTGACCGTTCCGTACTTTGAGGCTAGACGTTTGTCTAGCCTCAAAGCACCAACTAGCTCGTCACTCGTACTTCGAACCCTAATACCATTGGCGAAGCGAGGTTGGCTGAGCAGTTCACAACTGCCCTTACCTACATTAGTTTACAGTAATTTTAATATAAATTGTATTTAAAAATACCAATACATAGTCAACTTAATGCAAGTAACACAATAGACACTGATCACACTCAGGGTGACCTTATCCCATGATTGATTGTGACAAATCGGACACAAGTACATTTTCCATTAGCCCAATGAAGATCCTTGTTGAGATAAAGAAAATGAATTACGCGACAATTACTGGCAAGTCATGTAGAAATAATTTAAAATTTGAATTTAGAATATGTTAAATTTATTTGTTTCTTATTTGATTCGTAGTACAGCCGTTCTAGCTATCTTTGACAGCTGCATGGTAGAAAATTGACAGGTCGAAATTCGACTATTCTACCATCATCTACATTGACTCTGATTGTGTAGGATCATCCGCCAATCCGCCTCCTTTGTACACCGAAAGTACGTGAATTGTCTATGGACCAAGTTCTACCACAAACGATAGTTTATATCAAATTCCATACATTTTATCTACCACAAACGATTGTAGATTAACTAACTAAGGCCGCTGTAGTCTTATACATTACTAGCTGAACCTTTGCGACTTCTTTCGGATGGAGTCCTACACAAAACTATATTAATCTTTTGAATTACTCAATCTGTTCTTGAGAACCGCATTAAAATCCGTTGCGCAGTTTAAACTATCTAAGCGTACAACCATACACAGGGACAGAAGGAGGGAAGCGCCTTTGTTTTATACTTACTATGTAAAGAATAACCAGTAAGTCTTTGATCAAATTAACTCGTTGATAGGTATATATTTACGATCAAGATATATTATAAAATCCACAATCCTCATCATCATCTTAATGATCAATAATAATAATTTCAGAATTCTCCACTTCGAATATTGAAATAACTTTTCTGTGATATGAATTATTTCATTTCATTCATTTCAGGTTCATTATCTATTGGAAGCATTATCCAGCCAAACTTGAATTATGAGCAGGCCCCATATTATTATATTCTAAGCGAGCGAAACTGCGGGACATCAAAACAAGCAGATAAAAGAAAAGTTTTAAGACTAAAGTTCTTCAATCTAATGGAAGATAAGTAGATGGGTATTATGCTGTGTATTAATTTTGGCTTTTAACTTAATTTTCACCTTCAAGACCGTCTTGTGTTTGATGACAGCGCCCTCAGAAATTCGAAGTTGAAAACTTTCCAGCCAACTTCTCTCAGTTTTGAATGACAGATTTTTCGAATGAATTAGAACGAGTGATATTCCCTTCGTTACTTTATATGTTTCGTAAAGAAACTTTGCTGCTCACTTAATTCCAAGTTTCGAACTTCAAACACGAGTACATCCAACTTCGGTTTAGAAATGTTTCGCCTGTAGACTTCACAACATCTTACAGCTTACAATATAATGTTTACGTTAAACTGGTATTTTAAGTTTTGGAAGGAAGTTGTTCCATCCTTAGTATACTCGTATATTATTATTCCAAGGCAAAATCATAAAATATTTTTTCTATATTTTCCTTACTTTTTTTTTTATTACTTTACTAGCCAGGCATTTGACCGCCACCTCACCTGGTGGTAAGTGACGATGCGGTCGATGATGGAGCATGCCTAGGAACAGCCTATTCACTCTAGCCTTGAAGGCATCCAGATTATATTGATCAGGGAACACACTCGCAGGCAACGCATTCCACTCCTTAGCCGTACGCATTATAAAAGTCGAGTCAAAGCAGCTCGTGCGGATAGTTGGAAGATCCACGACATAAGGATGAAGCGCTCGCCCGGATCGCGTCTCCCGATGGCGGAAAGGGGCCGGCGGAATGAGGTCGTGCAACTGCTTCGCACACTCTCCGAAGTGCAACCTGTAGAAAACCGACAAACGCGCAACCCTACGCCGATACTCGAGGCTCTGCAGCTTAGCCTCAATTAACTGCGGATCACAAATTAATCTCTTTGTCCGTTTTCCCACCGAATCCAAAGCAGCCAGTTGGTATTTGGCTGATCCATCCCAGAGGTGGCAGCAGTACTCCATGCAAGATCGGACTTGTGCTTGATATAATTGAAGCAACTGCCTTGAAGTGAAGTACCGCTTAACCTTCAAGAGAATTCCAAGTTTTTTTGCAGCAGTCTTGGCTTTTGATTCGATGTACTGTCCAAAGTTGAGATTGGTTGACAGCTCAACACCCAGGAGCTGTAGGTTGTCTGTAATTTCCACAGACACACCCCGGAAAGTCGGAGCTAGATGGAATGGACTCCGTTTAGCGGAAAACAAACACACCTGTGTTTTGATGACGTTGAACGACACTAGATTGGCTTCGCCCCAATCGGACACTGCCTTGAGAGCCTCGTTCAAGCGACCAACCATGGCCTCTCGACAAGACTGAATATCGCCCCTGCTAGCTTTTGCATCTGACAGATATCTATCCGTTACTGTGCTGTCGTCTGCGTACCCAAAGATACCGGGTTCAAGCAGATTGTTAATATGCAGCAGGAAAAAGAGTCGCGGACAGAACCGACCCTTGAGGAACTCCCGCGTCGATAGCCTTAAGTTCAGACGTGTAACCGTCTAGAACTACACGGATTGATCGTTCACTCAGAAAATCCGATATCCAGGTGCAAAAGCCAGCAGGAATACCATATGAGGGAAGCTTGCTTAAAAGGGCTGCGTGCCAAACCCTGTCAAAGGCCTTGGAGATATCGAGAGACACAGCAAGGGCCTCGCCATGCCTCTCAATTAGTCTCAATTTCTCATGAGAAACAAACAGTCTTATACAGAATAACATTTCAAAAACATAATAAATACGGACCTATAGTTTCCTAAATTCATACATACTACCTATAACAGCAAACCAAACGATCTACCTACATTATATACATTTTTTATTTTAGACTATCCAGGCATTTGACCGCCATCTCACCTGGTGATAAGTGACGATGCGGTTAAAAATGGAGCATGCCCGTCTAGGAACAGCCTATTCACTCTAGCCTTGAAGGCGTCCAGATTATAGTGATCATGGAACACACTCGCAGAGATATATAAAAATACCTATCATAAAAATAAAGTAAAACAATTAAAAAACAATTACATGGGAGGAATGTTTGTTCTTAAACATTACCAAATATTTTTCAATTTACAATTTATTAACAATCCATAACAGTCCACTGCTGGATTAGTGCCTCTTCCACATTAACGGGGGTATAGCTTTCTGAGGGACATTCCGAGGGACAGCGGCGTGGATGCATTTTTTAAATATGTTATATTTTAGTATTAGTGTTTATTAAATTTTACCTTAAATCGAAAAGGTACGTCGCGTGTAAGTCCCGTCTAATATAATCATATTTTTTACTTAATTTCTTAAGGTCTTTGTTAATATTTTGTCTGTAAATAAATATTTTTTATTCCTTATTTGCCTAAATGCCTCACAATTGAATTGATCCATACTCTTCTCTTTCTGACATCACACGGCCAACCGACCACCGGACGGATACCGAACAGTATCTCCATCTTTGTTTTAATGAGCACATTATCCATTTCAAACACACCGTATAAAATGCTCTATGATTTTATATACTAGTGGACCCGACGCGACTTCGTTCGCGTGGCGTATCCTACCCCTGCTCTACCCCTACCGCAACCCTTTACCTACCCTAGGTGTAGGGTAGGTGTAGGTTAGGTTAAGTGATAGGCAACTCTTTACACCTGCCCTACACCTGCCCTACACCTGCCCTACACCTGCCCTACACCTGCGCTACACCTGCCTTACACTTACCCTACACCTACTTTATATCTAGTCTACACCGACGACCTGAGTGGTTCAGTAGTCAACATGCCGGTCTGCCACGCAAGAGGTCCCGGGTTCGATTCCCGGCCGGGCAGAAATTGAAAAGATGAATAATAATTTCTGTTACGGGTCTGGGTGTTCTATGTATAATAAGTATGTATTTAAAAGTATTCTATAAGTAGTTTATCAGTTATCTAGCACCCATAACTCAAGCTTTGCTTACTTTGGAGCTAGATGGCGCTGTGTGAATTTGTCCACGATTATTTATTTATTTACCTACCGTACACCTACCGGACTTTACCCGATAAACCCGTGTACCCTTACTTTTTCCCCCCTTTTTTTCTTGCTTATAAAACTTCCTTTTGCATCACTCATCTATTGTTGCAAACTGCATTAAAATTCTTTGCGCAGTACAAAAGATCTACGCGTACATCGATACATATAGACAGACGACGGCAAGCAACTTTATTTTACACAATGTATAGATAGACTACCGTCATTTATTCGTGTGTACCTACTCATGTCGGCTTGTCATATTCTGCGGAGGAAGTTTTCGGCGGAGAACTGTCATGTTCCTCATCACAATGGCTGGCACCCGGCGAATTTCGCATTTACGTTGCCGGAGTCCCGTCGGGAATTAGACGAGGAAGGTACAAACATTGTCGTACAAAATAATCCTGTGTCAATAGAGTAGCTATGTACTGGTGGAGTTGTATACTTACCAACTTTCGGTTACCTAAATTGAAACTTGTCTTAAGGCTGATAAATATTGTAAATTTTTTTCAGTAAACTTTTTTAAGATAAAGAGGTTTTTACTAGATATGAAACGGATAGTTGTTTGGCCGGATACCGGACACCGGATATCCGGCCAGCTTCCTAGCCGGATAGCCGAATATCCGGCGGCCGGATATTTGGCAGGAAGTAGTCTCTGAACAAGTTTGTGCAAGCTGTGATCGCAGCATGGGACTTTATACGATGTGTTTATGTAATTTCAAGTCTTCGTTTAATGTGAATAAAAACAAAATCGTGGACAAATTCACACAGCGCCATCTAGCCCCAGAGTAAGCAAAGCTTGTGTTATGGGTGCTAGATAACTGATTAACTACTTATATACTTTTAAATACATACTTATTATACATAGAACACCCAGACCCGTAACAGAAATTAAAATTCATCATTTCAATTTCTGCTCGACCAGGAATCCGGGACCTCTTGTCTAACGAACTAAACCAAATTAAAAAATATGTAAAAAATACATTATTATAGTAAACAGCACTTGTCAAAACTACACACGACAAAAATGCGCATTTATGCTGATCAACGGGTGTCACCCTGTTGGGCAAAGTACATAATGTCCACACTCGTGGAAGTTACAAAGTCACACCTATGCCCGAGAAAATTTGAGAACGCTCAATGCGATGGTGTGGGCATGTGCTCCACCGCCACAAAGATCACCATATTGCAAGTAGCTCTAAATTTGGCGACGACGACTCGCTGACGCGGAAGACACCCACACGCCACCTGGCTGACGGCGGACCAACGGGACCTGAAGGACAATATTGTTGATGCTGCTACTGCTCAGAATAAATAAATAAATATTCGTGAACAAATTCACACAGCGCCATCTAGCCCCAAACTAAGCAAAGCTTGTACTGTGGGTGCTAGATAACTGATATACTACCCAAATTTTTTTTTTATAAATACATTGGACACCCAGACCCGTAACAGAAATTAAAATTCAACATTTCAATTTCTGCCCGGCCGGGAATCGAACCCGGGACCTCTTGCGCGGCAGACCGGCTGCCGGCCGGCCGGAATGTTGACCATTGAACCACTCAGGTCGTCGAATAGAATAGAGAGAAATGAAGGAAGCAGACAAGGAGAGCTGACTCCAGCTATTGGAAAACGCATAGTGCAAAAAGAAGAGACCAGAAATCTATTAAAATGTTTTGCTAACCTACCAACTGAACGATACGAGTAGAATAGGCGCCGATGCCGACATAATCAATAGTGTTTTGATTAATATTTATGGTTTTTGTACGTTTTGAGACGACTTTTTACTCGACTGCTACAGAAGGGAGCAAAGTTACTTTTATTAACTTTTCATACTTTTTTTTACTATCCGGTATCCGGCCGGATATTAACGCATTATCCGGTATCCGGCCGGATAGTAAATTATGGCCGAATAGGCCGGATACCGGATAGTGGCCGGATATCCGTTTCATCTCTAGTTTTTACGTACAGGGTAGGCCACGTGCCGGTGTCACACCTATTGCAAACGTCCATAGGCTACGGTAACTGCATAGGTATCATCAGGCAGTCGTAAGCTAGTATAAAAAAATCAAAGTGAACAACATAATAATAACAAAACCACCTACTTAAACTTATTTATCGTAAACAACTTTTTTAATAGAAAATATTAAGTAGTAACGTTTTCGAGGCAAAAGATCTATAGTCTCCGTAGGCTGGAAAATGGGCAGCAGCTTTTTCCATTGTTACATTTATAACACTGCGATCTCTAACCCGCCTACCAAGCGTGCAGATTATGGCAATAACCTCCCCTTTCGTGGGAGAGGATCTAAGTACTGCAGTGGATTGTTATGGGCTGTGATGATGATTCAATCGCGGTTATTATCAAATATTTCAGTGGAATTCTTCGTGTTTGTTATGGCTTAATTTAGTTTACGAGTAGACGGATATTTCTACACAGTAGGTAGGAACTTGGCCTTCAATGTCAACCACTGACTTGTTTCTGTGGTAGAAATGAAAACAAAGGAAAAATTATTATATACCCGGTCGAAGTAATGTAAACACCAAATTCGTTTGAATTATGACAATGGATTGTTCAGGAGGTATATTAGAGGTATCCTTAGAGGCGGCCAACGCATTGGATGCGCCCCTAGTGTTGCTGATGTCCATAGGCGGCGGTGACTACTGTCGATCAGGCCCGCATGCCTATTACGACCTGAGTGGTTCAGTGGTCAACATGCCGGTCTGCTACGCAAGAGGTCCCGGGTTCGATTCCCGGCCGAGCAGAAATTGAAATGATGAATTTTAATTTCTGTTACGGGTCTGGGTGTTTTATGTATAATTAGTATGTATTTAAAAGTATATAAGTAGTTTATCAGTTATTTAGCACCCATAACACAAGCGTTGCTTACTTTGGGGCTAGATGGCGTTGTGTGAATTTGTCCACGATTATTTATTTATTTATTTATTATTTGTTTGCCATATCATATAAAAAAAAATTGCCCGGTTGTGGAATAGACTCGGGGTAGAGTACGCGGAGTTCTTCGAGAATGGGGTGAAAGGTTTTGTCCGCGTCGGTAACATGGAAGCCATACCCTTGGTATTGCAATCACCCATATGCTACGTAACTACGGTACTTGTTCACCATCACGTTGACCGGAAAAAAATACACAGTGCATGGTGCTGTATGTCTGTCGCCTGTCGTTGGTAACGAAATCATATAAACAAAGACTATATACTCGCGTAAATTAATTTTATATAATTTGAATATCCTCATATTTGAAACTTGGCCTTAACAATAACGACAGCCTTCTGTTTACTTAATGGAATAATAGATCATATAATTATAGTTACTTTAATAATTAGCTCACGAGTTGACATAAATTTCAGGAATTACTGATATTTACGACTTTGGAAATATGACACTTGACATGAAGGTGTGATTTTACGGTCACGAACTATTTCTACAGAGCCACAAACTTATCTGAACCTGTGACTGGAACTGGAACTACTAGTTATCATTTTGAAATGTCATTTTGTTGTCAACAACGACGATGCCGTTCACGTATGGTATGTTACGTAGGTATGTTTGTGGCACAGTACTACTAATTAGACAAAGCAAATATCCCAAAAGCCCTAAGAATACTTTCGAGACATTGGCAAGAAAAATAATGGAGTGCCGGTGGCCTAATGGCTAAGCGGTCCGACTCGTAACTCGAGGTACCGGTTTCAAAGCCCAGTGCTGCCATGTACTAATGACTGTTTTCTGTAATTTGTACATAATTGGAACAACCGATGCTCTTACGGCGAGGAAAAGCCTCGTGATGAAACCTGCACAATCAGGCGACTGAATGTATAACCATGATCCAATCTGGTCAGATTCTCCTGATCCCCCGAAGGTCGCTCCACTGTAATTACCTGATCTGTCAAATCCTGGATCATGGCCAAGGCAGACCCCTTGTTCTAACGCGCGAGAGCACAGTTGGGACATTAACGCTAAGATGATTATTTTAATCTAATTTATAATATCACTAGAGGTCCCCTGGTATTTTAAACAGCGGATCCTATTGCTTTTGACATAAAATATCCTAAAGGATTGGCTGTGCGGTGTCCGGCAGAGTAGAATAGCACCAACCCTTTACCCTCATGGGTGTCGTACAAGGCGACTAATGTTTTCGAGGCAAAAGATCTCTCGTAGAAGTCTCCGTAGTCTGGAAAATAGGCAGCAGCATTTTCCATTGTTTTATTTAAACACTGCTATCTCCAACCCGCCTGCCAAGCGTGGAGATTATGGCAATAACCTCCTCTTCCGTGGGAGAGACCCTAAATCCTGCAGTGGACTGTTACGGGCTGTGATGATGATGATGATCCTACAGGATTCGGTAAGAATGGAGCTTCCTATTTTCCTGAAATCGGTTTAGGAGTTTGGAACAAACTAAAATAAATTATTCATTTTAAATATTAATAGTAGTAAATATAGGTAATGCGCTTATTACACATTCCTAAATTGAGTGGGTGAATTCAGAAACAAAAAGCGTGAGAGCAAATCAAAGGCCCATTTTTGTATCTCGGATTTTTGGAAAGCGGAGCGACGCGTAACTTAATATAAGTGATACAAAAATGGACCTTATTCTATGAGCAATACATTCCACTTTGATTTGCTTTCACGCTTTTTGTTTCTGAATTCAGTCACTGAATTTAGGAATGCAATAAACGCATTAGTAGGATAGGATTCTCTCATTGTCTACCTGTGACATGGTTCCCTTTAACCTCCGTCGAAAGAAGAGGGGCGTTATAAGTTTGACGTATGTATCTGTAGCCCTGTGTATGCGTGTGTCTGTCTGTGGCATCGTAGCTCCCAAACGGATAGACCGATTTCGATGCGGTTTTCTGCATTTATAAGCCAGTTTAATTGAGATGGTTCTTAGCCTTGTTTCATTAAAATCGATTCAGTCGTTTGTGAAATACCTATTATGTAAATTTGCTCAGGTTTTTTCGACGTTTTTCCGTCAAATAAAATACATATAGATGCAAATATCAACCAGTTTTGGCGCAGACTGTACGCTCTCTGCTAAGTTGTAGAATTGAACGGGTGTGCCGCTGCAGGTTATCAGAGAAGGAACTTTGGAAAATATCGCCCAGTAAGGAAGTTCAGTGTCTTCTTTGTCGAAAGTACGGAGTTCACAGATCTCAGCTTCACCCGCTATGGGTTATGTTACGGGAGGCTAGCGTAAGATATCTATAAATTGTTTTTAATGTATCTAATTTCTAAGCGGACACTTGTAATTGGCTTAAAGATGTTTATAGTTACTAATATATTTATTATAACAGCTGTAAGTATTCCCAAACATAAATAAATACAGTATTATGTAGAGTACAAGAAAAGAAATAGTTTTATAAAATTAACAACAAATAAAAAAAACTTTAGGGTATGTTATTCCAGCTTGCATCTCTGGACTGGAAAATAAGCAGTAGAGTTTTCTGTTGCGGATTTTTTATCTATGTCATCTACAATTCGACTGCCAAACATGCATATTATGGCAATATTCTTTAGTGTCTGTCGTGTAAAAGTTCTGTTAGACAGGTGATAAGAGTAGACTGCGTTGGCACAGACATTGAAATTGAACTTTATATTTCTCGCTCATACATAATTATATTTTTCATTTCATTTCTTACTGAAAGTTATTGGCAGAATGATCTGTTAACTGTCCACATGCAAAATGGATGCAATATAAATTTTGCAAATATTAAAGAAGAATAGAATTCGACATTTAGTTCCGCTCCAATACACACTAACTTTAAATTTAGGTACTGATTTACATACGAACAAACAAATCAAGAACCAAATTATAATGTAAATCATGTTCGCAAATTACATAAACGTACTCCTAATAACCCTCTGGTATGCATCAAATGCGATACAGCTAGCGTTTACGATTACACGTAGCCTTCACTCCACACCACCCGAGGTACAAAGGCCGACAGCTCGCCCTTTGAACTGTATCCCACGGCTGGAGCTGCAGTCGTGACGCGCACACAATTACAGTTTTCAAACCTCGAATTGGTGTTCTCTCAGTTCGGTAGTGTTCGTACGGTCAGCAGGATCTAACTTGGACTGATATCAGAATGTTCTAAGTTGGGGTCTGGTACTGAGTGGGGTTTCTGCTGCTGTCGGCAGTGGTTTTAGTTAACCGTAAGCGTAGAAGAGTAGAATGTAAGAGCAGCCGTATCCATCGTTAAAAGTCAGTAATGGAGGCACACCACCTACAGATGTAATGCCGAAATGGGCAGCGTTTTTGATGACATTGTCAACATTGTGATCTTCAACTAATTTGCCAACCGCGAAGGTTATGGTAATGATATTGGAGCATTGGAAGATTATGGCAATGTGATTGCCAGCGGATATTTTGAATTTATAAACTGTTTTTTTTTTATGTTGTACGGTAGGCGAACAGGCAAGCGGGCCACCTGATGGAAAGTGGTCACCACTGCCTATAAACATTAGCAACATCAAGAGTATCGCGAATGCGTTGCCCAACTCTATAACACGTTGCTCTGGCAGCAAAAGGCAAATGCCACTCCACTGCCAAAGCCACGGTTTCCCAAATCCCCACCCCATGGAGCACTGGAAACCTTACTCACCGGCAGAAACACAATACTATTTAAAAGAGTATTATTTAGCTGCGATATTCTGTAAGGTGGAGGTACTTCCCCAGTCGGGCGGCTCCAATTCGAACGAGATACCCCGCTATGCCCTACCTCTCTTAAAACTGTAAGAAAGAACTGAAATGAGTTTGCGCACTCAGGTAGATGTGGTCGATAAAAGGCATTGTGATGAGTGAAATGAAATAAAATTTTAGTGTTAATAATATAATAATACTATTTTTATATTGTGAAATAGTTATCCAATTATCTACCTTCGGACAAAAGCTTAAAGTGGGTTTAAAATACATAAATAGTCATGCAGTAAAAATCAAACACAGGAATGCTTTCAGCAACAAAATGTTGTTTCACTGGCGTGGCTCATATTACATTCACGTGGGGCCAAACCGCCTACTGCCAAAATAAGAGCAGACTTAGGATAAAGTATCGGATAGTGTAAATCACTGTCTATTAGGTCGTCTGCAACCGTCTTTATTTAGTCTTGGGGGCCGAGTGCTTAAATAGGTTTGTTTTCCGTTGATAAATAAATAAATATCGACAAATCGTGACCGATATCATTCAATTAAATTATCTTCAGGATATAAGAACATAAAACCTTCAAAATTTTTAAATTCAGAAGATTGATTCGGTCATGTTAGGAATTTTTATTTACATTGATTGATTCTGTTGTAGGATAAACCACACTGCTTAAATTTGTCCTCAACTGGTTGAAGACATGATTTCGGGACAATATTACGACAAAATGTTTTAAAACGTAGTTTTTTCTGTCCTTTACGAATGTTTACTTAAACTGAGTGTATACCATGGTGGCTCATTCAAAACTATAACTACAAAGTATAACATCAGTAGTAAGTATAAAGAGAATGTATATAACTTAAATTACTCGGAAACCATTGCTCTTAGAAAACTAGATCCTAAAAAGAAATGATAGTGCCCGTCGATATCTATAAGTATTTGCTGTTCTGGAACAAGCGTTTTAAGGTAAATAGTTTCAGAGTTATTACAGTTTTAAGATTGATAGCTGTCATCCGGAATGTAGATTTCGACTATAATTTCTCTTCAGGAACAAGTATTCAAGGAGCAATAGTTTCAGAGTTATTACAGTATTAAGTTTGACAGCTATCATCCGGAATGTAGATCTTGACGAGTACTATCATTTCTCTTTAGGGACTAGTATTCTAGCACCAATAGTTTCAGAGTTATTACAGTTTTAAGTTTGACAGGAGCCATCCAAAATGTAGATTTCTACGAGTACCTGCATTTATTTTTAGAAACTAGTGTTCTAGAACCAAACATGCCTTATTTATAATTCAGGATGAACTGAGAAGAGAATGACGACAGGATCACGAAAACGAAACAACTTCGTTGATGTTAAAGAATCAGAAAAAGGGGAGGGGCTTACGCATTAGCGGTCAAACTTTCTTTGACAAGATCGGTTTCCTATTTCATTCACACGCGTTGTATCTGTACTAAAAAAAGTAGACAGATATATGTGTGTGAACTGTGTCACATAAAGAGGAAAGATTCGAACTGTTGGTAAAAAGAAACAGTCAGATGTGACGTTTCATGTTGACATTTACTGACATCGCACCGCACGCTGCACGATGGGGCCAAATTGAAAAACGTAGACAAAATTCATACAGAACTGACATTTCGGGCTTTAATTGCGGGTGTTGCCCCATCATGCAGTGCGCCGCGCGGCGCGCTGCACAGTGGGACATTCCGCCATCTGTCAATGTACTTGCATACAAATTGCTCGGCGTGTAACAAGTTTTGCCACATCGTGCAGTGCACTGCGCAGCGCACTGCATGAGTGTGCTTTCAAGATAAGGCTGTAACGAATTGTGGATAGTTGTAATGTTTTCATTGGGATATAGTTGTAATGATTTCACTACTTCTTTTAATGGTAAAAAGTTAAAATTTAGATCTAAAACCTATTGCGCAGATACTAGAAAACCTGAGGAATCCACCTCGATGAGGATAAGTCCCTTATATTTTTCTCTTTCTATGCTTGTATTGTAGTGATTGTAAACCAGCGCAATTACTAGCAAGGCTAAGGACCATCTTAGACCTCATGGTCATAGTGGCTGCATCAGCGGTTACCGCTTTCTATCAGGTGGGTTTTGTGCTCTACAAAATCATGCCTTATAAGAACACCATAAACCTAATTAAAAACGAAAACTGAAATGAAGTAATATTCTTGTTTATTTATTCCTTATATCTGGTCAGGATACTCTAATAGCAGGGTCACGGAGATCAGGTTGCAGTCACTCCACTTTAATTAACTGATCCGCCAAATCCTGAATGGTCAAGGCGGAGCCATCGCCCTCGTACGCGAGAGCACAACCGGGACATTATCGCCAAGATGACCAGTCATAGTGGCCGCATCTGCGGTTTCCGCTTTCTATCAGGTGTGCTATTTACTCTTCAAAAATAAAAAAATTTTATAACATCACACACCTAATTAAAATGCGAAAGTGAAATAATGGAATTCGTCCATTAATTTCTTACATATTGAAAAACAGTAAAATGATTTTTATGAAATTTTGCATGTAGATAGTTTCGACTCTGGGAAAGCTGCGTCGTTCTACATTGACTTCAGAAGAAAATGTATGAAATAATTTCTTAGGATGGGTCCAAATCTTCCGAACGTGCCATGAATGCGGCATCGCGGTTCGCGAGATTTGGTCAAACCCTAATATTTTTAACATTATCTATCGTTCTTCGTTTTCCAGTAAATACGATAGCAATGGAAAGAGGCGATGCTTTACAAAGCCAAACTAGCTGATGCGCACTATTTACCGACAACATCTGTGAATACACATATACAATTATTTCTGTCATACGTGGAATAGTTGAACCTATAGTTTTAATACGTTTAGCACTCCATCCAGTTTACGGCTTCATACATACATTATGTAACACCCTGTATACATGAACCTCACCCTTAAACAACTTTCGCACAGTACAGTTCCCAGTCATCGTGTTTCCATGATCCGAAGCATAACACCAACTTTCATATCTAACTGCGTTTGCTCAAGCTATCAAAGTTTGTTCCGTAGACAATCCAATCGGGCACGAGTTTTGCTTGCAAACTTTGACTGCGGACTGTTCGCGCGATGTCAAAATGGATCCGGACGATTGGGCCAATTAATCGGTTTATGGTTCGGTTAAGCAAGTCGCTCTTGAAAGAAGCTGCGCTGGTCTAGTGGTAGGCGGCTAGCGAGATCGATAACCACAGGTTAAGTTACGTTCGCAGGGTTCAAGAACTGGATGGGTGACCGTTTCATACGTTGAGGTTAGTCGAACTTCTGCACTGGAACGAGCTCGACACTCGTTAGGTGTACCTCATAATACTATTGCCTAAGCGAGGTTCGCATTTGTTCCTTAGGCTAAGGGTCTAAGGGAAGGCGCAGTCCTATATATAAGTCGGAAAAAAGTGTTTACGTGCTGGGTCCGCTAGTGTACAATAGATTGCCCGATGATGTAA
The DNA here is from genome assembly GCA_905147135.1 of Blastobasis lacticolella. Taxonomy (NCBI): domain Eukaryota; kingdom Metazoa; phylum Arthropoda; class Insecta; order Lepidoptera; family Blastobasidae; genus Blastobasis; species Blastobasis lacticolella. Next base: position 14,438,710 of record LR990050.1, read on the forward strand.
GGAATGCACCTTCTATCGCGTCGTTTAAGTGCCGCTTAAAACAGTGGCTATTTAGAATGAATTTTTATTCTTAGAAGGATTTTATCCCGTAATTCATATATTTTTTATGTATTATTTATTATCTTTGTACTAATTTTAAACAATTATTCCTTTGACATAAGCAAAATTATTATGGCATGTATTGACACTTATATAACGAATGACATCAATTATGAATTTTTGTGTAAATTCTGACATGTTTTTATATCAATTGTGTATTTTATATGTATGACAATAGTGTAATCAATTGTGTATCAATCAATTTTGACATGTAACAATGGTTACCAATAAATAAACATGAACTTGAACTATTGGTAACGGTCTTGCGACCATGATCGTGCGATGGGCGATTTCGAGGTCTCCTATTGGTCGGGCGACGTCCGTCGTACAACCATGGTTGAACCGTAGGACAACGCCGATGCTTTCACAGTCTCGGGAGCCAATTTTACACCCCGTGACGGTAAATCACTCTTCTTTGAAAGAAAGTATTATGATAAATTTTTTATTGCTAAGCTTCCGCAGACTGCCTCTCATAGGACATCTTTTGAAACAGTTGATGTTGTTTACAAGCGGTGGTCACATGCTGCCTAAGCCTCGGGGATGCGTAGGAAATAGGTGTCTAAACCGGCTGGTATCAGAAAATAGGCCCCGGGGGAAAAACATAAATTAACATCGCCGAGACGGATGCGAGAGCCATCGGCTTACGGGCAAAGATCGGGCATAGTGGAAAAGAAAGAGCAAGAACAGACTCTGGCAGAAGCAATCCCTCTCAGATGATGACGAGATATTTTTTATAAGCAGTACTTACAATATTCGGATCGTGGTGACAAGTAATAAAAATTTGGTTAACGTAACGGATCTGTTCAGCAGACTCTTCGGTATGAGTCTTGGTATACGCAGCTTTATTACTTAGGCGCTAAGCCTTTAATCTCAGACTTAGCTTAAGTGTAATTCAAAAACCAACTCTTTAAAGCCTAATGGCTATGCCGCTAAAGTTATTACTCAACGCATAATGTCACTTTTACCAGTTTACGGCATTCATAAGATATCATAAACAGCAACAAAGTAGCTTTTGCTTTAAGGAAACAAAGTTGGACGGCCATTTCTGCGCTTAGGTACGGCTGGTTGACGTTATACCTATCACATCGCTTGTTTAGACAGTAGGTAAGTACCTATTAAACATATTTATGTACTGCTTATGTATGTCAATAGGCCGTGTGGTGTCGGGTAGAGTAGAATTGCATCAACCCTTCGACTGTGTGTCGGCTACTAATGTCTTATACCAGAAAAATGATAAAGCTCTTCAAAATGTATCAGGGAAAGACCAAATTAAGATTTTAAGATAGGTAGGGCATAGCGGGGTATCTCGTTCGAATTGGAGCGGCCCGACTGGGGAAGTACCTCCACCTTACATAACATCGCAGCTAAATAAATACTCTTTTAAATAGTATTGTGTTTCTGTCGGTGAGGTAGGTTTCCAGTGCTCCATAGGGTGGGGATTTGGGGAACCGTGGCTTTGGCAGTGGAGTGGCATTTGCCTTTTGCTGCCAGAGCAACGTGTTATAGAGGTGGGCAACGCATTGGCGATACTTTTGGTGTTGTTAATGTCTATAGGCAGTGGTGCCTACTTCCCATCAGGTGGCCCGCTTGCCTGTTTGCCTATCGCATGATATAAAAAAAAATTAACAACCCGGTAAGCGTCCGGCAAATATTTAATGCAATGATAAAAGGTCGGTATGATATTTCGGTTTCTTGTGCGCAATAGGACCTATATTAAAAATGCAATATTTGCATTAGGATTTGGTTGTTGTTGTTTGGCTAATGTAAAAAGAAAATCTAAAGACGTTTATTTTTAACGCTATATTTTTTCGCTACAGTTTAATGCTCGATTTATAGCTGAGCAAATATGTACTACGAGTAGTAAATTAATTGTTTGTATACGATATTAATCATCTAATTCTGTTTCAGCGTGGTCAGCACCAGATATGCGTGATAACCTGAGCAAATACGGTGGCCACGGTACACAATTCTGTACATAATGTCCTACGCCTTACATAATATTTGATGAAGTCCATTGATATAAATCGTCTCTAGATGTGACGTATTTGAGCGACGCAACATTAATTGCTTAACATAGGTAATTACTTATTCCTATTATTACATTAGTTGAACACTAACTTGCTGCTCTTATAGTGAGGGAAAACATGCGGTCAGGTTACCCTGGTAGCAGGGTCACGGAGGTCAGATGGCAGTCGCTCCACTGTAATTACCTGATCTGAAGTTCTGGATTATGGTCAAGGCGGACCCCGGGTCCTCATAGTCGTGCGCGAGAGCACAACCGGGACTACGCCAAGATGATTATTATTATTTTATATTATATTATTATTTTATATGTACATTTTCATCACGCTTTTTAACCGTAGGGGTAGGCCTCAGATTACATTGTCCACATGTAGAATATGGTGAAGAAAATTTGGATTTATTCATGTTTTTTTATACTTAGACAAGCCAGGAATTTGACCCATCTCCTGGTGGTAAGTGACGATGCGGCCTCACAAATAATATGAAAAATAATTGTTTGTTGTAAATATACTCGTAGGTAGGGTATCACTTGCTGGTTGTAAGTTGTAATGAATCGTCTATAGTACGACAATAAAAGGAAACTGATATTACATTTTTAACTTAGATAATTAACTTTAGGACCTTTTAAATTTTTGCACCTACATAAGTAATGCAATAATTACATAAAACCTCTAACAACAATTGCTTAATTCAACTCCAATTTTGTACAAACTTTCCCCACAATCGCTTGTTACAGAAGAACCGTTCTCACACCATTTATTATAATCAATCAACCCAACAAGCATCTTAAACGAAAGCGACCGCCAGACCCCGTTGTAACACTAAAACACATGTAAATACGTATAAGTATTTAGAGCTATTTGTCTAGGGAGCCGTGTTTACTTTTGCCCATCAGTTAGAGGGGACTCTAATGTGACTGACCACCACCGGCCCAAGGGGACCCGAAAAACGCCCGCCATCTATCCAAACCCATTTGTTATTCTAACTCGTACAGCCAGGGTATTTGCTAAACCCTATCTACGCTTGGCGTAAACGGTGACTATAGTACTGTCTTGTGTTTGAAACTAGGTCTTTAATAAGTCCTAAAATAAATAAATAAATTCATAACAAGCTTTTATTGCGCGGTATTAGCCACCACTGGACGACTGTACTTGTCGAATAGCCTTTAATATATTAAAATATAATTACCTATGTAAGTGCGGTAACAGCTTCCGTTCACGAGATAGGCAGTTCTTATGGTCCGCCATATTTCATTCATACATATACATAATTATTACTGATTAATTGATTTATGAAATTATTTGACATTGATATTTTTAGCCATAAGTGTGGAATTTGACATTGTTATTATTTTTATATTTTTGGTAATGAATTTAAAAACTACTTACTCACGTACCTAAAAAGATATGGTATTGTAAATTCTGAAATAAATTATTATTTAATTTAATTATTGTAGTACCTACTCATAAAGTCCATCCCAAAGAGCCCAAACGCGATGGGGTTATCTTATTGCGTTTGTAAGTTCCTATGACCACCTTCCTACTCATCATCAGACCAGATCCATGGTCCATATTAATGCATTGTAATCCAAGTTACCGTGTGCCGTGTGGTGTCCGGCTGAGTAGAATAGCACGAACCCCTTACATTCGTGGGTGTCGTACAAGGCGACTAATGTTTTCGAGACAAAGATCTCCTTCTCCGTAGGCTGGAAAATGGGCAGCAGCGTTTTCCGTTGTTAAACTTATAATACTGCGATCTCCAACCCGCCTGCCGAGCGTGGAGATTATGGCAATAACCTCCCCTTTCGTGGGAGAGCCCCTTAGTACTGCAGTGCACTGTTATGGGCTGTGGTGATGAATCCAAGTTACATAGGTATTTCAAATTTAAACTCAATCGGATACCACCATTTTTTGGTCTAAAAATGGTTTGCTTTTGATGGACAACTTTTTTTTATACCACACAGGTGGCAAACAAGCTTACGGCCTGTCTGATGGTAATTAGTCATCGCAGCCTATGGACGAACTTACATACGAACAGTGCAAGTTAAGTAAGAGCTTGTAAAAAAGGCAAATATGACAGAATACCTAATTAGTACTACTTAGCCCTTCATACCATTGTAATCATTTTGGAGTTAAGTATTAAAATACCTATTAGTACAATAAGATTCTGTTACACAAACCCCAAATAATCATGATTATCAAATGAGTATTCAGAATTACCGAAAATAATTATGGACGATAGTTACGACACAATAATGTACTTATCTCGTCACAAAACCTCAATCTATATTAAATCGAAACCATTACAGAAACTTCCTTGTAATAAACCCTATGTCACAGCTCATTCCAGATTCAGAGCCTTAGTTCTGCGTTCAAAACATTGATCAAGCATACGTAACATGTGGGATACAGAAGCCCTCGCATCCCACAATTAGCTGATTACACTGTGCCGGTTTAATCTACACGAATACATTAGGCCCACAAACTTGCCTTAATACGAATGCTCGACGTCATGTATTAATTAATAAAATCGATCTCATTGATATTCCAACTGTAATTGCGAATTAGAAACTGTGAGTTTGTGTTGTTGTTGCTCGGCTTCAATACATTACTTAAATAATTAACATTATGCAACTTATTATCAAAGTTATTTCGTGTTTGCAGGTAGTATTGTCCATATTCGTAATAAAACAATATAGGTTAGGTTCTTATTGACTTATCGTCGACAATGTGTGTTGGCGGGTAGCAATGTTATTATCATAGAATTGTGGAGTGACAGAGTCGGTAGAGTCAATATCAAGGTCAAAATTTCATAGAAAGTACGTGACGAATGATATTCCACACGTGCAGCTAGCCAAGTCTTACATTACGTAGATTTTTTTCTTCACAGCAATCACACAAAGTGGAACCACACTTTTTACATCTATCTTGCCGTTGTGACGGAAAACCCGCATAGCCTTTGTCGTCTGCTACACTCCTCAAACAAGAAACAACTTGTCCGGCTACCAGATGTTTGGCTGCCTGCATTTCATTTGAGGCTTTCGAGTTGAAAATTGCTTAGGTCCGAGACAGGTTCTCGTTTTAAAGTTTAAGATAATGGTTCGATATTTTTTGTTTAAACGCAGTTTAATCAGGTAGTAGGATTCATTTAAGCGTGAGGAGTCCGCCTGGGTGAGTATGATTTTCTTCCCGGGTAGTTGGGGTCGGGTATACCCGGATATTTAAGGGATTTTGTACTCGGGTACGGGTATTTCTAAAAAAATTGTTGATGCGGCAATGTAAAGCCTTAAAGAGTTTAAGTAGCACATATATTCTCCGATAAGTCATAAGGCAACTTAGAAAAAACGTATTATATGTCAGGATAAGTTCACGTGTAGTTTATTTTTTGATATTTGTTTTCTTTTTTTAATAAACCTTTGGTTTTTAAATTAAAATTAAACAAAGAAAAATAGTCCATAGGCGGCGGTGACCACATTCCATCAGGTGACATGCTTCCCGTTTCTTTGCCTAGTAAGATAAAAAATAAAAAAACGTTTTAATATCAGTGAAACTAACTTTATAGGAAAGAGAAATGCCATTTATGTTTGAATATGGCGCCGCGACAGCCGCGTAGTTTGCCCAATGTGGACGTTCAATTTTCACACATTTTGTAGCAAACGGTAGTATTTCACTAATAACTCACCAAAAGCTGTTTTTATATAGAAAATAGTCAGGTATTTGACTGCCATCTCACCTGATATTAAGTGCAGATGCAGTCTACGATGGCGTATGCATACCTGTCTATTAAATACCTATTCACTCTTGTCTTAAAGAGGCCCAAGTTGTACCGCTCAGGGAAAACATGTGCAGGCAGCGAGTTCAAGTCCCTTGCCGTTCGCAACAGAAAAGAGTGGGAGAAACGCGGATTGCGTATTGGTGGAATGTCGACAATATAGGGATGCGACGCTGACCTACACCTGAAGTCCCGAATGTGTAATTCCGTCGCACATTCCCCAAAGTGTAGTCTTTAGAAAACCGCCAGAGATGCCACTTTACGGCGGTGATCCAGATTCTGTACATATTCTTGTACCAACGGGGGACTGTCTATCAGTTTCATGGCGCGTCTTTCAACCAGCAGATACATATAATAGATGACAACTGTATTCCATGCAAGGGCGAATTTTGGCCGTATATAGTGGCAACCTCTGCTCAGATAAGAAATACCGCCTTGCCCTAGAGAAAATGCCTAGTTTTTTGGCAGCAGTTTTAGCTATGGACTCGATATAACCACCTAAGTCCAGCTTGGACAGCCTTGCTATCACGTATTTGTAGGGGGGCACCCTGGATTGTTGGAGTCCGACGGAATGTACTTCGCTTGGCGGTCAACAAATCTCCCCAATCAGAAACATTCTAGAGAGCTTGGTCCAGGCGGTCAATGAGAGACTCTCGACAAGACTCGACATCCTCTCTCTTGATCTTTGCACTGGATGTGTACCTGCCCGTCACTGTGGTGTCATCTGCACACCCAAAAGCACCGGACACGAGCAGATCATTTACGTGCAACAGGAACAGGATGTTCCTATTCGGTGTTCAGGGTGGACTTTTGTTAGAATAAACAGGCAGCGTCATGTGGCATGACCGAAATCTTATTCATTCGCTTTCCAATAAGGCTAGTTTCTCTGATAAAAAATATATTTTTCTTTGTTATATTTCAATTTGAAAAAAGGTTTGAAAAAATACCTTTTACTTGCATTTTCTTAAAAAATCGGCAAATACCCGGGTAGAGCTCGTCTAGTCTAAGATGACGCGCCCCACCACTTAGTTGATTTCGATGTGTGAGTGCAAATATTGATAACGACACTTCATCTAATCAGCCAATGAACGACGCGTATTCCTACGTTTGAATTTCACCGGCAACTGAATGACCAATTACAACGGCATTTGTATATGTATTGCGTCCATATTTTAAACTTGCTTGGGTGCGGTAATGCGATAGTGGGGCGCGTCATTTTAGATTAGACGAGCTCTACCCGGGTATTCCCGGGATTAAAAATAATAATAAAGCCTAGTGAGTACCACTGCCCTATACATTTCTGCCACCAAGAAATAATGCTTGCATTGTTGAGTTCCGATTTGAAGATTCCATAATAAGCATTCCATATTAGTCCTCACAGTCACAACGCACCTGGCGGATCTGCATTTTTGTTGCGTGCATCTTAAATGCAGGAATCGTAGGTAGATGTAATTGGCGACAGTTACCGCTTACCATCAACTGGGCTGTCGGCTCATTTGTCGCTGCGTACTCGTAAATAAAAAAACGTTAAGAAAGTACTTTTCCGTGTTTGGTAGTAAGGACTTTGACAAAACCTTTTAAGAAATCGAATACGACTGTTCGTCCAATTCGCGAATACGCGCGCATTATTTAATCGTGCGTATTTTTTATCTCAGACATATTGTTGAGATAGAGGTAAATTTTAAAAGTGTTTCGTCTATGTACTAGCTTAAATAAAACGTAGGTACGAGTGGATTGCACGACAATTAGTACTTTTAGTCCAAACATAAATTTGTTAAATAAAAGTACCAGCACTACATGGGGTAACCGTGGCTTGGGCAGTGGAGGGACCTCGCTTATTTGCATCCAGAGCAACGTATTTTACGAAATCGGCTATGCAGAAGTAATACTGCATTCGGCGATGTAGTTCAAATTCTTAGGACGACAGATTCTGAGGAAGTCAGTTTCATATTGATATTGCTAATATCCATAACGGTAACTACAGCTTATGAGTGAGTATGAGTGAGTGAGTGTGTTGTGTTTCTGCCGGTGAGTAAGGTTTCCAGAGCTCCATGGGGTGGGAATTTGGAGAACCGTGGCTTTGGCAGTGGAGGGATATTTGCCTTTTTGCTGCCAGAGTAACGTGTTATAGAGGTGGGCGTGTCTATAGGTCTATAGGCAGTGGTGACCACTTTCCATCAGGTGGCCCGCTTGCCTGTTTGCCTATCGTATGACATAAAAAAAAAATGAGTACTTGTTTATTCGTGCTCTCTTTGATTGGCTCTGTATTTACGGTAAAAAAAAAACCGAAACAATTAGAAATATTCATATCGGACCAATCACTATTCGTTTTTTTTTACTATACGTATAGGTAATTGTGGTAGAGTTCGCCAATTTAGTCAGGTTCCCTTCCCTTCTTAACAGGGTCATCAAGATCAGATGGCTGCCGGTCTACCTACTGTACTAACCTGATCTGCCAAATCCTGGATCATGTACAGAGCGGACACCGGGCCCTTGCGTGCGGGACACAACTGGGAAATTGACATCAATATGATTATTGTATTACTTAAAAATATGGTGGAGTTATTCTATAGACTTGGATATAAAGTGGAAATTTGCATTTCATGAAAAAATGTAGATTTCACGTACCGTACCTATGCTATTCAAAGCGTTAAAAACCCGCATAGCCCTTTGTACGAGCGTTTTTGCACGCCAAGCGGGAAAACAACGAAACAATCAACTTGCTCTGGCATGTTACATTGGATACATTTTTGCAGCACCCTTTCAATTTTCGGAATTCATTTTTTCGATACGTCAAACAGTTCTTTTTGACCTGACCGCCTATTGTAGAGCTGGGTGCTGGTTTTTTTAGTGATTTTCAGGCAATCAAGTATTTTAACTTATATTTTAGTCAAGTCCAATGTTATTATATTTATTTATTAATTTATTAATTTCCTTAGTTACTGTATAATAATAAAAATAATCATCGTGACGTTAGTCTCGCTTCGCCAACGGTATTTGGAAGCACACTCGCACACGAATGGCGAGCTCGTTGTAGTGCTCTTTATGAAACGGTCACCCATCCTGTTCCCGGATATTGCCAGCATTACTTAACGTTTTTTATCGGTTTGACAAGCATGTTGTCACTAGACTAGTGACTGCAGTGCAGCTCTGCAGTGGACTGTTAAGGGTTGTGATTTAGTGATGATGATGGGTGAAATAGGAGATGAAAGTTGTATGGAGAACTCGCTCGGTCTCATCTCGCGTTTTATCAACATGGCAGCGTCAATTTTCGTCTGCATTACGTACCTACCTTCATACAAGTAAGTGATTGAAACTGGTCCACGAGGTGTCACGGTTAAAAACTAGTTATCATCTTGGCGTCAATATTCCGGTTGATCTACCAACTTGACCATGATCCAGAATTTAACAGTTCACCTTATCAGGTATTTTAGAAGAGCGCTTGTCACCTGACTTCTATGACCCTGTTAATAGGGGAACCTGGCCAAATAGGACCATGGTTACACATTCAGTCGCTTGAATATTCAGGTTTCCTCACGATATTTTTCCTCGTAAAAACTAATTACAAATACAAGCGATTGAAATTAAAATGTATATGGAAGTAGGTAGGGCTTTGTAGTAATTACTACTAACGACAATTTGCTTCGACTCATTATCATTACTCATTACATCGGGACACCGAGCACCAAGCCCTAAGACATGTTCGCGCCAAAAAACCTGTCACATTACCTTCACAAATGCGTAACACTGAACTAAAAATTTACTGTGTGAACACACCTGACTCCTAACACCGCTTAGCCATTTTAGGCCACAATAAAGCACCAGGTACATAAGTAATTTTAAAACGCCACCGATAAGTGCACACCGAGGTAAAATTTAGAGGAAAATAAATAATTTATAACTGCAGATAGCGGTATCAGTCCAAAAAACTGTTTGACATAGTGTCCGCAGCTGTTACTCATATAAAGACTGTAAGGCACGCATTAAAAGCCAGCATGGTGCTAATAAAATTATAAGAATTAGGAAAAAAATAGCGTCATATAAAATGTTAAACTTCCATTCCAACCTGTGATATTTGTTCGTTGGTATGTACAATTTTTTTGTTCAAATGAACTCGTATGTAATACTAGCATTTGCCCACGACATCGTCTACTTGAATTTGTTTGTATGGTTTGTTGCCTTTTATAGCATTTTACTTAACGAATAGAAATTGCTAATTAGACAGGGCGAGCGAAATAAAACCGTAACGCCACAGTTGAGTATCGCCATTTAAAATACGCGTAAACTCACTCCGTTTTGCAAGAGAGGACAACTGTAGTGTACACAATATTACGAGTAGCGTACCAGCATTACATAGCACTCTCTGAATAGCAACGCTTATTCTTTGCGCGAGGTAGCTGCCAGCTCTTTGATCACCTGTGGTGTCGACCAATTTCTTGGAAAGTGCTCTGGTGGAAAGGGGGACCCTGGGGCCCCACGGACCTAAGGTTTCGACAGCAAATGCAACAAAATGGTATTGGTTGCCGATACCCCTGTATATTACAGTTTAAAGTTATATTCATATTTTGTTCATAAATATGATATTTCAGCATCAGTCATCATCCCTTGACTATTAATACAGAAATTATTTGCATTTCATTCTCTTCTTACGGGATTTGGTGGAGCGGATTCTTACGTCATGTTTGTCAGTTGGATCTACAGAATAGTTTAGTTGTTCTTTATTATTTAACTGCAAGCAATTTCAGGACAATGTGGGCATACGGTAGGTATAGCTTTCGGACCCACTAAAATAAGATAATTAGATCGTTAATTTTCGTCATCGGACAAGTTTATTAAATATATACTAGACATCCGTGAAAAAGAAGCTACAGGCGCAAGCATTTCTATATAAGTACAATTCTATTCTTTGTGATCCATCAATATCTTGGAGGAGACACAACGCAAAAGATATTAATCATAATAGCGTTATATATACATAAGTTTCTTTATAATTAATGACACACATAAAATTTTAGCACTATGTTAATGGCGTATAAAATGGGAGTAATTACGTTAGATTTATTCGCGAGTAAATACTTCCGTTCGGAAGTGCAGCTGTCCACGGCGCGCTGGATTATTATGCTGCGATACACACGGAACGGCTTACTGGCATTAACTTTAGATATTATTATCCTTTATGCCTGTAATTGTGCTGACTGCCTTATGCTCCAAACCGAAATACAACAATGGAAATAGGGTTTGTTGGTGGAAGATATATATAAGGGTGGTGGTGTGGTATCCATTCAAACGGTCTCCTCAGGCTGAATGATATGTTGAATTCACTACAGATTTTCGAGGCATATATCTACCACATTGTACCTCCATTTTCACAATCTACTATTTCAATACCACGATCTAAAACTCGCTTAGCAAATATGAATATCGTGGCGATGTTATCAAGAAAAAGTTCAAGACTAAAACTGAGTGATTAGTAAATGCTATTTAATAAAGCACTGAAACGGCTTACTTTTTGTCGACTAATCTACTAAATACCACTGGCTCATGGGATCCCATTACCACTCAGTCATAGTGGACTATGTCAGACCTAACTATTGGAGATGCGCACACTTATTTGCCGATGGCACTTTAGGTCGCGCACACTTCTTGACCCCCGACCACTCTTGGCCAGACTCCAGGCCATCAGCACTTCAGCACTTTCCCGTAGCGGGCTGAACCCACTGCACAATCTTCTGCTCCGTCGGCTAGCTCCTTACCTCAGCCCCCCTCATCTTTCTCTACTTCTGCACCTAAATCCTCCACTCTTCTCGTACAGACTAGCGAAATTTCGAGGAAGGAAGGAATGGCTCGTGGGATCGGGCGGTGTGTCTCTACCCATTCGGAACTAGGTTTGGGCGCGGGCCCGCGTTCCCGCCGACATTAACCTCGAGCTCCCACCAGCCGCCGAGTTTCGCAACATAATTACCATTGAGCTTTGGAAAGGAGTCCGTATCAGTGCGCTGGATTTCCCATTATAATACCAACCCGGCTTCCAATGCGGTGCCCCGAAATTATAGACTCACAACCGTAAGTTAGGTCCAGTTAATAGCTAAAGAGCGTAATTGTGGCCTTATCTATAGATGGCTGATAGAATCGGACTTGTTCATCAACGGTAATTATGAACGTGGTCTCTCAGGAGGTTATTAAATTATTAGCTTAGAATGTAACTATATACTCATACTCAACTACCTACTCAGGTACTACCCGAATTACGTCACACTCCTAGTTACTTTAACTAGGAAGGTAAAATATGCCTACTTAAATAGATGAGATGATATCAATTAAACAATAACTTAACTTTTTTGGCATTTATCTATATCCAATCAGAAGAATATAGAGTTATACCAATATAAGCCGGTATTAGTTTCCTAGTTTACGTATCTTAACATCCGATTTGAGACCACATCATTGAATAAATCGGAAACTGGCCGGTCGACATTGACAATTATTATTTAGTTCAACGAGTTCTTCGTTGCGAAATTTCCAGTACGCCGTATAGCGTGGTTTTAGGGCTTAAATCTTAGACCTGATTGCGGTTAGATATAGGTTACCAAGGTATTATTGATACGTACCTACAGATAGATATTTGCGTGCAACAAATTGTCTTTTAAATGTATTCTAACGTTGTTTGTAAATAATTTATAGCAATGGCGATTGATTTTGATTAGCAGGAGATAGTAAATACCCGAAGGCGAAGCGAAGTCATTTCGCAAAACGCCTGCAATGTTGTTAAAAGTAATTGCTGTATGTACTACAATATCATTGCTTTGAGCTGTTTGTTTATTCTGCGCCTACGCAAACCGTGGAAAAAGATTTCCATATGTATATGATAGGTTTATGTGCGTGGTTACTTTACATGTTTTCATAAAATAAGAATTAACTTTTTGATACGGCTGAAATATTTTATTCATATGTTGCAATGAATATTTTGTAGAGTAAAGGGTATAATAATACTTTTTTTTTACATACGGAATTTACGCAAATAGGTATTCATAAATTAATTGGATCGAGGAATGGATCATATTCCCTCTGGCCTAATCCTAGGCGCATCTGCTCGCCTGCCATACCTGCCTAGACTCCTGCTCGCTTAAGGAGTAGGTTTGCGGGTACAAGCAACGCCATTCGCGTTGCTCAAGATATAATCTACTAGCAGCCGCCCCGGCTTCTCACGGGTACCACTACGGGTACACGGGTATATAGCCTATGTCACCCGGGGATAGTGTAGCTTCCCAACGGTGAAAGAATTTTTGAAATCGGTCCATTAGTTTCGAAGCCTATTCAATACAAAAAAACCAACAAACTGAAAATCAAACCTTTCCTCTTTATAATATTAGTATAGATGACAATTAAGAAGAAGAAGAATATTATTATAGTGTAATTTAGGAAAAAATACATAAGTTAATAGTGCCAGATGAAGTGGTTGGTGTAAGCTTCCTTTGTCAGAATGGCTGAATAAAACCAATGTACCTTTTATGTTTATGTAAGTGTTTTGTCTATATATATTTCAGTATTTTTAATGTGTATATTCGCATGTAGGTGTACATTTATACTTAATAATAAAATATATTTATTCAGGAAAGATTTATACAAAAACAGTGTTACAGTGGGTTCACTTAGTGTAGATTGCTAAGACTATTTGCACAAATTTATTTTTAAACCCTGAGATCCAAACTAGGCAATAGCCTGTATCTTGGATGTCAGTGTTCTGCCGTAGAAGCTATATAATGACTATAATTTAAACAACCACATATACTTATAGAGTTTTGTCACAAATGTATGTACTTAAAAACGAGTGAGGGAGGAGTAAGGGTGTGTGCATGTGTGTGTATGTGCGTGTGTGTGTGTAATTAAATTAATGTATATACCAACGGTCAAGAGCTGTTAGGCAGTAAGCTTTCCGTCTCGTCGGAATTGAGTTGCTGTAGCCACTTTGTATTGGGTATAAATTTAAGTACATATTGTTGACTTGCTTATGTATTAAGCGGTTATTTAGACAAAGGTTGCCTGGTAGAGATCGCTTGCAGCGATAAGGCCGCCTTTGCCCACAACTACTTATGGTTTTTGTCGGTATTTTATGTAATTATTGTTTTGTGAGCAATAAATAATTTACTTATCTTTTATTACCCCCATTAGAGCCCCATAGAAACAATTTGTTTTCCTATTTTAATAAGGGCCACTGCCCTGCTTCAAAGCACGTGCTATTCTAACGTTCTAATTTGAAATTCAAATTTAGATTTCCTACTGAATGGCAGACTTTGATTCACGGCTTGTACACTTGTATTTAGTGTACACTCGTATACCAGATATTATATTAATGATTTGCCTCTAACATGCTTAAAATGCACTCGATTAGGACATTTCGCAACCAGTTCCGATTGGAAATGCATTATTTGGCGTGATTTATCCAGCTAATAGTTTAATTTTAAACGACGGAATGAATAAACAGGCTGGTGAATATTTCGTCCAGTTATGTCTTTGAAGTTATGTTTAACGTTGAGTACTTACTACATATCTACGAGTATATTCGCGGAAAGCTATACCAAGCAGACGTCTTGCGGATGAAACAATTATGATTATGATTAAAGACACTAACAGGATTTAATAATTTAAGATAAATGACAACATTAAATGGGAGACACATACAAACATCCTCTCACCCTAAACGCATACCATCTCCGTTCCGTCGTGGATAAAAAGTAAAATCCGTAACTTGTTTTTATTTCGTAGCTGGCTAGGTAAAAACACTTTACGCAAGTATTGACAGAATTTTTTATTTTTATTTTGAGAAAATTATTACCCAAGGGCCTATAATAATAATATATACCTATTGCATTAAAAACTGTACACCTTCGATTTGTTCAGTTGTCATTTTTGTCTTGTTTATAAACCTTCCTCTTGATTTAAATCACTTTATCCATTGTTAAAAACCGGATTAAAATCCGTTGCTTAGTTTAAAAGATCTAAGCGTACATGGAAGCGACTTTGTTTTATACTATGTGTAGATTTGACCTTACCAAACGTATCAACCATAACAATTGCATTATTACATATGCAGCACCGCAAATATAGCTATTAAACGTGACCTGTCAATCCGCAAAAGCTGAACGGAATTCCTCTGGCACACCCGCATTATTAGACCGAATGTTATGACTATGTCTATGACAGTACGGCACATAGTCCCTAAATAATTTGTACTACGACTTTAGGCCAGTGGAACTGGAACATGGTGGTTTCGACACAGACCTATTGAGGCTATTTAGGTACGGTTGTGCAACAAAGATCTTACTGGAAATAATAAGTTGAACTAAAAATGTTTAGTTTTCAGAAGACATGCAATCTTTCTGCATGTCTGTACAATATGCGATTTATAATCAACTCCATTTCTACTATACTATTCATAATGTTTACATCTGTTTAATCTACAATGGCAAATAAATACCGAAACGACATTGTTAAACAGGGAGAAAATAATTATAAATTTTTTATGAATGACGATATGAAACTTTTCTATGTCAGTTAAATTTAATGATATTGGTCACTGATGTTCCCCTACATTCAATGATAGTCAAATGGTGAAACAACCCTCACTTAAACCGTAGGTATCCTCAAAATTACTGAAGATATTCCGAACACTCAAAGTTAAGCACCATTTCAAGCACAAAACGTTTTTATGTAAGAAATTGGCGTCTGCTCTTCAGGGGATAAAAATGTCAGATGAATCGACGACCTGAGTGGTTCAGTTCGTTAACACGCACCACCACGCAGATGACTCGGGTTCGATTTCCGGTCGAGCAGAAATTGACACAGTTATGTAACTACAAGCTTTGCCTACTCTGGGGCTAGATGGCGCTTTATTATATATTTATTTATGTAATCCAGTTTTAAATTATCCAAAGGTTTTGCTCAACATTAGGCAAGGAATACAATATTTTTATCACAAAGGTATACTCTTATATTTTTAGCTAAAATCCCGACTTTCTTATCCTCATAGACGGAACAGAGCAACTGACAGAAAATTTCATTGAACAAATAAAGGTTAAATTGCTTTTCCCACTTTACCTTTTTCTTTGTTGACCGTACCGGGTTCAAAGCTAAAGGCCTTGAATGCCTGTTACTTAATTATTATGCCAGCCAAATTTACTTGCTATCGTTATAATTTTTGTGGCTATCCATTTAAGATAAAGTGTAGGCTTAACCATGGTATTAAATAAGAATGCTGCTCTTAAAAGTAACAAATAAGTCGTTTCAAGGTGTATTAACAGACATTTTGTTGTCTAATATTATTAAATTTAACTGTACCTAATAATTATTTTATACCGTATTTAGTACGGTATATAGCTGCACAGTATTATATTATTTGCTTGCGTAATTTTATTTTTTGTTTTAAAACGTATTATATTACATTTGTTGTATTTCGTAGATTTCTTTAATTTACGCTTACATGATTTTGATACTTCTTGTAGTTACCACAACCACAGGTTTAACCCCATTCTTAAACTTGTGGTTGTACTAATTACTTACTTTGCAGGTTGACCTTGGAAATTAATGCAGTAAGAGAACTACCCACATAAAATTACATTTCTGATCCAAAATAGGTATGTAAAACGGCCAGTATCTATGCAGGTATGATCTGTCTGATGTCTCATGCATCACGTACATCACATCACTCTAATGTGGCGGTACCTTAATTGTCTTCAATAGCCCATCGCAATGCATAAAACAAAACGAAATGTTTTTTGGCCTATAGAGACCCAAGCTTGTTAGCTTCTATGATATTAATCGTGCATGTTTCCTTGCGATGTTTTTAACTCATGTACATTACCCAGAAAAAGACAATGGTACCATGGTAGGCGAAACTGGGTGTCGAATTCGGAATATTTGGCTTACGAGTCAGATCCTATGCAATAAAAAGATTAAATTTAGAGATAGGTGTGTTATTTTATAGATTTGGGATGTATGTGTGTATGTATACACACACGTAAACAGTGTTCATAAACATACACAGAGATTCTTGCCTATTCTTTTTATGAACCCTTAGTTCGGGACAAGTGCTTTTGACTACGAGTGTACCGTCTCAGAGCGCCCTTAGAGTTTAAGCAAAATGAGGTCATTCCTTTCTTGTCTTTTTATACTTTAAAGATGACTAGAGATATGTTCTTAGATAATCAGATAGTAGAGTCACTATCCATAGTATATCTATCAATATAGAATAGGATATGAGGTATACTTCTTTTTGTTATTTAAAACGGTTAAACTACTGCTGATTGCTGTTAGGCAAAATAAGGTATGCCAGGATCGTATCTTGTGGCACTAGATAGTCTAATCTCTGCCAGCTCTAATACGGGCGTAAGAGGGTATGTAATAATTTAAGCATGTTAAACTGATGTAGTAAGTACGGTCGTTGTGACCATTAGTTATTAAATTGTATTACAGGGCAAGTAATAGTAACAGTTAAATAATTTATTCATCATCGCAGCCCATAACGGTCCTCCAGGACTTAGGGCTTTTTCCACGAAAGGAGAGGTTACTGCCATAATCTCCACGCTTGGCAGGCGGGTTGGAGATCGCAGTGTCATAAATATATCAATGGAAAAGCTGCTGCTCATTTTCCAGCCTACGTAGACGCTAGATCGTTTGCCTCGAAAACATAAGTCGCCTTGTGTCATCCACGAGTATAAGGGTTTGGTGCTTTTCTACTCTGCTCTACACGGCCTCTATATTACCATAATATTGTATACTTACTATAACTTGCATACTATTCAAGCTTCAAAATTCAAAATTTCTTTATTGATTACATTAAATATGTCTTTCAATCGTCAAAAAGGACGGGGGTAGGAAAGTAGGAAAGAAACACTCAGTGACACGCTTCAAAAGTACAGGTAATTTAACTGATTAAAACAATGTCTGATGTCGAGATTTTTATTCTAAAAGAAGGCAAACAAGGCCACCCAGCCAATAATTTATTAGAATAATTGTTTATCTATAGCGTAATCAAGTCACAATCACATTATACATTGACTGAACTGACTGAAAAAAAAATGGGTGTAAAATGGCGGCGTACGTACTCGGTTTGTAATCAAGCAGCTCCTTCATTACGTCCCGTATTAATTTGGGAGGGTCGTCTGTAGTGCTTCCTGCCACTTTGTGAATGAGCTCGGAAACTGGCCTAAAAATAGCGACATGTTAATTGTAACGCTGTGCGGATTATGTACCGACTTCAGTTTGTTTTGTTCTCGGTCTGTAGGCGGTATTTGGGGAAAGTGTTGGCTTTGTATGTGTAGGAATTTGGGGTGTTTATCTACGTAACGTAAAGCCAACAGAATATCGAGTTATAACTAACCTAAAACCAGTTTAAGATGAGCTATCGTCTCTACGGCGCTTACCTAATTGGCAGCAGTCGTGGCACCATGGTCGTACGACGGCCGTCGCTCGACCATTACGAAACCTCAAAACAACCCGTCGCACGACCTTGTTCGTACGACCGTTGCCAATGAGGACAGCACCTATATAGCAATGTTAGCTCTCTAACGTGACTTTGTACAGTGTTAACCAATAATTTAAGATATTTGCACAATAAATTGGTAAATTATACATGTATATTACAGAAAACACAATTAGCCTAAAAAAATCTACGCACATTTTACCGTAGCTCCCTAATTGAACTATTTAACGAGCACGCTTCCACCAAACATTCTAACCTCCCATCATAGATAATACCCATCGCCGTCACGTACATTTATAGCCAAATATCACTAGTGAGGCGAAAAGCGGGATATCTTGAGCTACGACATTGATGGCAGTTTAAATATGCATGAGCTGCACGCTCTGCCTCGGGCTCAAGTGAGTCTACAAATGACGGCTGTCACCGATCAGAGTTGGCTTCCAGCTGGATTGGGGATTACGCCCACTTCACGATATAGGTAGGTGCAATTATATGGATATGAAATATGCCCAATTAAACGTAGGAATTGTAAACGGGCGACAGTTATCACTTACCCATAAGGTAGGCTGTCTTTTGTCACTGAATAGCATAAAATACCTGTTTAGAAATATAGCTTTGGTAAAGTGGCAGTTTGGAAGATCTCTGTTTTTGTTATGTTACATTTTGTAAAGTATCACTAGGCAAATAAAGAGGCAATACGGGCTTCAATTAATTGAGGGGATGCTTGCTTAGACAGTGTCAAATCACGTTTACTTTAAAAATATTTTTCAATATACAGCTTATACAATTATGTGACGAAAAACGGATCATTGATCCTTTTATCAGCAAATGTGTGGAAAAATTAAATACTTATTAATTATTTTAGTACTGTTGTATTTTACGTAACCATTGAGCTTTATTCTAAATAAAGACGTTTATTAAAAGTCGTTTAACTAATAATTAATTGTTCGCTATTTCAAAACATTGCCAACGATGAGTTCAAAGAAAGATGATCGAATGATAAGTCAGATAGGCATTTGATCTTTCAAGTACGAGTATCTCGACCGCGTTTTGAAATGTAGGCCATGGATTCTATATTTATTTAGAATTAGATCACTAGCTTACAAATTAACTATTTAATTAAGACTGAAGGCTCAAAGTGGGTTTGTTGCAAAACATTAATTCGTAGCCATAGTACAAATTTTCAGTAATTAAATATTATAGGCTAAAATATATTTATCGCCATATTTACGAAACTACTTGGAGACGTTTTTCCTTGAAAGTACAACATGAAGATGTTCAAGAAAGGGGTGATAAGGTTTTTACGGGTTCGGCAACACGTAGGTGATGCTCCTGGTATTGTAAACGTGCATAGGCTGACGTGACTGCTTATCATCAGACCGACCGGAAGCTTGATTACAGCCTTAGTGGTTTAAAAAAACTAGCTTTTGTTTCCGACTTCCAGGCTCCAGTGGCATGCCGGGGTGCATTGGCGCTCATTGGGAGATACCTATATCTAGCAATATAGTAATATATACAGAAGCTAACGATGATGATGACTATTCCCAAGAGACATCGATTAGTGAACCTTTGCCCGGAAATATATGGTTCCCGAGGCTAACCTTAATGTAAAATCAGGGCAACGTCATTCAATGCCACCGATATTCTTTACAAAATAGGCTTAATTTTACATAATATTTTGAGGGTACGAGTAGGAACGTCGGTGGTCTAGTGTTAACGGTATCCGACACGCAGAGTTAACTGAGAGGTACCGGTTTCGAATTGCACTGCTACTTTTGCAATGCTCTTACGGTGAGGGAAAACATCGTGATGAAACCTGCACATTTAGGCGACTGAATGTGTAACCATGATCCAATCTGGTCAGATTCCCCTTTTAGCAGTGTCACGGAGCTGAGATGGCAGTCGCTCCACTGTAATTATCTGATCTGCCAAATCCTGGATCATGGTGAAGGCGGACCCCAGGCCCTCGTGCGCGAGAGCACAACCGGGACATTAACGCAAAGATGACGATGATAGACAGATAGATAGATAGAACACTTTATTGCTAATAAAATATTACAATATCAATTACTTACAATAACAATAACATGAGAAATATGAATATGAGCAAAGGTGGCCTTATCGCTAGAAGCGATAATTATTATTTATTTTATGATATATTTGAGAGTTCTTAAGTAAAAGTCACCGCAATTAAAAGCCGATCATAAGCCAAGAGATATTACAGTAATTATTATTTAACTACAGAGCCATGAGTATGAAATTATGACAAATTTATCATACTCGATAGCTAGCAAAATATTTAATGTAACTATCTACTTATCTGGTATATATTAAGAGAAATTGATACTACCTAAGTCTAATTGATACTAAGAGCTTTCACTTTTACTATGTAATCATTTTAATGTGAGCTTTCAAACATCTAATTGTAAAATTTAATGTTTGCTAAGTCTTGAACTTAGTCTTCTATTGACATATCAATTAATTTTAATAGACTTCGTTTTCGACTGTTTAAAAATATATATTAAAGGTCCAAAATAGATATGTAATACTTACTTAAGGTTATACAAAATACAGGTTATTGATTATTAGTTAGAACGAAGTATTTAGTACCAGTGTATAATAAGATAAGGCAAATTTTTATAATTCAGGAGCGTCGGTGGCCGAGTGGTTAAGATATCCGACTTCTAAGCGAAAAGTACTGGGTTCAAATCCCTCTACGGGTATGTATCAATGACTCTTTAATGGAATGCTAACAGATGCTCTCACGGTAAGGGAAAACATCGTGATGAAATCTACACATTCAGTGTACTGAATGTGTAACTATGATCCAATCCGGTCATTTTCCCCTAGTGACCGGGTCACTGTAATTAACAGATCTGCCAAATCCTGGATCATGATCAAGGCAGACCCTGGGTCCTTGTGCGCGAGAGCACAATCGGGAAATTAACGCCAAATGTTCATAATCCAGTACACCTATTGTACATCGTATATAATATAATCAAATTCTGTATCTACTTGTTTTACATGCAAAAAAAACAATTCGCCAACATACCACCATTAGAACACCACTTTCAAAGAAACGTCACGAAATATTTTACAAACATCGAATCTCACTGACATTACGGCAATGGTACACTTATACCAAATTGCTAGTTTGGCACACACTGCCCTTTCTGATCAGCACGCTGCCCACGTAGCAACTAATAATCGGCTGTTGTCGATAATGTCTGTGCTTACTGCTAGCGAGTCTGCACGCCTAATTAGGCTTGGGAAAGAGGCCTTTGGCTCAGACTGAGTGGAGTTTTTAATGCGTTCCCACTTTATTGGCACTCTGCTTTGTATTGCTGGGTACCTATACGTTCATAGTGGAATTGGTAGCGATAGGAATTATAACTTAGGCTGATGTTAGACGTGAGTAGTTTTGTGAGTTGTGAGCGGCAGAAGATCATAGGGCGAAATCTGATGCGGTCAGTGAAAATTTTGAGTACTCAAGATAATGTATGCAATACCTTGTATCATCATCACAGCCCTAACCAGTCCACTGTAGGACTAAGGCGAAGTTATTCCCATAATATCCACGCTTGGCAGGCGGGTTGGAGATCGCTGTGTTGTAAATGTAACAATGGAAAACGCTGCTGCCCATTTCGAGTCTACGTAGACTCTAGATCTTTTGCCTCGAAAACATTATACGCCTTGTGCGACACCCGCGAGTGGAAGGGGTTGGTACTATTCTACTCTGCTGGATAACATTCGGCCTTGTATAATACCATAATATTGTATACATACCATAATTTATGTCCTAATCAAGCTTCAAAAGTATCGGTAATTCAACAGATTAAAACTGATGTCGAGATTTTTATTCCAGAAAATGTAAAGGCAAACAATTTCGTTGGTCAAAGCTGCTTTACACAATGTGCGGTGCAAGTTTTCGGATCGTCAGCAAGTAAAATTACAGGTAAAAGCGCTTAGCGCACAGCAGTTCGGCAAAAGGTGGTCTCGAGCGGCTAATTTTCAGAAGACGAAGCGGGGAAGCGCATCTGAAACTGTAAAGTTTATAAACTGTTTATTGCTGACTATGAAAGCTCGTTTTAATTTTTTAATTAAAATTCTACTGTCTGTGCCAGTAACAAGACGTAGTTTGAAAATTAAGAGGGTAATATTTAAGTTTATCTTTAGGTGGTTTTAGTCTAATTTTAGTGGAATTAAGGCCATTTATTGTACAACTGTGTACAATTCTTGTTATGGCACTTTAAAATACGCAGCTATCATTTCTTAGACAGTTCTAGCGAAATAGTTTAAAACGTGAAACGTCTTTAAAATCACAGACAGAAAACTGGGCCGACACAAAAAAGTATTTATTGTCTTACCTTAATAATTGCAAAACGATTAGCCTTAGAAACATGAATCTAGTGTCAATGTTTAGTGTATATAGTCAGCTCGCTGTTTTGATCTAGAATTTGCGTCGGGGGCGGGTGAGACGGGGCGGAAGGAGAAGAGGACTAACTCAGAATATGACTTCCATAATGAAATTATCTGTCTCACCAAAATGGTAAAATGCGGCACGGCGTCAACTACACAAATCGGCGGCGTATCGTAATTGTTCATCTTTTTCGCCATAAAATACTCATAATTCACCAGTACTTACCACGTTATCCAGAGAAGACGCATCGTCATGAAACCACGACCACTCTGTCAAGAGTGAATGACTGAGGAGGAATTCACCAGTACTTACCCATTATCATAATGATATCTAAGTTCCAAGGAACTGTGAAGAATGATAAATGTTGGACGTTAATTAGTAAGACAATCAACAGACAATAGTTGAGCGAGGTCAAACTCCTGGAAGACTCTTTTGTGGAGCGCAGAACTTTCTGGAAAGATTTAAAGTACGCTTCATTATTACATGGAGAAAATGCATTAGAAATGTGGCTAACTATTAACTTCCTTGTGATGTTAAGACTTTGTTCACTTATGTTTAATTCAACAGGAACAATGTAGTTTATTTAAATACCGTAGAATTTGAAATATAAATGGCGCATTCCAAGTTAAATGAGTTCTTGTTTCATACAGATATTATTTTCGGGGAATCGAAATGTGTCTTTATTGCTACTTTCCGAAAAAGTTGTTTAGAATTTATTTAGTAGATAGACAGATAATGATCTATTTTATTCACAATTATTCCTTTCAATACATGAATTTAGAAAACACGTGCTCTTTCAATTCACGAGCATCGAATTGAGTTCATTAAGTCTAGTTAATTAGCCAAATTCAAAACGCTAATAGATAAATTCATAATAAATGCGGCATAAATTGGAGTCACGCTTTTCGCTGGAAGTTACCAAGACGGCAATATTAAACAATAATATTGTACGAATCTTTCGAGATTAAAATAAAGGTTCATTAGGGAGCGAAGGCTGCCACAATAGCAACGGATGCAATTAGCGACGCATCCAGACCCCTTTCAACAGGGTCTCGGAGGTCAGATGGCAGTCGCTCGGTCACGGAAGTCAGATCATGGTGAAGGCGGACCCCAGGCCCTCGTGCGCGAGAGCACAACCGGGACATTAACGCCAAGATGATGAAGATAGACAGATAAACACTTTATTGCTCAAAAATATTACAATATCAATCACTTACAATAACAAGGAACACATATGAGCAAAGGTCGCCACAAGCGATGATTATTATTTATTTGAGTGACGAGTAATCATGTTATCAATGTTATCGCTGGTCATGCTTTTCGCTGGTAGCTACGAAAACGGACGGTCATATTAAACAATAATATTGTACGAATCTTGAAATTAAAATAAAGCTTCATTAAGGGGCGAAGGCTGCCACAATAGCAACGGATGCAATTAGCGATGCATCCAGACTGACGCGGCGCCGGGCGCAGCTTCCGTTTTATCATTATTATACCCTCATTGGTTAAATGAATAATATAAACTAGCTTTCGTATGACTTCGTTAGCGTGGACTAGTTTGGCCGTTTTGTCGGATTTCGGTGTTATTTTGGGTTTAAAGTTCTGGAAGACGTATATATACATCACGATCCAATCGAAGATATTGTAAAGAAAGTTTAGTACAATTTACGACGAGGACGTATGAAAAGGTTGATGAATGTGGAAGAAGCGAGAGAGGTTTCTCAGTACCTTAGCAAGTGGGGCAATGTGCTATCTGCCTAGAGGAAAGCGACATGACGTTATGTAGGTGTGCATGTACTTTGTCTGCGTAAAATGCGGTTGTGACATTCCAAACCCGATTAAACCACACAAAAAAATTGTGTATAACTTGGCACTTTTGTGCCAGGTTACCATATGTTAACTTTTCTTAGCGATGGCACTTACCTCTGGTGTGGGTTCTAGAGTAAAAGGAATAGGTCTTACCCACATCCACATTGAAGTCACCAAAAGAAAAGCGACTTTATGACTTAGGATGACCTACGGCGCGCCCACAATATATAATGTTTTCCTCTATGTGATCTACTATATGACGAGGACGAGTTTATATTTGAGAGAGGTAGAGCATACAGGTAGGGTTCAAGATCAAAACATATAAATATCGACCCGTACCCCCCTTAAAATATGCGTGATCGTAATAAAAGTAACTAAAATTTTAATTTTATTCAAATTTTGGCTCAATTGACTCGGGGTGAACATAATACCTAAATATAATAAAAACCAATGACAGCTCGGACTGTTTGGTATACCTACATATTGTCTCTTTAAATCCGAATTAAGTACGCGGCGCGATTCAATAAATAAGCCAGCTCAGCGAGCTCGAAATTTTTCAATAGTTGGTTAAAAAGAGCTGGAGCAAACTTATTAAACAAAACCAATGAATTAGCGAGCGTAGCGAGCTCGGAAATTTTGGTATTTTGGCTGTAAAAATCTGGATTGATCACGCGGCGCAGGCGGTGTGAAATAATTTCGGGGGGGGGTTTGAACCCCCTGACACCCCCCCCCCCCCCCCTTACAGAATACCGCAGCTAAACAATACTCTTTTAAATAGTATTGTGTTTCTGCCGGTTAGTAAGTTCTCCAGTGCTCAATGGGGGGTGTTGGGGAACCGTGGCTTTGGCAGTGGTGGGGCATTTGCCTTTTTGCTGCCAGAGCAACGTGTGATAGAGGTGGGCAACGCATTGGCGATACTTTTTGATGTTGCCAATGTCTATATTCAGTGGTGACCACTTTCCATCAGGTGACCCACTTGCCTGTTTGCCTACCGTATGACAGAAAAAAAATGACCAACGAGCGACAAACGAACGTACTGACGTTAAACTGTAACTGTCGCCCATTTCACGTACATTTTGTTACCGAGTTGTATAAAAAGTTAAGTACGTCATTATTTCAGCGGTAGGTACCAGTATAATCCAATATTATATATGTAGCAGTAACTTTCTCGATCTCCAGTTGTCCCTAAGGTAGCATAATCGTACAAAAACAAACCTTGAGGCCTTGAGGTAGTTGTGTTTATAAATGATAAATTTTGATATTGGCCCGAGTTTACACAGAAACCTGGCAGATTTGATTATTTTAAACAATAATAACAACCAAAATTTAGTTGGTATCGTTGTTTCAAGCAAAATTTCACCACTCACGGCTGTGAAACATAAATATTAGTCTTTAATGTTACCCCCAAGTTATGCGATAGACATTCTGCGAACTCATATTTTAATGAGCGGGATGAATTAGTAAGAGCAGCGGTTTCGTGCGTTTATTTTTAGAGAGAGCTCGCTGTGTTGCTGTGAAGATAAACAAAAATACATCATTTCTCCTGAATTTCTGTCTGTAAGAATCTTATTTAAGTTGACATATTTGGGATAAGGAAAAGCACGTCGAATTACAGCACCAACCCCTTATACTCGTGGGTGTTGTACAAGGTGACTAATGTTTTCGAGGTAGAAAGATCAAGAGTTTCCGTAGGCTAGAAAATGCTTCAATTCCTTCGAGCGGCTTTCCATTGTTACATTTATAACACTGCGATCTCCAACCCGCTTGCCAAGCGTGGAGATTACGTCAATAACCTTTCGTACAATAACCGGCGTTTCGTGAGTGAGGCCCCAAGTCCTGCAGTGGACTGTTATGGGCTATGATTACGATGACGATGACGTTGAATTAATAAATCTAATTAAATTTGTGGTCTCCGCTTGCCGCTACGGGAAAATGGCGCGTCGTTATGTACAATTATGAACGTATTAGGTAGATATATCTAAATACCACTAGATAATTAAGTAATTAATTAACTAAATTTCCACAATTACCTGTGGTTACCATATACCATCGAAGGCAATATGGTTGCAATTCACATTTAATATGAGAGTGCGCAATTAATTCCACTAATGAAATTATCTAACTAATGAAATAGTATTAACTTAATTCCCTATCAATACCATTAGGTATTTAGATATGAGTACCTAACATTATTTGGTTATCAGTAGCAACTTGACCTTGAATTTCATTTGATATGCTGAAAATTTATATTAATTAATTAATACTGTACGTGAGTACCTAGGATAATCAGGACAATAGATTTATTCAGTTTCTCACATTTAATATTTAAAATTATTAGCATTACTTTATCAAGGAGTCCAGTCTTAGTAGAATTGTCTAACGATGCTTTATCCAGTCCGTGGTTACTCGAAAAAGTAACTACCGGACCGTCGTCGTAACGTCTTTGGTTCTTCGGAATTGCGCATTGACAACTTTTTGACCTTATAACTTTCCACCCGCGGCTCCGCTCGCGTGGACTGTGTAAGTGTGGTGGGGTATAAAAAGTAGCATTATGTCCTATTCCATAGCTATCTACCAAATTTAATCCAAATCTGTTCATCCGTTTAGGCGTGAAGAAATAACAAACATACACACACGCGCAAACATCTTTTGAATTTATAATTTTGTTAATCGGATTACAGCAAAGAATTTCGTTAGCTCTGTCCGTTGCACTTTAGTCTTTGAGTAACTTGGGACTATGGTATGAAAATCAATTAAATGTCTATAATTATTTTTAAAATTTATAAGTATGTACCTACTTATAATTTTTTAGAAATATTATGCTTAATAAATAGTCTTAATACCAAAACCTAGGTATCTACCAAAATAACAAATTGATCAGCTATTTGACAAGTAATACCTACTATTTGACCAAAGCGATTACGAACCGTTACCACGTGTTTCGTTTATTCGGAACAATTTCCATAGCAAGCGGTGTCCGCGGCTCGGACCAGATTTACAAGCAGATAACGAGCCTATGATTAATATTGAAATACGCCATTGTATTGGTCCGAACGCGATATGGCACAGTAGCTCGGTTGCAGAGATTCAACTCAAAAAGCAAGCTGTGGATGTCAGAAACTTACAAATATGTTGGTTTTGGTCTACGTATCTATTTGATTTTTATGCCAGTGCGTGTTTCGGCAAACAAGCTTGGAGCGTGCAAGTTATAATACTTATACTGTCGATACTTTTTATTCTGGTGGTATTGTATCTGGCGGAATAGAACAGCATCAACAGCTTCCACTGACGACATCCTACATCTGCTTTTTCATCATCACAGACATCCGCTGCTGAACATAGGTCTCTCCCCATGTTTTCCACATCGATCCACTCTGTGCCTCTTGCATCCATCGGCTCAATACGACCTTTACGAGGTTTTCCATCCAACTCGAGGGTGGCAGTTTTAAGCTGCGATTTCCGGTACGTGGTCACCACTCAAGAACCTTTCCACCCCATCGTCATCGGTTCTGCGAGGTACGTGACCTGTCTATTGCCACTTCTGTTTTACAACTACGAGTATGTATCCATGTCGGTGATCATACAGAGGCAGTCACTCGAAGTGTTGCCTATCATAAACTCTTTAATGTTGTCATTATTTTTTGTTTGGAAACTTCAATAGATATATCCATAGAATAGTAATACTAAGATATCGATACAACATACCAAAATTAGAATAAGTGATGCTATTATTCGATGTAGCCACTTTTAGCACGGATCACATCGAACCTTTCCTGGAGAATT
Source organism: Blastobasis lacticolella (assembly GCA_905147135.1). Lineage (NCBI taxonomy): Eukaryota > Metazoa > Arthropoda > Insecta > Lepidoptera > Blastobasidae > Blastobasis > Blastobasis lacticolella. The sequence continues at coordinate 14,467,092 of LR990050.1, forward strand.
CACTCGCTGCACGTCACGTTCGTGCAGCGAGCGAATCCTTCGGGACAGACTCGATACTGTTATCCACGTTAAAGGTGGCTACACCGAACAACAACCTTCTTTTATTAAAATTACATTATACCGAATTTTTTAATTTAAAATACTTAAAATTGTTAAATTACGCTCTTTCAATTGATAACACTTCGAGTGGCAGACCCTGTGGTGTAGCTACGGATATCTTTAGACCAGAAAACTACAGTTGAGCGACCGCCGTCTGACCTCTGTGACCCTGTTCATTGAGGGATATCTTTTTTACTGATCCTATCACGTAGAGAGTACTATGGAGATACTGAGCATAACTCACTTTATCTCACGCTGAGTTATCCTGAACCTTTTTATAAGACCCTTCGTGAGGAACCACGTCTCCGATTAATATGTCATTTTTTTTTATTTCATACGATAGGCAAACAGGCAAGCGGGCCACCTGATGGAAAGTGGTCACCACTGCCTATAGACATTAGCAACATCGAGACTATCGCCAATGCGTTGCCCACCTCTATAACACGTTACTCTGGCAGCAAAAAGGCAAATATCCCTCCACTGCCAAAGCCACGGTTCCCCAAATTCCCACCCCATGGAGCTCTGTAAACCTTACTCACCGGCAGAAACACAATACTATTTGAAAGAGTATTGTTTAGCTGCGGTATTCTGTAAGGTGGAGGTACTTCCCCAGTCGGGCGGCTCCAATTCAAACGGGATACCCCGCTATGCCCTACCTCTCTGAAACGATATTTTAGATGAGTACATAGATCTTCCCCAATTAACTCCGCAACTCATTCCGTCTCTTAACCAATAAGAAAATAGGCAGTAGGGCAAAATCGGAAATTCGTCTTAGTAGTTGCCTTTATGCCTCCGTATCAACAAAATTGTGAATACAGCTAGATCCTCCAATTGTGGAGGAGCTTTCAAAGATTGTAAAATTTCATTTAGGCTTTTATGTAGTTTATTTGTTAACTTTATAAGACAGCAATTTACACTGTGGCTGCTGTAGCAACTGTGATTAACGATGAGCAATCAACGCGTCGAATAATACAGAATAATATGCATTTCACCCGGCGGGAAACGTTTTTATTAATCGAACCAGAAAACGTTTAAAAGCACATACTGATTTTAATTTAAAACGCTTATTGTCTTTTGGCTTTTGGCCGCTTGCGCTTACCATAACTCATACTCGAAATTAAATAAACAAACACGCTTTTTGATTTCGTGGAAATCCAGTATTTACTTACTTTTATTTAAACATATTCGGAGGTTGTATCGTAAAATAGCGTTTTATCTGTCCCCTTCATACCACCAATTTTTTGAATATACCTATTTCTTTCCCATATTTTTGGCGACTGTTTTACGTGACGGGAACTATTCTGAAGCTGTTTTTATTTTCTTTCGATAAAGGTCTGCATCTGCTGCAAAGCTCTCTTCTACCTAGACAATGGAACTGAAACTCATCCAATCCTACCATAGCTATTTTTTCTCACCCCCTAAACTCCGCAACGTCCTATCAGTCTACCATGTAGGTAGGTACCTCTACAAATATCGTTAAAGACAATCCTGCACAGCCATTAGCGAGCACAATTGAAAAGCTATGCGTGACATGACCTAGCCTGGCTCTATTAGGTATGCGGCCAGTTCTAGTTATTTCTGTCTAGGTGCCGTCCATCGACTGCCCTCGCCGCATCCTGCTGGCCTCGTTACTAGCCAGCCTTTTTTCTTTCACCGCAGCTAAGTTTTCCGCGTCTAAACAGGTTATATCAGGGCGAAGCTGGGTCGTAGGAAACACAGTTATTACGAAGGCCCTGGAGGTAATCGATCTAGATTTTTTTTTGCTTCAATACTACCGAAGCCATTACGTAAAACTCCGGCCAGTGCTCAATAATGTACATCGGCAAGTTTTGAGTATTTGTTGAGCATTATTTACCACCGACATATTGTGTTGGACCTTGTTTGGACTTTGTCATTATATAAATAGTGACCACTTAAATATTTAATAATGTGTGTTGTGACTGTCGTAATGGAACTCCATTATATTATTAAATAAATCACCTTTCGTACACTAGTTTCACTTTATTATAGAAATTTTATTAAATTGTTATCGGTTTCGAATTACTCATCTCCTGCCTGAATCATCAACTCATTGCCTTAAGATGTAAGTTAATAAAATTTGTATAATAAAGTGGAGCTAGAGCGCAATAGGTGATATAATTCATAAGCGACAACTTTGTTTCAAATCCGTAACAGAACATTGACTCGTTACAAATTGAATTGCACCACAATATAAATTCGAGGGGAAGCAAACTTGAACGAAATTGCATCTCCTTAAGGGAGGGAGATTACAAAATAATCTTCGCAACTCACCTGAGATCCGTAGCTTTTTTCCTTTCCCTCAGCGAAATTCCTCGAGATAATATTTTTGCCGTCGCCGTTGGTAAGCGTCACCTCTCGCCTTGTGAACCCATTATCATTAATCTTGTAGCTACAGCGCTAAAGATAATGTTCCCGACACCACCAGAGGCTTCCTTTAAGAAAAACACTATCCAGCTATCATATGAACGTCGGGGACATAAATCGGACAGGGATTGAGAAGAACGACGCCACTTGGTGGACTTACAAAGGGCAGGGCGATTGTTTAAGGGCTTTTTTATATTTATTGCATATTGTACCAGCATTTTTTCTTGTTTCTTTGTGTTCTAACACTATAATGCAACGTTGTCCGCGGGTTTTAGGTATTTGTGATACGCCTGGTATTGCTAATGTCCATTGGCAGCGGTGACCACTTTCCTTCATGTGGTCAACTTGCCTGTTTGTTTATTAAACATAAACTATGCTAATTTCGTTTTACACTCAAATCACATCATGGAAGCAATGCAATTCTAAGCCAAGCTTTTTACAAAGCTTTTTAATCCTCCAGATAAATAAATAAATTAAAATGCTTGGACAAACTCACACAGCGCCATCTAGCCCCAAAGTAAGCAAAGCTTGTGTTATGGGTGACAGATAGCTGATAAATTACTGAGTGACTTGTATACTTTTATTAAAATATATTCTACACCCAGACTCGTAATCATCATCATCATATCAGTCAGAAGACGCCCACTGCTTAGCATAGATAGGGGCCCCAGAGATCTCCGCAAAGGCCGGTCCTGTGCTTCCGCATCCAGCTGGTACCTGCGATCCTTACCAGGTCGTCGGTCCACCTTGTGGGAGGCCTACCCACGCTGCGTATTCCGGTACGTGGTCGCCACTCGAGAACTTTACTGCCCCATCGGCCATCATTCATCGAGCTATGTGCCCTGCCCACTGCCACCTCAGTCAGGCAATCTTTAGAGCTACGTCGGTGACCTTGGTTTGCTTACTACGCTTGTAGTACATGTAGCAGCTTGGTATCCTCATTTCTGATTCGATCGCGCAACAATTTCCATTGCCCTTTGCGTAACAGTGAGCTTTCTTATAAGGCCTACAGTGAGCGGCAACGTTTCAGTTTCACGTACCAGACTCGTAATGGAAATTAAAATTAATAATTTCAATTTCTGCTCGGCCGGAAAACGAACACGGCACCTCTGCGTGGCATATTAACCAACTGAACCACTCACGTCGCAGATCTCCGTTATCCCTCACTTTATGGTGCAAGAAATTTGTCGACTCCCGCCAAGCATGTCCAACTAAAATTATTGCTCCAACTTTATGGATGCGGGTTTCCCGAATAGTTGTGATATCTTGCTAGTTGTACCTATAGCACTTACATTGTAGTTGAGCTATCGAGTAATTTAAAGTTTTGATCGTACCCCGCGGTGCCTTTGGCACTTATAGCCGGGAGCGACGTCTTATCCAGACTCCTCGCAGGTAAAGTGTCTGCTTTATAGCGCGATAACCCAGGGCCGGACTCGGCAATCACACGCGATATCGCAGCCTGAGTGCATTGCGAATGTAATTGATGTTTGTTACAGTGGCGCTGTAATCGTGTCGATGGAATTTATGCAGTAGCTTAGCGTTGTTTATGTTTTAAATCGATTTTAAATGTTTAATTATAAGATTTTTATTTAAATTTATTTGTTTAATTCTACGTCATTATCTTCAGCCTATACTTAACAGCTAGTCCACGGTTTTATATGAGCCTCCTCCACATCAGCGGAGCGGAGGCTGTTATCACAATCTCCATGATTATTTGGAGGGTTGGGGTTCCAAATAAATAACCGGAAACAAAGGCCCAACTAGTTTGTCTCTAAGGCTTTAGTCGCCTTTGCGATACCCACAAGTGTAAGATGTTGGTGCCATATTTTAAATAATAAAATTATTACGAACGATAAGAGCACGATAGATGGTAAGTATAATAAGACCACGCTAAGTCCGAATCGCTATAAAAAAAATCTGTATGACAACTTATGCCAAGTTTTTTATCCGTCATAGAACGTCATTCATAAAAGTCATGACAAACAATTTAATTTCTGTAGGATTGTTTATTTTCGTGAGTTATTTATTTATTTATTTATTTAATACTTTAGTTATGTACAATATTAATTAATAATGGGCAAAAAAATTAAGAAGGAAGTGCGGGAGATAATTTTCAGCAGGATTAATAATTTAGACAAAAAATCAAGCTAATAGTGACAAAAATAACTGAATGTTTACAAGAAGGATTGACAAGCACTGACAGGGACAGATTATCCCCAAATTATTGCCATATCCACACTTTCTAATTTTTACTACTGTCAGTCGATACGGACTTATCGTGGTCCTATTATAGTAACCATAACGACCGATATCGTATACGATTCATACATTTAGGTCTAATCATCTAGGCTTGTCTAAGCTGACATGCCTTCGCCTGTAATTACTTTATCTACTACAAGATTACATATGAAATTGGGCCTTTTTCGCAAGAATACATTTGCTCAAATTTATACTTGCAATATTATATTATTATTATGCAATATATATTACATATAAAAATAATTATTTGATTTTCAAAGTAGGGTAAAATTAAATGACTTTTCTTCTTTAACCAGGTGTATATTTATAAAGAGGGTAGTTATCACAATAAAATAGTATGCACAAGTTAGCATAATGTTGTCTGATTATGCCTACAAAGTTTCATTGAAATTAGATTTGCCATTTCCAAAAAAAATATAATTTTGCTTGAATGAAAATCGAAGTTTCCATAGTTTTCGCTATACAACACACCAATTTCATAAAGACCTAATATTTAACGTAACGAAATATCCTACGTTGTTAGATACCTCTCTGTAGCAGGTCTTATGATAAACGCGAACATATACAAACCTATAGCACAGGTATTTCGGGTCGTAATAAAGGAGGCTACGGCAGGTTCTATTAGGGTAGGTCTAGAAGCGTATGACAGGCCACTTTTCAAAATGAATATCTTGTTTAGGTAATCTATCTGGGGACTTATAATTGAATGTGCTGGGCGGTATAACAAATGGCTCTGCGTTATTACATTTTCTGATGAATATTATGTTCTTTGGTCAAATGTTGTTTGTGTAGATACTTATGTATTGCATATGTGGCGTGTCAAATGTCAAAGAGTCTTTCTTCTCTTCTCATAAAAAGCGAAAATCTATTTTTCCCTTTGATAATTGTATTAATCTTAAACAAGTGTTGGTACGCTCTTAAACCTTCTAAATTAATTGTACCTACTGTTTATGGGTGCAGATCAATAAACTATTGTGTCTGTGAAGTGTATCTTTAATTTCATCAGCCGCATACTCAGGTACTTAACCACACATATACTAATATACAAAGCATATAAACAAGTACAATGGCAATGCTGACAATTCAATTTTTTTTATAACTCTTTATTGTACCTACAAGAACAGTAGACAATTGTTACAGTAATTATAATGACTTAATTTACTGTTTTTTTTATCGGCGACTATCAGGTAATCTTACTGCAAAATAACGAATTTCATTACAAACATTCGGATCTAACAATCTAGGTAGACAACGTGTACGTGTTCTAAAAAATCGTGTACATTTTTGCTCACTCCATGTGTTTTTAGTAGTCAGTATTTCACGAAGAGAATTTTTCCGTACCCATTTTTTTAGAAACGTCGAAACGAATGCAATACCAGTTGCCTAATAGCTGCTTGTTATAAATATTCGCTTGGATGCTTTCAACGATAGATTTTTCAAACTGACGAGGATTTATTTTATTGCACACAATAACAGAAACAATATAAAATAATGGTAAGTTGGAAACATAAGCAACTCAAATTAAAACCAATATATCATCATTAACATCGTCATCAGTCGAGCGGTCAATGCAGGATTCTGCCAGGGTCCGCTTTCCTGCTCATTCTTCACAACTTCTACTGGTCTGGGTCTACCCTTATGTATATAGTCGTTTGCTCTCGCAACCGATTCGACGATGTCAATACATCGCTTCTTGGGTCTTTCCCGGGACCGCTTAACTGATACAAGAAGGTCTACGGACATATTGCCCACATAGGTATCTCTGGGACTTATATATATGTACATTTATGTATATTTATGTATATTTATGTATATTTATGTAAATATACATTGATATGACGACGGAGCAACGCGGCTAGCCTCTGGCACCTATTCAAATTCTGGGGATCTGAGACAAATTACTTGTTAAATCTAGGAAGTGGTGGTAGGATATCCTGGTAAGTTTTGTAAATGGACTGACGACGCCCAGGAAAAGATCGCAGGTACCAGCTGGATGCGGAAGCCACAGGATCGGCCTTTGTGGAGATCTCTGGGTAAGGTCTACGTACAGCAGCAGACCTCTTTTGGACGTTGAATACCTATTGTTCCTAACAAATAATATCACACGCTTATTCCCTAATAGACACCACACAAATTAGCATAAAAATTAGACCACTTAAATGTCTAACTCCTTCCGAAACAAAGGGCCACCGAAACGCATCCGGTTCCGGCTGAGTAAATCTGATTTTATTACGCTAATAAAAGGCAATCCAATTAAAGCGGGGGTTTTTACGGCGAGTCGGCAGAGCACTCGAGTGGAGGGCCGAGGCACGCTACAGGTTACGAGTCGACGGTAGCCGCGTGGCGGCCACCCGCTTTTTTGTGCAACCCTAACAAGCGATGGAAGGCAAAAAAATCGCATTTCACAATCGTCGTGTGTCCAGATCTCGCGAACACGACGCGAATGCGCCTGCAACGGCTCGTGAGCGGCATGCGGCTGCTGTAACAAAAATGTAGTCGTATTGTATCTAAATAGTTAAATTAAATAAATAAAACAATCACGAGACCTCTTGGTTGGCATTATTATATCAGGACATTGCGGTGGCACTGGTGGTGTCATAGGCTTTAAAAATAAAACTTTTGTTTAACTCCCGACACAAAAATACTTATTTGTGCCACTAAAAGCACAAAGTCTTGCCCCCGAACGGATGGATCGATTTCGTTCCGATTCTCTATGTTTGACAATATGTTTGTTAGTTTTTTTAACAGTAGCAGTTTGGGAAATATTGGAATACATATTGTAGACTCAACGAGATTTCTTGTTTTTAATTATCAATTCTATGTATGTTTGGCGGTAACGTTACCGAACATCAATGTGTGTGAGTTGTGATATGAACTATTGTCTATTTTGTTGCTTTTGAAACTATATCTTTTTCCCTGACTTTCTTTTTATTTTTTGTACCTCTTTTTTCACAGTAAGAGAGTGAAATTGGAATTGAAATTGCTAGAAACCTGAAGTATAGAGTCTATTTCCACTATTTTTTCATAGATCTATTAATGAACCCAGCTCCTGCTGTAAAAATATTCATATTCCAGTAACGAGTGCGAGTAATTTGCTCTGACGGTAGCATAAAAAATATGCAAATTCAATGGTCAGGAAATTATCCTTTTTATTTTTCAAATTAAATGCCAGTCGTGTGCAGAACCGGAAGCCGAGTTGCCAGACGCAAAGTGGGATGCGCCCAGTTGTAAAGTCCCGTTAATGATGTTCACGGTGAAAATGTTTCAACTTCAAAAGAAATTTCTACTTGCTAAATGAAATGCTAGCTATGTTCTCGTTTGCACATGCGTTTTTATGGTACCATTAAATGTCAAAGTGAAACGTGAAAAGTTAGGGTGGAGTCTGAGTAATTACCTATTAAATAAAATAAAAATAAAAGTGAATCCATCGTCTCTATTATCTTGGCGTTATATTTCTGTTGTGTTATACACGAGGACTCGGGGTCCGTCTTGACCATGTTCCAGAATAAATAAAAACTTGGACTATTAACACAGCGCCATCTAGCCCCAAAGTAAGCAAAGCTTATGTTATGGGTGCTAGGCAACTGACAATAACTACACTTGAAAATACATACCTAATAGACATACACATTCAAATTCATCGTTTCAATTTCTACTCGGCCGGGAATCGAACCCGGGACCTCTGTGTGGCAGACCGGCCATGTTGCATGTTGACCACTAAACCACTCTGATCGACAGAATTTTGCAGATCATGTAATTACACTGGAGTGACTCCTATCGTCACCGGCCTGACCAGATTTGATTGGTTACAGATTCAGTCGCCTGAATGAATAAAATAAAAGTTAATAAGTATCCCATTTTAGGGTTACCAAGTAAAAATAACCTTTTGCGAATTGCTCATATAGACTTACTAGTCTCTCTGATTTTTAACGGGCTAGGCCCCATTACTAATTCCGTCACTGCCACTCCTGATTAGTCAGGATGTAAGGCAACGTTGAAAATAGGAATGTAGAAAAGGGTTATTGGAAAAATAAGCTATTTATCAATCAAAAGTCACATTAATAACGGTTAAAATAATAACATCATAAAGCAAAAGAAATTATTCTATTCTCACATTTATAACCGTAAATTAATAACAGTTGACTGCACAACCACTTTAATTCTAGGAACTACTCAATTCACCCTTCCCCAGTAGTTCAGTCAGTCGGCCCTCAAGTCCATTCGTCCATCCCTAAGGACATCAAATCAAGCTAAGAGTTCCCATACCAAATGAGCCCTGCATCGAGTGGAGGGCAAATGACATAGGTGAATGATTATTTGAGTGGTAAGACGGCCATTGGCGAATCAAGTGGCATTTGGAGTCTTTGGACGCGTATTTCGCAAGACCTTCGATTTTGATGTATGATGGACAGCGCATTTAACAAGCAAGAAACCGAAAGCAGGCTGCTTATAGTTGACATGTGAGGTGATTTAGATTGACGTTGGCGTGCTGGGAGTTTTTGCTAATTTCCTATAGAAGTTTAACCGCAATTTTAACTGTCTACTAAATAATAATATCTACACAAATGCTGGAGCGGTTTTTCTAAAAAGGTAATAGATAATGCTGTTCTCCATATGTATTTCAAATGCCGCCATACAAATACATTCAAAAGTACAAAAATACATTGGGACCTATATAAGATTTACCAATTTTACATGATTTTCAGATACAGTTTTTTGTTGGGTACCCCTTCCACACCAGAGTGGCAGCGGCGGAAGTTTCCTTTAAACATAATTTTAATCGATATCTCTATCAGAGAATGCACAGTAACATTTGATAGATTCGACCAGTCGCGCCTAGGTGAACACACGAATGAAACACATCCTCTCAAAGCGGATGCTGTCGGCCGCTACCACTCCGGCGTGAATTGGGCCTAATCATAGCAAGCTATCCTTTGACAATTTAGCTGCGTACTATTGTATGCTGTGTCCGCCGTTGTGTGTGTGTTTTTCTATATTATTTTGCCAAATATTTTCAGTTATTATATAATAATAGGTAACTACTATCCACTCAAACATTATTAACTGAACTCAGTTTCAGTGAAGGCAATGCAAAGCCCGCGTTTCCGCCGGCGCCAGACTAATTCAATGAACCTCTTTCGTTCGTCGACGGTCCTCAAACTCGTACGTCTGATTATAGGAATGTATGTGCAGTAATGCAATAACACCCCCGCAGTATTAGTGTTGTTCAGCGTCACTGAGAATCCGTTTGGTCCGGGACCGGGGAAGTGCTCGGCATACATAAAGCTAGAAATAACTATTAGGTTTTCTACTCACAGGGATCGGGCGTAATAGAAAGGACACATCGGCTAGTTCGGCTTCGTAGAGCGTCGTCTCTGTCACACGCGTGTGAGTAAATAGGAAGCCGAAAGAAGCTGAAACTAGCCGATGTGCATTATTTATGGCCGATAGCTGTAAGTAGTATAAAACCTAATAGTTCTTTCTACGTACTATTAGTATGTACTGTACATAATACTGAAACCGGGAAAGTATGCGGCCTACTATAATTTTTTTTTTTGGGTTTTAATTTAGGGTTAGCTAGGGCTAGAAAGAAGACTATGTCGTACCCACCTCCACCCAGGGTCCTATCGTCCTCTCGGTCATACGGACCGCGTCAGACCATGCGCACGCTTACTTGCCGGTGACTCTTTGGGCTCGCGCACTTCTTGACATCCACAAATCCAGTTGTTCCATATACACTCTCCCTCAGCGGGCTGACGTCACAATACACACTCCTGCTCCGTCGGCCAGCTGCCATACTTCTTCGCTCCCTCTTCCAACTTTTCTTCTGCTCCTATTCCTCCTCCATTCTCCTCACGCGGTGCCATGCGTACGCAAACTCTCTCAACCTTGCGAAGTTCGCCTCTGAGGACACAAGGTCTGTGAAGTAGACCGGACCCGCTTCCTTCCGCTCTAACCCAGCAAGCATGATGCTGCGCTCCTGTTGGTACCTCTCGCATTCCCACAAAATGTGGTCCCTAGTCTCCAAAGCCTCCCCGCATAAACACTCTGCACAGTCGTTCAGATGAAATGCCCGCAATCGCGCTCTAAATGCGCCATGACCGGACAGCATTAAATTGTGCTTCACCTGACTTCATTTACTAATATCTAGAAATTCCTGCCCAAGACTTTTTGACTTTTGATGACCGCGGGAAAACTGCTAGTTTTTAATATTACCTAATAGTAGATACAGGACGACAGGTAGGTACCGTGGAATCAAGACCAGTACGCTTGTCGTACCCCATCACTAAGTTCTCGTACAGTTAGCCACTGAACTTTTCCAATATTCGAGTGTGCTCGTTAGTGGCTGGTCATTTGCCTTTGGAATTTTCTTCTGTTTGCTTAGCTTATTTCTCCCAGTGTTTAAATTATGCTTCATGTGTTACGAGATATTTCTCTGCAGAATCTTTCCTTTGTAAGAGAAAATTTCTTGTGTTTAGCAGTGGAGTAGCAGCATTTTTCTCGTTGTTTTTAGATATTATTTTTACGTTTTACACGTATACCGCTTACGGTATGTAGATCGTGTAAATAATGATCATCTTGGCGTCAATATCCCGAGTGCTGTCGCGAGCGAGGGCCATTCCTCCTTGATATGCGGCTCGGAGACCATGATCCAGGATTTGGTAGGTCATAGGCACTGTCCTAATCAGCATCGATCGTGCGATCATGGTCGTACGACGGACGTCGCCCGACCAATAGAAATCCTTAAAACGGCTCCTCGCACGACCATGGTCGTATGACCGTTCCCAGTTAGAACAACGTCTTATAAATGCCATTAGTCATTCAAAAAGGGTAACATAGTAACTCTACGAAACCTTTCCAACGAAAAAAATAACTGACTCAATAAAAAAATACCTGTCTCAATCAGAGAGGCAGCAAATCACCGAAATCCTGTATCGTTTTGTATAATGCAAAGGGGTACATCGCGTAAATAATGCCATAAATGTTTCACCCACAACCGCCGCAAGTGACTTCCCATATTAAAATTCCATTATTCGTACCGGCAAAATATCTCCGGCCTTTTTTATCCATGGATTACGTCACGTGGAATTCAGTATTTCGATCACGCTGTGTAATTTTACAAGCCTCTATGCATTGGTAAACAGCTTTTGAGGCTTCATTTTTGTCAAATGGAATATAACTCCATGCTGTATGTACAGGTTGTTGTGAAATTGCTGAAGATAGTCTGTCTATACGTCTATACAATATGAAAAACTTGTGCTGTTTAAGAGTATATTTAGATTAAAGTATTACTTATAAAAATATCCAGATTATTACCATATCCTTTTTAAATTTTATTACAATTTAAGTAACTGTAAAATACTATTTCTATTTATTACAATTTCAGAATTTTAGGTCGGGCAAGTTATTTCTATCTAATACTTGTCTTTTCTTGCGAGGCGAGAGAAGCGGATGTATTTTTAATGCTGTTAGGGTGTAAATAGAAACCAATTACTAAGCCTCCGCCGTCTGCCTGTCTTTGGAATCGTAATAGACATACTGTTGAAACTTTTATAGAATTGTTTTGTCTTTGCTCTTTCGTTAAAACCGCACTGAATAAACTTGTATGTACTTTTAACGATAAAAAATATATTTAAAAAATGGTAGAGCGTGAGTTGGGCTCGCACACCAAGATTTCGAATATAATAATGTTAGTTTATTGTATTCAAACTCAAACTCCACGCATACTCAAAATTTATACATTATTCATTTATTAATTTCAATTTTATGAATCAACTGTTTCTCTGGCACCATTATTGTTGTTACCTCTGAATAAGGTAGATACTTGTCACTGCTTTGTGGTATAACTTTTATACTTTGTGGTATGTGGCATACCGTTCCGTACCATTGTACGGAATCCGTCGCATGCGAATCCGACTCAAACTTGATAGGTTTTTATTTGGCACTCCGTATGATGATGTGACACTCTCCCTCTGCAATACGTAAAATATTTTGCCCATTGTCTATTAACCTGGCCAGGCAACTTTAATTTAATAAAACTGCAAGAAATATATTTTATAGATAATAACCTGGGTATCTTTATGCTGTGGGGAATTAACTACATTAATATTCATTGCAGTTCATAATCAAATAGCAGGGTAATTTACCCTGGAATGGAAAAGGTTTTCCATCATGTCGGTTTCTACCTGTGTAATCTAGCTGTCACAAGCCTTAGAAAAATTATTTTAAACTGTGAATTATTTCTGAGTACAACATGTACGTAATTTAAAAAAGAAAATGGCACAATAACTTTACAAATATGCAGAAGTACTTAATAACACAAACCCACAACGTGGCTCCCGCGGGAACGGATCCCGAACGTAAATACTGAAATGAAGTAAAAAGTTTAGAATCCTTGTTAATACGATCATCATTTTCATCCCAGCAGTCAATCCTGGCTTCGACCAGGGTCCGCGTACAGAGGTACCCTCCACTTGTCTTGAGGTCTTGGGCATTCTCGCATCGTAAGCCTTTGGCTTTCGCATAGGGTTGCCAAAAAATTTCAATTAGAGCAGATTTCCATATAGGGTGTAAAAAAATATATTTATTTATAAAATCCTATGAACTATGCTTTATTTATTATATATCAGCATTTTTTTCAATTTGTAAGGCATCTTGTCGTGGTGCTATTCTACCGGACACCACATGATAAAATGGTAAAAAAGGCAACCCTACCTCGTATCCCACTTGACGATGTCAATCCATTGCTTCTTGGGCCTTCCGCAGGATCTGTTTCCTGATACCGGCAGGTATACGCGTCCTTCGACAGCTTGTTGATGGTAAATATGTAAACAAAAGTTGGTACATTAAATTTCACTAATGTGACCAAATATTTCAAAAATTAATAGAGAGTTCGGAAGGTCGTTATCATATATTTTTAAAACATCGCAATAAAAGCTTTAACAATATTGCTAATGCCTTTAAAAACGAATGGTCCTAACCCAAAGGGGATAGAATCAGAACGAGAGCAGTAAAGCGATAACCCTAAATTGTTTTGCAAGGCAAACGATATCGCGGGAATTGCACATTATTTAACCCCCCACACCGCATCGGAACGCAGAGGTTTATTGAGCCACCGGCCAAGCGATGGGTTGACAATGCGACTTTAGGGGCCCGTCCTAATTTAAAATGAACACGCTTTGGGAAGGAATCTGGATGCGAAATGCGAATGGATGGATGGACGGATGAATGTTTGTTACTCCTTCACGCAAGAACGCCTAAACGGATTTTGATAAAATTTGGCAGTAATGGCTATAATTTATCCCGAAATCCAACGCGGTTCTCAATGTAAGGGATTCGGAACTATAAAAATAGAAAAATAAAATAGTGAATTTTTGTTCCAAAGGTAAACAATATTCCATATACCAGCCAACCAGGGGAAATTGTGAAGTTTTACTTTATAATCCATCTTTTTCTTATTTATATAGTTTACAAGACAATTAAAAAATGTGTGGGACTCGTTTAAACACCAATCGCAGTGTAATGTGGCGGGAATTTGTCGGACGTAAATGATACACAATATGTGTGTTTCCCCAGCGTGCTCGAAACAAACTGAGAAAATCATATCTACGTCTGTAGTTTGTCAGATTTTCTTTAAAAAGATTTAAATTTTCAGACGGATTTGAAACCCATGTAAAAAAAACACCGAATTTTGCCGAAAATCTGACTAACCACAGGCATAGATATTGGTTTCTGGATCACGTCTACAAAATTTCATTGGTTTCGACAGCATAATGTCGAAAATATGACCAAACTACGTTTGTATGGAGCGCGCTCGAGAAACACTTACCTTAATCAGGTTGACTAGTTATATCTGCGAGTGTGCAATCCAAGTAGAAAAATATTCTACTTGGATATTAAGTCCATTTCATCGAAACGAATGATTTTAAACGTCTAGATTGGGACTGCAGGCCATAATTTAAATCTAAAAAAACAGAAATAAGCGAAAGAACCGCTAAACTAAAAGTACCGCCGAATACGTTTTCAAAATAACATCAAGATGTTATATAAACATCCCACCACATCACATCCAAAGGACTGAGGAATATACCCACATATTATTTCTGAATAGAGAAGAGTACGCCAGGGATGGTAAACAAAAAAATTGGCTCCTAATAAGCAGTAAGACCCTTTTAAAGCGGGCTCCCAAAGAAGAGAGTAACGACCGCCCAGACTCGGTACCACAATCGGTACAGCGGGCATGCCCGGCTCAGCATGTGTGTCACGTGCCGGATTATAAAAGCTTTTTCCAATTCTCTATTGCTGGGTTCATGGTCACACTAGTTCGCCGATGTGGGTTTTTGTGGAGCATTTACGCGAATTTGAATGCTCCGGACGGATGGGGAGTTCGTGGACAACATAGCAACGTTTTCATGGTTAAACACCGTGTATAATTATTATTCCTGAACAGACAGGCAGTTGGATAAAGAAGAGTAAGAAAATTGTGAAATTTATGAAGTATTTAACATAATTACTTTAGTAAGTAATCTACCAAAACTTTACTTTAATATTTATTCTCTCTATCCTTCAGCTTGTCATAAGTGTTATCAAAAATACTTCATGATTAAGTTGATATCCCTTACTTTACAATACCATACGGACGAAAATTATTCAAATTATACTCGGTTCATTACCGAATGCGACACCAATGGCATGTAACCCATATGCGGTAACTATTTGGACACGCTTCTCAGAACCTTATCCTTGACCTTACCTGTATCCTGTATCTGTGCATCTCGTTCTTTCCATGGCCACAGCGGCAAGCTCTTGGGATATGGCGGCGACCACGTAGGCGCTATATCTTACGCCCTCTGTACGCTTTTATTTTAACGAAATTTAGCCCCACCACTGTCACTGTCGATTACTTTCCATTGTCTTCCCGCGGAGCGTAATGCCGTATCAAATTGGGAAATATTGAAAGAAAACGTGCTAAGCGATCCTTACCGCGGTTCGGTTACCGCTTTATCTCGCAACGGTAAAACGCAGCCGCCACGCTTCCTTTTATGTTTGTTGTTTCGTTCCGGATCGTATTACTTGGGCTTATAGCCGTAATGTTGTCTTTGAAAGCTATGAGACGTTTAAGACCGCGTGAATAACAATGCTACGAAGACACATTTGTTGTATCATGTCTATTTGTGTAGGAGGGTATTGATAGGATACCTATGGGTATCAAAAGATAAGATATTTCTGTTATCTTTCTCTGGCCATATCACCCAAAGCTCCTGAAGTCTCATAAATAATATGAACAACGACAAAAAATACTTACTGTATATCCCAAATGGAATTAAATTCATATATTCGTGCCGGCCAACGCACGACTGTAGAAAGCAATTTGGCCCTGTTAATCCGAAGGTATAAAGAGTCGTACAAAATTACACGCAATCCCCTGGAATCGAAACGGCAAACAGAGGCGGCAACTGGTAAATAAAGTCATGAAATCCGTAAAAATAATATTGGCCGCAAATATTTTTTGTCGCTCTGTTGGGACACTCATACAAATCCGGAAAAATAAAACAGATATTAAGGGCGTCCCACAGCCCTCGCTTCCCGCCTCGTACATTAGTGTCCCCGAAAATGTTCCATTCTTATTCAAATATTTCCTGCAATTTGTTTGTCCTATCGTTCAAAAGGGTACAAAATAGGTTAAGAAATAATATGGACCCTTCCGCTTGCGTCGAGCGAACCTGTATTAATACAAATATTTGTGAATCCACGCCGCAGCGACAATTAATTTGTTGGGGTTTGAATACTTGAGGATTTAACCTTAATATAGCCACAACAGAATTTTATCTCAACAAAACTCACACACATATTCTAAAAATCGATATCTACAAATGTCTCGCATTTCACTGCCACTGAAGGGGATGGTGCCCGTAAAGCTGGCTGCATCCCCCGTTAGATAGCTATCACTATTCGTTGGCCATGGAATGAGCCAGTCTAACGGTCACCAGTGGATTGTATTAATTTAATTTTTACTTTTTAAATAGATTTTGAAAATAATTTGTGCCCCGCGGTCCCAAAGTTTCTACGGCAAACGCCGTTAATACAAATTTATCAGCGATTTTCGCGTATTTTGGCGTCTCCGCTGATGCGGCCGCCGCGCCTGGTGTCATTGACGTAGAGACAATATGGGACGCCGCTAGAGCGTCTACACATGTGGCGTTCCATACTAAGGGCCGACCCTATTCGCATGGCACGAGAGACATACCGTCGGGCCTCTTGCCATCATCTAGAACCAGGCCCGAGGGCTGAAGCATGGAGTGCACGTTGATATTCTATCTTCGAATCTCGGAATTTCAAACATTTGATGCGAAATGCGTAGACTTTTTTTGTTAGTGACGTTTACTAACATTTTAAAGAGGAAAACTTTGTAGGTTAGGTAGGTACCTTCATATCGGAGGATTTTGATAGGCTACATTTGGGACTTTGAAGTCGATATAGGCTTAACTCTTGTAGAATATTCAACTATCTTATATTTGCATCGCATATTTACAGATCATGCGTAAAAAATTTAGTCCAAAAATATACTTTGCCAAAAAACTTTGACGCACTTTATTAATGCAACCCAGCTGGTTATTCACGGTTCGAGTCGTAAGTACGTTAAGTATAGTAAACTTTTCCATGCAGTTTCCAAGTAATTCCTCTAGAAGTTAGCGATACTTGCAAGTGGGATACTAAAATATAGCATGTAAGTAATGAACTTATCTACAACTTAAAAGTACATTGTAAGGAGTACAAAGTACTTCGATAATAGTGGGGCAAATAAACGATGTATCTCCTAACTAGTGTATTAAAAGCCGTCCAAAATTGAACTCTAAGTCAATTCAAATAAATCGATTCGCGCAAACACTTAGGATAAGTCATAAAACCTTCTATCGTGACTTCTAACTGTCAAGTTACGCATGATGTAGAAACCCAAGGTGTACATACTTTTCTTATTGGTGACTCGTGAAAGTCCCTTAGTTAATTGAGAAAATATTACCTATATAAAAACATAGAAAAGGGATTAAGTTATCGCATTGTTGTGTTCTGGTTTGAAAGATAAGTTAGCCAGCGCAATTACAGGCATAAGGCGTTTCATCTAGTCCTTACAGCGACAACGCACCTCCGGTTCTGCATTTTTGTTACCTGCAACCTAAATGCATGTATCGTAGATGTTATTGGCGACAGTTACCGCTTACCATCAGGTGCACTGTCTGCTCGTTTGTCGCTGCGTAGTATAAATCAAAAGTTAGATTACCATATTTGCTATATTTTTGGTTTATAACTATAAACTGACGACGCAGCTTAAGCGAAACTAGTGCTAAAATAATCCTCTTTCGCTGATGGACATGAATTTTAATGTGTGCGAATTGTGCTCTCACATAAAGCTTCGCCATAATTGTTTGAAAGCTTCCCATAATGGATTGCTCTTTAGATATTGGCCTTGTTCGCGACACTCACAATGTGTTCTTTCAACTGTTTCCTAAATTCTCATTGTGCTCATTTGGAGGCTGTATTATATTGCGAAAAAGACGTTGAAAAGAAGTTGGCTTGTTTTCTGTTATTTTATAGATAGAAAATTATATCAATATTATAAAGTAAGTAGTTAATAACATGCGTAATCGCCATGTCTCACATTTACTTTTGTATATTTTAATCGTAGATTTTATGGGTGACAGTTATTTCGATCCTCATTGCCGCCATTATGGCTACTTCTGAGTTATGTATATTAGTTGAAAAAGGTAAACATCGCCATACAAATTACACATTCCTGCTCTGAATGTGTGACCATACTCCAATCGGTCATATCAACAAGTGAAATAAAATCTAGAATGTCTGACAAATAGCCAGCCAGAGGCGTTGCCAAATAGGCGTTGTATCGACTTAAAATAAAAATAACCTTTCTATATATTAATTATAATCCCACGCAAGGGCCCGAAGTCCGCCTTGACCATGATCCATGATTTGGCAGATCAGATCAGGGAATTGCAGTTAAGCAACTGCCATCTGATCTCCGTGACGATTTGGCAGATTAGATCAGGGAATCACATCTGATTTCGTGACCCTATTCATAGGACCTGGATAGGAACATGACCAGGATTAGATCATGGTTACATGTGCTGGTTTTATCACGATATTTTCTCTCACAGTTAGAGTATCGGTTATTGATCAACTAATATAAATAGCTCAGAAAACAGTGGGAAAGCCCGGGATCTTTCGCTTACGAGTCGGATGTTCCTACTACTGTACGACGTTCCTGCTACTGTACGACCACATCGATATACGAGTACACGTGCGTAAAATCTCAGTTTACATGTGTGAAATATCTACTACTCACAAAATCATAGCCATAGAAGTACCTACTTACCTACCTGTCGATCGGAGGTGTCTAAGTGCCTATACTCCGTCTAAATGGAACGATTTTGAATGCAAATGCTGCGGAACCAGTCGCTATCTGTCCGGTTGGTAATAGATCTAATATAATGGCAATTTATAATTACCTTATCACGTCCAGTTTTCGCCTAGTTATCTACATGGTTACGCACAAATTTTGTGCTACAACACCATATTTTGCGAACTGGCTCCGATTAGCGTAGGTTATCTATTAGTTAATTACACTGTACCTATCGGGTCGTGATTTACGTTTACCTTGAGAGGAACTGAAATTATTCACAAGTTAGGTAAATTATTTAACACTTTGTGTTGTCACTTCATGATGGAACTCCATTATTATGAATTAAATCACTTCTTAGGTAGATTACGTAGATATTCGAATCATAGTTTTCTTATATTTCATTGAATATAGATAGGCAACCGAAACGGAGCGGAACTGCTGGGATGGATACATCTCATTCTGTGTGTATGTCTTACGTTCGTTTAAAGAAATACTGTGAGTGTTTCAGTAGCTATTTACTTTTGGATTGTAAATATAATCTAACCTATTTTAATTGGATTGGACTATTATATTCCAACTTACTTGGAATAACTTTCAAAATCTTTTGGGCCCATAATTAATTAGAACCATTGGCTGTTTTAAGGGAGCTCCCGTCTGGTAGAACATACTCATAGAGTTCCTCGAGTTGTGCAATGGGAATGTTCTGAGGAACTTTTTGATCTGGTGCTGAGAGCTTGGGTACTCATCCTCATTACGTAGACCCTCTGTTGGTGCCCATGCAAGGATTGAAAGAACGTTCCTCGTTCATACTATACGAATGTGAAATGAGTTCCCAGCCACAGTGTATCCGTTGGACATGGGACAATTCAAGAGGTATATTGAGGTCCTTTTAGAGGCGGTCAACGCATTAATGATAACCCTGGTGTTGCTAATGTCCATAGACGGGGGTCACCACTTTCAATCAGGTGGCCCGCTTGCCTTTTTGTCTGATCTAAATAACCTAAAAAATAAAAACTAACACATATAAAATTGTCCCGGGTTTGCTCTCGCGCACGAGGGCCCGGAATCCATCTTGACCATGATCCAGGATTTGGCAGATTAGGTAATTACAGTGGAGCAACTGCCCTTCAGAGGAAACTTTTTTTTTTGTACCACTAAGGTGGCAAACCAGCTTGCGGCCTGCCTGATGGTAAGCAGTCACCGCAGCCAATGGACGTTTGCAATACCAGGGGCCCACCATCACCCACTCATTGCCGATCCCGCATAAACCTTATAACCCCTTTCTTGAAGAACTCCATGTTGTACTCTCCAGGGAAAACCTGACCAGATTGGATCATGGTTACATTTAGCCGCCTGAATGTGCAGGTTTCATCACGATGTTTTCTCTCACCGCAAGAGCATCGGTTAGGGTTCAACATAACTTACATGGCGGCACGGCGGTTCGAACCTGGTACCCTTAGCTTACGAGTCGGATCCCTTAACCGCCAACGCTTATTCTCTTGCTCACTCTTGCTATTCGTATAGGTATGTAGTTGTGGAAATTCTGTACTTCTATAGACGTTACTTATTCCCCCCAATCACAATCTAAAAAAACAATGCATTTAGGAACGCAGCTAATCGTATCTACGAGTACATACATAATTGCACGCTAGCTGGCCATTCGATCAGATATTGACCGGAAAAGGTATCGAAATATACATAAACCATTCGCCTACTAAATATTTCAATCTCAGAGACAGTAAATCAATTACAATGCGGCTATTAACTACCCTGCTAGGAGCGAAAAGATCGAGAGATAACGATATCGATATGATTGGACATTAGATGAATGAAATAAATCGAAATTCGTTAGGCAAAGGTTCAATAGCTTTTATATATTTACCGCGAAGAACCTATTTGTCGTACCTCCTACATTTATGGCACTCCCAATAGAAGTATGATATAATTCCTGGCATTCCTAGCGGTGTCAAGTTGGCTTCAGGAAAGCTGGGTGTCCTGGGTAAGGCCAGGCGTACTGTATATTGCATTAATAGCTCTTGGCGCTCTCATTTATATAGAAAACCAACATATTTTAATACAAGTACATAACACTTAAATAAACACTAAAAGTCAATTACAGGTTCTCACTAATAGCAATAATATATAATAATCAAATCGCAAACCACTACTACTAGGCCTACGATAAGAATTTATAAAAGCACGCCTTATGTAGTCAAATTAAATATATAATTTATTTGCATATAAAATCCGTTAGTTATTATGTTTGGCTAGTATTATTGAAAAACGTTCGACTAAGCATTCACTTTGCGGTCCTGTATTCAACAGATCAAAATCCTCGTCTTTACTTAACCTGTTGAAACTCTCGCAGCAACGTCACAGATAAGTGTTACGCTTATAGCTGGTAGACATTTAAGGCAGCAAAATAATGTAATTAGTGCTCAAAGTTCTATAAGATTGTCTGAGTGGTATTGTTCCAATAGCTCCTCAGCTTGTCCCAGGACCCTTGCTGAACAAAGATGACCA
Source organism: Blastobasis lacticolella (assembly GCA_905147135.1). Classification (NCBI taxonomy): domain Eukaryota; kingdom Metazoa; phylum Arthropoda; class Insecta; order Lepidoptera; family Blastobasidae; genus Blastobasis; species Blastobasis lacticolella. Next base: position 14,488,774 of record LR990050.1, read on the forward strand.
GCTCATTCTCTTGACTATCAACTTACTCAAACTGTTTTATCTATGAGTTTAATTTACAATTTTAATGCAGTAGGTACCCATCAAATAAAAACCTCTTAGAATTAAGACCTCTCTACTACGCTCTGTATTTATTTATTCTAATTTTGAAAAAGCATTGCATTAGCTTCCAATTTCTCATAATCTTTGCAAAAAAAGTACGAAGTACTAGCATGAAACTTTGAAGTTGTTCACTGGCGTTTATCCCCTCAAAACGAGTACATGAACCGTTTGAAATCTCTCAGAACTCCACACAGGAAAGACAAATTAGTCGTCTATTAGGAGACAGATACGTCTGCTTTTTCATTCAACGTATACTAGGAAGTAATACGATGTTGGGCGGAAAGTTTCCATGAAAGATGTAGGTGGAAGTAACATAATATTGGGCGCTCAGCGTACAAAAGACATTCCTACACACTTTATCAGAGATTGTGTTATCTAATACCTGTCTCTGACAGGCTGAAGGCATGTGACAATAAAATGCCTCTCTTTGTATTTGCACTGCTAATTGGATGAACCTATTGCAATATTAGGCAAAGAAAGAAAAGAGCTACCTTTTTTGAATTGGGTCAACAGTTGGTTTTCATCATTCTTACCGCAATAGAAGACATGGTCGTGTGGTGGCCGGCAGAGTAGAATAGCACCAACCCTTTGCGAATAATATTTTCGAGGTAAAATATTTAGAGCCTCCGCAGGCCGGTAAATGATAGTTAGTTTTTCCATCGTTTAATTTACAACACTGCGATCTCCAACACGCCTGCCAAGCGTGAAGGCTATGGCAATAACCCCTCTTTTTGTGGGAGAGGCACTAAGTCCTGCAGCAGACTGTTACGGGCTGTGATGATGATGATTAATATAAGAAAATCAACCAGTTTTTAACAGAATCCGTCCAAATGAATTGCAGTTTTATCCAGTTATAAATGATATTAAAATGAAAACCCGGGATCAGCCAGGTAAAGTTCCCGTCTAAACGAACGGAAATAAAAGTAAACAATGCTAACTGCGGAAGATTGTAATGAAAATGTCCCCTTTGAAACGTCAGCGGCTAGGACAATAGGATTTAAACGTTTGCTAAGTGCCGCAGAAAGTCAGCAGAACGAGCACAAAGCGAGGTGCGAGTTACAGAATGGTACTCGGAGATACTCACTAGTAACCTGACCTGGCTTTGCGTAAGTACAGTTTTACTGTACGTCTCTTATTTCGTCTATTTATGTCTTGAGTATAGACCTTCCTCGTGCCATTCGGATTTTATTACTAAAGAGGTATTAAAGGCTTTATAAGTTAGAAATATATTTAGGTTTTGAATTCGCAGTTTAGTATGAACTGTATCCTTTAAGACTATAGTTGATACTAAAGACGCACAGTCACAAATCTAGTAAGGCAACATTCTTATTATTTCTAATTCTAATTTCCGAAATCGTTTCTAAACGTGTGTACTTACAATTCGACGACAATATTTGAGTACCGTCTACTTATCACCTACAACGAAAGAAAAGTTATTCAATACAAAAAGAAAAAATACTGGATTCCTTTGCGCGAAATAAGCCTTCATTCCACGCGTGCCATTGTGCTACCGTCTCTAGTGATGGGATTAAAAACGCGTCCAGCCGCAGGTGGCAAGCTCAGATGCAGATCTAGAATAGATGTTCTGGCTTAGCTCTAACCCATATGGAATGTAAATGTGTTTAGTTTTCATATGTGCATTTATTATTCGAAAGCCGCACGATCTGTATGGAATACCACTGTTTAATTGTTCGATATTTATCTAATATCGGCTCAGAAAAATTGGAAATAAAAAAAAACTAATCAAAAATACTCGTAATATGAATTATGGTAGAGAAAAACGTATACCATATACGCAATATACGTATATGACGTAATACGTAACGTTCAATATCTATCGAATACGTACTTTTTAGTGACAGATTTGCGCATGGTAGGTAAGTGTGTGTTTCTAAATATAAATACAAATGAACTAATAAATAAATAAATAAATTCAGTAGTCTAGTCTAGATTGTCATAATGCGTTGCATACTTTGCGTACGTGGGGCCAGATTATCTCTGCCTATATTCTTATAAGCAGATTACATAAATAATTTCAGTTCGAGAGTGCAGATGGTTGCAGAATTCTGCATTGCTGTTGATTTGTCATCGATTACTATTAGTTGTTGTTATTACATACGAAATTGCGCTGTTACTATTATTCATATTGACTACAATATTGTCTATATAATGTATATCAATGACTAAGCCCAATTTGCATACAACAATTTGTTATCAGACTTTCACAAGTCCATGATCTGATTTCACTATTTAAAATTCACTTGGCACTTGGCACAAAAGAATTATTGACCATTCGTAATACGAAGGTCTTGCACCTTAATCGTGTCTATTCACCTTTGTTTATCGTAGATCTGCATCTACGTGGGGTCAGTTGCGTCATCAGGGAAGGACTAAGGTCCTTTTTATTTGGTGAAGGGCTTGGTAAGAAAATTAATTTAAAATAATGATATTTAAAATAAATAATAAATAAATAAAACAAATATTCGTGGACTAATTCACACAGCGCCATCTAGCCCCAAACTAAGCAGAGCGTGTGCTATGGGTGCTAGATAACTGATATACTACTTAAATACTTTTTAAATACATACTAATTATACATAGAACGCCCAGACCCGTAACAGAAATTAAAATTCTACATTTCAATTTCTGCCCGGCCGGGAATCGAACCCGAAATCGAATGATGATTTTTAAACAGACATTTTGGTGATTCGAAATAATTCGGATACTCCTCGATACAAAGACATCCAAATCTTTGTTTAGGCGTCACTTTCCTGGCAAGGTAAAATGGAAAGCGGTTGTTGTGTAATTTATTTTTTATATTAAATTTCAATTGCAATCTTGATTTGTCTATGTTATGGGCGATAGTAGACACTTTTTATTAGGTCGGTACGCTTGTGTCATTAATAAATGGTTAATCATCATTACTAGAGGTCAAGTTGTTTAATCTGAAATGTTGGAGGTAGGAGGTAGGTTTATGCATAGTTTTGGGAAGAAAATAGTTTCTAATACCGATACCTAACAATAACGGTAATTGTAGAATCAATAATTGTAATAATGTAGTTAGTGAAAACAAATGAAAAGGGCAGTAATTGTCACGTATTATAGGTTCGTGCAAAGTGTGATTAGTGTAATACTGTTATTGAATAACTTGACATATTCGTGACCCGTTTATTTTACAATTTGTGTAACTTTATTTAAAAGATAGTTTACCTTTACAGAGCTGATGGAGATTTTTGTATCATAATGTACTCTACTGTGCCGGACGCCATACGGGTGCGTCCGCAAGTTGTGCAGTGATTGTGTGTGTGAATAGTGTGAAACTGTTTTTGGATAATTTGGAAAATTCGTGACCCGTTTATTTACCTTTTGTGTAACTTTATTTAAATTATTTTTACCTTTACAGATCTGACAGAGATTTTTACATTTGTTACATTCTGTCATACTGTGCCGGATGAATGAATGAATAATTTATTGCTTCAAAATGTGGTCCACAAAAGATGTTACAATAACAATTATGTTAGGATGCCATACCTACCATGTATATTCTCTAACAATAGGGTCCTTAAGGTACTAAAAAGTCCTTACCTGAGTCCATGCCTGCCGCCAGCCTGGCCCTACTGTCCTTAACCCAGCGTGACGAGTCGACCTTCCTCCGTCGACTCCTGCGATAATTCTCGACGTCCTAGCTGGGTGCGTCCGCGAGTTATGCAGTGATTGTCTCTTCTCAACGCATGTTCAAGGTTACTAAATGTAGTTCTGACATCGATTGTACGGGTGTATGATGACGGTTTAGCTACTTGTGGAACGTATGTCACTTTTACGAATGTTGTGCGAAGACGATTATCTAAAGATATTTCGAAAGACAAAAGGATCTCCTTTTATGGAGTAAGGACTTTCTTAAGTCATTGGATATTTCAGATAGGAGCGTCAGTGGCCAAGTGGTTAGGGTATCCAGCTCGTAAGCGAGAAGTACCGGGTTCGAATCCCACTACTGCCATGTACCAATGACTCTATTCTGAGTTATGTATATGTTAGATGAATACTAACCGATTCTACTACGGTGAAGAAAAACATCGTGATGAAACCTGCACATTCAGGCGACTGAATGTGTAATAATGGTCCAATCTGGTCAGGTTCCCCTGATAGTAGGACCACGGAGGTCAGATGGCAGTCGCTCCACTGTAATTGCCTGATCTGCCAAAACCTGGATCATGATCAAGGCGGACCCCGGGTTTTCATTCGCGAGAGCACATCTGAGACAGTAACGCCAAAATGATTACTTTTATTTGTAAATTTCAGATGTATAGATTCACTGCTAACGTATAGGTACACAGACGTGACCTGACCTGTACTACCTAGGCCATTCTCTGTTTTGTACATTGGGGTGGCATGTCTTTAGGATTGGAAGGGCTGATATAATGACAACAATATTAATTTAAATTCTGTATCCGAGCTCTCCAAACACTTCAATCTGCGTCAGATAAGTTCGAGTAGATACCTACACATGTTAAGTCTCCAAACCAGGGCTCTAGCGAGCGGTCTTGCTATACAACGTCAGGATTACCCTGACCCTTGGCCGCATGCATGATCGAATATGTATCCTTCCTAAAAGAGTAAGGAACTCAAATTGAATTTCTGCATAATAATAATAACCAATCGTAACATGGGCACGATTCACTAGTACTTATACTTTTTTTATTCCACGCAGTGTTAAACAAGCAAACAGCCTACCTGATGGCAATCGGTCACTGTCACCATTTCATTTAGATTCATGCAATATTAATTTCGGTTGCAGGTGTTATATTATATTATATTTTAATTTACTTTTAAATGCTATTTATTATTAAGTTAAGTAAAACTATTTTTTAGAATTTTAGGATTTATTACATATTTAGAAACCTAACTTTTAGTTCATTAGTACTGAATCTCTCAAAAAGTACATACACATCGTTAAACAATCTCATATATTTTGTATAGAAATGTTTATAAAACAATATACAAAATTAATTATTTTAAATTTCGATGCTTGCAAAATATATCCAACTTTAAATAACAATTTAAAAAATACATAATGTCAATTCAAATATCCTAATTATTACATACTACAAACTTAATACTAAATTAACAAATAACTTTATCAGCTAAATAACCCAATAAATTGTAAAACAAATCCAAATGCGCTGGTGGAGGGCGCTGGCATACGTACCACAGTCTTTTGCCAATGTTTTCGCATAACCCTGTACAATTTGTCCAAAATAAATATTTGTTGTTGTAATAATAATTAAAAATACTTAAACTAAAATACATATAGGTAACACAGGCATCAAAAATGCTTAAAAGGAAAGTCGTATGAATAGTATTAGTTACAAACCCATATTTACACTTCCAACAAAGACGTAAGTGCTCAAACACAATAGCCCAAACAGAGGCACCTGCATTCTGAATTCAAAATCCTCAGTCGCCGCCACAAAGTATCAACATTCAGATATTTATTCTGTGTCAGTGAATTTGTTTGCCTGAGACACTTGGTTATGCATGCCGCGGTGCGGTCAGCGAATACCCTGCCAAGTGCATTGGACAAATGCAATCTCCTTCCAAAACTTTACATTGTACTTCAGTCCGTGCGGAGTCAAGTCTCAGCGTTGTTTACCTGGCTCCGTCCGCGTTTTCTGACCAAGTTTCCCTTGACGGTGTTGGTTTACAGGTATTTTTGTATACATTGTCATGTACAGTTCTGGATGGCGGTTGTGATGAAGGGTCTCTTTGTTCGTTGTTTTAATATTGAATTTATGTAATAGGTGACTGATTGTTTTTGAGTAATTGTTTTTAAGTAATTATTTTATAATTTAAATAACAAAGGTATAATGTGTAATAATATAATGTTAGGGCCTGTGAAATTTTATTTTATTGTATTAACCTATTTGTTTATTTTTAAATCAAACATCAAGTATTAGTATATCATTTATTAGTGACTTGTAGGGTAGGGTTTTGTCCCTGCAGCTATTCTCAATCTTTTTCCAACGCAAGTGGTACGTTTTTCTTTTCACCTTTATGCCGATGACTATTTCTGAGGTCCGTATCAATGCAGATCTGGTAGAGGTGCGGAACTGGGCTACGTCTTTTGGGCTCTTGGTCAATCCATCCAAGTCACAAGCCGTTATCATTGGCAGCAGCCGTCTGAGCGGTGGTTTGGCTGAATGATTTCCATTAGTACTCACTACGATGGTGTTAAGATGCCTTTCACTACAAATATCCGAAATTTTGGACTCATCAGTGACCGAGAGACTATGTATACTGCGCGGGAGCGCAACCGGGATTTAACGCCAAGATGATAATGATGATTATTGACTGAGAGACTAATTTGGGACTTATCATCTTTCTTGAACCTCTCATCACAGCCCATAACAGTCCACTGCAGGATTTAGGGCATCTCCCGCAAGAGGGGAGATTATTGCTATAATCTCCACGCTTAGCAGGCGGGTTGGAGATCGCAGTGTTTAAATATAACAATGGAAAATGCTGCTGCCCATTTTCCAGACTACAGAGACTCTTGATCTTTTGCCTCGAATACATTAGTCGCCTTGTACGATACCCACGAGTGTAAGGGGTTAGTACGATCTACTCTGCCGGACACCACACGGCCAATTTGGACCTCTTACATTAACGTTATAACTTGAGCGCATACAAAATCTTGCAATCTGGTTTGGCCTTCCAATGCAGGCAGCTGTAGTACAACCCACTGCCATAACCAAAGACTGTTAAATTTGATGCCTTTCAGGGTTAACTCAGCCCATTTTTATAATAGGCATATGGTTTGCAAGTATATGTATGATTTAGTCGGTATTTCTATTTAAGTTTTACCCTATTTTGTACCCTTCGTACGGACCCTGGGCCCACGCGTGCCGCGTGGGGGCGTGTCCAGGACATAACGCCAAAACGATGTAATTTATATAACTATTTTATGTAGGTTTATTATAAGGAAAGTATTAATACATTTTTGTTACGCATTCTGATGAAAAATTGTAACTATCGCCCATCGATTAACGCACTTTAGGTTTCATTTAACAAATACAAAATACAAGTTGAAACAGCTCGAGCGTAGTCCAGTACGTCTACAAGTTGTACATAAACAAGAACCTAATATTGTTAGTTACTAATTGCACAAGCCAGTGGTCGAATAAATTCTAACCACAAGTACAATCTCACTGCACGTCAAAAGTTTAAACTGAATCAGTTTCCGCCAGACCGTACGTTGCCTTTAATTGTATCTGGCCAATTTGCAGGCTGCCCACATTGCTACTAATAATGTACATTCAGCAACAACACTGCCAAATGGAAAGCTGTTTCCGACTGGGAATTTCAACCCCCAAATCGGATAATGGCGACTAGATTAATTAGAATAACATCATAATTCAATTCTAGCTGCATACATAGGCGCGCCGGTGCCACGATATTAACATCTGGGTGTTCTGCGCTTTAATGGATATCATATTCAGTTACAGTAGTAGCTGGTAAATAATGCACGTTGCTTGCCGACGAACCGGCAAGTGCTGGTGTACCTAAACGAATTCTTGAGTGGAGACCGCGTCTCGGCAAGCGTAGAGTGGGACGCCCTCCGGTCAGATGGAGTGACGATTTCCGAAAGGCTGCTGGTGGCAAAGCGAGATATGATTTCATCATAATTATTACAGCCCATAACAGTCCACTGCAGGACTTAGGAGCTCTCTCACGAAAGGGGAGGTAATTGCCGTAATCTCCACGCTTGGCAGGCGAGTTGGAATGGAAAAATGCTGTTGCCCAAATAAGAATATTCCAGCTAACGGAAACTAGATATTTTGTCTCAAAAACATTAATCGCCTTATACGATACCACCGAGTGTACGGGATTAGTGCTATTCTACTCTTCCGGACACCACACGGCCACATGGAGAAATGATTGATTTATTGTAAAATACTGGATTAAGCTGACCTCTAGTTGAAAGTATGGAAATATTCAGCTAAGCGAATGTCCTCAGCCTCACATACGAGGAAATAATCATGGTAATATGCTACTGTGATTTTGAACATTAATCTCCTATTTGCGTCGATTGCGAATACCTTTTCTTTCACCATCTCCTCCATAAATTAATGGAAACTACGGCAATAAATTGTTACACCCATTAAGAGTGTCTACAAATCTGTCGCCCTTACTATACAGTGTAGATGCAACACTTTCCTAATAGATTTTTCTGATACGAAGGGTACAAAATATGATATTATTCATACAGATCTGATAAGGGCTTAGGGTTCGGCCTAGCGTCCCCTTAAGTGTGGTGCGTAATTTCCCGTGGTAGGGTACAAATAGCACAATTCAATCTCATACAATATTTCGGCCGATTTGCACGGTCGCGTATTCTGAACACGCACAGTTACCTGGTAATTTATCACTTTCGCGCATTTGCCAAGTCCCCCTAGCGCACGTTCTGTAAAGGGTCGCAACTAGAAACTTCTGTAGACAACAGCTGTGACCAACCAATCATACAAAGTCGTTCTTTTGCAAATACTTCTCAGCGCGTTTATTAACTAGATTTCATTTCATTATAGAGATATATAAATCGCATTGCTTACTAAAGTTTTTGTTTTAACCACCGACACAGATAGAAGTGTGTATAAGTTTGATGTGTGTGTCTGTCAGTGGCATCGTAGCAGCCTAACGGATGGACCGATGCGGTTTTCTTTTGAAAACAAGTTCAACCGAAAATCATAGCTTTGTTTTATTAAATTGGATACTTGGTCGGTGGTTTTCTGAAACTGTAGGTTAGGTAATGTACGGCCATAAGTACTAACTTTCACTAAACTTAGGAATCGCCTGAGTTCCATCTTATCTAGTCTTTAACCAATCAGCAACCTCCAAATTGAGATATGAAAGAACTTAGGCGATTCCTAAGTTTAGTCGTAGTTAAAGTTAGTTGATTTTGAAGTGAAGACATAATATTCATTGAATTTGCTGGTAAAACTAGAATATGGCTGTATAACTACGTATTCAATAACTTGTTCAGTTCTGTTACTTAAGAACTGTTTGGTTTGTAATAGGTACTTCTAAGTGAATATACTCGTATTGTCTCTCAAGAGACAAACAGGCGAGTAGCCCTCCGTGCAGCACTTCTGATAGGAAACTACAACCGTAGCCTTCAGATATTTGCAATTAATCTGGAGGTGTAAAATCCATATATAACGATATATGGATATATGGATATCCATATAATTTGGATATCCATATATCCAAATAATACTAATTTCCAATGATTTCATTATTATGTATTGTTTAACATATGGGTTTTTTGCCTGAAATAAAGATATATTATTATTATTATTATTATTAATAATATTGTGTTCCTGTCGGTGTGTAATAATGATTCGAGTCTTTGGCAGTCTGCTCAGCATCTGCTTATTTGCTGTCAGAGCAACGGTCGGGACACGGTTTTTGAGGTGGAAAACGTATAGTGTCCAGCAGAATGGAATAGTACCAACCCCTAACACTCGTGGGTGTTGTACAAGGTGACTAATGTCTTAAGGCAAAACTTATAGAGTTACCGTAGGCTGCAAAAAAGGGCAGCAACGTTTTCCATTGTAGTAACAACACTACAAACTAAGTATATAACACTGCGATGAGCGATCTCCAAGCGTGGAGATTATGGCAATAACCTCCCCTTTCGTGGGAGAGGCCCTAAGTCCAGCAGTGGACTGTAGTGGGCTGTGATGATAAAACGCATTTGTGATACCCCTGGTATTACTGATGTCCATAGCAGCGGTCACCACTTTCCTATCCGCTTGCCATACAGCAATGTCTAAATTAAGTTAGTATAAGAACGTGTTTCTTTAAAAAACTATAATAAACAGTATTTGTGTCAGTTTGCAAAGATGCGTCCTTTTACATCTAGTATAGTGTTGACGGAATTCGTAACAGGAGGGACAAATTTGAAGGTATTACAGTAATGTATTGGGGTGCCTCGCCGCGAGCCGGGGTCGGCACGTCGCGACGCGGAGCCCTGTCGCTGGGGCGAAATCATTGTTGACATATCATACAAAATTAGGCTCTATTACATAGGGACCTAATGCATACCTACGGGAGACGAGACAAAACGAATTGTCCTGTGTTGAGTTTTACGGGTTATCGGGTAATGTTTGTTCGCATTTAGTGAATGCGCTACATGTTGATACCATAAACTAAAATTAGAGTATCAGTTCCAGCTGATGCATATTTTTTTATATAAAAAAAGATTAATCGTGTGGCCTGATGGAAAGTGATCAATGCTACCTGGGAACACCAGCCAGGGGTATCGCCAATGCATTGCCCACCTCTATAACAGGTTGTTCTGGCAGCAAAACAACCTGTCCCTCCACTGCCAAAATCACGGCTCCCCAAATCCCTACGGAGCACTGAAGACCTTACTCCACTTACTCTTTACTATTTAAATAGTATTGTTTGGCTGTGATATTCTATATAGTGGAGGTACTTATTCAGCTGGGTAGCTCCATCTCGAACGGGATACCCCTTAAGCCCGACCTTTCTTAAAATATTTACCACCTTCTTGAATAAAACTTTCATGCACCATATGTCACGAGTCACAACATAATTTTCACAATGTAATTGTCAAAAATGCCGTGCTGTTGAATTGAACCAATTTAAATTTATAAGTTCCCCATAAAAATGAGTGTTTGACGTAATATACAAATTCAAAAGAAAATGCGGTGCGGTGTCCAGGCGCATTGGGGCAAATGGCTTTGTTGAAAAAGAGTGAAATAGAATACTCGGTTACGCAGAAGGTCCTATGTTATGGTACGGTTGTTTTGATGCTCTTTTACCTGGTGAAGCTTTTGAAGTATGCACAACGCAGGCGTGGAGGGGCGTCTTATTGGGTTTGTAGCGAGGGGCCGAGGAGGTCACGGAGTCGTACTCGGACGCCTGTTACGAGGCGTGACCCTTGTATCTCGCAGGCTGCCCTGGAGAGCAGCCGCCTGGAGGAAAGGCCGAAGCGCAGAAGGACGGGCCGCCGCCGCCGCAACAGATACCCTCAAGACGAATGGTGTCCAAGAAACACGCGGGATGAGTACGAGTACTACGAGTAAACAGTGAAACTTTGAGGGAATGAAATTGTGATGTTCATTGTTACTAAGTTTTTAAAAATGGAGCTGGAATAATATGATATTTAATTCTTGTTGTTTGTAACACGCCATGTGTGAAGGCAAATAAATATTTTTTTCTAGGAAACAGTTCAGTTTGCTTTTGTCGTTTAATAGTCCTACACGTAGTCAGTTGGATTCAGAAGTGAGCGCGTTACCTGTCCATAATAGTTCACTGCAAGATTTGAGTTTCTTTCATATCAGTAAAGAATCTCAACTCCTGATCTTTTCGCCGGCAGGTAGGTTCTCCATCACAGTGTTTAAACTACACAGCTAAAAAGCCCTTTCTCGGGTCTATGGACTAGCGGTCAGGTCTGCTGGTTAATCTATAAGGCCCACTAGTTAGTTTAAGTAAATAGTAAGGTTATCTCGGACGTAATTTTTTTGAAGTTAGATTTTAATGACATCTTGCACAATCAACAGTACCATAAAGAATTTACCTCTGTGTTAATCATGATAAATTGGTACAAGTGGGCCTAAGACATTTTACAACATTTGATTCTATGGGTTTTGTGCAATACTGTACTCCACCGGACACCACACGGCTACAGTGTCAGTGTGTGCATACTCTATTTTCGTTAAAAAATAATATTTAAAACATCAAAGACAACCCATAAATAAATATTGGAGAACAATTTTCTTTAAAGAATATCCTCCTGACACAGCAAGTTTAGGTCAAAGTGATTCAGAAGATTGGAACTTTTGAACTTGACGAGGCACTCCTATTGTTGTTTATTTCGCCGACCTCATGCTTGAATTTGATAGCCTTGTCTCGTCGTTAGGATCATGTAGCTTTTGAAAAAGTTTCAGCTTAACCCCTCATGGATTTCCTTTAAAAGATGATATTCTTTGGTAGTAGTGTAGGTATTTATTAATTGAAAAAAAAAGGAATACTATAATACTTTATAATAAGGCTAAAGAATGGAACACGTTGCCTGCGAGCGTCTATTTTAGTGAACAGGCTTTTGAAGGGCATGATCCATCTTCGGCCGCATCGTCACTTACTACTATGTAAGATGATGATCAAATGTCTATTCTTTTATAAAAAAGACGAATTTTGGTGCTTGGAAGCTACATGATCCTAGCCGCTTTCTATGCTTTCAGGTGGATAGTTTCATCACATCCCTACAGGCAATAAAGAAATTTCACAGCGCAACGACAGCCTGTCAAAACGTAATGTAAATGATAGCGCATCAGTTTAGCACATAACAACACTGCCATGACGTCGGATGACGGTAATTCGGTAATAACCGGTGATTACAGCGGGCCGCGGGCGCATCTATGTACCCGCATTTGTCAGAATTACGCGAGATGTTTCTGCCGTGACTGGGCCCCTACATGTGTTATTTTGCGTCGTGAACATGAGTTTTGCTTCGTTACCTACCGGGAGCTGAAAGCTTGGTTTTGTATGTGAATTCTTAATTTTTTTTGTATAGAGCTAAAGATCCCTTCAGTCGACTTTAACCATTTTCTAATTTGTCCATTTCAAAAAGTTGTCCACTTCCGATAAATATGTAAACAAATTATCGCTCAAATACGAGGTGACCACTTTCACACGAACCGGTTTCTGTTCATACCTAAATAAAGTAGAAATAGTAGTGATAGAGTAGTAGTAAAATAGAAAAAAGTTGCAGCAGTAGTGGTATTCTTATGGTAGGTATCTAGTGGCCAGTAGTGAGTCATATACTTTTTTTGCGGATCAAAAGTCCTGTTATAGGCAATATTTTACCTTTTTCGATAACAATTATAAAAGTAACATAGTCCACTTCCCAATGTCAAACTCCAGAGGACTTCCCTAGAAATCGTGTATACGTGGCTAGTTCGCTGAAATTGGACAACTTGCAATTAAATTAAATTGGTACGCTCTTGTTTACAGCCCTTTGAACGCGAAACCCTAATTTAACAATATAAAATCAACTACACAATAATTTTCGTAATCGGATCTACATCCCTGAACTAAATTGAAGCTTCTTCCTAGACGTGTAAACATTTCCCCCCTAATTACTCGATTCAAACCGAATTTCTCAAATTAACAATTCCGTTTTTGTACAGTACCATTTGTACAATAATCCCTACGCTGAGGCGGTTCAGTCTCTAAGATTTACCTGCACAAAGTAAACCGGTAGACGCACGGAGCTTTATGTCGGTTGCAAGTTGCAAGGTGGTATTTTGTGGTACGTCGTTGCTCAAGCTAATTAACCCCTGCGAATGAAAACTGGAACATGCAACGCCTTAGCCTAGTTTCAGAAATGCGCTTTGGATTTTAAAATTTAATTTATGAATCTTCGGTTTGGTTTGCGGGTAATAATTATGTCGTGTTCTGTTTGCTGATTGTTTGGCAGAGTAAAAAAAGAAAAGTAGGTTAACTCCCGGACCGTAGGAGTACTCAGTACCCAAACTTTTTCGGCGGGTAGAGTTGCCAAATTCTTGTTTGCCTTTTCCTATAGATATAATAATATCGGTCCCTTACCTGTAATATGACATTTGTTCGGAGTTGTTGAATAATATTGTAAATTCAGAGGAACATGATAATGATATATTTAATATAAAATTATGTGTGGTTCCTTTAATATTATCACACACATCTTCAAACTGGTCTAGATAGAACATTTAGTTAATATAAATTATTAAACATCTTCAATGTAGGTAATTTTGAAAAGTCCCTTAAACTTGGTATTATTTTCCATTCAAAGATGATAACAAATCTTTATATAAAAAAAAGATTACCTACTTCTTTCATTTTTATATACTATTCAATTTTTTTCTTAGACGAATTTTGTTACGACGTTTTAATAAATGAAACATTAAAACATCCGAGTAAAATCCCCAGAAGATGGTTTTAAAAGGCTCTGGCTCCCGGCCTGCAAGACGTTTCCTGACCGAGTGTGCACTAATCGCGCGCTACACTGTACAACTCACGTTTTCCCCTCACGTCCTTTGTGATCGTCTGTTGTGACACGCTTTAATAAGCGTCTTACACGACCGACAGGGCTATTATCTTTAAATCTTTTAATAATAGCTATTTTAGCTTGCATTTCATGGAACCTTTGTATTTTGATGTCTGTCTGCGTCTGCTGGAATACCGTGTTGTATTTTTTATCTGATTTCCATCATAAATATACATTATCTATATTAATCATATTGCATATTCAAGGAGTGTCGGTAGCCGAGTGGTTAAGGTATCCGACTCTTAAGCGAGAAGTACAGGGTTCGAATCCCGATGCGACCATGTGCCAATGACTTTTTTCAGAGTTACGTACATCACCTGAATGCGAACCGATATCCACAGATGGTTTTAAAAGACTACGGCTCCCGGCCTTCTCACTCACTTCTTCCTCTCACGTCCTTTGTTATCGTCTGTTATGACATGCTTTAATAAGCGTCTTACACGACCAACAGGGCTATTATCTTTTAATAATAGCCATTTTAGCTTGCATTTGGTGGGACTTGTGTAGTTCGATGTTTGTCTGTGATTGCCGGCATTTCGTGTTGTTTTTTATTTAATTTTCATCATAAATATTGATCATTTGTGTTGACAATCATATTAATATTACTTATTAGTCATATTATAATTTTTAATGATATCATCAGCAATACAGTCGTTGACCAAGGTCGTTCGCTGGGGGCCCTGAGACTGGTTGAATAGTCTCGGAAGTCGATTGTCACCCCGTAATACCGTATTAGCCAATCAGCAACGTCAAAGTTGAAATAAGAACGAATTTAGCCGATTCCTAAGTTTAGTCGAAACGGCAATTAGGATAAATATCATGATATACTGGGAAGATATCCTAATGCCTATTCAGCTTTGTCTCTAAAACCTCCCAAGCACCGATTTTTTTTCATGCCAATTACTATTCTGTGCTCTCAAGTAGTAAGTAGGTACCTAAATACACGAAAACACCTCAACATTCTAGCTCCAAGCATTTACAATACAGCCTAAGCCGGCACCGAGCTACTAAGTCAGGTATTAATAAACGGCGGGTCGCAGAACGCAGCCAGACTGGATTTGGCGGAGCAATATTGATGGATCCGCGCGCCGCAGCGTTATTGCGAGGCCCTAATGGATACAGATTGACCCCCCCGTGCGGAACGCTCGCTCACCTTTGATTTCGTACCAAACTCGTCGTGTGCACGCCCGAAAACGTATTAGAAAACTAATCTCTCCGAATTATCTTGTCTGTAACAATTTGCTCGAGGATCTGGCTGCTTTATTGCTTTTTTAATGGATGGGATTGGACGTTCGGAGAGCGAGTAGCAAGTTTAGAAACTTTGGAAGGATTAATTTTTGTTAATATTAATTATTCGTAAACTGTTATCTTATGCGAGGCTAGGGAGTTGTGACAGGACAGAAGAAAGTGGCGGTCCATAGTCTCTGCCTACCCCACATACGGGACAGAGGCGTGAGCTTCATGTATGTATGTATCTTACCTATTCTTGTAAGAAGGTTTATTTTATTCTTGGTCGATTATTCTGTTGCATTAAACGGAATAAAAGTTAGGTACATAATAAAATGTATCATGTTGTACTATTTTTTTTAAAGGAGGACAAGAAATATAAATATTAACTTTGTAAGTTCTTCACGTCGATTATACTTGATCCACTTAGTCCAAATGTGTATCAAAACAAGCTTACAAGGCAACAAACGAGTGAAATTCCAACACCAACGTCTACAAAGCAGGGCTGTTCGTGCGAGGGCCGCATGCAATTTAAACGTATTTGCATATCTTGCCCGCTCAGGTTATGGTTCATGTCATTGTTGGTAATTTCAGTTAAGTTCGCGTGATGGCAAGATGCCACTAGTTATTATAAATCTAGTGAACTCTTAGTTGCTTACTGCACTTGTATAATTTACTGTAGAATGAATATGTGATGACGCAGAAAATGGACTGCCTGTGAAAATTATCATGGCCTCGTTAAGATATGAAGGGGACTTATAAAAACACTATATTCGGTGATAGACCGACGACCGGTGCGCATGGCACACACACATCGGTAGGACTAGTATTTTTTTCTATGGTAGGACATAGCTAGGCTTCCTATCACCATCGCGACTCGCTTTCGTAACCAGTGGTAGGGCTTTTATTCCAGGTCGTGCCCACGCAATATTTTTTTGACTAACAACTACTTGCCAACAAGGAATAATTTTGTGGACTACACTAACTGTAATATAAAATAACTTGTAGAAATAATTTTACTAGTAATATATAAGTTCTCAAATCATTTTTCCTAACAAACTTTTAACGCACAGCTTTTACTCACCAAGACCACATTCTAAAGAGCCCAAACACGATGTGGTTATCTTGTTCAGTTCAGTACTTACTATGGCCACCTTTCGTCATCATCAGACCTTGAATGTCATCTAGAGATTGTTTCAAAGATAATGAATTATCATTTCAATAAACGTACAGAAAGCAAAATCTTGTAGAAATAGTGTAATAGTCGTACTGTTATTCCTATTAAACGTTAACCAAAAAGCGTGTTAAAATATGTTGCAGAAACAGGAATTCTCGCTGAAATTTCTCTCACTGCGCCGACAAATACCGGATTCCCCCGAACACTACCCCAAAAGCCAGGCAGTGAAACATCGGGACAGGCAATTCCAAATTCAAACTGGCCAATAATAACAGCCGAGACCGAAAATGGCTCTGGTGTCATTGACACGCTGCGGTCAGCTGGCGCTTCACACCGCAACATCTTGCGCCTGACTTGCCTTTGACACGGATCCTGAGGCATAGACAATCGAAACGTGCGTTGGATTTATACGTCGGTAGGCACTATAGATTGGTGTTTAGTCAAGTGTGCTTTCTGGATTTATACGTGAGTAGGTACTTTAGGTTAGTATTTAGTCAAGTGTGCTTTTATATTAATTACTAGCAGCCGGGGCGGCTTCGCACGGGTACCACTACGGGTACACGGGTTACTTTCAAGCGAAAATTATTCGATTCCGCACACGACCGCTGCGTAGGGAGCCAACCGCGCGAGTGAGCCGCGCGGCACTTTATTTCTTGACATTGACTCCCCTCCCGTACCCTGTGCTGCCTAGATATTCATATTTTCAAACTCGTGATATCTTTCGAATGGAATGTCTGAATTGAATAATTCAAAAAGATATATAAAGGTATTGAAGCAGTCGTGAATATGAAGTAATTAATTTTGATAAGGATTAATACCAAGGTACAAATAAAGAGCGTTTTTAGCGGCGGCATTTCAATTAAATCTCGTTTCATTTCAATTAATGTTCGCACTCAGAAGTTACAGTCTCTCTTGTCCTCGGTCAACCTGCATATTCTCCCGCTAGCGGCCACGCACCATTCCCCTAATTGCAATCCCTTTGATTGAGGCGTGATGCAACCAATATCGATTTTAGTGCCGTCTTCGATGCTGGCCACGTTGACGACAAGATTCAGGAGTTTCAGTCACGCATCACTCATGCCCCTGTGAAAAAAGTGAAACTAAAACATGATCACGCAGGATATCAGGGATATGATGACCAAACGTGACAGCGCCAAACGTCGTTACAATAAATAGCCTTCAGATCAAAAACTGGACAGGTATAAATACTACAGAAATCTTTGTAGCCGTCTCTATAGAGATGCTAGGAGGCGTCATATCCATAGTTCCATAATCGGGTCATCCTCTTCGAAAACTTGGTCGTTTCTTAAATCACTTGGCATAGGCAAATCTGTAGAGCCGCGCAATACATCTTTCGACCTAAACGCCCTCAATACTCACTTCTCCACGCCGCCGGTGATATTGACTATTGCGCAACTGGCCAGCCAGTCACGCCCTCTTTGCTCTTCTTTCCACTTCACCACTGTCGCAGAGGAGGACGTTCAAAAACATATTTCTTCCATCACTTCTACAGCTGTGGGCAACGATGGTGTTTCCTGCTGCATGATCTCCCTCCTACTCCCAAAAATCCTACCCATACTTAGTCACATCTTTAATTATTCCTTAGTTACGGGTTGTTTCCTATCGGCCTGGAAGAGTGCTGAGGTTATACCTCTTCCTAAAACTTCCAATCCCATCTCCTTATCCAATTTTCGTCCCATTTCTCTACTTCCTTACCTTTCCAAAGTCCTCGAACACATCGTCCACAGCCAACTCTCCACCTATCTTACATCGAATAGTCTTCTATCATCTTTTCAATCTGGTTGCCGGCCAGGTCACAGTACTGTTACTGCGCTGCTAAAGGTCACTGATGATATACGTCTCGCAATGGAGGACAAGTCACTGACATTTTTAACACTACTTGACTTTAGCAGCGCTTTTAACTCTGTAGACTTCGACGTTCTTTCCGCTACTCTTCGCTTACTTAATGTTTCTCCTTCTGCCTTACTGTGGATTGACTCCTATCTGCGGGGTCGTTCTCAGCGGGTTCGCTCTGATGAGGCCTCTTCTGACTGGCGGGACCTCGTTGCGGGCGTTCCTCAGGGCGGTGTTTATTCTCCTCTCCTTTTCTCCGTATCTATTAACACTGTCACCTCTGTCATCTCTTCTAACTTTCACCTATATGCCGACGATCTGCAAGTTTACCGGCACTGCAAAATTTCTGATGTTGCTGAAGCGTTTGCTCTTATTAATGCCGATTTAGAACGAATTTCTGTATGGGCCAAGTCATTTGGTTTACTGGTTAACCCCGGGAAATCGCAAGCATTACTCATCGGGAGCCCTCATATGTACAGGCGACTAGGCTCTGACATAATAATACCTCAGTTATTTTATGATGATATCCCAATCCCGATCAGTAAGTCGGCGAGAAATCTTGGGGTGATCCTAGACTCCAATCTTTCTTGGGTTTCACATGTCAACGAGGTCAGTAAGAAATTACATTTCTCACTTCACTCGCTCAAATGCCTCCAAAGCCTCTTACCTATACAAACTAAGATCTCTCTTGTCCAAACCCTCCTTTTCCCTATCCTAGATTACGCTGACTCTTGCTATTTGGATGCCACAGAAGAGCTACTAAACAAACTTGAGCGTTTGCAAAATGTCTGCATAAGGTTAATTTTTGGTCTACGAAAGTATGATCATATCTCTCTTTATCGATCGCAGCTCAAGTGGCTACCGATTCGTTATCGCAGGAACGCTCATGTCCTTTCTATGCTCTACAATATCCTCAACAATCCCTCTGCTCCCTCATATCTCCGCAGCTCCTTCCACTTCTCCCGGGCCCAAGACAAGCCTTGCCGGTCCAATGTAAAATCATTGTTACCATCCCTATCCATCATTCCGATTTCTTCTCCTATTCCTTCACTGTCCATGCAGCGAGACTATGGAACTCACTGCCACATAATGTGCGTGACAGTCAGTCACTGTCTATATTTAAAAAGAGGGTCAAGGAATATTATCTTTCCCTGTCTAGTCCATAACTTATATATTTATGTATTTTATATAGCTTGTTTTGATAATATGTCTATTTATATTAGCTTTATATACCTATATATTATAATATAATATATTTATGTATTTATATATTCAATTATTGTGCACGTCGTATCTGCGTTACTTTAGTTAAACATCTCTCTTCTGTAGGCCTGCTGGAAGAAATTTCTTTTTAGTAATAAGCAGCGCCTGTTGTGTCTTTTGTTCTGTTATATTTCTCTGTATATCATTATTGTGTACAAGAAACAGTTAAATAAAATTAAAATAAATAAATTTTGAAAATAACAGAACACTTATTGTGACATAACTATAATAGTTAGACATATACTGTCGCGACACTTTTTGTAGATAATAATGTGTTCTGCAAAGTCGTAGTACATTATTTTGTTCTATCATCATAGTTTTCGCAGCACACGCGATGTATGGAATTTTTTGGGTATTTTTTTACAGCTTGGGTTACATTATTGGAGTTTTATTAATGATCAATATAATATAGCCTATGTCACCCGGGGATAGTGTAGCTTCCCAACGGTGAAAGAATTTTTGAAATCGGTCCAGTAGTTTCGAAGCCTATTCAATACAAACAAACAAACAAACCTTTCCTCTTTATAATATTATTATGTATAGATAGATAGCGGCGCATAGTGTAAGGGCGTTGTAGGTTGTCCTACGTCATCAAGTACAAGAAACATTAAATTTTGTTGCGATAGTAGACATCAAATCATTTTTGCTTTTGGTAACTATAATGTCTCTGAAAAGCGAAACTGCCAAGATGTAAGGCATACCGGTTTCTTTACTTCTAGAACCCAGACAAGAGGATATGTACGTATTATTGATACGAAAAATCTAAGCTTGGGTCACTAAACAATTTTGGTTTGCGCTTGGTTGTGCATGGGCAGACCAACGTGTTATTCTGAACCTCTGCTATGCTACAAAGTGTAACTTTTCTTGTACTAGATAGGATAATCTACGGCGCCCTCATAGTCTAACTTAGCTAGGTGCTCCCTTTTGCAGTTATATTTTTGCACTGCTTACAAGTATTGTGGTATTTTCTGGTAATTTCAACACAGCGATCTCCAACCTGTCCGCCAAGAGTTGAGATTATGTCACTATTTTATAATTTGGAGGAGGCTCAAGTCCAGCAGTAGACTGTTGTCGGCAACTAATATTTCTGATGTTGATGATACTCCTGTACCAGACGTCTAAGTCAAGATATTCCTGTACCAGACGTCTAAGCCAGACGTTGACAATTAGGTACAGAGTAATGTCGAGTGTTATCTGCATGTGTTAGCAAATTCCACTGCAATTCCATACTGCTTGCAATGCAGTCCTTGCTACATGTCCAGCTCAACTACAATTATCCCGTGCTTTTCAAAATTCAGATATAATTGTAAATGACCGGGTATTTTAATTTTCCCCATTAGTCGTGGTCATGACACCATCGTTGGAAAATCGGAAACACTTTTTCCTCGTGTTGTCTCCATTATGTAGTTAACATGTTTTTTTTGAGGACCTGAGTGTTTCAATGGTCAACATGCCACGCAAGAGGTCCCGGGTTCGATTCCCGGCCGGGCAGAAATTGAAGTGATGAATTTTAATTTCTGTTACGGGTCTGGGTGTTATATATTTAAAAAAAAGTAAAAAAAGTATATATTTAAAAAAAAAAGTATTTAAGTAGTATATCAGTTATCTAGCACCCATAGTACAAGCTTTGCTTAGTTTGGAGCTAGATGGCGCTGTGTGAATTTGTCCACGAATATTTATTATTTATTTTATTTATTTGCCATATATACAAACAAGCAGACAGCGGTAACTTTCGTGCTTAACATCTGTCTATTATTCATACATTTAAGTAACAAATAGACATAACCGTAAAAACGTTGTCACTGTGAGGACTAAGATGAAATGCCTCATGTCTGATTCACATTGCCTACCTTATCCTTCTACCCGAAATACTACACACTAAAACATCGAAAACATTGTTGCTTGGAAGCAGAAGTAGATAAGGCGGTGTACTCCACAGGCTTGACAGAATCCTATCACCACCTGATAATTGTGCATTGTTATAAAAATATCAATGTAGAAAAATAAAACGTGGACCACAAAAAACCTTTTTTAAACATTAACATCCCCTTATTGGGGAAATGGAATGAACACGCCAAAATCGCTACCAGTATTACAGAGCCACTGCTGGCTATGATTCAAATTTAGTCAGGGACTAAATCCCAGTGGTCCTTAAACGTCATGTCTTTGTAATTAGACAAGTTAATTAACCGGTACTGACCTGCGCAGGTAGCCAAATCGCATTGAAACTGGCACTTAATCGAGATTTGCAGCGGTTTTAGGTGGACGTAAATAATTGTCCACGTCGGCTGATCAATACCTATTGTATTATGTAAGCTTTTATTTGTCGTAGATTGACGTAGATGCTCACTGAAAAATATATTTGTGGTGACACCCTAAGCGGGTGGAATAAGCGGTGGAAATTTGTATGCAACTTTTTATTCCTTCGGTGGATTCAATTGAAACTTTGTACAAATATTCTACTTTTTTTTTATTAAAAATGTAATTCAATATTTTTAACAACGTGAGCGGAATAGGGATAAAAGTTTGTTACAAGAAAAGGTTCATACCAATATCCACCTTTTATTTTTGTTGTGTACCTATTGATATTTTTAAAGGCGTCCGTTTCGAACGGGAACGGGTTGAATGGGTATTGCAATTGAAATGAATACGAGAACGGAAAAAGTGGTCCACGCGAACGAAGCCGCGGGTAAAAGCTAGGTAAGATACCAATGGATACATTACCCTAATCAAATCATGCCCACACACCCCATTCAGTTTTCTACTAGGCAGGTACATGTCACTGCTTTGTTTAGAATTTCTGACACCAAACAATGCCTTAATCAACGACCTGCTTTAAGTTTACCCTGTCTAAATAATACGCAGTCAAACATTACTCGCTCCAGTTAATTCTGTCGCCTACGTTGTTGTAGGTACGTAGGCTTGCTGGCCAGCCTAATTTGAGCTACCCCGGCCCTCGTATCGCTTCAATTTACGGCGTATGCGGCGGTGTAAAATTGAGGTGAAAGGGTCAGATTTAGTGGGCCGTGGCGGCAGAGATGTTTAGGTTTCTAATACGCGCGGTAAACACGCTCCGTGATCCGCTTACACATCGCACGGCGTCGCTTCTGCTCGTATGATTGCTAAATTTAATAAACATGTTAACAATGGATCCCGTATAACATAATTAAGGAATTATGCCGAACGGTGTACTTGCAATTCGCAGCCGTGAACACTGTTCACATGTAATTTGCCTTGTGTACTAATTAGTTTACATTGTCGTACGAAACAATTATTGTAAGCTATTAGTCGATAAGTGGCACTCAGTTTGATTAAAACCGCTTGACTTTGTTAAACAAATTCTCATAAAAGTAAAAAATACGAAGTCCGCTAATGGCAAGTGATTTATGAAAGTTAATAATAAAATATTTTTTAATATTGCAACACATTAGTCTGTGAAATAGCCGTTTCTTAGCCATGAAATCCAGCGTCCAGAATATAGCTGTTATAAATCCCGCACTCGAGATAAGGGGAGCGAAAGTATAAATAAAATGAACTTGTTTTGACATTTTGCAAAAGTAGCATTATTTCTGTAGCGAGCAGCTGTCTCGTGACATTAAAATGTATCGCAGCTTGACTCTCTAATGACCGCAGGATTTAAATCCGAAGCTGGAATACTTTTGTCCCGGCGTCCGACTTTAAATAAGAAAAGTTTGTTGTGTTTACGTGTAAAGCATCGGAATGAAATGGAAATGTCCCATAGGACCATCGCAGATATCCTAAAGTTTTCCGTCGACACTTACTTTATAGCGTCTTGGTATACAACATTATTGTTATCTTTTTTTATACGACATAGCAATCGATTTGAAATTGTGTTAGTATGTATAACATTAGTGATGCTATACTATCAGAAATAGGGTGTTATCAATGTGCACAGAAGACCCTGAAAAAATCCTATACACACTTCTATAAAAGTAAAGAAAGTGTTACTGTCTGTCCGCTAGTTTTAAATTTGCACGACGGGTCTTCCCTCGCCTGTACCAACAGGCGCTGCGTTCAGCGTCCGCTCTCTGTCTTTGTCAAGAACTTTATAGCCCAATATACAATTTTCCAATTCGAATGTTGGCGCTTCCACATATCTCGTAGACGCCGTGTTATTTCCTCCACGCGGACTCCGGACCCACAAATCATGGCCGCCTTTGGTGCTCTATCACGTTTGTTTGCTACCAAAATGCTGTGAAACACTTTTAAAAGTGCCTCAGCTGAAAATTGAATTATTACTGCGCAGTCTGTGAGGGAGAGAGTAATGTTGGAACAGTCGGATTATAGACTATCTATCTATTTTTGTATAAGTTGAATTTTATTGTTCAATATTTATTCTAACAACTATTTTCCCAAATAATATGGTCTTTATTTTATTGAATTTGAATTGTATTTAAAACAGGTACGTTAAGTAAGTTAAAGCGAGTTAAAGAGTATTATCTTTCCATTTGTTATCCATAGTATATATGTATATATGTATGTATTTAAGTATGTATGTTGTATGTAACTTTGTATTTAATTAGGTATTATAATTTCTTTGTAGTTATATATTTTTTTTATTGTATTATCCAGGTTAGGTATTTTAAGGTGCACGCCGTCTGCCTTTCTGATTATGCCCTGTCTCTTCCGTAGGTCTGCTGTAAGATATTTCTTATGAAATAAGCTGTACCTGTTGTGTTGTTTTCCTTATGTCAATATTGTATAAATGTTATTGTGCACTATAAACTGTTAAATAAATAAGTAACAGGTAAGTATAACTTATTTATTCGACAAATAGGTACTTACTTAATTAAAAACTTCAATAAAACCAGAACCCTGCGCTTCGCCCCGCATATGGTAGCAATTTTGCGTGATTTCGCTTTGACTCTTTCTGCCTCATTAAACACAATTACAGGCCACTGCAAAGGTATATATTTGCTTGTCAACAAAACGATGTATTTTATTTATAAAGGCCCGCAAGCCAGGGTTCAAAGGGCCCTCCACCTAAGGCGGACTACACGAGTGGTCTACACAACGAAACTGGAAACCGGTAATTTCCCCCCGTGTGCCTTCTTTTGTGTTTTAAACGTTTTAGTTACGTGAAACTCGTGTAACGTAAAATGTTTGTTGCCCCCCGATTTCAACTGAATTTGTTGCGAGTAACCGAATAATGGAGAGGGAATAGAGAAAGATTTACATAGTAACCATTTAAATCTTTTCTTGTAGTTATAATATGCTTATGATAATATGTAGAGCACTCTTATTTAAATCAAATCTGCCAAAAAACAGCTTTAATCTTACCTTGTACCTATGGCTGTTCAAGTTATAGGAGTTAAGTTATGTTCGATACAGTTGTGATAACATTTTTTTATGCTACGTAGTGATAAACGTGCAGACAGCCGTGATGGTAAGTGTAAGGTAACTGTCGCCCATAATATCATCTACGATTTGTGCATTTAGGTTGCAGACAACAAAAATGCAAAAACGCAAATGCGTTGTCACTGTGAGAACTAAGATGAATAGCCTTATTCTTGTAATTGCGTTATAATATGATATAATACAATAAGTAATTTGCTGATGCTCAGACCTTCTTGTTACGATCCATTGTGAAACGATTTCCAGTCAGCATGGTAGACCATCAAGGCGCTATCCTGGTGGCCAGAGATGTATAGAGAGATGACCACATTTGCCTATTTATCAGCCTTTTAAACGTGATACCGAACAAGCCTCACGGCAGGGGACGCACCAAGTCGTAGTGCTTCATAATTTGGAGGCTACTACGCCCACTCCATTTTTCTGTTATCCACAACATTGAATCAACGTTATAATCTTTCCGCGCCCATGGAAGCAACACGACGCCAGTAAACATGCAATCGAATTAAACGCACCGGCCAGCCAGATCCGTCAATACTG
This sequence comes from Blastobasis lacticolella, assembly GCA_905147135.1. Lineage (NCBI taxonomy): Eukaryota > Metazoa > Arthropoda > Insecta > Lepidoptera > Blastobasidae > Blastobasis > Blastobasis lacticolella. The sequence continues at coordinate 14,514,417 of LR990050.1, forward strand.
AAGCGTATGCCCGCTTTGCAAACTTGCATAACTCACTGTGTTGATTCATTGCGAGAACCGAGCTGGGGTGGGCGGCCCTAGTGGTGTGTGCTCAAACCCTTTTGTGCATACAATATACGTAATGTACATGTGTGAACAAATGTATGTGCGAAAGCTAACGGCTTACGGCATGAGAATGCCGAAGAGCGGGCAAAGTTTTTTTTTTATACCACCAAGGTGGCAAACAAGCTTACGGCCTGCCTGATGGTAAGCAGTCGCCGCAGCCTATGGACGTTTGCAATACCAGGGGCATCACCCACGCGTTGCCGACCCCGTAAAAACCGTATGTACTTATTTGAAACTTGCATTTGGCCTCCGGAAATTTAGCTACGTACCTACTGACCTATTTAGTGTCTCTAGCATCTCTATTGAATACTGAAATCGCATAATGTCCCCAATCAGAATAAATTATCAATTCAGTTTGTGTTGCGTCGGATCTACAATACACGTACCAATTCCAGACCATTACTCTATAATCTCACATCACAACATGAACTTTATTTATTAAATATATAATGTTAATATTATGAATTAAATCCCCTTTTGAACACTAGTTCCATTTTATTTACAAATTTTGCTAAATTGCATAGGGTTTCGAATTACTCATCTTCAGGCAATGTTAATATCTATTGTTAAGAGTATAATTTACGGAAGCCACTGGCCGCGAAAGTTGTAGCCAACAAACATTCCAAATATCTCCTAGATCAGGCAAATCCCGAGCAAATTCGCCAGTAGAAATGCAGCATCGAATAGAAGACCAAAGTTCCGTGATGCGAACTTTATTCAGGCTGTTCACAACCGTTTACTCGGGAGAGGTAACTCCGGGGCCGAGGCAACGCAACCGAGCTATTTCCACGCATGATTGTGCTCCATTTGCAACATATTTGAGAATTTTGCTCCAGTTCAAACTGGATTCTGAGACTTGACAAGCTCCCCTCTTGCGCTTGGATTTTGGAATCCATTTGGAATTTAGCTTTAGTGCGGTTTTCGACTAGCTTGCGCTTGCGATTTACTGCACACGGAACTTTGATAAACATTAACTGCAATTAGAATTATAATGTGACTCTTGGGCCCTTAAACTGCATGTATGCAAAATTTTACCAATTTCCATAGATTAACACAACCTAGGACGTTAAACAATATTACTTACCCTTGTGGGAAATGGGCGCGATATTAGATTCATATATACGTCGACTTGCACGATGGTTTCTTATTTATTTTACTATAGGTATAGGGACCACGGGCCTGTACTTACTCCTGAATTATTATAGTAAATTAATGTTGAGATTGGAGCGTCGGTGGCCGAGTGGTAACGGTAACCGACTTGCAAGTGAGAGTTATCGGGTTCGAACCCCACTGCGCCCTTGTACCAATGACTCTTTGCTGAGTTATGGACACAACCGGGACATTAACGCCAAGATGATTGTTTATTAAATTTTTATTGTAGAGATAGGTAAATATGAGCAGACACCCTTAAATCGAAATCTGATTAGTCCAAACATTACACCCAAGACTTTATCCATGGCAAGTCTTTTTTTTATGTCATACGATAGGCAAACAGGCGGGCCACCTGATGAAAAGTGGTCACCACTGCCTATAGACATTAGCAACACCGAGACTATCGCCAATGCGTTGCCCACCTCTATAACACGTTACTCTGGCAGCAAAAAGGCAAATATCCCTCCACTGCCAAAGCCACGGTTCCCCAAATTCCCACCCCATGGAGCTCTGAAAACCTTACTCACCGGCATAAACACAAAACTATTTAAAAGAGTATTGTTTAGCTGCGGTATTCTGTAAGGTGGAGGTACTTCCCCAGTCGGGCGGCTCCAATTCGAACGGGGTACCCCGCTATGCCCTACCTCTCTTAAAAGGTGAGGCTCTAAGTTACTTAATAGAAGAAATTCTAAGCAATTGTCTCAACCCTTTGGTAACATTCAAAGTTTGGTAAAATTCAAGCACCGTCTATCTACATTTTCTTATCCTACAACGAAGTCACGCCGGCACCGCCTCATAAATTTTGGCATCCACCTGAAAATTCTAATATTGCTTAGTGCCCTGTCGAACCGACCGCACTCGGCTATTTTTCACCACTCTTTACTGTCTATTCGGGAGCATCGTCATGCTGTCACATAGTCATAAATATTCCATTAATGTCTGCCTGCCATGCTCTGAAGCAAGGGATTGCACTCTGCTCTTGCGGATCGCTGGCGTCTTAGGATGTTACGCTCTTAGAGGAATCTCTTGGGGAGATTGTAATCCTTCGCAAGTGCTAGGAAATGTGGTGTAGCTACGGGTAAATAAACTTGAGCTGGATCGAGAAATGCTAACCCAATTTTGATTTGAAATGGACAGGATTGCGGATTTAATTTTGGTCAATTTGAAGGATTAGTGAGAACCGCATTATCCATACATAGTATTAAACAAATGGCTTTCCGCCATCTGTCTCTGTGTGTATATGTACGCTTAGATCTTTTAAACTACGCAACGGATTTTAATGCGATTTTCAACATTAGATAGAGTGATTCAAGAGGAATGTTTATTAGCAAGAAAAAATGGGTAGGTAAGGGTAAAGTAGGTGTTTGTGGGGGTAGGGCGCCACGCGAACGTAGTCGCGCTGGGTCCACTAGTACCTTTATAATTAAAATAATTATTTTAATTGAAGATGCTTCTTAACTTTAATAACTTAAATAGCCAGATACTTTTTTATACCACTACCTACCTAAGGTGGCACAAAAGTATACAGCCATTTAGAAAAGTTAGCTGCCTTATGCTGGCAAAGTTTTTTTTGCTCTGTGTTACCCGGAAGAAGTTATTGTAGCCTATGAACCTTTGCAATACCAGGGGTACCTATCGCTAGGTATCCTTTCAACAATTTAATCAAATTGAGGCTTTTACTTATACTGACGAAGATGTTAAACTGATAATGGCGTCTCAAATACACGGGAATCTCCTCACATATTGTTGGAATGAATTAATCTAGAGCGGTGTAGGTACACTGCTTCCCCCATAATATTGGATCCTTACTTATGAAATTATCGTTTTATTTTCGCAGTTTTATATTTGTCAAATATTTTGAATGTACATAACATATTAAAATTAATATTTGATTCCGAAAATAGAGCATATTTACATGCCGATAAGTCGCTTAACATTCAGTTATCAATATTTTTTGAAATTTTTATAAAGGGTTTTCAAAATACCCCTTTTAGTGTGAGGTGTAATTCTGTGAAAAGGTTAGTTATCACAATAAAATGGTATGCACCAATTAGCTTAATGTGGTCTGAATATATCGTCAAAGTTTCATTGTTATCGGATTTACCATTTCCAAGACTTTGAAAAATTTAATTGTATGAAAATTTCAGTTTCCGTCATTTACGCTATACAAAACGCCAATTTCATAGGTAATACCATGATATTACGTATCTTGGCGCTAATGTACAGATTGTGCTCTAGTGCGGGAGGGCCCGGGGTCCTACTTGACCAGGATTTGGCAGATAAGGTCAATAGGAGTGGAGCGACTGCCACCTGACCTCCGTCACTGATATTTTGTATATTTACTTTAAAATAAAAATCGAGACAGCAAAATGACAACAGGTAAACTGTTTTATATTTGAGTGAAAGTAAAGTATGATAGTAGAGACCCCACAATAAATAAGAAACAGAAATACTTGCAGTCCTATGCATGTCATAGTCATTGGTTTTAGTACGTTGAACGCGGTATAACTTTAGCAAATACAAAAATTTCTTGGCGCTCAACCTATTAAAGAAGTTTTATAACGATTTTATTGTTACAGCGTTTTTTATATACTTGTATCATCGTTTCAGCAGAGAAGGTTTTCAACATTTAAAAGAAACACAATTTATTTATTATTTGACCGCCATCTCACCTGGCGGCCGCATCGTCTGCGAGCATGCCTGTCTAGGAACTCTCACTCTGGCCTTGAAGGCGTCCAGACTCGGATCAAGAACCACGTCCAGAATATTTTTATTATATTTATTTATTTCAGCTCTTTCGTTGCCGTGGTCGGCAGCGCGCGTTATCAACCCGGCCAAAGTAAGAAGGCACGTAATAAGATGACGTCACAGATTGTTATTTCACTCCCGACGCGCTCCGTTCTGATTGTCGCGAGTATTAAATAAACGAGGGCTAATTCCGACGGGGTGCGTCTAGGGTTGCCATGTGAACGGGAATGCCGAAATTGTTGCGGTATCCCGATATACAGGCCTTGTTAGAGTTATTTTACGTCGATGTCCCGGAATTCGAGTTTAGGTAGGTGTTTAGTATTTCACTTTTTGATCAGAGAAACACCTGAGATTTAAGTAGACCTGACGGTAACTGATTATCCCACTTAAACTACAACAATATTTAAATTAAGGTCAGAGTGTCTGTCTAAAAATCTCGGCTTCGTGAAGTACTGAGATCTAAAACAAAACCAAGCTTTGGCTACAATTTTTATGTTTGAAATAGAATTGTTTTTATAGAATTATAGAAAAAACTTGGTCTAATTTAATATCTCTGTACTTTTGATTTAGGGATATTTTTCGGACATGAACTTGGCCCTTTCTTACATACCTAAGTGTTTGTTTAGTAAGATGTGAACTCCTTTTTCTGAGTTTTGCGTCAAAAAAAAAATTCGGAGATTTTCCTTTACTTATATGCTGGCACCTAAATTTTGATTTAGTAGTAAATTTTACCCTTTTACCTCATAATTTTGTAGTAACGCTGGAATGATACTGCATGCGTTATACCGAAACTAGGCCTGCTCCAGTAAATCACGGGTAGTATTTTATAAGCTTTTGCATTTTTAATTTTGAGCCCAATATTCAATATTTTCGATAGGGAAACTTATCTAGGAGCACTTGGATATTGAACGAAAGAACTGACGCGTATCACGCTCTGGTCGGTGATACTGAATTGGGTATTTTCGGCTACGGTCGTAATTTTTCACTTACATCGATGTGGGCATAATCACATACTTTTTGCTACTACTACTAACCAAATATTTCTATCTTCATTTGTATCCTGTAATTCGCGCAAGAAAACCTTGCAACGAAGGCCTTCCGCTAGGGATCATGAAACTGGTTGTCAGTCTCGGGAGCCAATTGGCACCCCGTGACGATGTTTATTTTATTTATTTAAAACTTGCAACCCTAGCGCCCCGGGTCATCCCGAACGCTACGGGCGTTTAATGAACGAAAGTTAAAGAACAATGCCTCCTTGATTTGAGTGTGAAGTTACATTCAGCCCGCGGCTTGGATTTGGCGGTTGTTGTGTCAACGTTTACCCTTTGTTATAGGGAACGCAATTTAGTATTTTGTCTGTCTCGCAATAATTTGTGTGTTTTACTATGATTATGTTATGGTATTATGTTATAGCGGCCCTCTGCGGTTGTCAGACGCGGGCAGTTCAAAACTCAATTTTTTTTTACTAGTTGACTATGATAATTGATGGTAAGTGACGATGCAGCCGATGATTGAGCATGCCTGCCTAGGAACAGCCTATTCACTCTAGCTTTGAAGGCATCCAGATTATATTGATCAGGGAACACACTCGCAGGCAAAGCATTTCACTCCTTAGCCGTACGCATTTTAAAAGTCGAGCCAAAGCGGCTCGTGCGGATAGCTGGAAGATCCACGACATAAGGATGAAGCGCTCGCCCGGATCGCGTCTCCCGATGGCGGATTGATGAATATCAAGTTTATTCCTCGAGATCCACGAAGATGGTCAAAGATGGTCAATGAAGGTTCAGAACAGATCAAAAATACTCTATGACACTCGGGAATGATGTAGTTTCATAACAGTGTATTAATTTTCGAAATCGATTCATTACCTAATCTTTAGTTCAAAGCATATACACACTTTTACATTACATTTAGCAGCCCATAAGTAACTCTGAACTTGAGCTTGCCACAATCTCCATGTTTGGCAGGCGACTTAGAGATCACACACACCTTACCTGGTCCATCCATCCATCAGAGTGAACATAGTGCAATATTGCTTATACCTTCGGGAAATACAATGTCCAAACTACGCTAACAGTTAGCAGTGCAAAGTAAATAGCGCTCCCTACTCGACCTGGATAGAACCTACATGCGAGCGTAGCGTTGCGCACACATCGATTGCGTGCTGCACTAAACAATGCCCTATAATACGGAAGGGGTTCAGCATAAAGGCAAGAAATGTATCGCTAAAAGCCAGCCGCCTATCCATCAACGGAGCACTCTGCGGCTGCTTTTACTCTGAATATTGAAGACGCGAATGGTTGCAGCTCGTATTCTCATCGCGGATTTGAAATCCACCGACGGATTTACTGGCCCAGCGATGTGTTTGGCTAGTGTATGATTTTGGTTGGTGTTTTCACGAAATATGAGGAGGGTAAAGTTATTTCTGAGAATTATAGTATCTAGTACGCTCAAATGTTGGAATATAGACGAATTCTATATTCGTCGATATTTTTAACTATTCTCTGCCGAAATACAAAAAATGTTTATATGATTATAAAAGTCTATAAACTTAGATGTTTTTGTAATTAATTGCTTTAGTCTCATTATATATTTTAATGTAGTAGATTAGTACTTGTGTTATAAGCGCCATTTATATAATGCACATAAGGTTTGTGTGTTATTGGCTTTACATTTATGTAAATTGTTATTGTTACTGTAGTTTAAGAGCGTTGTTAGAAAATGTAAATCTGTTGGCAAACTAAATAAATAACTAATAATGCCTCTTTAAAAACCAATCTCTTAATGGCAACACTAACACAGCCTTTTCTCTATAGTCTGTGGTCTAGGATCCGAATTTTGCTTCCGTCCGTGTCATTTGATAAAATACAAGCTATCGAGCTAAGTATAAAAAACTGACTTTGCATTATTATTTATCTGCCCAGTAATCCTTTATTCAAAACAATATATCATCAGAATATAACGCCTAGATTTCAAAAATTTACAATTAATCTATCTTCTTTTTTACAATTACGTGATCGAACACAAACAAGAAAAGTCGTTTGAGGAAAATGTGGCTGTAATGCCCGTAACATCTACAGTTTACACATTAGCTTACATGATGTGTAAGCTGATAGTAGTACAGATACATAAAGATGCAGATACACACATAAAGCTCACGCCTCTGTCCCACAGGTGTGATAGGCAGAGTCTATGGACCGCCACTTTGCTCCCAAGATGCAGATGTTTGATGAATTAGCAAATATGAATTACATAGGAAATGTAATGAGCATAACATAGGAAAAACTTGTTTCACTGACATGGGAGAGGGGTCATATTGACATACTTAGCAATAGAAGGCGTCCCGGAAATAACTAAACATAAATACATAATATTTATAAGATAAGAAATAGTTACCTGTCTTCTTCAGAAAGCCAGTGCCCGCGACACTTGTCACTCGTCCATTTCCCGATTTTTATCGCTTTGATCTCAGACCAAATAAGAAATAAAGATGGCGCGCTCTCAACAATAACAACAGTGACATGAGGCCGGCGTAGTGCCATGGCGTAGGTTAGTGTGCACACAGCATGGTGTAGTTTTGTGTGCGTCAGTATGGTGTTCGCAGGGTTTTGTCTGTATTTCTTATTTGGACTGATGCTTAGATACGAGACTTCACCCCGCTCCCATGTATCGTACTAAAACTTGTCGTGGTTGAAACCTCATACATGTAAATTATGTTACCCTATCTTTCAAGCAAACACCTATACTTGAAAACTTACTTGGCGAGCGATATAGTCCGCTTTTGTACTGTAATGTGCATAAAGCTTTAAATAAATAAATAAATAAATATAGAAAAGGCGGCGGTACTCGATAGCCTAATGGTTAAGGGGTCCGACTTCGACGTCCGGGGTCAAACCCCAGTGCGGCCAGTACCAACGATACTTTTCTGAGTTAAAAGCAAAAATATTGTGGTGAAACCTGCACATTCAGGCTACTGATTGTGTAACTGTGGCCCGATCTGGTCAGGTTCCCCTGTTTACAAGGTCACTGAGGTCAGATATCAGTGATCATCATAATTCGGCTAATAAGCCGAAAGACACCCACTGCTAGGCATAGGCCTCCCCTAGAGATCTCCACAAAGGTCGGTCCTGTGCGATCTCTGTATCAGATTATCGGTCCACCTTGTGGAAGGCCTACCCACGCTGCGTCTTCCGGTACGTGGTCGCTACTCGAGAACTTTACTGCCCTATCGGCCATCTGTTCTTCGAGCTATGTGCCCTGCCCACTACCACCTCAGCCTGGCAATCCTTAGAGCTACGTCAGTGACCTTGGTTCGCTTGTGGATCTCCTCATTGCTGATCGATCGCGCAACGAGACTCCGAGCATAGCCCATTCCATTACCCTTGGATAACAGTGAGCTTTCTTATAAGGCCTTCGATTCGATCGAAATCTGGGCGGTGCTCCAGTCTCTACAGCATGCGCTAAATTGATTATCGATATATCGAAGCACTGAAGTGTTTGTACGAAAACGCCACTATGTCAGTGCGTCTCCAGGATATGACCACATAACCTATTCAGCTGCAGCGAGGTGATAGACAAGGTTATGTCATATCATCGAAGTTGTTCACCGCTGCACTGGAGGATATCTTTAGGCTTCTGGATTGGGACGGACTTTTTTTTTATGTGAGAAACGTTCTTGCTCGTACGAGAACTTGGTAACAATATTAACGGCGAGTACCTCACTCACGATATCGCTGATCACATATAGTAATACAGGACAGAACAGAACACGCTGAGTACATATAGTTATAGAATATAACTAACCCCTGTTAGCACCCATTTATTATTAGGAATGGAGATCAGGTACACTAGTCAGTTCCAAAGTCTCCAAAGTAGTCCCGAAGCTTCTCACTCCCGTGCACCGTATTTATCGAGGGGTTAAGTAAATGTAGTTTATTTTAAGATTTACTTAGAAGCTTCTTGCTTGTCCTCTTACTTATCCTATACCTACCTTCCCTTCAAGCAATAACACAAAAGTGCTAAATAACTTTATGGCGGTAGAAATATTAAAAGACTGGAAGAAGGTACTGATCTAGACTTTATCTTCCTACAATACAATCCCTTCTGTTAGTTCCCGAAAATGATCAAACACGACAAGGATTCTTACTTGACAGAATAATCTGGGTAAAACGGATAAAGAATATAAGAAACCCCTGCAAGCACCCATTTATTATTAGGAATGGAGGTCAGATACACTAGTCAGTTCCAAAGTCTCCGCAGTAGTCCCGAAGCTAGAACGCGACACGTCTCATCCTTTTCCCGTCTCTTATCGGCCAGATACGTCAATTCACCTCGCTCCCGTGTACCGTATTTGTCGAGGGGTTAAGTAAAAATAACTTAAAAGCTTCTTGCCTGTCCTCTTACTTACACTTTATCTTCACTTCAAGCAATAACACAAAAGTGCTGAATAACTTTGTGGCGGTAGAAATATTAAAAGGTATGTACTGCTACAGTACAAACCCTTCTGTTCCTGAAAATAATCAAACACGAGATGGACTCTTACTTGACAGAAAACTCCGGGTGTAGATATAGAACATAAGTAACCCCTGCAAGCACCCATTTATTATTAGGAATGGAGGTCAGATACACTAGTCAGTTCCAAAGTGTCCGCAGTAGTCCCGAAGCTAGCCCGCGACACGTCTCATCCATTTCCCGTCTCTTATCGGCCAGATACGTCAATTCACCGCGCTCCCGTGTACCGTATTTGTCGAGGGGTTAAGTAAAAATAACTTAAAAGCTTCTTGCCTGTCCTCTTACCTACACTTTATCTTCACTTCAAGCAATAACACAAAAGTGCTGAATAACTTTGTGGCGGTAGAAATATTAAAAGGTAGGTACTGCTACAGTACAAACCCTTCTGTTAGTTCCTGAAAATAATCAAACACGAGATGGACTCTTACTTGACAGAAAACTCCGGGTGTAGATATAGAATATAAGTAACCTCTGCGAGCACCGATTTATTATTAGGAATGGAGGTCAGGTATACTAGTCAGTTCCAAAGTCTCCGCAGTAGTCCCGAAGCTAGCCCGCGACACGTCTCATCCATTTCCCGTCTCTTATCGGCCAGATACGTCAATTCACCTCGCTCCCGTGTACCGTATTTGTCGAGGGGTTAAGCAAAAATAACTTAAAAGCTTCTTGCCTGTCCTCTTACTTACACTTTATCTTCACTTCAAGCAATAACACAAAAGTGCTGAATAACTTTGTGGCGGTAGAAATATTAAAAGGTACTGCTACAGTACAAATCCTTCTGTTAGTTCCTGAAAATAATCAAACACGAGATGGACTCTTACTTGACAGAAAATTCCGGGTGTAGATATAGAATATAAGTAACCCCTGCGAGCACCCATTTATTATTAGGAATGGAGGTCAGATACACTAGTCAGTTCCAAAGTCTCCGCGTAGTCCCGAAGCTAGCCCGTGACACGTCTCATCCATTTCCCGTCTCTTATCGGCCAGATACGTCAATTTACCTCGCTCCCGTGTACCGTATTTGTCGAGGGGTTAAGTAAAAATAACTTTAAAGCTTCTTGCCTGTCCTCTTACTTACACTTTATCTTCACTTCAAGCAATTACACAAGAGTGCTGAATAACTTTGTGGCGGTAGAAATATTAAAAGGTAGATACTGCTACAGTACAAACCCTTCTGTTAGTTCCTGAAAATAATCAAACACGAGATGGACTCTTACTTGACAGAAAACTCCGGGTGTAGATATAGAATATAAGTAACCTCTGCGAGCACCCATTTATTATTAGGAATGGAGGTCAGATACACTAGTCAGTTCCAAAGTCTCCGAAGTAGTCCCGAAGCTAGCCCGCGACACGTCTCATCCATTTCCCGTCTCTTATCGGCCAGATACGTCAATTCACCTCGCTCCCGTGTACCGTATTTGTCGAGGGGTTAAGTAAAAATAACTTAAAAGCTTCTTGCCTGTCCTCTTACTTACACTTTATCTTCACTTCAAGCAATAACACAAAAGAGCTGAATAAATTTATGGCGGTAGAAATATTAAAAGGTAGGTACTGCTACAATACAAACCCTTCTGTTAGTTCCTGAAAATAATCAAACACGAGATGGACTCTTACTTGACAGAAAACTCCGGGTGTAGATATAGAATATAAGTAACCCCTGCGAGCACCCATTTATTATTAGGAATGGAGGTCAGATACACTAGTCAGTTCCAAAGTCTCCGCAGTAGTCCCGAAGCTAGCCCGCGACACGTCTCATCCATTTCCCGTCTCTTATCGGCCAGATACGTCAATTCACCTCGCTCCCGTGTCCCGTATTTGTCGAGGGGTTAAGTGAATGTCGTGTCGTGTCGGCCGCTCCATTTCCTGGCGTGCCGGAACCGCGCGCCGCGACCGGCCGCTTTGTTGCTGACCGTCCGGAACTTTGCTGCTGACGGAGTCGAGCGCTGTGATATGATGTTATTTGTGTGGTGAGGTTGCTAGGTGGTTCGTGGTACTCGGGTCTGTTATTGATTCGATGGTTTCTCTTACGCCGATATAGGGCTGCTGCTGGACTAACCCTCTTCGATATTAGTGGACGGTGTACTCTTTCTTGCAATGCAGTAGACTAGTCCAATGGAGTGTTAAAGGACGATGATACACGAATAAAGAGGCAAATTTGTATGTGGTAAAGATTTTATGAAGTATATTATTTCGGATTTCTAGAAATTTAAATGAATTTAATTCCATTTTGTCGTGCGGTGTAACCAAAGGGCCACACCTTAAATTTAGCGAAAACCGGTCCCGCAACTTTCAATTTACAATTGGTCACACTACAAAATGTGCTGAATTGTTGTCACAAATACCTCTTGCGTTATGCCTTACAGTCTAAGAATTAATTAAGGCTGGAACAATGCGGGGCGGGAATAATTAATGTGGACGGTGACCGCCGTCCACTCGTCATACCTTTCGGTCTGGCTTGCACAATAGGAACGATGGATATAAATTTATCGAAGGAGATATAAATTTATAGAAGCGCCGGTGGCCAAGTGGTCAAGGTATCCGACTCGTTAGCGAGAGGTACCTGGTTCGAATCCCACTGCGGCCATGTACCATTGACTTTTCTGGGTTATGTACATTAGTCGAATGCTAACCGACGCTCTTACGGTGAATTTGTAACCATCATCCTATCTGGTCAGGTACCCCTGTTAGGAGGGTCACTGAGGTCAAATGGCAGTCGCCCCATTATAATTATCTGATCTGAAAAATCTATTATAACTTTATCGCTATACGAAGGACCTATGTGTCCTAGAACTGGAAGCATTTATATCATGTGATAGAGGTGTAATATAAATTAAAAAGATACAAAGAGTGTGAACAATAATAATTGCATTTTGAACGAAGTGTTGATCATGCAGGACAGCGGGTTGGGTCGGGTAAAGACGTGAGAGAGGGATATTTTTATGAGCAATATACTTACAATTCATTTGTACTGTTTATTCATAAAAAATACAATGAATGGTGATTCTAAACATTAGCTGTTATTTCTACAGCTAATACCAACTTTACGATTATCTAACTAGCACCGAGACCACACACCTATGGATTATACTTGTGCTTTATTAGATTCAGTGGTATGAAAAAAAGAAAGTAGCAGCTATAATATTTTATCGCATTCATTACAAGTCTCGCACATAAAGGACTGGCTAACAAACACTGTACCTACGTTTGAATGTGAAATTTCATTGTTATTTACGACTCCTGCTTTTGTTTAGATGTTATCAGAACTGAAATTTTGTACTTAGGTACTTTCTCTTCTTTACTGCGGCAGTAATTTTTATTTTTATGAGTTCTTCTAGTGAAATATTACTTCAAAGGGAAGGTTAAATGTGTAAATTAAATATAAAGGTAAAACGTTTTAAATATTTAACACTTTGTGTTGTGACTTCATGATGGAACTCCATTATTATAGTGTACAAAAGATGATTTAATTCATAAAATATATAATTTTACTTTGTGGAAAATAAACTTACTATCAAATTAAAATTTTAAATATTTAGATGAATTAGTGGCACGGCCGGGGTCTGTATTTTAACAAACTTTCATTTCGCGCAGTAAACACAACCAAAACAAGTGAACTTTTAACCTAGGGAAGCCCCGCTGCTCTGAAAACGGGTTGCAAAGCTCTCATTCTGTCAGTCCCGAAAAGCTCAGTTTGGAACTTGTAATTAATTTTTAATCCCTTATCCTTACTTCGCGGCTTCACATAATAAATTAATTTTACAACCATTTTGTTCGTAATCAGATAATGCGTTAGGTAAGGTATTCGAATTTTTAATGAATAAGGATTTGCGAGAGGTGCTTGGTGGCTTAATTAAAATTATTTCGGTGCACAACATTTATTGGATACCCACCAAGTTTTAAAAGTGTTACCCCCCACTAAGCAAACGTAGCAGATAAGGGATTGATATTCCCCTCAATATTCCTGGTGATAGCACTATGTTAGGTTCCGGTTTCGTATTTAATCTTCTACGAAATCGAATCGGTACATTATATACCGCTGACATCTGAACGACTGTACTTAAAAGAGTAGAACCTAATAAGTGTCCCCGAGCGCGCTCCATGCAAACGTAGTTTGATCATATTTTCAATATTACGCTGTCAAAGCCAATGAAATGTTTCAGACGTTATTCAGAAACCAATGTCTCTGCTTGTGGTTGTCAGATTTTTGTTAAAATATATCGTTTCAAAGTTACACGGGATTTAAGATTTCCATACAAATTTAAGAGTAAGAGATTAGAGAGATATTGATTACCTGTACATTTTGATGATAATGATTATTATTATGTACTCTATATTTAAGTATCTACCTACATACATGGCCATGTACGTTCGCTATAGACTAGCCGAACATTTTTACCATTTGTCCCATTTATTTATTCACAAACTAATTTTCACCAACCAAATTCGCGAGTCATCCGCCAAAAACCTGAGTGTCGCTCATTAAAAAGTTATTAGGGTGTGATGCACGCTCATCCGCGAACCCCGTCCAAGCCGGCCATTCCCCCATGATGGATTGGAAACGGCAAAGTTGCATGAATAAATTAAAGCAACCATTAAAGTCAGCTAGGTTTTGTGAGAGCGTCCGGTGAGTTATTGAGAATCTCGCTTTGGGGCGCCGGTGTGACGTCACAGTGACCACTGACGTTTAATTTTGCACATGTTTTATGTGTGATTAATAGTTCGCAATTTACGTGGTGACGAATGGGGGAAGAGTGTGGATTTTGGGGTTGATGTGGTTTGCCTACGGTTGCGTACGGAGAGGCTGCGCAGGTTTTATTATGTTCATCGGTAGACTAACAGGCAAGTGGGCCACCTGGTAGAAAGTGTTTACTACTGTCGCTGCTAAAGACTTCTACTACTATTCATTGCAATAAGAGATTTTTTGTATCAAACAGAATTCCTGCAACGCGGTATAGCTGGTATAGGTGGTTTCGCCCCGTCATCCAGAGCCGAGTTGGAAGTAAAGAGAGTGCCCAGAAAATAGGATTGTTGAATGTCGGGCTGTTATTAGTTTGACGTTCGTTTCTGTGTATGTCTGTAACATCGAAGATCCTGAACGAGTGGACCGATTTCGATGCGATGTTCTTTATTTGACCAGTTTTTAGTTTAGTTTAACCAGTTCAAAATATCCAGTTTCGTCGAGATAGTTCTTATAAAGTCAGTTTAGTGTAGCTAGACTTTTATTTCAGCGGATCAAACCCCAAAGTAAGCAAAGTTGTGTTATGGGTGTTAAATAATTGATAAACTACTTATATACTTTTTTTTAATAGGTACATACTACAGCCAGACCCATAACTGAAATTAAAATGCATCATTTCAATTTCTGCTCGGCCAGGAATCGGGACCTTTTTTTAGTTTAGTATATCCAGATTTATAAAGATGGTTCTTTTAAAGTCGGTTTAGTCTTCAGAGCGTCCGAGGTTTTCCGACAGCTCAAATTACGCAACCGCAAACTCAGATTCGAGTGACAAAATTACGTATCCCTATGCTATGAAAGAACATTTTGTAATCATGTTTTATTTTATTTATTTATTTATTAGGAAGCCAACAAAATATGAAAATATAATAACATTTTGTTTTTAAACTAACGTATAACACAACAATCATATTTAACTTACAGACTAACTCAACATGTATAATTCAAAAAATAATATTTCGAACCAACTAAAAACCTCTTTTTTTTCTACTGATCTCGCTTGATGTGACAATAATATTTTTCATATATATATAATACAACGTACACACTCATCAAATATGTGCAGTTTACTTGCGTGAGGTTAATAGAGAGTATTTACTTAATTATGAGTGCAAACGCTGGCCTCGCGGGTGTCATATGTCGCTTAGTGGCTTTTAGGAACACAAACACGACTTGACCAGCGTGACCCCTGTGTGTGAGGTGAAAAGGCTAACCTAGTGCTCTTTGTGTCTTCTAAGTACGATTTTCTGCGCCCAATTTGTGTTTATTTTTCGTAACGATTCTTTTACTTAAGTAACTTAGAAAACTTGTAGGTATATGAAAGACTTCAACCTATATTTCTAGAAAAGGTTTTATATAAAGTAAGCATCACATAGATAAAATATCATAATATCAATCACTTACAATAACAAGAAATACACGAGCAAAGGCGGCCTCCCCACATTTGGGTATAATAAAATGTCCTTCAAAGCATATTTTTGACTGACAGTTTCAGGTATTATAGAAGGTATGGTTTTATCAGCGGGTAGACAAGGGTGTCACTGGTGGGACAACGAATTTGTGTTGACCCACTAGTGGGACAGAGCAATGGGACCACGATTCCGAAGGGCAAAATCGATTATTTACCAGTGACCCGCCCCTGCTTCGCACGGGTGTTCTCGGGGGTTGTTTATCACAATATTCATGTACCAATTATATACATTAAACATCCGGTAGAAATTATCTAAAATATAGGGAAAACCGCATTAAAACGCACACTGCACGATGGGGCCAAATTGAAAAAATGTGGACAAAATTCATACAGAACTGACATTTCGGGCTTGGATTGCGGGTTTTGCCCTATCATGCAGTGCGCCGCGCGGCGCGGTGGCACATTTCGCCACCTGTCAATGTACTTGCATACAAACTGCTCGGCGTGCAACAAGTTTTGCCAAATCGTGCAGTACGCCGCGCGGCACACCTCTTCAATGTGTCTCAGCGCTTAGGCCTGTGAAATGACTGCAAGACATGGCCAGCGCCGATGATGCATGTCCGCAAACTCCACGTCAACGAAATAAAAATATTAGTGATTGATGTGAGATACATCGCGGGTAAGATTGAAGTAAATCTTTAACATTAATTTCACAGACGTTCTATACCACATACTAATATATGGGCAGGTAATCATACGCCATCATATAAAAAATAGTTCTCAATTAGTTAATCCATTAAAATCCCAAATGCAACTAAAATATCTCATGAATAAACAAACCATTTCCTGGATATCTCGTAAAATGTTAGCTACAAACAAGAAGTCTGCAGAGCGCGGTAGACACATAGATCTCTGCCGAGTATCTGCGCGACTGCATCTGACTGCAACATTCGTTTGCGTTTTTAGATTCACATCGTTAGCCTGACAACGGAAAGATTTATGCCCTTGTGTTTGACAAGGCAATTAACGGAAGGCGTGCACATTACCAGCGCTTTGTTTGTGGATGCCTAATGCGGATATGGGAGGTCTAGCTTTACACTCGTATGTGGGTTCTGTTGGGTCTGATCTTGGGACTGATTGAGCAGAATCGGGAGCTAAATCTATTGGCACCCCGTGATGGTAAGTGTATGTATATTATGACGAAAAACGAGGAGTGTTATAAGTTTGATGTGTGTATCTGCGGCTCTGTGTGTCTGTCTGCGGCATCGTAGCTCCTGAACGGATGGACCGATTTGGGTTCGGTTTTCTGTATTTGATAGTTAGTTTCATCAAGACGGCTGTTACATTAAAATCGGATTAGTAAATATTTAAGTATATGTAAACTAGTGTTTGGCCGTGTGGTGTCCGGTAGAGTAGAGTAGCACCAACCCCTTACACTCATGGTTGTCGTACAAGGCAACTAATGTTTCCGAGGCAACAGCTTATCTTCATAACACTGAGATCTCCAACCTGCCTGCCGAGCGTGGAGATTATGGCAATAACCTCTCCTTTCGTGGGAGAGGTACTAAGTCCTGCAGTGGACTGTTGTGGGCTGTGATGATGAAACTTGTTTTAGTAACTTTTTATGTCGGTTAGGTTATATTTAGTATTGTTTAAAAATATTTTTACAAAAGTTAGATAAGTCCGTGAAGTGTAGCTATTTTTTATTACGTCATCAATTATAGCTGTTAGACGTCGGACGTAGGCCTACATATCTTTATGTTATTTTAAGTAGTGTAGGTATAATAGTTATCGAATAGTTTTAATCTCTATGCTTGGATGGTTCATTGGGGCTATTGTCGAACTCAGTTGGCAACTGAATTTGACATTAGATAATTCTAAGTAGGCCATTCGCTATAGTGTCTACCAAATTAGAGTAGTGTAAGATTATTTTATGTCAAATTCAGTTTCTACTGAGATAGCCAATAGCCCCACAGATCGAAGTGTTGAAAATAGATAGCACAATGCTGATATTTGCTTCAAGTGTTGAAAATAGATAACACGATGCTATTATAGAACCATACTCTTTCAGTATTGTCAATTTGATTTAAGAAATATAGAATTTTTCATGTCGAAACTGTAAATTGAAAACCGTTCGTCTCCAACCGAGCTTTTCAAAAATAGAGCGCCAGATCTCATTTTCAGATAAATTTACTTTTTATCAGTGCTTTAAATAGCTAAAGTTTTAGACATATTGTTGTAAATCACAATCTATTCATTCCCAAAGCTACCTTTATCCCTAATACCGTTAAAAACCGAACAAATCAAGAAATCAAAGCCACACACCACGGACTCCTATAACTAACTCGTAGATAAAAAACAACACTAGCATACTGCAATTTGTACCGCTACAAAAACTGTACGCTGCCCAAACTCCGCCGCTCCAGTATCAAAAACAAAACTTGCCTATCCAAAAGAAACAAACCAAACAAAATACATTCGTCCTGTCGCCAATGTGAAACAATACAGCCTGTCCGGACTTCGGTTGTTAAAATTCGTCGTAGTTTCGTAGCGGACATTATGAGAACTGACAGTTGTGCAAAATGTCATGGCCTGCATGCGCATGTCAAAAAATATAATATCAGTCGCTTGCCCCGCTCGTTTTAATTAAACGAATACGTGATATGCCACGATTCGATTGGCTTTAGTGCCCACCTTTTGATATGGGGATCTCCTTTCTGAGTGTGTGACTAAATCTTATCATTACCTGTGATTATGCCAAGAATGTTAACCGTCTATAGTAGGTATTGCTCTCTCAACGTAGAGGGAACTCCATAAAAATCATCTTAGCGGTAATGTCTCGCTGTACTCTCGCGTACAAGGGCTTGGGGTCCGCCTTGACCATAATCCAGGATTTGGCAGAGCGGTTAATTACAGTGGAACGACTGCCATATGACCTCCGTGTCCCTGCTACCAGGGCAATCTGACCAGATTCGACCAGTCGCCCAAATGTGCAGGTTTTATTGAAAGAGTATCGGTTCATCATCATCACAGCCCGTAACAGTCCACTGCAGGACTAAGGGCCTCTCCCACGAAAGGGAAGGCTATTGCCATAATCTCCAAGCTTGGCAGGCGGGTTGGAGATCGCAGTATTTAAATATAACAATGGAAAATGCTGCTGCCCATTTTCCAGACTACGGAGACTCTTGATCTTTTACCTCGAAAACATTAGTCGCTTTGTACGACACCCATGAGTGTAAGGGGTTGGTTGTATTCTAGTCTGCCGGACACCACACGGCCAATGAGCATCGGTTAATGTTTAACTAATGTACATAACTCAGAAAAGAGTAATTTATACATGGCGGCAATGGGATTTGAACCTGGTACCACTCGCTTGAGAGTCGGATACCTTTATCACTGGACCACCGACGCTCCCGTAAAGGGCACTCCATAACTCACGCTTATCAATCATAATTTCGCCATTAAATTCAGAAATTCGATTTTAAGGTACTCAGTATCAACTATATTTAATAATGACTTTGTTCTCTCACTATGGATGTTACTTAGAAAATATGCTATTATGAACTAAGATACCTCTAATTCTATTGTCATAATATCATGTAGCACGTCATAACCTCGAAAGTCATGTAACATGGTAAGTACACAATGAGCCCGACTACCGCTTTCAATCGATATAGCAACATGTTAAGGTTGTACCAAACATTAAAGCCTTCTGAACGGCTCTTAAGTGATCATTGAGTAGATTTACAAGCCTTCAACGCACCGACAACAGATATAAAAGGTCATAAAAGTTCATTTTATTATGGCGAAAATGTATTTGTACCGTCCATTACCAACTTACAAGCAGTCGGTAGATAAAAATCGTGTTTTATTCGTGGCAGAAACTGATATAAGGAATTTTTATTGACAACCATGTTGGGAAAAGAATTCGTGAATGGTTTTTCTGTTAATTTAATAGGTGATAAATATTTGTGACTAATTAATATGAATTTCAAAAGTGTGGAATAGGGTTATTTATTCAGCGAGCGAGGTCTAAAGAGTCACGGAAGCGGGATATACCATTCGAATTGAAACCGCCGGGGAAGTACCACCACATTACAGAATACCGCAGTCAAACAATAATATTTTAAATAGTAAGTATTATATATCTGCCGATGAGTAATGTCTTCAGTGCTCCCATAGGGTGGGGATTTGAAGAACCGCTTTGGGCAGTGAAGGGTCATTTGCCTTAATGCTGCTAGAGCAACGTCTTATAGAGGAGAACAACGCATTGTCGATACTCTAGGTGTTCCTAATATCTATAGATATCGGTAACAACTTTCAATCTGGTAGCCCTCTTGCCTGTTTGTTTACCGTATGACATAAACAAGCGGGACATCAGTCGACAAACTACGTTACTTTGAACAGGAGAAGCTGTAAACGTCTCATCATTTCCCGACACTTCTTGCTTTCATGTTAAACCCTTTTTAATAAAGAGCTGCACAGCGTTAATATCACGGGCACAGTAGTGGCTCACGTTTAGTTGGGAAATGTGAAAATTTCCCAGTTGGAGAGTACTTAGCTCGCGCTAGGACCTGAGAGGGCGCTCAGAACATGTTTTCTTGCTAGAAACTGAGTTTGAAAGATCAAATTTGCTTGTTTGACTTTGAAACACTAAGGCCACAAGACTTTAATGTGTTTGGTATGAATAATCCTGTTAAACCGGCGTGGGAATGAAAGTCAATTTGAGAATACAGAAATTATGTTTCGGGAGCTTAAGTGATTACAACCAAACTTAGTAGATACCTACGCCCACAATTGCTGAGACTGTTAAGTAGCTAGGTACATGTTACTCTGTTTAATTGCTCCTTGATGAATATTATAATAGTCTAAATGAGATTTTCCGGGCTATTAGCCGCGGGCATAACTACACAAAACCGGTGCATCAAAACTTTTCGGAGTGCATTAAATGGAATGGAAAGTTATCTAAAGCCGGGCTTACATATTCAAACTCTCCAGTAATATGTTTGCCTTAAATTCCTCTGTACTGGACAAAACCCTGCATGAAATCTATTTGCATGTATCAGAGCCGTAGTTCAAAATGATAAACTCAATTTCTCTTCGTAACTACACCGTGGGACAACCCCGTTACGTAGGCGCCGCTGAAACTATTGTTACTTGCCCACCATAATTTCAGTTAGTTTTCAATTTGTTTTTCTACCTATACGTTATAGTGAATACAAAAAGTTTTTGTTTTGTGTACCAGTGTAATGTAATGTACCTATGTAATCCTCATATTTGAAATATTGTTGTTGGAAATATGTAATGCAACCTAGTCTATAGATGGGCAGTAGCGTTTTTCAATACTGCGACCTCAAAGTGCGAAAGTAAAGATTAGGTATGGCAAAACCCTCCACCAACTCAAAGGGCACTCAAGTTTCAGCTGTGGACTGTCGTAGGCGGTTGATGATGACGAAGGTTCATATTGTATTTCGTGTGCACGTGTTTTCGAGTTATTTGATGATAGAAATGTGGTGTCTGGGAGGAATTTTAGTGGGGGTGATTCACACATCACAGCCCGTAACAGTCCACTGCAGGACTTAGGGCCTCTCCCACGAAAGGGGAGGTTATTGCCATAATCTCCACGCTTGGCAGGCGGGTTGGAGATTGCAGTGTTTAAATATAACAATGGAAAATGCTGCTGCCCATTTTCCAGACTACGGAGACTCTTGATCTTTTGCCTCGAAAACATTAGTCGCCTTGTACGACACCCATGAGTGTAAGAGGTTGGTGCTATTCTACTCTGCCGGACACCACACGGCCAGGGGTGATTATTTAATTATAATTACATAGTTTGCCAAATGAAAAGCGGAATTACTCAAGTAACTACAAACAATACCTGTCTAAGTAAAGTACACAGTGCTAGTCTGCAAAGCGAACGCACTGCGGTCAATACGTAGTGAATATTCAAATTTATATTATGAATTCATTTATATATTTTTTTTGTTATGAAATATGAATTATGTTTTTAAATGTAAAATGTAAATTGGATTCTGTCTGTAAGTATGCATTTATTTTAAATAAATAAATACGGCTCTATCATTGGTCAATTTCGTTCAGTTTAACTGTTGCATAGTGCCGACTGTCACTCAAGTATAATCAGGTGGAATCTTCGAACCCCGTGCGTTCGTGCGTACTACGAGATCTCATAGTAACGTTTCTAAAGGTGTCAGACTAGTACTTATACCAATCTTTGCGCGGAAGAATTCCCGCGCAAAAACCTGTTATAAGTTATAAACAAGTCTGTTGGGAGTCAATAAAAATAAGATCGATCCCAGCGATATAAAAATAAGAGATGTGATAAAAAATGCCATCATATCAACTCACGATCTCAATTGACAGTGATAAAATGGGCGTAACTAACTCTTAATACGACCACAAGTGACTGTCACGAAGTCAAGCTCAAGGCTAGAGGCCTTAACCCCGCTACCCACTGTAACCATTATAATACCTAATTGCATAAATGAGATAATCGGGTGCTGGATGTGCCTGAAGATATTTATTTTTATTTTTTTGTAGTTTTTTATTGTCCACCGGAAGGAAAGGGTTACCTTTGGCCTGGACACGTGGAGTCTAAGTGGAACGGGTGAGGTTAGGCCTTTGATGTAAGATACTTCAGATAGGCTTCTTCCTCGCAATTTCGATTCAGTGCTGGACGTGTGGCGGCTACTTCAAGATAAGAGGCAGATTTTATCGGTCTGTAGCACAGATGGTCCGATTTGGATGCGGTTCCCTTTATTTGAAAGCCAGTTTAATCAAGATAGTTATTAGGTTTGTTTCATTAAAATCGGTTATGTAGTATAAAAAATATTTAAGTCAAGTAAACTTGGTCGGCAGTTATCTGAATTTTTCTATCGGTAAGGTAATGCTTTATTTGATTACTGTGCGGTTCCAGAACTTTACGTCCACGACGGGAACGACAATAGAGAGATTACAATTGGATTATTCAAATCCTAATGCGGTGGGTCGAGATTTGGACAAAGTGACTATCCAGAGATACCTCTATATATAGCATCTAACGTTGATTCAATCAGCGTATCGCTACATGCCATCGAATTACGAAGGTCGATCGAATATCTTGTTATGTAACTAAGTTGTGGTAATGACCCACTGGAAGCTTCACTGCGGTAAATGTGCTACAATTATTATGAAAGTATAAACCGAATGGTAAAGGTTGACCCTAGATTCTATAGCTCCTGCTCTGGTGGTGATAGTAAAGTCAAAAGTTCTGTGAAATTATATCTTTTTGGCGGTTGGCGACCTGAGTGGTTGCCACGCAGAGGGATTGAATTCCCGGTCGGGTAGAAATTTAAATGATGAATTTTAATTTCTGTTTCAGGTCTGGATGTTGTATGATAGGTACCCTAAGTATTTAAAAAATATATAAGGAGTTTATCAGTTCTATGGCACCCATAACACATGTTTTGCTTACTTTGAGGCTGGATGGCGCTGTGTGAATTGTCCAAACATTCATAGTTACTGATTCCTTTACCGTCACGAACACTTGAAATTAATTAAAAGCATATTCTAGTTGAATGAGGTATTAGGTATCTAGTATCAAAATAATTTAAGTAGGCAGATAGAAATTTTAACAATAGATGTTAGACAAAAGCATAGACGACAGCATGTTATTTGATAAAGTATTCATTAGGGCGTCTCTATTATGTTCATATTACACGTGATATGGTTAATACGTAGCATAAATAAGTTTATTTTTTATTAGTAGCCATATTTCAAGTTCTTAATAAGAATAACAAATTCAAATATAATGATAATAATCTAACTAATATTGAAATGCGGAAGTATTTACTGTTGGATGTTTGTTCTATTTCACGCAAAAACTATGTAACGGATTTTGATAGCAGATTATGTTGCAGTATCGTCCTCATTCTCGCGGGAACACTGCTTGTCGTAATAGGTAGATAGATAGTTTTACGACGTCAAAAGACCAAGTACCTATATTCTAAATTAGGCAGGCTGATATTAGGAGGGCGCGTGTGTTCCTTGATCATTATATTCTAGACGCCTTCAAAGCTAGAGTGAATAGGCTGTTCCTAGATAGGCATGCTCCATCATCGGCCGCATCGTCACCATCATAAAGTGAGATGGTGGTCAAATGCATGACAAGTCCAATTTAAAAAAATATATGTATGACGACATTTGTTAGGTATGTACCTAAGATTAAAAATGTGGGGTAACTTCCTGCTCTTATTTATCAACATAATATGTGTCTGATATATTATTTAATATACTTTTGTAACAATTTTGTGTACAATAAATGGGTAAATAAATAAATAAATAATATGTACTACGAGTATATAAAAGTCTAACAATGACTTGTATTTGATTCAAAGTAGGTAGATACAGAAAACATTTTCCTTCAATACACCACAAACTTTTGCAGTTTTCCTAGAAACTCTAAACCGTATTAGCCGCCATTATTCGCTAGCAGCTTCTAGAAAGAAATCCTCCATTTGCCAGGAATCCTTTGATAATAGCCAAGTATCCAGTTTTCTGCGGGAAATATAACAAACGTGCCTTTGTATCTTTCTGTTTGGAAAGTAAGGAGCTGTGCTCTCCAAGATTATTATTTGAAAGGAGATATACCATGAAATTGTAGTCAGAGATATAATGATACGAGTAGATATGTCCTTATTCGAAACTGGGACGACGATGGCTTTCTGTTATACTGTTTATTAAGAAGCTATTTTAAATAAATTTGAGACTAAAAAGTTCAATAATTATTAAGTTGAAATTAATGATTATTAATAATTATTCCCTTTAGGGAATTATAGATTTGAATTCTGAATCGACTACGAAATAGGCCTTTTGTAGTTCGATATTACATATTTTTTTATTGATCGTAAACATAATTAATTAGTATGGAAACCTCAGTTGGAAACTTTCTGAGTGCGCGCTGAAATTCTCGTTACGCTAGGATTTCAACCTGGCGCCAGTGACATAAAAAAGTATTTTAAGCATTAAACCCCTCGGTGAATAATTAACTAACATTATCTACTCTTATAATTTACTACATATACTGACGTTCGGGTTAAAATCATTATTAAGAGCGGGATATCCCGTTCGAAATGAAGCCGCCCGATTTTGAGTTTGAGTCAGTCTACTGCGGGTCAATTGTCGACGGATTAACTTTTCCTTTATTGTTCCTAAGAAATAGGTTCGTTGTAACCGATAAAAATAATTTTTTTTAGGAAATAGGGGGCTGTCTAATACAAGTTGGCGTTTTAGTAGCGGTGCGTATGTGTTATCAAATATACCATTGCAAGCCGTGTTACAATTAAAATTAAAGAAACTCGTAACACTCCATTCTCATACAGCGTTACTGTTCAACGATTGAAATTTTATTTACAAAATCAACAAATATTAAATGGCTAATGCTTTTTCGGGAAAAGTGCAAAGTATCTTATTATTTGGGACACAATTTTCAGTTTTTGCAAAAAAATAATTACCTACGTAACAAAAATAATGGTCGGTAACTAAAGGTTAAGAACTTTCTCTCTAAAGAACTTCAATACTCCACAGTCATTCTCCGTGGGATCAAATTTTCTGAAATGTGCTGTAAACGCCATCTTGTACCTATACTTCACAAACAGCTTGAGGCAACAATGGAAAATCATCAGAAACGTCGCGTGGGATCATACTTCCTCCTAGTACAGCTTTATTTGTTTTGAAACGCAGGTGGTGTGCGGAGTATTCCCGCTTCGTTTAAGTTTTTCAACTTTGTAACTTTTCCGGTTTGCGGTTTGTAATGTATGAAAGTAGGTATTGCAATTGTAGTTACGTGATCTGCCAAATTCTGGATCGTGGTCAAGACGAACCCCGGCCCTTCGTGCGCGAAAGCATAACCGGGACATTAACGCCAAGATGACTTCTGGTTTTGCAAACGTCCATAGGCTGCGGAAACTGCCGCTATAGTTGTAATAAAAAGGGATAACAAAACTGAAGACGTGGGATTTCAAATTAATGATGGTCAAACATTATGCAAATTGAAAATTTATTAAATACCTGTGAATAGAGTTGCGAAAATTAATGAGTAAAACCTGATTATACGTTTCACTTAAATCTGATCCTGCAAATATATGCAGCAGGAAATTGTTGCAAATGTGTTCAATTCGTTGCTAATCTGTACAATTCAATAAAGTGGGCGTAGTTTCCCGCTTCGTCAGAATGGGAGTAGACCGCGGTATGTGACGCAACAATGAAAGAATGGTGTTGACAGCCGTCTCTATTGGCAAGTCATTGTATGCAGGAAGGCGTTGACATAAGCACAATAAAAAAAATCAATTTGGGATGCGTGTTAAATGCCATTTCCTTATGTGGCTCTTCCTAGGCGACATACGGTGATGACGTCATATGAAATTGGTTGTGAAATGATGAAACAAAATAAATCTTAGACGAGACCGATTTGAACTATTTTCGTAATAAAATTATTAATTAATATTAATACCATCACATTTTAAAAGTACCAAAAAATGTTTATGGGATCGATTACACCTTTGCTTAATCCAGCAACCTAAGTCATTAGAGAGCAGATCAAAATGAAATGAATGTTCACAAAATAAGGTCAATTTTGATATCAGCCCTTTGAAACGGTTGCGTACAATATATAAGTGAAACAAAAATAGACCATATTGTGTAAGCACACATTCCATTTTGATCTGCTCTCTGATGGCTTAGCTTGCTGGATTAAGCAAAGTTGTAATCGATGCCTATGTAATAGAAACCCTGAACAGTTCAATACGTACCTAAACCTGCACAAAGGTGTAAATCAGAATAATAACGAAGTAAGAATATCCCCGCAGCCATTATTTCTGTGCCACCTCTTTCCATAGAAGTGACACCGTCAGTTGTTATCCGACTCTTCTTACGACTTCGGGTTCGGCGGAGGCGTTTGTTTCCATTACGAATTGAATTTTGTTACGTATCTTATAACTTCGAGGCATCTGTAAAACCAAAAGGGAAATTAATTAGCCCCAACATGTTTCGAAACAATTACCAAACTTCACCCCCGATCCATTATGTAAACGCAATCAATAATTTCGGGAATCTTCACGGTTTAATCATAAAAGTACTTTGTGTATGAGAATTATTAATAATAGGGAAAGTAAACGAACTCTTCGTAAGTGCAAACAAGCTTTTATAAATCTCTTTACTAAGACGTCAAGATGGGGCGAATTCGGGACTCGTGTAGGAAAAATATATAAACGATAGATAAGCGTATAGTCGCATACGCTCGAATACCATAATTATATAGCATCGTAGAGCTCGTCTAATCTAAAATGACGCGCCCCACTATCGCATTAACGCACACAAGCAAGTTTACAATATGGACGCAATACATATACAAATGCCGTTGTAATTGGTCATTCAGTTGCCGGTGAGACACCAACGTAGGAGCTCGCGTCGTTTGATTGGAGCAGTCGACGCTCCCACACAGATGAAGTGTCGTTATTAATATTTGCACTCACACATCGAAATCGACTAACTAAGTAGTGGGGCGCGTCATGTTAGACTAGACGAGCTCTACCTCCTGAACGGATGGACCGTTCTTTGTTTGGAAACAAGTTCAATGGAGATGGTTCTTAGCTTTTAGTTTGGAAAATGTTTGACTACCCGTATTCTAGAGTTTGTAGGAAGTGTTTCGACATCTATAGGCAGGTTATGTCTTTTTGGGAACCCAGTCTCAGACTCAGATTTAGGGACTGCCAATGTTAATAAACTGTCGAATGCCCGAAACAGTATATTTTTATTAGGCTAGGGAGACCGCCATCTGATCTGGGGGTAAGTAACGATGTGGTATGCCTGTCTAGGAACAGCCGTTTTTGGTAACGCGGAGAAAACCTGCGATCCAGGTACCCGTCCCACAGGGGTAGAGATGGGTTATGTGGGACTAAAAACGCCACGGTGGTCCATCACGGTACAGTTCGATGGGCTCCGGAATCTCAACAGAACGGAACGGGAACCCTTCTAACACTCTCCGCTCCAAACCTACACTGTATCGGCTACCGGTATGACCACCCCAAGCCTACACTTTCCCCGGAGTCGTTTGGTCGGACATTGTAGCCCCGCCACAAGTGTCCGCATTACATTCTTCATCTTCTCGCGCGTCTTCACGTGCGGGGAGACCGCTTGGGTCGGGCCCACTGGCGGTAGTCAGCTTACGCGGCTCGTAAAAACGGGCCGGTCGTTGAGGTTGGCGCCTTCGTCACCTCCCCCGCGGTCGGGCGCACTGGGCGCGGGACCGGCGTAGGGCGGCTTCCAGGCGCGAACGTCAGGTTGGGGCTGCCACTGGCGTGGCAGAGGCGTCGCCGGAGCCTGCAGGCGTCAACCTCGTGAGGGACTTCCTGCGGCTGCCGGGGGTCTCGTCCGGAGGTGGGGGCCGCGGGACATAGTCGCTCAACGGCCCCCGCGTTGCTGCCCAATTGCGGCTAACGCTCGGGGCCCGGCGCAGTTAGATCCGTCGACCCGTAGGGACGGAAATGCAGCGCCGGGCAGTCGATCCGGTGGGGTTGGCCGCCGGGCGCAGTACGCGCGCCGGCGGCGGGCGTCAGTCAGGTGGGGTGCCGCGAGCGGCGCTCAGCGGCCGTAGAGTCCGGTGGGGGTGGGGTGCAGGGTCTCAACCCGAAGGGAGTCCTCCTGCACCCGATGTCAAGTCAGGGAGGGCGTCGTGTCCGGTGTGGCGTCGCCGTTGACGGCGATGAGTCGACGGCGACGCGGCGTCAAGTTGTGGCCGCGCGGCGGCAACGCGGTTCGCGGTACGCGGGTGCGCGTGCGCGGCGCGGCGGGGTGTAGGGCGCTCTCAGCGCGGCGTCGTCGGTGAGGGACCGCCACTTCAACGGGCTCTCATTGGAGAGCCCGGAGTGACGGTCGGGGTGCGGACGGTCTCGCGCCAAAGACTGCGTCCGCTGGTCTGGTTCGGTGGTTGGCGATCGGGAGGTACGTCGCGCCCGCACAGCCCGAATCCAGCCCGGCGTTGGCTGGATGGCGGCGGCGGCCCCGTCGGCGGGGTTAGACGACGGCGGGGCGCATGTGCCGCGACACAACATCATGTTGTGCGCGGCACATTGTTGTGGGCTCGTGTGCGGCTCGTCGGCTCGGCGGGCGGAGGGAACAGGCGCGGTGGTGCTCGACCTCACGGCGGCGCGGCGCTCGACGTCTGCTAGCGGCGCGGCGTAGGCTGATCCGAAACCTGAAACCCAAGTGTCCGCAACTCCGATGACCCCCTTTTGTCTCCGCTTATGACAGGCGGGGAAGACCGTAGCTCTATTCACTCTAGCCTTGAAAGTGTCCAGGTTATAAGGATCAGGGAACACTTTCCCAAGCAACGTGTTCCATTCCTTAACCGTACATATTGGACCTAATTTGGAAAAAGGACGTAATGTAATTAGGTATCAATTGATAATTATATATCACGGTCAGGAAAAACCCATAATAAAATATTTGTCGTTAATTGTGTCCATCCATACTGAAATGGACTTTAGTCCGTGAGAATTAAGTTTAGATACTTACAACTTTGTTTTCAATCTTTGCAAAACTATCCAACATAAAAAATTGCCAACATATAGCTCAGATAGCACTAAAAGAGTTAAGTGTCATACACAACAAAGTTGCTCTCTGATAATAAATATTGACGAATTGCTATTAGATAGCATTGGATGACAAAAGTAACATTGTTACAAAATGTGCAAACCTACGCTGTCTCCAAGAATTTGTGAACATAGGCCAAACAGTTCTCTACTTGTTACTACCATTCAGTAATTAAAGTTAGTCTTGGCAATCTTGCCTACGTTATCTGTTCATTTATGTTAACGCACGCACAACATTGAACAACTAGTAAGAAGTGGCAGCAAAAGTTGTAGTAGGTAAGTTTTTTTATGTTACCTACGAGCTCTCCGCAAAAGGTTATCTAAAACTTTTTTTTCTTGCGAACAGTGACGATATTTACGTAAACGTAAACATCGGGTTGTGATAACAATAAAACTGGCGTGACATAATTGATAATTTCTTGTGGATATTGGACTTTGAGCGTATTCAGCCGATTGATAAATTTGTTTTCTTCTAGTTATCATCATGTCATTTATCAAATGGCAAATGTAGCTGACCGTTACTATTTGAAATAAATGTTTAAATCGTCAAAAAGAGGTAACTAAAAACACTAGCTAACTAAACTAAAGGACTTATCGAGCAGTAATAAACAATTTAGTTTATAATTGACTATAAAAAGTAATAAACAATTTAATTTTAATTGACCATAAACAAGCGACAGTTTTCTACCATTACAAGAAGCTAATTAACGTTCTATCGATTCATTTATCGCTTGCTAGGTTTTGGTCGCGACAGAGGTCACTCCATTCCAGGGTAAGTAAGTTATAATGAACGCTGTACAATGGATGTACAATGGGGAAAGTTCTGATGAACTTTTTGATCTGGTGCCCACAGCACGTTTCGGCCATCGCACCACCGCAGGCTAGGTGCTTATCAACATTACGTGGACCCTTTGTTGGTGTCCATGCTACGGATCGAAATAATGTTTCGCTCCTACGATTTCAATGTGGAATTATCTTCCAGTGTGTCCTTTACACTACATCCCTCAAGAGGTGTTAAAGGTATCATTGACAACGCACTTCTCATGCCCCAAAGGTGATGATAGCATTCCTTTAGTTGGCCTACCGTATAACTTAAAAAGTAGGTAGAACTCGTCTAGTCTAAGATGACGCGCCCCACTACTTAGTTAGTTGATTTCGATGTGTGAGTGCAAATATTGATAACGACACTTCATCTGTGTGGGAGCCAATGAACGACGCGTGTTCCTACGTTTGAATCTCACCGGCAACTTAATGACCAATTACAACGGCATTTGTATATGTATTGCGTCCATATTTTAAACTTGCTTGTGTGCGTTAATGCGAAAGTGGGGCGCGTCATTTTAGATTAGACGAGCTCTACTAATATATTGGCAAATGTCAATTTAGCTCCTAAACGGCCAATATTTTTAATGCAATGTGTGGCTGCAATACTGGCTATATTGGCTATATTGCAATAATGGCCCGGCATCGATAAAACATTTTCAAGAAAAAGATTCACAATGCCACAACAATAGAGAGCGGCTGCACCAACAATAGACAAAATGTTTGGATATGGTTGCCGGCAATGTCGGGTTTTTAGCACCATATTGCAGTAAAAGCACGTTTAGAAGTCCCTTTATTTGGATAGTATTTAGATACTCTTATCAGGCAGGACACACCCTCACCTCTTCTATCACAAACTTGAGCATCCCCCAAATAAAAAATGGAAGATCATGTGGTCGGAAAATGTGACCGCTCATAACGACATCTATGGCGACGACCAGGTGACAACAGTTTCTTCATTGGCCGACTCGGCCTGGCACCGGCTCCGGGCCGGCGTCGATACCGACTGCAGTGAACACATAATTGTATAAAATTCTACTGCATAGTCGGCCCGGTTTCGACCGTCTATGACGACGCCAGTGACAGGATGCAGTACAATTTTATAGAATTATGCCACCAGTAATGTCGGTGTCAATGCTGATAGGGTCGGCCAATGAAGAAACGCCCGCGACACATTACATTATTATCACAGCCCGTAACAGTTCACTGCAGGACGTAAGGAAAGGTAAGTGCCATAATCTCCATGCTTGGCAGGTGGGTTGGAGATCGCAGTGTATAAAATAAAACAATGGAAGACGCTGTTGCCCATTTTCCAGCTTACGGAGACTTTAGATCTTTTGCCTCGAACACATTAGTTGCCTTTACATATTAGGCGTAAAATTCAGATATGCCTGTTGGCAAGGCGAATTTTCGAGGCTACATCCCTGCAAAATTTCATGAAAATGTAGTTTTTGCGTGAAAGAGCAACAAAATTATCTTTCCATCCAAACCTCATATTTGATTCCATATCCGCCCTAACAAACATTTTATTATTAGTTATTATTAGTAGGATAGGATGTGGTCTTATACGTTAACACGTACAGAGCTAAGTCTTACATAATGGATCAGAGGCAATCGCGTCAATGACACGGTGTTGATCGCCCACCGCTTTGTAATCGCATGTTAAGGTGTTCGCTCACCATCCGAAATTAATTAGTACCAACCAATACTCAGTACTATTACACTTCACTATACAAAGTTAGTAGTAGCAAGGCACTTATGATATACACATATGATGATACTTTTTTAAGACAACCTGAGTGGTTCAGTTGGTTAACATGCCGGTCGGGTTCGATTCCCGATCGAGCAGAAATTTAAATGATGAATTTTAATTTCTGTTGCGGGTCTGGGTGTAGTTTGAATATAATAAGTATGAATGATAGAAAAGTATATACATAGGTAGTTTATCAGTTATTTAACACCCATAACACAGGCTTTGCTCATTTTGAATATTTCCAAGCATATTTATTTATCTGTGTCACATATAATGATGATGCCTACCGAGGATCCTGGACATACTTTACGAATCTGAGTTTTTTTTTGTATTTTTACAGTCTTTGCTTTTGCCGTTACTTCTAACTTTTCATTTATTCTTTATAGAGTTTCGCTTATATAAATCACTGCAAAACATCTTAATATCACTATTTAAGCTCCAACCAAGCCGAGCCACCTCTCCCCCAAGCCAAACGTCAGTACATTATGTACAAACTGCACATTTGTACGTGAAAATCCTCTGGCGTCGGCGTTGATGAGAAATCCGGGCGGCTTTGAGCTCGCCTTCGCCAGACGCATTCAGATGAGACCAAACAGAACAGCTAATCACGAGCTCGCCATAAGCTTTTGATACTTGCTGGCTTCGCAGACCCGGTTCTAATCAACCAATAGCGGGGCTTGACCCATATCCATGGTTGGATTAAGCCGTTTTGACGTCCGTTTCCAGTTCCATGGGCGTGTATAATTGAGGCCTTAGTAATTTGGTATTACGGCACGATCTCAAAACATATAAATAAATAAATAAATATTCGTGGACTAATTCACATATTTTCACACTAATTCGCCATCTAGCCCCAAACTAAGCAATGCTTGTACTATGAGTACTAGATAACTGATATACTACTTAAATACTTTTATTTTTAAATACATACTTATTATACATAGAACACCCAGACCCGTAACAGAAATTAAAATTCATCATTTCAATTTCTGCCTGCCGGGAATCGAACCCGGGACCTCTAGCGTGGCATATTGACCATTAAACCACTCAGGTCGTCAAATAATATAATAATATAGACTGTAAGGGCGCCGTAGGTTATCGATGTCATCAAGTACAAAAAAAAACCTAGATATACCTATAGTGATAGTCGATGTTTAGGAGACCCACAAAACGTTGGTCTGCTCGTCCTAAACCTGACACAAAAATGTTTTTGATTGACTATAACTTCTACTTGTTTATTTATTTATTTATTTATTAGTTCATTCCACAGTTTAACAGTAATTAAATACATAAAAAATATGGGTACATTATGGTTGAAATGCCAATAACAAAACTGCATTTTAAATATGTTAAAAATTGTTTAAATTGTTGTAGCGATAGTACTTACGTATCCTCTTGCGTGGGTTCTAAAAGTAAAAAATAACCAATCGGCCTCACATTCTCTTGACAGTTTCGCTTTTCAGCCATATTAAAGTCACCTTTCTTTTGGTAACTATCGCTACAAAAATTCAAAGGTAACTAAAAAAGTTTTTTTCCCCAATATCTAGCCCATTTGTCAGCCATTCTAACGTGGTAGGGACTAGGCTATTGCTCCGACGTGGCCTATGACGACTGCTATCAACTGATAGCAACCGGTAAAAACTATACAATAAAATAAAATAAACAGCTAGATAACCTCTACTGTTTTTTTTATACTATGTGATACGGCAGACAAACAGGCATTCGGGACATCTAATGGAAAGTTGTCACCGCCGCCTATGGACAGGGCAGGAGTTAGTGTTGCCACCACGGCAAAACTATGTATCTACACATTAGGTATGTTGATTAAATCATCATTCATCAGCACAGCCCATAACAGTCCACTGGAGGACTTAGGGCCTCTCCCACGAAAAGGGAGTAATCTCCACGCGGCGGGCGGGTTGGAGATCGCAGTGTTCTAAATGACAATGGAAAACGCTGCTGCCCATTTTCCAGCCCACGGAGACTCTAGATCTTTTGCCTCGAAAACATTAGTCACCTTGTACGACACCTACGAGTGTAAGGGGTTGGTGCTATCTACTCTGCCGGACACCACACGGCCAAATCATTATTCATATTATATATATCATAGAGTAAATTAATTGTTTCTACCAACCAATGTATTCGACCCTTAATAAAAGGCATTTATTTTACCTTGAACTCTTGACCATGACGCGCAGAGCACAAATCAGATGTAATTGTTGATAGAGAGGGGAAACAATAAGCTTGAATGTGGCCTGATTAAAACATAACTTATTGGATCTTTAAATAACGCCTAATACCATCAATGAAACATAGGTAACTGTAAAGCGAAAACAAAGTGAGGCTATGATGAATGATGTAATTTTAATCAAGATTTTGTTATTTTAAGTATTAAAAATAAATAATTTCTTCGGTGTCAATACAGTCAATACATAAGTCATATCCAAAACAAAATAAACCTCAATATTCGGGGGACCTGGGTCAACTTTTTTATCTGTAGGTTAGTTTTATGGGTTTTTGTTTTTAGGCTAGGTTGTACTTTTTAATTTGTTATAATGTCACTTCAAGGTGTTATTCAATAAATGTCTCCAACTGAAAATAAATTTGACGTTTTCAATTTATTAAAATTTGCTAGTTAAGAACAAATACCTACCTAATCTTATCCTATCCAAACTTTGTCTCCAATTTGAACGCAAGCAAAACAAACCAATTAGCATTTACAAACTGTTACACAGCGAAGTATAAATTGATCGAGTGCGATTCATTGTGTCGATGTAACCTTAAACCGTTATCTATAGACGGCATTTGCAGTTAGCATCTTTTCTCATATTCCACACCAGTAAATGCTAGATCTCTAGATCAGATAGTGGTACTAGAATAACTCACTAAAACCCTATTATACGATCGCGAATAGCACTAGAGTGGAAACTAATTAATTCCAGAGAGAGACACTGTTTTAATTAATCTGAAGCAAGACCTCTGCCCTATAGAACATGTCACGACATGGTAATCGAATAGAGACATTCGTTTTCCTATTAGCAACCTTTATCTATATAATCTTTGCTGCAATACCGTCGCATTCCAATACCAGAAAAACTCTTTGATTGACACCTCCGAATAAGTAATGCTTACATGTGCAAGTTTGATCAAACAATAGAACAATAGGCGGAATAATTATGTAACAATATTGAGCATTTCCTATGAATTTGACTATGAAATTTACTTCCGTGAGTTTTATTTGCGCTTGACAACAGCTACCTTATGCTGGCAAAATTCGGTTATGCTGTGTTAGATGTCGCAGGAATTTCGGGGTAAGTTATAGCATATTTGTTATTCTAGGATATAAGCTACAAGACAAAATTTCTTCAAAATCTGTTCATAGTTTTTTGCGTGACAGTGTTACAAACATTCAGTCCTTCCAACTTCACATTATAAATATTAGTAAAATGCAGATCCCGCAAGATTCGTCAAATGAAAATTTAAAGTACTAAGGAGATCATTAAGATGAATAGGTGGTATTGAAGTAGATGTATAAAATAAACAGATAATTGCCTAGCGAGGCACACGGACGGACGGACCTGATGGAAAACGGAACCGTCGTCCAGGATAACTGCAACCTAAGAGGAGCAGATGCGGTGTCGGCCTTAGAAGTACCTGTGGACATGCTCTTTGAATAACTTTATGTTAAAGAGCAAAGGAAAGACTTCGGAAGAATAAATAAGAAGTAAGAAAGTTTCGCCAGTGACGAGTAAGTTGAGGAACATGGTAGTCCAGTTCGGTCATCATAACAACGCTAATAAAAGGCATGTTACAGGAAGTTGACGAATATGAATGCTAAAGCTCATATCAGTTTAGACTAAACTAAGAAAAGACGGATGGATTGCGTATATACAAATCAGAAAAAAAGCTAACGACAAGAAACCAACCTAATTAGATAAACCTTCCCCTAATCTTTCTTGTAAAAACAATTCGGCACAGAAACCTTATGTCGCGGATCAGTTATCGGAGCAAATTGCTTTGATTCAACCTATAATGCGTACGGCTAAGGAATGGAACTTCTTTTTTCTTATAAAAAGCCTCGTGAAGTGAGTGATTGGTAAGCCTTCGCACTACAATGGGTAGCTAAAGAACGGTGTGGATTGGGTATGTGCGAAATAACTTTTAATTAGTGAATGTAGGTATGGTATCTGTTCTATAATTGGGAGTCATGCGAACGTTATTCCATACATAGTGAATGGTCGCGGTCGTTACTTGCGATACAACAGAATCATGTCGTAAATAGCATGCAGTGGACTAGGCCCAGTGGCATATAAACATTACTCAGCCACTCTACGTCTCGCCCAGACGCTGGGCACATTTAGTAATAACAATAACAGAGATGCTGTGACAGATAAGGAACGTACCTATTCTGGCCAATTAAATACACTAATCGAGTAGCAGTAATAACATGCTCTCAAATTGAAATTGAAATCGATATGCTGTATTTGATATGATGAAATTTTTTAATAGAATTCCTATCAAGTCGAACCCATTTGTCTGATTTTGATCAATTTGGAATAGTAAATGTAATTAGAAATGATTGTACAAAAACTTAACACAAGGTTTGACACAGAATTTGGATAGGTTTGTTTTTGCGGCTCATTAGTCAATATGTTGCATACAACGAATTACCTCATACAAAGCTAAAATTATCGTTTTCAAGCATTACTTAATAACAGTAAGTTATATTACTTAAAAATAACATATTCTAATGATGTATTACTGATGTAATTATAATCCAATTACAATTCTCATTTTAAAACAAGCTCGTTTATTTGATTTGTTTAATGAACCATCAAACTTTCAAATAAAAATTTATAAAATTTAATTATGTATATTTATTTATTTTATTAAAACATGATTAGGCCGACGTCACATGAGCGTAACTTTTTAGTTGTGAGTAAGGAATTTTGGTTGCGTTTCAATTGAAATTCCAAACTCATTTTGTGTCCTCGTGATTGTTTTTGCACCCTCCGCAACAGACAAAGGTGCCCTTCGAGATAACGATAATGGGCGGTAGTGAATTGAATACTCATAGTATACGAACGCGGGAGACCAGTTGGTAATGTGGGACTGGCTATGCAAGCCTAAGCGCCTACCCACTAAACACCCAACAAGGCTTAAGGCTTCCTCGGAGGCGCCCCCTAGATATGGGTGCCAACAGCGTCACTCCTTACGGAGCATCCGCTTGTGACTATAATTATGGCGGTTACCGCAGAAGGGGGTACCCTACTACAGCTACTGACGGGGTTAAGGGGGCCGCTGAAATGGAATGGGGGGCTTCGTCGAGTCAGCCTGAGCCTCCAGTAGAAGCGCTTTGAAGCGCTTGACCGTTTTCTGGGAGGATCAGTGAAGAGATGCCTCGGTCTCCGTACAATGTAGCGGAAGATGGGGCGAGAAAATATTCTGCACTGTTTGCAGTTTCTTAATGATACAGGAATGAGCATGAGCGAAGACTGGGGATGCATATATCAAACTTGTCGGTTGAAAAGGGAATACCACCTTGAAAACGTTTGTTTCGTAAAGACATTGTACTGTCCCTCCCTAACATGCAGTTGAGGCGACTCAGGTAGAAACTCAGGCTCACTCTTGTGACATGAGGCTCGAAAGGTAGTCTCTTGTTTAGAGTTACACAAAGATAGAATAAAAAAATCATCTTGGCGTAAATGTCCCGGTTGTGCTCTCGCACACGAGGGCCCGGGGTCCGCCTTAACCATGATCCAGGATTTGGCAGGTCAGGTAATTACAGTGGAGCGACTGCCATCTGACCTCCATGACCATGCTACCAGGGGAACCTGACCAGATTGGATCATGGTTACACATCCAGTCTGAATGTCCAGGTTTCATCACAATGTTTTCCCTCAGCGTAAGAGCATCGGTTAGTGTTCAACTAA
This sequence comes from Blastobasis lacticolella, assembly GCA_905147135.1. NCBI lineage: Eukaryota > Metazoa > Arthropoda > Insecta > Lepidoptera > Blastobasidae > Blastobasis > Blastobasis lacticolella. The sequence continues at coordinate 14,552,233 of LR990050.1, forward strand.
TGTACATAACTCAGAAACAGTCATTGCGGTACATGGCCGGAGCGGGATTCGAACCCGGGACCTCTGGCTTACGAGTCGGATACTCTAACTGCTCGGCCACCGACGCTCTTATTAGAGTTACACCGAGATATTTGGAACTAATATCCAAAGAAACTGAAACCGTCTGTTTATATGAAACTACGCGACCGGAATTACGCAACTCATATAGCAAAGAAATACGTTAGTGTGGCGTCCGGCTTATGATTCAGCTTCTTCACAGGATACACGCAGAATCCCAAAAACAAAATAATCTCCGCTTTTGTAAAAGGTCTAAAAAAGGACAAACTTCTTTGAGAGTCCAAATGCGAACCGTTCAACGAGACAAGCTCGTTTGAAGTTTGGATAACAGAGAACAGAACATTTCGCCCTTTGCCCTTGTCGATATTATTTAATATTTCGTATTGTAGTTGAATATGAATGGGCCGATGTCAGTTACAAATGTGTATTGACTAAAACACAAAGGCTCCCAGTGTACAATGAAATGATAAATGATCCAGCGTAATTTACTGACCGACAGACAATACTAAAAATTTCATTAGACGCTATGACTAACTGAATATGGGCAAAATCATACTGTAATTTTACTATCAACTTTTGATGAATTGGAACGATAATGGAAGGGTACAATCCAATTCATTCGATGGAATTGAATTAGTTCAACATAAGTACATGGATAGTATGATAGTAGTGTATTGGTTACCTACTTGTTACCATGCTATGTCTTATTCTAGACAACTTTATTACACCTTATTATCTTTTTTTAAATTTTATAAATACAATATAAATTTTTTTTTAATAAGTTAATGTCCCAATTGTGCTTTCGCGCACGTGGGCCCGTGGTCCGCCTTGACCATGATCCAAGATTTGACAGGTCAGTTGATTACAGTGGAGCGACTGCCATTTGACCTCCGTGACCCTGCCACCAATCGACGATAGAACCTGACCCGATTCGATTGCAGCAGGTTTCATCACAATGTTCTCCCTAACCGTAGCACAGAGCATCGGTTAGCAACTCATCTTATGTACAGAACTCAGAAAAGAGTCATGGGTACATGGCCGCAGTGGTATTCGAACTCGGTACCTCTCGCTTACATCATTAAACTATGGTATCTGCTTGAAAACCCATCATAAATAACATAACTTAAACAAACACACGAAGCAAGAAACTGAAGGAATCCACATAAACTCCCATTACACAAAACTCAAGGGTACGACTTAATTATATGTCTAACTTGTTACAAAGCCTACGCCCAATATAATTTGTTATTCGGTTCATAATATTTTGACATATCCTGGCTAATTAAAACATAATATTTCATGTTCTCATAAACGGTCGGAGTGTGGCCATGATCTTGGGAGGCTTTCCGTGACAGTTGATCTATGTTTCTGATAAATAGGTCCTGTCATTCATTTATCAACAATCTCAAATACCGCCGCAAGGCAAATAATGTCTTGAGCTTAAAGCTCAAGTAAGATATGTGCTCTACCTACAATTATCTAAGCTAGGTTAACTTCAGTATTTTTAATTATTAGACTCACATGTAGTTTCTATTAAAGTAGCTACCTACTATTCATTATTGTACGAGCGTCTACAAAACTATTTACGAGTAATTTTAGTATTTAATCCATTAAACATTTTGTTGTAAATGCCTAATAAATAGCACACAATTTACATTGGGATGCAAAAATAACTGGTCACTTATCATCATATGGTGTAGTTTCTAGAAACTGACCGCTATGTCGTTGGTCGCATCATTACTACTACAATAATTATCAAACAATTACGTTTTCATAACGTACTATTTCATCATACTGTTTACATCAGAACAAGCAAAAAGTTAAAAAACTAATTCTCGACTACAAAGTCAGGAATATGAATAATAATGCAAACATTGTTGCTTAGCTGAAGAAATAGATATAGGGATAGTACCCATCTAGGTGGACTCCCCAGGTTGACAGAATTCTACCGCCGGGAACACGTGGCTCGAGGTGTATAGAATTATACACATAGTTGTTACATAAATATAGCTCTACACTTTGGAATAAGTTGTGGTTTTTCTAAGTGACCCTTAATAGTTGGATCCTTGTCCCCCAGTGTAGTATATTAGTAGGTAATACTAATGGGTGTCATTAAAGTTTCTAACAAATCATTTAATCTCTTAATGCAATGCAGCAAGCATTTGCCCCTGACATGTAAATAAGATGACGATCGATAAAACAATTATTCAACAAATTACATGAAAAAACTCAACAAAAACTCTTTGAATGTTTAGGTAAATTACTCCAATCGCCTTAACATCAATCTCCATACATAGGCATAATTAAATGACATCTCAACAACTCTGTTAGTCTAAGTATGGCTGAGAGACGTCTGGAATTCAATTAAACAGCAACCTTTGAATGTCGTACCCATGTTTGAGAGTCTCCAATATTGTTTTTGATTTATATTAAATTTACATATTGTCTACCTTAGGTATATAATATAGGCATTAGTAATTCTGATTAGTTTTGGTTAATTCGTGTAGAGAAATTCGAAGTTTTTTTATAACCGATTGGTTTACTTGGTTAACATGCCGGCCGGTCTGCCACACGGAAGTCCCGGGTTCAATTCCCAGCCGAGCAGAAATTGAAATGATACATTTTAATATGTGTTACAGGTCTGGGTGTGGTAATGTATAATAAGTATGTATTTGAACAAGTAAGTGTTTTATCATTGATCTAACACCCATAACACAAGCTTTGTTTTGGGGCTTGATGGCGCTGTGAATTTGTCCAAACATATTTATTATAATTTATATTATTATAACCACAAATCTTAAGTTTAGGTCTAGGTACGTTTCGCATACTTTATATTACCTATGTAAGAGTTTGTACGAGGTAGGTACATAACATAATGTAGTAGATACGGGCTCATTGTGACAAAGTTATATCATTCGGGTCACAGCATACGACAGGACTGTCAATAGTACAAAAGCCTTTGTGTAAATTCGGAGTGGAGGTGTTGAGATGTCAATACAATGCACCCAACACGTCTTGGCTCATCAGATGTGTGTTAGATAGGCCTGTCAATACAGGCGGTATGTAATGGTGATGTAGGTAAGTATATGATTAAGATACGGTCGATATTGATTGTAGGTAAACTTTGTAGTATAGTCAGCTGCAGAGAACGGCATACAATGTTTTATTAAATAGTTTGACGTTACATAAACGTATTTTAGCAAAGTGGGACTTATATGGTTTAATTTGAAAGAAAATGACAAATTATAATTATTTTATCTAACTTACTAAACTGAATATTATGTTACCATGCTTGTGACAAATATTAGTTTTTTAATCGTTCTTTTTTTATTCTCGAAAAACTATGAGATGGTTACATTATAACAGAGTCGCGAAGCCTCCTCGGCTCCTCTACGCTTGGTCACGACTCTAACCTGATCGAATGTATTTTAAGTGTTTCTTTAAAAAATATTGGATGAAATTGAATGGTTTAGTAAGGTTTATCGTTCACCATGTTACGACAAAATTTATAATCTTGCGAAATGTATAAACTAACGGTGTTCACGTTAATATAATATAAATACCTACTACCGCTGCTGACTGTATATGGATCCGCGAATCAAGCTAGTTTCGATGTTGTCAGTATAGAAAAATCTAAAAAGAAATCAATGCTCTTCACACATAAACTGCAGTGATTTCATATTTCATCCATATTATAGGTTAGCGGTGTGGTATCGTACAAGACGACTAATGTCATGTAGGCAGACCATATTACCCTTGAATATTTTTTAAATTTGGCGATCTTCGACCAGCCTGCTAACCGGGGAGATTACTGCAATACCCTCCTCTAATGTGGAGGAGTCTCAAGTCCACCAAGTTAATATAATATCTTGAACCTTTCGTTGTTAATATATTCTATCTTCCATTGATATTATCTAAGAAGAGACATAACAACAGTATCTACTAAGATAGGTCACCAATTTTCAAATCAAAGAATCCAAGAATCAAAATCGAACTGCTAACCTCCATTACTTTTGTGACATCATATTTATATCGTCAACGAAATAACGGTACACCTTAACATGATATGCAATAAATTAAATGATTGGTCACATCAGATATTAACAAACCAGCTTTATCACATAATCTGCCTATTCACGGCGCCCGGTCTCGTCTAGTTACCGTTTACAATTGGGGTTATCACAAATTATTAGAATTCTGTGGCTTAAATGGATAAAACGTAACCTTCATCTTGTTATCGGGAATAAAAGATCTCGTTTGCCTCCCTATAGTATAAAAGTCAGATAGAGGAGAATAATGCAGTATTCTACTATTCTAATACCTAGCAACCCCTTCATAGTCACGGTTATCATCATCCTCGTCCAAGATTGTTTATGCGTCATACCAATTTTTTTTTTATTGTTGACGAATTCACACAGCGCCATCTAGCCCCAAAGTAAGCAAAGCTTATGTCAAATTGACTGAGAGTCACCTGTTTTGCACAAAATAGGTATGTGGAAGAGCGTTCAGCTATTTCACAAAACCGCGCGAAAAGGGCGTTTGTTTTTGAGCATTTAAAAAACATCGGAGTGGTGTCCAGCAGAGGAGATTTGCGTGAGACTTTTAATCCGTAAATCGAAAGGGTTGGCCTTTCGATTTACGGATTAAAAGCAAAACCAAAGAGGTTTTTGTTGCGGGCCGTCTTCAACGCGCTATGTTGAAGAGGCTTAACTCCTAATGTGGACTAGGCTGTCACGGGTCTATAATGATGATGATGCGCAAGTAGATATGGATATTTATTTGTATGTCCTTCCGAGATATCAAAACGGGTGGAAGATCTTGGAAGAAATTTGCAAGTTTTTATTGTTAGTAGGGAACCCTGCCGCCCACTTACTCGCACTCGTATCGTTTTTTTTTATTATACCTATAGACCGACCTGGGACTGAGAATATCGTACAACACGATAAGTTTTTTACCCGGTCACAGGTCAACAGAACTCGATCACGCCACCGAGTAAAGAAAAACAAACCTTTTACCAGCCGTGACGTTTTGTGTATGATGAAATTTGTTGACGGATGGATGAATAAGAGTTTTACTTAGAAAGATGATTGTTTTTTATTGAGACTTACATAAGATAAACAATGTGACTGTCATAGGTATAGCGAATGATTAATTGTTGATATAAATTACGTTTGACAACAAAACTAAGTTGATAAGTTATTTTATGATATATTTTTTGCTTTCTTTTCGTTATGGTTAAGAGAATAAAAGTGCTACACGAGGTGCTACGATTAGAGAAGCAATCTCCTTCATTACAATTATCATTATAACACGTACAGAGGGAAAGAAGCTGCGCACGCGCATTTGAAAACCGCTTATTCTGTTTTCATGTAGTTTTGTTAAAATGCTGAATTTTATAAACTGATTATTACCAAAATCTCCTAAGCGTCTATTGTTTAATGTGAGCTTTTTAGAAGAATGGAGTTTTTTGCCTTTATATAAATTCAATCAATATTTGGCTTGGAGGCGGTTTGGATTTTCAATATGAGACATTAGTGGCTTTACACTGAACTTGCGATGTAAGGAGTGTTTAATCCTTTTTGCAACTTAACACAATTTTTTTTAGAAATTGAAGATTCAATCTGAGCGTCGTTTTTTATGCCCAGAAACCCAGTTTAAATTCAACTCTTTCTTAAAGCCTTTCCGCTTACCGGAAAAAACTGGTTCACTCATTATTTTCAATGACACGCGTTCGTTAATTATCTATTAATTGTAATACTTGATTCATGCTCTCGTGTTACTTGTAACGATAAGTATAATGCTTATCATAACCGATACACGAGCCAATACTATCGATGTAAACAGGTTAAATGTCATAATGGCAAAGAAAGCCATAGCACCCGAGAGTGTTATGTGGAACTTTCTGATTAGTCATTTTTTGAACGTTAATTTGCAATAAAATTTCCTTACTTTCATTTCATTCTTACACCTGGTCACAACAATGATTAATTTTACAAAAGTCTCCCTCACCACGTAAGTAAGTTGACAATCAAAACCTAAATTTTGTTGGATACGAAAACATGTTTATACCAGTATTGCAATCTAATCTCGCCAAAATTATGTTTATTTAATTTATTGTAAGTATACGTGCCCGTAAATATCAACACACACTGTTATAAGCTAGATATAAAGGCAGAAGCACACAGAATATTAGCATCAGCAATCGCCAGTTTGACAATTTCTTGTTAGGTACAGAAATAAAAGAATTACAAACGTTTACATACAAGGAGGTTACAGACGGACAGAAAAAAGTAGGTATGACGTTCATAAGACATGTAAATATTCGTGAAGAGAAACTAATATTTGCCAGGATTCCTTGTGGTCCGGCAGAGTAGAATGTAGCTACCCTATCCAGTAACCCTCCTATTGAGTATGTCGTAAATAATATCTAATAATTATTTCATGTTTGTAATACAAAGAAAATAAAACGCTTTGTTTAAGTACTTATTTCTTTTTGTGTTCGTGTGTTAGTCTTTCACATTATAATCTGGAACCAACAAGGCTAAAGTGAATGGACTGTTTCTAGACAAGCACGTTCTTGGCCGCTTCGCTAATTACCACATACCGGTCAAAAATCAAAATAACCCCTTACAAAATGCCAAAATATAGGTACTTAAATTAAACGATAAATGAAAATAAAAAATGAGTTTACCTACTTATAAGGGAAACTTTAAAAGTAACGCTAGTGACGGAAGAGATAGCTAGCTTTGGCATATTTGCGCATGACTTTCATCCCACCGCATGGGATGAAAGTCATGTGACAAGGAAAGTGATGAATATGAACATGGACGGATATGATGGATACTTCAGTAGAGGCCGACCTAAGAAAATATGGATAGACTGCGTGAATGACGACATACAAGTGAAAGGAATGATAGGGCTTAATTGAGGAAAGATATAATCATTATGTCGACTGCCTATCCCTGGTGGGATAGGGCAGGTAGATGATATTTATACTTGGATTTTTCATTAAAATGTTGTGTCTATTCTTTCAAGGTTACAAATATTTTGTCGTGTCGCGTATAATTTGTGTATAATTTACGTCTCTCTGAGACCTAGAAATAGACAAAAGTTTTAATGTTTATGTAGTACCTAAGTTAGGAAAATGTCTGCTGCACTATATATTTATATTTAGTAACGATATCACTACATATTATAAAACAAAATCGGAGGTCAGATGTCAATCGCTTCACTGTAATCCTGATCTGCCAAATCCTAAATCATGGACAAGGTGGACCTCAAACCCTCTTGCGCTAGATCACAACCGAGACATTAACGCCAACATGACCATTCATAATAATAATAGTAAAATAATGGGAATTTTCTAAAGCTTTAACCTTAAATCTCATACAGTGAAATCATGAAAAAAACGCACACATGATAATGGTACTCGTATTTTAAATTTCAATGTTGAAACATATACCTACATTACCCTTGGAACTATCTTATGTCACGCCAAGTTCTATAAATCGTTAACACGATCATAGCTAACTGTAAAATCAAAATAAATTAAAATAAATGCCGTCACGGGGCCCTAAAATATTCAACCAGTCTTCGGGCCGCAGCCGAAGACTGCGGTCAGCCTCGCTACGCCAACAGTATTAAGGGCACACCCAAGGAGTGGCGAAGTTGCGGTGCTGAAATTCAACTAGTCTCAAAGTATGAAACGGTCACCCATCCAGTTCTCGGAAATTGCGAACATTGCTTAACCTTGATTATCGGTCTACACCGATATACTATTGCCGATAATCAACTTGGAAGAATTTAGTCTAAGAAGGAATTTAATATAGTTTCGATCGGGGCGATATCGACGATAACTTACGCATCGTGTGCTCGAACCCTAAAATACATGGATCGTATGATCTGACGTAAAGCACGCGACATGTAAAATATCTTTACCTAAGTCCGGGTAGCAACCAATACAGGCGTATATAATACGTACTTCTCGGCGACTGTTCCTCTTGCGACAGTCGCGTCCCGCGCAAAAGAAGTCTCACACCTTCTCAGGGATTTATATTTATTTTAATTTTACGTACAAAATAACAACAAAATGAACACTACAATGAACGTTTCGTGCTCTTCGATGTTTGACACAATTAATTTCGGAGAATCAACCTTCAAGATTGCTTTGTTCTTCGTAGCATTCAACCCTTTCTTTTGGAACATAGTATCACGGATAGAGCACTACACTCATATCCTGTCGAAACTGGCCAAGAACCCGAAACACGGCTGCTACATCTTCGCTGCAACTATATTCAGTCTTGGAATCATAAGGGACTACTTCTTCAATAAGGCGTTGGACTATCAAGCAACGTTTTCGTTACTCGAAACCGACTTCTCGAGACTGCTCGGCAGTGTTCTCATAATTGCTGGGCAAATCCTTGTGCTCTCTTCTATGTACAAATTGGGAATAATTGGAACCTACTGCGGCGACTACTTTGGTATTCTGATGAAGGACAAAATCACCGATTTCCCATTTAATTTCGTGAATAACCCCATGTACAGAGGATCGACGTTGACGTTCCTGGGCTTTTCACTGGTCTACGGGAAAGCAGCTGGCGTATTCATTTCGCTGTTTGTGCACATTATCTACGAAATCGCTATTAAATTCGAAGAGCCTTTCACGAATAAGATCTACGCTGAAAGGGAAAAGACGAAAAGCAATTAATTATGAAGCAAACGTGTGATGTGACAGGATTTTACATGAGAAGGAGCTTCAAGAATGGATTGAGTGCTTACGTTGGTAAATATTATGCTTAACAACTTATTGTGTGCTTAGCAAAAGAAGTTGCGATTACTGTTTGTATTATGAATAAACCTAATTTAATAGAAGCTTTTTGTGTCTCATTAATTAGTTGTTGCTACATATTATTTAGATGCTTGCTAAATTATTTAGAGATGCCATTTATAGGCTAGACATTTTTTCTACCAAACAATGAAATTGTAATTATTTTGTTTATTGACTTTATTTTTAGCTCACTTTTTGTTACTGTGTTAATACTTTTACTTAATCAAGTATTAAATATATTTAAAAACACTTACGTTTTTTGTATAATTTATACGCCTTTACATTAAATTTATAAAGTTATACTCAATGCGCTGGTTAAAGTGGTCGTTCAATACATTATTATAGTTTTTTCTATTGTCTGCGATTATTTTATCTCCATCTATCAGTATTTTTTGCCAAATGTATATGTAAATTGAACCATTAGAGTATAACATCGTGCAAATGTGATCGATTAACCAGTAGATGTAAGATTAAATGCCATTATTGTGTCGGTATTTCCTATTAGATACATTAGTGTATCAAATAGTATCTGATGCTGCGCTACAGTTAATTAATAATTATTGATTTAGTTTGGCAGTAGCCTAACTCATCTAAGGGCCGTTCATTACAACGATAATATGAGTATCATCGTCACATGACAGCCCGTAACAGTGCACTGCCGAACTAAGGCCTCTCCCACGAAAGGGGATGTTATTGCCATAATTTGGAGATCGCAGTGTTATTAATGTAACAATGGAAAACGCTGCTGCCCATTTTTCAGCCTACGGGGACTAGATCTTTGCCTCGAAAACATTAGTCGCCTTGTACGACACCCACGAGTGTAAGTGGTTGGTGCTATTCTACTCTGCCGGACACCACACGGCCAATATGAGTACAACTTGAAATAATTAGCAATATAATTGGTTAAGATGACAGTAATTTTTATCCCAGAACAAAATAATAATATTGCTCTTGATGTCAATATCCCAGTTGTAATCTCGTGTGTGAGGGCCTCGCGTTTCAAATTCAGAACAGAAAATGCTGCCCCCATTTTCGTTACAGCCTTGAGAGGCACTTGGACGGACAGTCCACCTTATAGCAATCGGCCACCGTCGTCCAGGACATCTGCCACAACAACAGGACAAGCGGATTGCGGTGTCGGCCTTTGAGGTATCTGTAGACATGCTTTTTGTAGAACCCCTTGGATAGAGCAAAGGAAAGTCTTCGGGAGGAATCTCATTCCACATCCTACACATGCACAGTGGAAAAGCTCACGATGCCCGTACCTTAGTTGAATGCCAGGCATTTGCATGGTGTAGAAGAAATATATTCCATCGTCGGAGAGTGCGGTGGCGGAAAAGTGACGATGGCATCAAGATAAATAGTTCTGCGGAACATTCCCCTTTGAGAGTAAGTGTAAACAGAGAGATTTTCTATCTGCTTTTATTTTTAATACCTCTAGATCCGGTCACAAGGCTAACTTAACTCTAATTGCCAGATTTCGTGTTGGTAATTAATTAGTCAGTGTGACTAAAAAAAAAGTCGTCGTACAACACAACGAGTGACAGGAACCAGCTTACGGATGTTAGCCGTGCCCGCTGTGTACACTCCAATGCACAAACACAGATCTGTCGAAATCTATTAAAATCTTACTCAGTGGTATAAGGAGGTAAATGTCGTAGTTTTTTTTGTACTTTATATATTAATATTTTAAAATAAATGGAGATTCACGGAGGCACACGAACAAGCAAGTGTATGCAAGGTGGTAAGTGATGTTCACCGACCATGAACATCAGCAACACCAGGCTCGCGAACGCGTTGCCAGGCTTCAGTATTTATTGCAGTTTTTCTGTGTATGAGTGGCTATAAACTTTAAAAGCTTAAGATTTGTTCTTCAGGTAGCAACAGATTTGTAATCGTACCAGTATTCATGCCTACCTAATATAATAACATTGACACACGAAGTGGTGTGTGGTGCCGCCACCTCAAAGAATAGCACCACCCCATCTCTTCCCGTGGGTGTCGTAAGAGGCGACTAAGGGACAAATCCGAAAGGTGGGCAGCAGCATCTTTCTGGGTAGATTTACATCAACTGCACTGCGATCTCCAACCCGCCTGCCTAGCGTGTAGATTATGGCAATGACCTCCCCTTTCGTGGGAGAGGCCCGAAGTCCTGCAGTGGACTGTTTTGGGCTGTGATGATGATGATGACACACGAAGCTTTATATGCGTAGGTTTCGTTTAGGTAGCAACCGATTATAATACAGTAGGTATTCATGCCTACTAGATCAACAGTGTTATGGATAACGTCATTGATAGAACATCAACATAAAAGTGATTAAATGTACCTAGAGGTATAGAAGAAGAGAAGCCCTCATGACGTACCCTTCTCAAATAGACAGGTATTTGAAGTTTGATATACGTATCCGTAAAACTGTGGTATGTTGCTCAGTTTTAATAGAGTCATTAGTTTAGGAAATATTTCAGTACTTATGTGAAGACTTTATCGGGGATTTCCGCCAGTCGTTACCCAGATAGCGAACATAGACTTCAATTATTGTCTTCGATATGTATAAAAAAACAAATGATGTAAATACTCATAAAGTTAACACATGCACGGCGCATGGTTCAATTTATGGTCGCCTAATTATAACTATGCGTTAATCTAACTTTAAACAAAAACGCTCGATCATGCGAGATAAGATCAGTATGTCAGCGGTTAACGTTTTGACATTGGACAGCTACCGATGCCTATCTGATGGGATAGTTACACCGATATCAAAACCGCAATAGGTTTTGTTAAAAATTCTTCGTCGATCAGTGGTTTTTCGAGTTTTTTGTCGATTCTCGAGTAGCGGTACTAGTTCCTATGTGGGTCAAACATTAACATTAAAATTGGTCGTATTGTTGTTTGTTTTTATTTTCAATCGCGCCGATATCGTACAGTTAGACGTGCTGTAACGATCCTACTTTGCTGTCAAATACTTTTATTCCTACTAAGAGCTAAGTAGTGCACTGGTTACATTGTTAGACTACTATGCTGAAATTCCGGTTAGTGCAAGCCCGGACGAACCCAAGGGTCCTATTTTTGAAACCCTGAGCTTTCGCGTGCTCTACCTATTTCTTTCACACTCGTCGTAAGTTGCTAGATAGAAAAGACAAGCATTTGAAGCCAAGCACTCGCATGGATGCGGGCGGTTTCAAAGATAGGGCAGGCCCCTGGGTTCGTTCGGGCTTGCAGTAACCGACTACAGGTGCACTATGAGTGATTGTTATCAAATAGCTACACGATATACAGACCCAGCAAAAATGATTAAGCCATAGGGCAGAAATTTAAATGATGAATTTTAATTTCTGTAAAGGGTCTTGGTGTAGATACTATGTTTAATAGGTACTTAAAAGTATTTAAGTAGTATATCAGTTATCGAGCACCCATAATAAAAGCTTTGCTTAGTTTTAAGCTAGATGGCGCTCTGTGAATTTATCCACGATTATTTATTTATTATAGGTAAATATTTGTGACGTGAACCCACGATCTCAAGTCGGCAGCCGCACTCATTGCCAACTTAGCCAGCAGCCCAGTCAAACGTGACTAACCTGCGAGAGACCAAACTTTATCCCAAACTAGATCCTGACCCAGTCCCAGAACGGATACAAGATATCGTTACCGAACTCGAATACTAAACTCAAGTTAACACTTACACAGGAATTATTGCGGTGCAGTATAAAATTACAGTTTCCCTGTTACCAGGGGAAGTTAGTGCACCGTCGTGCACCGTCGTGCAGCCGTGCATTGGGCGCACGTCGCAGACCGCCAAGTTCGTAATTAGTACCACGTTCCCTTCCGATTAAAGACACGCGACCCACGGAACTTTTACTAACAACCTTCGTGCTATCCAAGCGGCCTTTGGAGAAATTTTACACAAGTCTCTCATTTGGTTGCTAATTCAGCTAGCTCTTTTATTGGTGGCTCCGTACGGAAATGCAAATACTAGGTCGTTGTGCGATACGTTGTTGACAGTTTCTTTCATTTAGTTTTAAATTACCTGCGGTTACTTTGTGTATTTGAGTTTTGTCCGGGGAGACGAATTTGATGTAATTATTTACTTTCTTTGTGAGTTCGGTTGACATGTACCGGGCGTACTAGCCGTTGGGCGTCTTGCCGTTAATATCCTGGTTCTGCCTTCGCCCCGTGGTCCGCTTAAACCATGATCCAGGATTTGACAGATCAGATAATTACAGTGGAACAACTGCCATCTGCTCTCCGTGACGCTACCAGGGGAACCTGCCGCAATGGATCATGGTTACACATTAAGTCGTCTGAATGTGCGTTTTATCACGATGTTTTCCCTCACCGTCATAGCATCGGTTAGCATTCAACTAATGTACATAACTCAGAAAAGAGTCATTGGTACATGGCCGCAGTGGGATTCTAACCCGGTACCTCTCGCTTACGAGTCGGATATCTTAACCACGCGGCCACCGACGCTACCTAGACTAGTACCTATTATGTATATTAACCGCATGGCGAAATCTGCAATAACTATGCGACTACGCGTTACAAAACCACATTCGATTCGACCAACCCCAAGTCTTCGCGGAAGATTCAATAAATATATAGTAAGAATGCTCCGTCAAGATACCACCAGTATGGCTGCTTGCAACAAAGCCCCATAAGCAACAAAATCTATAGGGAAGTTTAACAAACAATAGTTATTTGTTAAACAAGAGATAAAAGTAATTTTTTGGTGCGAGTGCAGAGTAGTCTATAATTGAAACACGAGCGTAGCGAGTGATTCTATTATAAACTATTGAGCACAGAGAGTGATTTAAAAGCACGAGTCATAAAATAGGTATTTGCTCTCGTGTAAAACACTAAATTTTTCACCTCACCTGATTTTCGCTCTAGATAATAATAGGTATATAATGTTGTAAACCATGAGTTTTCACGAGCCATCACCCAGTTAATTAATTCAAGCACAGACTATATGGTGTTCGAAATTCAAATTACATTTCCTCTTAAGTAAATAATAAGCGTTTTTGCTGCGCATTATCTCGCAGCAAGGCTCCCTTTTCATGCCGGAGAGGTGAAAATACATTCTTTATCAACAAGTCTACCCGCGATCACGTTGATAACTGATAAGTGATTGAAATGTCAAGATAAAATAATAAATTTATAACCGCGGTTATTCCGCTATAAGTTGTTTCAATTAAGACATACGTTCGCATTTAGACATAACAGTAATAATAGTAACTCATAAAGCTAGCTTAACAATTTTGATTAGCAAATACAATTGCATACGTTCTCTAGGCGCGAAAACCCAACATTCGATGCGCGTAAACACAGTCACGTAATTGTTGTTGGTACGTTCACTCCGAAATAGAGGCACGACAATGGTGTCGGTTTCATAACATCACTGTTTGAGATTCGTGAGTAAGCTTTTGGCTTGCAGAGGAGCCATGAAATCGGCGTGTATTGAAGGTACCCCGCTTCAAGATCGTCAGCATGGAACTGTCTTTGTACAGGAATATAATATTATAACCCTAATTTTCATTTACGGACTTTCCACCCTATGTCGTGTATTCCGTTTAAATCGCTTTGGTTCACTCTTATTAACGCGTAAGACTAAAAAATTTTGCCTGCGAGTACCCGTAGCATTACAACCAGGAGACCTTTAAAACTGCCCCACAACAACTTGATACCATGACGAGTCCAGATCATTTCCGGACGCGTTTGAAAATGGGCAATTAACTAAGAATAACCGTTCCATTATCACCTGACAAATAAAATATAGTTTCACTGATCTAACTAAAATGCACACATGGAAAGCCTAACTTTCATATCTAAGTCTTCGAAACTCGACACTACGCTTTCAGCGATTTAGCATTAGAAAGCCAGGACGTTCGCTACATGGACACATCACGTTTGTTTTCGATTTCTGTAAAACCCAGCTCAATTTACCTCGAATTTCCTGGCCACGTTCTAAAATCGTGCTAAGAACCCAACTTTAAAGCTTATCATATTACCGTAAACCAATATTTCATGTGATATTCCGCAAATTCTAATATACGCCAGCAAGGCCCTGGGAAATACGTGGTTCATCTTCTGTTTGGTTGGCAATATGAAACTACTGTGTACACAGGACCGACTTACATTTATAACAAATATGTATTAATATAGATATCTATTTGATATTTAAGTCAATAATCAAAGTACAGATTACACCGTATGAATACAGAAGTTTGTGAAGATCGTAGAATGTTGGTTATACGAGTACGTTTACGCAAACACTATGGAATACATTTTGATGAAATTTTGTAGTGTTGTAGCTTATACCCCAGATTTATACAAATGCTATTATTTATGCCGAATTTTATGCGGACAAGGTAGCGAGCAAAAGCTATCACTTCCATTCATCATCACAGCCCATAACAGGCCACTGCTGGATATAGGGCCTCTGCCACGAAAAGGGAGGTTATTGCCATAATCTGCACGCTTGGCACGCAGGTTGGAGATCGCAGTGTTATAAATATAACAATGGAAAACACTGCTACCCATTTTTCAGCCTACGGAGACGCTAGAAGCTTTGGGTCGAAAACATACGTCGCCTTGTACGACACCCAGGAATGTAAGGGGTTGGTGCTATTCTACTTTGCCGGACAGCACGCGGCAAACTTTCATTATCAGCCTATAATAGCTCTACGGTAAGACACAATGGCCGGTCTTGTGCCTTCTGCATCTTTACCAGATCGTCGGACCACCTAATGTGAGGCCTACCCACGCTGCGTCTTCCGGAACGTGGTCACCACTCGAGAACTTTGTTGCCTTCTGCCATCTGTTCTGCGAGCTATGTACCCTGTCCACTGCCACATAGACTTGTCAATCCTTCGAACTATGTCGGTGACCTTAGTTCGCTTGCGGATCTCCTCATTCCTGATTCGATCGCGCAATGAGTCTGGTTAGCAACAAGCTAGCCCACAGCAAGCACGGTAAGAAAACGTAATTAGGTACACTTATTACCGTCCCCGTTATTGTATATCTTACTTAGAAACTAGACAGGCAGACTTAATCAAAACTGAACAGTACAAACAAATAAATAACATGTCAACAACCAATCATAGAATGTTAGTACTCAATTATAGATATTACGTGTTCAATCAACCACGGTACAGCAAACAAAGTATTAAACTATATTAGATATAATAAACACAACATTCTAATGAGCACACGTTAAACGGTTTTTATCATGTGAATGTCACTTAAGTACCTATGAGTGCGCAACACTGTAATGGCTTTATTATTGATCTGGTACAGTGGAGAAATTGTTATGTAGCTATCTACACTTTGCCCTCGAAATTGTACCTACACGCTGACTCCTATAAAATCGAACTTCAATAAATCATCATTATCATCATCTTAGCGTGAATGATCCTATAGTGCTCCCGCGCATGTGAGCTCGGGATCCGGCTTGACCATGATCCAGGATGTGATAGATCAGGTAATTACAGTGAAGCGACTGCCATTTGACCTCCGTGATCCTGTTACGAGGGGAACCTGACCAGATTTGATCATTATTACACATTCAGTCGCCTGACTGTGCAGGTATGATCACCATGTTTTCCTTCGCTTTAAGAGCATCGCTTAGTATACAACTAATGTACATAATACAGAAAAGAGTCATTGGTATATTACCGGAGTGGGATTCGAACACGATAACTGTCGCTCACGAGTCGGATACCGTAACCAATCGTCTTCGACGCTCTGCTCGAACTCCAATAAATACTTACCTACATTCTACGAGTAGGTACTACTCGGTGATTAACGACCAGACAACCCCTCTGATTGAAAACAGTAACTATCCCCCCTAAATAACTACTCGATTAACTAAAAAATTTTGATATACCTTACTTAGAGATGATTAATGTTTATTTAGGTAACTGACGTAATAGTGACAACTGAAAATTCACATCTTTGAAGGATTCACTACCTACTTATGAAGAATTTAAAGTACTTTTACATTTTTATCCCCTTTAATATGTTTTCGATTCGTCATGATTTCAAAGTCTTGCCTCGCTTGGAAAAAACTAATTGGCTCCACGCCCTCGACTTCCAACCTACGCGCTACGTTGTGTTCTATGTGTCATTAACTTTGGCTTTGACATATTCATCTTTAGACCGAGCTCAAGACTAAAGCAGTCTGAAGAAAATAGGCTGTTCCTGGACAGGTATGCTCCATCAGCGGCCGCATCGGCACTTACCACTAGGTGAGACGGCGGTCAAATGCGTGGCTTTAGTAACTAAAAAAGAAATTCAAGCTTGGCTTGTTCAATTGGGTAATTAATTTACTCGTTACGCGTTTACTGTTTTCGATCATTACCAGTAGGACCCCGTAGTGAGCAAATAAGGCCCCGAGCCACAATAACCGTTTGACCGCTTTCCTGTTCAAGTTCAGTGACAACGATCACATAGTCGGTAGCAATAACCACTCCCTTGTAATTGCTTCCAAAACATTTGTTACAGTTGTCAAATTAAGTTTAATTGTCGTTTTATTGCATCCGGCTATCGCCCCAGGGCCCGCGTAATGGTCTAGACTGAATGCCAGGCTTTGTGGTCTTGATGTAGGTTCTTTAATAATGAGATATTATTACCTCACCTATTCCTCTCATAATACTTTATGTGGGTTACTCAGCACTACAATGATAGGTATTATAAGTAACAACTTCCAGACGGAAGTAGACCGATAAGACTTATTTCTAACACACATCTATACATCGTATAAAACAAAGTCTAAAAGAACCTTAGATCTTTTAAAGTACGCAACGGATTCATCTATAGATAGAGTGATTCAAGAGGAAGGTTTATAGGCAAGAAATAAGAGTGTAGGTAAAGGTAAAGTAGGCGTACGCGAACGGATTCACGGCGGTTCCACTAGTTATCAATAATATATTGATGCTAAAACACTACTGCTACTCTAGGTCTACGAAGATCCTGGCTGGCTGGCTTTCAACTAATTAGTTGACCACCTGACCAAGTTAATAATCCCTATAACAGTATGGACGAAGTGGTCAGTTAATTATTTGTAAGACTATACGATGCCCATGTAAAATCCTACTCTAACGGACACTATACACATAATGTGGTATTCCAATGTTAAGGAGGTAGTTTTTCACAGAAAAACTTTCAACTTCAAACTGCTTGTCTGCAACAACAATGCACCAATGCAATGCAATAACAATGCAGTATGCAACAACAACAGAACTAATAAATTATCGTATCAGAAGGAAACGCGGAGGAACTAATTCGCTGAGGCCGAGTAAAAGGGTGTTTAACATAATGCTCGCTGGAACAAGCTTTGGTAGGCGTTAACAAATCACGACAATCACGCATGTGAACGGTAGATCGTGAACCGTTGTTAAGGAAACAGAGATAAAATCTTATCTGGCTGCCACTCCTACGTAGGTTAAATAGCACCTGCCAAAATATCCAGCCTACGCTACCAGTCTTTGTTTGATACAATAAAATGTTTTAGGTAGCAATTTTTTATTAGATATTCCGAGTTTTCGAGGGTTATTTGGCAAAAAGTTATTAGAAACATTCTCATCTCCCTTCTAAACGTCCATATCTTGCGAACATGGCGCAAGCAATGGACTTTATCATAACAATGAGGGTTGGTAACAGATGGCACTAGTGAGGTCCGTTGTCAAAATACAGTCGTGCTATTGATCAGAAGCAACTGCTATGAAATGACAAAAATCTATTCCAACTAATGACAGGGCTTTGTTTTGACAGCAGACCTGACGTCACAGTAGCGCCATCTCGTGGATTTTGGAATCTTGTAAACCCTCTGAGGCGCGTTGCTTCAATGGCGAGTCGCTGCATGGGCGTGTTCACGAGATCTGGACGCGTCCTAATTTTCTGATCACATATTTTTAATCTCTACTTAGGTAATACTAAAAACTTTTCCTTCAGAAGCTGTTTATTGTAGAACTGGTTAATAAAAATCTTTCTGTAAGTACTTCACATCTTTCTCTCAGAAGATGTCGAGTTAGGCCGGAAAAATTGCGGGGGAAGCAGACTGAAAGGGAATACGAGTTTTACATTTTTAATCAATTTATAAATAACAAATTCATGAATACGGCTGATTAAACATCATACAAAAATTCCAACGCCCAACTCAGTCAATCAATCATGGGCTTAATTCTTGTCCGGCGATTAACACCTTTAAACGCCTATGGTGTTATTGCAAGACAGATCGTGCGAATTTATTGCGAACAAAGGCGGTGGTGCAATTGTGTATAACTCATTTTATCGTTGCGTTTTCTTGTAACCTTGCTCGTTTTTAGCCACCGAAGCAAAAAAACTAATATTTATCATAACTTTCACGTCTGATTTTTTAATAGAACTTTGGGTCGCTGTGCCTGCGAAAAACTTCAAATAATGTCTCTAGGCACAATGCTTAGATAATAAAAATATTTACAAATCCATGGATTCTTCTAGGTACGCTCAATCGCTTCGTTATCTATGTTTCTCTGTCCTATCTCTAAACCATCATCAATATCTGTTATCCGTGGTATTTTTAGATAAAGTCAGTCTATTTATTCGCTTCTTCTCGGATTTCTAATAAACCATGCAACGGATTTAGATACTGTTTTCACTATCATGTAGGTAGAAAGTTTCTCTCATTTAGTAGGACTCCATTATCACTGAAGAGTCCATCCCAGAACGCCCGTGTGATACCGATCGCAAACTGAGTGCACAACGATAACGACACAAGTCGAATGCCAACCGAAAACGCCAGATCCACATTCGCACCACTGATCAGCATAATTGATTAAAGCTTATGGAACGCACTAGCTGGCGATTTCCACCTATCACTGTTATTATCCAACACGTAGCCGAGTTTAAGCACCATACTAATTGACTTGAACGTAGCAGGTGATTTTAATTGGATAAAGGATTGGTGGAGCTCTGTAACGAATATGGGCTTGATTAAATAGTTAATAAATAATAATAATCATCTTGGCGGAATAGTTACAGTAAAGCGACTGCTATTTGACCTCTGTGACCTTGTTAAGAGGAGAACTTGACCAGTGGTTCACAATTACACATTCAGTCACCTGAATGTGCAGGTTTTCTCACGATGTTTTCCCTCACTGTAAGAGCATCGGTTAGTGTTATTGTGTACATTACTCAGAAAAAGTCATTGATTTTACCTGAGTGGCTCAGTTGGTTAACATTACTGGTCTGCCAAGCAGTGTTCGCGGGTTCGATACCCGGCCGAGCAGAAATTGAAATTATTAATTTTTATTTTATTATGTATAATAAGTATGGATTAAACAAATTACTCATATAAGTAATTTGTCAGTTATCTAACACCCATAACACTAGATGGCGCTGTGTGAATTTGTCCAAGCATATTTAAATGTACAAAAGCACCTACGTTTTGTTGTTTTATATACATATGTCGGCACTGGTACCTCTCGCTTCGAGGCCGATCCGCCTGATATTACACCACCGTCGCTCTGTTTAAGCGCCATATTAATTGACTTGAACGTAACAGGTGATTTTAATTGGTTAAAGGATTCGTGAAGCCCTGCAACAAGCGAGGTGCTTGATTAAGTGGTAAATGCCAAAGCTAAAAAGCGTTTAAGGTAAAGTGAAGCTGTATGTAGATGCCTTGATGTTGAAGTGGTAATAGTATGAAACCATAGGACCGAGGCGATGTCAAGTTATAAAATGTTGAAGCTGTTTACGTATTATTATATAGTATATCTGAAACAAACAAAATGCGTCAGTCAGTTTTTTTAATGTTTTAATGTACGTATTCCATACGGTTTTCACTGAAATTCACAAATAAAAATGTTGCACCAGGGTTTGCGCTAAAACTTGGTGGCTAGACATCCTAAAACATTGATATTTCCTTTTAGAAATATTATTTCCTCAATAATAATAATATTTCCTTTTCCGCTAAAAACGAGGGGGACAAAACACCGTTAAATAAATAAATATTCGTGGACAAATGCACACAGCGCCATCTAGCCCCAAACTAAGCAAAGCTTGTGCTATGGGTGCTAGATAACTGATATACTACTTAAATACTTTTAAATACATACTTATTATACATAGAACAGCCAGACCCGTAACAGAAATTAAAATTCATCATTTCAATTTCTGCCCGGCCGGAAATCGAACCCGGGACCTCTTGCGTGGCAGACAGTGTTGACCATTGAACCACTCAGGTCGTCATCCATATATGGTAGACATCCCACCATCACGTACTCAGCTTTTTGCATCCACTTTTCTTATGCGCACTGCAAAGGATTGGAACTCTCTTCCTGAGTCTCTGTTCCCTGAAAAGTATAACCTTGGAGTCTACAAGTCTAGAGTAAATAGGTATCTTCTAGGCACGCATGCTGCATCTTCGACCTTATCGTCGCTTTCCTTCAGGTGAGTTGAGATCAAATGCAAGCATATTGATAATAAAAATAAAAACAAATAAGTAGGTTGAAATTGAGACAGTTTGAGTGACCACAATTTGCAAACAGGACATTCAAAATCGTGCCACCACTCAACCGAATGCCAGTTGCCTTTCACAACAAACTCAACTAAAGAAAGACAATGTAATAACTGAGCTTCATAAATTGACGTGAGTACTTTATGAGATAATAACTTAGAAGCCGAGGCTGTCTCTGCAACTAATAGGCTGAAATGTGATTACGAACAATGTGATTGGCATTATGGGTGCGCCCAATACCGTGTAATATTTAACGTCTCTCATATTATTGTCAACGTGCCTGATTATTATATAATGGGCGCCGCAGACGGTGTGATTTGGTTTAGGTTTTGGTTAGGGAGCAATATGTTTATGACTTCATTTCGGTTCAGACACATTGCCGTCATTTGTTCACGTGGGGATATATGCCTATAATATAAAACTATATATGTATAATGGTTACAGACTTTGATATAAGTGTCATCTTGGCGTTAATGTCCTGGTTGTGCTCTCGCGCTCAAGGACCTAAGGTTCGCCTTGACCGTGATCCAGAATTCACTTTGATAACGCATTTACTTATTTGTTTAATGTCATGAAATCTAAATGAGCGAGACCCAGATGTTTCTGGCGTTAGCTATTATACCGATGTCCAGCGGGCAGACTTTCATAAAATCCTCAATCACCAGGGTAAACACATACATTTTTAATTTTAGATCGACTCATCTATTTACCCAACTAGCCATACACGGTTAACGACGCGATTACAGGGTAACTCCGCACCTGGATTCCATTCCCGGGGCGAGGGGTAGCATAACTATATTCCATATTCCCCAATATCCAAACAGAATATCATCACGCCCGCCCGTTATTATGAATAAGCCCACAAAGCTGCATGATGGTATTATCGAATTTCCCATCACCGATAAACCCCTTTTACGTAAATAGCGTATTGAGTATTCAACTACGCAGTCCCTACGTAATATCAGGCGATCATTTTCGCCTAACACCGGCGGTTAAATGGGAGGATCGATCAGGTAACTTGCTTGTCCGTGCTAGTGTACCAGTGAACGAGGTCCAAAATGTTGCGGGTTTAAAACCAGCTTAAAATAGGGGAAAATAAAAACCACTAATCGCGTTTCGCCAGTGAAGGATCGATTGTTAAGATGGAATTTCAACAATAGGTACATATAATGGTTGACTTTCCGATACTTAATTCAATAAAATAAATATGAACGAACATTGTCACAAACAACAGACTTGGACTTTTTTTCTTAAGATTTATCCACTCGCCTGTTTTAAGGCACGCTCGATGTATATCGCGATACGTATCGTTGATATGGGTTGTGGATTTCTGATTTTCTAGAAATCCTGTGATTCGTATCACGATCTTTAAGTCCGTAAACCACGTATCACAATAAATATCGTACATCTAGCGTCCGCCTAAGGATGGTAAATGAAGCGCACACAGATAAACCTATATTCTAAACAAATTTTATGTGTTATTGAAGTTCCTTCTCCTTTCGCAATTAACTTCGAACGCACCTACTTCGAAATGGGGCACTGTTAAGTATCTCTGCTGTGACGCAACTATGACTTCATTAAGCGCTGAACGCAGATGGCCCCGAAAGCAGTATAGGGGCTATCTCGGCAACTTAGGAACAGGGCCCGTCAAAGGTAACCTGAGATAACGAGGGATCATTTGGGGACTACAAAGGCGGCAGACGCCGATAATGGGCCACAATTACACAGCGGCAAATTATACGTCACTAATTCGGCTGTCGGCCTGAAATGACTAACATATTTGAAATGACTAACATCGAATAGCTAGTAGGTACACACGTACGTGCTTACTATTTTTTGCGTTAATATTTTTCGGTAGGGTTTGACAGCGCACTATACCCAGTCATAGGATATTTACTAATGCTACTGAATCGACTGGTAGTCATAAATGCTGGGAGCACAAGTAATGCAAATAGTGCACAAATTTTGAGAAGGTCTCAGAAAAATTTTGCTAAATATTAAGGCGAGTTAATAGATTTGTTTATTCAGATAATATCATTCTTCGCTTTGCGGGCCATGGCAGCATCTTTGATCAACTATGTCAGCATCAATGAATGTTATCCTACTATATTTATCTTTATTATCAGTGAAATCTCCTTTCTACGTAATGCTAGCCATAGTTTGTGAATTGTTAAGGATGATGACAGAGGTTTGAAGGCTCAAGTCATATTCAGCGGGTCGGTCGCACGGCCAAGCAACCCTTAGCTCTATGGTTTTGAGGTACAGTAGCCTTAGATCAACTACCCTCATAGTTGTTTCAGTGCAGTAGTATTTTCTACTGCTCTAAAACTACAAGTGACTATAAAGCCTTTTATTAATTTGGAGTACGTTCAAGTCCAGAAGTGGGCTGTTATTCTCCATTTCGATATGTTAAAGTGAGTGAAATTTCCTTCTTATTGGGCAGTGAAATAGCGCTTAAGCCTACAAAAGAATCAAAAACTATCTAAGTACGAATCTGTCCGGAACTCCGATAAAGTTAAGAACCACTTAGTAAGTCCACGATTGTCTTTCTGCTATCAACAGAGCCTTTTACAATGTCTGCGGAATAGCCGCGACGCTACAAATCCCGGGGCTATTTTCAAATGTGTTTTATTCCTTTGAATCGTTCGGACCAATAAAAGGGGGAGCGTTCGACGTTGTAAATCTAGATTTATTTGGTCGTCCTGGGGATCAGACTGCCTTAATATCGATGCGGACTAAGTCGACATATTTGCTTCTCCGTACGGCGAAATTACCTTCGGGTATTTCTTGTTAAATAAAGGTGAGTTTCAATATGTTCTAGAAGCTGGAATATGGAATGGTATTGTTTTTGAAATCAATCGATTTCACAAGTCTTGTTTTGAGTACCGAGGTTACCTCTGGGATCGGAGGGAGAGCCAAAATTCGTAAATCTATGAATAGACGCTTGCCGAGACGCCAGCCTGTCGATATTCTGTCGAATTCAATTCAAAAACAGGAGCTATATGAAGTCATTCCATCCTGTTGAAAAATGAGGGGGACAAAGTATCTTCATCCAAGTATAGATAACGTCCCACCATCAGCAATTTGCATCCACTAATTTTAAAAAATATACACTTTTGAATCTTCAATCTCCTCATCAATACCTCTATCAGCCTACCCTATTGCTTCCCTATCGCCTATAAAACCTATAATACAAAGTCACGTCGTCAACCGTCACCCAATGTATTAATCGACATTATATAAAATGACCTACACGTCTGTTTTGTCGATATTATTTGCGACTTAATAACTGTCAAAACAAAATGTACCTGACAATCAACTCTTTAGACGGATCCGTATAGCAATTGGCGACTACCGGTATGGTTATCACGACGTATCACAATGGGATTCAGTTGGGAGCTCGTTTATATCAATGCCTAAGTATTCTACGGAAGCTTGTGTGTAGGTGTTAAAATTTTCAAATTGTCAGTCGGAAGTTTGTATGACCTCTGAGCACAGGTAATGTAGATTGTACTGAGATATTTTGAAATGCGGCATAATATAAATAAAATATGTTCACTTGTGCATAAGGTTTTCTTGAATTTTTAATTTTTAGCTTTGTAGTGAAGCGTTTTTGTGAGTGTGTGATGATTTTAAAATAATGTTGTATTGATCATAGACTGCACTTGCCTTTCGTATCTATCGAGCATACCCGGTACTACCCGTGCAGGTACCAAAAATAGATAAAAATGACAATGACAAATTCGTTCTATGACAAATGCAAAAGTCCCATACATGAGCGCCCAAATAGACAATTCAAGTCTCGTCTATGATTAAATTCTGTTGAAAAACAGCTTGAAAATCATGTTTCAATTTATGAAAAAGCAAACTCTCACCCCTGAAATCAAACGAGCTTTCTAAATAAACATGAATTCAAATTTAATCAAGTTCAAGTACTATAACAACGCCCAAATGCGGTTCAATTTCGTAACGAATTGTTGGAAGAAACGAGAGCAATCAGTGCACCCATTTCGACGCCGTGAAGGAACAAGCGGTGGGAATCCTGGAGAACTGGACTTGGTTGGGAAACAAGATTCAAGATTCAAATTTTTTATTTAATGATATACTCATCCAAGATATACTCATTGAAAGTCACATAACTTAGAGGACATAATCAACAATGATTAGGTAATTACGTACCGGGCGCGGCATCTACGGGCCGGCAACGGCTTTGTTTAGCCCAGCGAAGACCACTACACAAACATTATGCATGACCAGCCATGGCCCAAATGCTCCGTGCTCCAAAATCACGTGGACCCTAGAGGGTCTAGAGGTGTCCTCACGAAGATTCAGAAGAGCGTTTCTCGCTCGTACGATTCGAATGTGGGAGCTTTCAGCCAGAGACTTTCCGTTGGACTATGACATGGGATCGTACAAGAGGTATATTAGAGGTCTCCTTAAAGGCGGGCAACGCATTGGTAGCATCCCT
Source organism: Blastobasis lacticolella (assembly GCA_905147135.1). Classification (NCBI taxonomy): domain Eukaryota; kingdom Metazoa; phylum Arthropoda; class Insecta; order Lepidoptera; family Blastobasidae; genus Blastobasis; species Blastobasis lacticolella. The sequence continues at coordinate 14,578,079 of LR990050.1, forward strand.
GGTATTGCTGATGTCCATAGACGGCAGTGACTACTTTTCATCAGGTGGCCCGCATGCCTGTTTGTCTGCTGTACTCGTATAACATAAATGAATAAAAAAGCCAGAGTCGTAAAAGAATCCTTAATTCTATACATAAATACTCCAATTAGTACATAATAAGCATCAACAGAGCTAGAATGGCTCTGCCTTTAAAAAAAAGTCCCTTGAATAAATTCAATACAAGAACCTTTTAGAACACCCAAGTAAATAAGGGACTTTGTCGTTTCTGATGTCTGAAGTCACTATGTACATATGTCTAATTTAGTATTAGCATGGTTACATTTTATTTTCATTTCAACGATTTTAGGTAAGAAAGCTAGTCATTATTTTGTTAACGTCGAAGGAAATACAAGTAACGTTACAAGTATTTGCGTTTGACGTTAACGAAGTAAATAAGGTAAGTAAATAACAATAATAAAAAATCAGTCTCGGTGCAGATCAAAGAGTTTATACATGTACATTAACTCTTAGGTGAAGATTTCAGGATTTCTCACTATGCCTTTTTATAATACACTAGCATTTTCTTATGTTTAACACTGCAATCTTCAACCCTATAAGCCAAGTATGGGGTTAAAGTAGGGGTGGTGTTGGGGGCAAAGCCCTATAATTGGAGGAGGTTCATTCCCAATAGTGGACTGATTCTGGCTGCTGAAGAATCAATGACGTTAATAACGAGAGTTGCAACCCAACCACCAAACAAATGCATAGTAATTTCTCTACCTAGTTTAGTATTGAAATTTCTTTATTTCCATGACAGGAAGATAGACAGACACATCTATATCACGCTGACATAGCTGTTTGGTCGTTGGCTTGTAAAATGCTTTTCAAAAGAGAAAGACAAAACAATAGGTTGTGGAAAGGATAACAATGAACGTGAGGGTGCGTCAATGTCTTTTCTTTAGTGATTTCCCTATTGACGCCATGTTAATTCATTTTACACCACATTAATTATTATCTATATGGCACTTTATTTTTCTAATGAAATTTGATATTCAATACTAGTATTTTTATCGAAAAGCCACGCAGCTAATACTCTTACCATCTACTCGTACAGCATTCACAGTAGCAGTCGTTAGGGTTCTGGTTCAATTGTGTCGCTCGTGCTACGCACCTGCAGTTGCTGCAACAGCTCGCGCTACGCACCTGCGATTGCTGCAACAGTTCGCGCTATGCACCTGCAGTTGTTGCAACGGCTCGCGCTACGCACCTGCAGTTGTTGCAACAGCTCACGCTGTTCAACTGCATTTGCTGCAATTGCTCGCGCTACGCACCTGCAGTTGCTGCAACAGCTCGCGCTGCGCAACTGCAGTTGCTGCAACTGCTCGCACTGCGCACGTGCATTTGTTGCACCCTTTCGTTTAATTTATCAAGATGCGTGACCCATTACTGCGTATGTTTCAAAGGCAATTCTCTGGTTTATTGACAGATATAAAAGTGATTTTTTATAATGAACTTCAGTGAATGTTTGTTGTTTCGAAAGAAAGAATAACAAGTTCAGTATGCTTTACCTACTGAAGTACAGGATTTAAAGTTATCTAATATTAGGTCACAGAATTTTACTAGCGTATTGAATATTTACGTTTTAGAAAGCGCTTTAAATATACTGGTACCCTTTACAATAATAGAAATAGATACCTAACAGTCAGGTGGTCATCAAAAACTAGTTCAGATCTCATAAAACTGAACATTCGCTAAACAAAAACCATCGCTGTTATTAAATTAACATTTGCAAAGGTCGATGTCTGCACTTGTTGGCACAGAAGAGAAAACCTGTGTTTCCAACATTAAATCGTAATTCTATTCTTACTACATCTGAGTACTTAGGTAACAAGGGTACATAATACAGATGTCAGGTACAAAGAATGCACATAGACTAGTTCGGCTTCGTAAAATGTCGTCTCTGTCGCATGTGCGTGAGTAAATACGAAGCTGATTCAATAGGCTGATCAGTTGATGTGCAATAGTAATCACCGACTAGTCTAGGTACATATTCTTCAAATTTTTATTATTATTATTCAGTAGGTGAGCAGTTGTCATAACAACGGATTGATGCTTGTATCTGGTTCTTCTCCACTCATTATCAATAAAAGTTTAAATATTTGTCAAGTCTATTTTTGAACTGGTACTACAGATTCAGGCAACTTATTCCAAGATTTTCTGTTGCCTGTGCGGGTTTTTGTAGGAGAAACAAGTGTCGAGCATAAGAGAATGTCCACGTATGTGATAGTTCACGTTCTTCAGAAATAGCTTTTCGAAATCGCGAAGCTCGTAATGCCCATTGATAATATTGAATGTTTCAATCAGGTCACCACATTCTCTACATTTCTACGATCCGATGATGATGATGTTCTACGATATTTTTCATGTCACAACTAGAAAGATATTTTTGATGAGATAACTACGAAGGTCTTCATTTGTCAAAAATACGAAACTCATAAAATTGTAAATTTGTCAGTGCGGAAACACTTTTCTGCTCTGGCACTGCCGCCGGGGCCCGATCCCGCGTCGCCCACAAACGCTAATGACTCGAATATTGCCCGGAATCTTCCGAGGATTGCGGCATTAGCATGCTAACAAGCCGGGGCAGGCTTTCCTTATTAATTGCCGCCGCGTCCGCGCTTGGCTATTCTCCCCGCTGCAATGCGTTGCAACAAAGAAAATTGTATATTTGGAAGAAACAAGGGCGCCGGGTGCTGCAATTTGTGGACTTAATTGACATCGGTAGGTGGTTTGGTATTTGGGATTGTATTGTACTTATCTGTCTACATAGCCGTATAGAGATCGGAGCGTCGGTGGCCGTGTGGTTAAGATATCTGACTCGTAAGCAAGACATCAGGACTGACTCTCACTGATTGATTCTTTTCTAAGTTGTGTACATAAGTTTACTTATATTTTTAGTTGAATGCTAACAGATGCTCTTACGATGAGAGAAAACATCGTGATGAAACCTGCTCATTCACAGGCAACTGAATGAGTCACCATGATCCAATCTGGTCAGCTTCCCCTGGTAGCAGGGTCATGGAGGACAGATGGCAGTCGCTCCACTGTAATTATCTGATCTTTCAAATCCTGAATCATGGTGAAGGCGGACCCCGCGCTCTCGTGCGCGAAAGCATAACAAGAACATTAACGCCAACATTAATATTTTTATATCCATATAGAGAGGTGTCGGGAAAGCCTATGTTCAGCAGTTGACGTCCTACGGCTAAGATAATAATAAATTATGATAGTGCATAAGAAGATGATGATCGTAGAGTTATCTTTCTAATGCATTACTCTAAATGCAAAACTACTCGTATAATGGTAGCTCAATGGTATCTAACAGAATACTGAGTGGTTCAGTGGTCTGCCACGCAAGAGGTCCCGGGTTCGATTCCCGGCCGGGCCGGTCTGGGTGTTATATGTATAATAAGTATGTATTTAAAAGTATATAAGTAGTTTATCAGTTATTTATTTATTTATTGGAGTACCAACAGCTATTTCAAACATAATAGGTAATATAGTAGAATCAATAAGCCAATTACAGGTCCTCGCTAGTAGCAGTTATCTAGCACCCATAACATAACAAGCTTTGCTTACTTTGGGGCTAGATGGCGCTGTGTGAATATGTCCACGATTATTTATTTCTTTATTATTTTTTTATAATAATATTAATAATAATATACCGGCAGCTCAAAGGTAATATGCAGCTACCTAATTATAGAGGTAAATATGTTGGTACTTACCTGATAAGGTAAATTTTCGTATATAATTAGGTATAAGGTCCCGGGGTGCTAATCGGCCCCCAGACCGCTCAACCAGTCTCAGGGTTCCCAGCGGGAAACCTTTACAACCTCGCATCGCCAAAAGTATTAGGAGGTACATAAAGGTACATAAAACTTGTGGCTAGCTAATTGCGGTGCTGAATTTTAACTTCAAAGTAGGCGTAGTCATGAAACGGTCACCCATTCACTTCACGGTTTCTGCGAGCGTTGATCCTTGGGTATCGGTTCCGCAAGCACGTCACTACTTGTGGTCACCACTGCCTATAGACATTAGCAACACCAATAGTATCGCCAATGCGTTGCCCACCTCTACAGCACGTTGCTCTGGCAGCAAAAAGGCAAATGCCCCACCACTGCCAAAGCTAAGGTTCCCCAAATCCCCACCCCATGGAGCACTGGAGACCTTACTAACCGGCAGAAACCCAATACTATTTAAAAGAGTATGGTTTAGCTGCGGTATTCTGTAAGGTGGAGGTACTTCCCCAGTCGGGCGGCTTCAATTCAAACGGGATACCCCGCTATGCCCTACCTCTCTTAAATCAATTCTCAATCTAATTTTGTATCGCCCCACCCGAACGTTTCACTGCAAGTACACATCGGCAATAAACCGAAACGCAGCAGTTCATAATGTTGCCATAAAAACTCGTTCAGGCGCTGCAAACCTACATTCGTACATAGCGCTTTGTCAGTTCAAAATGGGCTATTATTGTGTCGAGCGAGTTCGGTAACTCGATTAAAATGTATGGGTTCAATGAATGTATCAGTTTCAGATTGGTACAACAGTGTGTGCAGGCTTTGTTATCACTCGGCGTCTGCCCGGAACGGACCGCTGAACAAAGAAGATTATTTTTATTGCACTCTAAAAGGTGCAACGGACCAAAAATGCGTGGAATTGAGAGGAAAATCGATACCTTTCGGTTCTCGTGTCATTCGGGCGAGAGTTCTGTGTGTGTTTTTTTTTTTGCAGATATAACTCGACACGGATGAAGCTTTTCCTTAGAGTAACGTATTTATGTTACGTTACGGACAGATTAGGTAGGTGTGTAATGAAATTGCATTTAAAAAAACTATTGAAAATTTTAATGTGAAAATAGGATATAGCTGCAAGTGATATCAACGCGATTTTTAAGAAAGTATTGTACCTAATCTAGAATCTAGAATCTCCCACTTGAAATATATGAATATTGATAAATTTAGGGGCCTGTCGAGTACATACATTAAAATAATTGAAGGTACTACAAAAAAATAATACCGTCGCGATACCCTACACAAATTGAATTACATTCATTCATAAAGCCCACGCCTCTGTCCCACCGGTGGGCAGAAACTATGAACCGCCACTTTGCTCTGTCTCCTTTTATTTCATTTTATTTATTTATTTTTATTGCTAAGGTAATCTTTATATATATAATTCTTCTGTGAGTGTGTATGTCACTGAACTACTCTCAAACGACTGGACTGATTTTGATGAAATTTTTTGTGTGTGTTCAAGGGGATCTGGGAATGGTTTAGATTCACACCTAAGGTGTAGGGTAGGTGTAGGGTAGGTGTTGGGTAGGTGTAGGGTAGGTGTAGGGTAGGTGTAGGGTAGGTGTAGGGTAGGTGTAGGGCAGGTGTAGGGTAGGTGTAGGGTAGGTGTAGGGTAGGTGTAGGGTAGGTGTAGGGTAGGTGTAGGGTAGGTGTAGGGTAGGTGTAGGGTAGGTGTAGGGTAGGTGTAGGGTAGGTTTAGGGTAGGTGTAGGGTAGGTGTAGGGTAGGTGTAGGGTAGGTGTAGGGTAGGTGTAGGGTAGGTGTAGGGTAGGTGTAGGGTAGGTGTAGGGTAGGTGTAGGGTAGGTGTAGGGTAGGTGTAGGGTAGGTGTAGGGTAGGTGTAGGGTTAGAACGCTACGCGAACGAAGTCGCGCCGGGTCCACTAGTAATTATATAATTTATTAAAACAATATTCGTACAACCCTACCTGTACCAAATGATATTCACGCTAACTTAGCAGCCTCAAAGCTCGTACACCCTTAGGCCCCGTCTGTCGAGACGTCTTGTGGTGGACAAAACCAGCTTAACTTAGAATACAATTGCGCTATTCACACGAATTTCTCTCTAAATCCCATCTGTCATATAAAGTGCACTATTACTCACCGGGGACAGACACTACCTAGTCCGAACGACAAAGATCTTACGTATGATAAATCGAAATTTACTACGGACTCTTTCTGAAAATATTCCTAAAAATATGGCCCTATTTAATGTATTTATGGTAGAGAATTATGTTTTAATGTTAAATACATATACGGTACTATCTTGATAATTCAACTATTAAGGCCTTGCCACATACAAAGCTCGGCGCGAGCGCGGCGTGAGCGCGGTGCGATATTTGCTAGGCAACCATCGCGCGGCGCGTTATTTGCTAGGCAACCATCGCGCGGCGCGATGGTTGCCTAGCAACTATCGCGCCGCGCGATGGTTGCCTAGCAAATAACGCGCCGCGCTCGCGCCGAGCTTTGTATGTGGCAAGGCCTTTAGGCCAGTCAAATCTTACAAAAAAATTGCCTTAAAACGCAAAGCGCGATGTAACGCTGCATTTTTGGTATGTTATTTGGAGCCCTTAAGAGAGTGTGAAACTACATTTTGCAAGCAAAAAAAAATTGTGCTTCCTGCGTAATACGTGAAAAACTGCGAAATTTTCGGACTTTTTTCACTTTCTGGTCTAAAAATAAAAAACTAAGCATTTTTAGACCAATGAAGCTTATTGGCTTTTGAAGTTCATTATATTTCCCACTTTTTAAGCTCAAATGCAGCGCTACAAAATGTACAGTGACCAAGTTATGACTCTTCAAAGATAGTCAATTTTTCCGGAAAATTTTGCTCCCGTCCGGAGCAAATTATTGATAAAATTGCTAGTCCTATGATAAAAGTAACTAAAATAAAGTTGTAGTACATTTAATTTACTTTCATTGAAGTAGAAAACGAACTAAGTGAGACTAATAGTTTACTTACAATCTTGAAAATGGTTTTTTGAAGAATTCTGTGAATACTTATTTGTGTGAATGGTACCAAAGTACTTATGCTATGCTTGTTAGAAATTACGTTTTAATAATAATAAAATACCATCACAAGGTGCCAATCAGCTTCCGAGACCGTTCTATCAGTCTTAGGGTCCAGTGGAAGATATTTGTCAACCTCGCCAATGAATTGCTCGCTTTGATTCGAACGATTTTCAATCTTAATTTTCCTTATGAAAAATGTCATCCCTATTTTTGCCCATACTTCGGCCCCCTCTTTCGGTGTTGCCAATGTGATTTTAAAAATATTGAATTTTTCACGTCGATATTCAACATTGTAAATCGTTCGAATAGAGGCGAGCGATTTAATAACTGAACCCAGGGCCGTTTGTATGTTAGTTTGAAGTTGCTTAGTTTTACCATGGCGCCTAAAACTGAAAAAATGATGGTTTCATTCGTCCTATTGCGGTAGGGACTACCTACCGACGCCGATTTTCCACCCCCTAGCCCAGCAAATTAGCGACTTTGGATCTAAAGGTGACTGCGAAGCCGCCGTCCACGCCATGAGAACTTTCCTCCAAAGTAATAGTGTTGAAGTCGTACTGAAGGGTGACGTAAAAATGGATTCAACTCCGTCGATAGAGGCGCTTTGCTTGGTCAAATACGATCTAAGCTGCCGGCCGCTTATAAGTTGATGCGGCAATGCTACAAAAAGCCGAGCAATTTTATATACAAAGGCTACCTCTTGCAATCAGTAGTCGGCTGCCAGCAATAGGCGACTCTCGAGAAGCTAAATTCTAAATTTAACGTGTGGTAGTACGGCCTACTTAGAACACGGGATCCTACGAGGGGATGCGAACACGGTTCTACAGGATTTACAGCTCCTCATGCGCGAGTTGAGAGTGATTGGTGTGCTGTCCGAGGGCTGGTACCATTTCTACAGCTTTAGACGCTATTGCTATTACAATGTCGTCGACAAGGCGTGACTTCATCTTCTAGGTAGTTTTGATTAATCTCTCTCGGACTTCATTAAAGAAAAAATTCAAATTTTTAACATAAATCTCGATAATTCATCTTGGAAACAGATGGATATGGAGGTCTAGGCGTTAGGAAAGTTTCAAATGTGTCCCTGTCAGCTTTTCTGTCCTCGGTGCATAGTTCACAGTATCCAGTGTAGAAGTTATTATCTAAACTTGGAACTTTTATTACGGCGTATTCTATCGAGGCCAAATAAATGCCTTTGGCACGAGGCTTTTCCGGAGGTCGAGCTCCCGAAAAATTCCTGTTCCCAGCGGCTATGGGGCGAGCCTCGCTGCAGATTGGTGCGAAACAATATTTTAAGCGCACCAACCAACTCTGCAGAGCGTGCCCGTTGCTGGCTACTGGCGAGTGTAAATCGGGTCTCTAACTTCAGGCAATGCCTTCTTAAAATATTGGGACACTTCTCGACCGCGTTACGCACTATATCATCCGCCGGGCCTTCACCTCCGCTGGAGCACCCGCGAAGCTTTAGCCAGGTGTTTTGGCCCGTGATGACGGCAAGAGGCCCGAAGGGATGACACTCCCGCCCTGGGAGCTGGGACGACGTTTGGTTAGGGACACCACGTGTAGCGATACCCTTGCACAGTTCCATCTTCCAGTAACGGCCCGATGCCGTCTCAACTGAAAGTGTCAAACGGCGCAAGTGTTGGTGGAAACCACATATTTACGCCGTTTGAATTCTAGTGTCCATGCGCACACTCCCTATTTCGGGAGCTAGCTAAGCGCTTGGTCGATATTACTAAAGACCCATAGGGCTGACTTCCACTTCGAACGGGGGACAATACGGCCAGCCTTCTGAGCAGCATTCCTAATAGTTCTAAAACCGTGGACCTTGGACAAAATTAGTGAATAAAACATTAAGTTAGTTGTTATTTGTAATTTGTATTATGTCAGATTAGTATTCACAATATGTATAATTGTTATTTCTACCTTAATAAATACTTTATTTTTCAAAAATACATTTTTACGTTCTACTCGTTTTTTTAGAATTGTGAATGAACCATAAGTCTCACATAGTTCGTTCTGTACATCATTTAAAGCAAATTAAATGTACCACAACTCCCTTTTAATTTTTTTAATAATAGAACTAGCAATTTTACCAATAATTTGCTCCGGACGGGAGCAAAACCTAAAATTGAAATTTTCAGGAAAAATAGACCATCTTTAAAGAGTCATAACTTGGTTGCTATACACTTTATAGAGCTGTGTTTGGGCTTAAATCCTTGCAAATTTAATCAATTTTAAAAGCTATTAAGCTTTGTTGGTCGAAAAATGCACAGTTTTTGAGTTTTAGACCTGAAAGTGAAAAAAGTTTAAAAATTTCGCAGTTTTTCACGTATTACGCAGGAAGCACAATTTTTTTTTGCTTGCAAAATGTAGTTTCACACTCTCTTAAGGGGTCCAAATAACATACCAAAAATGCAGCGTTACATCGCGCTTTGCGTTTTAGATGTAAGATTTGACTGGCCTATATACTGTAATTCAATTACTGTCATGTTTTCATTTTTATAATTCACCCAAGTTATTCAAGGTGGTCGGATCAAGTGGCATTTTATTTTGTGCGCGAACCGAAAATACAATGCTTTGGATCCTGGAATATCTTTATGATATTTCCAGCTAAGACAAAAATAAACGGAGACTTCGTACAGCAACTTTGATTAAAAAGATCTAACAAAGTGAGTTGAAAATATTTGCTAGTGGTGGAAAATTGTTGCTTATTTCAGTTGGGTATTGCGTTCATTTTTCTCGTCCTTGCCTTTATTTTATTTTGTCAATTAACAAAATAACGTTTCCATAATCTTACATAGGTTTTAACTATATTCTATATAATAGTCCTGGTTTTATATTTTATCGTAAACTATTGTAACTAATTAGTAATTTCGTTTTGGAAATGTTCACTCTGTTAATGGATGATGCCAGAATTTACATGGACCGTGGAACCTATTAGGCATTATAATATGTGGCTTGCTGGCTATTTTCGAGTTGAATAAAAGTTACTACGGCGCCACTTCCAAATATTAGTGCATTCTGAGATGTGCTGTAGGTACAAAACGTGTCAACGGTGTCTTTTCTATTTGCCCACCTCCAATAGCGATAGGTACAACTCTATAACTGGTAACAGTAACTGGTATAACTGTAGATAATCCAGATAATTCTGTAGAAGATCCACTTTAATAATAAATAAAAACACACAAAAAAATATTACAATTTAACAAGAGCAATAATAAAAAGAATCAGCAAAACATAAATCACAGCAGTGACTGGCTTGGTGGCTGCGCAATTTGTAGTTTTCAACAACGTCATAACAAAACTCAAAAAAAAACAAAATTGCATGGTTTCCCTCTGCGGAATGAAATAAATGTGCATCTAGTTAGACGAGCATTATCCGCCGGTGCGCTTTAATGAAATTTTTTATCACCTTTTGACGTGTCAGAGATTCTCGCAGGCAGATTTTTAGCCGAGCTCGGGTGGGCGAATGCAATTTGGTTAGTAGTAACCTCTTTACGTATCAGGCTCCGAGGGGAAGCCAGGGGGTGAGACGGATTTCTCGCGGGATCCCTCATTTCAAGCTCAATTTAAAATTTGTCTGCTAACTATGTTTACCGGCTGGCGGCGGGGCAAGGAAAACATTTTGACTGTGATCGACATGGTAACGACGACAGATTTGATAATATGCCTGCATGATGTGTTTTATAGAGATTATGTTGCTAAGCTGAAAGATGCTGTTTCTAAAAAAAATTCGGTACTATGTAAAGTACCTATAGAAAATGAGGCCATAATCATTATAGTATGTGATAGAGAATAGAGATCTACTGCTGGATAGGATAGAAAACTCTACTATCGATTTCGTTTTACCAACTACTATCAAAATGGCTACCAACACTTTACCTATTTTTCCCACCAAGCAACAACGTTAGCGTTGTTGTGTTCTGGCAACACACCTGTGGGTCTGCATTTTTGTTACATGATAGAATAATAAGTGCATCGACCGTTTAAGGCGATAGTTACCTCTTTTCATCAGGTCGCCTGTCTGCTTACCAAAAAAATCTTTGTCTTGTGTACTTATTGGACTAACTCCGTAACTCCGTCCCTTTAAATGATTTCACGCAATAGTGAACGACATGGCAAGCGTGCTAGAGTGCAGATTCGCTATCAAATGGCCCCTGTGTATTGTAATGAAGACCCAAAGCTGCCCATAACGTCACAGCGCACATGTGCCCGCATCCACTTCTATTTAAACTGGTAAATCGTTCGCAGAGGCCAATAATAGAGTTATATTGGAAAACTCTAATGGCGCAAAGTCAATTTGGCTGGCAGTTTCTATTTATGTTCCCTTTTAACCGGTTTGTATTTCAGCTTTTGTTGAAAGCAGTGATGTTTTGATTAATTAATTGGGCAATCTAAATGTGTAGGTCGTAGTCGTGTAGCGTTATTTTGGTAAATATACCTTTATATAGCATCTGTATTTATATTTATTTATAGTATTTATTAGATATTATATAAAATAATTAATTTATGTTTATTCTATCTTGACTTAGTTAGTAGGTATTGTATTCAGATTAATTGCATTAATTCATCTCGTTTTATAAAGCGCCCACTTAGGAACTCACTTTCTGCTCGACTGGTTGATTGCTAGATAAAGGCTTGATAGCTTTATACGTAAATTGTGTGTAAATTGTGCAATATGTAAACTGTGCATTCGATGCAGTGTTACAATAGGTAACGCCTTGCGCTAGAAATGCATATACCGGCAACCTATCCAGACTTCACAGTCGTGACAAAGCCCTATCACCAAGTATCTTCAGCGCACATTACAAAGCTTTTAGCTGCAACTGTTAAAAGCGATTCAACAAAACAGTAATGGGTTTAATAGTGCTACACGGACTACAATTCTCACACACCCACTTGAACCTAATCGTTCCACGGACAACTCTAAGCTTTCCAAGTAAATGTGCAATAACCCCAGCGCTCCCAGCAGCTTGTTAGAACAAAATCGTCCACCTCGAGCAGCCAGCCGTGAAAACGAACAACGATAACCTTTCAGTGTCACACAAAAGGTCCATTCAAGCGGGAACGGTCAAAATTGATTCCGCTCATATTGGGGCGAGGAGCGAGGAGCGCTGCTGGGCATAGGCCCAATTCACTGGGAAAACCGATAGCCACTGAGAACTATGACCGCAGATTTTAGATAGCAAGATTAACCTGCCTGTGATATAGGAGGTGCGTTTCGATTAATTCGTGACGTAGAATCGTGTACACATTGATGCAGGTACAAACAATTAAAATTCAGGTGGCTGAACACTCTCTTCGCTGAGGACGCTGACAATTGAGTCATTTCGAATTTCCATTTCGCAATGACCGCTCTTCTGTTTGACTCTTTTGCATTCAACGAAAATACGGTCCAATTAAACAAATAATGTGCCGCACGCTTTTCATAATTCACGGACCGAAAATGAGGGCGCGTTTACGTAGTCAATCGAGCGATGTTTTATTGTGTTTTGACGTCGTGGAAACTCGTAAATCAAACACGATGTACGCGCGAATATTGATTTGCAAAATGAATGCCCAATCAAGCGCGGGGAGCAATTTTGCATCGATACACTGCGAATCTGATTCCAGAGTGCGGCGGTGAGGCCGTGCGTTCATCAGCTCGTGAAGCCTGACGAAGGTTCATGGTTATGCAATCTGTTTTGCTGACATACGTATCGTTTTGATACGTTTTAGCTCGATAACTTTATAGAATTAAAGAAAAATAAGTAATTTATTACCAGAAAAAATATTACAGTTTGAAATATAGTTGAGGTAACAATTCATTTCATATTTTGTATCCCTGATTCCCAAACTAGGAAAAGTCCTGTATTTTAGGAATCAGTGAGACGTCCCTGGGTAAAGATATTAGACAATAATTATTCTAGTACAGTTTAAAGGTAAAAATAATAACAGATATTATGACTGGAACTGAAGCTAGTGCATCTGTTTATGATTATATTAATAGCTTAATTATTGTGTATAATTTAGCATGATTAGTATCGTAGTATTGGCATTACAGTCAGACAGTACAAACATTATTGATATTAAGTCGATTATTCCGACATATTTCTTGAACACAGACTAACGCAAAAAAATCGGAAAGTTACGCTGTTATTGCCTTTACGAGTTTCAACCCTTTTCCATTTCAATTTACAGATGTGTTCCCGATACCCAGCGGGGCCATGGTGCTGCCCCTTAGAAGGAGCAATAACGACGAAAAGGTTTTAAGTTCTGGTCCAGGGAATAAAGTTTTGGGATGAACAGTGTACTTACATACCTATTCTCACCATAGGGAATGCTTGCCCTTCCGAATTCCATTCATACTTTTTTTCACAAATGGAATGAAAATTTAAATATAAAGTATATAGGACAAATAATGTATTAGTACATAAGATATGTTTAAAAAAAAGAATTAACGTAGGCTCTGTGGGTTTCTTGCCGTTTCTTTCCCCCACGGAGAATTACCTTGGAAGCGGCGTTAATTTTCCTTCCTCTCCCACACATGGTGTCTCCTGTCTGCGCTAGGGTAGGGGTAGGGTAGTAGTTAGAGTAGGGGTAGGGAATGGTAGGGTAGGAGTAAGATAGCGGTAAGGTTGTGATAGGGTAGGGTAGGGATAAGATAGTGGTAGGGTAGGGGTAAGATAGTGGTAGGGTAGGGGTAAGATAGTGATAGGGTAGGGGTAAGGTAGTGGTAGGGTAAGGTTAAGGCAATGGTAAGATAGGGTAGGGGTAAGGTAGCGGTAGGGTAGTGATAGGATAGAGCAGGGTGGGAGCGACTACCTATCATATGCAGCATGTGTGATGCGCTTAAAAGTCTGTCTGGCGGTAGCGTGGGGGCCGGGTCGCTCTTTTCCCTCAAATATGGTTGAATTTGACGATGGCTGGGCCCTGCGTTATACTCGTGAACGGGTGCTGCCTTGGTAGACTGGCTTACTCTTGCTGTAGTTTTAGGTGGTTTTTCTTAATTATACTAGACATACCCATATAATATATCGAATGCGGTCCGGCTCTGCCTGGCATTGTCGAGCACGGTCCGGTCGAGGTTGGCGTGGGGTGGGTTTGCTGCGGCCGTAGGGTGGTCAGCGTGTCACTGTGTGTTTCCTTCCTACTTTCCTACCCCCTTTCCTTTTTGACGATTGAAAGAGATATTTAATGTCCTAATCAATAAAGAAATTTTGAATTGAATTGAATTGAACATTAGATACGGTTCAGAATACGATTCAAAAAGGTTCGTACATAATATTTTGCCGCATTTTATATCCCGTAAAAGTTTGTGAAATTACAATTTATTTAAGCAGATTTAAATAATAACTATCTAAGTACAACTAAATTCGGTGCCCATTCAACCACACCGGTAGAAAAGATAGGAAAACGCACTCTATCTAAAATAATAAAAAATCACAACGAAAACAATAATAATAGTGACCCATTTCCTTTACATCACACCGCACTCCGTGCCGCATCTCGCAAGGGTGCAGCTCAACACACAATATTCCCGTCACTGCACCGATACCACGAATGTAGAAAATGGTAGACTTGTCAAGAGGTGCAATATCTATTTGTGTAATACTTGTGTAATAATTTTCTAGGTATTACAATATTTTAAAGAGATAATATACTTAATATAAAGTCGCGGAGAGACGGAAAGTTTTTCATGTCTTTACCTCTTTTTAACCTTCTTATCTAAATTAAACCCGTGCGAACCTAGGCGGAAGCATTATGGGCAACAGTTGCCGCTTATCATCAGGTGGTCTGACAGTCCCCATTTAAAAAAAAATTATGAATTAAAAGTACATAAAATACTTTTATCAAGAAACAACATAAAAGATGCTACTACTTATAGTAGGCATTGCATTGGCAGTAGTTTCGTATTCCTTTAGGACTATCCATATTCCGCCTGGACAACTATGCAAACTCGGGTAAGAAGATGGAAGGACAACTCCACTTACATAACTGGTTATCTCCCCTAGTTAACTAGTTATCAAGTTTAGTTTTCTAGTCGAACAAAGACACAATGTATCTCGCGAGAAGTTCAATGATACTCAAGTCATGAGAAAAACAGCTCTTGTTTATCAACGTTAATCCCGGTTGTGCTTTAGCGTGGGCGCAAAACCCGAGGTCCGGCTTTCTACTTCATCTTGCTCCTTCTACGCTGGAAACTTATCTTACTCGAATGTATGGGCAGCTGTGACCATTTACTATCAGATGGGCAAGCTCGGTACCTAAAAAGTTATAAATCTGACTTTACATGACGTAGGCATTTACGACATTTATAAAACAGTATTCACTCTTACATCAAAGGCAAAATAAAGGTGAAGAAGAAAGGCAATGTCGAACAAAAGTTTTGGATTGAAGGTAAGTACGTTAAAAATTCGCAAGTTTTGGCCGTTATCCAGTGATATGAAAGCACAGAGCTTAAAGTTTTTATCAACTCTCTCTCTCGAGGCATAGAATTAAGAAGTGCATGGGACTAGACTACATCCCAATAATGTACAAGTAATATATATAATAGAAATTAAACATTACGATTTTCAGTTAAAAATATGTTTGAGACGTAAAAGGAACAGCAGAAATCTAATATTATACAAAATACTACCACAAAAATCTTTGCAATACCCATAAACAGAAATTTGCTCGCTAAATAAATAGTACGATTTCCTAGCTCGATGCAAGCGCTAACTCTATTGGGGCGACACGACTCTGCGACGCTGTAACGTCTTGTTCGTAGCGAATTCAATATTGCTGACGTATACATGAAATATTACAGTTTCCATTCTATTTTCATTCTCAGCTCTCTGCTGTAGAACTAAACAAATAAATGCAATACGAAAAAACACACACAGGATTTACAACAAATACTAATCTGACTTGTAAGCCAGAGGTCAACCGAGTTCGATTCCCAACGCCATGTACCAATGACCTTTTATGAGTTATGTACATTAACTGAACTCTAACCGATGTTCTTACGATGAAGGAAAATAGTGAGGCGACTAAATGTGTAACCACGATCCAGTCTGGTCATGTTCCCCTATTAGCAGAGTCGTGGAGGTCAGATGGCAGCCGCTCCACTGTAATTACCAGATCTGCCGAATCTTGAACCATAGTCAAGTCGGACCCCGAGCGAAGATAATTATGTAATTACAGATAAAGGTCTGTCAAGCAAGAGTTTCTATGTATAGGAACCACTGTCTTATCTATTTCGGTTGCAAAACAATAATGCTTGCGATGTTGTATTCCATTTTGTTAGAACAAGCCGATCAGGCATTTGACCGCCATCACACCTGGTGGACGTGACGATGCGGCGGAAGAAAGAACATGCCTGTCTAGAAACACTCTATTCACTCTTGAAGGTGTCTAGATTATAATATTGAGGAAAATTGACACAGGAAAATAATTATGCATACTCTCTGCCTACCCCTTGATCGAGTGCGTAGCTAGTACATCCGTGGCAGCCTTGGTATGAGAAATGTCGCGGATAAGATCGAAGAGCGGGCGGCCTTCAGCGGTTTGGTCATATGTTCCGTAAGCTTCAGGGAAACAGGTGCCTAAACCTTCCGGTATCAGGAAAGAGGTCCCACGGAAGGTCCAACAAGCAATAGATTAACATCGCCGAGTCGGATGCGAGAGCCAATGGCTTACGACGAGAATGAATCGGACAGCGGACCCTGGCAGAAGCCGGGACTGACCGCTCGGATTAAAATGATGATGACTCTCTGCCTACCTAGAGATGTATGTATGTATGTTTAAAAACACTAGCATTAAAACATATCTTTAACCGACAAATAGACAGACATAGCTACCAATTTTTCGCATTTGAAATGAACTATATTATTTAAAGTTATAACTTAATTACTATCCCCACTAATATTGTCCAAGTGGCTATAAAAGTTCTTTGGAAACTTTATTAAAGAAGCTGGTACGGCGGCGAGCGCATTTCACTCTTTCTACTAAATTAGTGCTATAAAAACTGTAACACACTCGTGTTTCTAAATTAGGATCCTACGTTCAAGCGCTGCTTGGTACTCCTTAATTTACTAGTTTTAATATAAGGCGAACTTCATGCAACTTATGCAATTCCGGCAAAGTTTGCACCTGTTTAAAGCTCTTATTAAAATTTGTTAAACAAAACACTTTTAGCTAGTGTGTGCGAAATTTTACAATTAGGGGAGCTGGGTTCAGTGCTCATAACGCAACATCTACTTACTAAGTTGCATTTATGAGAACAAAGTAAAGGACATTGTTCGAAGCTCGTCCCCGTTTCGAAGGGTCGTTGCCGCCCCTTGCAAAATAATTTCCTTTTTCTTTATCGTCATCATAAACAGTACTATCAGCTAGTGTTTTTAATAACAACTTCGTTGGCATGATATTTGCAAGTCTTATATTGGTGGAATTTCGACACTATGTTTCCGACTATTTATTTTTAAGCTTGTTCAATGTTTTAAGACGTTATAATAAAGAACACGATAATTTCACGATTATCCATGGCAAAGCCATGAAACAAAATATAGGATACTAAATTTTTTTTAAAGCAGCAAAAGACAAAGTCGCATACGAATATTAAAATCACTGGAGCAAGAAATAGAAAATCAACTCACACCAGCTACACACAGCTATTATATTTCCTAAATTTCATACGTTCAATCCACGATGTACCGAAAGCCCCCGCTTTGTTTACATTTCGAGGTAAAAATCTTAATCCGTTTCGGACTCGCAGCGACCGCTCCACGTCACGTCTATCCCCCAATAAATTCGGCCCCGATCTCGCAAAGAACCGGTTTATTTTCCGAACGCCCGCTAAATAAATTTCCACTTGGAATATTAGAGAAGTTTCACAATAGTCGTTCCTTGTCACAAACTTCGCGCGCCCGAATGGCGTTATTCAAGTTTTGCGTCTGATAAGAAATTCTATAGATAAAGGTATTTGAATTGCAAATCGTTGTTGGTTGTACTCGATTTATTTCGTGCTGAAAGAATTATAGGATATTCTTTTGTAGGATATTTCACTAATATTTCTTGCGTAGTCGTATCGTTTCGCTAATTCGCATGTTCTTATCAATATCCAAAATATTTTTCTTTGTTAAAACATTTTAAGGCGTAGGTAGGGAATGGATGGATCACGTTGTTTGCGATTGTATTCTTTGTACGTTATCTAACTCTATAATCTAGAGACTAGGTTGTTTACCTCTCAAGTCTAGAGTATAGTTGTCTCTTCGGCCGCATTAAGACTTACAACCAGGTGAGATGGCTATCAAAAGCCTGTACAGTGTCAAACAAAATAAAAGAAACAAGAACGTTACTAAATAAATTGTGTCACTTTGTCAACAAAACAGAACAAAAACATCTTTACGCTGGTTTATCCGCGTTCCGATTTGTTCTTGGTACACAGGGTGCTTTTGTCTGTAACCATAGCCTCCTTCATCTTACAAGCCATGCTGTAGCACGCAACGGCAACGTCGCTGTGAACCGATTGACTCGTTGTTTACATGTCAACGTGCGGGAAAATTATGAATTTTATGATGAAAATTTAAAATATATTGATAAAACTGTAAATTAACTCGTTTGTATGGACCATCTACAAAGGTAAATAAAATTAAATATATTTATAATTGTGCTAAAATTGGATAAATACGATTTTTGAAAAACATTCCTTGACAATTTTTGTTGTTAGTTTTTTACTTATTTCATAAATCAAATTCGGTTTTATATTCGTAATCTTTCTCTAACAGATGCAAAGGCCTTGTTGCATTTGAAAAATGCAAGTAAAATTATGATTAAACCATAAAAATGGAAAAGAAGCTGTGCCGATGTTTTGCTTTCCAAAAGATGTAATTCTATTAAATAAATGGACTTCTGCAATCCCTAAGCATGCTGGAGTCCCACCGAAGGATCTTTTGTATGCAGCAAACATTTTCGCATTGTGAAAGTTATCACAACTACTTTAAACCACGATCTCTGATTATCCACGATGATCTAAGCGTTGAAAAAGTAGATAGGTACAATAAGTAAGTAAATAGTTAGTTTTTATATACTTAGGTACTTAAATAAAACTGTTTAAAATGTATTATACCTATTATTTAATAAATTGGGCAATATTTTGACTGGCATAGATTCTATTTTATTTCATAATACCTTTTGGTCGCGACTGCGTCCGCATAAAATTTGGCTATAACGTTCCGGACCCGTTCCCGCGGGAATCACAATTAATATCGGGATAAATTATAGCATATGTATTGTACGGAACTATATGCTACATAACTGCCAAATTTCAATAAAATACGATCAGTAGTTTTTGCGTTAAGGTGTAACAAACATCCATTACGTACAAAACCAAACATAGATTATATTTCGCATTTATAATATTAGGATAATACAATTGCAAGTAGGTAGATAGGTAAATAGTACAGGAATCTCAAAAGCAAAAACCAACATATCCAAACCCAAACAGAACATCTAGTTACATATTTCTGAAAGTTGTTAAACTAAGGTTCTATTTCAGAAGTTTAATCGTCCCTTGCGTTTAAAACCCCATGTCCTGAGGCCCCTGTATATGGATGGAGGCAAAAACGCGCACCATCCATGTGTCGCAGACATTTTCAAAGACATACGTCATCATTATGGCCGCCACACCCGAAATTTGTCTCCAAAACGCTGAAGCGGTCGCTTTTAATTAGGTAGTTGGTAAAATGTCTAGAAAACTGTGAGGACGGGATATGCTTTGGGTAATTTGGGGATGTAATTAGTCCTGGTTTTTGTGGAGTCGTGCATTAAACATGTTGAAGATAGCTTGCTTTGCTTCGGCTTTGGTTATACGAGACGGTTTCGCTTTGACGTGGGTATTTTTGATGTGAATCTGTTGAATGACTTGCGATTATTTTCACGGAAAGTCGGGAGCTGAGACTACAATCGTTGTTGTGTTGTGTTGCGTATTTACAATATACTAAGACACTATTTACATTGATAATATCGTTGTAAATAGGTGGATATATCAATGTTCGAATTTCATATATATTATAGTGCGACTAGTTTAAAATTATGGATGGATATACATTCAGCGGTTTATGGGTGTCGTACAAAGCGATTATAGACTGAGTTACAGGTATCTAAATTGCCCAGCACGGCTGCACTGCAGAGCCATCGTAGACGTTCCTTTGTGTTGAAAACAAAAGCAAATGCGGTCTTGAAATTGTGCCAAAAACCTCCCTTAATATGGAAGAGGCTAAAATCTAGCGCTTATACTGTTACTGTGGAGAAACATTCAAACATCGCCACTTACAATATTGATAGTAGAGAAGTTACGTATTCAAAAACTGCATTAAACCACAAATTCCAGAACAGATATCTCAATATCACGTATCCTAGTGCTCGAACTTCGCATACAAGTCTCTGCCCGTCCCACCTAATATTCCGCACTCAACCTCCATGACATTCTCAGAGATTGAATATCTCGACACTGTCAAATTCGATTTAAAATATCTCCGAGTCTCGGGGCGGAATGAATAAAACTCACATTCCAACTCGTCTGATAGGGTAACCGACGCTCCCTGCTGGTATTTCGTATTGGAACTTTAGGCAAATGGTGTATTTGGTGAAATAACGGCCTAGCGAGTGGGCCCAAATGCTCATTCTGATGTAAATGCGCAGTCTGCGTGCACGCCGATGGGCTCCATCAATGCTGACTGTTTATTGGTGCCATAAATAGACTTAAACACGGTTGCAGATTCTTAACACCCACCACTATATGTAGGCTTTAGAGTATGGGAATTGCACCCTACTTTGTTTAATATGTATACCATGGACAGCATGGACATCAGTCTCAAATGATCATTCCACCTCCTATTTTAAAATTCGCTCTTTTTATTTATTGCCTTCGGAACCACACGGATGGAGAGTCTCGAGTGGTCGTTCCACCACCTTCTTCATAATGCACTCTTTTTGTTGTTGCCTAGGGAAGCACACGAACGGACGGTCTCGAGTGGTCGTTCCACCACCTTCTTCATAATGCACTCTTTTTGTTGTTGCCTAGGGAAGCACACGGACGGACGGTCTCTAGTGGTCGTTCCACCACCTTCTTCATAATGCACTCTTTTTGTTGTTGCCTAGGGAAGCACACGAACAGACGGTCTCGAGTGGTCGTTCCACCACCTTCTTCATAATACACTCTTTTTGTTGTTGCCTAGGGAAGCACACGGATGGACGATCTCGAGTGGTCGTTCCACCACCTTCTTCATAATGCACTCTTTTTGTTGTTGCCTAGGGTAGCACACGAACGGACGGTCTCGAGTGGTCGTTCCACCACCTTCTTCATAATGCACTCTTTTTGTTGTTGCCTAGGGAAGCACAAGGACGGACGGTCTCAAGTGGTCATTCCACCACCTTTTTCATAATGTACTCTTGTTGTTGTTGCCTAGGGCTGCACACAGACGGACGGTCTCAAGTGGTCGTTCCACCACCTTCTTCATAATGCACTCTTTTTGTTGTTGCCTAGGGAAGCACACGGACGGACGGTCTCGAGTGGTCGTTCCACCACCTTCTTCATAATGCACTCTTTTTGTTGTTGCCTAGGGAAGCACACGGACGGACGGTCTCGAGTGGTCGTTCCACCACCTTCTTCATAATGCACTCTTTTTGTAGTTGCCTAGGGAAGCACACGGACAGACGGTCTCGATTGGTCGTTCCATCACCTTCTTCATAATGCACTCTTTTTGTTGTTGCCTAGGGTAGCACACGAACGGATGGTCCACCTGATGGAAAGCGTCCACCATCGTACAGGACATCTGCAACCTAAGAGAAGCGGATGCGATGCCAGATTATGAGGTACGCGTACAACATAAACTTTGAAGAACCCCGTGTTACAGTATAAACTCTGCAAGGATATTTTACTTTGTTATCCAATTGTTTGTATTATTATAGATTTAAATTAGTGTATTGTAAGGTTATTGACTGTTTTTCTTTTATTAGACGAATTTTATATTTATAGTCCTCAGAATACAAATAAAACAATATTACCTATAGGAAAGAGTGATGTTCATTCAAAGAGAAAAAGTCATTTTAAAACTTTATAAAGGCAAAAAGCCAACCCAAAAAGGGTGGTCGGCGCAAATGGCGGTGTGGCTCACCGCCACTCACTGTGGCTAATATAATGTGGTACATTTTTTTCAGAGATGTAACGGAGAGTTTGGTAACTGCCAAAACATCACAATCAGTCATCAGCAATGCTGATATTGGCGATATGTCGACATCGACGCTTTTCAGCATTTTTTCTTTATAAGAACTAACCAGGTACTTGACCGCCATCTCGCATGATGTAAAGTGACGATGCGGCCAAATATGCAGCATGCCTATTATATAGGGACAATCTATTCACTGTAGTCTAGATTGATGGCGACCAGATTATAATTATCCGGGAATTATTAGTATGTGGCCTGCTAGTGCAGGCAACGTAACTTTATAAGTTAACGTATCAAATAGTAGAAAAGGTGAGTTAGTATACTTACTTACTTTGTGTGGCTGCATCCAAAGATTGAAGTTTGACCGAGCCTGGCTTCGAGCATAGAAAAATAATTTGCTTCGCTCAAAATGTAAATTTTAAAAATTGTAGATCGCAGAGATGATCAAAGCTTGCAAGGCAGCGTGGTAAGTAAGACATTAAAGTTATAAAAGTCAAACTTAATACCAAATTCAGCTAGGGTATGCAAGGCAAGTAAAGTAAACAAAAGAAAACGTTACCAGAATGCATAAACTCTTTCTAGGCCTCACTAATAAAGCATAAATTAAAGTAAACCAAATAACTTTAAAGACTGGCCGTAAATTTGTGTTGACGAGTAATAAATGACAACTTTTACCTCGGCGGGCAAGCCTGGTTTAAAAGCCACATTCAATAACTTTATAATGCAAAAAAATATCACGTAAAAACACCACTTGGTGATTTATGGGCCACTTTCATTCGTTATGATTTACGGCGCCGGCGCGAATATTAAAGATTCGTATTGATATATTATTCCTTTATCCCTATTCTCCCTCCGCTATTTACGAGAGTTTCCCCTACCCTCATAACTTTCATCGTCCTTTTTACGGTAGGACTTGTAAAAACAGCCACGGGTTTTCATATAAAATAAATAATACTTTCTCAATGCTCGGTTAATATTTGTGGGGTTGTAAAGCGTTCATGTTCACAAGTAAAATTACCGAGTCGAAGGTAGATCCTAATTTTCTTGGACAATTTTATTTCTCTTAAAAAAACATTATTATTAGCTACTAGCTTTTGCCCGCGACTTCCTCCGCGTGTATGTCGTTTTAAGGGCAGTTTATCTTTTTCCCGAAAGACCATTGTAAATGACCTCCCTAAGGTATGGAAGCTAGTACTACGGAGAGGTCAAGCTATATTTCTGGTTGATCCCAACCGAATTACTACCAAACTGTGAAAACGCCGTCAAAATCCATTGTGCCAAGTGCCATTTCCATATTGGTTATGGTTTAGCTGTTCTATAATTTTCTGTATGTCTATAAATTCAATTATACACTATAGTATAGTTATGTTGCCCATGCTTAAGAGCTACATAACAAAAAAAAATATTCAAAACCGCCCATGGGAATCGGTGATTAGAGTATACAAACAGACAAACAAACAGGCTAATAGACAGAAAATAAAAAAATAAAATCTTATTCTGTTACTATTTCCACATGGCCCAATATGATGTTTTTGTAAATATTTTTACTGCTTTTTATATGTATTTTATAGATTACCAAGCTATTATAAATTTTTTCCAAATTAAAATTCTTTATATGGTTGGACATTACATATCTCTTTCAATCGTCATAGATGAGGGGGTATGCAAGTAGGAAGAAAACACACAGTGTCATGTTGGTTACCCCAGGACCGGAGCACATCCACCGACAACGGCCAGACCGTGTCCGACAATACCAGATTGAGCCGGCCCAACAATGCTAAGCAGAGCCGGACCGCGCCCGACATAATATAATAATATAGGAACCTATCCTTAAGAAAAGTCCACCTAAAACTACAGCAAGAGTAAGCCAATCCACCAAGGCAGCACCCATTCGCGAGTATAACGCAGGGCCCAGCCATCGTCCAATTCAACCATATTTGAGAAAAAAGCGCGACCCGGCACCTACGCCACCGTCAGACAGATAGTGGTCGAGCTACGTAAAAAAAAACCGCAAATCGATGTACAGGATAGCCGTTTGGTACACGGGTACTTTAGGTTAAAACAATCATTTTGACCGGTAGTTCCCAAAAATATTCCCAGGGGGGGCCAGTAATATTGACATTAATTTTTAATATGAGAACCGAATTTTTTTTTTTCGGAATCCTATCGTGTTTGGTATCAAATGAAAGGGCATCATAAGCCGGTTCTAAAATATACTACACCAATAACTTTCAGCCACCTGTTTTCTTTAAATCCAAGAAATATTTTCAAAACATACCAAGTTTGGACTCCTCCAGATAGGAGACGGATTAGTAAATTTTTATAAAATATACGCCAAATGACTCTAAATATGCCCATATCCAAAGACAATAAGGCGATTTAAAAAATATTTTAATTTACTAATTTTAAAATATTTTTTTCTTTATTAAAAAGTTGAGATTTAGTATTTTTTGAATCATATCGAACTGTACTGCACTTTACTATTGTTAATCTATGTTAAATTGATATTAATACGCTTCCCCCCCCCCTTCTCCTCCTGCACCTGAGAGGAGGAGATACCTCTGCCACTGACTGACTGACTATGGCCCGCGAAATCAAATTCGCTTAGGTGCAGAGTGAGGAGTGCGGAGGGAGAGAGGAAAGGGGGAGGGGGAGATAGAAACCGTAAGAGCATTATTTTACATAGATAATAGCATAAAACACAATAATAATTACCCTTACCCTTACCCTTCCTGAAGCCTGTCTCTATCCTACCCTACCCACTTATACCCTACCCTGGCCTACCCCTACCCACCCCTACCTTACACCTACTTTTCCCCTACCCTATATTTAAACGATAATTACCTGTAGAATCAAACATAAATTGAAAAGGTATATTTTGGAGATTCTCAAATATGCCCCTTTGTATTTGTTAATCCAAAGTCATCTAAAAAGCTTCGCTGTCGCCAAAATATATCTCCACAAAAAATATTCCGCTCCAATTACACCGAATACAAAATCCCTCGCAGTACTCTTATCAACGTGAAAACTGCTGACGTCTACAATAACCTTCTATCCTGGGGAACGTCATAATATACTGACATAAAAGTTGTTCTCAAGGTAAGACAATGTAACTGCTGAGGCTTCACAAAGACGGGGGTTGGGATGAAAGGAGGGGCTGCGATTGTGAGGAATGGATGAATGCTTAGTCATCAGGCCCCGTAATAGAGTGCGATTGTGATCTTTTCATTTGCAGTCAGCCATGAGTAATTCCGGCCTTAACGGGGTTGCCAGCTTGAACTTGTAAAATTCTACTAAATATGTGGTATTTGTGAAATAATAAGTATAATCATCACAGCCCGTAACAGTCCACTGCAGGACTTAGGGCCTCTCCCACGAAAGGGGAGGTTATTGCCATAATCTCCACGCTTGACAGGCGGGTTGGAGATCGCAGTGTTTAAATATAACAATGGAAAATGCTGCTGCCCATTTTGCAAACTACGGAGACTCTTGATCTTTTGCCTCGTAAACATTAGTCGCCTTGTACGACACCCATTAGTGTAAGGGGTTGGTGCTCTTCTACTCTGCCGCACACAACATGGCCAAAATAATAAGTATTCTATACTAACTTATAAAGAGAAATTAGTAATTTTGATTGTCTAAGATAGGTTCCGTTTTCTACCACAAGATGTCGCTGGGCGTACTTTAGAACGCGCTATCGAATTCGTTTTGTCACCATATATAGGGTATTTAGTTGCGAGAGTGTTTAGAGAATAAAAAGTGTAACAGAGAATAAAAAGTACAACAGTGAGTAAAGCATAACGTGTGTGAGTTTTATTTAGAGTGAATTTATACATTGGTGCCGAAACCGGGAAGTGAACTGGAACAGTGGACTTGTAAAAATCGTGAGTTATAGACTTAGAAAAATCGTGAAATCAGAACTTAGTGCAATTCGTGGTAACTTTGGACTGGTAAAAATCTACGATTCGTGTTAAAGACTTTGAAAATATTGTGTTTGATATCGTAATAACTTGTGAAAATTTACGATTTGTGTTAAAGACTTTGAAAATATTAGCAACATTTTGGACTTAGAAATATTTTGTGTGATATCGTAAAAACTTAGAAAATTTACGTCAATTCTACTTAAACTTGTAAAATTTTACGCTTCAAATCGAACATTGAAAATATTGGCCTATACTTTGGAAATTATTGACAATGGCAGATAGATTAATAATCATTCAAAATGAGTTGTTGGAGAGACTTAGGAAGTCTGAACTTAACTATAAAAAGAGTCCAAAAGACAGACTAAAATTACCTTATATTGAGACGAGATTGGAAGCTTTAGAAGAACTTTGGCAAGATTTTAAAAAGCGACACTACGATATAGTTTCTTGTGTATCTTCAAGCGAAAGAAAGTCGTCTAAGTATTTTATCGATGATATTTACGATCAATTTGATGAAGTGTACACTACATACAAAACTACGTTGAAAACAGCGCTTAATGAGTTCGTAAAGGAGCCAATAAAAGAAGTATGTTCGGAGCCAGCTAAAAATGTGGACGTTCAACTACCTAGAATACAGTTGCCTACTTTTAGCGGAAAGTACGATGAGTGGCAAGGGTTTTATGACATGTTTTCTGCTTTGATACATAAAAACAAATCGTTATCAAATGTTCAGAAATTACACTATCTAAAGGGTAATTTATCAGGAGAACCAGAGCGGTTACTGCAAAACTTTCCTACTACTGACTTAAACTACGACGAGGCATGGAAACAGTTAGTAAGGCGGTACAATAACAAAAGGTACAATGTTAACGCCGTTTTAAAAACCTTCTTTTCACAAAAAGTAATTATGTCAGAGTCAGCCAGCGAAATTAAGCAGTTATTGGACACTACAACGTCATGTCTAAAATCTTTAAAAAATATGGGCATTCCAGACATTTGTGATGTAATGGTAATATATATTGTAGTATCTAAATTGGATACTGAGTCGCATAAACTATGGGAACAGCACATGTCTGTGCTATCAGAAGACTTGTCGACTTGGGAACAACTTGTAGATTTCTTGGAATCCAGATTTCGTAGTTTAGAAATGATAGAGGCGGGTAAAGCGACGAATGCAACACCGAGTTACAAATTTCGACCCTCTGCTAAAACAAAGTCATTTCACGCAGCCGTACAAGATAATCGTAAAACGGATATAACCTGCTCAATGTGTAACGATCAACATTATTTATTTCACTGCCCCAGTTTTGACAAACAAACTGTAAACCAGAGAGTAGATTTTATACAAAGTACGAGGCTTTGTTTCAATTGTTTGTCACCAAATCATGTAGTCAGTAAATGCCGTCAACCGACATGCTGCAAGAAGTGTGGAAAACGGCATCATACTATGCTACATTTTGAGAGAAATAGTGCTGTTGAGGATAGTACAAAGGATGACAAGAACGATAGAGGTAAACAAATACAGAAGACATCATCATCTGAGGAGACTAAACTTGTAGCTCACTTTGCAAAAAGAGAACTTCAGAGTTACAATGTTTTACTAGCTACAGCTTCGATTTACGCATCATCGACATATGGAAGGAAATACGCCATTAGAGCTTTGCTTGATCAGGGCTCACAAGCGTCTTTTATTACTGAGTCTACTGTACAGTTACTCGGTCTTAAACGCATTCCTGTAAATGGTGTGGTGTCAGGTTTGGGAGATGGTCAAACACGAATTAAACACATGGTAACACTGAAAATAGAGCCGCGTCATAATCCATATTTGTCATTACAAATAAATGCTTATGTGTTAGGTACACTAACATCGATGCTTCCAGGTGATAAGTTGAATGCTTGTGAGTGGATAGAGTTACAAACTTTGGAGTTAGCCGATCCAGGTTATGCAGAACCAGGTAAGATCGACATTTTATTAGGAGCAGAGATCTACAGCAAAGTCATCTTAAATGGGATTGTCAAAAGTCCACATGAGAACCTCATAGCACAGAATACAGTCTTTGGTTGGGTATTATCGGGTAAGGTTTCTAAAAACTTGTCTTCTAGATCAGATGGAGTTATAAACATGCATGTACAAGTGAAAGAAGATGATTTGTTGAAACGATTCTGGGAGATAGAAGCGGAGACCGATAGTATTCAGAAGAAACTAACTGATGAGGAGATAAAGTGTCAGAAAATTTATAACGAGACTACGACTAGAAATGAGTGTGGAAGGTTCGTTGTGAAGCTACCTTTTAAACAAGCTGATCCAGAGTGTCAGTATGGAAATTCGAGAGAGATAGCAACGAGGAGGTTACTATCTTTAGAGAGAAGGTTGGCTAACGATCCTTACTTACGTCGTGAGTATGAGAAGGTAATGGAGGAGTACCTTGCTCTTAATCATATGACTGCTGTCGACGAGTGTGATATAGAGAATCCTAAAGCAGTGTATCTTCCTCACCATGCGGTAGTGAGGGAAGATAGAGAAACCACTAAGGTTCGTGTGGTTGTCAATGCATCTAGTCCAGGTGAAAATGGTGTATCATTAAACGATGATCTGATGGTTGGACCTAAACTCCAGCAAGATCTACGTCACCTTTTGATGCGATGGAGATTACATCCAATATGTATAGTAGCTGATCTAGTAAAGATGTACAGACAGGTACTTGTAGCTAAGGAAGACACAGATTATCAAAGGATTTTGTGGAGATTCAATTCTAGAGATCCAATACAACATTATAAATCATTAACGTTGACTTTTGGAACAGCCTGTGCACCTTATCTCGCAGTAAAAACGATGCAAAGATTAGCAGAAGAGGAGAGATCAAAATATCCAAAAGCAGCTGAGATTACTTTGAGTGACTTTTACATGGATGATCTTATGACAGGATGTAACACTGAGAGCGAAGCTATACAAATTTATGAAGAGATGATAGAGCTTATGAATTCAGGAGGTTTTCAGATTCAAAAGTGGAGTAGCAATAATGAGAACTTATTGCAACACATATCTAGATATAAACATAATGCAAATGTGTCTGTGCCACTTAAAGGCGACAACATGTTAAAGGTTCTAGGTTTATGTTGGAACAGAAAATCTGATAAATTTGAGTATACTGTTAGCTTACCGACCCCAAAGCATCCCATTACAAAGCGTCAAGTGCTTTCAGACATTGCGAGACTCTATGATTCATTAGGATGGATTGCGCCAGTTGTAGTTACTGCAAAAATTATGATACAAAAGCTTTGGAAAGCTGAATTGGAGTGGGATGAGTCACTGACTGAAGAGTTGTTAGCTGAATGGTTACAGTATCGTCACGAGTTGCAACAAATACGAAATATCACTATACCTAGATGGCTCTATTGTGAACAAAAATTTAACTTAGAGTTGCACGCTTTTTCAGACGCTTCTAGAGCGGCATTCAGTGCTGCAGTGTATCTTAGAGTGGTAAATGAGAGTGGGAAAGCGTTCGTGAGTTTAGTATCTGCTAAATCTGCCGTAGCTCCCATTAAAAAGGAACTGTCAATACCTCGGTTGGAACTGAATGGAGCAACGTTAGCAGCTAAACTGTTGAATGAAATAATGCAAGTTATGAATATACAAAAGAACCAACTATTTGCGTGGACGGACTCAACAATAGTTTTAGCTTGGTTAAAAGGAGGAGCTAGCAAATGGACAACTTTTGTTAGTAACCGAGTCTCAATCATTCTTACTATATTAGATTACGAACAGTGGGGACACGTGACCACAGACACAAATCCGGCAGATTGTGCATCGCGAGGAGTGAAACCTGAAGAGTTAAAGAATCATCACTTATGGTGGAATGGTCCTGAATGGCTATCTGAGTTTAAACCACTAGAGAAAAAGAATGATCATGTAAGGGAAACACAAGAAGAAGAAAGAGTAAAATCCTTGACGATCCCCTACCCCTGACACCAGGTCATTTTTTTATAGGAGAATCATTAATTAATGTTAGTGATGTAGATTATTTAACCTGTAATTTGTCAAATTTAGAAAGATGGAGATTAGTTCAAAAGATGGTTAATGATTTTTGGAAAAGGTGGTCTAAAGAGTATTTAGTTAATTTAAATCAAAGATATAAATGGACTTCTTAAAAACTCTGAACCTAATATCGGAGATATTGTTATTGTTAAGGAAGATAATATCCCACCTTGTAAATGGTTATTGGGTAAAATTGTTAAAAAACATACCGGCCTTGACAATGTTACTAGAGTCGTAACACTTAAAACTAAGAATAATATGTTAAAGCGACCTTTGAGTAAACTTTGTGTTTTTAGATAAGCAAACCCTGTAATTTCAACCATTCTTACGCCCATGTGTATGATAGCTTATTAAGTGATGTCAAGGTGGGCGGTTAATAGTTGCTATTTTTTTGTTTTTATTATAAGTTTGGAGTTAACTCTACCTGTTTTGTTAGTTGTGTGTTAACTCTACTTTTTATGTTAACTGATGTTTAAAGTGTGATGAATATTTTAAAGGACAAGGTCCTTGGTGGGCGGAATGTCTAAGATAGGTTCCGTTTTCTACCACAAGATGTCGCTGGGCGTACTTTAGAACGCGCTATCGAATTCGTTTTGTCACCATATATAGGGTATTTAGTTGCGAGAGTGTTTAGAGAATAAAAAGTGTAACAGAGAATAAAAAGTACAACAGTGAGTAAAGCATAACGTGTGTGAGTTTTATTTAGAGTGAATTTATACATTGATATTAGAAAATAGTAGAAGATTTGTATTTTTGTTTGTAATGAATAATGTCTTAAACTATTAGATCGATTTTAATCATTCTTTCGCTAATAGATGCTACATAATGACTGAGTAACATAGGCTACTTTTAATCCCAAGAAAATAATAGCTTCCCAAGGGAAAGTTGATTGTTTTCAGAGATCCGAGCTCCACACAGATGAAAGCCGCTGAGAACAGCTAATAGTCCATAACCAGAAAACTTTCCCATGATTTTCGTCATGGTGTGACGTTACATTTTAGTTTTTTACATTTACAATTACTTTATGCCAAATGGATTGTCAATAGCGTGCCTTGATCTCTCGATCAACTACTTGCATTTTCATGACAAATACATGAAAACTGTAATAAATTTTATATTTTGATAAATTGTAACGAAAAAGCTATTGATTTGACAGCTTACAAAATAGCTCTGACCTAGAGGTCACTGCCAGACAATCAGTAATATTGCAAATCCATTTGGCACGAACTATAATGGGTCTGAAATCGGATGTGCTACATCCCACTTAGATCTCAAAATGTGAAGCGGTGTGCCCGTCTACCGAACATATATTATTATCGAATAAGGCACATTTTCTTAGATATCTTTATGTTTTTATTTTTCATAATAATATTATTTTTATTTATTTACCTTAGTAGAATTTATAATACTAAATTACACTGCTTTACAAAACTACTTATTAGTAGAAAGTTTTATACCTGGCCACACTGACTTCGCCCTGATGGAGTTATAATGAACACGAAAATTATATTATTTCTGATTACTCTATTGTTCCAAAGATTCTCATTAAACGGGCTTCCAGCGTCTTTGAATTTGCACCGACGAATTATTTTGAGATTAATGAGATTTTCTTTTCAACGATGAGTTTAATTTGTTTTATTCGTAGTATTAATCCTATCATTGCTGGTTTGGGATTAATAATAGAACTTTCGAGATTGGCCAACAGTTTAAATTCAGGAAGGTACTGGAGCGATCTTTCAATTTCTACAAGAGAAGTTTGCGGAAAGCTGAAACAATAATCAGATATACAGTGAGAGCGGCACTGATCTAGTGGCACCATGCTTGCGATACCCGGAACCAAGGTTCAGCAATGCTCGCAATGTTCAGGAACTGGATGGGTGACCATTTCGATTGTGATAGTATTGGTCTTGTTATCCACGGAGTTAAATAGTAGTTGGGGTACACTGAATATTTTGCGTAACTCATTAATAAAATAATTAACATGTAAAGTAATATACTTACTACTTTTCGAAGTATTCTCCATTACATTTTAAACACTTTTCCATTAGGTCAAACTATTTATGAAAACATGAAGACCATTGATCTATAATATTGTGTAGATTGGCATGATTTTCACGTGTTTGTTAAAAGCTATCACGGTATGTTCCGACCCCGTACCTAAATGTCAAACCTCTCATGAGATCTTTGATATTTGGGAAAATTATAAAATCGCATGGTACCAGGTCTGGACTATGTGCGGGATGGGTCACTAGCTCAACTTTTTCAGTCCTGTCCGGGAGAAAATAAAATAATTTTTATATTCAAGTTACTCTCCTGTCACAAATTCAAACACAGAATTTGAATTTTCGTGATCGTACTTTAATAACTTGTTCGTTTTCGTTCTGGGGTGAGTTCATGTGGAATCCAGCGCCAACAAAGTTTTATTAAAGTTAAAGTGTTTAAAGTTTTAACTTTTAAATGGTATGTAAGATTTTTTGAATTTAGCTCATTTAAATATTCTCGAATCTCCTCATACGCCGGTTTTCTTCAATTAGTTGCCACATTTTCCTCAGTGATCGCAGTTGAGGGCCGACCTCCACGAATGATCATGAACGATCATGGAGAGAGAAACGGCCACGATCAAATTCTGCGTACCAACGTCTCACGGTACTCTTATGAGGTGCACCCTCTCAAAAGCATTACTTTATATACTATATACTTTGAGTAGTCCAGTCTTGCAGAGACAGCGAACTTTTAAAATAATGAAATCTTTAATTCCATTTTGCTACCGACGACGAACTTTAACTTGTGATAATAAACGCGATTTTATGCCATTTTTCGTTTTTAAATCAATGATTGAGTTTCTTACGTTTTAAAAAATATAACATTCTAAATTCAAACATTTATGAGCGGCCAGGAGCGCTGTACTTTCAGTGTGCTCTATGTATCTATACCGAACGACGACAGGGACAACTTAAATCAAACAATTTCTAACATATTTTGTGCTGTAAATCTCTAGTAAAAACTCGCAAAAACCTTCGATAGTACGTTAAACCTAGCATTACAAGCGGTCACGCCACGTGCAAGGCACATAAAAACTCCACGCTTTGGTAATACATTTTTAATATTTATGCAAATAAAAGAAGCGTGCCTGTACTAAGTATAAATAAGGTATAATAAAAAGAGTAATGGCTAAGGAACCGCTCATAAGGCGACATAAAAACGCGGGTTGCTTTTATCGCGTGTAACGCCTGTAGTGTACCGACATATTGCAGTGCTAAGGCGAGTGAGCTACACAAAACAACACAATAGGTCCTTATTGGAAAGGAAATGAAATGCTGCTGTATTGTTTGTTGGAACGCTGAAACAATGGCCGGTTCGATTGTGATATTTTGTTAGGGCGCTTACGCACTGTAGCTGATGAGAATCCATGGAAATGCTGTCCGCGGCTATGACGGCTTAGGTAGCAGCCATTCAAGTTCTGCCCGAATATTTTATAATCCGTCAAGTTGTCAAGTGGCCACAAAATGCCGTTTTTCTGTTTCATACACAACAAATACATTAGCTTAAAGAGCTGTCATGCCTCGCACCTTGACGTGTAGCAAAAACTAACATTTGGCACTAGATCTTGGCGATCATGTCATCCTCATTGTAAGAGCATCGGTTAGTGTTCAACTAATGTACATAACTTTGAAAAGTCCCATTGGTACATAGCGGCACTGGGGTTCGAACCCGGTACCACGGGGTACGAATCGGACCTTGATACGGGAGCAAAATATGAACATACTAAATATTTTGTAAACGCCATCTTAAACTTGACGAAACATTTTCTATGAAAGCAGTGCAAAACGGAATGTTTCTGGATAATAAAGGTTTTTGAACCTTATATATTACTCTTCTCATTAAAATAGTTATACATTGCAACCGATTTTTTATTAGCTTAGAAATTAACTAATCCAAAGCCATTCCAATTTTTGCCAATCCAAACATTTCTTTAAATCGAAAATATAGACACTTTGAAACAGTAATAAGTGCTAGATTCTTGATTGGAAAATTCTCCGAGTTCCGACCGTGTAAAGGGAATAGAATGTACAAAGCGTACAATGCAGACAACATCAACTCTTACGGGCAATTCTGCAGTATGAACCGTCTTGTTAAATTGCACGTGAAATAAACTGGCGTCTTTGTCGTTTGACAGTTTAGCGTCTCTGTCGTAACTGGGACGTAACAGTGTGCAGTCGACAACATCATACGAACGACCGACGTAGAAGACAATTAGTGATCAAATACGTACATATGTATACGTACAGCATTTTATGTAGTACTTACGCATCCGGAAAATGTCTCTCGAATGAAAATGATTGAAAGAGATACTGAATGTCCTACTCAATAAAGATATTATAATTTGATTTGATTCGAGCAAAATAACTAGTCACTTACCTACACCATTGACGATATTTCATCACTTAGTAAAGATACAAAAAGTATGTATACTAAAAAGAATTTTATTTTACACATTAAAACCATTTTACTTCGATTAAATGCACTTCAATATTCCTTTGAGTTCATAGACCCGATCTTGCGTTGTTCAGGAAATATCTTTCTCTATACAAATGACTAGTTATTTTTGCTTGTATGTGTATTATTCTAATGTGAAAGCATAATATTTAATTATTTAAGCTATTTTTGTATTGGTGAGAACATCATTATTGTTATGATGAAATTAATGAGTAAAAATTTCCTACTTAAAATTTTTATGAAAATTGATGCAATTTTTCCCATGGCTACAGATTCCCATACAACAGATTCCTAATTCTACAGATTCCCAGCTCTCCAGATTCCCAAGTCTACAATATTAGAAGATTGCCATTGTACATTTTGTAAGTTTTGTCCTCTAGTGCCATGTCGTTTCAGCTTTATCGCTCAAATGAATTTAATATTTTGTCTGCCACATACTCGATTGCTATTGATTAATGCTATATTATTAAATCATTTATCATACATTCTCTTTCCTCTCTATTGGGGTCAAGGATCAAGGGGTCCGCGTATTACGCCCCCGGTGTTGTCCGCTCCTGTGTTGGACGCACCATCCGAAAATAGAAAAAAATATCTTTACAAAACCCGTTTTTTTTATTATTTGGCCTCTCCCAGTCCCGGTTATGAGAGTTGCTTATGTACGGGGCTGAAAGGGAATGAATTTTATATTATTATTTTTGTCCGTTTTGGTGAGAAATATTTTGTACCTTGTTGTACATTTGATTCAAAATTTAGTTATTCTTGTGAAAACGAAATTGAGTGCGTTCAACACAGGTGCATTATACATGGACCTGGATCAAGTACCTTTAGTCTGAACTAAAATAAAATAAAATATTTTCAGGTAGGGTTCGGAATCTGTTGAGTTGTCAATCTCTAAAAATGCAAAATCCGTAGGGTTGGGAGTCTGTGGATTTGGGAATTTGTAGAAATGGGAATCTGTTGAGATGGGATTCTGTTAAGCTGGGAATCTGTAAAGAGAATTTGTTTAAATTGGGAACAATGTGTGGTCGTTAATTTGGTGTCATGCAAGAGTTCCATGTAGCCATAATAATTTATTGTTTAGGTATACATACGTACATACCGCCTCGCCTTATTAATTTATTGTGTATAAATTATTCTTTTTCATTATAAAATACGAGCAAGATCTATAAATAAAGGTACAAACTTTCAAATGTGTTTATTCCTTTATTCCTCTTTAAAACGTCTAACTTTTGCTGGCAATTACGTCGATGGCAGACGTGATTCGATCTCTTCCCGTAACACTTTCCGACTAGCACAGTGCGATCGAGGAATTATTGATACTGCAAATCTTTAAATTTCCAACTACTCTTGACGCTTTCAACTCGAGTTATTAAACTGTCGAAGTTGGAAAGTAAATTCTGGATTGTTCTGAAGCTATGAAATGGGAGCGAATGTCTGGTGCATTTACGGCTTGGCCACGTTTGCAGACGAAGTAAGTCTAAAAAAATTACAGTAAATACATTTTTGTAAGTTATTGAAATTTTGAAATTCGTATACCATCTCCAACGTTTTTGTTTCTCCCTGCCGGTGACGCTCTCAATTCCTTGTTTACCGAAGGATCTAGAACAGCAATCAGGGAGCGAAATTTAAGCGCGGCAAAAAACCAGCACAAAGAGTGCTATATCCAAATTTCCATCCGCGGTGTCTTGTTTTTCCTCATTTCCTGCACAGTCGGTAGGAAATAAAATCGCCATCAAGCCTGTGCTGGTAATTTAAAAATAATGTAGCAAAAATACGCAGGAACGCCGGATTGGAGGCAAATTGCGGTGCGCCGGTTCAGCGGCCACTTTCGGCTTTTTGACGTGTGGGATTAGTTCACTCTGTTTTTGAATCGATCGATATAAATACCTACCCAAATATTTTTGTTGGTGGTAGGTTTTCTTCATACGTATTACAACTAGTAACATCCAAAAGCAATAAAACTATTTCGTTGTTGTAATAATAATGAACACCTTTTGATCCATAGATAAAGGTTGGTTTTTGACTGATAAAACATTACGATGTGTACCTACCTATACGATGTGCTACTGAAGAAAAGTTTATTGAGTTTAAAAAAGTTGGGCCCCAGATTATATTGACGGCAATCGTCGAGTTTGCAAATATTGGCCCAGGCTGTGTCACCTATTTCACTGACGGCGACGCGACGGCGGAATGGGTATCCCTGCCAGGTTTTTTGAGGAATAACGAAAAAATTCTCATCTCGGCGCCAAGCGGACATCCAAATACTATCACCGCCTATAAGCAACCGGCCGCACGTTGCTAGATCCCAGATTTTCCTCTCCACGAGCAAAAAAGGCCTGCGTTTACCCGCGAGATGGGACTCGCTGACGTGGCCGCTCGTAAACTGTTCCTGGATTTAATAAAATTTATTCAGCCCCGCTCTTTGGGGACCGACAAATCATAATTCTGCGAGAATAGGTACTTATTTAGTTGGGAGCGAGGCTAAATTCTACATGCGAGCGGGGTATACCGAATGTCGTATGTAACATGGTCGGTTTCATTAGCCCAGAAAATGTACGGTACGGTACAGCGTAATTTTAGTATTAACTGATGCTTAGACGTAACAAATATGAAGGGGTCACTCTGAGCCCCTATACATGGGAACCATGCCGTCTGCCGTAAAATATTTTTAATGAACACATTTTTGTTCTAATTAAGTGATGATGAGCTTTTAAGTAAACGAAACTTGAGACAATATTATTGAATCTACAAACAATGATGTACCAATGTTGTTGTCATGAAACAAAATAAACTATGTTAAGCATTTCATTTTATTCCCTCTTCTTTTTCGTAGTGAATAAACAACATGAGGTTTTAATTTGAATACTTTAAGCACCCCAAAGCCACGTCACAAACCATAGAGCACCTCAGACACCTTATTAATGTCTCAAATTCGTACTCGACAACGACTTTACCCTTGAATTTGGCGGCAGTAAGCCTACAATTAACCTCCAGCGAGCTCTTATAATGAATGTTTCGATAAATCACACAAATTGCCCCTTATTACGCATCTTACATCACTTTAATTGAGACAACTGGAGTAATGGAGGTTGAATTTCGGGCAATTTCGTTTGGGCCGCTTATTAATTTGCCCAGTGTGTCGCCTATCTTAATAGAGCGACATACGGTTCAAACTACACGGTGTGTAGTAAATTGTGCATGGCGTGACGTCATTTGGTGCGGTTGCCACTGCTAAACAGCGTACTTAGCCATGATTTACTGCGGCTATGGACCCCAATGAACACAACTCGTATTTGCTAAAGAGCGAAGTTATGGGAGGTGCTTACTCCTCGTCTTTACTACGTCGGTCCAGCACCGACCACGACTTGAACCTTTTATTTGATTAGATTTTTCCAGCTGCTTTCCGTGCTGATATCAATGAAAAATAGCCTCATAAAACAACTTCGAAATTGGTGCCGCGGTATAGCTAAGGAAATGTATTAATGCGCTGCAAGTATTTTGCATTTTTATAATTATATTAATAATAAATTAGCAAGAGTTTATTCACAAATATGTC
Organism: Blastobasis lacticolella; assembly: GCA_905147135.1. Lineage (NCBI taxonomy): Eukaryota > Metazoa > Arthropoda > Insecta > Lepidoptera > Blastobasidae > Blastobasis > Blastobasis lacticolella. The sequence continues at coordinate 14,616,127 of LR990050.1, forward strand.
ACTGCACTGATAATCTGATATTGGTCAATTTGAATAAAAATCAGTAAGAGTAAAGTTCAAATCGCGTTTGTTATACTTAACTCAAAATGTACACAAAATTACTGTGGCATCCGTTTTCTCAACACAGTGTAGTACAATGTATCTCAAGGTATCTCTAGGCAAGAGTTTCCAGCAATGCGGTCGCTAATGCGCCTACAGCGGAGAATGAAATAGGTACTATACATTATTAATAAATACCGAACAAGAGAAATTAAGGTAGCAAGAAGAGCCGCGACACCCATTGCACGACCACATTCGCTTCCAAAGCCTCCAAACAAACCTGCTAAAGAAGCAAGAAGCAACACCCAGCTCTACCAGGTTTCAATATGGACCTATCTCAAACTATGGCGTATCTGCTCTCATTTTTTTTGTAATAATCGTGGACAAATTTACACAGCGCCATTTAGCCCCAAAGTAAGCAAAACTTGTGTTATGACTGATAAACTACTTATATACTTTTAAATACATACTTATTATACATATAACACCCAGACCCGTAACAGAAATTAAAATTCATCATTTCAATTTCTGCCCGGCCGGGAATCGAACCCGGGACCTCTTGCGTGGCAGACCGGCATGTTGACCACTGAACCACTCAGGTCGTCTCTTGCTAATATACTACACTATAAGAAGGAATAATTCCAGACAATAGGGTCGAATTAGAAGAAATTTGGAACACAAGCATGCATATATGCAAGGCATGTGCCTTTCAAAGACCGCCACCGCACTCGCTCCCCTCAGGTTAATGATGTCCGAGGACGGTGGGCGCTTCCAATCGGGTGGGCTGTGTGACCATTCCTTCATAGGTAATAAAAAACAAACAAGTGCTACAGGAATGGAGAATTTTTATGACCTTTACTAATAATATAAATAGAGAAAAAGTCTTATTAACATGCAAAAAACCACAAGGAATCTTCAAAAATTTTGTCGCAAAGGTTTATAACATAATTTGTCTAAGCAATTTCTGCGAAATGTCTGTAGCCATTCGCCTGAAACGCCTCCTCTGATGTATCTAAAAGGGTTACGGGTATCTACGGTTCACCCACATATTCACGTGCAGTAATTAACGCAAATTACACAAATTATAAATAATCACGCGCGGTTTGAAACACAGCCTTCATGGGAGTCCCAATTACTCATAGCTTCACGTATCTACGTTCCTGTATTTGATATCCCGTAATGAAATGTGTTTTATTTAATATTAAAATTTTGTCTGTATTACTCTACTTCGTATTTATTATTTTAGGGTTCTATGGTCCCGCGAATAGCAGAAATTATGTTCTCCAATCTCACGTATTACTCGAAAACGTAAAATAACATAATTATCTAGGCCGTAGCTGTATCAGAGTTTAATTGCTTCAAGAAATAAACTGAAAACATTATATTACTTTTTGGTAACAGTATTACGTCCTAATTTAGTTATTGCTTTAAGCTTTTAATTAAGAAGCATAAAATGAAAGTAAAGTAAATTCGAAAACGTGCATGCGACATTTCTATGAATTCAAACTTTCACATCTCAAATATTACTAAATAAAATATATACTCGTACTGTGTCCCTACTGTAGCGTTCAAAGAAAGCAGACTATTGACTTATTTTTTAGGATGGATGTGGATGACTCTTTTATTTTTTAATGTTTTTGTGTTAGTTCACTCCCTACGATAGGTATAGATAGACAATAGAAGATGCACTAGGTAGCCTTTCTCCGCAATGTCAGATTGTCAAGCCGGCAGTTGAAACTCTTCGTCGTCGATAATTCGGACCGTCCAACGTTGAATGCGGTCAAATGGAAGAAGCTGATACTGAGGCGCCTCAGCCCAGAGATGGGAACAGTAGTCTATATGAGGCCTAACTTGAGCTTGAGAGAACGACTTACGAAGACATGAAGGCGATATGTAAATTACCACCTGGCCTTGCTCAGTACACGTAGGTTTCTTAAGGCCAACTTGACTTTACCCTCCATTATCTTTAGCTTATCCAAAGAAGACCTTCCACTACCCGCCTTCTTCTTAAATTAGGTTGCGAATTCTAGAATTAAGCAAACTTAATCAATATCTTATTCAACACATTTGTCACTAGAATATCAGCATAAATACAGCCTCAGTACAAGATCTAATGACAGGCACTAAATACTACAACTAGAACAACCAGGTTGTGCATGAACTAGGGACAGTATGAGCTTACAGCGGTGGCGAGAGACCGCTAGCTAAAATAGTTCCATGGCCCGGAATGGGGACCCAAAATGGGCCATTAACTCAGCGATAATGGGACACAGGTGGCCCCACCCGCGCCGATCCACTCTCACTGTTAATCGGTTTTTAATTGCTTTTCTATCCCCGAAACTAAAATCGTAAATTCAGAATCCTTGCGGCGCACGCTGTGATTTTGTTGTAATGTCATTTACTTGGATTTGAACAAAAAGTTGCTTGGGAGCTACTGTTTTATTTGAAGTAACATTTTAGAGCGTCTTTCGTATACCTCAGATCTGAATTCAACAAAATACCATTCGAGGGAGCTGCGTGCCAAGAGCATCAGTGGTCTAATAGCTAGTGGGTCAGAATCGTAAGCGAGGTTCAGGTTCCCCTGTTCACAGGGTAACGGAGGTCAGTACTCTACTATACTTGATCTGCCAAATCCTGGAGCATGGTTAAGAGCTCAACTAAGATATTTTTATGAAAAGATCATACTATCCGAGGTAGCCACAGTACCTACTATCAATGTTTTCTTCAGCCCGTCAAGTTGGCAAGAGAATGAACTAATTTTATTGTACAGGCAGCTGAAAAGCGAATGGAGTAAACCAGAAATTCTTTTAGTACGTATAGTGTCTGATACGTACTAAAAGAATTTCTGGTTTACCTTAAACTTGAATGACTACATATTTTTACAAACTTCTCTGTTCGCCTGCATCGCTGCTCCATGCAATGCGTAGAAAATTAACGATCTAAGGACAGGATCTATTTAAATTAAATGATATCAATAACCCTTATTCATACATTTCCAAGTTGGACCAAAATTCGATATGTAACACGTAGTTTTATTGTCGGGTTATAAATGCTCTGAAAAACGCACGTTAACAACCAATCCCCTATATGAAGTAGAAAAGTAGGAATTAACCGGAGTTGTCAGACAAATGGAGTTAAAAGTTGTATGGGCGCGGTGTTGAGAGTGGAGACTCGTGTAGCGGTTCGCGGTTGCCAATGCGCCTTTTGTTTACCCTGCGCTGCTTAGTTTCCTACCTATTAATGTAGTTTAAAAATATTACAGGGATTCTATTATTGAACATTGATTTTGTAGCATAAGCAGAGTGCAGAAAGATCGTAATTGTTTTAATTATATTTTATGATCGTAACAATATTATTCCAACATAGGTAACGTTTCGTTTTAGGACCGAATAAAAAAAACAAAGGCTTATTCAATACCGGAGTGGTAGCGTTCTCCGGCGCAACGGTTGAAAGATTCAGTGTAATACTATTCCTATTAAGCTTAACCTCTATTAAGTGAATATTATCACAGGTTCCAAAAAAACACCGGCAGTTGTACGACGCCGATAACGGCCTGTTTTGCGGAGCGGATCGCTGCCGGCCGCTACCACTCTGGTGAGAATTGAGACTAAAAATGCTTCAAAACCCGAATACAAGGCAGGAAACAAGGTGAGGACAGATCTGATGTAGACCTTATTACTCAGCCTTAAAACTCTCTCTTGCTTTACAACTTACTGTATAGAAATCATACGGGAATCAAAGTCTAATAAGACTTCACAAGTCGGAAGTCATTGTTTAACTAACCTTATATTAAGTTATTAATATCATCACACTATTTATCAAACGAATCAAGTCCATCATTGTTAAGCTGAAAAGCTTGACTAATAAATTTAAAAATCGCATTTCTTTGTCTCTTGTACAGCCACTGTGTATACCTACATGTATGATAATCCAAACGAAACCTTCAAAGGCAAGTCAAGGCCACCTCCCAATTCCACGTAAGCCCACTAAGCCTGACCCAATTACACGTGTTGGTAGTTCAATAAAACTCCGTCAGCCGTCTCACCGTTGCCCTTTCGCGGACATATTAGTAGCAATAATTTAAAGATAATGCTCAGTGCTCACGTATTTCCGCCCGGGCGCCCGGCCAAATCTATGGCCTTTAATAAACGCGAACAAAGTCTATGGAAACAATTATTTAATGAAATTACAGGGCGCCCCCTGCATGATACCTTAAATTAAAACGCGAATGGCGGGGTGGGGGCGCTAATTGCACGATTTATTGGCAAGTGGAGACGTGGCCCTCTGATTACTCGTTAAAGTTATTTATTTGCGTAATTTACGTCGATAGGACGCTTGATGGTTTTGAGTTCAAGACTTTATCTAAAACTTCACTGTCACGTGCCTATCATGTGTGAAGTTACGACGAGCAACATTTTTTGTTACGGTTTGGATGGAGAGCCAGCGCAGTTACAGGCATGAGGCTCATCTTAGTTCTCACAGTGACAACGCACCGGCGCGGCGGCGCAGCGATTTTTCTGCGTTAGCTGCAACCTAAATGTGTAAATGTTATGGGCGACAGTTTCTGCGTACCAACAGGTGTGCTTTCGGCTCGTTTGTCACAGCGTAGAAGAAAAAAAAAGTTTATCTAATTGCACAAGGGCTATGTTCTGTCGATGATATCGATATGGCGTCCCGTCCATGCTGTGTACCTACCATCGATATGATGAACTGTCACTATAGTGATATGTCGATGCAACGTTCTCGATACAACAACCATTGATGTAGTAAGTGTCCATTTTTCTCATGTTCGAAAAAGAAAGAAGATTTAAAAAAAAAAGTAACCAGGTCTTACAACCATAATTATCACGATTTGTTCTACAGAACTTGTTAGCTAATTGACGTTGAGGCATTAAAACAAAATAGACAATCATTCACATTTATGACTTTGAATTTTCGTAACACATTTCATATCATGAATTAAATCACCTTTTGTCCACTAGTTCCACTTTATTATACAAATGTTATTAAATGGAATTCCATCACAAAGTCACAACACAAAGTATTAAATATTTTATATTAATAGCATTTTTCCATAAGCAAACACTTAACACATAGCACGAAGCCTGTATGTAGAGGCAAATATTAAAGCGTCGGTACAACCCGCGCTCCCGTACCCAGCGGAGATGACCCCAGACCCTATTTTGAGTAAAACATCCTAACTGTTATTAAGTTTTGTGCGTCTAACATTAACCGTAATTACGCGCCAACTTTACGCTCTGCGTACAATGTGTGACCTTCATTCCACACCTAAACACTCTGCAGAAGAAATAAAGGCATAGGTAAGCACGTGTAGGAATTATTTTTGGTTTCGGGCTAAACTTATGAAGTTATGAGTGTGACACCCGTATTCACAATTAAAAAAGAAATAAATGACGTTTATTAGACATAAACTCATGACACGATAGATACATTAAATTTTTTAATAAGAAAACATTGACATTATATCCATAATGTATCGCTACCCGTGCCATAGGAAGACGTGCGAAAGGGTCACAATGAGCGTATGCCATGGGTGGTGCTGTGGTTGCTGGTTTTCGGTGAGCCCTTGTTCTTAGTCTTTCTTATCTGAATATTCTAAAGATTAAATTAATACTTAGTCTTGTCTAAGTAAGGTAGTGTTACTATGTGTTCTCACAGTGCTCAATCCGCACTGCCTTCAATCCGGCTCTATGATCGACGGATATGACGGATATGACGGACGGATAGTACTGATCGCCACTACTATTGTCAGTTGGAACCAAACAAGGGGTGTCCTGTGCGTTGGCGCGCACCGTGAGACCTCATAGTAACGTTCTTTTTTAAACTAAATTCAGATTTGGTACTAACTCCGTCCTTACTTTTGTTTTGTATTCCTTTGTCAGAAGGACGACTCGTGGAAATTTTGCTTTGTTTATTTCAGATTTTCCAAAGATACAGGATCATGACTAGTAAAGTCAGTTTGACGTGTTGTATGAAAACGAGAAACTAGTACCCAACCAGGCTAAGTATACTATTGTACATAGTTCTACATAAAACTTTCGATTTCGATGGTTTCCAGTGAAATATCATTTCAAACATCGCGTCGTAATGACCAATCATAGAATTTCGTGTACCTCGCTATTTTAGGCACAATATTCAATTTACCACAGATATCAGCCACGGCTGATGGACTAGCAGCCGTAGTCACTCGATATCCGTCAGCAGCCAAACAATTACCGGCTGTAATACCCGTCGAGCAGCCGAATCTTCCGGGCGGGTTCGCAGTATCCTATATCTGGGTATCCGAGGCGCAGACAGTGCGGGGGCGCCAATTAACGCGCGTATTAGCGCCCTCCCGCCTCCCCCCCGAGCATAATTTGAAGGCGGATCATGTCGCCCCGCGATTCTACCCCACCCCGGGATTTGCCTAAATTTCTACAACGCCACGCGGGCTTACGTATTTGTTACGCGCAAGTATTCGCCAAATGTAAAGGCAGGTGGATTTGTTCGAGGCTCTGGATGGCGGTAGGAAATAGAGGATGCGGTAACAGGTGGCTGGATTTGTTTGCGGGTGTTTGCCTTTTTTTTTTGGATTGATAGCGTCAAATGCCTCGTCACGTAGCGGTGCCGTGATGCGGTGCCGTGATGCGGTGGGTGTGCGACGGCAATGGAATTTCTATATTTTCTTCTCTATGTTTTTTTTTCTATACGATTCTAACGGCCAAGTAGTAGATATTTTAAGGCAGTAACTATTGCTATTAAAATTTGCAGGTTTTATAAGTGGCTTTGATCAGAAAATGTTTATTAATCTGGTTACATTCTATTTTATTGCATTTTATTGTTCTTCTTCTTAGCGTTTCAATGATCGTTGGGATTTTTTTTTTTTATTATTATTCGGTACTTATATTTTCTCAGACCAAAACCGAGCAACGCGGATGGCACTATCTGAGGCACTGAGCGATAGATATGGCACTTTCTGAGACACTGATACATCCTCGAGCGAGCAGGAGTCGGGGCTGGCCGGGCAGACGTGCAAATGCGTCTGCAGCGAGGCTCCACACTCGCAGGCTTTCCGTGGTGTTGATGTACCCCCATCTGCACAAATTTTCTTTAGCTCTGCCGACCTGGGCACGCAACATGTTCAGTATGGTTCCTGTTGTCGTATATGTATTAGTGCAGCATAACCAAAAATCTACTTACAAGAAAAGGATACGTGACTCAGTCAGATGTTTAATTATCTGCAGTACCAAGATGACAGCCAAGTGACAACTTTGTAAGAAGTTACACAGAAATTTGCATCCCAATTCTGTAATATCTCGCTTGAGTCTATCGTTACTTACCTACCATACGCTGGCGATTGTTGTTGTCCCAAAATAAAGTTACCCACGACCTCTAGACAACTATCACGGCCACATCGTAAAAAGGGACCGACTGTTTTTCCCAGCCACTTTCGTGGCCAATTAAACAACTCGAGTTACAAATGCGCAAACTTAGCTGCAATTAAGTGAATAAAGCCATTATAACTTGGTGCCACGTGAGCCCTCGCATTATCACCTCCCCTCGCAGACGCTGGAAGAGTATCGTGTCGATTATAATTAACTTTTACGACTCAAATGTACATGTAATTGTCGGATTGGCAGCTAAACGACGGACTTGGCCTTTGACGAATGCGTTTAATTTGAATTTAGGAAAGAATGCGCGGTATGAAAGTACGGGCTGAGGTTTGGTGACTAAATAAATACTATTGAGTACTATTGACCACTATGGCCGTGAGGTGTCCGGTAGAGTAGAATAGCACCAACCCTGTAAACTCGTGAGTGTCGTACAAGGCAACTAATGTTGGCAAGGCAAAAGATCAAGCATCTCCGTAGGCTGGAAAACGGGTAGCAGCTTTTCTATTATTATATTTATAACACTGTGACCTCTAACCCGCCTGCCAAGCGTGGATAGGATATTATTAGTCCTATAGTGGACGGTTATGGGCTGTGATGATGACTAATGAACAAGGATTTTATACTTACTAATAGTTTTACAAAGTAAACTGCTTGTTCATTTCTTTTTTATATTGACAAATGAGCAAACAGCCTATCTGATGATAAGCCCATAATATCTACGATTCATGCACTTAGTTTCATAGGACAAAAATGCAGAATTCAGGCGAATAAGGCAGCATTAGATGAAACGCCTCATCTCTGTTCTTGTTTTTCGCCTTAATGTCGATACAATATCTATTAATAGCATTTTTTTCGATTCGACTATAATTATATTCAAGAACATAGGTGAAGAAAATGTGACAGTGGGATTCACTGTGGCACAGTTTGCAAATTTTTTATTAATACATCATTAAATGATTACTCTTACATTTATTTATTTACCCCTTGAAAGCAGACAAAAATGTTTAGATAGAACGAATCATAAACGTTTAGAAACGTGAACGACACGCACAATATGTCTAGAATTAAACTTGGATTGAAATTCGCTTTTATAACGGTAGGTAGCTAATTCAGGTTTGACTACGAGTACCAAATGACGAAAGAATCTCCTTACTCCTTTCACCGTTCATGAGATTTTACGATCGATGAAGGCTCAACTTCAATGTAAACTACCTACGTTGAAACAGATAACAGTAGAGCACGATAACAATAAATATTACACTTCTATACTTATTTATTTCTTCTATGTATAATACTTTAAATTAATTAATGTATCTCGAATTCTGTGGATAATTCTGTTACTTTGGTATTTTCTTCTGTTACAATGTACTTTAGTCTACCCAGCTATAGCCAGCCCCAGGCGGCTGACAGATTACGCATTGTCAGCGGCCGTCGGCATCCCGCGTCACGCTGACAAATGAAATAAGAGGATTGTGACGACATCAAACCGAGTGCTCCAAAAATCATACGTCGCCCGTGCGCTGAATTTCTTATAGACTCTCCCTTATGCTGGGTGCGATGTTTTTGTGCCATGACTTGTATGTTGTTTGCTTTGGCTGTGACTGGGATTGTAAATAGTGAGATGATTGCTTTAGAATTGGTAATTAGGAATCTTAGATGTAAGGTCGTGTATAATATTTACATCGCCACAAATTTGTCTGATAAGATTTTGGGCATTGTAAATTATAAATATGGCCATGTGACTGGCAGAGTAGAATAGCACCAACCTCTTACAATCGTGGCCGTCCTACAAGGCGACTAATGATTTCTTTCGCAAAAGACCTATAGTCTCCGTAGGCTGGAAAATGGGCAGCAGCGTTTTCTATTGTTATATTTGCGACATTTTAACACTGCGATCTCCAACCCGCATGCCGAGCGTGAAGATCATGACAATAACCTCCCCATTCGTGGAAGAGGCCCTAACTCCTGGAGTGGACTGTTATAGACTGCAATGATGATTGTAAATCGTATAATTGACTTGTTTCGTTCCCCTACCAATAATTAAGAGCGTCGGTAGCCGAGCGGTTAGAGTATGCAACTCGTAAGCCAGAGGTCCCGGGTTCGAATCCCGCTCCGGCCATGTACCAATGACTGTTTTCTGCGTTATGTACATTAGTTGAATACTAACCGATGCTCTTACGGTGAGGGAAAACATCGTGATGAAACCTGCACATTCAGGCGACTGGATGTGTAACCATGAATCCAATCTGGTCAGGTTCCCCTGGTAGCAGGGTCATGGAGGTCAGATGGCAGTCGCTCCACTGTAGTTACCTGACCTGCCGAATCCTGGATCATGGGCAAGGCGGACCGCGGGCCCTCGTGCGCGAAAGCACAACCGGGACATTAACGCCAAGATGATGATGATGATGTTCCCCTACCAATGAGCTCCCTGGACAGTTTTCCCTATAGCATGCAGTTTTTAATAACGCAGTTGAATAAAAAGAGTAATACTGTTGATATGACAATGCTCAATGGCAACGGCGTAATACCATCAGGCAGGTCGAACGCTGGTTCCCATAACATCAAAGTGATAAAAAATATTTCAAAGATTAATAGAGCTTTACACATTCGCTAATAATATCGTATGCTCTTTTACACATGTTTCGATAAACCCCCGCATATGCTCTAGCAGCCCTAGAGATTTCAGATGAATCTAGACTCATCATCATCATCCTAGCAGATCAATGCCAGCTTACTCCATCAGGTCAATATGGCTTTTTCTGTGCTGTGTCTTTTTCTACTATCTGAAACTTTAGGAACATAATATGTGATGGTGTTCTCGTCCCTTCAGCCCCATTTTCAATCTAAACTAAACGTAACTAAGTTTAATTACATAAGTTCACAAAGGTCTAAAAATAATTCAAGTTCGTAAAATTACTTTTTGAGCGTACCTACATAGTTATCCTCGAAGGCATTTATATACACACAGTCACGTTCGTATTCTTTCACACGTTTCCCTTCGAATGTGACATAGTTATTATATTTTATTCATACACTGTCTAAAACAGCCGATATTGACATAGGTGTAGGGAAAATGTTTCGAAAACCTTGTATACGCTCTCGGGGGAGAGGAATGTACGAGTAATGCCATGCCGTGTTTGTTGTAATACAATTTCTTCGCGAAATCACGTTTGCTCAAATATTTGCCATCCGTAATTGAGATGCGAAAGGAAGTATAATTGTAAAAAAAATATGGAAAGGAAAATATTTGGCGAATCCGGTCTATATCATGACTTTTATCTTTAACCCAATTAAAAAATACAAAGAAGGAGAACGTTCTATGTTTAACTGTATATAGGTATAATTATTTGCAGTAATTACAATTCCACCGGGATTTTACTGGGACAGTAAAACGGGGAAAATAATAATAATAAATCTTTATTGCAGGCATAAAAAATCCCATATACAATTTAAAATAAAATAATACAATAAAATAAAAAAGGTAAACAAATAAAAATTAAAAATGCAGGTACATAATAATTAATTAATCTACTTAAATATTAAGGACGCACAAAAATCTCCGCAGAGCCCAAGGGTCACTTCCGGTTCGCAGCCATATGAATGTCCACCCAACGTTTAAAGATGGGCCCATTACAATTCTCACCGACCACTCTAAGTATGGCAATGTCAGATGAGCGTAGCCTCTCCCAAAAGGAAGCTACACGCGCTCGTAGAATAGCGAAGAAGTCGGGCACCCTCGCGTCGGCGAACATACCTGATGCACTGCAATATCTCGGTAGTCCCATGAGCGTGCAAAACGCATAATTGTATTGTACTCTCATGCTACTCAGCGCTTTTTGTGTATTGTTTACCCAAAGTTGGCAGGTGTAGAGACACTGGCAGTAGGTGTTGAAAAGAGTTAATTTAACGTCCTTGCTATACCCACCAAACCTACGGGCTAGCATGTTACACCTGACACTGAGCGCCCGTCGCTCTCGCTCTATATCCATATCATCCCTTAGGTGTTCGGTGAGAATATGGCCCAGGTACCTAAATCTCTACACAGCCCGAACCACCAACCCGTTCAGCCTAACCTCAGGTACTCTCTCCGGACCCACCCCCGCCCTAGACACCATAAACTCTGATTTGAGTAGTACTTGTATTTCAGACCGTGAGCGTCCGCATAACGCTCACAAATCGAAAGCAACCGCCTCAGGCTATTGATTGAGGGAATCAGAAGCACCATATCATCAGCATAACTGAGGTTGTTTACACAAACCCACCCACGTGACATCCGAACAGGTCGTCAGGTCGATCCACAATCAGGTCGTTAATGTAGAGGTTGCATAAGTCCAGAGAGGTAAGACCACCTTGACGTGCTTGCGGAGCACCTATAACTGTGAGACGTCGCGTCGCCTCATTTTACGTAGTTAGTTTGGCCTCCATATCAGAACTCTAGCAACTTTATCAATTGATTTGGTACATTTGACCTTCGCAGTTTATGCCAGAGGATTTCATAATCCACTAGGTCAAATGCGCTGCTCAGATCAAGAAAACAGGCGGATATTGAGGTGTTGCGTTTCATATAATCGTTTCAGCTTACAGTATGTTTTAAGCTCAATATAGCTGAGTCGGTGGAGAGTCCAGGGCGGAAACCAAACGGCACATCATCAATCCGCAGAAGTTTCAGTAGTTCGGGCTGCAAAAGGCCCTCCAGCACTTTTCCTATTACGGTACCCAACGAGATCGGGCGATAGTTGCTGATTTTACTCTGATTATGAAATTAGAAAGTTACGGAATAAATTACTAACATATGGATTATATATTATACTAACAAAATATGGGCTTGTTTGTAGAACTTTGTTTATACACTGTTATGCCTATAATAAACGTTATATTAATATTATTATTATGTTTTATTATCTCTCTTTTTTTCAATATGTTTATTTATTTCTCGTTTATTTGGCAATATATTTATTTATTTGGCTTATTTGGTTATTTGGCTTGTTGTCAATGTTGTAATGTCAAAAAAAAACACCCATAACACAAGCTTTGGGGCTAAATGGCGCTGTGTGAGTTTGTCCAAGCATATTTATTTTATTTATTTTTGTTACTCCAAAAAAACATCCTACAAACCGTTATGAAATTGCGCAATTCTAGATAGAAAATGATTGCGCTAGCAGCGTTGGGAGTGTTGTTTAATTGGCAGACTTCTGGAAAGACGCAAATTCAATTTGTTTTCGTTGCCAACTGGGACTCAGTTCCAGTATCTATTCTTTCGAATTACCTGCTATTGTTCCGAGATTTATCTGAAACACAAAGTGGAAGAAATGCTATGGACGGAAGCTTAATAATGTACTAGGATAGGGATAGTTGGCGGCGTAGGCTTAGACGCTTTTCTTACTATTTTTACCTCCCGACGTAATTTGTCTGATACTTAAATATTAGGTAGGTAATTGTTTAACATCTAAGAATATACCAAAAATATATGCTCCTTGACAGGATTTAATTCAGTAAGTATATTATATAGTGTGTACTTATTGTAATGGTGTAAATTGTCAGTAAATTAAATACTTAATGATCATAGCGTCAATATCCCGATTATACCTGGGAGGACCCGGGGTAAACCTTGACCATGGTCCAGGATTTGTAAGATCCGCCACCTGACCTCCGTGACCCTGATAACAGGAGCACCTGACCATATGGGACCATGGTCATACATTCAGTTGCCTCAATATTCAGGCTTCATCACGAAGTTTTCCCTCTCCATCAGAGCATCAATAATTACAGTTGAACTAGAAAAATGCCATTTTTATATGGCAGTACTGGGTATCGAACTCGTTCGGTACCTCTCGCCTAAAGGTCGGACTCGCTAGCCATTAGGGCACCGACGGTTCCGTCTCATGTAAATGGCCAGTAAATTAATAAAGCAAATGTGACTATGTTGAATTAGCCGCCTTTTCTGATATTTTGTTACACAAACCAGGGCAAATAAAAACAAATCGTCTTTGGATTACTACTTATGTAACAATATTTTACAAACCCAATCAAATAATTTATTCTAACTATATACACGACCACTACTGAATAATCGTAGAGGAGGCTGTATCAACAACAGCCTTGCAGATAATAGACTGATACCGTATGCGTTGGAAGCTTATTGCTTTCACTGAATTTACGGCCCAATGAAACACTTGCACCGACGCTGTACACCTACCAAGAATACCGAGATAGCTTCGTCGTTGGCAAACGTGTGGAATTGAAATTCCATGGGCGAACAATATTGGTTAATGAAACGTCGATATACCTTTATACGTTTATGCGTTTATAGTGTGTGTAAATGGAATGCGCGTTAAAACAGACATGCTTTTTATATTATTTCGTCATGCCACCGATAATTAGTACGGCACTGGGGCAAATGGTGGGAGGAGGTGTCATTTGTAACCCCAAAATGCTGGTAGATTGTTTCTATAAGAGCATCATTAGACCTTCTCTCATATACAGCAGCGAGGCTTGGCCTCTATTCTACACAAGCAAAAGATGATGAGATCTACACATCACGGAGATGAAGATGCTGCCGAGGTCGAGTGGAGATTCACGTAAAGACGAGTTCGACACGCCCACATTCACGGTAGGCCTGGCGTCCGTGACGTCACAGATAAGCTGCAAGAAGCCGCCTTCGATGGTATGGCCACGTCTTGCGTATACCAGAAAATTACGTAGGGAACAAAATTGTTTGGGCATGACACCCCCGGGCATGTTAAGGAGTGGCCAGCCCAAGGAGCGGTGGCTTGAAGTCGTTAAGAGTGGTATGTGTGCCAACAAACTCACCACCAAGGAAGGCCAAGCGAAGTAGACAAGAAAAAGCAGGAAGGCAGATCCCGGTCCCTTGCGCTCGTAAGTACGTAGATACATTTATTTTTTGCTTGAGTGACACAGAAAATATTCTTTCGTTTTTCCTTCATTATTTGTCTTGAACACGACAGCGATGTCACCACAGAACGACTTGACTTACTTACTACTACTTAACGTTACTTGAGGAACCGGAGTATCAGACCTTGTTTTCTTCGACCATGTTTATTAATTTTCATTATAATATGTAAAATTGTCGTTTTGTATAGAAATTGCATCCTGGGCTTTAAGTCCTCTCAATCAATCAATCAAATATTTTTATTGTGACACACAGGTTATACATAAAATGCAGGTCTTATATAAATAGAGACTAAAGCGCTGTGGCCTCTAATTGTGGAGCCTCTAATTTACTAAAGGCAACTGCAGCTCAATTGCAGTTTAACAAGTTTTTTGGAATTCTGCCACAATTAAAACTGCCGTTGAGCTGCGTTTGCAATCCAACTACAATTCAATAGAGTCAAATAAGTTAGCGGACTGTTTCCCGTATAGTTGACCCATGTTTCGACTATAGGTTCATCATAGTTTTTTTTTTGCTTTTAGTCTTTGGATCCAAACCATCCATTACGATCCAAACCAAACTCAACTTATTTCGGCAAAACCGACGCGTCAAAACAGCGACCCCAATTACGCGTCGCCAGGCTTGAGACAGTTATCGTCTCAAATTTAGCATTCATAACGTTTGTATTAGTGTTGGGCGTAAAGTACGTGCGAAAGGCTGCCCGGGGGAGATTGCGGGACCCCAACACCCCTGTCATACTAGAACAATGGCTCTAATTATGAGGAGTTGATATCGCGTGCACCCCACTGCAATTATGCTAATCTTATTAGTCAATCCACTCTGGCTGCAGTTTTATGCTGCCGACGCTACCGAAATAACGCTACGGTTTATAGTGGTATGGAGGTATGGAGCTTTACTTGTTTAGTGTTTAGTTTGACGACCTGAGTGGTTCAGTTGGTTAACATGCCCTCTGCCAAGCAGGGTTCGATTCCCGGCCAAGCAGAAATTTTAATGGTGAACATTTAATTTATGGTACAGGTCTGGGTATTGGGTACAATATATGATTAATAAATATGTATTTAAGTGCAATTTAATGTCATTGTTTTTTCAATAGTAGCTTTGTTTGAAGTTTTCAAAAAGTACAAAATAACACACACATAAATTTATGAAGACTCTAGGAAAATTTGGTGTAGTTACTAAATGAGAAACGGGCTCTCTTTCGAAATTCTTCTCCATGTCTCCAACACAGTGCAACGTAAACATTGAGAAGTCAAAAACAAACGGAACACCGATCCCTAACTACCTCTTGACTTGGAGAGAAACAATTTTTTCAATCGGCCAACTTTTACGACGCCAGCAGTAAGTACGGATTTACAGCGAGAGACCCGCCTTCCCAACTTAGGAAATTTCACTTAAGAAACAAAAGTACTCTAATAAAAGAAGAACAATCATAAAAAGAGAGATGTAAGAACGGTCTTCCTTAAAAAATGGCATCAGCCGCATAGCTCTGAATCCCAGACTGTCCATAAACAGAGTTCAGACGCACACGTAGCCTACCTATCAAACGCGAAATGTCCCTATAAAAAGGTGTAGAGAATTGTCAAAACTCCGTAAGTCATACTAGCCGAATACTTAATCAGAAATTACTTTAAGGGTGGCTTGCAATAAATTAAAGATAAGTCTAAGATAAACACAACATTTCATACAAAATGACGATAAACATGATGCTGATATCCATAGGCGGCGGTGATATCTTTCCATCAGGTGGCCCGCTTGCCTGTTTGTCTGTCAAATAACAGAAAAAAATCTTGAATTTGTTTAAAAATTTGATGCAAACCGGGCTAAATTAACGTAGCTTTAAACATAGCTATAATAAAATAATAAAAAATTCCCGAAAGCTATTTTAATAGAAGTGGATCTGTAACAAAGGTCCAGTTTTCAAATCTCACAGGTCCAAATTTCACAGTGGGGCTTACCTAGGAAATTGTTGAGCGCGAAAGGAAATTAATCAAGACTCTTCTAATGTGGCGGTTTAAAAATTCAATTTGCCCGCGGCGCCGGCCGCTAGATAACCCCGGACTAATCCCGCCATTACTACTCACCTCGCGCTGATTATACTCTCCTGGAAAATGTGGAAATCTTTTTTGTGCCTGTGAATTTAATTCTAGAAGAGTTCCCGTCACTGTGCCTTTTCGTGCGGTGATTTTCTGGTATTTTTTTACAAACACCATGTAGTTTATATTTAATAACAAAATAAATATGCTTGGATAAATTCACACAGCGCCATCTAGCCGTTATGGACAGGGAATGTAATCCCGCAAGATAATTTCAATCAAGGTATTTGCGGGACTGAAGCATCTTAGTCCCGCTGGATGTATTTGCGGGGCGGACTTAGACCCCAGAAATTAAACGTAATAAAGACTTTATAGGCCTCGTTATCAAGGTTTTAGTGTTAACCAAAATTACACAAGGTTTTTGGTACATTTAAAATGGCTATACACTATTTTTAGACATAAAGATTAAGAGATAAATCGACATACTCTAGTCAACATCAACATAAATTGAAATAATTACGTACACACCACAAACAACATCGTAAGCAAATTAAACATTATTTTGAAAATAAACTTGTAAGTTGCACGCATAACTATCCCACCACTCCATATTTTTCCATATGTATACGCTTATACATTTCTGGCGTTAGAAATCGATCTTTGACTTCATAAATACTTAATCAATGTTTAATTACATTTTCGTTTGATAGCCAATAAGACAATGAATACCTATGTATTTGATTACCCCTTATATAAATTAATCAAATATAGAGGTAATCATTGTTTTATTGGCTATCAAGCTACGAAAACCGAAATCTGATTTGTAATGACAGAAATGTTCGAATTTATAGAGCAAAATTATGGGGTGGTTCGATAGTTAAGCTCGCAAGTATAGCTTCTCATCGGTTAGAGTTCATCACATCGCTTAGTTAGCGTCCAACCAGCCAGACCACGGCCCACGAGCCGCCCCGCGCACAGTATCACGTATAAACCATGCTTCTCTGTAATCCCGCCAGTCCAGCGGGATCCCGCAAAATTTTCGACCGGGATTAGTCCTGCAAAATGTATGCGGGATCCAGGTATTTCGTGATCCTGGAATCCCGGTATTGCATTCCCTAGTATCAGATAACTGATAAACTACTCACATACTTAATCTTTTAAATACATACTACACCTAGACCCGTAACATAAAATTAAATTCTATTTGTGAGGATCAGGATCCTAACTTGTGGCACATTATTGTCTGTCCACCGTTGCGGATTGCGAGAGCGTAAATGTGTCATCATCAGCATGATCATCCTTGTATCAAACCCAGTTGGCCTGGGAACCGCCCCCTACTCCTTCTTGCCTATTTCACTCGGTCTTCGGCATCGGGTGGTGTGTTTGTTGGTACGCATGTCATCTTTAACGACGTCAAGCCATCACTTCATGGCTGGCCCACTTTTTCCCATGCCTCCGGAGATGCCATGGTCATATGTTCCCAACGTAATTTACCGATCTGTACGAGACGTAGCCATACCATCGAGCACGGCACTCTTGCAGAATGTGGGCATTTCGGACGCGGTCTTGACGTGCAACTCCACATTTCCACCGCAGCATCTTCATTTAATTGTACTTGTTTATACCGCGTATTAGTTTCAAGTCTCGTTGCTGAATATCAAACGGCAGATCAAATGATGGTTATATAGACCTGTCTTTTCACTTTACTGGTATTTTGGGTTCACTAATGACACCCGTCATGCGGGTCATTTCACACAAGACGCGAGCGAAAATATATTTGTAAAATATTTGCAAGCAAAATGTCTTACAATCTCCACTTTCATAGTATAGTATCACTGAGGATTTTGTTCGTTACGTTTTACTGCTGTAGGTACTTTAAAGGAGCCAATTATTTTAGCAAGTGGCTAAATTCACCGAGAATTGTTTCTTACATTTTTATCTTCCTGTCTAACATATTATTGCGCCACTTCGTTCGCGTAGACCTACTTTTTTACCTACACCTATTCATTTTTCTTGCTTATAAACTTTCCTCTTGAATCACTCTATATATTTTTTAAAACCTCATTAAAAATTGTTGCACAGTTTAAAATATCTAATTACACGAAGTTACATAGGGACAGACGGCAGGAAGCGACTTTGTTTTGTACTATGTACAGATAGTTGACCACCTAAGTAGTTCAGAGGTCCCGGGTTCGATTCCCTGCCGAGAAGACATTGAAATGATGAATTTTAATTTGTGTAGTATGTATTTAAAAAAGTATATTAGTAATAAGTATCAGTATAAAGAATATAAATATCAGTTACCTAACACCCATAACTCAAGCTTTGGTTACTGGCTAGATCGCGCTGTATGAATTTGTCCTAGCATATATCTAGCCACTCTATTGTATTTAATAGTGAGTTCAACAAGAGCAACGCTAGATGGCGCTATGCTTTTTATATTCACATTTATTTTACCAGAAAATTAAATAAACGACCCAAAATTGGAAGCCTACCGGGAACTTTTAATTAAAACGCAAATAGGCGAATAAATCCGCCGCTATCATGCAATCGTAGTTACTGGCTGTTCAATAAAGGCGGACTACATAAACCGACGGCCACAGAGTAAATATTCAACAAGAGACTTCGTGTATCGGCCCCGGAGCTGCAGTTCGCTCGCTCTTCAATATACTGATATTGTTTTCGTTGCGCCGGAATCAAAACGTGTGCTTACGGTTTTTATTGGATGCCATTGTGGTTGCGTTGTGCTTGTCGGAGTACCGATGCTGGGTTGGTGTGTTGCTTTTTTTTAATTTGACGTTATTCTGTTTTTAATAGATATAGTCTTTACTGGATGGGTGTATGGGTATCGTTGCTGATGGCTAAAGTAGCCGGTATTTAGAGCGGACGGTGTGACACGTACACGCAATTTTAGGCCCAATGTCCCCATTTCCCTTAAATTGATAATATTAATAAGACAGTTAGTTTAATTGAAATTATAATTGCATCGCATGCAAACTATGTTAAATATTTATGAATTTAGTGTTATTTATTAGTGTGTTACAACCGACAGGCTGAAATTTATCTCTGATTCAATAAAATTGTAATTAATCTAGTACAGGCGTACTAACTGCACAGAGAACTAAGGCTACATAGAGTATAGTTTAGCATGTAGTTTTTCCCCTGTGACTTATAATGTTAAATTTGTTAGACCGTACCATGGTTACATTAAAGTTGCATCTTAATTTCTGTCAGATGACTGTCAGATTAATTTCACAAAATGTGTTTATTGTAATTTAACTCTAAAGATTTTAATAAAACCTAAATCGTACTTACCTAAAAACCGATTTCTAGTACCTTTCATAGATTAATCCTTAACATGATTTTTTGCCATACAAATATTAAAACACCGATTTTCACAACAAATTAGTTTGAATACTGAATCTGCCACAACAAGTGTACAACGCACAAAGCTGCAAACAAAATTAATGACGCCTCCGTAAGGGAAGCGCCAAAGGCTGTCAAAGGAGGTCGTTATCGAAATGTGTTTTTAACATGACTCCCAAACGCCATTCAGAGCTGCCGACTTCGTCTTTCGATTCACCATTATGTCGCCCCATTTAGGGCCCGATTAATATAACAATGACTTATGCCGTCGCCGAGCAAAATATCGACGAGACTTCCTTTTGGACGCGATTCTTGTGAGAAATAATAAATTGTGTAATAGCCAGCGTTTTAGGGGAATGAGTTCGCGACAATACGTTCGCCTAATGTGAGTGACTGCGATAGAGAATTTATTATGGTACCTTTGTTGGTACGTACAGTAAATTTCATATTACCTTTCACTACAGAATATCTACGTATACCTAGCATCTTTCATTGAGTTTTAATAAGGACCTATACATATAAACGGTGAATTCCATCGTTTATTCCCACTTCTGTCACTCTTCAACACCTAACCATATACAGGAATAAATAGTCATTGCTTTTTCAGCCCGAGAACAATACCTTCTTCCAAGAAGGGGTTCCAACCCACAATAATAATTTAATTAAGAATGTAGCATTGAGGCGTATCAGAGGATGGTAAGGTAACCGCACCTATGGTTACCCAAATACCCATTCTTGTTAACTTTTAACATTAACGTCATCGTATATGATATGGACGGCCGTTAAAGCTTGCCATTAAGTGGGCTGCCCGCACATTCGTTTAAAAATTAATCTATCAAAAACGCAAAATGATACCTACACGAGACGGAACGAACGAAAAGATATGACAGTTTTTGCCAATTATCAACGTGACAAAAAACGCAGCCAAACACTGACATAAACTCTCTTTACTACAAAGGTAATGAGAATAAAGCCACACTATACGTACGATCAAATTTTCAATTTACACAGCCCATCGACTTAATGTTTTCATAAACATCCCGGCAGCGAAATGGCAAGTAAAGTGGGCATCGTAACTAGTAATTTTCGGGGGGCACGATGGGAGAGAGAGCGCAGTGAAATTTTATGGATGGGACAGATGGAAACGTCACCACGGCGGGCCGGCCCCGGCGGTATAACATTTGGATTTATTCAGTCGTGAAATTAAACAAGCCCCGCTGCGCCCTCTATCACAATTTATGTTCTCACTAGATTGTAAAGGTCTAACGCCCGGAGGATCTCGGATTGTGCCCTCATTAATTGGGTAAGTCATGACCGGCGACGTATTCCGCCCTTGATTGTGGAGGGATTTCGGTGCGCAGCCATCTTTGGATTAGGTTCGTCGCGGCCGGCTGCCGGCTGCCGTGCCAATGCGACTCTGTTAATATTGGAACAGTTATGTCTTTGTAATTAACCGGATCGAGCTGGATTATGACGTTCGTTAATTACTACTGTTCCCGTAATAGGGTTATATTTTGTTCAATATCCGGTGTAGATCCAATAAATACAATATTGGACTATTAAGCTATTCCAGGTTTTGTCAGCGAATACACTCGGTACCAATAGACAATAAATCCAATTGGACGAGAATTTAGGACGTAATACTTTTTATGATAGAATATAATAGAGATTCGTCAGCCTTAATACCTGTACGAGATAATATTGAGCAAAAGATTCGAAGCCTGAAATCGCATAAAACTCGTAATCGGTTGGAAAACCACATCAAGAGCACGTTAACCACGTAAAAGTGTATTCATCGGTCAATAACTAGGTAATAATATCATAATAGGTATTGTTAACAAAAATGCCCATCCATTTACCTACACAGGAGTGAGTTGCGTACCCTCGTCAGTTCGCTGTGTATTATATACGTATAGGTATGAACAGTTCGTCATGAATTGACTATCATGTTTACCAAATAGCGTGTTGCTGACATGTGTTTTGATGTGCCTTTAATACATACGAGTAAATGCGGTTTAGTCTGTTTCAAACATCAGATCATAGGTATCTACTCCAGTAGGTACACGTCATGATATTTGCAACTGTATAAAAGTTGTAATGTTTGTCGTTTATGTACGTATGGCTGTTTTTTAGTTTATCCTTTTTGATGCAACAATAAAGACCATGATATGATACATGAATTATGGGCAAAGAGTGTGTAATATAAGTATATTAAAATCGAAATTTGTCTGAGACAGGTTCTGAATTAAAAATTAATTAAGCCCGACCGTTTTATGTCTGTTTATGACACCTGCTAACGAAGTATACGACATTGGTACATGAATATGGTATTCAATGAATATTTATTCGTACAAAATGTGTTTTTATGCTATTCATGTTGCCCCTTGGTACGTATGCCCACTGAAGGTGAGACTACTGAATTAATTAATGAAACTTGGTATGATTTAAGTTCATACTACGAGGTGGAGCATTGGATACTTTTTATCAGTGTTGCTTAATATTAGACATACCAAACATCCTGCATTTTTTACATCTAAAAGTAAGTAGGTGCTACAAAAATCAAAAGATTAGCTTAATAAAAAATTATGATTGAACCGAACGTCCCAGGTTGTGCTTAAGCAGACTAACATTTGTGGGTGTCTCATCAGGACATTATGAAAACACAAAATCTTTTATAACCGATTTGTCTATTTCTTCAGGTATTAATTTATAATAAAAAAGCTTTAGTGTAGAACTGTTGTCGTTGAAGACAGAGACGTAATGATGATGCAGATAGACAAATGTCAGTTTGAGATGGAACGCCTGAGAGTTTTAATTAGCAAATATTCATATAGACGTTATTGTAGGCGTTGTTGCCTAAACAGTGGGCCTACCTCTACTATCGCTACAAAGTGGCATATTTCTTGTTCTTGATGACGTAAGATAATATCTATCGCAGTCTATATAGGCAGCGGTGACCACTTCTCATCAGGTAGCCCGCTTGCCTGGTTATCTAGCTACCGTATACCATAAAAATAATAAAAACTTAAATGCCTAGGCAATTATTTTATCCACGTTTAGTAACAAAATAACTACCAATATGTAAAATTCACAGTACATTAAAAAGCGACCGGCCATAGAAACCAGCTTAAGCTGTCTACTGGTTCAACGTTAATAAACTTTAGTTTGTACCGCTTGTCCTTTGTATGTCACACTCTACGCCTATTTAAGGGGCGACGCTACATCATGATAAGGGTAATTCCAAGGGTCCCCGCCCCTCTATATTTTCATTACATCTGCTACATTGAACTCTTGTTTATGAATACTCCCACTTCTTTTCGTTTACTTTCTTTTGGGTGCGCAAACATTCCTCCCCTTCATTACTTGCTTGTAAACAGTTACTAAATTGTATCCAAATTGCGTTTTTCTTTATGTTCTATAGAACGTCTGTTAGGCGGGTATGGTGCGGTCGGAAGATTTATAGAGCTAGCTTTTTCTCGCGCCTTTTCCCGTGCATTTTCATTTGCATGGTAGGTATTGTAGGAAGAATTAAACTCAGAAGTATGATTTGATACTTTAGGTATTGGCAAAGTATCACATCATACTTCTGACTTGACTTCTTAACATTATATGCAGAACTGTTGGTTTACTCATTGGTCACCAAAATAATAAGAAACCAAATACACCGTTACCCGTGTTTCTGTTGTTTTATTTTTATTACGCTAACTGTATGTAAAATGAATAATTAAATACATTTAGAAACAAATGTATAGAAATTAAATTGCATAAGCTTTCGATACGTACCGAAACCTTCTCAAACACTGAGGAATACCATTCTAACTCATAACTCACCTAACGCAATGACACAGCTGAAAAGCAATTCAGTACTTCCAAGTGGCACAGGTACCAAAACCTTCCCACAATGCCTAACGTGTACAAAAGTGGCATTAGCAAAGATTTATTCACGACAACATGGACCAACTAAACACGTACACGGAATAACAAACCAGCAAAGTACGCGGTATCGTCGTCGAGAAAGAGCGGGAGAAAAAGCAAGAAGAAAAAATATCATTGCTACACTCTCTGTGTTGAGAACAAACTACGAGGCAGGGCGACATTTATAGACGAGATTGTGTATTTATGTTCTTTTAATGGCTTCTCACATTACAGAGCGTTCGTAGCGCGCGAAACATGACAATTTGAGCTCGGAGCTGCAAACTCTGCTCTGTTATATATGCGTAATTTCGCTGTATTTATCACCATGTTAGTTGAGATATCAACTGTATGTGTGATGTATTATTGGATACGTACGGGGAGGGAAAACATCGTGATGTATCGTGTAACCTGCTCATTTAGGATCCTCTAGTAGCAGGGTCACAGAGGTCAGATGGCAATTATAATTTTATAATTTTTAGTTTTAATTATATAAAGTAATACGGCTTGATGGTAAGCAGTTAGCGTAGCCGTATGCGTTTGCAGGATATCACCCGAGTGTCACTGACCTCAAATAAGTACACAGCTGTCAAGCGGTTTAGCGAAATAAGTAAGAAATGTCTATAGATAGACGGCACACTTCTATAGCGAAAAACGCCCACGCCTCCGTCTCACAGGTAAATATTATTATTATTTTTATTATTTCTGAACAGACAGGCAGTTGAAACAAATGATATGCAGAGATTATTATTCATTTTTTGAAAAAATTGGAAACTTATAATTACTAAGAATGAAATTAAGTACATAAATAAACAGTGGACATTGACAGGATTTCGTCAACATCCGAAATTCTTCAAGAAATTTTACTGACTTTTTATTTTAAAGGCCTTGCCACATACAAAGCTCGGCGCGAGCGCGGCGCGTTATTTGCTAGGCAACCATCGCGCGGCGCGATAGTTGCTAGGCAACCATCGCGCCGCGCGATGGTTGCCTAGCAAATAACGCGCCGCGCGATGGTTGCCTAGCAAATATCGCACCGCGCTCACGCCGCGCTCGCGCCGAGCTTTGTATGTGGCAAGGCCTTAAAAGATTTGTAATGGTTCATATTTATTTTCTGCTGCCTGCCAAACGTACTCGTATCGCATGATCTTACGACCTAGTTTAAAAAATAAATTGCTGTTTATTTCGTAGGGTACGTATTTCTGTAAACAACACTCGCATGTAAAACAGTATTTTATTAAACAAAAACACTGGACACGCAACGTTGTCGAGTTGGTAAGTGATAACGAACGGATTTGAATTTACACTGGCCGCAAAAAATTGAACGATGAAAAGAAAAAGAAATCAGAATTAAGAGTATATTTTTCTACCTCTGTTGTAGCTGGATTATGATTTTATTCGTATTAAATATAAGCTCAGATAAGCCCTTTGGCGACCATTATTGCTAAAGTGTTTGATGGTGTGCTTAATTCACAATTAAATAAATTTTTGCAGCTGCATGATAACCAGTTTGGCTTTAGGCCAGGACTGTCAACGGAGAGCGCGGTATTGTGCCTTAAGAACACCATCAGATAATATACAGCTCCTAAAACGCCAGTTTGCGCGTGATTCATCGATCTGTCGAAGGCTTTAGATCTGGAAAACATATTAAGAAATTACTTACACAATGAGTCTGGTCACTTGAATAAATGAATTATAAAATAAAATTAAGAACCATAGCAATGTGACTAAGTAAATAATGTAGCATCTATTTCCTCGTAGCAAGTACGTGCTACAGCTTCCTGTAGACATTCTACGACAATCGTATGTACTTTAACTTTTAATGTCTACGACTCACGTTGCAGTTTAAAACCTCGAAGTGTATAATAAACTGTGACTTTACGTTATTTTCGAACATGTAACAATGTAGCTTTTGTTTCGCCTTTAGTTTTATACGGAGGTCGAATTACACGGTTTAGATATGATGTAGTTTTGTTGTTTCGTTAGTGTCCAGCTATGTATGTGAGTATATTGATATTATATGTATAGTTAGACGCACGCTTTAAAAAATAATTGTATCTCTTTGTGCAAAGGCTCTACCCCCTAGCTTAGAACACCAGTGGTATAATGTTGAACGGGTCAGAATTGTGAGTGGTACCGACTTCGATCCTTAGATACCAATGACTTTTACGGAGTTCAGTCATATCTGGTCAGCTTTATTAACAGGGCCACGTAGGTCAGACGACAGCCGCTCCACTGTAATTACCTGATCTGCAAAATCATGGTCAATTCGAACCCGGGCCCTCGTGTGCGAAGAGACAACCAGGGTATTGACGGCAAGATGATTGTTAATGTACAATTGGTGTCATATTTTCCCTCTAGGAAATCATTTTATTGTGTGCAAATCATAACTAGACCCCATGTTTGGATTCGCACAATGTTCAGAACAGAAGTGCTTTCCGCATCATCTTTTTTCTGGGAAATACCTCCAATCCTTATTAAACTATACTACTACTTCAATAACGCTTAATGGAAACCCAATCACAGAGAAACAAACACAAATAGTCATTAAACATACAAAAAACTTAGCCACAAAGGATAACCTGCACGCCAAACAAAAACAACAGAAACACACGCCACGACAAAAACATGGCATAAAACCCTCCACAACACAGCCACGAGCGGTGTCAAGCGCTTTAAAACTTCTCTTATCAATCTCTTGTAGTTTGTTTAAAAAAAGCCTGATTTATAGCCTGCTTTGGTGCGTAGGACACGCAATCAGGCGAGTGTCGCGTGATAGGACGCATTATTTTGTGAACGAGCCTTCGAAGCCTAGTTTCCGACTCGGGCGTGTTGTTGACACCAAACAGTTTCACATTTCGCACGGCATCGTTTAGTTTCGAAAGGTTTGAAGGCAGGTATCTACGTTTGTAGTGTTTATGTTTTAATTGTTTCTTTTTCGCGTATTCTACTTCGAAAAGGGTGGTAAGGTACCCTCAACCGGTGCACGTAAATGTATGAAAAGATATATGATTGTGGAAGAGGCAAAAGTGGTGCGTCAGGATTGTAGTTTGTGGAAATCTATAGTCTCTGCCTACCCCTATGGGATACGGCCGTGAGTGTGTAGGTATGAATATATCAAGTTTGTCATTTTTTGTCTTATGGTTGATAATGTACTGTTGTATAAACGAGTATTGTGGGTATGAGCATTAAACGTGTAATTACATTATATTTCTAATTACATCCACAAACTGGAGTTCGAGTATGACACTGGCATTCGATACTATTTTGAGGAAAAGCTATCCAAAGTAGCCACAGTATTATTTCTATGATTATCTTCTCTATAATCCGTAAAGTTATAGTTATATCGTAGCAAGAAAACGTTATACGTAGACCTTATGTACCATTGTATAGCAAATAAATAAATATTAATTAATATGAATATATTCCAGACAAATTGGTTTGAGACGAAGAGGCGCCGCCATTGGGACGCCAATTAGACTAGACGGACCTACGACCTAATTTCTTGGTGTAAGATCGGATACAATGCCTATAGACACAGGATGCCTACTGAATTTGTATAATCAAATCATATATAGTTATATAAAGTTATACGTAAGGTCTAGTGATAAACGTATCCGACTCGCATAGCGATAGATACCGAGTCCCAATGTATCAATATCTCTTGTCCGTGTCTTAGCCGTGTGGTGTCCGGCAGAGTAGAATAGCACCAACCCCTTTCATACGTGGGTGTCGTACAAGGCGACTAATGTTTACGAGGCAAAAGATCTAGAGTCGCTGTAGACTGGAAAATGGGCAGCAGCGTTTTCCAGTGTTATATTTATAACACTGCGATTTCCAACCCGCCTGCCGAGCGTGGAGTTTATGGCAATAACCTCCCCTTTCGTGGGGGAGGCCCTAAGTTCTGCAGTGGACTGATATGGGCTGTGATGATGGTGATGATGAATGTCTCTTGTCTGAGTTATGTACATTAGTTAAACACTAACTCTATCAGTTAGGGAAAACATCGTGCCTGCACATTTAAGCGACTGAATATGTAACCATAATCCAATATAGTCAGGTTCCCTTGGTAGCAGGGTCACGGAGGTCAGATGGCAGTCGCCCCACTGTAATTACCTGATCTACCATATCCTGGACCATGGTCAAAGCGGACCCCAGGCTCTCGTACGCGTGAGCACAACCGGGGCATTAACACCAAGATGATGACAATGAAAATCACATATAGGCACTCGACTTCGTCATTCCACACCAGTGCAGCGCCCGAATGCACCCGAATGCGCCCGAGCGGTACCTGCATTTCGTGCGCATGAATCCGACTTTGAGCTCGGGTAATGGATCTAGCGTAATGTAATCACGGCCTCGCATGCTAGCGCACACACAGCCAAAGCAACGTCCGCATAATTTTTTATACTGCGACGTGTAATTATTCACTTACAGGCGCGCAGAAAGCGCAAGGGAAAAACAAAGGGGCGGTTATCGCGTGGAAACGGCCGCTATCTTGATTCCGACTAAAATGTACCCAATCCCTCTAATTAAAAGTTTACGGCCACAACACGAGGGCCTCCCATGTTATTTATAAGGCTACAGGGCCGAATGTCCCGCTCCGGGCTAAGTTCGGGTGATTCTCGTTATCTATACGTGGATGGCATAACGGAATAACGTAAGCGATACTTACAAGTTACGAGTGGCGTTATTGCGATTCCAATAGTTAAAACGGCAATATAGACTTTAGTGCTCATATGGAACATAACAACGGAGTATGTAATTGGGGAGCTTGGTAGATATTTTTAGTAGTACTGCAGTTTATTTCATCATCATCATTTGAGTGGCCAATCCTGGCTTCTGTCAGACTCCGCCCGCTCTTTCTTCTTCACTTCGCCGCAGGCAAGCCTCTTCAATCTAATCCGACATGTGTCTCACGCCAAGACTACCATGAAAATACTCGTTACACTATCAGGAGATAGCGGATAATACGCATAACTTGCTTCGTCTAAACGTGCGTCGTGCATGCAGCTATAGAACATTACAGGCCAGTTACTGTAGACACTAAACGCAACGTCAATTTTTTAAAGTATATTGAAACCAATAGTATATTTGCAGCGCTGCAAAGTTAACGAAATCACAACTTAGAAGAATTTCTGGTTTAAAACTTACCCTACATGTGACCCCTGGGTGGTGCCAAACGAATAGTTCTCTTCCAGTGGTAGGTCTCGGCCGTGGCTGGTAACCATCCTCCAAAATAAGTCGCACCGACAAACAGCTTACGCCGTATTCCGGTGCAAAGTCTGGAAAAGTAGTTTGTCGTGTGCAGTGTCGTGTTGCACTGAATGATATTTAAGTCATTCTCAAACCTTTTAAATTGTTTTTATACAAAACGAAATATTATTAGTCCTCGGTAAATAATGTAGGTACATTGGTTAGCTCCGGCTTCAGGTTTACTCATACTTATATCTGCAAAGCCGAGCTAGATAATATGTATTTACAACCGACACCTGTAGGTATACCTATACATACACTGCATCTACACTTGTCATTAGCCCAATAAAGTACCAGACTATAAATTTAAAAACTCTACTCCACTATAAGTAATACATCGTTCCCAAATACCTCTTGTTCTCGTGTAAAACATTTCATTTCGTTGCTGTGAGGCCGACAGCCGGAACTAGAGACGCGGATGACAAACGACCCTCGTTTCCTTTAGGGGCAATTAGGAACTGGGTATATTTTTAAACAAATAAAGAAACAACGCTCGAAATACTCACATGTGTGGGCGGTGAAATACAGACGGGTAAATACTAGCCGTACGCAGGCGATTTCGTATCAACGCCCTAATCTAGGTTGTCGTTCCAAAATAGAATTGGAAGTTGATTTATTTCTGTGTAAGTATATTTCCAAAATAAAATTGGAACCTTGAACTATTAAAAGCTAAACGATAACGCCTGTCTCGAATTTTTCATTAGCTGCTTACCATCGGGTGTTTGTCACCTTGGTATAAAAAAAAACTTGATGTAATTTCTGTCAAGTACTTTTGAATACTTATAGATAAATTATTTTCACATTGTTAACCCTTTAACCGCCACGCTTAGAATCAGTTGGCGTGCCCTCAGCGCCACACACAGTAAAACGAAAAATAAATACCTACAACAAATAGTGATGTTCAATTGTATATCGATATGGGTAATTCCCCCTTCAAACGCTTACAATTTCATCTAAATATCGTAACAGACAGTAAATAGAAAACGTTACTTTGTAATTTTATTTCTAATATTAGCAGGTATTTTGGTAACACAATGAAACAAAAAGCGTTTACAGATATTGAAAGATTTATTGATTTCCGCACAATAAAATTGGTCATGAAAAGAATTTTGTTATTCTTATTTTTCAATGCAGTCCTATAGAGTATTCTTTATCTAAATGCAATAGTTAACAAACAACATTGGTCAGTTTTTTAACAAACATGATTATACTTATTTCAACAATATTAATATCAGTTTACCGAATCGAACCTTGACAGATTCTAATGATATTTAACTACAGATCACCTTCCAGAATACGTATTAATTCTTCAGCTGTAATCATGTTTAATCACATTAATCGATAACACGAACATAATAATAACACGCATAAGCACAACACCAATGGAAAAATCCAGAAGGCGGCACTCGTTTATGACGTCAGAAGCGGTCGTCTTTTTCCGTCCGTGGCGCTGGGTGTACTAGCAACATTAGTTTCTAAACATGCAGACTAGGGATGGGAATTGTCGATTCAGTCACTGACATTTTTAAGCTTTATTTATTATAAATAAAACAAAATAAACACATTTATTTATAGAAATAAATGTGTTTACTATAGAGTAAAATTTGCTTTATTTGTTTTATAATAAATTAGTAAGTATAAACAGAAATAATTTGATTTATGTGGATTTTTCTACCAGTAAATCATTGCTTATGTCCCATCCTTATTGTCGGATTTTTCCGTCACTGGCGCTGGACACCAATACACTTTTCGAATAATACTATCAGTAATTTATTCAACTTTAGACATTATTTTTAAGTCTTCTAATTAAGAAACTAAAGTGTAAGCAATTGTATATGATTACTTCATCAACTATTTACCAAATTATGAACATAATTGTAATATAATACAGTGCTATCAAACAAAAAGGCAGATTAACCGAGTAGTGGTATTTGGTCGTAAATATCCGTCCTTGGCGAAATGAGCACGAAAATTTTTGTCGGATATATCCGACCTTGGCGGTTAAAGGGTTAAGTACGTAGGTACATAGTTGAGTGGTTCTGTTGGTTAAATTCTCCCGTGTTCGATTCCCGGCCGGACAAAAATGCCAGCCGGATAATGAGTTTTAATTTCTGTTACGTAATTTCGTTTATATTAAAACGTTAATAATGCACACCAGCTAGTTTCTCGTTGCAGAGTAAGTATTTTTTTTGTTCTACGCAATGACTACGCACACGAGCAGACTGCCCACCTGAAGGTAAGCGGTAACTGTAACCCACAATATCTGCGATTCATGCATTTAGGTGGCAGGCAACAAAAATGCAGAACTGTGGTAGCGATGTGACAGTGAACTGCCTTATGCCTGTAATTACGCTGTCTACGTTATCCTTAAAACCGGGACACAAAAATCCAAGCAATATTGCTTGGAAGCAGAAATAGATAAGGCGGTGGTACTCTCCCAGGCAACTCCTCTGGCTTGACAGAGTCCTACCACCAGATCGAACAATTAGGAGTACGAAACCAAAACTAGCCGATGTGCATTATTTACCGCCAACCGACGAGCAAACTACTTATATATGAAATATAGATATACGTACCATGAAGTGGCAAATTTTTACCCTCCCATAGCACGCGCTCGGCAGCCTATCGCTTAATTACAGTTATAATGGCTAAGGTTTATCGCTTCAGACGCAGTAAATAGCGAGAACTCGCATGCCTTCGCGACTGATGGATGAACACCGTTTACAGTATTAGAGCGCTTACGCGCAGCAACCGATCTGAACTTGAGAAAATGCTGTCTGAATGGCCTAGCCATAGTACACATTACATGTATGGTAGGTGGTGTTAGATGTATGTTTTTTTAATAAGTCGGTCCGTTCACTCTGCAGGTGACTGTATTTCTATATTCGCTTCCTGTCTACGTTTTAATCACGATGTTTTGCCTCACTGTAA
The DNA here is from genome assembly GCA_905147135.1 of Blastobasis lacticolella. Classification (NCBI taxonomy): domain Eukaryota; kingdom Metazoa; phylum Arthropoda; class Insecta; order Lepidoptera; family Blastobasidae; genus Blastobasis; species Blastobasis lacticolella. The sequence continues at coordinate 14,647,968 of LR990050.1, forward strand.
GAGCATCGGTTAGCATTCAACTAAATGTACATAATTCAATAATTCAGAAAAGAGTTATTGGACATGGCCGCAGTAGGATTTGAACCCAGTACCTCGGATATATCGGATACCTTAACCACTAGGCCACCGACGCTCCTCGACGCTGAGAAAGAAAATCATATTTGAGCAAAATATACTGGTTATATGCATAATCCCTTTCTGTTGAAATGTCTACAATGTACTGATTAATTATTTATTCATCAGAATTTTTTATAACTATAAGCAGTTAACCCCGAAAAGGGCAGTAAACTTTTAATACGGTTGCACGCTATGGTCATTACTTACATTGATTAAATCAAAGCTTCGAATGGACAGTGAACAAGTAAAGCTACTAATTAAAAAGATTATTATTCATTCATGCTATAACAACTCAGAATACAGTTGTGGAACGTATGTTGAAATAAATAAAAAGAAATGTAAAAGAGGAGGTAAGTTTGTTTGTCATACCGTAGGCAAACAGGCAAGCGGGCCACCTGATGGAAAGTGGTCACCACTGCCTATAGACATAAGCAACACCAAGAGTATCGTAAATGCGTTGCCCACCTTTAAAACATGTTGCTCTGGCAGCAAAAAGGCAAATGCCACTCCACTGCCCAAGCCACGGTTCCCCAAATCCGCACCCCATGGAGCATATTATTTATTATGTATTTCCCCTGTATTTCCTGTTTCTGGACATGCAGAAGGCCTTTGACTGTGTCCCTCGTGAGATAATCTGATGGGCGTTGCGGTCCAAGTCAGTACCTGAGGCCTATATTGACATTATCCGAGACATGTACCGCGATTCCGATTCCATAGTTAGGACTGCTGTTGGCGACACCAACCCTTTCCCGATTACCGTTGAGGTACACCAGGGCTCTGTGCTCAGCCCACTTCTGTTCAACGTGATATTAGACGTACTGTCAGACATCATCCGAGCCTATCATGAGGTACCTCCGTGGCTACTCATGTATGCTGACGCTTGACAGACTCTGACGAGGGGCATCTTGTCCAACGTGTGGAAAAGTGGAAGGAGTCGCTTGAGAACGGCGGTCTGAAGATGAATGTGGCAAGGACAGAGTACATGGCTTGCAACAGTACAGACCCCCTACCCATCCGCATAGATGAAGAGGAGGTCAAACGAACGGATCAGGCCAGTTACCTAGGGTCGGTACTAAGCGCAACTGGTGACATCGACAGCGACGTCAAAACCCTAATATCTGCGGCTTGGGCCCAATGGCGGGAAGTGGCGGCTGTCATTTGTGACCCCAAGATGCCGATTAAACTGAAAGGACAGGTCTACAAGACCATTATTAGACCTGTACTCTTAAACGGCAGCGAGACTTGGCCTCTACTAGAGCGACACAAGCAGGAGTTGCGAGCCACGGAAATGAAGATACTGCGGTGGATGTATGGGGTTTCCCGCCAAGATCGCGTGCGGAACGCTCACATCCGCGGTAGCCTACGTGTCCGTGACATCGCAGATAAGCTACAAGAGTGTCGCCTTCGATGGTGTGGCCACGTCTTGCGCGGCAAATTATGTGGAGACAGATGTCTGGCCATGCCGCCCCCACCAGGCACGGGAAGGAGAGGCTGGCCCAAGAAGCGATGGTTGGACGTCGTTAAGAGTGACATGCGTGCCAACGGACTCACTACGAAGCATGCCGCAGACCGATCAAAGTGGACAAGGAATAGCAGGAAGGCGGACCCCGGACACCCGCGAGTAGCGCGGGGGCGCAAACGGGATTTAACGCCGAGATGATGATGAAGTAATATGATACAACAAAAGTTACATTCAAGTCGATCTGCCAAACTGCTGCGCAGGTTTAGGACAGAGTACTCTCTAAGTAAACCATAACACTTATTTCTGTAATGTTAATTCAAAGCTCAGCATCGAGCACCCAGGCTAGGGTTCTCTGTATGATCTTCTCGTTGTGTTTGGTTCACTGTTACTTGCCTCATGGCCTTATAAAAATTTTAGTGGTAGCTGTTGTAAAGAATAAAACAGGTGACCTGTCTGACAAGACAAATTACCGGCCTATTTCTTAGCGACGGTGGCTGCAAAAGTCCTGGATGGGTTGCTGGGCGAGCGCATAGATCAATACCTACATCTACAGGACGCACAACTTGGCTTTAGACAGGGGCTCTCAACTGAGAGTGCCATACTCAGCCTTAAGCACACGGTCAGGTACTATACCGACCGAAATACTCATCTATGCATGCTTCCTAGAGCTCTCCAAGGCATTGAATCTCGTGTGACAAGCTCTGGGTGAAAATGAGTGGAAGGGGCATGCCAAGTGACTTGATTAGGGTGTTTTGATACTGGTATAGTAACCAAACAAACTATGTTGCTAACGCACTTTCAGAGGAGTATAGGTTGGAGTGCGGGGTAAGGCAGGGTGGGCTGACTTCCCCTAAACTCTTCAATCTTTATGTTGATGAGCTGATTGTCGGTATCAGCAACAGACATGTCAGATGCTACTTAGATGACGTATGTGCCAATAATCTAAGTTATGCAGACGACATGGTGTTGCTGGCACCGACAGTCAGGGCATTAAGGAATGGCCTAATTTATAATCTTAAAAAAAGTGCTCTTCTGGTCTTTAAGACCGCTGGAAAGCGTATTGACCCAGTACTCCCCATTCCACTAAATGGCACTTCGATTCAAAGGGTAAATCAATATAAGTATTTGGGTCTTAAGCGATCTTAAGGACTAGATGGACATAGAGAGAGAACGAGAGAGAGGGCGTTGGCGGTAAGAGGTAATATGATTGCCCGTAGGTTTGCTCGTTGCAGTGAGGAGGCTAAAATTACATTATTTAGAGCCTACTGCCAAAGTTTTTACACGAGCAGCCTATGGGTTAGTCATACCCTGAAATCGCTCAACGTCTTACGTGTGCAATATAATAACACCTTCAGGATGCTGTTGGGGCTGCCGCGCTACTGTAGCGTGTTAGGCATGTTGGCGCAGGCGAGAGTGGATGGCTTTCACGCCATAAGGCGCAAAAGAACTGCTTCGTTGTTAAGGAGTGCGCGGCAGCCCGAACAGTGTCCTGCAGGTTATAGCTGATAGGTATGATTCACCTATATGGCAGGCATTTGTAGAGGTTGTCATATAGGTGAATCATATTTCATATTCCAGAATTAAAAAGTGTTTTACTAACATAGTTTGTAAGATACCTGTACTACTAACAAAAATGGCTCTCTGTTGTCTGAAAATAAATAAATTGAATTGAATTGAATTGAAAAGCACGAAACGGTCACCCATCCCGTTTCTGGCATCGGCGTGAGTTATAAACTTTTGTTATCGGTCTCGCAAGCAGGCTGCCACTAGACCTGGGTCGTTTTATTCAATACAAATTTATACATTTTTTAATCGCGTATTTATTGTTGACTGTTCGGTCGATTCTTTTTTTTTTTTTTATGTCATACGGTAGGCAAACAGGCAAGCGGGCCACCTGATGGAAAGTGGTCACCACTGCCTACAGACATCACAGATAGATTCATCATATAGATTCTTAACAGAGATAAAACGTAGTACCTACCTAAGGTAAACAAAGTTGCTTGGTTCGAATATTTTGCTCCGATGAACATGAAGAGCGCTCCAGTTGCGATAACACAATCTATTGAAGGCACGTCTTTTTTGAAAGCATCGGTTTTGAATCATAAAAGGTGTATTGTTTCTATTAGCTGGCCGGGCCTGCGTCATCTCGTTGATTTGAGTACACAATGGGCCTCCCTCTCACCCGGACAATGGGCCGATAGCTCAGAAAAGATCCACAACGTACTGGCTACAAGAGAAAATTAAATGGAAATGAAGACCTGAATTACTTCTGACATTTATTTTTGTGCCGTTTGATTTCTATTTATGCTCCATTGGAGTAATATTGGAATCGACGTTCCATTTGCAGAAATTAACGTTTGCGTGATGGATTGCTTGTCTCTTACAAATAAAACGAACGAATTTCTGTTGGACACCTTTGGACATTCGCTTTTGTATCTCCTTCCGCCAAAAGATGCCGAAAACACTTCATTTTGCGGACACTTTTTATTAAATGAGTAAACACAGTCTTTGTAGACATTATTTCGAAACTGACTTTACAAATATTATGAAGTTTATTTAGAAAATGTATTACCCATAGTGGACATTTTCTTCTGCTTCCCCGTTTATTGCTTTTCTCTACTCTGATGAAGAGATATCTTACCTCTTGTATTAATTGTTTTTATCTTGTTTCATGTACAATAATATATATGGTAATAATAGTAATACAATTTCGATTGCCTCCTTAATTACACTCCATCGGCTTCAGTTCAATCAAATAACCTTTTAAAGTTCATCCCGGCGACGAATAATGTTGGCATATTGGCGGAAATTCGGGGAAATATCGCGCAGCGCGTCAAAGATCGACGTTAAAACTGTGAGTTGAATAATGGCTGCTTTTGTGGCGTTCGGAAGGCCGGGCGTGATTAAAGCGCGCCAGTCATGTAAGCCGGGGAAGCCGCACCTCAGCTCCGCGCAAAATTAATAAGCAGAATTACTCTTCTTTACCGGCCCATAAATTACATTGATGGTGACTGCCAGCAGTAACAGAAGCCATAAAGGCCAGCTTTATTAGAATCGAACAACAACTGTTATTTATTACACAGAACAAGTTACGTTTGCGGCTGTAAAAATGGTTTCTATGCTAAACAGTGACATAAAGTATAAGGCATGGCCGTCTTTTGCGGCGTCCTCGTTTATTACTGTTGGTTTTACACTTGTTCTTTTAGCTGATGTAGTCTGAGGTGGAAACTTCCTGCGTTGTCGTGTGTTAGCGGCCCTACAGACTCGCATTTTTTACATATGCGCAGGAAATTGTTAAGGCTTGCAACATTATTACATTATTCACCTAGAATCCATTTGCCGGGTGGTTGTGGCTCCTTACGAGGATCGTAAACATGCCCGTTTATGAGCAGCTCCACGAAATATGAATTTCACGAGATTAACGAGATTTACTGTTTACCATTAAACGTCGTGATAAGGTAAACTAAATTGTGTTACGTGGCAAACTATAATTAAGATTTTCTTTAAATTCCAGGGGGCGCCGAGCCTTGACAAGGGGTGGCCAATTTTAGGCAACTTGTAGATAAAATGTAAATTATTTGCAAAGTAGTAAAAAAATGAATCACGAAATTTGTTTTCGGCGAAACAATAAATTAAATGTTTTCGGCGCTTTCAGAAAAACGTGATTGAATTTGTTTTTTATTTACACTGTCGGTTACAATTATTTATTCAACGCTCTACCAAATACATTTTATTAGTGTCCAACCCCTTTATAGGTTTTTATACAATAGTATAGTATAATAACAGTAGGGACTGTTCGAGAATTTTATGTGGGCTCAAACCGCCGTTTTAAAGTCACCCCGTCACTACGACAGGCTATTAATGCCGGGACACGACACTGCGTTTAATTAATGTGGTCTATTATGACGGAAAATTAGGGAAGTGCCACCTCGCGTGTGGCGGTCGCCACGCACGTGGGTAATCCTCAGATTAGCCAGTGTCCCGAATTACTTAATCCGGCCAAATGCAATAGTCATGCTCGCAAGCAAATCTGTTATCGCAACAAGCTCATTTGACAATGGTCTCGTGACTGGGAAATTACAATATTAATGTATAGTGTGTCGGATTTTCCGACGTTTTGTTATGATTTCACGGGAACGCGTCGGTATCACCTTTGTTGCTGAAATCAAAGGGGAGTTCTTTAAAATTGAAAAATGGGACGTCATCGGAATTCCATTTCTTTGTCCCGTTCGCAAGGGTCTTTACAGAACGTCTTGTGATGAATTTCTCCTACGGAGCGGTGATGTTTTTCAAATTTCGCTTTTCACGTGTAGATGCTACAAGCATTTCTATGAAAGCTGTCCTTTGAAAGACGGCACGGCGAAATGAAAATTTCACTCCGAACATTGTAAACGAAAATTGTTCGGTGCCCTAACAAACTGAGTCGTTTCTAGTGTCTTCTATTTGCAGCGTGTGATCGAGAGGGAGTACGTTAATCATCGGAAACTCGTTACTGACAAAGTGGAGGTAGTTAGTTGATTTGAAAAAAGACTCCACGAACAGAGTACATAACGTCCCGTACAGATTCAGTATACTGCGCCCGTACTATGGTGGTGAAATTCATAAATAGTAAAAGCACTATAGCTTCTTGAAAATAAACTGTTAATTGTAAAGGTTTAAGTGGTTCGCAAGATAAAAAAATGTAAATAAATTTCCTACCTACGCCATCCAAAAAAAAAAGATAAAACGATTATATGTATATTGTTATTATTAGAAAATAATACTTAGTATGTATTGCTCAAATAAAGTTTTAAAAGGCGAATATGTTATGTCCTAAAATTGTATCTGCTTGAGTTGACCTTACCTTACAGTACGAAAATTCTGTATTCATCAATATTGCCAAACTACTATCAATGTAAGCCAATTTATGATGTAAACATGGTGATATTTGTGTGAATGGACAAATGCCGAATAGTCAAATTAAGTAGACATGTTGTGCCGAACTCACTTAGTGGGATAAAGGCAGAGAGATGTTTTTTATCTTTTGTAATGATAAACGTGCAGAGAGTCCACCTGATGAAGTAACACTCTTATAGTAAGGGGCTCTCACTTTTTTTAAACTACAATGTAAAGAGGAAGCAGTAGGAAACGAGCGAACTCGAGCTCGATTAATTGAAATGACAAGTTGCTCGCTTTCATTTTGCACCTAACATTCAATTTTGTAACTGAAACCCCTGGAGCATTATTTTTGAATCCTCGCCTCGATTCGAACGTTTTCAATTTTGATTTTTGGCATGAAAAATTCGATATTTTGATGCATGATGCGGATTTACTCTATTTTTGAACCGTACTCTTTCGGCGTCGCTAATGTGATTTAAAAGACATCAAAAGTTTTCATGCCGAACATCTATATTAAATCGTTCGAATCGAGGCGAGCTATTCAAAAATAGAGTCCCTGGTCTACCTAAAATTAGGTTAGTAACTCCTGCAACTATGTTATTTCTTGATCCGGACCAATTCGAAGCGATTTACTATGAAAATTTATTTTTCAATAAATGGAACATAATCGAAACAAATTCATTTCCCTCCAAAATTATAGCTCGCGCATTACCGCACTTGAAAATAATGATTTCAAAACTCGCAGCGCGACTTAATTAAAACACGCTTAGCTTTTTAATAACGGCAAAAAACGTCCGGCGAGATGTTAAAGTGTTTTGTTTATTACGTCAATTACATTTTCCTTATCTCGGCCGCTCAACGCAGCATCAGCGGGCCGAAATGAAAACGTTATCTCGAAAAGTTTATTTTCATTTTAAAGTATTAGACTTGGGCCTCGTAAAAGCGGGCCGAGTAAGTAGCAAGCACATCGCGGGTGACGCCGCCGCTGCATGCAACGTGGCTTGACAAATGAGACCGACTCACTGTGTCTTTTTTTTACACTTTTTTTTCTCGGGTTCCCTTTTTAATGAGAGCGCGTTGAATGCCTTATCTACTGTGATTCATAATCCGCGATAATACGGCCGCGCGCTATTTTTCACGAGTTAAGTTGAAGTGTTGCTTTTAACACTTCCCCGGTTTAAATGAAACCAGACTATGAGCTGGGACGGCAGCGCTTTAAGAGCTGAGTAATGATGGCTGCCATTTCGGAATGTGGAACGCGAACGCATAGCCCGCGCAACTAGATAAATGGAGACACATTACTAACGTGCAGAATCGGAGTAATTTATTTCTTGCTTATTTATTTATTAAAAACAAACTTTGTAACCGACTCTCTTATACAGTAAAACCATCTACAATTGCATATTAAATCTAATAATAAATAATCATCGTGGCGTTAATGTCCCGGTTGTGCTCTCGCGCGCGAGGGCCCGGGGTCCGGCTTGACCATGCTCCAGGATTTTGCAGATCAGGTAATTACATTGGAGCGACTGCCATTTCTGACCTCCGTGACCTTGTTGACAGGGGACCCTGACCAGATTGGACATTGGTTACCCATTCAGTTGCCTGTATGTACAGGTTTCATCACGATGTTTTCCCTCACCGTAAGAGCATCGGTTAGTGTTCTAGTAACCACTAACTAATAGAGTAAAACCCGGATACTTGCCCCAGTGGGTTAGTTGCCCCAGTTTTGAATACACTATGTTAGGGATGTTGGTGGCGTTAGCAATTAAAAGAGGCAAGTATTCGTATCAAAAAGGATAGTTGCCCCTAAAGGCAACTATCCGCCAGCATAAAATAATTTATCAAGCAAAGACTTTCTTTTTTCTTTTGGTGCTTTTTTTTAACTTATTGCGACTTCTTGCTTTATGAAATAAATATGTATTTGTCTGTGCATTTATTCTAGGTGAGCAAAATGCCTCACAAGTACAAGCGAAAATCGGACGTGTGCCGCGCCACATTAGGTAGACAGAATATAGTTGGATCCTTATGGCGATAATAGGGGGGGGGGACCAAATATCAACCTCCTCAGTGTCCGCAGTCTGGCTGCGCCAACACCGAATATACTGCCTTCTGGGAGTATATACAATACTGCTCAAGTCTAATAAGATCCCGTTGCAAGAGCTCACAGTCATTCAATTCACTTGGCTTTAAGGTCCCGGTTGTGCTCGCACGAGGGCCCGGGGTCTGCCTTGACCATGATCCAGGATATGGCAGATAGGTAGGAGCGACTGCTATCTGACCTCCGTGACCCTGAACCCTCAGGGAAGCCTTACCAGATTGGATCACAGTTATACATGCAGTTGCCTGAATGTGCCGGTTTCATCACGATGTTTTCCCTCAACGTTTTATTATTATAATCTGAGATACCAGAATATTGTGTTGCGATAAATCGCATAAACGCTTCAATTATTCCCATTTTAAAACAAACACGTATTTCAGTACGTTGCGAAGCTGATACTTTTCAGTCAATATTTATGAGCCACTTATCGTTGTGCAAGTGTTACGTCCATACAGCTTTTAACCACTCACCAGATTTCCCAGTATGAATTTTATATCAAAAAGCATAGTGGATGCTACTGTGCATCGAGGATTAAATTTAAGTGCAACAGATGACGACATATGAAAACAAAAAAATATATATACTCGATTATTTTCGAAAGAGGAACCGATTTTAACGTAACAAAGGTAAGGACCATTTGGTAAGAATTAATCAATTGAAGGACCCTCTTGATTTAAGTAGTTTCCAAATAAAGAAAATCGCATCTAAATTAGTTTTATCTGTTCCAGATGCCACAGATAGGCATTTGCGCAGATTTGTCTTGAACACTATACTCACTGAAAACATTATTTGAGGCTACGTCATCTGGATGCAAAGCGGATGCACTGCACTAACCACTTGGTACCTTTGCTTTTAGCACCCAATTATTTTATGTTTTTATATTTAAACTTGACTATTCATACATTTGTGTTTCACTAGCCGTTATCAGCTGCTAACACCCGCGCGCAGTTCGGATCTCTGTAAACATGCAACTTTCTCACGGGAACCTGTTATTTTCCCTGTTACATTCTATCCACTGCTGGACTTGACTCCTCCACATTAGCATCATGGCGAGCACTGTCATAATCTCCTAGATCGGCAGGCTTGGAGATCGCAGTATCGAAAATATACGTAATTATTAGAAAGCAGCATTTCTAATATTTAGAAATACTGTTTCCCATCTTCCGGTTTAGGGTGGTTAATACATGGTCTGCTTGGAGAGTCGTTGGCCTAATGGCTAGCGGATAAGACTCGTAAGCACTCGTACTGAGTTCAATCCCAAATACCGCTATGGATACTTAAGTGCTCTTACGGTGAGGGAAAACATCGTGAGGTAACCTGCACTTCAGGCGACTGAATGTGTAACCATGATATAATCTGGTCTGGTTCACTTGTGAACAAGGTCAATTGAGTCCAGGTGGCAGTTAGTCTACTGTAATTACCTGATCTGCCAAATCCTGAATCATGGTGAAAGCTGACCGCGGGAACTCGCGCGCCAGCGCACAATGGGGTATTGACGCCAAGACGACTATTTTTCATGATACATTTTTAGAACCTTTGATCCGTCTTAGATGGGGCTAGTACTACACACCACTCTACTGGTCATGGTGAATGGTGAAGGCTGACCCCGGAAACTGGCGAACGACCGTACAATGTGCTGTTGACTCCAAGACTTTTTTATGATCGATTTTTAGAACCTTTTATGACACCCGTCTTGGTTGGGGTTTGTACTACACAACACTCTACTGGTCACCACAGGGCGGGGATATTGTAGTAATATATACCTGAAGAAAGTGGCGTCAATAAGCCGAAGTGTAAATTTATAGCGGCGGGAGCCGACGCGCACGCAGTTTGACAAACAGTATTTTTTATTCGACGAAAACACGAACTCGTACTTTATTCACCTCACTCAGCGCAATAAGATTTTTTATTATTATTCTCCTTCCCCTTTTTGTACTAAATAGGGCTGCAGAAAGTCCAACATAAGATTTTTTTTTTTGTAATTGGAAATTTTGAAGAGAACGAACATATATGTATAAGTAATTTATGTTTATAAAATTAAAAGTAAAGTAAATGATTTGATTACCCTTGTACCTAAAGTGTCGATGGAGCGGACGCGGACATTGGTATATGTTTTGAGTTATTTTGTTAAATGTTAACGGGTTCCATATATATAATATGGAAAGACAGAAACATCATGAGAGATTCGAAAATATCTGTTGTCCGCTCCCTTGTCTTTTCTATTTTCTTATTTGGGGTTGAAGCCTGGACTGTTATGGCCGCAGACAGACAACTCTGTGGTGGATGTGGTGCTTACGGTGGATGCTGAGGATACCCTGGACTGCTTTCCGAACAAATGTCTCCATACTGAAAGAGCTGGCTCTTGAGGACAAACAACGGTTTGCCTCTACAGAGTAATCAAGTATTTTGGACACATTGCTCGCCGATATATCAAAAATTTGGAAAGAATCATTGTAACCGGTACCGTTGAAGGCAGAAAACCAACAGGCCGAAACCCCCAGCGATGGCTCAACTAGATGACGGAATGTCTGGAAATGCCGACGAGCGCGGCCCTTCAGGAGGCCTCTGATCGCAGCTCATGGAGAGCGAGAACGTACTTACTATGTCGGCAGACTTACGATCCCACACTATCCGCTTTTTTCAAAACCTACGCGCGTTTATACAATTACTCTTGCAGCAACGACTCGAGTGTTTTTTGAGCGGCGGAGCAGTGGAATTTTCAATTTTTTTTTAACATAACCTCTATACATATATTTAATAATACTATTTAGTAATTGCGCACGATGCCTATTAAATACATATATTTCCAAGAAAATGTAGACCTTTGACAAATAATTTTACACATTTCGTTAATTCGCTCGCTGCGATTTCAGACATTTCCGGTTACATATACTATATACAACTTAGTGGCCATCTAATATAAATCGGGGCCTATCGCCCATAATACTCCTAAGCTTGTGCAAGAGCGCATAAGTTTCATGTAACGAAAACATAGAACCATATTTGTGTTGTCACTCTGAGCCTATTAAACGGCTCATGCGGGACATGCCTCAAACCGAAACACATGAACTTAAATATTTTTGCTTTTAAGTAGAAATATATAGGCCGTAGCACTCATGCAGACGGACTCCTCAACGTTAATAGAGCCCTACCTTCAGTACATTTACTAGATATAATTAAATATTGGCTAACAAGGCATGTGCCACACCCAAAGGTGCGTGTCTCTTGAGTCTATCCAATATCTTTTGGTTCCTCTACGTAGAACCTAGGTAACCCCAGCAGTGCATGAATAATGGGATGTTTTCGTCTCAAAAAACCGTCCTACCCTCAAAGCAAGCAGCCCTAGCTAAAGCCGCGGCCGTGTCGGTAGTGAGGTGCGGTAACGACGCGCGAACCGTGAAATACTGGTACATTTCACCGCCCGACCAAATGGAATGCACCTGCCTCCTTAGGTTTTATGTGAAGTGAAGTTTCCTCACCCTGCTTGCCAAGGGCCTCCGATATAGCCCGCCCCACTTTGTGGACCCCCCCCCCCCCCCGCCCCCGTAATAAGGTAATACCTCTTGAGAGGGTATCGAACCCACTGGCCTTCGTCACACCGTAGTAATTTTACGAGCGCACACGGGTCTTAGTTAGTTTTTTGTAGCGGTCCCAGGGTGCGTTCTGTTTCTTGTTTCTATAAATGGGTGCGTAATGGAATGCCGGGTGGTGGTCACGGCTCGTAAGGTTTTTCTGAATATGAGTTTTCATGGCGGACCTAGTCTTGGTTATTGGGTCTAAAGACTAAGGTATATTTCCTGAAACAATTCGTTCCTGACCTGAGTTTTGGACAAAAGAAGTTATTATCGTAAATTCTATTTCAAAACTTTGTTGAAGTGTACCACGTCAACCATGACATTTTCACTTATTAAGTAACGTGATCCATATGCTTTCTACTATTTGAAGTTTTTAATAATGCTCAATTTCATCACTTGTTACTATAATTTCAACACGACAATGAGGTTAAATTATCGTGTTCAACCGCGGGATACCGCTGACAGACATGATCATATTTTGCTTACGATAAAATGTTTTAATTAATGCCAAATTTACATAATTAAGAGCTCATTTTTTACATGATTAAGAGGTAGGTACTACCGTTACTGTGTTGAACGAGAATTGATTTTTTAAACAGATACGATAATCATGTATCCCTTGACCCTTGTATACCTTGATTACCTTGTCTAAAATAGGATGATAATTTTGACAGATCACAGTAGGGATGTGGTTGTGTAAAATCGTTAATGAATCTATTCGATTATCGATTATCATTCTCATAGAACTTGGAATCGATAGTTGCATGGTTATGCTATACGTATTATACAAAATAAACTATTTATTTTCTTCTGAATTAATAATTTATTAATACGACATTAAAAACCCTTCTACAACGACGATTATGACACGTGCGTATTTCTATTCGGTCAGTCATCCTATTACGTAGAATACGTGCGACTCGAAATTGTTGTTGTGAAAGGTCTCTTAAGGTGAAATTCAAACAAAGAATAAGAGTTTGGTTACAAAAAATAATAAGGTTACCTAAATGTTAATTTTAAATATTCGATTATATTATATCAATATCGATTTTCAATTGTCTGTTGTTATTCGTTATTCGTGGCACTTCACTAAAGGGGCGGGGCTTGTCTATGAAGTATGACATTTTCCGTAATACATTTTACCGAAAAAAAAACACAAAACTTCATAGGCGTGCGCCAAAGACCAACAATTAGTGAGCTGTCAAAATGATCATCCTGTTTTAGACAAAGCATAGTAGTCAACAATGCATGATTTTAAACTAGGTACTAAGGTAGCAAACAAGCGAACGGCTCACCTGATGGTAAGCAGTTACCGTAACAGGGATCATCGCATAAGCAGTTACTAGCGTGTTGCCGACCCTGTAAAACTTACCACACCCTTCTTGAAAAACATGTTATAATCACTGTCTGAAGAGACTAGCTAAATCCTGAGGTTGATTATAAAAACCGTTATACCGACGGAAATAAATCCGAGTTATTTCTCAGAGGTCACAAAAAGCGCCAAAACAAAGCACCATGCAAACAAAAACCACAGTGATCTAAGGCGCAATATGTTGCCAGGGTATCTTTTGTTTCAGGGACCCTTTGTCCTCAATGGCAATAGGGTGATCCAATTTCAGATTAGCTCAGTACACGTGTTCCATTACGGTTTTAAAAAATATTATTATTACTGTTGTTATCTTTCGTCTGCTGTAGCACGGCGTACGAGTAGGACGCTTAGTAGACGAGTAGCTTGATCGTTGCATTGAAATAGTACATTATGATACAAGTGTGCGAAGCGTAGATGGGCCTTCCACAAGGTAGACCGACGACCTGGTAAAGATCGCAGGTTCCAGCTGAATGCGGAAGGCACAGGACCGGCCTTTGTGGAGATCTCTGGTGGAGGCCCAGCAGTGGGCGTCTTTCGGCTGATATGATGTTCGCAATTGGTATAGACAAACAGTGTCATACGATATTTTTCAACACAATGGGGAATTTTCAGACAGGTAAAGTAAAAAGTGTAGTTCGGCGTGCCTCACTAGATGGCGCTGCTCGACAGCATTCTTAAGTATTGAATTTGGTAACCGAAGTTACTCGGAAACGCGTTTCGTGAAAATATACTTAGTTTTAGTCTTTTTTCTAAAAAGAAAGTTCCAAATGTCTACATCTATAGATATTATATGTCTCATTTTGATTTATTTTTGAGAATCGTGTCTAATCTGAATTTGAACAATTTTTTTCTTTTTAATCAGCTCTCGGATAATATCCCATTCTTTTATTTATAGTTCTTCTAACGAGCGTGTTAGATATAATCATTATTTTTATGTAAATTTTATGGTTTATCTAATAGAATATAGTTCGTAAATATTTCACTAAGTATTTACGTATTGTAAATAATATTCTGTGCAGTTTTCAATGTTTCCGAACGAAATGTTCGTTCTTTATTTCGTTAACAGATTAAGTACTAATTAACTGAATAATATATTTGTAATTGTGTAATAAATCCTATAATTATTAAAAATAGTTTTAAGAACTATTTCGATGTCTTTGGTTAAGTATTTTAGCACAATAACTTCATATTTAACTTGCAGTGTATAACGTCTTATGATTGGTTGAAATATGTACCGGCCTCCGATTTCCGGCTAAACGTTGGGTATATAAACCTAGTTGAATCACTGAAAAGGACTTTTGCTCTAGACCAGCCACAGAGTTATTCATCTTGGTATGTTTTATTATTTTTAGAATATATTAGCATATTTCCCATGTAATTTGTTAGCTATGACTGCCTATCCTATATAAATAACTTATCTCATTTTATCTGATCTCAGTGTTTTAATATGAATATCCTTTTCTGAATAAATATAAATTTATATTGAACTAATGTGCCCTATTTTTCATTTCATTCAACTTTCTAACCTAACTTAATAGGCCAACCTAATTCATATCCCCTATATACTTAAATTCACACATTAGATCGGTACACTCTATATATTGTTCTAAGAAGCGCTTGTAAATTTTGACCATTTTATAAGAAAGAGTGTTGAAAATTCTTATAACATTTTAATGGTAGATATTATTACGTACATGGAGGATAATGCCAGGCGGACCCTGGGCCCTCGCATGCTGCGCGGGGGCGAGACCGGGACATAACGCCAAGATGATGATGATGAGGATAATGCCTTAGAAACAGACCATGTATGGCCTACGTAAAAATCAAGCAGCGTTTCTTATAAAAGTTGTTCTTACCTAAATATGTTAACAAAGACTTCTATTTATTATTTAGTTAACCATTTATTGTACACAAGATTGTTACAAAACGATATGAATATATCAGACACAACAGGCCAACCTATTTCTATAAAGAAATTTCTTCCAACAGGCCTACAGCAGAGAGATCGTGACAATTAAATGCAGTTAAGACGTGCACAGTAGCAAAAACATGATGCTTAATTAATAAAAGTCTATACTATACATACATACATATGTATAGAGAGAGATAGAGAAAGGTAGTGCTCTTTCATCTGTTTCTTAAAGACGAATAAAGTGCTATCCCGTATTTCATGCGTAAGAAAGTTCCACAATCTTGAATAGCAGTTCTATTTATATCTTAACTTTTTCTTAGACCATTTTTATGAAACACCCAGATTCAAGAAATCAAGAAAATTATAGCTACAAGAAGGAGGATTTCATGCGTTAAAAAACAACCCGAAGTTTAGCTATCTGCCAACTTATCTTTCAGATAAACTTGTCTTTTTTAAAAGCTTTTATTTAACTTAACTTGTATGTCTTGGAATCTTGCAGCCTCCACTTCCTGGCATTCAGTTGAGCCGAAATCAGGGATACCTATGCAACTTGGATGACAATGCTTGAATATGGTATCATGAAGCTGATCTGATGATGGAATCGGAAAGTCGTTGTTAACTTCAATTCTGTCCTGGAATCTTGCAAGCCTAATTCACACCCATACTATATACTAGGTGATATTTAAGATTGATGATGATGACGGAAGGTGGCATTGGAGCTACTGAACACAACAAGATAACCTCTATGTGATTGGGCTCTTTGGAGCAGTCTTGATGGGTAGGTTACAAAATAGTTTTCATATGAGAACTTAATACACTAGATACAATCCGCGCAAACAGAAAAGACGAGGATGGGACGGAACGGACGCAATCTTGTCAAAGTTCCAATGACAGCTCTCCTGCGAATAAAGGGAACGGCTATTTTAAGCCTTCGCTAGTAATTTCAATGCAGACAAATTAATAACGTCTTATATTCTATGGCAAACTTGACGCGGTGCGCGCTAGGCGCACAAAGCACATGTCATAAATGAAGTACAATCATACTGTGTGCGTGATGTAGCGTTTACCGTGCTTGGATTATAACTCAGTACCATAACAAATGAATAGATATCCCACCATATGGAAAACGGTAATAAAATCTAGGATTTATGGACTAGGAGGACCCAGGCTTCATGTAATAAAAATGTGGAAGGACTATGTGTCGTGTCATTGTGCTGGCTACCTTACTTTTCCAAGTGGAATGTTCCTTACCTTTCAAATGTAAACATTGTTGCCCCCTATGACCAATGAAAAAATTTCACTAGACACCTCATTCGATTTAAATACGCACGCTACGGATTTAATTGCGGTTTTGGGCAGAATTTCTTCTGTTCATGAATACCTATTGTGCCTAATAGAGAAACCCCAAGACCACCCACGCGAAGCCAGGTCGGGTCTCTAGTTGTTTATAATACAATCACCAAGATATGATCACACACAACCCAACAAGGGACGTGTCCAAACAAACAAGCACCTCAATAACGAGGTTACAGCTGCGATATTCCGAATATCGATACAAGACAATAACGTCCATCGGTACGACTATCAAGTCGGGTAAGATTTACATACACATAATTTTCCCAAACAAAGTTAACTAACGCTCCTCTGTTGCGAAGTTCCCTGACCTCTTGGGTACAGTGTCGCCTAGTCTCGAATGCTTTGAGACGAGTTGCGAATGCTGCCAACCCGTAGGGCTCACAGCAGATCGGTCTCGGTCTGGAAATGCCAAATATACATCGATTTTTTTTTTATTTCCTAGGGAGGCACACAGTCAGAATGAGGCCACCGTCGAGGGAGCTGATGCAGTACCGGCCATTGAGGTAGGTGCCAGTAGAAATGCCTTTTGAAGAACCCAATAATTATAACTATAGTGCAAAGGAAAGGACTTCGGGATGCTCATTCCACATGTGGCACGTGCGCGATAAAAATGCTCCCAATACCTAAATATATCCAGTGCCCAAAAAATATGCTTGCAATACCCGAACGCTAGTTGATAGCTAGGCATCTAGACGATGTGGATGAAATTTATCCAATTCAAATAAAAGTGATAATTTTATACAGTGTAATAAAGATTCTCTATCACCTAGTGTTCGCCTTAATAATTATTGTTTTTTTTTGTAACTTGTTTTCATGTGCAATAAAGTATATATATAATAAGATGAAATACAAAGAGATATTAAAGAAGCTCTCTTTAATATTTTTTCTTGATTTACTCTATAGATACACTAGAGTTCATAATGTTTATGTAACTTATGAAGCAATAAATAAATAGTATTACTTTCGAATAATAAGGTGCAACAATTTTTGTTTACGCGAAGAAGATCAAAATAAAACAATTTACGGTAGAACGCCGGGCGCTCCTCAATTTTTTAATTATCTCTCGTCAAATCTTTCAGGCGTTCAGATAGCAAGTCCCACATTCATAATTTTACGTACATATCTCTCCTATAACAAGACCAGGTTTCAGCCAATAAATATAATCGTCGGGCTCCTCCCTAGCGAATCCAATAGGAGGGTAGCGCAGGGTTGAGAGACCTCTTCATAACACTTACCTCTCCAGTTGTGATCGTTCCTGTGTTTGCTCAATGGTATTACTCATAGTGTTTCATTCCATGTTGTTTGTCTGCGAGATATTTACTCTGTCCCTTTTATCGGTGCTCTGACAGTTTTATGGACTGTCGTCTGTTTTTACTGCGAGATCTTTCGTGAAACCCGTTACGTCCTAAAGCAAACTGGAAAACTCTAACATTTTAATTGAATTACAACTTTAAATTGACTCGCGTCAGCGGCTTCTTTGCGAAATCCCATTTAGTTTAAGACAATACGGTATATTTTATTCAGTAGCGTCGAGATCTACTGTCGCTTGAGCATTTCGTGCATTCAATTTTGTGAACAAAAGAGCCTCGTTCGAATAAGTATCTAGTTTCGGGAGCACAACGTACTACGTACATAGACTACGTACTCTGTTCTGAGTGACACAATCGCGTTTTGTATTTGCTTGTACTGAATAAAAGTAACATCGTCTTTAACAGCCCATAACTGTCCACTATTGGGTTTAAGACATATGAGACATTTTATGAAACGCTTGCTGTTGCTCGCGACTTTGTCTGCGTAAAATAAAGTTATTACGTTCCGGACCCATTCACGCAGGAATCACATTATTTGGAAACTGGGCACTGGTGTAGAGGAAGAGGTCTATGGCCAAACAACGATATCGGTATAGTATTTACGTTTAGCACCCTCAAATCCTTGTATAAAAGTTTGAAATCTGGAAAATAAATTAAGTATTCAGCATATTTTTTGTATGGTAGGTGACATATATTATGAACTAATGGCGGCAAGTATGCTTACAGGTAGACAGGCATATATCAAAGTCGGTCCCGACCAATCGGAGAATGGACGCGAGTGGTCTATGAACCTGCGGCATTACGGTCAAGACCTATGGGTTACGATTTGGATATCTTGGAACTGTCGCGAAAATTTGAATGCATATCTATTACACGTTTACATGACAAGTACCGTATCCTTTGAACCAGTGGCAGCATGGTTACGGACTATAGGTTAAACACCCTTAACTATCTTCATCATCATCATCATCATCTTGGCGTTAATGTCCCGGTTGTGCTCTCGCGCACGAGGGCACGGGGTCCGCCGTGACCATGATCCAGGATTTGGCAGGTCAGGTAATTACAGTGGAGCGACTGCCATCTGACCTACATGACCCTGCTACCAGGGGAACCTGACCAGATTTGATCATGGTTACACATCCAGTCGCCTCACGCCAGGTTCCATCACGATGTTTTCCCTCACTGTCGGTTAGTATTCAACTAATGTACATAACTCAGAAAACAGTCATTGGTACATACCCGGAGCGGGATTTGAACCTGGGACCTCTGACTTACGAGTCAGATACTCCAACCGCTCGGCCACCGATGCTCCTTCAGACGACCCTTAACTATCTTCATATGCTGAACGATATCCAAATCGTAACCCATAGGTCTAGACCGTAATGCCGCTGGTTCGTAGACCCCTTGTGCCCAATCTTCTATCGGGATAAATTATACCCTATGTGCTAGATCTGTTGAATAGTTTTTTTTTGTGAATGGGTAACAAAAATTCATCTTTAAAAAATTTCGCATTTTTAACCCCCGTGGAAAAAAAGGGGGTTTTAAGTTTGACGATCTGTATGTCGATGTATCTGTCGATCTGTGGCATCGTAATTCCCAAACGGCTGGACCGATTTGGATGCGGTTTCTTCTATTTGTTAGCCAGTTTAATCGAAATGGTTCTTAGCTTTGTTTCATTAGACTCGGTTCAGTAGTTTTAAAATATAAGAGTATATGTAAACTTGGTCGGGCCGACATTTTCTGTCATTAGGTTAGGTTATGTGATAATAATGGGATTATAGGTTTTTTGGACATTCATTTCATACTAAACTAATGCCTGATTTTTCTTAATACCACTAAGATGGCAAACAAGCTTACGGCCTGCCTGATGGTAAACAGTCACCGTAGCCTATGGACGTTTGCAATTCCAGGGGCATCACCCACGCGTTGCCGACCCCGTAAAAACCTTTTTACCCCTTTCTTGAAGAACTCCATGTTGTACTCTCCAGGGAAAACCTCTCCAGGTAGTTCATTCCACAACCTTAGTGTGTGTGGTTACACTTAACTTAAGCGACACCTAAGTTGACACCTTAAAAGATTCCTAAGCAAGTCGCTTAAGTTTAGTGCAACTTGGTATTGGTCTCGCCTCGCATATGACGGTCAAAAGCGCCATCAAATTCTTAGTATAGTCGATTTAAAGTATTAGCATAATATTCTAGTGTTTTTTATTATGATCATGAGCACACTAAGGTAACTTTTGTCTTAAAACTGAGAACTTTATGGAAACGTCGTAATAAAAAGAAAAAAAATAACCCGTTAAAAAGTATTTTGTTTGGTTACCTCAATGTTCTTGAATGTACTTAACAACGCACTTATTATTACAGTCGATAAATACTCATGAAAAACTTACTCAACTCAACTCAACTCAAACATGTTTATTCAATTTAAGGTTTACAAGAGACACTTATGAAAGTCAACGTTAAAGCATCTACGCCCGCTACGACTTCAACGTCTCTCGCTATTGAGACAGGTGGAAAATAGTGGCAAAAGGTGCATCTGAAGAATATTCAAATCTGGCACAAGCATAAAATGATTACAAAGACTGTTAGTGCATGAAAATCAATGAAATTAACCAGTGGGGTGGTAATAAAATAAATCAAGATTTATAATTGAATTGGGTTCCTAAAGTATATTGCCTCTGGGGCAACAGCAAAGAAATTACACTTTGTCATGGGTTACTCTGTAATTGCTGGCACGTCCCTCTGAAGGGAAAGCATTTCCCAAATACCGGCAAAGGGCCCCCGTAAATTGTGATTATCTTTAAGTACAGCGGTGGTACCAACAGAGCCACTCGTAGTATTTTATGAGGAAAGCCATCTGGGTCCTCGCCTAGTACAATAAATTCAACGCACACTGTTATATCTTTTTCATGGACACTCAAGATATAAAGAAAAAATTTTATTGGCCCCAAAATATTGTATTTGTGCTGGAAATATGACGGACTCGCTTATCGTGTTACGAGAAAGCAATTTAGGGGATAATAAAGAAAAGCAACCGGAGTGTTTCCCGATAAACGTTCTAATTAGAGGGCATACTCGTTGTGTCACATCCTTTGTCGTTCGGTGGAACAGTCAGGAACAGGTTACAACAACTAGTGTAGGACCATTATTCACTCGTTTGGCAAATATGTCTCCAGGCTGCCCCACTCGCCGGATACAAAAGGAATTACGTTTATTTTTCGTCTCAACCGCAGCATGTTGCCGTATGATAAATCACTTTCGCGCTGCTTCTGGGGCGCCGCAAAAACATTCGAAACGGTCTAACACACAGAGAAAAAATAGCCCGACACACGCCGGTGTCTGCTTAATAAGTGAAATACAAGAATTTCCATGATGAATCGTTAAGACAAGGGGAACATACTTGCAGGTAAAAATAACCGGACACGCGCCGGTGTCTGCTTTAAATGTAAGTGACATACAAGACTTTACATGATGAATCGTTAAGACAAGGGCGACAAACCTAAGTGTAAGAATCGTAGATGTTATGGGCGACAGTTACCACTTACTATCAGGTGGACTGTCTGTCACTGAGTAGCAAAAAAAAATACTCGCAAGTAAAAATAACCCGATACACGCTGGAGTCTGCTTTATTAAGTGGAATACAAGAATTTCCATGATAAATCGTTAAGACAAGGGTAACATACTCGCAGGTGCTCCGCTCTGTAGGAATTGAAATAATACGTTCTGTAATATTCATAGGCGACATGTGCTTTTGTCGCTGAACGTTTAAATAATATGCGCACTGCACCTGCATTTGCCAGTGATTGTGTCCAATTTTGCGACCTTCCAATTCAGTGACGGTGGCTCATGGAACCCGTAGCTATTACTCTTCTTGCACCTTTTTCGTGAAACAATATGTCAGCAGATAGCTATGTATTTGTTTGTGCGTTTCACGTCAAAGTGTTTCACTTCTGAACTCGTGTGAATTACCCATACGATTCGATTGCGGAATGAGCTCCCAGACACAGTGTTTCCTTTGGACTATGACATAGGATCATTCCAGAGGTCTCTTTAGCGGCGGGCAACGCATTGGTAGCGCCCCTTGTGTTTCTGTTGTCCATAGGCGGAGGTGACCACTTTCCTTCAGGCAAGCGGGCCATCTGATGAAAAATGGTCACTGCCGCTGTTTGCCTGTCTTATAACATAAAAAAGGTGTTTCCCCCTTCCAAAGTGTTTATTTTCTAATACGTATGCACTTACAGATTTAAAATACCTACTAAAATGATGTAGGTTCCATAATATACTTACCAGAAGACACAATTCACTTGGAAATCTCAAATATTCAATGCAACTGAGATGAAACTGTAGTGTTTTATCAAAGGATCCTTCGAGGGGCGCGGACTTGTGACTGCTACAGATATTGCGTCGCATAGATTTTGCTTACAATGCATTTGCAACTAGTACGACGTAGTTGCGCATCGAGCTGCATTCTTATTGCTAGCTCGACGGTTACAACGCATTTTCGTCTAAGTTGTTTGTTTTCTCATGATTATTTAGGTTAGATACCTATCTCTTCTATAGATACACAATTCATTACATCTCTGTGTATTTCCAAGGTCATCATTAGATAGCTTCGGAGGCTTAGTGGTTAAGTACGACTCGTAAGCGAGGGGTACCGGGTTCGGAGCCCAATGCCGCCATGTATCAATGACTCTTTTCTGAGTTTTGAACACTAACCGATGCTCTTACAGTGAGAGTAAACATCGTAATGAAGCCAGTACATTCAGGTGACTGAATAGGAATGTATTTATGTATGTATGTATGTATTATGTATTTTAAGCGACGAAAATTATAAAGTGGTGCTCTAAAATTGAATTCAGGAGTTAATCATACATATTGCGTGATCCCTGCGCAGGCGGGGGAGCGTATAAAAATAATTACGTACTGGCGGAATATTGATTAAAAAATATATGTGAACTTTGAACAATAGAAAGAAAGACTGGGAATCCGCCTGGGTGGATACCACTGCCTTTTATCTCGCTATTTCTTCCGCCCAGCAAAAACGGTTGCGCTGTTTTTCCGTAGATGCTATGAGCGATAGTTAATATTTTTAGACAAATCTTGTATCAGTTAATTGTTATAATAAAGCAGTTAAGTTTTATTGTTCTAATTCGAAATTACAAATGCCTTTTTTTACATATTTTAAAAGTATTTCAGAGTTTGTAAAAATGTATATTTCGAAGCAGTTGCATGCATCAGGTCACGGGACGACTCAATGTCTAATGTCAAGACTAATTTAATTAGCTGCAAATGCTCGTACGATTAATACGCACTTTTAAGTTATATGTTTTTTAATAATATTTTTTTTTCTCGTACGAAAAATATCGATATCGTACAAAAGATCTCGTACGAGAGATATCGGGCCATTTTAAGCGAAATTGTAAGCAGCAGTTATCGATAAAAGCCGGTAAGCAAATAAATTATTGCTCGCTTCCGTATTTCCGCCGTTTTAGCCTTAACGAATAGCGTTCGGCGTTTCTGAGCCACTTCAAACAGGCGAGCACGGCCTGTGGTCCTTACTTGAAGTGGGGCCGTTCGTTTTATGGCAATTTTCATAGATTATTCAGTCGACTGCGCACAATCGCCACTAGCAACCGTGCCCCGATAGACATGCAAAGGAATTGCAGGCAAATAGAATCTAGGCTCGTTCGCTGGCCTACTATCGTGGCACAAAGCGCCTCGCGGTTACTTAATTTATTGTGATTGATTAGCTTCCGAGCAAGTACTGGGACTTGTCTAACAATACCATGGCATGTACCGACCTATACGAATAGAAATATTCTTAACGAATAGAAAGATCATAATCAAATCGCTCAACACAAAGCTGCAAAGCAATGCAATGCAATACAATACAGTATTATCATTTAACCACGAAGTGTCCACGCCGATCAACTCTACCTCTTGCATACACCAGCTTCCACCAACTTTACCAGATCCGTCCATCTTGTGGTCGCCATTTCCCGTAAGTTCGCCATTTATGGATCTTTTGGTCCTATCGGCCATCAATTCTTCGAGTCACTGTTGCCTGCCCACTGCCACTTCAGTCAGGTATACAACTCTGTTATATACAGAACTGGGCATAGGCCTCCCCCAAACATCTTAACAAAGTCACAAAAAAATTATTTCCATTAGTGAATTGTATTACTGTAATCTCCATGCTTGGCGGAAGGGTTCGGTTTTGCTGCATAGATAATAAAAAAAATCGTCTTGGCGTGGTCCGCTTTCACCATGATCCTGTATTTGGCATATCAGATAATTACAGTGGAGCGATTGCCATCTGACCTCCGTGACCCTGCTACCAGGGGTACCTGCCAAGATTAGATCATAGTTACACATTCAACCTGAATGTGCAGGTTTCATCGATGTTTTCCCTCACCGTAAGAGCATCAGTTGGTGTTCAACTAATGTACATCACTCAGAAAAGAGACATTAATACATGGTGGCAGTGGGATTCGAACTCGGTACCTCTCGCTTGCAAGTCGGATATCCTTACCACTAAGCCACCGACACTCAATTCGGTGCAGTGCAGATAATACTAGACAGAAAATGCTGATGGCCATTTCATGGTTTACAGAGAGCAAGCAATAGCTGGTATGCGTAGTTATATATCATCAGTCGCCTTTTACGACACCCGTTAATGGCAGGGATTGGCACTAGGAATATTCTATGAATAATAATAAAGGAATGAGTACCTAATTATTATAAAAATATCGTTTAATTTTGTGTCGTGGTCTCCAGCGAAAAACCTAAATTATTATTATTCCTGTAAAATTTTAGCTTAAACCCGAGTTTTAAAATATAGAAATATCTCCCAACCGAGCAATTAAATGCTTGAACATTTTCACGTAACCATAAAATCCACGACGCATTGAAACCGTAAGGCTCCACCGGACGCGAAATTTGGCCCGGGGCGCACGCAAACGGCAGGGCGGCGGAGACCGCGCATTCGTGTCAATTATCCGGGAGTTTTCTGAGCGACGATTGCGCCCGATGGCCATCATTTACCCGGCGGCCCTGTAATGCCCCACATTTCGCCAAACATCAGTTATGTATGCGCGTTATTAAAGGAGCCCCATTCCAGCGATCCCGGGCTTAATGTCTCAATTACAAAACAGATGCCGCGCCGCTCGAATTGCGAGTTAAAGCCTTTTTTTCATTTCATAGGCCACACGGTCTGATAGTCGAATGAGCTAATTGTTGCGCCTGCGCGTCGCTCTAACAATTTGTTTGGCCCGGCGATATTTCGTGGCTCTTTATTGAGTGGCCGGGAAAGGGTACCCGCGGTCAGTTTTCGCGCGAACCGATTTGGAGGAACTGAACGCCGTAGCAATTTATGGGAGCGATAATATCTGGATATAAATTCAAAGGATAACAATAAGACCCTTTATTGCCGGCGTTGTTTTCACAAAAACGATCCCGAGTGCGATGTGGAGTTTTTTTGCGAACATAAAATTGGGTAATGTCACGTTCCTTGATATACAGATCTTTACGTCAGAGTTTTATTGCCGTTAGAAATTTATGCCGCTTTAAACGACGTGTTATTAAGGTATTGGTACAAAATGTGTTTTGCGTGTCGTAAGTAGGTTAATACTGAAATTAAATTGTATAGAAACCAAAGAAAAAATGTAGGTATACTTTATTATACGTAAACAGAAAAACGTGTTCTGAATATGCAAAAACAGCTGTACTGGCACGTAGTATGGATGTAGAAAGGTGTTTGTCTCTTCGCCAACAGATTGTTGCATAAGCAATTGATACCTTCTGGCTGCAGGCCCAGCTCGTAATTATCCCATAAAAATTCCAGCTAATACTCTCACAACCAACAACATCGCACATACCTACTGAAATTAATAAGGTATAAAAATCATCTTGGCGCTAATGTTCTGGTTGCGCTCTCGCGAACGAGGGCCCGGAGTCAGCGTTGATCATGGTCCAGGATTTAGCAGATCAGATAATTACAGTGGAACGATTGCCATCTGACTTCCGTGGCCCTGCTACCAGGGAAACCTGACCAGATTGGATCTTGATTACACATTCATTCGCCTGAATGTGCAGGTTTCATCACGATGTTTTCCCTCAAAATGAAAGATGTACCTCGGTACCTAAAAAAATATTTTCTAGTACTTCCTCCTCGCTTTTGCTTTTGTATTCTAACGCGCCTTGTATCTATATGTAAATGTACCTTTAACTTTCGGTTAGGATATTTCAAAGAGCATATTTCGTGAAACTACCCAAAAATCCTATCCTACCCGATAGTTAAGGGTACATTTACATATAGATACTAACTGCAGCGTGATATATAAGTAGTGTAGTCTGCCCCTGATCGTTAGTCAGCCAGTCAGTTAGACACATTTTTCTTATATAAGGGAATAGTTGAGTCGTGAGATTTAAATGCTTTTATCCATTGATTTGTATCTGTTTTTGTATATACCTATAATACAGCCAAATTTAAATGACTCAACATTATACCCTACCCTACCGCAGTATGACCTACTCGAATTCGTCCACTTATTTTCAGACGCAACGTTGCTAAATCGGTGCCCGATAATTGTAACTCACAGGTCGTTTTCCATTCCGCCCTTCGGGTTAAATGAGGTGGAATTAACAAGTGTCTTATTTCTTTTCTTTCAAATTAACTAGGCTGATAAAGGTAAATTTATTTTTGACAATGCGATGATCTTTTATGTTTATCCTTTTTTATTATGAACTCAGGGGGAGTTGCTAACCTACCTACTTGATTGTTGTGACCACTTTCCATAAGGTTGCCCGTTTGAGATAAAAAAAATGATTATCCTTTGAGAATTCTGTAATATGATATCATTTGAGGATCAGTCATTTGTAGACTAAAGTTCCAAATCAGCGCCCGATAATTCCAGCTCGCAGGTCGCGTTCAATGCCTTCGCGTTACATGATGAGAAATTGACAAGCGCCGTGTAAAATTTGCCGCGCGATCGCTCAGTCAATCCTCGTAGGCGTTCGTGTGATCTATATAAGAAGAGTACGCGGATATAATGAATTCGCTTACGGAGCGTTACGGTCCTTGGATCATTGAATATAGATGAGGGATCAAAGGAAATTACGAGTCGTCGATAAAATTTGCGCTGCGCAAAGAAATTCCACCTCCTTTTAAGGCATGGCACTCGTTTGCATGCGCCTAGAATTTTTTTTGGCGCGGTGACGGCGCGGCGATAAATATTTTGGTTGATGTAATGGTATTATTACAATCTTTTTAAGTAACCTGGTTTTAACAAGCAGAAATTCTACGCATGCCATATGGTATTTTTTTGCATTAGGTACCTAAAAGTATTTGGTATTGAGCGTTTCCTTGGTACCTACTAATGCGACGTTTTTTAGTAAATGTGAATGTCAAGGATTTCGACTGGACACGATGGTCTGCAGACTGCAGAAATCATATTTTTAATTATAATAAATTCTCAAAGAATATTCTAATTTGTTGCTCCTGTTACAGGCCACACCGTGTGTAACGATATGGGCAACAGGACGGCACTGACAGCTAAAATAGCAGGGACAGCTATATAGATAGAATAGGGCGGAACACTGCACACATCACATTGCATAAATAAACAAAAATTAGCACAACAAACAAGCCGTCAGAGTGGAAGAAATTGAAAGGGATGAAATAAAATCCTTAGAAGACAAGTATCGAGATTAACAAGTAACGCCCACCCACAGTCGCGCAAGATTCAAATTTTCAAATTAACATATAAATCGAAAAGATTTACCCTAAACAAGATCAAAGGAATTTGTCCGGTACTAAAGGGAGGTTGGATACTGATGACTGTTTGTAGGGTGTGTGCCAGAGGTTACGATCCAGTGTTCCATTTACATTTTTGTACCCTTTTTTGATAAAACTTGATCTTTCCATTTTCTTGATATGCTCGCGAGGAGCACGGGAGAATATGACATGAACGCCTTATGCAAATTTATCTGTTTTGAATAAGCTTGCCGTATACGTAGTATTTAGTTTACATAATTTTGTTTACCCGCAACCCGCGGCAGCGAAAATGTTTACGGTTCCATTACGAAAATTACAGTTTTATTGAGTAAATAGTTTCAATATGGCTATATTTTCTGCTATAATACAATATATATAGTGTTTGTTCTGAGAAGAAGAAAGAATGAAAAATAAACTAGCCTTTGGTTGGTGTTCAGAACAAGGAAATTCCAACGATGAAAAGTAATGATGACGATACAACGCTATCTAACCTTTTATGTAGTAATCCAACGGAGTAGTTATACGGGGCTTCTGTTTGTGCATTACAATAGCAAACAATCAATGGAAGTGATCCAATTAATGGGAACCTCAGTTAGCTTTCGGCGGAATGGCGGCCATAATCATTACGGTCTGATGGCCGTGCCTGCTTCCCAGCGTTAATACCGATACAATTCCTTAACAATAGTTTTTGCACTTCATTTTTATTACGGTCGGATTAACTGTTGATCGGTATCGGCCCTTTGTGATTTCGGACCCCGTGTCGCGTTTGGATTTAGAAACGGCGCGCCGCGACTGCAGATTAGGCTGCAGTTCTTGATGACTTTTTCTGCTGGGCCTTTTAAGGAAATTAAATTGCAAATAAAAGTAGGGAGCATGTGTATTGTGTACCTACACAAAAAATTTTAGCACATGCAAAAGCATTGTACCGTTTCCTGTAACCGTAAGGACTAAATTGTTAGGTCCTTACATACATTACATAACATATGAAATAAAATGAATTCTTGATTTCGAAAATAGAGTATGTTTCGATGCCACTAAGTCTCTAAAATTGAATACAAAATATATTTCTCACAATTTAAGTGGGTTTGAAAAAACCTCTTTTCATTTGTTCAGTCACAGTTTTGCCTCTTTCATCATAATTTCATGAAATGGTTAGTTATTAAAATGAAATGGTATGCACCAGTTAGCTTAATGTTGTCTAATTATACCCACAAAGTTTCACCATAATCTGATTGACCATGTCCAACAAATTTAAAAATTTCCGGAGTACAGTTTCCGTCATTTTCGCGAATCTGTTATTGTTTAATACTTTCGTTTCCATTGCCTAAAATATTCTGATGTATTGTGGTACGCTCTAATAATGTGACTCGCAAACTGCCGAGCTCCACCTACAATTGCACGAACTGGCAATAGGGTCTCTTTATTTATGATATTTTCTCGGTAAAGTTAAACAATAACACAGCCACCGCGCAATGTGTCGGTTCACCGCGTAAAATAAAGCCAGACTATGAATATACTTGTATAAATAAACCATTCCTTGTTGGTCGTGTTTCCATAAAAAGTGAGAGTAGCGGGAACACGCGGTACTGACGCTATTTCTTCCGCATCTATGATTTACGATTAAGCCAGATAGGATTTGCTGTTATTCCCGTGATTTATCGGACGATGCTCTAACTTGCCGCACTTTGGTTTAAACTTTGCCACTTTTGTGAAGGGCTTAGAGGGCGCTTGGGCGATTTTAAGGACCCCAACTTTGATGGGTTCTTCCAATTTAATTGTCGAGTGGTGGAATTTCTCGGACGTTCGTCAATTGAGGACAGGATGGTCACAGGAGAGTAAAAAACGGTCAAGGACAAAATGGACTCCCGTGGTCCGTGGACCTTACCCGTATTAGATTACATAAGATTAGGTTCAGAATAAACAAACTAGAAAACTTCATCCATCAAATGTATGTTCATATTTTTGCGTAGGTATTCTTAGGTTCATTAAAGTCACTTCTATAAATAGCATGTTATTAGAAATAGTCGTATAGTGGCTAATCGGTGTGGTTTATTATATGTATAAGTATAATAAATTATTATTCGTCGTCGAATTAATTCGCGACCTGAGTGGTTCAGTGGTCAACATGCCGCCGGTCTGCCACGCAAGAGGTCCCGGGCTCGATTCCCGGCCGGGCAGAAATTGAAATGATGAATTTTAATTTCTGTTACGGGTCTGGGTGTTCTATGTATAATAAGTATGTATTTAAAAGTATATGGGTAGTTTATTATAACACAAGCTTTGCTTACTTTGGGGCTAGATGGCGCTGTGTGAATTTGTCCACGATTATTATTTATTTAAATTTAACAAAAGAGCTAAGCGGACTACTTCCGCTGTGAAAAAATAAATCCTAATATTTTATACTTTAGCCCTAACTTGGACCGTGATATTAAATTCTTGCCACGGGTAAACATGATTCTAGATCAACGGAGTACGGTTTTGATAATAGGGAAAAATATAGGTCTTTTCATTAAGTCGACTTATTTTTAGAAGCTTAGAATTTTATCCCTTTAAAGGATATCTAAGCAAATTATTTTATTATATTATAATAATTTTATTAAGAGTCTCGGGAGCCAATACCCCGTGACGGACTATTATTATTATTATAATCATTATAATATTGATAACTAAGACATTAGGTATGGTAATCTATCGACAAACTACACACTTAGTAGAATACGACAACGCTAAGACCGAATTGCTTATTAAAAAAAATCTCTGTATGGCAACTTTTTAAACGTCCTAGAACGTCATTCATAAAAGTGCGGGATATAATTTTCAGCATGATTACTAATTTAGACAAACTAAAAGTACAAGTTCAAGCTAATAGTGAGCAAATAACGGAATGTTTACAAGAAGGACTGACAAGGACAGATTATCCCCAGATTATTGCCATATCCACACTTTATAATTTTGACTAATGTCAGTCAATACGGAGTTATCGTGGTCCTATTATAAGTAGTTTCTATATGTATGTATGATTTTCTTCTTTTTATTTCGAAGAAAACCTAAAAGGAATACATTTTCTGCATAATCTTTTTAGATTCGCAACATTCGTATTTTTCCACAAATTGATACCTGTTTTTGAAGCATCAATTTAGCGAAATGATAAAACCCAACCCATAGTTTTCTCAATATTGCAGACTATTTTATTGCGTTTCTATATGCAAATATTACCTTACCTGTTTCCAATTGGTTTCTATTTGCGATCCCGACCTTATTGAATTGAATAAAAAGCGAGTAAACTGATCCGTGGGCCTAGGCCGTGTGGCGTCCGGCAGAGTAGAATAGCACCAACCCCTTACACTTGTGGGTGTCGTACAAGGCGACTAATGTTTTCGAGACAAAAGATCTAAGCGTGTCCGTAGGCTAGAAAATGGGCAGCAGCGTTTTCCATTGTTATATTTATAGCACTGCGATCTCCAGCCCGCCTGCCAAGCGTGGAGATTATGGCAATAACCTCCCCTTTCGTGGGAGAGGCCCTAAGTCTTGCAGTAGACTGTTATGGGCTGTAATGATGATGATGAAACTGATCCAGTAGGTTAAACAGTTATTGATAAAATAATCTATAAGTAGGTATAGAGAGCGTAGTATATTAATAGTATTTTTTATGCTACTCAGTGAGAAACAAGCAGACAGCTCTATATAGTATAATAGTTAACATGAAAGAGAGGCTGTGATAATGCAGTATCTATCCATTATTATTCATTTGAGAAAGTATGTGGGAATTCAAATAGAAATCTATGTAAGGAACCATACCTAAGTTTGTGTGAAAGACATCATTCACGTTTCATACATTTTTGGACCAAAAATCTAAAAGTGCCGGCCAGAAGAAAATATTGTAATTTTCAGATAGAAGTGGCTCTCAGTATGTACCTACAGCTATAACGTTGGTGGTCTTTGTACGACGCCTAGTTCTAAAGTCTTCTAGCTACGCTTACGCATTGCCAATGGTTTGTTTCACGCCCTTTAGAAAACACAACACATTTAGATTATTAATCAAAACTTTAATTCAATTCCCCAATGGCCTGCGTAGAATTACGTCAGACACTAAACTGACACGGTTGCGTGACAATTTTCAATTAAACTCCTTTATCCACGCCCCACGCATCACAGTGAGTGTATTCATAGCATGCGTGTGGCCTAATATATGTATTTACTTCTATCTACCTGATACCAGTTCATTATTTTAACTTTTAATTAACCTTCGCTGTGAGTACTTTGCGTAACCAACGCTGCATGCGTTGTCAGGCCAATTTTAAGTCTAATAACGTATGTATGGTCAAGTATGTACTAAGTAAGTGAATTCTGATGGTAGCATATATGTCCACGTCAGGGCATTAGTATCGCCTTATGTGTCCATTTCTTGTACTAAGTAATCGTGCGTTGTTGTGCACCGGATTAAAGGATCGGTGGCCGTCTTCAAAGTCACAAGCACATGTGTTTCTTCATAAATGACTGGGACACTTTTGAGAATCCTAAATTTTTTGCTGGAGAATCCCTCATGCACGATGATAATTTTTCATGGCAAACAAGCTTATGGCCGCCTGATGGTAAACAGTCACCACAGCCTGACCCACCTCCACCCAGGGTCGAATCGACGTCTCGGTCATACGAACCGCGTCAGACCTAATCCCGAGTGATACGGACGTTTTCTTGCCGGTGGCTCTTTGGGCATGCGCACTGCATAACACCCACAAATCCAGTTGTCACCGCAGCCTATGGACGTTTGCAATAGCAGGCGTATCAGCCATGCGCTGCCGAGGGCACAATCTCGAAGCATGAGCAAGACCAAATTGGCGACACCCCCGCTTGAGCATATGTACGTATGCTTTTGTAATGGAAACACCGATATATCTCTGGCTGATTCGTCATATTTATATTACCCGGGATTCAAAGTTGACCACAAAGTTGTGCCTCAAATGCGTGTGTATTTGAAGGCAGGAGGATGCGTGTGTATTTGGACCTACCATATTTAGGCATCACTCCTATGGCTGTAAATGCCACAGCGGCAATGCTGAAACTGACCGACTCATAAAGCATGTCCCATCTGCTAGAATTTTAAATGCCCACCACTCACAAGCTTATATAGGTCTGTATATGTATTGAACTCAAAAGCACGCTACAGCCAATAATATCTTTGCCTTCGCTAGTTCGTGATGTGGAAGATTAAAAGCCTTTACTATTGAATCTTCTCGGAACCGGTTTAGGTTTAGGTGTGGGGCACCCATTTTCCGTACTTGGACTCAAATTTGGTCCTTTATACGTGACTTAGAGCCGGCTATTTTAGCAAAGCCAGCTCCTTCCAGAATTCTATTAGTCTCTTGGGACGTTCACAGACTTCTCGAAGGAAACCTGTTCCTATTGGGGCTTTAGCTCTGTAGTCCTTTAGCTCCTTACACTCTAGGACCACGTGAGCTGCATGGTGACACTCCAGGATCAAGAAACTGTTAATGCTGTTGCCCATTAGAGCTTTCAGTATGGACATGCTATCTGTTAGTATTCTGATGCCTTGGTCGCATACGCCAAGGCGCTTTGGAGCTGTGTCACACTTGGCCTCAAGTAGTGGATTATTCGACACCATTGTTTCCCACAAGGTGCGGTGGGAACCAAGTTTGTTGCACCATGGGTTTGATACCTTGAGTCTGAGTGTAGCCATCATTGCCTCCTGTTGTATATGCAGTTCAAGCGGTGGCAGTCCCAGTAGTACCTCGAGGGCTGCTGATGGTGTTGAGCGCATGCAGCCAGTAATGGCGGAAGAGGCCATCTGTGGAATCGCTGTAACTTGTAAATTGACGTAGCCAGTTTGGTTTCAGTCCACCAGGCGATTGCCATATGTTTTAAATGTTCTCACTACCGTAGTAATCAGCCACCTGGCGATTTTTGGGTAGATACCCCAGGTCTTACACTGCCATAGGGACATCCTAGCTTTGCCCAGCTTGTGATCCAAGTGTTTGTTCTTGGAACCTGTACCGGAAGACGTAGCGTCGGTAGGCCTCTCACAAGGTGGACCGACGACCTAGTAAAGGTCGCAGGTACCAGCTGGATGCGGGAGGCACAGGACCAGCCTTTGTGGAGATCTCTGAGGGAGGCTTAATTCGGTACACGGGGCCTCTCAGATATCGACCGCCTCATTCCACAGGCTACAGTCGTGTTTGTCACCTCATATCAGTAGACTGTTGGGGATGGATGGGGTGTGGTCGTTCTTTGCATCCTACCCACTGTGACAAGGTTTATTCTCGCTGGTGGACTCCACCGCTGTTACCGATAGCGTAGCTGATATAGAATTGAATAGAGTGAAGTGGAGTGGAGTAGAGTAGAATGGAGCGGAGCGGAGTGAAGCAGAGCAGAGCAGAGCAGAGCTCAATAGAGTGAAATAGAGTAACATTTATTCACAAACAACAAAACCACAATAATTTTAAATGACCAAGAAGGAAAGAAAGAACTAAAACAACACATATTATTCTTAACTGTCTACAGTGCCATTGGGTGTTTCAGGTGAGTTGTGTTGTGGTGTCTGTGGTGATGTGTGTGCAAGAGATCCCACTCAGCATTATGTCCCGGCGTAAACCGGAGCGCTGGTTTTCTGTGGGACCTGCTGAGTGAGGTACGGACGGAATATATAAATAAATACAAAGAACAAAGAGTAAAATTATATGAAGTGTGATAATACGAGTAGTGTCGATGTCGTTAAATACCCACATACGGTTCTTCGTTCCGTACATTTATATGGAAATGAACCATGTCCAGTTGTTACCCAAGTAAATGCTACAGGTTATGGTGATATGTTGCTGTAGAGTATAGAACTCTTCATTCAAAATTTTATTGTGCCCGTTTTCCCCGGCTTCCCCTGCAAAGAGGCTTCACGCCATAAGCTTGCAAATGTAGTAGCGACGTGTCCCCTTTGTTTTTATACACTCCCGTTCCTGCCAAGATGAATATCGGAATTCTTGGCGTCGACTCGACATATCGAGAGGTCTATTATTCGCGGTCAACTAGAGGATAAAGCCAAGTTAGCCTGTAAATCGTTGTGTGGCCTTGGTAGAGCGCGGTGATAACGCGACTACTGATATTCAAGCTGTTGAACTGGTCTGGGGGTCTAAAAAGGTCATATTAGCGTTTTATATTATAATTCATATTAATTTGTCATAAACTTAACTGCAGCGTCGCTGTTATTGACATTGACATTACGATTCAAAATGGCATAACTTAGTTTCAGTTTTGGCCACCGGATCAGTTAAATTTGTTATACTCTAATATTAATCATAACTTGAAACGGTAATGTGACCTTTTTCTTGACTCTATTCTGAATATTCACTGCAATAGCAAGGTCTCTACTGGAATATGGTAAAAATGCAATAAAACATCCTGTAACCACAGCTTACAAAAATACTGTTAGAATTAATAGTTTTAACGTGTTTAAAATAACTAGCCGTTCCCCGCGGTTATTACTCGCGCGTAGTTCGGATCTCTGTCAACATTCAACTATCTCGCGCGAGCATAATATTCACAAACTTGCAAACATTCTGACTTTTCTTCTCCATAAATAGCTACTAGTATGTACCTACAAACTTCTCTAAGGAAAATGTTATATAACAAATCACTTATTTCTCCCATTATTTAAAGTACCGCACCAGAAAGAAAATACATTTCTCTCTGTGCATTCGAGCGCACTCCTTTAATGATTCCCGTTGAATTGGTAAGTATACAGATTTTTCTAACAAGTCTTGTTAAAGGATATAGAACATTGTTTTGACTAACAAACATTTCCAAATGGTTGCTTCTGAAAAGTTATTTTGAATTGTGTCAGTCAAGGCCAATGTATTTTTTTAAAGCATTCTATTATTTCATTTTTGGGTTGAAAATTTGTAGCCGCTACGAATTTAAGATGAGGGTTTTGATTTTGAAGAGGGTTCCTATTTAATAATGCTCAATGTTCTTTCGTGGAAAATGTTTTAATCAGCGCTACACAATTAACAGATTTCCCTAGCAATTGTGAGGATGAAACATTTGGTATCGTATTCAAAAATCAAAATCGTATGTTATTTATTGGTGTGGAAATGAAGTGTTTTGTATTGTATTGTATTATTGAGGAGAATGGACATCTCTTTCAATCGTCAAATAGGACAGCGGTGGGACAGTATTCTCTTAAGAAAGAAAGATGGGAAATAAAATTAGTTCCCAAACTTATGGCTACACGTACCCCTGTCAAAGTTTCCAGACGACAGCGAACATGTCAATTTTAGAAGTAATTTTGGGCAATTTATCCTCAATTCTGACACAGCATCAAGTTCATTTCTGTATTTCGTTTTTATCATGCATGGCGGTGCATGGTGTGATATCCCAATCTCACATAAGTATTTTAGCGAATGTTGAAAGGAAATTCACCACTTTGCGCCAACATGCATGGCGCACGCGCCTGCCAGTCATACAGCCAGCATTACGTAAATCTTGTCGCGAACCCCTTGAGGTTTGCGTACCCCACTATAAAAAAACCCTGCTTAGAGCATTATATGCTCCAGAACTTAGCTTTTTCGCCATTTTATTCAAGAGATTACCCCAGTGTAGTCTACTACCTATATAGACAAAAGTAATATGAGTAACTGAAATACTATGAAATCAACAAGATAAAAATTTTCGCCAACTACTTGTATATTCAATGCCTCAATGCTAGTGTAATCATTTGCCTACAGGAAGGGGTGAAAGCCCGCGGGTAACGGAAGCAAGCCGACTATTGTACCTGTCTATTTTCATGCCATTAAGGCCCTCTCGTCAATGCGAGGGTCCCACGCCACTGTAATAAAAACACTCATAAAATATTTATCTTACACGCGCTCTTATTGATAGCACGTTATAAAGTTTATGAAGTTCTTAACTTTTTATATGGACGATGCTGTAGTGCGTTCGAGTTAGAGTAGGTAATAGGAGTTACTTCTGTTTGAAGTGCTTGGCGTAGGTTGCAAAAGCGCAATTGCGACTGGGCTGTTCTACTTTTTAGGCTTTAATTGTACTTGTACTAAGTGTTTGGAGAGCGTCGGCAACGGAGTATTTTCCTACGTATAAGATTGTGTGTGGAGACTATAATAATATGATTATGCACACTTTATTGGTGAACATAAATATCGAAGTCTGACTCGCCAGGTAAGAAGCGTATGGGAGCCATGGTAGTTTTAACAGCGCGAAGACCACAAAAGATAGGCATGCCTGAAAATTATTTCTAAGGATTTTTTTTTTGTATACCACTAAGGTGGCAAACAAGCTTACAGCCTGCCTGATAGTAAGCAGTCACCGCAGCCTATAGACGTTTGCAATACCAGGGGCATCACCCACGCGTTGCCGACCCCAATAGATGATTGGCAATATCATTTTGAACAGCTTAGACTAAAATCCTATCATTTTACAGGAAGCACGCGCAGAGTGAGACGTATTTTAGTGGGTTACGTTTTGGCCAAAAAATTACATACGGGATTGTTTTATAAAACTACATTTGGGAGATAGGGCAGCTCTCGCACATTCATAAAAACCTTTTTTCATTAGACTGGCCAGTCATTACCCAAATATAAGGATGCGTTTGAGAAATCACACGTTTAATGCAGCTGCACAGTCGTCGCTCCATGTCACTATTGAAATCCAAAAAAACGATAGTAAAATTTTTTATTTCGATAGCTACGACCACATATTTCCAGTAACGGTGCATTCGCGGTGTATTTACGAGATTTGGCCTAAGTTGACTAACAATTTATCACTAGACGCACCGAACCTTCGTATGTCGATAGCTCGTAAGGCAAAAACTAACCTTGCGAACGAGCAAATGCTCACACTGCGGCGTAACACAGTTCGGAATCATCGGCAAACATAAATCCTTAGGGGCTCTCTTATCTCAGCCCAACAAGTGATATATTATTACTTGTCGACTTCTCGTTCTTCTCGCGCTCGTTACACTGATATAATAATAAATTACTCACCATTCCATAGAGTATCTATACACCATACATCGTTATTGTTTGGAACATGTTACGGATATAACGATACCAATTTGTCGAAGTGGCCGAAACTATTGTTTGTCTTTTTTGGGAGTTCGTGAAATTTGTGTCATTATATGTAAGTTGTTATTCGACCTGTCTTTGAAAAAGTATAGGAGTTTAGTTGTTATAGGTGTGCTAAATAAATCAGAGGGCCTCGACCTTATACTCATGACGTTGCCTAACTTACTCTACTTATGCATGGGTTATGCATGAGGCAGTGAACACTTTTAATACTTTCACGAGGGGTGCGGGGGAGTAATTAAGCCAAAAAACACGCGATAAAGTTTCAACCGTATATTAGGTACACGTTGATAGAAATAAGTAGGTTAACATAATAAATTTAAACCTTATACACTTTCAATTCGCAAACTGTTTACCGCGATGTAGAAATCGGCGTGTTGTATGAACAGCGCCATCTAGTAACAATCTTACGAACTAACTCACGCTTAACATAACCGCCCGCCAAGGACGCCTTTTCAAAAGTCGTCATTAATATAAATAGATCAATGTGAAGCAAATAGACAAAATGAAGATGCGTCATTAGCGGGATTGGACACTAAAATTTAATGTTGGGCTATTCGGTTATTGGTAAAACACACAACTTATCTACGGGTCTTTTGATGAGAGAATTCTTAACTTTTAATGTCACAACTCGAGTGATTTGATCAGGACCGGGATGTTTCTGTTCTACTTTGCCTAAAAGCCACCTGGCTGGTGGTAAATTGTCTTCCTTTACCAACACAATGTCGCCCATGCTTGGCTCAGGATTTTGTTGTGTCCATTTGTGACGATGATGAAATTGAGTCAAATATTCTCTAGACCATCGACGCCAAAAGTTTTGTACCATCCTTTGTGTCAGTTGCCAACGCCTAAGGGTGTTTATGTTAGATTCTTCGTAATTTTCTTCAGGAACTAGAATTAATGGTTCTCCAACCAGAAAATGCCCAGGTGTCAATGGAAATGGATCTTCGGTGTTAGTTTTGACTTTAGAAAGTGGTCGCGAATTCAAACAAGCCTCGATTTGTGCTAATGTTGTTGACATTTCTTCAAATGTCAACGTTGTGTTTCCGACAACCCTTTTTAGGTGGTACTTCGTCGATTTAATCCCTGCCTCCCATAGTCCGCCAAAATGTGGAGCATACGGAGGGATAAAATGCCACGTAGTACCATTGGTTGATAGCCAATCAGCAATTTCTTGATTAGCTGCCAATTTCTCAGCGGTCAATAATTGTCTAAGTTCCTTTGATGCACCTACGAAATTAGTACCGTTATCGCTGTAGATATCTGTACAAATTCCACGCCTTGCAACAAATCGTTTAAACGCTGCAATAAATCCTTGTGACGTCATATCACTGACCACTTCGAGATGGATCGCTCGAGTAACCATACATATAAAGAGACAGATGTACCCTTTATATGATCGTACGCCTCTTCCCTTTGATATCCTGATATTAATAGGACCAGCAAAGTCTACACCACTTTGCTTGAAAGCCCTGGACGGTTTTGTCCTTACTGTAGGCAACTGCCCCATGAGCTGTGGTTTTGTCTGGGCGTTGTAACGTATACAGGATACACACTTCCTTATATGAGCCTTGACTAGTTGTTTAACACCAACTATCCAATATTTCGTGCTCAAATAGTTTTGCATGAGCTGTGGTCCACCATGTAACGTCTTGGTGTGAGCTTCAGCTATTATCAAAGGAGTGAGGAACGACTCTTTAGCTATTAGGATGGGGTGCTTCTGGTCATAATTTAGCGAAGATTCTTCTAGTCTACCTCCGACCCTTATGATTTTCTTGTCGTCCATAAAAAGATTAAGAGATCTAAACCTTGTCTTTTGCGTTTTACATCCTTTTAAGATTTCAATTTCATCGCCAAATTCATTTTCTTGGCACTTTTTTATGCAAACGTTCAATGATTCATGTAGTTCGTCACTCTTTAGAGCAGTAGTTATAAATCTATCAGCAGATGACTTTCTTATTTTTAAAAAGCGTCTGCAATATGCTACAATTCTCATCAGTTTCGACAAAGTAGAGTATCTTTGCCATATAAAATCATCTGTCACAGTGTTGTAAACATGTATATTTTGTTTGCTTACCTCTAAATTGGTTTGAAAATCTTTAGATTTTGTATATTTAACTTCATTTTCTTTTAAAAAATCAGGTCCGCTGAACCACACTGAAGTTTGAAGCAACTCTTTGGCGTACAAACCTCTAGATGCATAATCTGCAGGGTTCTTCTTTGTATCAACATGAGACCAATTTTTAGAATCCAGAGTTGTTAATACCTCGGACACCCGGTTTGCTACAAAAGTTTTCCACCTGCTTGGATGACTGTTAAGCCAAGCAAGGACTATTTCTGAGTCGGTCCAAGCATGCAAATTATGTTTATCGATGCTTAAAATATAAGCAACTTCAGCCATAAGTCTTGCAAGCAAGACAGCGCCGCACAACTCAAGTCTGGGTATTGATACCTGTTTTATAGGTGCCACACGAGTTTTGGATGTAACCAGAGTAGTTCTAATTTGACCATTTTCGTCAGTGACTCTCAAATAAATTACGGCTGCGAATGCTGCTTTCGACGCATCACAAAATCCATGGAATTCAACTTGAGTGTCACCAAGCCTTGTACCGATCCATCGTGGTATTTTAATGTTAGTTAAAGATACTAAATCATCTCTGTACTTTAACCATTTCTTCACTATTGCAGTTGGAACTTCATCGTCCCATCCGATACCGGCCAACCATAGCATTTGTATTATTATTTTTGCAACAATAATACTTGGCGATACCCAACCCAACGGATCATACAAACGACATATATCAGATATGACTTTCCTTTTTGTAATACGATCTTGTGTGCTTGTTGGTGCTACGGTGTAATGGAACGAATCCCGATGACGATCCCAGGTAATACCAATAATTTTTATCAAGTTATCTAATTTTATATTTAGTTGTCCGCTTTCATCTCCCTGTGATATTTTCAGTAACAACTGTTCGTTATTGCTTGACCATTTTTGCAACTCAAAACCTCCCTTCATTAACATTTCGTTCATTTGTTTACAGATTTCAACGCCTTCCTCTACAGTTTGACAACCTGTCATCAAGTCGTCAACGTAAAAATCGTTAATAACTCGTTCTGCTGCAAGAGGATAATTGAGGCCTTCATCGTAAGATGTCTGTTGCATGGCACGTATAGCTAGATATGGTGCGGCTGCGGTACCGAAAGTTACTCTAAGCAATCGGAAATCCTTTATTTCAGAGTCTGGATCACCTTTCCAGAGAATTCTTTGATAATCCACATCCAATTCATTGACCTTAACCTGACGATACATTTTTACAACGTCAGCAGTCAAGCAAATTGGATGAGTTCTCCATCGTAACAACAAATGACGCAAGTCCGGCTGAATAGTAGGTCCCACAAGAAGCTCATCGTTCAAAGACACTCCGTTTTTTCCTTTGCAGGAACCGTCGTACACCACCCTAGTTTTTGTCGTATCTTTATCCTCTCTGCATACAGCGTGATGAGGTAAGTAAACTGACGTACTTTCCTTGCCATCATTTTCAGGAACTTTTTCCATGTGCCCAAGCTCCAGGTATTCATTTATGACGTTAGTGTAGTTTTCTCTAAATTGATTGTTTTTCTTAAATTTGTTTTCTAATGATTGGTATCTCTTTTCCGCTATTTCTCTGAACCCTCCATTTTGGCAAGCTGGCTTTTCATTCTTAAAAGGCAGTCTGACAATGTAACGTCCCTCTTCATCTCTAGTTGTAGTAGCGACAAATAGTTTTTCACATTTGTTTTCATCTTCTGTATATAGTTTACTAAATATAACAGGCTCCGACTCTATTTCCCAAAATCGTTTCAGTGCATCATCTTCGTCTATTTGAGCATGCATTACTATAGAATGAGTCGAGCTATCACATGAGTTAACAATACCAGACAGAACCCAACCTAAATTGGTATTCTGTGCTATCAGCAATCCCTGAGGGGTTTTCCTGATACCTTCTTTTATAATTTTTCCATATATTTCAGCTCCTAGTAGAACATCAACTCTGTTTGGTGTATGATATTCTGGATCCGCTAGTAAGTTGCTGTCTAAATCAATAAATTCAGTTTCCATTACCTTTTCCACTGGAAGAAGTGAAGTTATAGACTTCAATACAAACGCCTTCACTTGGACCTTGAAGTTTTGATCTAACCTTGACATCAAATTTAAATAAACAAAGCAGTTCGATATTACTGATTTCTCTCCACCTACTCCTTTAATGGTGTGTTTAGATTTGTATTTCTTCAAACCCAAGTATTGGATTACTGCCTCCGTCACAAAAGATGCCTGAGAACCCTGGTCAATTAAAGCTCTTAATATTCTATACCTTTTGTTTTGAGTTTCAGCTTTTATGAGAGCAGTAGCCAAAAGAACGGTATGGTTGTTACTTCCTGTAGAAAAACAAGATACAATAGGTTGTTTGTCAGCATCTGCAGCTTCAGTTTTTGACATCACCTCGGTTTTATCTGTTCGTTTTGACGATGGTACGAAATTTGTGTGCAACAAAGAGTGATGTTGCCTTTTACATGTACGACAAGTGTTGGAAGATTTACAAAATTTTACTGAATGTTCAACTCCAAGACAGTTGAAGCATAAACCCTTATCCCGAACAACTTTACGTCGAGTGTCGACATCAGCAGCAATGAATTTCTTACATGAGTTAATTTTATGATCGGCCGCACAATATTGGCACTCTAAAGAATATTTATTATCTGTAACATGAAATGATTGCGAACCTTTTGTGGTTGTTTTGACCTTTGTTG
Source organism: Blastobasis lacticolella (assembly GCA_905147135.1). Classification (NCBI taxonomy): domain Eukaryota; kingdom Metazoa; phylum Arthropoda; class Insecta; order Lepidoptera; family Blastobasidae; genus Blastobasis; species Blastobasis lacticolella. The sequence continues at coordinate 14,690,698 of LR990050.1, forward strand.
GATCTAGAGTCCAAAAACTCAAGTGCTCGGAATCTACTAGTCAAAAATTCTATTAATTGATTAAATGTTGGTAATTCATCAGAACAATCATTGGAAACTTTCAGTTCCCATTGTTTTCTGGTCTCTTGATCCAACTTGAGACATATAATATGAATTACAATCATATCCCAACTACTGACATCGATGCCCAAATTCTTTAAACCATGCAAACATTCGGAAGTAGTGTCAACTAAATCTTTTATTTGATGAGATGATTCAACTGAAACATTTTTCTGACTTAGCAACCGTTTTAAAATACAATTTGCCAAAAATCTTTTATTATTGTATCTACTTTCAAGTTGTTTCCAACAAGTTTCGTAATTATCAGCAGTTATGGGAATATGACGCAACAATTGTTCTGCTTCGCCCGACAAGTGGCTTTTTAAGTAGTGAAGTTTTTGAACATCGTCTAATGAATTATTCTTATCTATCAATGACACAAACAAATCCTTAAAAGTACTCCAATCTAAATACTTCCCAGAAAATGTAGGTATAGTTATTGTAGGCAATTTTACATTAGATGATTTACTTACAACAGTTGAGGACGATTCTTCTAAATTTGACACTTTGCTTTCAGTTAGTTTACTTATGCTATCTGATAACTCCGTTTTATAATCTATATACAGTTCCTCTGTAGCATCAAAAATATCATAAGTATTTAATTGATCATCATTTGCTTCAGCAATGATTTGTTTATGGTTTTTCCAAAATGTATTCCATTTTTCAATCAAAATACTTAAGCGAGCATTGACATAATTTACAGTAATTCTCTCTTTCGGTGACTTTTTAAAATTCTGCCTGGACTTATATAATTGGGTGTTGATATGAACTTGCAACTTTATCAAAGGTTCCATTTTAATAAAGTTAAGATAAATGTATAACTAATAAACTTTGTTCCAATATCCAAAAATTTCAAAGTTACGTAAAATTTACCAAAAAAATACAAGTTCCAAAATAAGTAAAAATCAACAGAAATTTTCTAAGTCCCAAATACTTTATAATCAACCAAGTAACCAAACTCTCAAATTTTCTAAGTTAAAATTGATTGAAATTATTCTAAGTCCGAAACAAATTCGCAAAATTTTACAAGTCCAAATTAAACTTATTTAATTCTAAGTTAATATCTTCAAACAGTTAAAGTTCAATATTGCTTGATGATTGCACTTACGACGTTTATTAAACAAAGAGTACTCACGGTTTCACTTCTCACAAACACTTAACTTCGAGATGACAGCGCCCTCTGCCGTCAAACTGCAGCTTACTGGACCCTTCCAGGCTTGACTGCTGATGAAAAGATTCTTGCGTGCTGGTCTTCTTGCTCCACCACAGTTGCACCTCGTGTCACAAATCCAGGTTTCCACTTCTGGCTCCGTACTCAGGTCGTAGCTTCGAAACCGTCCAACTTGGCTTCCTCAGCTCCTGGTAAGATGATCTGAACAGCGACCCACTGTCCAGTAGTTTCGCGAAGGTGATTCCACACCACGACGACGACGAAATGAAAATTCCCAAATTCCAGTTTGGGTAACCGACTCGTAAGGACCATGAACACTTTTAATACTTTCACGAGGGGTGCGGGGGAGTAATTAAGCCAAAAAACACGCGATAAAGTTTCAACCGTATATTAGGTACACGTTGATAGAAATAAGTAGGTTAACATAATAAATTTAAACCTTATACACTTTCAATTCGCAAACTGTTTACCGCGATGTAGAAATCGGCGTGTTGTATGAACAGCGCCATCTAGTAACAATCTTACGAACTAACTCACGCTTAACAGGCAGTCCACCTAATGGAAAGTGGTAACTGTAGCTAGTAACATCTGTCGTTCATTCACAAGTTTTATGTAACAAATACGCAGAACTTGTTGACGGGTAGTGTAACGTAATACTGTCACAAGTACAGTGACAGGTTCAGCTAGTGGGAAGAAAACACGAAGATTCAGTGAAATGGAGAATCCTAAAAGGGTCTACGCTACATAACCTCAGTCCTGGCAGGATCACAGGCTCGGGTCTTCTTTTAAACTCATTCGAGAACGATTTGACCAGTACACATAGTCAACCAGCCAGTTCCCCAGATATTGATTTTCGGGCGTTCTCGTGCTCGGCAGCCAAGTATAATGAAGAATAGGATCCAGCAGTTATCTAGAATGAGAGGAAGACAAAAAATATTAAAATCTTTGCCATCTTCGCCGTCTATGAAATGTCTCGACATGACAACATATAAATGACAAAAGGTAAACAATAGTTTTGGGAAAAATTGCAAAGGATGCGGTCTAGAGGTTCATAGAAGGTGTTCACTAAGATCTAGCCGGTACAAAGTGAATGAAAAACGGAAGAATGTAAAATACGGAAGTCGTATCGGTTGAATAAAGAAATCTTAGTCTAGCCAATTTTTCACAATTATTTTATGAAAAATAAATATTTTTAGCAACACTGCAACACTCATGCGATACTCATGCAACACTGGAACTAACCGTAAAGTAAATGACGAAAGGAGAAACTCCTTTTACGCTCGGAGTAATAAGTTTTTTTTTCGTTATAGCGAAGAGAAATCAACTAGGGAAGAAAAAATCCTTTTAAGAGGAGAAGGCATTAATAATGCGTGTAATTTTTATTTTTTTTGTAATTGGCGTAGCCAGGCATTTGACCGCCACTCACCTGGTGGTAAGTGATGATGCGGCCGATGGTGGAGCATGCCTGTCTAGGAACAGCCTATTCACACTGGCCTTGAAGGCATCTAGACTATAATGATCAGAGAACACACTCGCGGGTAATGAACACACTCGCAGTTCCATTCCTTGGCCGTACGCATTATAATAATAATAAGTAAGGTTTCCAGTGCTCCATGGGGTGGGGATTTGGGGAACCGTGGCTTTGGCAGTGGAGTGGCATTTGCTTTTTGCTGCCAGAGCAACGTGTTATAGAGGTGGGCAACGCATTAGCGATACTCTTGGTGTTGCTAATGTCTATAGGCAGTGGTGACCACTTTCCATCAGGTGGCCCGCTTGCCTGTTTGCCTACCGTATGACATAAAAAAAAAAAAAAAAAAAAAAAAAAAACTTTATTCAATAAAAACTGATTACATAATTTACAAGTAGATACTGAAGCCTGTGGTAGTTAAAACTGTGTTACAGGCCTCAGTTCTTCCCAAATTCTGTAGATGAATTTTTGTAGGTATATAGTACTCAACCGTTGGTAAACTTATAATACAGATTTAATGACAAATAAGTATAAATACAGTAAACATTATATAGTGGTATTCTAAAGATAAAAGAGGTACATTACATTTAATATGCATTTATGTGTGATGTATATGTGTGTGTTGTGTGTGTTGTGTGTGTTGTGTGTGTTGTGTGTGTGTATGTGTGTGTGTGTGTGTGTGCGTGTGCGCGCGCGCGCGCGTGTGTGTGTGTGGTGTGTGTGTATGTGTACATGTTTTTAAATGATTAATAATTTATTCTATACTACGAAACAGATTTTCAGTAGCATCATAGTCAAATTCTTGAAGTTTTTCTATAATTAGTTTTTGAAATTGGTGATTGGTGAGCTTGTTGACCGCTTTTATATCTTTATTTAATTTATTATATAGCATTGGGGCATAATAGTCATAACTTCTGTTGGCAAACACGGTGTTACATTTGGGCAGAGGTACTCGTACTACTCGTTTGTTGCACTGTGGAAGAGTTGGAACAGTGGAACGATGATATCTACGTAAACTCTGGTAAATAAACTGTTTTCTAACGGACAACATGTTGCATAGTCTATATAATTCCGTGGTAGGGTGTCGAAATCGAAGCCGATACATGACCTTCAGTATGGCGCGCTGAACACGTTCAACTTCAATTAGGTACGCTTTTCTGCACATTCCCAGACACTAATGCAATATGAAATAATGCTTTGACACAGGGACCTGTATGTTAATACAAGAATTTCATGGGTGGCAACATCTCTCAGGTTTTTAAACACATGTATCAGCTTTCTTGCTCTGGTTGTGACTCCAGCTATTTGTGGTCCCCAGTTTAATCTGTCATCTAGGATGACACCTAAATACTTAATATTGTTAACACGTGTGAGGTAACTACATTGGCAACAGGCCGGTATACAGTCTCGTCTGTTACATGGATATGCATGTATCTGTAGTTTGAAGCTATTATTGGGGCTATTGCGAGCTGTTATTCCGAAGCACATGCATTTAGTCTTAGCCATATTCAAGGTAAGTAGGCTGTCCTCTAACCAGGCAGTGACCTTGCTCAAGCCAGATTCCGCCACACATCGCACCTTATTCCATGTGGATCCATGAAACAGAAGAACCGTATCGTCAGCAAACATGAATATATCCGAACTTTCTAGTTTGAGGTTGCACAGTGCGTTTACGTAAATAATAAACAATGTCGGTCCAAGGGTACTTCCTTGTGGTACACCAAATGAGCAGGAGGCATCATTACTTAAACACCCGTTTATCCTGATTCTCTGTGTCCTTCCACCTAGATAAGAATGAAACCATGCAAGAGGAATTCCCCTAACTCCTAAGTTTTGCAGTCTTGACAAAAGTATGGGAATTGACAAAAGCCTTTTGAAGGTCCAGGAACACTTCAAGGCCAAGTGAGTAAATTGTACCTTTCTAAGAATGATACTAGCCTTTTGTTGACAATTTTTTCAATTACCTTTGAAAGAGTTGGGATAAGGGAATTATAAAGGTTGAACTAAAGCGGCTCGTGGGGATAGCTAAAGATCCACTATATAAGGATGAAGCGCTCGCCTGAATCGCGTCTCCCGATGGCGGAAAGGGGCCGGCGGAATGAGGTCGTGCAACTGCTTCGCACACTCCGAAATGAAACCTGTATAAGACCGACAAACACTAAACCCTACGCCGATGATCAAGGCTCTGCAGCTTAGCTTCAATTAGCTTAGGAATAGCAAAAGCTTAGGATCACCAATTAACTTCTTTGCACGTTTTTCTACCGAATCCAAAGCGGCCAGTTAGTATTTGGCTGATCCATCCCAGAGGTAGCAGCAGTACTCCGTGCAAGATCGGACGTGTGATTGATTAACTGAAGCAACTGCCTTGAAGTGAAGTACCGTTTGATCTTCGAGATAATTCCAAGTTTTTTGGCTGCAGTCTTGGCTTTTGATTCGATGTACTGTCCAAAGTTGAGATTGGTTGATAGCTGAACACCCAGGAGCTGTAGGCTGTCGGTAATTTCCACAGACACATTCCGGAAAGACGGAGATAGATGGAATGGGCTCCGTTAAGAAGAAAACATACACGCCTGAGTTTTGGTCGCGTTAAACGCTAATAGATTGGCTTCGCCCCAATCGGACACTACCTTGAGAGCTTCGTTCAAGCGACCAACCATGGCCTCTCGACAAGACTGAATATCGTCCCTGTTGGCTTTTGCCTCTTACAGATATCTATCCGTTACTGCGCTGTCGTCTGCGTACCCAAAGGTACCGGGTCCAAGCAGATTATTAATATGCAGCAGAAAAAGAGTCGCGGACAGAACCGACCCCTGAGGAACTCCCGCGTCGACCTTAACCGTCTAGAACTACACGGATTGATCGTTCACTTAGAAAATCCGATAACCAGGTGCAAAAGCCAACACGAATACCGTATGAGGGAAGCTTGCTTACAAGGGCTGCACGCCAAACCCTATCAAAGGCCTTGGAGATATCAAGAGATACAGCAAGGGCCACGCCATGCTTCTCAATGGCCTCACTCCAAAGATGGGTGGCATACACCAGAAGGTCGCCAGTCGATTGACCACAGCGGAATCCGTACTGATGATCGCTGAGGAGATCGTTACCTTCAAGATGCGTAAGGAGTTCCTTGTTCAGTGCACGCTCCATAATCTTACAGAGTTTTTTTTTTTTTTTTTTATGTTATACGATAGGCAAACAGGCAAGCGGGCCACCTGATGGAAAGTGGTCACCACTGCCTATAGACATAAGCAACACCGAGACTATCGCCAATGCGTTGCCCACCTCTATAACACGTTACTCTGGCAGCAAAAAGGCAAATATCCCTCCACTGCCAAAGCCACGGTTCCCCAAATTCCCACCCCATGGAGCTCTGGAAACCTTACTCACCGGCAGAAACACAATCCTTTTTAAAAGAGTATTGTTTAGCTGCGGTATTCTGTAAGGTGGAGGTACTTCCCCAGTCGGGCGGCTCCAATTCGAACGGGATACCCCGCTATGCCCTACCTCTCTTAGAGTATGGAGTATGGAGGTGACCGAAATGGGGCGGTAGTTGGCAGGGTCTGCGCGGCTGCCCTTCTTGGGCACGGGCTGCACATTGGCAAGCTTCCATGTCTTCTGTGAGAGTCTCTAGTGAGAGGCAATACAGGCGCGTGAGAATAGAAGACAACTCAGGAGCACAACTACGCAGCACTGTTGCTGGTATACCAGGTCCTCTAGCGTGTTCACGTGATTTTTAAAATCTAGTAGTACATTTAGAAAACACTGGTATTGTGGCGTGCCGCGTGACATACCTTTTGATATTACATAAAATGGCCGACGGATGTGCCCAAAATGAACTAGCATTAGAACTAGATTTCCTTAGAATCATGGTATGTACAACATGGTCACCTTGGCGTTAATGTCCCGGATGTGCTCTCGCGCGTGAGGGCCCGGAGTCTGCCTTGATAATGATCCAGGATTTGGTAGATCAGGTAATCACAGTGGAGCGAGTTCCATCTGACCTCCGTGACCCTGTTAACAGGGGAACCTGACCAGATTGGATGATGGATTCAGTCGCCTAATTACGACTGAAGTTCAGTAGGCTAATTGTAAGGCTGTTGCAAATAATTCTCTAATTTCAATGATTGAAATCGTTACTTTTGCGATTCTGTATTATCGATTTCATGGGTTCAGTTGCTAACAAAGTACCATACGCAAAATAATAAAATCTTTGAAAATGACTAAGAAAACAACCATACGAAAATCTAGCCCCTAGTAGTTGCCCCTTGAGGCCAAGAACACGATATCCATTCGAAACAGGAAAATACAGAGGTAAAAGACCTACACACGACCCCAATACCCTTATTTTTATAGCAAAAACCATTATTACTTTTACCAATCAGGAATATACATAGTTAGAAATCATTTCACCAAGAAGGAATACTCTAGGCGAAATCCAAAACATTAATAGGACGTGGTTCCAAACATCTGTTTCTTACAAGAGTAACTCATTTTCCAGGAAAGATTGACGAGCCATCAGAGCCTGAAGGGCCAAACCCAAGGAAATAAAACCACCCATCCCAGGAAAAACAATTACAGAACATTATACATTTAAAATTGATAATAAAATGTTTCAACAAGTTTAACAGTTGTTTGAAAACGAATTCTAATAACCTTACATCAAGGTAAGACCCTATAGTCCATATTTGTTGAACTTTGAACGTTCCGCCATTGTACTGTAATGTGCATAAAGTTTTAAATAAGTACTTGAAAATATTAAAACTAATTTTGTCCCGAAGGTCAACGTAATTTTTCACTGAATTAGGTAGATATCGAGGCCTACTGAACTGTAGCTTAAATATTCAGTCAGAGTTATCGTTATAAAACAGTTGTTAAGCTCGTTTTACAAAAATTAAAATTTATTTATAAATTTTTTTTTTTTTTTTGTCATACAGTAAGCAAACAGGCAAGCGGGCCACCTGCTGGAAAGTGGTCACCACTGCCTATAGACATTAGCAACACCAAGAGTATCGCCAATGCGTTGCCCACCTCTATAATACGTTGCTTTGGCAGCAAAAAGACAAATGCCCCTCCACAGCCAAAGCCTCGGTTCCCCAAATCCCCACCCCATGGAGCACTGGAAACCTTACTCACCGGCAGAAACACAACACTATTTAAAAGAGTATTGTTTAGCTGCGGTATTCTGTAAGGTGGAGGTAATACTTCCCCAGTCGGGCGGCTCCAATTCGAACGGGATATCCCGCTATGCCCTACCTCTCTTAAAACTTGCTTTCGAACTGTTTATCTTTTTTAATATAATTCACAAAAGAGAGTACAAATAACATGACTAAAACCCAATGCAAGACACCCATAAGATATGTGAATGAAAAATGTTTGCGGTGACTAAGAGAAATGGCACTGATGCTATGGAAATATGTGTAGGCAGGACCACCCAACCTCGCAATAGGTAGGCGCAAGTGCAGAAACGCAATCATCGGAATTATACCGTAGACATTATTCAGTCGCTCGGATAAATAGCTTTCATGCATTAAACATGCTGGCCCTCTTAAATAATAAGAAAAGTTTCGCCCCTGCCAAGGTAACTACTATTGTTTATTCCATTTCAAAGGTTCAGATTGGAAAGCCTTTTTACACCCCACCATTTACTCGGCCTAGAGAAACATTCTGACCGTTTAGAAGAATAAAATAGGACAAGCCCTTTGTCTTCGACTGGCTGCTATTCCCCTAAATGGTATGACTGTATAAAAAGTGTACCGTAAAACGTTTACGCTCCATGACGTTAGCATTGCAAGTTATCTGTGTCCATTAATGAAATTACAAAACAGAATTTTCTCGTTTTCATTGTAACAATGAAACGTACGATAAGACATTTCCTCAGACATTAAAAAAGGAATATAAAATTGGTAGCAATTCACTTCTTTCTCTTTTTTTTAAATAAACAAAGGGAATACAAATACTTTGGCGGAGGGTGGATAAATAGGTATTTTGTTCACTTTTATAACGGTAATAAACAGGAACTGTCGTATCATTCGTTTTCACTGGAGTTGGAAAATCAATATTACAGAGTACTTATGGAAAAAAATAACGACCCTTCAAGGTTGTAAGTAAAAAAATACGATCCAGGACTTTATTGGGGCTATAAACATTAATGAGATACGAGGTGACTCGGCCTTCATCAGTTAAGAGATCCACAACCATAAATTGGTCAAAGCCACTGGAGTTCGGTCTAATTTCATGGGCGAATAAATCGGAATGATGACGGTGTCCATCTACCCAACGAGAGATATAGACACTGAGTAATGTCTGCAGAGAGAATTTTCCCTCATACATACGAGTATGAAACCTAATGGCATATTTTGGCGTAATTTTGTAATATAGATGGTTCGTTCACGTTTTATCGGGCGTACCAAGTGGGCTTGTAAAGTACTATCTGACCTGAAGATGGAGCATGCTCCTCTTGGAACAGCCTATTCACTCCACCTTTTACTAACCGGTTAGCATGTTGTAAGGCAGAGAAAAAATATTCGAATATGGTCTTAATTTTAGTTTTTTTTTAATGTTATCCGGCAGACAAACAGGCATGCGGGCCACCTGATAGAAAGTGGTCACCGCCGCCTATGGACATCAGCAACACCAGGGGAGCCACCAATGCGTTGCCCGCGTCTGAAGAGACATATACCTCTTGAACGATTCCATGTCATAGTCCAAAGGAAACATTGTGGCTGGGAGCTCATTCCACATCCGAATCGTACGAGCGAGGAACGTTCTTTCAAACCTTCGCGTGGTGACCAACAGAAGGTCTACGTAGTGGGGATGAGTACCCAGCCTACGGCGGGTGGTGCGGTAGCGGAATTGTGCTGTAGGCACCAAATCGAAAAGTTCCTCGGAACGCTCCCCATTGTACAGCCGATAGAACACACACAGGTTGCCAAAGTCCCTTCGGTTAGCCAGTGGTTCTAACTTGCATGTTTGTATGGGATCGTCGAAAATTCGTACGGCGGCGTCTCTCTGTACGGAGTCCAGAGGATTAAGCAGGTCGGCAGTTTCGCCGGCTAAAAGATGGGAACAATACTCCATATGAGGCCGCACCTGTGTCTTGTACAGCAGCAGGCGCTGCCCTGGGGTGAAGTATCGCTTGGACCGGTAAGGCACTCCAAGCTTTTTCGAAGCCAGTTTGGCCTTAGTGTAGGCAAAGACTTCTATATACTATACTATATACAGGTAGATAATTTTAATTTTTATTGTTCACATTTCTCGCACAGATTTCGATAAAATATGCCCTATGGCACCACTTCCTTACTGAATGAAAGCAGGACAATCCGCCCAAACATCGTCTATATTATTCGAAACGATAACTACCAAATACCCAGCAACTACCCAAACAAATCACGGGCCCTCATACAAAACAAACTTGAAAACCATTATCAGTTCGCCGAAATAGCAGCTATAGTAAGGCTAAAACGAAATTGGATGATTTATCAGGCGAGTTGTGTTTCGGCACCGCCCGCCGTGTTTGTCCCGATTGCGAACTTTAATCGGATCCCAACAATCCGTTTACTTTAATTGAATCTCCAACGACAGTTGTCAGGCACGCAGTTGTTTTGTAAGCGGAGGTTGATTGTACCTGGCGCCTAAGGCTTCGTCACCGGGACGGGATGCTGCCGCCTCAATGTACTGTGGAGGTACCTTATTCTAATATAAATAAGTAAAAAATATTTATTTTCTCTTCAGATCAAATTTTAAACAGAAACAAGTTAATGTACAGTAAAATCTGCGTGAATGACTTGTCAGCACTCGGTAATAAATACCTGTCTTACAGATCACCAGGCCCCCATTGGAATGTAGCCATTAGTAGCCAAGTACAATAATTTTTACTCTATTATAATAAAAATATTACTAATTAGAAACAATTATTTGGAAAAATAAAAAAAATTATAATAATTAATTAACTTATACATTCATAAGATATAAATAAGTGTGTATAAATGTGTGTGGTATCTCGTGGTGGTGGTGGTGGCGGTGTGTGTGGGTAGCTGGCTGGAAATAACTAGTGTCTGACTTAAACTGAAAATAGAATTAGGCAGCTTTACCTCAAAATAACCTTGAATACCGAAAGCCTGTCACAATAGTGTAAATATTCTAGTTGAAAGCGAAGTTCAGATATTACAATTCGGCAAGACAATTTGAGTAGGACAATTTGAAAAGCTTAAATAAGAACCCGTTTATTTTGCAAGTACGATTATTAGTATCTTGTAATATTAGGATACGCTCTTTGTTTTTAAAACTTTATATATATATTCTTTATTGTACATAATAGACATTACAGTAATGTTAAAATAGAAATAGAAATACAAAGGTGGACTTATCTCTAAAAGAGATCTCTTCCAGTCAACCCTGCCGAGTGTTACGAGAGTAAAAAAAACATACGGGAAGGCAGTAGCGTAAAATAAAAATAAATAAAAAAACTACTCATACATACATACTGATAAAATAATAGTACCTATCTAAAATACAAAAATACATATTGCATACCTACCCTATCAATATACATACATATATATAAATCAATTAAACTTGTAGTGATAATAGATGCTCCTTCAATCTTGCTTTGAATGTGTTGACAGATGGACTGTCACGAATGTCAGCTGGTAGACTGTTCCACAGTCGCGCCGCCTCGACAGTATACGACTTGAAGAAAAAGGTGGTGCATTGGGGAACTTCAACTTTACCATTATTGTGTCAATAAACATATTAACAACGCACTAATATTTTTATTGACAATAGCACCATTCAAAGGATGCGTTACACCAGGCGAACATAGAGCAAAAGCGTTCACTCGTGTTCTTTTGAAAACATTCGAGCATTCGAAGATTTAATTTACTGCTTTATTTATTTACTCATAGTTATTTTTTCAAATATTACGTCAGAACAAAGAGCGAATGCTCTACCTCTGTTTCATTATTATCCTCAGCCTGTATTAGCCCATCAGCCTAGGTATATTGGCCCACTGACGGATATAGGCTTACCTTCTTCTGTTTACATCAAGCGAATGAGCAAAGAGAATGAGAATTCTCAAAGCATTCGCTTACTGGACATAAACACCTTTAGGCTAATTACGTAACCCTGTTGCCAACAATTATCTGATTTCAATGATTGAAATTGTTACTTTTGCGCTTACGTATGACCGATTTAATATTTTCAGTTTATTGCATTGGAACTTTCTAAGCAACTGAACCCATGAAATCGATGATGCGTAATCTCAAATGTAGCAATTTCAATAATTGAAATGAAAAAATTGTTAGCAACCGAAATACGTAATTATCCTACTGGCAAAGAATATTAGTGCCAAATGCTGGTAATAAGACGATCTTACGTAATTCACATGATTTCTGTACAACCTACTCGTATTTAAGAGAAAAAAATTGTAAACCAGAGCGCAAAAATCCAACGTCATATCCAAGCAATAACAAACAATAGACAAATTCGCAGCTGGCGTCGAAAATTAATTTATCATTATCCGACCATTTTTCCCTCGCGCCATTCTTAAGGCAAAGTTAACTGCGATAAAACCGCTTTGCAGATTGGGCGAGGCGCGCCGCGAGCGGTAGATCCGTATCTCTTATAAATCGCTCGCTGTTATCGGAAACCCAGCGGAAATGTTAAAATACGTTCCGATTTACTTTTCCGTTTTCGAAAACACCGTCTATAAGAGTGGCTGCGTCAAAATTTGGAACCTACCTACCTGTTTGTACATTCGTCGCTACATTTGTTAGGTACTAGCTTTTGCCCGCGTTTAGCCCATTCCCGCGGGAATTAGTAGATTTAATTTCGGGATAGATTATACACTGTGTTACTCTAGAGAATAAACTGCCTGTAAAGCTGGCTATTTTTGTATGATCGAGTAGCAAACACAATCATTTATACTTTCAAATTTATAATATTTGTAGGATGCATACCATAGTAACCAACGAACATGCAAACTGAGAATGTAACTAACAACTGTATTTGACGTAGCCTCTATTATCTGTAATGTACAGAGCCCTCTTACTTATCATTATCATCTCTGAGAGAATCGGTCACCATTGTCTAGGGTGTGGAGAAGATCAGTTTATTGTTAGACTTTCCCGTTTTGTCTAGTCTCGATTTGACTAGTGTGCATAAATGGCAAAGTACCATGTTGTACATTTCCCCTATTGACTAGTGCTCTGTAACGATTTTAGTTAACAATGAAGATTAATAGAACTAAAGGTTCCATAACATACAGTGCAAAAACCGAAGATTGGCGTCTACCCTCGCCATCCAAACCAAGCGACTTCTCCTACATTCATTGACTCCCTACAGCACGAGGTCGTCCCTTTGTCTCGTGCAGAGCCGTCTACTACAACAAAATCTTTTACTTTGCGAGCATATTTCTCAACTTCAAAGAGCACGCTTCCCTCCCTTTCTTGTAGGCACACCAACGACGTGTAATTTAAATAAAATGCCCGCATTGTCCCTATTTTTCGTCGACCTAATACTGAGGCCTAATAAAGCAAACCAAATTTGCCTGGGGGTTTCCGTGGAAAGCCCTCAACAAAGAAAAGGATTAGATAACGAATATACAAAAACAAATAAAATTGCCTTCTTTGTTCCTCTTGTTTGTTTCCCCATGTTCCGTTGTGACCTTGTCAATGAGACTTTAAATAAGATTTCTAAGCCAAATTATATTTTTGTGGCGCTTGTTTTTGGAGTTTATTTTATTTTATTCCGATATTGGTGGTAATCAATGAGAACTAAAGACCAATTTAATAATATTATTCCCGTTTTCAATGCATTGAATACGGAAATAAAATATAATATTCCGTCAGAAGGTGCTACTCGGCTACGCGACTGTTCAACACGATATCTACACTTTACGTAAAAACAGTAAAAAAGTCGAGTCTGTACATTGAAGACATTACTAGTAGGTACTAGCATTCATACAATCATGTATAATAAAATTTAATTATTTATTATTAAATTTATTATTATTATACAATACTTATTTAGAATGGTAACGCGAGCAAAAGCGTCATAAAAACTATTTTCACGTGGACGAAGTAGAAAAAATAAATACAGGGGAAGAATATAAATACATTTATAATTGACTTGATTTCAGCACTGGTAATTGGAAATTTCAATAGGTATTCAAAAATCTACTTAAATATTACGCAATCATATTATTTTTAGTAAAGAGTGTTTTATACATTTCGAGATGGAATGGAACGCCCACTAGTAAATACTATACCGACAAACAAGCATTAGTAGGCACCACAGAATAAAATTTTTTATAGGAGGTATACGGTGTACGTACCTAAGCCATAAAACAAATAAACGAGAGTAAAAATAACCTGACCTGAGCCAGGTAACCTTTGTAGGAAACCATTAAAAAACTTACTGTTCAAACAAGTTAATGAAGCCATTAACATCTCTCGTTAGGGAATAAAAACAAAACAAACTCGATGGGTTAAGGGAGAGGAAATAACGACAGAATTTTCCAGCCAGCGCAATTTAAAAGCAAATAGAAATTAATCTAAAGGAGGTCAACAGAAAAGGACTATTAAAAAAGGTTGGGTGGTCGACGTAAAAAGTACTATGGCCGTTAAGCCTGGCTGCTTGGAGCGGCTGTAACTGCTGCGACCGAAGGTAATAGCTCAGAACACCACACCAATGTAACGTGGGAGTATTTAAATACATTCTCGACAACGATGTAATGTATCGAAGGTACAGCGCTCGCCAAATGCGCTCCAAAACTCAGATATTGGAGCTAAAGTGTGTTTATTACAGTGTTGGGCAAAATTTAATTGCAAGTTACAATTAAAAATAACAATTGATTAATTGTTAATTGTGAAATATCAATTAACAATTGATTAATTGTTAACTGTGACGTTGCAATTAACAATTGATTAATTGTTAATTGTGACGTTGCAATTAACAATTGATTAATTGTTAATTGCGAAATTTAATTGTGACGTTGCAATTAACAATTAATCAATTGTTAACTGTTCTTGTAATTAAACTTTAATTAAATTTAAATAATGTAAATAGTAATATTAAGCTGCGTACGAATTAGAGCGGCTCAGCCCGAGGCATGCTCGCCGCGCGCAGCGAGATGCTCACCGCGCGCGGCGAGGCTGCTCAGTTGCGCATTTGTTTGTACGTTGAGGCAACGTGCTCGCGGTGAGCCACAAATGCGCCGCACAAATAAAATGTTGATGTTGCTTTTATCATTATTGATGGGATTGTTAAAATAATTTTAGTTTTTTCGATGCCATAACGCTTTTTTTTGCTTACCATGTTGTTTAGTATATCAGTTTTTTAAATTATTTATTTATTTTATTTTATTTATTTTATTTATTTATTTTATTTATTTCATTTATTTTATTTATTTCATTTATTTTATTTATTGTATTTATTTTATCTATTTTTTTTTTTTTTTTTATTTTTTTTTTTTTTTTTTTTTTTTTTTTTTTTTTTTTTTTTTATATATATATTTTTTTATTTATTTTATTTTATTTTATTTATTTTATTTTATTTTATTTTATTTATTTTATTTATTTTATTTTATTTTATATATTTTATTTTATTTATTTCATTTTATTTTATTTATTTCATTTTATTTTATTTATTTTATTTTATTTATTTTATTTTATTTATTTTATTTTATATATTTTATTTTATTTATTTCATTTTATTTTATTTGTTTTATTTTATTTATTTTATTTTATTTATTTAATTTCATTTATTTCATTTTATTTTATTTGTTTTATTTTATTTATTTTATTTTATTTATTTTATTTTATTTATTTAATTTCATTTATTTCATTTTATTTATTTAATGTATTTTATTTTATTTATATTATTTTATTTATTTATTTATTAGGAAGACCAACAGTTTAATTGACATGAAAATATTAAATAACTTGTCAAGTGTCAATAAACAATACGCGCGCATACGTAGTCACGTCCAAACATCGCGAGGCACGCACGCCGAGGCACCTTTGAGCATGGACAGAAAACCGACAATCGGCGGCTCGCGACGCACACGCTCGCGGTGCGCCGCGAGCTGCGCGTGAGCCACGTACGAATTTGCGCAAATGGGCGAGCCGTGCGTGACTCAACCTGAGGCTGCCTCTAATTCGTACGCACCTTTATAAGATTAAGGAGTGGCACAGGGTAGGGCTTTCACAAGCTTGACCTTAATGGCCATGCTAAATCGTTCTTCATGATAGCCACACAGAATATATATACTAGTACTTAAGAATAGAAAATTCTTTCCGCAAATAGCTTTCAACATAATAATGCGTTTACATATTATTTTGTCTCTCTCGCGTCCTACTCTTACCTCTCAGCCCTCGAGCGGCCCGATCGGGCCGCATAACAATATAAATCTGTGATGGTTAATTGTTAGTTTTAATTGTCTCTTGTTACAATTAAAAATATTAATTGAATTATTTTAATTGTCACTTGCAATTAACGTGAGTTTATTTAAATAAATTAATTGCAATACGCAATTAACAGATTAATTGCAATTAAATCAATTGTGATTAAATTAATTGCAATTAATTTTTCAATCAATTAATATGATGATTAAAATATCAATTGTTCATGCCCAACACTGGTTTATTACTGTTACAATGTCATATTTGTGTTTGGTAAACTTTTGAAACTAAGAGAGCGTGGTGGAGTAGTGGTTAAGGTGTCCAAATCGTAAGCGAGATGTACCGGGTTCGAACACCAGTGCTACCATGTAATGTACTAATAACAAGGGTATAAAACGTAGTGGTCTGCCGGTTTGCACCTCCACCACACACCGGTCCGCTTTTGCGCGGAGACAGTACCAAGTTCTAAGCCCGATACTGTACAAAAGGCTGAATAAAGAACTGAATTTCTATAGCTTACCATTATTCCAGGTGAAAGACAAAATCACAGTGTGGCTACTTTGCTCAGATTATGCAAATACGGAATCTCTACTCAAATGATTTAAAACTCATGTTACAAAAAAATCTTACACGCACACACATACACATATACACACACAAACACACACACGTAGGTTAACTAGAGAACAAAATCAGAAACTAAGTTGGATACTGAAATTTATTTGTCTGTTTACGGCCTATCAAAATACTATTTTTAATATAGCCTAGTTTTATGGGAATAACTGTTTTCCTAGTTTGGGAAGCAGGGACTCCACTATAGACTAATTACAACCAGTATTGTATTGTATAAAAAAATGTAATATTTCGATCATAATGTGTATTACGTCAATCTGTGTTATGTCAATCTGTTTTTGGTTGTATCCTGATGTAAAATAAATAAAGATTATTATTATTATTAAACTGTTCTAAGTTATGTACGTACATTAGTTGAATACTAACCGATGCTCTTAAGCCTATGGTGAGGGAAAACATCATCTTGAAACCTGCACATTTAGGCTACTAAATGTGTAACCATGATTCAATCTAGTCAAGTTTCCCTGTTAACAGGGCCGCGGCGGTCAGATGGCAGTCCTTCCACAGTAATCCTGTCCAAATCCTGGATCATGGTCAAGGTGGATCCCGGGTCCTCGTGCGCGGGACAACCGGGACAAATGATAAACTTTAAAAACAACGGTGATATACCTAAAGGGATATTTTATTATCCTATCATAATAAAAATCGCAAATATTTTATAGTTACATCAGTACCAGTACCAGTTTTTTTTTTTAGATAATCACACACCAGAAATTTCCGACAAATTACATAACATCATGTTTTAGACTATCGCGGTTATTATTACACATTTTAAGGGTATGTTCCGGGTTTCCTACCGTGTACCGGTTTCGTCAACTGCATGCAACTGTGTCGAAATATCGGGCTACTCGTCAACAAAGGTACGCGATAGGAAACTCGGAACATACCCTTAAAATTACATAACTCTACCTTTTCCGCCCACACTGTCGAGCCAGAATTGGAACAAAAGCAGGGTATTAGTCAAACATAGAACATTAGACTTACTAGTTTTAGCCCGCGGGCTGAAACGACTGTTGCATTAAAATTAATATGTTTCCTCAGGCGTTTGAGCCCGCAGTTAAAAATGTCCATAAAAATGGTTCTAAAACAGTCGGGGGGAAAACATATTTAAGATAATTTTAAAGTGCGGGCCCTATCGCCAGAGGAAAGATAATAATTTAATTAATCAGGCGGGCTAAAACTAGACCGGTTCGAAACGTCTGAACACTCACTCATCCAAACATTAAAAATTAATACATGCGCCATCGAAATAGCACATCGTATTAAATTTTACTGGTTAAAGTGAATTATTCAACCCCCAGTCTAAATCAAGTGACGCGCGCAGGATCTCTCTACCGTATTATTGTTTATGCATGGCATTAAGAGATTTGTGTGCCAATCAGAATTAGAACATGTGCGCATCACGGGCTCACCTGATCCAATACTTATACTTTCGTCTTAAGATATACGTTGTATAGATTTAGGATGTGAAAAGTGAAGTTGTGTATTTTTATCTTTTACATGGTATAAGCAAAGTCGTTTCCCGCCGTTTGTCTGATATTTGAAACTACGCATCGGATTCTAATGCGATATTCAACAATAAAGTGATTCAAAAGGAAGGTTTATAGGCAAAAAAAGAGTGTGTAGGGGTAAAGTAGGTGTAGTATAGGTTTAGGGTAGCGGTAGAGGTAGGGTAGGGGTAGGTCCACTAGTTAGTAAATAAAGTCAGTCGAAGCACTATTGAGCCCCAGAAGTGATAGCTATTTTTGTTGTTTGGAGCAATCTCTCATGTGTATCAAAACCACCAATTTTCCTTGTAACATATTTAGGGCAGACACTTTATTCATTATGTGTTTATCACTGATGTGACAAACAATTGGATTTTCCGTTCCTATGACGCATTTAACATGTAAAATTCCAACTTTCATTAGGTACTTATTTAATATGCCTATTATTATTCTAGCTATGATTATTCTATATAGCGTTTAAAAGTGGAATACCGATGTAATCTCCTTGGTACATTACTTACTTACGTCACTTGTATCCTTTTTATTTTATTATGAACTAGTGGACTGGGCGCAACTACGTTTGCGTTGCGTTTACTTTACCCCTACCTACCCTTTTCATATTTATAAACCATCCTCTTGAATCACTCTATCTATTTTTAAAAACCGCATTAAAATCCGTCGCGTAGCTTAAAAGATCTAAGCGTACATAGACACATACTTACATAGATAGTCCGCCAATTGCTGTAATTGTGGAATTAAGTTTGATATACATAGAGACAGACGGCAGGAAGCGACTTTGTCTTATACGAAGTAAAGAATAATTCTCAGCCGAAAATTAAAATAACGTTACATTATACGAATACACGAATAAAAATACGAACCAAAACCACAACTTCAACAGCATCTAAATATATATTACCCATAGAAAAAAATCCATTACGAGATAATCTTTGAAGTATATCGCAGCTATGACCAGACTCGCTGGCTTGCCTCGGCATCAAAGCGGGCCAGATACCTTCACCGTAATTGAAATGTCACCAGCATTCTTTATTATCAGATTAAAAGTAATATTTTCGTTGGGATATCAGAAACGAACTATTACGGGATGGCAAGATAGTATTGCTTTGGGACAATTTATTTCGCTGTTGCATTAGGTCAGTTAATAGAGTTTCGTAGGGGTATGATGAAAAAGGTAGCGTTTTTGGTTTTATTTTTTTGTCTCGATCTAATGGGTGTAAATGCGTTATTTAAAAAAAAAGCCGGCCAAGACGTCTCGAGCCACGTACGTATAATATGCGTTACAAATACACCCAGCTTCTACACAATTTGTGTGAAAAATTTGCCAATCCAACTACACTTTTTATGATGCAGTTACAAATTAACAGTTTGAGACCGTCGGTGGCCGAGCGATCAGAGCATCCGACTCGTAAGCCAGAGGCCAGAGCCATGTTCGAATCCCGCTCCGGCCATGTACCAATGACTGTTTTCTGAGTTATGTACATTAGTTGAATACTAACCGATGCTCTTACGGTGAGGGAAAACATCGTAATGAAACCTGCACATTCAGGCGACTGGATGTGTAATCATGATCCAATCTGGTCAGGTTCCCCTGGTAGCAGGGTCATGGAGGTCAGATGGCAGTCGCTCCACTGTAATTACCTGATCTGCCAAATCCTGGATCATGGTCAAGGCGGACCTCGGGCCCTCGTGCGCGAGCACAACCGGGACATTAACGCCAAGATGTTTTTTTTTACAGTTACCTTTTGCCAAATTTCATGATTCTAGGTCCTTGTGAACGTCAAAAATGCTGCATAAACGGAGCATAAACTGCCGTATCTTTTGATTGCTCCAAGGAATTGCAGACTTGAGTAATTTATATTAATTTTAGCTTGAACCCCCACGCGTTCCTGATAAAAAGGGTCTTGACAGACGGACGTTGGTCGTACGACGATAGGATGCCTCAAAACCTCAGTCTCATGAGCGTGGTCGTACGACCGTTGCCAATTAGGACTGGGTTTAGAATTTAGGTTTATTTTTTCTTTTTAGGTACGTAACCCTAAAAATTTAAAAAATCATTTGATAACCCCTTGCA
The DNA here is from genome assembly GCA_905147135.1 of Blastobasis lacticolella. Taxonomy (NCBI): domain Eukaryota; kingdom Metazoa; phylum Arthropoda; class Insecta; order Lepidoptera; family Blastobasidae; genus Blastobasis; species Blastobasis lacticolella. Next base: position 14,711,048 of record LR990050.1, read on the forward strand.
ACTGGGACATTGTGGTCTCTGCCTAACCCTTCGGGAAAAAGGCGCGCTGGTATGTATGTAGTTTTGACAGCTACTAAACCAGAAAATTTGCGTAATTTTTTGGTTTTCAGCTTATAACTTCTATACGAATTAAGGAAACTTTAAAATTCAATAGATTGAACTTAGAATTCATTTATTCATCTTGTAAAAACGATGTAACAAATTTAAAGTTTTGGTCTCGAACTCTAGGCGAGCGGTTCAAAAGAAGTGACCCTGAACTTTCCACCTAACCACACAAAAAAATATAGGAAACTCGCTGGAAAGGTTTTGCCATCATCTTCACAACCTAAAAGGCACAACCACACAAATATTCATTTTCAAATCACAATGCCATTCATTATTTATCAGGAAAAGCTGGGATTGCTCCACGTCGCGTCCCCTGTTCCTTGTTTGCACGGTAACCGCAAACGAAATATGATCTGGACTCAAGGGAGGGCTGCCGTCTGTTTTATTTGTCCACCTCGTTACTGCAATCTATTGGAAATATGACAACACCGTTGCCGCCATCGGACACTGTGAGGTAACACAAACAACTGGAGATCCAGCCCCCAAGTCCTTGTGGTGATTTATTTGTTGTTAGTGTAGGGGTTGGTGTTTAGTTTATTTATTTATTTAATGATACGTGATAAGGAAGTGAGAAATTAGGGCTGATATGGAACAATTTAAGCAGGGTAGATTGCCGAATATTACTTGTCACTGTTGTTGTGCTATCGCACCTAGATTCAGGAGTTGAATCAGAATTACAGTGTATCGACTGCCACCTGACCTCCGTGAACCTGTTATCAGGGGAACTTGACCAGAATGGATCATCGTTACACATTCAGTCGCGTGAAATTTCATCATTTTTGACTCTTTGTTAGTGAAATTTGGTACCTACACTAAATTATTTACTTCTAAACTATCCACAGGAACAAAATATAATTTTAAAATATACAACATAAAAGAATCCAAAATCTAACCGAAGCTAGCAATACTAGCTATAGGGTTCATTTGTCCCAAATTCTGCAGTAAGTAAAAATACCGCTTTTATAAATACCGATGTGGAAGCTGTATTTTGCAATCAAAATAGTAGGGACGTTATATCGCTAGTAATTGCAGCTCTGCCGCGCCGCAAACCAGAGCTCAATCGTTATTTATGGGAAAACATTCACACGTAAGCCGATTATGCGTATTAGCCTACACGGAGTTTTCAGTAAAAGCGACAAATACATGTAGGGGGTGGGAATTAAGAACTCGTACGAGCAAAGGAGGTAAAGTACAGTAATTTATAAGTTTTGTTATGACAGAGAGAATACCATTTGCTTCTGCTGACAAACAGGCAAGCAGGCCACCTGATGGATAGTGGTCACCCCTATGGATATCAGCAACACCAAAGGTTATAGAGATGGGCGTTGGTGACACCCCTGCTGTTGCTGGTGTCCTGGGGCAACGGTGGCCACTTTTCATACTGTTGCCTGCTTACCTGTTTGCCTGCCGTATTCTTAAAACTTACAAAAATTAAGGAAATTTTGAAAGTAGCACCATTGATGGAATAGGTCAAGAACAATGTTATGTTAACTAATATTAGGGTAGAAATTATATTAAAAGATTGTGATGATTAAGAATGTGATATACATCAAAAGAATTGGATTGAATTGAAAGAATGGTTTTGTTAGTAAGTTTTAGTTAAAGACTGTATGTGTCCTTAATAAATAAATAAAAGAAGTAAGGCCTGGAACTGGAGATGACGAGTCATAGGTTAAATAGGAGAAAGAGATTATTGTGCCGATCCTATCTATAAGATCACCTGCTCGTCTAAACTTTCCAATAAGTTATTTTTAATAATGCCATTTTAAAAACACAAGTCATTATTTTATTTTATGCGCTGTCCTCGTATTCTCAGTACCATTTTAAATAAAGATTCGGGTTTCAACGGGATAAAAAAGCAGAATCAAAGATAGTAAAATGAGAGTAGAAAATCTTTAATTAGCCATTAAGTAAATCAGTTCTGAGTGAGTCGGGTGTCGTTTATACAGCCACAATGGGGGCGCCGGCGGCGTATGGGTTAGCGTTGTACGCGTATGGGCTAGCCAGCCTCGCGAAGGGGGCCGCTGGGGCTGTGTAGGCGGCTACTCGTGCTACCGATGCGGGGTATGCCGCAGTGTAAGCAGCTACTGGAGCAGTATACGCGGCGGCAACAGGGGCAGTGTAGGCGGCGAATCTTGCTACCGGAGCGGTGTAGGCGGCAGCGACGGGAGCTGTGTACGCAGCGGCGTACTTCGCAACGGGAGCAGTGTATGCGGCAGCGACTGGGCCGGTGTACGCGGCGGCGACGGGAGCAGTGTAGGCGGCGGCAAACCTCGCAACGGGAGCAGTATACGCAGCGGCGACGGGGGCAGCGACAGGAGCAGTGTAAGCGGCGGCGACGTTAGCGGTGTAGGCCGCAGCATATTTCGCGACGGGAGCAGCGACGTACCTGGCTGCCGGAGCGGCAACAGCGGCGGTATAGCGGACTGGTTCCACAACGGCGGGCGCGGCAGCTACTAGGGGCTCCTTGCGCACGACAGCGTTGAATCCGTTGATGGGATCAGCGGCGTAGTCAACAACACGACGAGTACCATCAGGGTCCACGAGTGAGTACTGTCCTTGGACGAGGTCTCCGTCGCGCTGTTCAGTCTGGCTCTTGTAGTCGCCGGTGAGTGCGTCGGCCACGTCGTATCCAAACCGGTATTGAGGGAGGGGGTCAAACTCCTCCAGGCGAGCGGCTACCGGGGCAGCCACCACGGGCGCGGCGGCGACACCGAAGGGGGCTACGCTGGCGCGGGCGAGGGCCAGCACGCAGGAGAAGACGATGTACTGCAAAATTAAAATACAAATTGTGATTATTCTTATTTTGAAGCACAAAGTCGAACGGTGTGGAAGGATGTTTATGATCAGCTAGGAACGTCTTTGATGACTGATGAATATTGGATGTTTAGCAATGAACGTTTTGCGACTATGGTGATAATGTTAATTGTTTTGCCTACCCACTACACTCTCACTACCCTCCAGGTGGTTGTTAGAAAACAAAAACCTGCACAAACTACAAACCCAAACCATTCCCACGAATCAATTATAAGTATGTATTCTAGTAGTTTATAGTACAATTAAGCAGACAGGCGCGAGCAGCGATTTTATTTTATAGGTCCTATTGCGAAAAATTGATCAAAAAGTGCGGTATCACAGCTAACATTGATATCGATAGTCAACTAAATCTAATCCGTAAACTAAAAAAAATCCTTTTTTAAACACTGCAGACGAATCGTAAAACGATCCCAAACATAAAAATTAACATGACAATTGCGTTTGGACAAAAAATTACAAAAGCTGTACTTGAAACAGTGACATAGTTTCGTGGGGACTCCACTAAAGCAAGTTGCGCAAGAGTGCCGTGGAGAAATTGCTAATAGGACGAGGATAGCAGACCAAGGTCAGTGGTGCACGCATCCTGCATCCAAATGAGCGTCAATTGTGGTCAGTCTGCCGGCCATTTGTACTAATATGTTAATGTTACAATGCTGTGACGACACAAGATAGATTCATATCAAGTAGCGTAGATTGATGGTCGATAAAAAACTGGATGTTACTTGAAGAGTTTTTAAAACTTTCTGCTATAGTCATTCGGTGGACAAAATAAAGTAAATTTTATTAGAAATTGTTTGTGTCCTGAAAACCGATATGTATTTTATTATTTATCTAACAGACCATGCGGACTGGGTGCAAATATTAATGCTATTAAATGTAAATTGTGAAGTTAAATTATACTGACATAATTAGAGACCATAAGACTTGGAGCACATGATTATCTAATGGTTGAAGCACATTACAAAAAAATCATTGTACATATAAGGGTTGAAGTGAAAAAATTTGCCACCCCTCCAAAAATAGAAAAAGTAAAAAATGTATTAATTTGAAATGAAAATTGTAAGTACTTCGAGAAATTTTAGTACTTCCTGCAAATTGTGTAGTTACTTATGACTGATATAATTATACACCATAAGACTTGGGGCACATCATTATCTAAGGGTTAAGCACATAACGACAAATCATTATATAAGGATTGAAGTGAAAAAATTTGCCGTTCTTTTAAAATAAGAAAAATAAGAAATTTTAATTTGTGTAAAAAATAAATATTTGGAGAATTTTTAGAACTTCCTGCAAATTGTGAAGTTACTTATTACTGATATAATTAGACACCATAAGACTTGGAGCACATCATTATCTAAGGGTTGAAGCACATTACATAAAAACCTTTCAACCCTTTTTAAGGGGAAAGTGAAATAATTTGCTACCCCTCCAAAATATAGGAAAATCAAGAAAACCGAAACATTAGAGTATTTGTAGGGGTTGAACCACAAAATATTCAAAAGCAAGCGCACAGTTCTCACAAAACAAAATTACCTTAAAGGCCATTTTTGTTGTTGGTGTTGATGTCGAGTGAAGACAACTGATGCTTCTGTCTGCTGCGCCAGAGTATTTATAGGTAGTATGGTTGTGACACTGGTTCAAGTTCACTCAGTATTATGTATGCACATCAGTGTGGATGCACGCAATTGAATTACAGAGTGTATGGAGACCGTAGTGTCCTCGCAGACGATGCGACTGACGTCCAGCGATCAGACGCGAATCAATTACTGTCCTTGTCGATCATGTTTTTAGATACAGCCTTGATTAGAATGCCGTGAAAACAAACGTAACAATAGGTAGAGGTTAGTTGATAGTTTAAGGGTTAGCTGTTAGTTTAAGGGAAATACACTGTTGGGATAAAAAATCGACTATGGGTTGTAACTCAATCTACGTAGCGCAAATTTAATTACATGGAACTATGCTTAACCATATTTAACGTCATTCGGTTCTATCGGTTATCATTTCAAAGGCCTAACTTTCACTATATAACTTTTTGTTTAAAAATGCGATAGAAGCTGGTAAGAATAATTTTTTTTTAAGTCTGTTAACGAAACTTGTATCGTTTTTTGAATCATCCACTATAGTTTAAGTGCTAAAAAAGAAATACGAGCGTGCATACAAAATATAAGTGAGTTTATGTTTGCTATTTCTTGCCTACCTATGGAATCCTTTTCGGGGAGAAGTTCAACATTATGCTTTGTTTATTTACATTTAACAGTCAGCATCAAAAATAATAAAGTTAGACAAGGGTCATGTTCTATAAAATTTACGTCACTTATGTTATTAAACGTAGAGCCTGACGCGACACTTATTTGGAAGGAATCGATTGTAAAGAATATTGAGAAATTGGAAAAGTCCCATGAATTATCATCGGCTATCACATAGTTAACTCCACTGATGAACATTAATTGCTTATTTTATTACAAAATAATGGAATCAATAATGCATAGAACATTTTGATCCATTAACAAGTTCCTGAGAGAGAGAGAAAATAAGGAGCGAGCGAGGTCGCAGGATTAGCTTACAAAACAAGTGACACAATGACAATAAATTCACTATTGATCCTGACACTCCTAACTAGCTTCTTCAAAACATGTTGTATGCTTCTCAGTGACAAAAGTCATTCATAAAATCTTCTCATACCTACGCCGCAACTTTAGGGTACATTATTTTACTTACCAAACAAGCGAAATTTTTAATAACCAATAAAATATGAAAACACATAGGCTTGTCACCTAATTAAAACAACATAATTAAACTCCAACGGGAACTTTGCATCTAAATCCTGATAACGTCATGAAACTTTTTTATATCCCGATGAAAGTGAATTTCTGTATTGGAGTTAAATCAAAGTATACCCTTGCTCTTCGCAATAAATCAACTTCAACAGGGCCTTTCAGGCTCAATGTTGGCCATTGATATAATTAATAGAGCCTTATTTAACAAAACCTCCCTGAATAAGAAAACGCTTTATTGAAATGAGGGCTGAATTGATGAGGTTTCTGCCGCACCGTAAGGTAACTCCCGAGTCACATTAAGAAAGTGGAAGTAAAAGTGTTTCCGTAAATTTATTTACATCGAGAAACGTAAAAAGAAATCTAATTTATTTTTTACAGACAAAATATTTACTAAGACCTTAAGAAAGTAAGAAATAAATAAGAAGAAGAAAGTAAAAGTAAACACTATAACTAATATATTACATACTAGCAGCCGCCCCGGCTTCGCCGGTACCACGGCGGTACCACTACGGGTACACGGGTATATAGCCTATGTCACCCGGGGATAGTGTAGCTTCCCAACGGTGAAATAATTTTTGAAATCGGTCCAGTAGTTTCGAAGCCTATTCAATACAAACAAACAAACAAAAAATCAAACCTTTCCTCTTTATAATATTAGTATAGATTAAAAATATTGCGTGAAAAATTATTTTGATATTATTTTAAGGTGATAAATGATTTGATAGGCGGTCAAATAGCCGACTAGTTAAAAAAAATGAAATGTCAAAAGAATTATAAATTAACTACCTACCTAATACACAAATTAAAAACTCTTACTCTAATTAAATTACTTACTACTTAACTAGTTTTCCAGGTCCCCGAAAGTTATATATAATAGAGTAATGGTTATTGTTTTTGGAGACCAGGCGTCTCCAATAAAATGAACCATTATTTTAATTATGCAACATTATCCTACATTGTGGAGATCTCTACATACCTATGACTTTTTTTAGTTATTTTCAGTCACATATACTAACGATTTGTATGGAATTTAAAACGCTGATCATCCACGACTTGGAAAAGAACAAACAGGCACATATTATCAATTAGTGCACGGGTGAATGCCGTATCCTAAAACTTAAAAATACCATAGGTAGTATGATATTTTTACAACTCGTCTATCTTTTCAGCTCTTGTCGACGCCAAAATCTGTAGAGATACACGAACGGCAATTTTCGCTCTGTAACAGCTACCACCGTGTTATTTATTATTTCCTTTCTCGCGTCTCCTTAGCTTCGAATACCACTGAGTTTATAACTCTCATAAAAACTGTAAGTGACAAATACGAGGGAGCACAAACCATCGAATTTATTCCCAATATACGCGGCGACAGAACAAAACAAAGAGAGTCCGACTTATACTCGTACCCTCAATATCCTATCTAAGAGGACATCTTCATGAAAATTGTCCGCGGATACTGTAAGGGCGAAATGGCCCCTAAGTTACGTGTTGTTGACTTGCGAGAGATTTTATCAGGATAAGGTGAATCTTACAGTGTGGGGACAGTGTACTGTGGTACACGAGGACGAGAAATATTCAAAATGCGTATTTCTGAAGACCAGTATGTTAATGTAAACAAGTTTTCTTGTTTGAGATTTATCAAACTCGCTTTCTTTAAGCAATACCACAGTCTCAATCTTAAATTCTGTATGAATTTAAAAATGTGCGCCATTGCACAAGTTAGGTCCTAGCAGTGACCTTAAAACGGGTCAAAGTCTTCATTAGTAGGCTCTGTCTTTAGTGAGGCAGGCTCACTGAATGCTTCGCGAGTGTTCCAAATTCTCGGCTATTATTTCGAAACAATTGCTTCGTCAACGCTGCTAGTAAAAAGCCCTGAAATTTTTGTTGAACTAGTCATAAAATTTGTCCTTTCTTGTCATTACAGCGACAGACAAAGGTTTATTGTTTCAAACTTAATTGATCAATATAAAATTACGTACATTGTTCTTGAATCCTGAATAAATTCAGCACAGTTATGAAATTCATATTCAACATTCGGAATTAAGATTTGTATAGTCCTCTACGGTATTACCGACAAAGTATCCGGTATCTGAAATAATGATTTCTAATTGAAACAATATTAAAGTCAACCTCAAAGGGCTTAGGGCTTATAAAATATTCAATGAATATAAATCTGCCTTTCTTTCAGCATATTTCGCGTGGATTTCGTTATTTGCGGGACTTATGCAGGGAGAGCAATTCCATTAGGGTATTATCTCCGGTACGAAATCGTGCGCTGGGGACGGTCCCGTTTGATCCTCGCCCTCGGGAGCATTGGCATATTGTGCAAAAACTGCATTACAACCCCAACTCTCATTTCGAAATGCAGTTCGATCACATTCTGTTTTAATCCAATCGTTTGATGGAAATTGCTGTTGCTGTCCGTTTTTATGGCATGTTTTTGTTTTTAGGTTTTGTCACAGAATATTGATACTAATGTAAGTTTTGTCGGGATTTTATCGAGCTTGTCTGCCAGTCGATAAGTTCCTACTTTGTAATATTTTGTATATTTAGGTTTCGAATTTTGTCAAGTTTATAAAGGTTTGAACATTGGAGCCTTCAAGAAATGTCGGTAACGCATTCGCGACACCCCTGGTGCTGCGGTGAGCAACGGTGATCCCTTACCATTCATTGATCAGCATGCTTGAAGATCAGAGTTTCGCTGAATATTTTATCAAATAAAAATAAATTATATTCATTATATAACGTTATATAATGTAAAGCTGCATCGATTAATTGGAATAAATTGGTGTGACTGGAAGTCAGACTACTATCAATATTTTTTCGTGAATTTACTTCGGCTGTTAATCCAGCAGAATCTTATAAAGAATTATACCTTTAAAACTGTATCAGTACGGACAAGTTCGTATGTATAGAATCACTGACTTCATGTTTAGTTTCATTTACAAGAAACCTAAAGATAAAGAGAAAGAAATATCCTGTAGATCGTCCACGATCTTCACAACGATGTAAGGAACATGTTTCTAACTTTTAAACTTTTGCTTTCAAAAGTATACATCTTTCGTAACACAATTTTTCAAGAGTGCGTGAATGAATTTACGTTACTATTGCTTTTGATTACTACAGATTAAAACCTAGAAAATATCGTAAATTATCTTTTCCATTGAATGTACGCCAAGACCACTATTCTCTCTATTCTATCATCACTTTATAGTACAATTACATGTATTAAGTAAGTAATTGTCTTACTAACATCGCAGTTGATTAATGTTCGTCCTCGATCTGCTTTGTCTCTGCGAAGATCCAAAAACAATTTATCTTCGCGAAACAACAAACATGTATTCTTAGTTGGATATGGAGGTACATTCATTGTTCCAGAATGTTAGTGTAATGAAATTGGACTGGACAAGGGACTGAAGGACACGAAGAGGTCAGATTATGCCAGATAAATTATCATTCCGTTGACAATTATTTGACTAGGTATCGTACACACTTATTGTTTAATTAGAATTTGCCACGCTGTTAGACTCATTATTTTTATAGTACACTAGGGACTACCCTACCCTACACCTACCATACGCCTACTTTACCCGAAACCTAACCCTGACCAAATATCACTGGAGATAATTTAAAGTACTTAAAATAAGATAGGCACAGGTCTAGCGCCAGCGTGCTTGCGACACCGATAACCAAGGCTAAGCAAAACTGGCAATATCCGGAAATGGATGGGTGACACTGTTTCGTACTAGGAACTTCTTGTTAGACTAGGAACTTTGACGCTAGTCGAACTTAAGCACCGCAAGGAGCTCGCCAATCGTAAGGTGTTTCCTAATACCGTTGGCGAAGCAACTTTGACCAAAGTGTTCCGCTGAAGACCACCATGGTCAACCTTGCTGGTTGGACAGCGAATTTAGGCCCTTGTACTAAATAAAATTATTACCTATATACCTATTTCAAATTAAGATTCGGGATCAGCGGAAAGAAATTAGCACACTATTCGACGTGCAGATCCATAGTTTTTATACTGAATAGCCAATGTTTGGGTATAACACCCATGGTGGAGACCACGAAAGGTACAATTAACACTGCTTGCAGAGTCCTGAGAGAGTTGCCCAGTTCTTTAAGACTTCTTTTAAATCTGTGTACTTGTTATTTTCTCTGTTATTGATTTTTGAAGATTGTGAGTGCTAGGAATTGTAACGTCTTTATAATTGCAACCAGTACATCCTCTGACTATTTATTATTACGATTACAGTAGTCATGGCGAACAATTACGCTTATAAGGATTACAGAAGTTACAGTTATGCGTAGCGACAACTCGTTACGCACAATCCTGCGCCCCAAATGTTATACGCAATGATGATTGAGACATGAAAAATAATGGCTTTCCAAATTATGCTTTCCGATATGGACCACATTATTTAAATACCTTATTACATACATACATAATGCTCACGCCTCTGTCCCACAAGTGGGGTAAGCAGAGATGGACTATTCTATGGACCACCACTTTCCATCACAAACGAACGAAATAAAATCTATCGTCCACATCAGGCACTTTGAACCAGCAAACTCAGGGGCAGATAACATCACCATCGTCTTAGTCAAGGGCCAGGGAGACTAATTAGCTTAATGTAATCTATATGTAGGTATGGGATTAAAGGTCTTTTTGGAATAACCCTCGATTTTACGGCTGTAGGATGAGTCAGGGTTCAAGACTCGCATTATTTGTCTGGAATTTCATTCTGGAGTTTTACGAGTTTTTGTGGGTCTTTGACCGGTTACTGGCTAACGTTTTCTATTAGTGCCGGAATAGGAATGATGTGACAGAGTCCTATCTCTATGTAATCTCTTTTCTTTTTCATATTTAGAACTTGATATTGTTGTATTTATGGACTTACCATCCAAAATGATAAGTCCATGGTTGTATTACAGCAATGAGCAGTTTTCCGGTAGGTACTGTCAGTTGGTTTGAAAAAGCATGAATAGATGGCGCTCTCATAATTTTGGTAGGATTTTTTAATGTGTATCATTGTGGCAGACATGCCATGCAGACAACTAACTTAAAAATAAAAAGTTTATAAATACAAACATAACTTTTAAAGGTTGAAATAAATTAAAATATATATATTTGTATAAGTAGGTACTATGTTGCATTTTAATGCAAACCTTTCATATTTGAATTACGTCCATTCTTGATCCATAAAACGAACTGACTCAGTCAAAAAGATGTTTTTGTTTTTGGAATAACTTATTAAAACATTTAAAATTCTTGAAAACTATTGACAATTACAATATTATTCAGTACAACGTACCCAATGTTTATATCTTCTTTATTAAGCACCTATTTCAAGCGATCTCCAATTGCCAAAACTGTCGAGACGCCATCTTGCGAGTGATTAGGAATGCTTTAAATTCCTATTGGAAAACTGCTCTTTGCCAATAACTTACTAATTATCAAGATAACAAAGTTTAATAACTATGACAAGATCGACCCCGGAAACCTTGCCGACAGGGTTATCAAGGTAAAACTTTCACAACTATCACAAGATGGGATTAATTCAAGCTCTTGTACCAAGCAGGCACTTCGGTTGACCTTACAATATGCCTAACTTTGAAATAATAGTTTAAAGTATCTCACAAGTTCATCGGATTAGATGTCTTTCATATCGAAGCCAGGAAAATGGCGAGCGTCTGCCAAGTACTACCTTTTAATAATTATAGGTAACCTACATATGTACAGTGGGCTACAGAGTGACTAAACCCCTATAATATGCATTAGTAATAGTGGTGATAAGTGTAAACTAAATTCAGTTTTCATTACGTCTCCGTAATTGAAAGAAGCTGAACACGTCATCAAGGATATAAGGTATTCAACCGCTCAACTTTCCTTGAATTGACCCCAATCACAACCAGCCCCTTCTATTTTTACAAGCTTTTGTTTAGCTGGCAATGTTTGTAACCATGTATAGTATGTAACTATGTATATATAGGTATGATGTGAAATGAGCTCCCAGCTACAGTGTTTCCCTTGGACTATGACATGGGATCGTTCAAGAGGTATATTAGAGAGTATATTAGAGGTCTCTTCAGAAGCGAGTAACGCATTGGTGACTCCCCTGGTGTTGCTGATGTCCATATTCGGCGGTGACCACTTTCCATCAGGTGGCCCGCATGCCTGTTTGTCTGCCGGATAACAAAAAAAAAATCCTAGCCAAATTTGGCTAACATCCCGGTGTTCAATTGATTTGGTATACCTGTGTTACTTGGACGAGAATGCATTGATATGGTACCATGAAGCTGGTCTGATGATGGAGTCGGAAGGTGGTCATAGGAACTACTGAACGCAAGATAACCCCATCGTGTTTAGAGTCTTTGAAAGACTTGATGAGTACTATACCGCGCGATAAAAGCTTGTTATATCTATTTTTTTTATTTGAAGTCTTATTTATGACCCCTGATGGAAAGTGGCCATTGCTGCTGGATATTAGCAACACCCAGGGGTATACAAGGTAGTGGTATACCCCTGGGTATGCCACCACCTCTAAAACCCTGACCGAAGCATATTGCTCTCACTGCAAATAGGCGCTCGCTACTGCCAAAGCGATGACCTAAGTGGTTAATTAGGTTAACATGCCTCTGCCACGCCCGAGTTCGATTCCCGGCCGGGCAGAAATTGAAATGATGAATTTTAATTTTGTTACGATCTGGGTGTTGTACGTATTTAAAAAAATATATAAGTAGTTAATTAGCTTTCTGGCACTATTAACACAAGCTTACTTTGGGGCTAGATGGCGCTGAATTATCCAAGCATAAAAAAAGCCACGGTTCTTTATGAATCACTAAATACCTTACTAAAATAGATACAATAGCATTGTTTGGCCGCAGTATTCTTTAAGGCGGAGCTACTTCTCCAAGCCGCTCAATTTCAAACGGGATATCCCGCTATACCCTTTAAAATCGTATAGCATTTTCAACCTCAAAGTATACGGTGACAATAGCGTCTGCGTTTCGCCGTTGTTTTCATAGCCACCCGCTTTAAGCCACAGCTGGTTGCGGCGCGCGCTGAAATTACAAGAGCTCTTAACTTGGAGGCTTACGTACCTGACTTGGAGGGGGACTTTGTTCTAAAATCTATGCCAGTAAACTCCTCCTGTTATGAAATGTGTGACTTGCGCTTGGAAAAGCAACATGGCATTCGGTGTGTTGCCGCGGCGATTGAAAGAAAGAAAGAAAGAAAAAACACTGGCATTCCACGATTAAATGACAGTTACATACCTAATTGTAAAAAAATTACGGTTGAGATGTGTGGCGGCCGGCGCAGTATTTATTAATAGCCACAGCAACATGTCGTATCAATTGCAGTTTCTGTAAATAGTAGAATGATACCAAATCTATGGCTCAAATAATAATAATTGAAAAATTTTAAGTTATGAATAAATCCTGTAGTGGCTAAGGGTGGGTGAAGTCCTATTCATGTTGACAGTAGGTATTTATTTGTAACGCGATATTTGTACGCTTTTTGGAAAGAGAAGCGACGAGTAACATAATGTTGCACGTCGTTGTTTTAAGTGATACGAAAATGGTCCTTATTCTATGAGCCACACATTCCACTTTGATCTTGTTGTCTCGGCGAATTTTCAAGCCACCCAATTAGCCTCTGTCATGCCTTAAGACACCTACAAATCCATAGCATACGGGGCCATAAGTCAGTACAATATTAGTTCTCAAATGAAAAAAGTGTATATGAAATTCTCATCAAGACCATTCCAAAAAGTCCAAACACGATGGGGTTATCTTATTGCGTTCATTAGTTCCTATGACCACCTTCCGACTCCATCATCAGACCAGCTCCATGGTACCACATTATTGCATTGTCGGCCTAGTTACATACGTATACCAAATTTCAGCTCAATGGGATACCAACAAATGGTCGAAAAATTGTTTGCAAATTTTGACGGACAACTTACAAGTTCAAGTTAAATAAATGAATAATCACAACATGCCACCGTTTCTGAGTTATAACAGTTTTAAATAACACAGCTGTCACCCAAAATGTAGATCACGACGTATATGATGTCGCACTTTAGTGATTCGAACTTATGTCGCACTTCGAGTATTCGAGCTTCATGTTAAATAAAAGCTTGTGATAATCACAACTATACCAGCACATCCGCATCAACACGTGAGGCAAACACCAACGCCAAACACCACCGCGCGTAACATCTCTTTCATCTATTCACACGTCGCACCGTTAGTCAACCTGTGTCGCGCGCCACTCAAGGAATAAAAGGCTCTATTTTCCCTGTATTTTATACCAAGGTTCCCGCGGGAGCGATTTGAATTCCGCAATCAGGTAGGTGAGGGCCCAAAGAATTTATTCATACAAACCATGGAGATACGGTTCCTAGATGATGGGTACATGACGGCGGTGGGATATTCGACGAATTCTTGACTATTAGCAATAACTTTACATAATCCATATGTAAAATTCTTGACTCCAAGTTCTAGGAATTATTACTGCTGGAGCTCGAACCACGATCAATATTTGATACGATTATCTGTCTCGTTGGTAATCGAAATGTCTTCGAATAGTTTTTCTAATGATAAGGTACTCTCTGTACCTCGGGAGCGTCGGTGGAGGGTTTGACTCTTACCCCGAAGTAATTGGTTCGAAACTCAATGCTCTTACGATGAGGGAAATCATCTGGACGAAACTTACACATTCAGGCGACTGAATGTGTAACCACTGAGAATAGATAAACATAAACGTAGGTACATTTATTATAATTATTCTTTTTTTTTATAACATATTTTTCTTTTTTTATGTACGCTTATTTCCTTGTTTTTTTTGTTGCACCTTAATATCGTGCCGTGGTGTCTACGTGTAATAGATGTCTTCTGTCTTTCTTTCTAACCATGTATCAATCTGGTCCGGTTCCTATGTTAATATGGTCATGGAGGCCAGATGGTAGTCGCTCCACTCTAATTATCTGATCTGCCAATCCTGGAACGTGGTCAAGGCTTACTCTGGGTTTTCAGTTTCAGTTAGGCGTTCGAGGGGTCTCTAAGTAATAATACTTTTTATGCAACTCAGTGATAAACGTACAGAGAGCCACCCACATCAACACAACAACTCAACAACGTCGTTGTTTCGCAGCAGAAATAGAATAGACGATAATACCTACCAAGGTAGATTTATCAGGCTTAACAGAACCCTACCATCCATATTAATCCTGATACAACCAAGCGACTATACGGCGAAACGTACGCTTATTTTCCACTTTAGTTGTTTAACCAAAAATTCAGAGTATTATATCTTATTATACTTACAACAAAATTAGAGTTTATTCTAGCTGAAACTATATCCACGGCAGACACACTATTTTTAACGGCACGGGGCCGACTCTGGCACCGAAATATTTTTTTCTAGATATTTCGTTATGGCTACCAACGAAAGTTGAATCGGTTCTGTCCAAAATTCAATCCCAAACGGATTGTAGGTTTTGTGTAGCATATGCGTAGGAAAATTTATGAAATTCTGGACTGGATTCGACTAGACTAGTGTGTCTCTGCCCTCCTAATATTATAAATACGAAAGTGTGTTTGTTACCTCTTCACACCTAAATTATGAATCGTTTGCATGAAATTTGGTAGATAGCTAGATTAGGATCTGGAATAACACATCTAGGCTACTTTTTATCCTCACCTCATTTTTAAATAGCGACGTTTTCACAAGCGACGTCATATAGTAAGTAGTGAGTATAGCAATAGAGTTAAATAATACCTATTACTTAGGTAGGCACAGCTAATATTTAAAAGCTTTTTGTTATTTTAAAATAGTTCATTGTTATTTCTAAACATGAATTGAGCTGATTTTTGATAATTATTTTAGATAGGGAGCAGTGATTTTTTGCAAAAATTGCAGTTAAAAGGTCGCGTTGGCTGCTCTGTCTTTTCTTCTGTCTTGTCTGGCCGCGGCCATAGACCGCATAGCGAAGTCGCATGAAAAAAGTAGGTTTACTTATTGTAAATTGACTAAACGTCAGCAATATTTTTAGCGCTATTATAACCTATATAACCAGGAATGATCCTCGATTTATATCATTGATTTAGTAGTTTATCTTCGTTAGAGCGTCGGTTGCCGAATGGTTATCGGGTCTGACTCGTACCTCGAGGTACCGAGTTTGAACCCCGGTGCCGCCATATATTTACCAATTCTGAGTTATTTATTATTATTTATTTATTTAACACTTTATTGTACATTACATTGAGTTTTGTACATTAGTTGAACACTAACCGATGCCCTTATGGTGATGGAAATATTGTGATGAAACCTGCACATTCAGGCGACTGAATGTGTAACCATGATCAAATGTTGTCAGGCTCCTCTGTTTAGACTCGTTTAATTACATAATAATTAGTTTCTCTTCAATACTTCACAGAACTCGCCCACAATATAGTTTCTCGCTGAATAGAATAACTTAGACCTAAAATATTTACACTACATTCACATCGTGCTACTTTAATTATCCGTCATTTGATAATAAATACACAATTATATTAGGCCTTTGTAGGTTTTCAATGGAAACCACAGGGTTGAAAATATACAATAGAAAGTAGTCTACTTCGTAGTCCCTACAGACATCGATTCGAGTCGGACGACATCAGAAAGTGGAAGGGGTTGGTGGCCAGGCACTACACTGACATCCAAAAGCGGTAGTTATGACATTTTGACGCTGAACCATAATTCACTTCCCACCGCCACCCAAACAAACCAGGAGACATCGCCAAAGGGAAACTTGTCACAAATCTATTTTGTTTTCGCAAACATGCCGCCATTGTTATTTCTCAGATGTTTTCGTATGCCGTTAGCCGAGATCCGCCGAAGGGCATATTGATAAACGAGCGCTTAGCCCACACGACACGCATACAAATATATTGCAGGGAATATTTCATGTTTAACGTCTGTGCGACCGATATGTGTGAGCAGGGAATTTTAGTTCTTTATTTTCTCGTAAGGCGGCGGGAGGAGGGGTCGATAGAATTACCTATGTGGTGCTTTGACTGTATGATATAATGTGTAAACTATAAATAATCGCCTGCATCATGTAGCGGGAAGGAAAGACTGCTACTTCCACAAGCTTTATTATCTGCTATCTAGTTTTCTGTCAACACATGATCTTAAGGATTCAGCTTACGATGGAGCGTATCAGGTCCGTCAGGTATCACGGACCTGAAAAAAGTACGGACGAAATCTGTCCAAAACCATGAGTGACGCATAAAAATATCACTAGCGTGACAGCGCGGTACAAAAATAAACAAAATGGAGGTGGATTAAGTTAACCACAAAACACAATTTCAATCAACAAATTCAACATACCACCACGCCCTACTATTATGACTTAAATATATGCAAAAATAACCGCATTATGTGGTTTCCATTTTTTAAATGTTGCATTGAGAAACAACCAATATCAATACCTTTAACAATTTAACAGTTAAGAAACCATTGTAGTTTCAAAATACGAACAGCAAAATTGTTACCTCAGTTCCCGGTTCAACCTCTATAAAACAGTGGTTTCAACTCACCGGAGCCAAGCAAATATTCCAAACAGAATCCTCACTATTCTGCTTGAATGCTATTATACGCTGCTGAGTTACAACAATGGTTACTGTAGGTAGCGAGCACAGCAATTCTACTTTCTTTCACAAGTGAATCGCAAAATTGCAATGTTGAATTAATTGCCTACTACAAGTTAAGTCAGTAATAAATAAAGCAAGAAGTCAGTGTGAAAATCAAAGTAGACTTTAAAAATATATTTAGATTAGAGCCAATGGCTTACGACGTGAGGATGCGGAAGATAGGGAGAAATGGAGAAGAAAAAGTAGAAAAGTTCGCTTTTTGGCTTCTGCCAGGATAAACACTAGGATGATGATGATCATATTGAACGTAGAGGTATTTTGGCTGACCATCATCCCGGCTTCTGACAGTGTACGCTATCCTGCTCTTTCTCCTACACTAAACACGGACTTTCTGTACGCTCGCGTCTTAACTCGTAAGCTGTTAACTTTCGCATCGTTTCTTAGGGCTACGGCAGTACCTCTGTTCTGACAATTGCAGATTTAAGTGCCTATTTTCCACGTGTGCCTGAGAACTTAAGCACGTGACCAAACCAGCGCAATCAAGCTTCTTCGATCTTAACCGCGATATCCCTGTCGTCGAAGGTGCCATGGATGTACTTGTTACGCACTCGTTGTAGTCATGTAACGTCACGTATGTATGATTGATCTATCTGATGATTTAGTGCGCGCTAAGTCTTGCAGTGCACAAGAGAATGCGGGCCTTCGGCGCGTCTATGGGCAGACCATGAGGAGCGAAGTTCCGAATCAAAATATAAATGTAAGCCACGGTGTGGCTCTATGAATATAACAGTAAAGTATATCTTCGTTTAAGTAACCCACTTACTTAAGTCATCTTGGCGTTAATGTACGGGCTGTGCTCTCGCGATGAGGACTCTGGGTCCGCCTTACCTATATTTAATACTTGTGCATAATGTTAGTGTGTGAAACTGCTTTTTGTTTTGTTATTTACATGAAAATCTTGTTGCCGTCCAATTAACATCTTTAAATTAGGTGGTAATTTAAAGGCTCTGAACAAAAAAAGTTATATAACTTTGACGTCATTGTGTATATGAGTAGGTAAAAAATTTGCGCCCAAATGATGTAGTTTGGAACCAACAACAAAACTAAATGTTTAACCCTAGCAATTTATTTTTAGAATTGTATTTCATCTGACTACGTATCCCTACCATACTATAATTCGCCGCTTGTTTCTGCTGACTAATTGCTGGCTCCCCAAGCTCTGTATTCCGTAAAACAGCCAGTCCGTATTTTAATGAGTGTATTGCAGCTTCGTATCTATTTCCGTGAGGAGTGTCCTCTTTGGTTAAAATTAAATGTTTGCCATAATTCGGTTGCGTCGGCTGCCGTCTCTGGAGTGATATTCATTCCATTTATCTTGACTAGTTTGCGTGAGTCTCGCAGAAATGAGATTTTAGAGCGCGAAGCTCGTTCATTAGTGTGTTTAATTTAAATTTAAGCAAAGTAGCAATTGTCGAGTATAGTTTTATTTTAATCCCGAACGTGAGGCCGTGATGTTTGAAAAAGCTGTAGGTCGTCAGTTGATGGTAAATGTCCAAGTCAGTAAATAAAAATAATAGAATATGTTTTAGTACCTATTTATCTCGTACTTTGTTTTTGATTCATAATAATGTGTGCTTTTTGTGCGTTCATTTCTCGCAAACGGCGCACGAGCCAGGCGAACGCATAACTCACTGCTGCTCGCGGGTATACGGTACCACAGACTTATCTAATCTTACCTATCCTTGACCCGGGTCAAGCTTGGTCCCTGGTCTAGTCAAGCTTTGACCCTGGTCAAACCATGTCAAGCAGACAATCCTTGACCCGGGTTAAGCCTGGACCCTGGTCAAGCCCCAGGTTAAATAGAGCCAATCCTTAATCCAGATCAAACAGGCTGGATTGTTGTTATGTCGAGATTTGGATGCTACCACGTTGCAATTTCGCTTGCGGGTTTGACCAGGAGGTAGAGTAATTTATTTGTTTTTTTGGTATTATATCTTTATACCACCAAGGTGGCAAACAAGCTTACGGCCTGCCTGATGGTAAGCAGTCACCGCAGTCTATGGACGTTTGCAATACCAGGGGCATCACCCACGCGTTGCTGACCCCGTAAAATCCTTTTTACCCCTTTCTTGAAGAACTCCATGAACTCCATAATATTTTCCCGCGAGAAGCCATATCTCCGAATCCATGTATTATTCATTCATAGTACAGTACAATGGTGGACTTAAAGCTACGTAGCTTTTTCTACCACTTTCCGAAATTCATCCAAATGTGTTTCGCCGTTTAGCCAAAAGACATTTATTACGCATACGACATTTATCGGGTATTATTATAAATATTCGGATTCAAATACTTGATAAATTATGAGACTACTTGAATGAAATAATAAAAGTTCACGACCTTCAAACATAAATTCTTGGAGCAATATTTTCTGTGCCTATAAAATATTCAAGACTTCTTCTGCTAACAGAAAATTGGACTAACGATGATGAATTACCTTTTTTAACCGAAGTTACAAATTGTAGGGTGTAGATATCTATTCAAATTAAATGTTATAATCCATTGATGACTTCGGAAACGAAAAGAATTTGAAGAATGTAGGTACATTATTTGTCAAAATGTAAACCCTAACTTGAAAAACAATACAACAAACTGTTTACGTGATCGACGTGATAAAAAAAATGTAATGAGCGATACTACAGGGCCATGACAGGGATGTAGATCTGTTCACGTCAATGAACTGGCTACGCTTCGGTGATCTCTTAATGGTAACCGAGGGTTTTGTTTGTGCAATTACTGACGAGGTTGTCATGGCGAACAACTACCGGAGGTATATCGTGAAGGACGACGCGGTCGACATCTGTCGTGCATGCCGCTGTCCGGGCGCGTCACTCAGGCATATTACATACGGTTGTAGTCGTCTTGATAACGGCGAGTAGTTGCACAGACATAACCTAGTAGCCAGGATTATTCACCAGCAACTTGCTCTTCAGTACAATATTGTGGAGTCTGAGGTGCTATAATATGAATTTGTACCAGCACCAGTTCTTGAAAATGGTAGCACTATGCTCTTCTGTGATCGATCTGTGATCACGGACAGGACTATTGTAGCCAATAGACCTGATATCGTGTTCAGAGATCGATAGAAGCGCTGTGCAGTACTCGTCGATATCACCATCCCGAACGACGGAAGGCCTTGTGAAGGCCGAGAAGGACAAAAAACAGTAAGGTCCCTGACTTGACCCATGAGGTGACCGTAATGTGGGATGTTAATTCGACGATAATTGTTCCGATAGTCGTTTCAGTGAACGGTCTCATAGCGAAGAGCCTCGACCAACACAGAGTCTCTCGCTAGATGGTTGGGTCAAGGGCCAGACACAGAAGGCGGTACTACTTGAGACGGCGAGTACCGTCAGGAGAATCCTGTCTGTACACAGCCCTAACCACCGGTAGCTACGGCCTCGTCGCTGGCGACACTCTAGATTTAGGTTTTTTATAAAATAATTATGTATGTGTTGTAAAAAACTTTTAATTTTTATATTTTTTATTGATATTGTAAACAATTTTAATTTAAGAATAAAAAATAATTGAATAAAAGGTAACATACGAAAATTCCACCCTTACTCGTATCTATTTTCGCCATAGTGAGAAGCAATCTCACTATGGCGAAAATACATACTTCACAGAATAAGCAAACAAAGAACAGTTAAATCATATCTGTGTAGGTATTTAACGTTTATAATGTACGCAATCACGGGTTCGGTGTCTCAGTAGATCGTGCCATGCTTTTCAAAGAGAAAGACAAAGATTCGATCGCGGCATTGAGTAGCGCAGAGGCGAACGAAATCCGGATTTATTACACTTTCACTACACGTATTATCGGGTTTGTTACCACGGTTAGTACTGTTTTTACCTCAATATTTCGAAGCAGTTGCATGCCTCATAGTCACGACATAACCAGATTGATTTTCTATTACGTAGACTTTGTCATGAAAGTACTCGTAAATGCAAATTGAAAATTTAGATTTATTTACGAGTGCCTTTTTGACATTTAAAATATTTATTTTCGCCGTAAAACTTATTATACTTTTAATTGATTTAATTCCAGCCAGCAACAACAAAGCTCTGTCTCGGGTTCAACATTTGACCCTGCGGAAATTGAAGTGAGGAATATGTAGCTGTACTCAACAGCATTCATTTAAAAAGAATATAAGTAGGTAGCCTCTGATTGACCAACACTTGATATCTTTGATATTGCAGTTGTCTACTACCCAGAACAACTAGTCAGAACAAAACAGTTTTTCTTTCACGTGGTACATAATTTTTTATTATATTATTTTGTCGAATATATTTTTTTATGTCATACGGTAGGCAAACAGGCAAGCGGGCCACCTGATGGAAAGTGGTCACCACTGCCTATAGACATTAGCAACACCAAGAGTATCGCCAATGCGTTGCTTACCTCAATAACACGTCGTAGCAACATATAGTAAAGAATAATATATACAACATTATTCTTTACCATCAATTTCACCATGCCTATTTCTGTTACAATCACTTTCCTATCTGCGTGTGAAGCAGCTAAGCTACTCTTTGTCCCGCGAGGCGCGTGATCCGAATCCCCCGCCGCGATAACGCCTGTCGAATCAGATTTGAATATGAATGGAATATTCATGAAAAACTTGCTCCTGACTATCGCGGAGGCGCGGCGATTTGTTGCGTCGCGTCGCTGTACCGCGATGTATTGTTTTGAATATGTAAATTCGAATCTGTATGGAGAGCAGGGGAGCAATATACAGTCTTGCTTGCTAGAAAGTTTGATCCAAAACTATCCACGATATGTGTACCAAAAGACTTAATCGGTCCAATCAAAGATTTTCACATATACATAGAAGGGTCCAATAGTTTCGGAGGAGATTGGCTGTGACTACCAGATAGACAGATGCACGTGGGTGTTAGATAACTGATAAACATACTACGGGTCTGGGTGTAGTATTAGACATTCTACACCCAGACAAAGAAAAGAAATTAAAATTCATCATTTGAATTTCTGCTCGGCCGGGAATCGAACCCTGTGTGGCGACCGGCATGTTAACTAACTGAACCACTCATGTCGTCGAAAGTAAACCTACTTTATATTTCCATTGGTTTTCAGAAATAAGTCAAGGAAAATATTATAATTATTGTTTTGATAACATCAAACGCTCGCAATAAATCATAATTGCTTAAATAAAAACATTTTCGCTGAAACGTAAGTAATATTTTTATGCTACCATCTACCAGGGTTATTGTACTTAAATCTGCACCTATTTACCATGTCTAGTTTAAATGTTTACCTATTATGAAATGTAGATGCGAAATTGCTGTTACAAAATTCTGATAGCGGCATTATTTTGTTTGTTCACACGCAAATTTGAGCTGATGTTCAAAATTAAACAAACATCGTTTGTGTTCATTTCAACTAATAACAATTTTGTCATGTTTGAATAGTAGAAATCAATAAAAGCTATCGAGTCTGACCTTTAACAGAGGCCCGAGTTCTCATTTCGTGGAACTGAATCCGTTGTTTTGAAGGTCTTTAGTTTGTTCCACCAAATATTTGTGTAGAATTTTAACAATATAACAAATATCTGTGCCTTTATAAAAAAAAAATATTTACACATACAGAAACACCACAACACAAAAATAAATAACGCAATTTGGAAAACACATATTATATCAGACATATATTTGCCTTTCCTTTTATTTTTTTGTTACTGGCGAGGACTAAGATAATATTTATTATGTTAAATATAGCTCCAATAAAATAAAAAATATACACAATAAACATATAGACACAGGCGTAAGCTTTATGTATGTATATCAGTTGTTTCAATTGCCTGTCTGTTCAGAAATAATAATATAGTGTTTGCTTTTATTGATTAGGGGTGCCAAAGAGAAAAGTGACTTTAATGTGTCTGAAAAGCGAAACTGCCAAGAGGATGTGAGACACGCCCATCCATCCCGCACCCATCTTTTTACTTCTAGAACCCACACAAGAGAATAAGTACTATCGCTAAAAAAAGTCGAAGAATGGGTCATTAAAAAAAAAATTGTGCAATGTCAGACCAACGTTTTGTAGGTCTCCTACACCTCTACTGTTGCTACAAACTAAAAATTTTCTTGTAATGGATGACGTAGGATAACCTACGGCGCCCTTACTGTCTATAATTATTTTTTATACCACTAAGTTGTCAAACAAGCTTGCGGCCTACCTGATGGTAAGCAGTCACCGCAGCCTATGGACGTTTGCAATACCAGGGGCATCACCCACGCGTTGCCGACCTTTTAACCCCTTTCTTGAAGAACTCCATGTTGTACTCTCCAGGTAGATCATTCCACAACCTTAGTGTGCGTTTATACCACTAAGGTGGCAAACAAGCTTGCGGCCTGCCTGTATTGTGAAACTGCTGTACTTCACATTCGTGGTAAGTTGCTAGAGATAGAAAAGACAAGCATAAGAAGACGAGCACTCGCGTGGATTCGAGCCCCACCAAAAAAATAGGGCCCGAGGTACAGAAAAAATAAGATGTGCCTCCGCCAGCGATAGCCTATTTGTTACCTTGGAAGTGTTGAGAAACCGCTTCCTGGCCACAGCTGAGATGAGCCGCAGGCTTCAAGCGATAGTATAATTGTCAGTAAATGGATCATAATGTGAAGGATCATCATCACAGTCCATAACAGTCCACTATAGGACTAAGGGCCGCTCACATGAAAGTGGAGGTTATTACCATAATGTGTCGCTTGGCAGGCGGGTTGGAGATTGCAATGTTATAAATATATCTATGGAAAACGCTACTGCCCATTTTCCAGTCTACGGAAACTCTAGATCTTTTGCCTTGAAAACTTTAGTCGCCTTGTCCGACACCCAGAAGTGTAAGGGGTTGGTGCTTTTCTACTCTGCCGGACACCAGACGGCCAAATGTGAAGGATAGAGGAAGGTAATTTACGTACAAAGAGAGAAGCGCGAGATCCAGAACTCGAGAGGCACCACCAATATGCTTCCTTTCGAACATGTGAATTGAACTATCGACTCTCAATATTCTATATGCTCTCTAACGACCATCTGCTCTTAAGGCTTCTTAAAAATTGTGAATGTAAAGTAACTAATAATTTTTTTACTTAATATTTTATTTCCTTCCTTACTATTCTTCCTATTATTCCACATTTTCTTTTATAAGCAGCCATTTACAAGTCGACCCGGTGTTTCGAAGACATTGAGCAATTGCTGTACTTAATGTAAAGCCCTGTTTTTAATTACTACTGAGTGCCTCTAAGTTCTTGCTCAAAAAGGACCGCACTTATAGGATTTTCCTTAAAGGCAACTTCTTTAGTTGTTTTTATCTAATTAAACATATTAAATGGAACGTTTTATTAAATAAATCACGTGGTTAGAAACGCTTGTAATTTTGAACAACAAGTAACAGTCATACTAGCGTTTGCCCGCGGCTCT
Source organism: Blastobasis lacticolella (assembly GCA_905147135.1). NCBI lineage: Eukaryota > Metazoa > Arthropoda > Insecta > Lepidoptera > Blastobasidae > Blastobasis > Blastobasis lacticolella. The sequence continues at coordinate 14,735,888 of LR990050.1, forward strand.
GCTTGCATAGAATAAACGAATAGGCCAAGAAATGGTAGAATATGAAATACTTATCTTGGTCTTGTACTTAGTATGTATAATTATATAGGTACCAAAGATCAAGCCATTTTTGTTCATTAGTGTATGTATTGTACAAAAATGCGTTCTTTGCACACAGAGTCGCGAGAAAACAATTGCAATAGTAATATAAATTATATAGGTTCATAAACAGCATGAATCGTTTATGATCTGTTTCTTGCTAGCGTTATATCATTGTATTGTAAGGACATCTCATCGTATCGAGTTACCTGACCTCTTTCTTATATGGATACTGGCTTTGGAGACCGCGTAACTACTATAACCATGTTGATTCGCAACTTAGATTTAGAAAACTTATTTACTTTTTTTTTCTATAATTCTACACCTAAAAAATTAAAATGACGTTCATGAATAGAATAACATAGGCAGGTTATTCTTTATTAATATCAGCTTAAATCATCCCACTGCTGGGCAAAGGCCTCCCCCCCTATTCAGGCAGGTACCTAACTATGTTTGATTGTGGTCGCAACTCGATGGACATATCCTTGGGGACAGTAAATGATATGTAGTTTGTGGTTCCACAATGTAATTGTGTGGTTTAACTGGTTACTGTTATTGAGCGAAACAATTGAATTAGGTAACGTTGTGGATTATCAGCTACCTAACGTAGGTACCTACGCAAGTTGGCAGCTTTGGCAAAGACTATCTGACTAAGTGGGGCTTCATCGACCAGACAGAGCAACGTTGCGACTATGGAGCTCCATCCCTAACCATGGAGCATCTGCTCTCTTGCCCTCTTTGTCCTGCTACCTGCACTAGGGAGGAACTGTTCATGGCGACTGATAATGCCGTTGCCGTGGCCGACTACTGGGCAAGCCAGATCTAGATAATAAATAAATAAATAGGGGTTTCGAAAATTGACTCGACGAAGAAGACTGATGTTCTTCCGCATACCTTTCCATGAAACGCTAACCTATTGCGCCTCATTTTTTCCGTCACACTGTTTTAAAACTTCCTCTGAAAAGGCTATTTTTTATTTGGTTCGTTAGCTTCGCCACACAGTCTTTGCCCTAAAATATTGTCTATATTATTATAAAACTATAAAAAAGCCGTATCTGTACGTAACACGGGCGAAACTGTCATAAAAACTATTTCCACGCGGACAAAGTCGGGGGGAAAATATAGGCTTATATTATTTACTCATTTCTTAGACCCCGGTAATCGTTAGTCAGTTTGACATTGCGTCCATAATGAGAGTGACCTATGTCTTTTGTCCCAGGTTCCCAGAATGTATGTTCCAGAATATGTCGCTGGATGGCGAGACTTTTCTTCTGATCATTACTAACTAATCCAATACAAGTAATTGCTACCAAAGTAGATAACATAGCTCCATACTTACATGTAAAAACTTGTGACATGTCTATTTCTTATGGCGCCCCATCTAGGTAGGCAGGGATACGATACCTGTATATTTTATTTATATATTTATTTAATAATTTATGCACAAAATAGTACAAAGATGGACTTAAAGCTATATCTATATCTACCGGTCTACGCTGTATTCAGTTATATGAAAGCAAAAAAAGTAAAACAATTAATTTCTGTTCTACTGTGGTTCGATACCCAACTCGTAATAAATAAATTTCTCTGCCTCTCGTAATCTATTGGCACGGCCCACAAATCAATTTGGTCCCTATGACATCGTCCAGCGTTATTATTCATTAATCGTATTGCATTAGTTATATAATCTAACTACTGCATTTTAAATTAATATTGTAATTAGTAAGGAAAGAAAATAGTATATACTTATAACATAGGTAAGCCACCATACATAAGGTCCATAAGGTACGAGTAGATAAGATCATTAAATCGTGTGCTTAAAAATATAAGTCCACGGCATTCTATAATTTCTATCTACATCCCCAGTTTACCATCGTACTTGAGCCTCCAATAGGTACCTATACTATTCCGAAATTCTATCTCTTGTTATAGGTATACATAGTTTTACTAATCATATTTAGAAACTCTCCTTTAAAAACCCTAGGGTACCAACAATCAACAACAAGGGTATCAACAAGGGTTTAACAATACGACCGAATTAATGTCGTAACAATCCTGGCCTAGCCGCTATGAGACTGAGAAATGAGCAACGATTTCCTATTCTTCATCTCAAATCTACCTGGCAAACGTGGACATTATCTTATAAACCCTACAGCCACTGATCAGATGATGATACGTAAGATATTAATACTACAAAATTATAGTTATTTCAATGACATTGGGCGCGATATAAACGCTTACTATAAACCGGTTAAAATTTCAAACGCTTGGCTGGCGAGTGGCATTAAGGCAGTTGTATGAGATTCGAGGAATTGCTCTGTTAATGGAATCAGTGGAGGGGGTGGGGAGGGTGTTTTACTATTAAGCGGTCGGCCATGCGTGGCGCACTTGTGTGGCCCTAAACAAGGAGGAAGACCACTTATTTATTTTTCTTCAGGTAACCGAGGGAGGCTATACAATCAAGCGAGTCTCCAGTGAAAGTGATTACCTGCTGCTGCCCATAGACACCCGCAACACTTTGAAAATGCATCGATTTTAAATGTTAGTGTTGCTTGATATTTTAGTACTATGCGAACATTTCCTAAATAATTATTATATTATTTATATAAATAATAGGAATTGATGTAAATACTTACTACATACATGGTCACTGACATAGCTCTAAGGATTGTCGCAGGGCAGGGCACATAGCTCGAAGAACAGATGGCCGATGGGGCAGTAAAGTTCTCGAGTGGCGACCACGTACCGGAAGACGCAACATGGGTAGGCCGACGACCTGGTAAGGATCGCAGGTACCAGCTGGATGCGGAAAGCACAGGACCGGCCTTTGTGGAGATCTCTGGGGGAGGCCTATGCCCAGCAGTGGGCGTCTTCTGGCTGATATGCTGATGTAAGTATTTTTCTTCTTCTTAGCGTGTCAAAGACAAACATTATATTGTTGTGGCCAAAAACTTTGCCTCATCAACAGCGCTAGCGTCCTGCATACTGTACAAGGTTCGCTTTTTACGCTAGGTACATAGGTTGGGAGCTAAAAAGGCGTTCCAAAACAAGTGTAAACTGATGTTAACTCTTTAATCGCCCACCGAGGAGCCCCGGGCATGGTCTCTAAATATTTGGTCGGAGGCTACCCGCTTATTACATTTCCTCGGCCGGTGCCCTCGCCTGGACAATTTAATTGCGCTCTCCACCTGCGCTCAAATTCCCTTACATTTGTATGGATAAAACGAATGTTACAGAAATACCTTCGTGCGGTGGCCGAAATTGCAGCCGTCTAGTGTACAAATTATGTTGACAACGTAGTGCAGCGCTGGGAACAATTGAAAGTTGTGCGATAGAAATGTTAATTTTACGTGTAATGTGATTACAAATGTAATTAAAGTCCTTGCTGAACACCGAATTGAAAGGGAACGAGTAAATTATTCATATACTAGCTTTAATATTCATATTACCAAGCACTCAGGTAGAAAGTTTCAATACGAAATATTGAATAAAAATATAACTCTCTTCATTTTAACCACATCAAAAACCGCGCCGTATGAAAACGCCGCCAATAATATTTTATTTCACATTCAAATTAAATAGATGCATTGGTAAATATTATTTCCAATGCTATCGAGGGTTGAAACTTGAGAGTCTTGTGACAAAACTTTCATACGCCATCTCAAGCTGCAATTTTTAAAGTAAATACCAACCTCAAAGAGAAATGAATTTTACTGAGTGCAGTGGGTAACATTAACATCCGCAACTTTGCCTGCACAAGCCCGCAGAAAAATGACAATATCTTCTTTCAATATCAACAAACATGGAGGAAATACTAATAAAGCTTTCACAATTATTACCATCATAATTATACCAGGTCTCCTTTCCGACCCTTTCTCCTCCACTTCGCCCGGTGTTCCGCTCTTCGCATCGTGCGCCGACACCCTATCCCTGGATGCATTCCGGCTGGATCTTTTCGTTATTATATTGTTGTGTTATGGCTTTTTACGTACTACCCATTCTACCAATTTAGCGCGGATAACGTCATCGAGTCTGTCCCAAAGAACTAGCTCACTGCTATAAATTTACAAAAATATAGCATTTTCAATTGGTACCACTTCGAGTGGCTCAACTTGTAGGTAGGACGAAGAAACGGCAAAGCCATAAGGATAAAAAATTGTGAGCAAACATATATGGTTGACGTTTTTATTCGTCCATATACGTTTCCTCTCAATGTTTTATCTTTTATACCTATAAAGACCTATTACTCCAGCACAAGAGTTTGTTAAAAAATAATCAAAACTCCCATCTCCACTCCCCCAAAATTAAAAAGGAACAAGGAAAACCCCCATTGTCCCCATACTGGGGACGGAGATAATGCTAGGTAATTGCTACCCACTTGGCGCCGCTTTTAATATTTTTGTAGAGTTAAAAGGAGAGCGGACGCAACGCAAGGGAAGACGGCGCACGGGAGGCGCACGGTAATCAGGAAAATTATTTACTCATGTCTGCAGGACTCGCTAGAAATACAAGCAGGGCTGTCGCGAACTAGTGTTTGTTATTTTTATACTAGAGACAGAGTTCCGATCTACGGAGCTGAGACTTAACCCAGTGACAATAGAGCAGCCTACCTGTCTGCGTGTAGTTGACGGTAGTTGGAACCTTTCCTCAAAAGTCAAGCAATGTGCAATACAAAGAGATACGCGATAAGATGCGCATTTCAATACCCAGATTGACCAATCATGTCGGTTTCTGTTGAACTCCACTTTGCGTTCGCTAGAAGATCATTTATAACCAATTTCCCTCGTGTACGTGACACGTGGCCATGCCAGAGCATGCGAGCCTCTTCAAACTTATTCACGAGATCTCTCCCAAGGTTGCCACCTACGCCACCTACGCCCACGGATGTACTCATCACGCACTCGGTAAAGCAACGTTACGCCGCACATCCCCTGATGTGGAAATCGCGGACGTGCTTCTTAGAGCTGGCTAAGTCTCGTAGTCATAGAGAATTACAGGCCTAATAATTATTATTATTATCATCTATTTTATTAATCATTTATTTCAGACCAATGACCAATCATTTATAATGCTCTTGTATAAGAGCTGTACTGATGATGTTCATAGCAAAACCAAGGCCATCGACACAACTCTAATTATAGAAAAATGTTAGTACTAGTTACTCAGCTTACTTACGAGCAGGCAGTCCACCTGATGGAAAGTGGTAACTGCCGCCCATGACATCTACAACGTACATTGGTACAAACGAGGTACAAACTTATCTGGCCAAAATTGAAACAGAGGAAAAGTGACGGCACCCAAAAATTTTCTTTATACAGGCGGCACTTAATTCTGAAATGTATTGAAATGACAATCAATGCCAACAACTGACGCCGACACTGGTACAGAAAAGTTTGTGGCACTGTATTATATTTTTGTTATATGGACTAACAGTTTGGCACAGATACAAACTATCTATGTGAGTTCTACACTTTACTCGTAAAACAATTAATAGTGAATTTATAAACACTGTACCTATCGCTCATTTAAAACTTTCTCTTATTAGACTACACAACGTTTGCTCATATTCTTAATTTAAATAATGCTTTCGTACCCATGTACTTTTCTGTAATCATTAGTCAATACAACAACCAGTAAATTTCAGTTAATCGCGAATCGATCAATAATAGTGGAGTTCCTTTGATTTGTATTTTAACATACAGTATTATTAAAATATTCCATTTCATACATAATTGATAAACATACGTCATCTTGGCGTCAATTTCATAATAAACTATACTTATTATTAATATATTTTTGCTATTTTCTATTTCTTAACACCGGTCACTCATAACCAGTAGAAGGCGCTGTCCGAATTGGCAACGGTCGTACGACCATGGTCACGCGATGGGTGTTTTCGAGGTATCCTAGTGGTTTGGCGACATCCGCCGTACGATTATGATCGCATGATCGTTTCGAATTAGGACAACGCTGAAGAGGGAGTTTGCTTATTTTATTTGGCTAAGGTTGAGTGGGGTCTTTCATACGTTCTCCGGTAGATCTTTCTATATACAACATCAAATTAATAGCAGCACTTACAACCTTCCCAGTCCAGACTTCTCACCTATGATTATTCGTGTTATCGCAACCGCGTCAACCCTAGCCGGATTGCTAGCGAAATGAAGAGCCAAGGGGGAGCGACGCCGCTTTGTAAATAGTCACCGCGATGGCTTCCTGCAGATTAATTTCGAGTGAGAGTGCGCCCGTAGACGGTATTGAGAGTTTGCATACGGCCTTATTGTGCGCGCGGCAAAACACTTAGGCACAGGCGCAGTGTGAAGAACGTTTCGCTCACACTGTGTGATATCTCAGACATCATATTCACGAATATGTGACAAATGTGTGACTTAAGTTTACTTCTAATCCATGTTACAACAGCTGTTGATTTTCCTAAGAATAAATAAATAAATAAAACCAAAAAAAGGCATAGTGCATCTCCCTATTTTCGATTATCAAAGCCAAAGGCGCTGGCTTAATTGACAACGTTCCTTGAGGGTTTCGAGGTCTCCTATATATTGGTCGGGCGACGTCCGTCGTACGACTATGGTCTTTCACAATTATTACCATCATAATCATACCAGATCTCCTTTCCGACCCTTTCTCCTCCACTTCGCCCGGTGTTCCGCTGTCTGCATCATGCGCCGACACCCTATCTCTGGATGCATTCCGGCTGGACCTTTTCGTTATTATATTGTTGTGTTATGGCTTTTTACGTGACTACCCATTCTACCCATTTAGCGCGGATAACGTCATCGAGTCTGTCCCGAAGAATTCGCTCACTGCTAAAAATTGACAAAAATATAGCATTTTCAATTGGTACCACTTCGAGTGGTTCAACCTGTAGGTATATGGACGAAGAAACGGCAAAGCCATAAGCATAAAAAATTGTGAGCAAACATATATGGTTGCCGTTTTTATTCGTCCATATACGTCTTTCAATATTTTATCCTTTATACCTATAAATACCTATTACTCCAGCACAAGAGTTTATTAAAAAATAGTCAAAACTCCCATCTCCACTCCCCCAAAATTAAAAAGGAACAAGGAAAACCCCCATTGTCCCCATACTGGGGACGGAGATAATGCTAGGTAATAGCTACCCACTTGGCGCCGCTTTTAATATTTTTGTAGAGTTAAAAGGAGAGCGGACGCAACGCAAGGGAAGACGGCGCACGGGAGGCGCACGGTAATCAGGAAAATTATTTACTCATGTCTGCAGGACTCGCTGGAAATACAAGCAGGGCTGTCGCGAACTTGTGTTTGTAATTTTTATACTAGAGACAGAGTTCCGATCTACGGACCCAGTGACAATAGAGCAGCCTACCTGTCTGCGTGTAGTTAACGGTGGTTGGAACCTTTCCTCAAAAGTCAAGCAATGTGCAATGCAAAGAGATACGCGATAAGATGCGCATTTCAATACCCAGATTGACTAATCATGTCGGTTTCTGTTGGGCTCCACTTTGCGTTCGCTAAAAGATCATTTATAACCAATTTCCCTCGTGTGCGTGACACGTGGCCATGCCAGAGCATGCGAGCCTCTTCAAACTTATTCACGAGATCTCTCCCAAGGTTGCCACCTACGCCACCTACGCCCACGGATGTACTCATCACGCACTCGGTAAAGTAACGTTAAGCCGCACATCCCCTGATGTGGAAATCGCGGGCGTGCTTCTTAGACCTGGCCAAGTCTCGTAGTCATAGAGAATTACAGGCCGAATAATTATTATTATTATCATCCATTTTATTTATCATTTATTTCAGACCTTGTATAAGAGCTGTACTGATGATGTTCATAGCAAAACCAAGGCCATCGACACTACTCTAATTATAGAAAAATTTTAGTACTAGTTACTCAGCTTACTTACGAGCAGGCAGTCCACCTGATGGAAAGTGGTAACTGTCGCCCATGACATCTACTACGTACATTGGTACAAACGAGGCACAAACTTATCCGGCCAAAATTAGAACAGAGGAAAAGTGACGGCACCCAAAAATTTGCATTATACAGCTTCATTCTGAAATGTATTGAAATGACAATCAATGCCAACAACTGACGCCGACACTGGTACAGAAAAGTTTGTGGCACTGTATTATACTTTTATTATATGGACTAACAGTTTGGCACAAATACAAACTATCTATGTGAGTTCTACACTTTACTCGTAAAACAATTAATAGTGAATTTATAAACACTGTACCTATCGCTCATTTAAAACTACACAACGTTTGCTCATATTCTTAATTTAAATAATGCTTTCGTACCCATGTACTTTTCTGTAATCATTAGACAATACCGGCGCAAAAAGCTCACCGAAGCTGAAACCAAAAGTGTGTTGTACACAGTGTTTGTAAACAAACGCTGAGAACCACCCGTTCCCAGCAGGCTGGTGCAATGCAAATGTTAGTATTATGGATCATATTCAGATTTATGCTAATTACGGAGGCGCACGAAATTTTAAAATGTAATTAATTATGATTTTGTTGTCACAGCCCGAGCGGCGCGCGCGTTATAATAAAACCGCATAAAGTTGGGGAGGGCGTTTAATTATGATGTTATGTGATGGAATTCTGAACCGGATTCAGATTTACCTACCCTCCTTACCTCAGACTATCTGGACAGGCCTTAACCACGGCTTCAAGCCTACTTTTAAACTAAAGCCTCTATTAATTACCAGTACATTTAAATTTCAATGGAAACAACCAGTAAATTTCAGTTAATCGCGAATCGATCAATAATAGTGAAGTTCCTTTGATTTGTATTTTAACATACAGAATTATTAAAATATTCCATTCCATACATAATTTATATACATACGTCATCTTGGCGTTAATTTCATAATAAACTATACTTATTATTAATATATGTTTGCTATTTTCTATTTCTTAACACCGGTTACTCATAACCAGTAGAAGGCGCTGTCCGAATTGGCAACGGTCGTCCGACCATGGTCACGCGACGGGTGGTTTCGAGGTATCCTAGTGGTTTGGCGACATCCGTCGTACGATTATGATCGCATGATCGTATCGAGTTAGGACAACGCTGAAGAGGGAGTTTGCTTATTTTATTTGGCTAAGGTTGAGTGGGGTCTTTCATACGTTTTCCGGTAGATCATTCTATATACAACATCAAATTAATAGCAGCACTTATAACCTTCACAGTCCACACTTCTCACCTATGATTATTAATGTTATCGCAACCGCGTCAACCCTAGCCGGATTGCTAGCGAAATGAAGAGCCAAGGGGGAGCGACGCCGCTTTGTAAATAGTCACCGCGATGGCTTCCTGCAGATTAATTTCGAGTGAGAGTGCGCCCGGAGACGGTATTGAGAGTTTGCATACGGCCTTATTGTGCGCGCGGCAAAACACTTAGGCACAGGCGCAGTGTGAAGAACGTTTCGCTCACACTGTGTGATATCTCAGACATCATATTCACGAATATGTGACAAATGTGTGATAAAACCAAAATATTGGTTGGACGACGTCCGTCGTACGACCATGGTCGCACGACCGTTGCCAAATAGGACAACGCCTTAAGTAAACGAAACCCATCCAAACAATGAAGATGAAATTATAATTTCTGCTGTTTCTATGAAGATGACCTTCTGGTCTATTTTGTGTTACAGGTGTCGACGTTACATAATGCACATCGACGACGCATCGATGAGCCAGCACCTTAGTAGATGCAGGTAAGATAGCGAATTGCCCTAGCTAAACAAAGTAAAATATGTTTATTGCACTTACTTCCAAGGCACAAAAAATACAAGACAAAATTTAAAAAAACCAAACCAAAAAAATTATCATTGCAAACCAATGTTTTAGTTTTTTTTTCTGTGCAAGTGTATTGAAAAACGTCGCAAGACACTTGTGTGCTTTATTAATTATTCAAGAGGCTCGATTTCAGTCCGAGCCATAGTCGAGAGAAGGCGTCACAAAGTAAAAAAAAATACCAGTCTATGAAGGTAGCTAACATTTCAATCTTTTTGGAAGGCGTGAGGCTGCCGAGTGTAGGTACTACATTTACTACACTACTTACGTAGCACACTTAAAAGCATGATTATACGCACTCGGGAAGTATACCATATTGAAATTGCATATGATAAAGACTTGACCCTTTTCAATATCTGTTAGATATCTTTTAGGGATAAGCTCACCTTTGTAGCTTTGTAGTTTGATATATTGTATCATCATGTGTTGTTTTATATAGTTTCATAATACATCACCATGAAGTCATTACCTAACTTTGTTGTAGTAAGTTTTGTTGCCTTCAATAACGAAGGGCTTACAATATCCTCGAACAGAATTGGAGCAGCTTAACTTCGAGGCTCTTTGCTCTCGAGTTGCTTGCGCACAGAGATGCAGATGTCAGAATTTCCGGTCAACGGCCGATTGATCGAAGCATCCTGTTTATAGCGCAAACGTCGACCGCGTCTTAGCGCTAAAACTTTAGCATCAGATAAGTGTATTGAATGTAGAAAGTGGATTGAGCGCTGTGTCTGCTGTTGAAATATTAATTCGCGTTGAAAGTTCTTGCATACATCGCGTGGGTACAGAACTTTGAATTCGAATTCAAAGTTGGTTCTTCATTTTATTACCTATAAAATTAATAACTACGTAAAAGATTTGTATTTGTTCTACTTGAAGGATTTTGATATGACGTCATATTTAAACTTACTTTTGAACCGTTATTTTTGAACCGCGCACATCCACTCCTGCGCTACCTGTCTCTCACATACGAGGTAAGTTGCTAGAGATAGAAAGACAGGCATTGATTATTGAGATAGAAAGTCGCGAGCGGTTCAATAATAGGGCCCCTCGTAATAGAGAACATAATACTGGTCATCATGGCGTTAATGTCGCGGTTGTGCTCTGGCGTGGGAGGTCCTGGGGACTGCCTTAACCATGATATAGGATTTGGCAGATCAAGCAACTGCCATCTGACCTATTTGATTCCTGTTAACAGGGGACCAGGGAGACCGGGGATCTGACCAGGTTGGATCATGGTTACACTTTCAGTTGCCTCTATGTGCATGTTTCATCACGATGTTTTCCCTCATCGTGAGGACATCGGTTAGTGTACAACTAATGTGCATAACTCAGAAAAGAGTCATTGGTACATAACGGGACCGGGATTCGAACCGGGTACCTCGGGGTACGAGTCAAACCCCTTAACCGACGCCCATATTTATACGTACTATTCTGTAAATGAATCGACCCTAAACCGACGTGTATGTATGAAACATTTATGAATATGGAAGAAGTGGGAGAAGTGTGTCAGAACCGTAGCAAGTGCAACAATGTAGTATCTGCTATATGTAGGCTTTCTGTGTATTAAATTATATTTGATTTTTTTTTATTGCCGACACGCTCCCACAAAGTTTGATAAACGATAATAAACTGGCCTCACTGGAGCGTTACTTTGGTTTAATATATACCGATACGCACTAAATAAAACTACTGAAACTATTTAAACTGTTTTTTTTTTGTACTGTATGTCAATTGAAAAGCATACACTGAGCTGTAAGTAAATGTTTTCAGTTCCCAAGCTCCTTGAATGCTCCCCACGAATTCTAAAATTTATGCCATTGCAAGTGTTGGATTTACGAGCCACGCTGGGTGCGTGGGGATTTTGTAAAACGCCGTACGTCTTCCTTATTTATGTTTATATCGGCCACAACCGTTCCCATATATACTTAGTTTGAATTCGTTTATCGGATTTCGCACACGTCCGCTTCCAGCCGGCGGGACTTGATGTATAATCGGGGATAACCCTTATAAAATTACTCCGAAAAAAATTGAGATTGCTCCCCGGGGAGCCAGAATAGATTTTCTTATGCAAAATAAATCTGTCTCCGCTAAGATTTGTGAAGTTGCTCCAGGTGAGTTTCGACCCCTGAATATTTGTGGCTTAGAGGAATTGAGGATTTGATCGGAATTGAAGGTCCAATAACGTTTGATTTCCACCCTCACGGCCTCATATTCTAGTCGTATGGTATCGATATCACAGTAATATGGATCAATAATACTAAGAACTACGATGTAGTACCTACTATCAATGTAGATAACGTTAGCATTTAAAATGTTTAATGCTTTAAAGAACGTGAAATTGTCAATTGGAAAAACATTAAGGACTTGAATTCTTGATCTGCCATTGTTCTGCGATTTCAATTACTCTAAATACCCACTATAAACAATGTGCTGGTTAAACAATAAACAGGTGTGGCAACCTATACAAACCAAATTATCTTTTCGTACATTTTATCTGGGCAAACAGAGATAACCTAGCTATGTGTAACGCTATCTACGATAAGGGGCAGTTTCGATCCGATCGACCTCGTGCGTGGACTACCTTTACAGTGAAACAAACTTGGGATTTTCAATAGTAAAAAAGTTGTGTCACATAGTGCAATGGCTGGAATAGGCAGAGGCGAAGGCAAGGGCCCGGCTGCGGGGAAACTGGAGTCCAACATATACTGCATCAAGTACACGCTATTCTGTTTCAACGTGGTTATGTGGGTGAGTACAGTTTTCAAGGTGGATCAACTTCTGAATTGAGGTTAGTGTAATCCAGGACTGATGCTAGCTGCTCGAATCAGCCTTGTGTGCCGAAAAGATAAGTTTTAATATATATTATTTGTTGAAATATCTCACAGGGACCACAGCTTTCAGTTGTGTATATACAGATTAATACAAACTCCCCAGTATTCGGGCAATACGGTAGTAGATAATCAAAACGATTACTCAATTCAAACGCAATTCGACGGGGCTTTAAGATTTTTAAGTGCTTTGAACAGATTTGGCAAAACTCCCTTTCCTCATAACATTTACTCTGCCTCGGTCAACATTTAACAATTTGTTTTAAAAGAAAACGCTGCGAATAATTGATTAATTCCGTCCGTGAATGGCGGCCATATTGCGGACTCTCGGGGAAACTAAATAATTACCGAGTTTTAGAAACTTATTGCCGCATTTCTATTGGTTAAAAGATTTATTGGGGTGCTAAATTTTGTTGAATTGCTCTTTATTAACTCGACACCGCTTTGTGAAGTTTTCTCTGGAGAGGGCAACGGGGTGTTCTAGTTAAACAATGCTGCGTTGTTTATGCAGAACTAGCGCCCTCTTTCTTCTTCATTGAAGAATAATGAGTCACTTTTTATGACGAACAGACTAATCGTAACGTAAAATAAATAAATGAGTAATTTTGAGCAGATTAGTTTTAAACGGTTTTGTAAGTAGGTAGTTTGTTTACAATTTTTGGGTCATGGTATCGTGCATGTGTTTATTTGTAATTTCTCATTTTATTATTTTAACAATCATAATTTCACAATTCAGAGGCTCATTCAATATTTCTATCATAGTGCTCCGTTTATCTACGATAATCCATTTGCAATGAATAAGTTTCCGACAATCGGGAATAGTTTCGAGCGTTATAAAATAAAAATCTCTTTCAACTGCGTATGTATAATATGCGATAACACAATTTTTTGTGAACATAATCAGCGAGTCTAATATTAAACCATATTTGTAAATTTTTTACATTTGTGCCTAAATAATCTGCAAAGTAAACTGCAGTAATGGGTTCATATCGCAATTAGTTATTAATTTATCGAAATAGTAGCACAGCTAAACCTGTAACGTAGGGCTCACATAAAGAACGCGTTATCTTCTGTGTGTCTGATAAGCCTTGTCCTGTTTTCCAAGTACGGTGGCGTCATTTTGTGAATCATAAAGTACATTGAATTAGAAGAATTCGCATCGTTCAGCTATTAGATAGGTACTTCCGTTATTACTTCCGAGTACTCCTTACTCAATTTTGTAAAATAATGAAGTTTGTTTTTTATGCTGCCGTGTACCAATGACTCTTTTCTGAGTTATGTACATCTAACATCATGATGAAACCTGCACATTCAGACGACTGAATATGTAACCATGATCCAATCTGGTCAGGTTCCCCTTGTAGCAGGGTCACGGAGGTCAGGTGGCAGTCGCTTGACTGTAATTACTTGATCTGCCAAATGGATCATGGTCAAGGCAGAACCCGTGCCCTCGTGTGCGAGAGCACAACCGGGACATTTTCGCCAAGATGATCATTATAATAAAGTTTGTTTATACCTACATTACCTATATGCCGTAGATCAGAATAGTCATTGGTTTTTAACACAGTGATTCTCAACCTCTCTCAAGCTTGAAATCCAGCAATGGACTATGGGCTGCTGATTTTATGTAAAAACTTTAATATTGTAGTTATTAGGTCAATAATAATAATACATAAATAAATATTCTTCATTCAGGAATGATTTGTACAAATGATCTTCATCAAATGATCATGATTTATGAATGAGAAGTTGCATAAATGATCTTCTCCATAAAGGGCAGGTTAGAAGTATCCTCAACCGGCGTAAATGCATGAGAAGATGTATGAATGTGGAAGAGGGGTATCAGGATCGTAGCTTGTAACACTCGATAGCCTCTGCTTACTCCTATTGGATGCCGGCATGAGTGTTGTGTGTATATGGACGTAGGTAAATAAGTTCCTACCCAGTGATGCACAAAAGCAAGCGAAGTCGCTAAGTATACCTATAAAGGAAAAGTTAATTTGGCATAAATAAAGCCATTGCACTCTGCCCCCGTTAATATCGTTTATGACGTTAAAGGCGAGCCTTGCGGTAGTCAGACAAGTTTACTGGTTTACGATCATGTTTTATCGCTCTTTAACAATCTCTTTAACATTAGAAAGGTCATAAAGCGAGAATTAAAACGGCTCCGCTTTATTCTCGCGCATTTTTTCACAACTCATTTCATAAAATCTTCATGGAGTTCCGGCTTGTTTTAACTTTATTGCGTTTATTTTACGAGTGTAATATAGAGATATATACGATATGCGAGGCAGTTAAATATGTATTTTTACAGACTTTTCAATCTTTGAAATAAATAATATAGTTAAGTTGGACTTTGTATTTTATACTAGATAGAATAATCTATGAACCTCACATTATCTAAGGTACGGGAATAGTAAAAGCTTATTAATAATAAATGGCTAATGGTTAGGGGATCCGACTCGTAAGCCAGAGGTTTTTGAGTTATGTACACACACTGAGAAATCATATTTCGAGTAAAAGAAGATTACGCGACAAAAGAGAATAATTTTGATCATGAAACTCCAAATTTAGCTATATCATAGTCACTTATTATTTAAATAGAAAGATCCACAGATTAAAGTCCGATTAAACAAGACCGAACTGCAATTTCGAGGTATTAAAACGATAGAATCAGCTGTACCTATTTCAGCTGCATTCGTACGTAGTCTATTTTGGAGTTTGTTGTGGATCTAAACATCAGAGTAGGTCGACCGTATAATGTTTTATATATTAGTAGACGTAATGTAGGTTCAGTGTTGCGGTCAGTGTTCCGGGACAGCAGCTGCGGGCTACACAGGGAAGTTGCCGAGTCGACATTAGCGGCACGCGGCGACGGCACTAAATCCAGACTAGCGACCGACTTGCGAGTACTTGCGACCGACTCAGCCGGCGGTTATTAGTCCGGTTAATTGTGAGATGGAATTATGGAGGTTGCTGTAACTATTGCTCCTCAAAATGTGCGACGGTGTACAGAGCGAGCACGAAGAGCAAAATAAGATATTGTTATTGTGTAATTCATTTATATCCATACTTACCTACATATATATATTGGTAAAGTTGAAGTTTGAATGTTTTCAAAGCTTCCGGTAGTGAGGGTTTTCAAGGGCGGCAGTGATCGCTTACCATCATGTGTACGTTTATCTTTCTCTATTAAAGAAACCGTAAATACGAGTTTACTTAAATAAACAGATAATAGATAGAATAGTCAATAAAATAAAAATACATAAAATAATTCCTACAGAAATATTAATAAACAAACACAAAACTGTATCGCTCGCAGAACAGCGTTTACGAAAGAGAGCGCCCTCGAACACAATGAAATTGGAGTTGAAGCGGATCCGATGCCAAAAACGTTAAGCTGCTTGCGAACTTGAGTGTAATTTAAACAATACTGGTGCACCGGGAATGAGAAATAATATAAATAAATATACAAACAAAAATAAACAACATATTAACGCCGATTTTCGAGTGCAGTAATCTAAAAGAAAAGCACTCGTGTTTGTGTGTAACAAACAGGAAATGGCAGCCGCCATTTTGCAAATGTATCGAAAAGATAACAATTACGTCAAAACAAACGATAACGACGGTAAATAACGAAAGGGCGCAATCTCGAACACAATGCAAATGAAGAACGGCGGAGCGGCACTAAACGCCCTCGCAGCAAATTGGAGAGTTGCATTGGATCCGACGCCAAAAACGTTGAACTGCGAACTCGAGGGTCGTTCAAACCATACCTGAACACTCGTTAAGGTGCACCGGGAATGAGGAATAATTGCTAAAGTTATAGCCGGGCGAGTTGGTTTCGATAATTGACTTTTGGTTCGGGGCCAAGACGAATGGTGTGCTGCCTCCGTTTGAGCACACCCGCTTGAATGATGGGCACAGATTTGAAACAGCCATTGGAGAAATTGCCACGGCGTTGATGGTGATAAATTTTAAACGCAAATCTATTTCAACTTTGAAACAAGCTTTTGTTCGGTCGAAGTCGGGTTGGAGAGAGAAATTGTGTGTACCTACAATATGAATTTAACATGAACCCCTTGAAGCTTGAAGTCCACCTTCAAGCTCGACCAATATTAAAAGAACTGTCATATTCATAAAATAATTAAATAAAAATATACATGAGATTTAACCTTCGTGGTCCATGTAAAATAATAATGGCATTAGGTACCTATTTATAGATAAAAGAGCTGTCCTAGTGAATCTACACTGGCTACTCGAGCCTAAAAATTCAGTAAAGCAACAGTATTAAGCGAAGATTAACTAATTAAAACTTAAACAAGAACACAGACTTAACAAGTTTATGACTAGTTAAGTTGTACCCACGTCAGCTGGGCAGAATTAAGGTGTTTGAAATATTAATAATGCATGGAAACCAGCTTGTCAGTTAAGGTCAGGCATTTTATTAGGAGAACGTAGAAGACTTGTATTTTTCTTAGTTATATTGGGTTATTGAAACTTAGGAACATGTTATGATACTATTCTTAGACTTACACTCTCACATCAGCATCCCAAAATCCTCAGGCGGAAACTACCGCACACACACCTATCCTGACACATCTCTATCTTTGCCACATTCATACATATTCTCATATATTTAGTTCGTAACATTTCCTTCAAATCATAATACAATAATACGATCTGTTCCTTCATGTACCAGAAAATAAAAAGCATATACCGCTCCAGACAGACTAGAGCAGTCAGACTGAGTCTGAAGGGAAAAACTAACTTCCGTAGACTTAATCGTAGATCAAACAGATTAAATTTCCATAACTTTTAACACCCGCCTGGACCTTAACAGAACCCCAAGTTAATTTTCAATCAAACTAGTCCACGGCAATCTAAGTTCAGATTATTGTCGCTTCGACTGGGGTTTCCAAATAAGTAGTTTCTACGTTTATAATATTGTGGTCAAATTTTGCTGAATATTCTCAATGAAATTATTGAAAATAATTTTTGTTTTTGTAACCTTATTATTTATCCTTTTAAAGAGCCATTTGGAAGGATGATTAATTATTAACACGGTACAAGAACGGCACATCCAATTGAAAACTTGATGGAAAGTGACGATGAGCTCCACTTTGACTGTCCAACTCGAGTCTCCAACGTATAAAAGAAGTTACGAAGTTTTGCTCACTGCACTTTCATCAATTATACGCTCCATGAAACTTTAATTAATTTCCTTTTTAAAGAATATTTAAATGCGACAGTTATACCTATCTTTTAAAAGTTCATTTAGAACATTTGTTGAGGTTAAGTTATATCCTTCAACTAATACATATGATTTAGATTTTATTGTCTATTATATCTAAAACGTAGAACCGCAGGTTATAGCTACTACCTTATCTTTAAAACCAGAACGCAACAACATTATTTACTTGACGGTATACAAAGAGATAAGGTATTCAGTCAAACGGACTTCTCAGGTTAAACAAAGCCCTACAACTACTAATATCCACCCACCTACAGTATACCATTTTGGGACACCATTAATGTTCCTTTTATTCTTGGAGGCCCGCCCATATGCATTGACTTTCATAAAGCATTTTTGTTCTTTCACCGTACGTTGCATATGCGAATGTAATTACTTAGAGGTCTTATTACCGGGTCGTTTCTAAGTCGGCCGTTATCTCGGAATATCAAAGGGAGGGAGGTTGAACGACGTCCGCTGACGTCGGCAACTCGTTCCATTTGCCAAATTTATTCGCGCAATCTCCACATCCGAAAGGCGACTCGCCGGGAAGACCAGTAAAGAATCCGCTTCCGCCCATACGATTGGGACTTTATGAAATTGGCATAACCAACAGCCGTTGGCGATGAAATTTTTATTGTCGCAGATATGGGCCAGATGACCCATAGACACTAGCTCGGGTCTCTTGGGAGAAAATTGTGTCCAGTTTCTAATAGAAGAAACTGCTTCGCTAGCGGTAATTGAGGTCAGCTGGTTCTAACATAAGTTCGGCTGAAGACGACTTTTACAGTACCGATGTCAGTGGTAAATAGTGCGTCATATCTGTCTCACGTTTGTGAGTAATTAATTAATTATACTAGACGATTATTTACTAGCTTGTACCTGAGCTACATCGCTACTACATCCGTAACCCCTAAACGTAACATTTGACGTCAAATCGCGATTGCCACTGGTGGAATCGCCGCCGAACTTAAAATACAGGAGACGAATTCGTTCAGCCGGGAGTTGCGTGGAATAGATAAAACCCACCATATAAGATATTCAAATCCCTTAAGTGCACGTTGCGGTTGAATTGCGAGAAAAAGTCCCATTTTGAAACGTTGTAAAACTCTTTATTATTCCAGCTTTGCAGGTGTCTCCGCGGAGGTACAGCGGGTGAGCGCGCACTCCGCCCCGCATAATAGTTTCTTTCGCTTTCCCCGAAAACGGGGCGATAACTACCCTCAATAAGTAAAAGGAAACATTGTACGAGACAGTTAAAACGAGTTAATAATTGTTACATAATGTAACTGCGGTGAACGAGGAGGTTTGCATAATGTCAACTAAGCATACATTGTAACGGCATATTCGTAGTGGGGGCCACTAGCACGGCAAACGAGCGCGGTGTGAGTTTTTATGATGTCATAAATTTTTAACATCACAAAAAAGTCCGTCTTTCGGCTGGCGAGGAGCGAACGCAGTAAACAGAGGGCGGGCGCCGCGGCACGAATACAAATATTAATACTCTGACGTTAAAGGCTTCGTCCTAACTGGAGTGAGACATTCAACAACTTAACCTTATGTTTCAGTCTGAATAAATTTTGCCGGATACCTATAAGCTGATTCCTCATGATTCTGTCAGCTTTCATTTATATAGCGGGATCTCTTGCTTTTCAAGGGTAAAAAATTGCCAACGTCACTAGGAAATAATGTGGTTTCCTGTTGATAAAAGTATTTTTAGAACGTGTTCTCTCGGTTGAGATAGTACTAGTATTCATGCTTTCCAACAAGAAATAACTTCAGCAATAGGTATTTAGACGGAAACAAGATACTGTGAAATTATTATTTTTTGTAAGCTAATTTATTACATTTTCGTAACAGTTCTTGGACATTTGCTAATCTCTCCAAACTAAATAAGGGCGCTACCTTAGGCGATGCCTGAAAGGCCAGTGCACGCTCTAACTTGTCCTTCACAAATAAGATTTAACCATACGAAAGCAACAATTCATGGCTGAATAACCATCAATAGGCCGAATGCCATTCATTGGATGGAGTGCCACAGGGTAGTAGTCTAGGTCCGTCAGTTAGCATCATATATCCCTTTGTAAATTCTACTAGTTAGTCAACTTCGAGCGCAGATGGCCCCATTTATCATAGCTGGAGCGTGTATCAGCGGTGTATTCGAGCATTAATACAGAAGCTACGGAACCGTGAGCATTATATGATTTTTCCAACAAACTGTGCGATGTGATGGTAGA
This sequence comes from Blastobasis lacticolella, assembly GCA_905147135.1. Classification (NCBI taxonomy): domain Eukaryota; kingdom Metazoa; phylum Arthropoda; class Insecta; order Lepidoptera; family Blastobasidae; genus Blastobasis; species Blastobasis lacticolella. The sequence continues at coordinate 14,756,069 of LR990050.1, forward strand.
AATGTGGTGACCTATGTCGTTTTATAAGCTTTGATCACGAGTTCTTTTAATAAAGTATAGCTAAATTGTCTCCAACCCGCCTGCCAAGTGTGGAAATTATTGCAAACTTTCTACTAATGTGGAGGAAAGATGTCAGTAGAGTTTCAGTTGAGTCCAGTTTCGTAACAGTCCAGCAGTGGACTTGATGGGTTGTATGTAATAAATTAAAAACAGCCTCTTAAACACGACCATAGCAGACTTTAAAAATTATTATTGCAAATTTTTCCACTCGTAGTGCCGCAGAAACGTTTGAGTATATAGGTAAATACTGTCTGACTGATCAAAGTCGGGGTATATTTCGTAAGATTTTTTATTTTTTTATTTCGAGACATACTTTAATTTAAATATGTTTTATTTAGACCTTTTATATCTCCCCGAAAAGCACATCGCATTGTTTCCCTTCCCACTGGCTCGTCCGTACGAGTCAACTTTACGGATCATTTGCTAGAGACCCTAATGGATTGCGAACAGAGCCGTTGTCTCGACAAAGGTTCGCAGACAAAGTATGCTGACGCGTATATATGCGGTCTGATTCCTTTCTTCCGTCACAGCAGTTGTAGTTTACATGAAACCGTACGGAAAGTTGAATAACTCCCACTCGGACGTCGTCTTAAACTTCTGGTAGAGACGTCATCAAGTAACAGCGCAATATCTGTTTCTTCGGAAGCGATACAAGCGATTATCATGCATATTTGTTATGCATATATGCATATTTATGGAATTGGTGCGAAACGAAACTGGTCAGCAAAAGGGTCACGATTTGGTCAATTGAAAAGTTATAAATAAATACACTTGGACAAAGTAAGCAAAGCTTGTGTTATTGGTGCCATAAAACTGATAAACTACTTAGATATATATTTTTTAAATACGAGTACAACACGCAGTCCCGTAACAGAAACTAAAATTAATCATTTCAATTTCTGCCTGGCCGGAAATCGAACCCGGAACCTCTGTTTGGCAGACCGACAAGTTAACCAACTGAACCACTGAGGTCGTCAATTTTATATTCTGTCAGCAATTTTATCTAACTGATAAATAGATATGGCCGTGGTACGGCGAACTCCTCAGGCTTCAAGGACAGAGTCCTACCGCGCACCGATAAAGCCTCTTCTAAATCGAAAAACGTAGATACTAAACATTTTAATATTCCTTTTTTAATGAAGAACACTTTGCGGTATCACGTCAAATTGCCACATTTTCATTACGACTTCTTCAGTTCAATTTACTTTCAATTATAGCATGAAGACGTATGCGAGTGAAACATTTCAGCAATTCACTCCAAAACTCGGGAGAAACAAACAAAAGTCTATTACAGGGGAGCGGCCGCCATGAAAGGTTAAATATTGTGAAAGTTTGAATAAGAAATAAAAGTTCTCCGCAAAAATGGATGGGCTCTAATTTGTCAGTTATACGAAATGTTGCAATCAACTGCAAGAATAACCATTTGCTTATTTACTGGGAAGGCGAAATTGCTCGCTGATATATTTCGCACCACAAAGTTCATTTGTTGTGATCATGATATATTTCGCTGGTATATTTTTATTCTTCTTTTGTAGTGACCTTTTAAAAATTCTGTTTCAGCAAAACACGAAAAACCATTTTACTGCACAGGCTGAAAAATAGTAGATATTACTGAAAGCCTTTGTAAGTCGCAGGTGTACATTGGTTTGTGTCTATCATGCATACATAAGTATATCAATTCATACCCCTATTACCGCTACCCATACTATATAGTCTATCTTAAAAACATCATAGCTACTGAAATCTCCACGTTTGACCTCTGGTTCACCTTATTTATTGCAAATGACCTCTGAAGAATTATAAGATCCAATTTCCCGTCACGATGAATTATATTCGACGTGCACAAACAAACATTTTACTGCCAGACAACTATATACACCGGTAATAGGGACAAGGATGTTATCTGTAGCTATTCTGAGGGACAAAAACAAGGCTATTAGAATGAATCCCGTGATAGCCGAACGCCCCCTCATAAAGGGAGAGGCTCTCACAGCATTAATGAGATTATAAAAGTTTTAGACGCCGGCGACACTATTATTGCTGTTTTTGTCTGGACTGCAGTCTATTTTTTTATCGACGTTGTGACGACGTTACTTGTAGGTATTAGGTATTACAAGAGTCCATACAATAGACGAAGTACACTTTATCGTGTCTTTTTAGTACATATACTAGGTATCCAAAAAATATGGTAGTGGTTTGGACGCAAAAATCTAAATCATAAATATACTTTTCACATATAAAAAGTTATGGACAATTCTTGATCAAAAATAAAGTAGTCTAATGTAATGACACCTATTGCGATTTCGATGCCCTTCAAGTCGTGACCGTAAATTTCCTACAAAACGTTTACATGAAAGTAGCTAACATTAAACATCGTACCTGTCTTATTCGAATCACTGTAGTCCCCTTTGGTTTTCATCAGAATGCATTTCGAAACGGTGAGCTTTCAATTACCCCGGTCGATCCACACATTTATCCGGTATCTGGAGCACGTTATGGCACCCGGGAATAGTGTCTGTGTTGCACGAACAATCGGTTAGATATTATTCGTTGGATGGTAATGAACTTTAGTCTATTGTCGGTTTGCTGTGTGGTATCCGGTAAAGTACTCGTATAATAGCAAGAGTCTTCGACTTACGAATGTATTACAAGACCACCAATGTTTGAAAGGCTAACCAGCTAGGACCTCCTTGATCTACTAATGTGGAGGCTGCAGTCCAGCAGTGGACTGTTTGGACTCTAGATGGTCATTTTTATATTTATAATTATCAACATAGTTATGCTTTTGCCTGTATTACATACATAGGTACATTATATACATACACACTTATGCCCGTATTTCACAGGGGGAGGCAGAGATAATCGAGTGCCACACACAAGATCGATCCTGATATACCTCTTTTGCCTCTTCCACATTCTCGTCGAGGTGGTCGTTTTTAGTAGTACTGCATACTGTTTACTAAAATAATGCGTTCTGCTTAGGAATAGAACATGCATGTTCCCTACGAATCTGATCATTATAATTTGAACATCTTCAAGGCCAGTGTATAGGCTGTTTTTAGACAGGCATACTTCATCTTCGGCAGCATCGTCCCTTACCGTGGATGGCGGTCAAATGCCTATATAAAAGAAATAAGACGGAAAAAAATATAACTAGCAACCCACTCTAAACACATTTTAACCAATCAAACTTAAAAGGAATCCTCAACTTAGAAGAAAGACTTTGATGGTATCTCTTCAACTATACGTAACTGTAATATAAATGTAGTAGTCATTGCAACACGATCACACTTTACTTGGCTGGTTAGATTGGCTGTGGTCCAAAGATAATGTAGTTTCCAAAGTAAGTGATTCCAGTAAGTTAAACTGAGTATTTTATGCACGTAGGTATCTATTGATAGCGTCAATGAATTTAAAGCAGATACAAATGATCTTCGCACGTATAAAAGATATTGATTGATTTATCAATTTGTTAGATCATATGATAGTCGTCGCATGTGAAAAGCCAAAACAATAGAAAAACGAAAGAAAACGGACCTTGACATATACCAGGGTTTACTGCTATGATTTTGATCATTTTTAAAATGTCTTCTATAGCGGGGGTATTCAAAGGCAATAAACATTAAAATATCAAACTTTAAAAACCAGACGCAGCTCGTAAGTAGCGTCGCCGTCAGTATCAAACAGCATATTATGCACTTTTTCATTCCCATTTGGCCTATGGTATTGATTTATGGGGACAGGCAGCGGATAGAAACAGGCCATTCATTTTACAGAAGAAGACAGTGCGGATTTTGTCACACGTGGCGCTTGATGCGCCAGCGAGGCAATTATTTATAGACCTGAACATCATGACGCTTCCTTCACTTTACATCTTCGAAGTAGCCAAATACGTGAGGCGTAATATGGGCGAGTTTCCTAATAACGCAACTCTTGGCCTACGAGTATCCTCTAGGAGACAACATGACCTACCAATACCGACTCACAGACTGGACAAAACTACCTGTTCGCTATATATCATGGGCCCGCGGATCTATAATAGACTGCATACGGATATTCGTGAATGCAAAACCTACCACAGGTTCTGCAAGCTATTGAAATTGATATTAATAAAAAAAGCATACTACTCTGTAGATGAGTTTTTAGATGAGCGAAGCCTTTAGTCCCTCTCCGTTATTAGATTGATATCACCCACTTCTAGTCATTTAATTGAATACAATGAATAATATTATACTATAAAAAGAATTTTCTTTCTGTGACACGCAATATTGTATGCGACTATTTGTTTCATTGTATTGTATTTGACATTTCGATTAATTAATATTTGACATATAGTTTTCGAACATTGTATTTGACATTTCATATTATGATTTAATTTTATATATGACATGTTTGAAGCATATTGTATTTTTCTTATAATTATTTAATTTAACATTTGACTTAATTATTATTTGATATTATAATACTAATTTAATTCTTGACAATTTCGAATCATGATAATTTGATACTATTGAATTAATTGATTTTTAACATTGACATCAACTATTAATACTTAATTCTATTCATGAAACTATTTTAAATGACGATGTATGCTTATTACTACGAATAAATGAATATGAATATGAATAATATCCCGGTTGTTCTTTCGCACGTGAGGGCCCGGGATCTGCCTTGACCATGATCCAGGATTTGGCAAGTAATTACAGTGGAGCGACTGTCATCGAACCTTCGTCATAACCCTAATAAAAGGGAACCCTGACCAGATTGGATCCCGGTTACACATTCAGTCGAATACATTTCAAAGTCGTTTTCCGTTACCGTAAGAGCATCGGTTAGTAGTCAACTAATGTACGCGGCAATGGGAATCGAACTCAATGCCTCTCACTTACAAGGCCGACCCGCTTAGCCATTACAGTACTGACACTCTTTAACATATACTTAATAATATAATCTATTGGCCGTGTGGTGTCCGGCAGAGTAGAATAGCACCAACCCCTTACACTCATGGGTGTCGTACAAGGCGACTAATGTTTTCGAGGCAAAAGATCAAGAGTCTCCGTAGTCTAGAAAATGGGCAGCAGCACTTTCCATTGTTATATTTAAACACTGCGATCTCCAACCCGCCTGCCAGGCGTGGAGATTATGGCAATACCGTCCCCTTTCGTGGGAGAGGCCCTAAGTCCTGCAGTGGACTGTTACGGGCTGTGATGATGAATATAATCTATAACTAAAGAAGTTCATAAACTAATATAATTTAAAATAATGTCCATAATAAGACTTTTACGTTATTCCTTTTGTTGATTGCGTTTTTTTTTCTTCTTCTTGCAGTTATTCGGTGTGTCCATATTCGCTCTCTGTTTATGGATATGCATCGAACCAGGCTTCAACGAATGGATGAGGGTACTGGAACTGCAGAAGTACTTCATCGGTATTTACATCATACTCATCGCATCCCTTGGCATAATGGTCGTGGCCTTCCTCGGTTGTGGCTCTGCTCTGATGGAAAACCAGTTCTTGTTATGGATGGTAAGTGGAACGTTCATTTTATAACACAAAGAGTTATTCGGAAACATTACCGTCTCTAAACCTCACGGTTCATAGGCTTCACTAGTGCTCCAGCTAATAATTTTTACCATATATCAAGGCAAGAGTCTTACTTTTAAATATATGATGATGATCTATGCCTTGAAAAATGTAGTGGACTTTAATTTAAATAAATACCAATTTGTAGAAGAAGGCCTATGCCTCCATAGGTTATGAACAATGACGGTTATGATATTCGGTTAGTTAGACCGTATTCAGCAACAATTCGAATTCAGCATCGAATTCGAAGGAGAATTTGATCGCCGAAATAATGTAAACAACCCAATTCGGTGTACCGAACCTGCTACACCGAATCCAGTGAATTTACGGCCAAACTATTATAAAAGCGCCATAATAAGATTTTTAATATTACTTTTCTAGAATATGTTTTAATGTCCTTCCAAAAATAAACTATATTAATCATCTTGTCGTCAATGTGCTGGTTGTGTTCTCGCATGCGAGGGCCCGAGACCCGCCTTGACCATGATCCAAGATTCTACAGATAAAACGACTGCCATCTGACCTCCGTTACGCTGTTAATAAGGGAACCTGACCAGATTGATCATCATGGTTACACATTCAGTCGGCTGAATCACTTTAACATTTACATTTATAATTTAAACATTGTTCCATATATTTCTAGTACATAGGAACTCAAGTGGCAATATTTGTCTTTGGGCTGATTGGCGCGTGCGTGGTCCTCGACTTCTCCACGTATGACTCCAGCATCCAGCCGTTGATCAGAGACGTCGTCACGAGGCTCATCAACAACCCGCAGCATGAGGGCAGCAGACAAATCTTAAGGATGGTTCAGGAAGGCGTAAGTATAAAAGTTCTGAGGTAATATGGATTTAGATTCATCTACATTCTTACCAATAAGAGTTAATATTTAGTTTGCGTTAGGAAAATCTAATTACGACAAAATATTCAATCCTACAAATAGATTTTTAACGTCTTAAATTCTACGAATGTGAAACCATTGCCTGAAAAGAATTGAGAGTGTACCTTATATAAACGCGTGGTGCAAGATGTCTTCAGTTTATTTTGTCATCCAGAAATTTCTCTTGATAGGCCCTCACTCAACCACTAGGCAAAGGTTTAAGGTATCACAATAAAAGTTTAGATCGATATACCAGGGTTACAAAATAAATTTAAGGAAGTCCTAGTCACACCAATAAAGCCGAGATTGCAACCGAAAACAAAAAACAGTATCCCAATTGCTATTTCGGCCCGCGCAGATCCAATCAATCCTTACCTCGAATCTCGCTCAAATCACAAACTGAACGTCAAATCCACAAGCGAACCCTAGCTTTCGTTCCCTTGACAAAAAGCGGCGCAAAACTTGAATCCTAACGAAGCAAATACCAAAACGCATTTGCCAAATAGACGTTTGACGTGCCAGCGTGTTCGGAACACGAGATTCGGTGCGGTGACGATCCACCGGGACACTGCAGGCACTAATCAAATAGACTCGCCCGCCTGCCCGAGCAATGGTAGGCGTCCTGTATCTTTAGTCATGACATTGCAACGCCTTTTAGATATGGATGTTTGTTTGGTTACTCGGTTTATTAATGTTAAGGTTGAGATTTAGATTTATATCGTATATATACAAATGATGAAACATCAAAGTAATTCAGTATAGGAAATATTAAAAAATTTATGTCAGAAACATTTACAGCATTTTGTAATAAAAAATTGAGTAATAAATATTAGCCGTTAGACTTACAAATTTCAAAATAAACTGTGGATTTTCTTGATATTCATCATCATCATCAATGGTCAGTGAAACACTGATCTGTGATGAATCAAGAACATAGTTAACAATGGTTGCAACACTGCGAGCTATAGCCACACGCTTCCGCAATTCCTCTTCAAATAGCAAGCTCCAATACAGAACCTATCAAAACCTCATCGATCAATGCAAAGAAAGGCAATGACAGCCGAAATATGGATAGGCGCGAATTTTTCTCGTGGGACAAAAAATGTCTTTGCACACAACGCGGGCTTATGCCCGTTTGGTTTTCGTTTTTGTGCCATAATTCTCTCATAAATTTTGCTTCTCCATATCCGTGCCAATTCCCTGATATTGATCGATAAATTTAAGGCCAGAGCTTGAACAACAGCTATTTGTCAGATGCTTTATTTCGCGGATAAATTAACAACGGTACAATATGGTGACATTATAGACTGTTTTCGTTATTATTACATTATTGTATCCTTTAAAGAGAATCCGTTAAAAGTATTTATACTGCCTGCATTTTTTTGTTTGGCAATCTTTATTTGTTATTATTTCTGCGTAATTTATGGTTCATTTCTTTTTTAGCTATTTCGTTGTCTCGTCACAAAATTTCCATTTTTTACTTAAATTATCCAATATTTTGCCCATCTGTAGGTACATAATAGTAAACCTATAATACCCGTTTTTGTTTCTGCTACCCTTTTCAACATAAAATATTGATTACTAACGCTTCAATCTTATCTCTTCCAACATCCAGATCGGCTGCTGCGGCGCCAACGGTCCCATAGATTACATCAACCTGAACAAGCCTCTGCCTTCCGAATGCCGGGACTCTGTCACCGGCAATGCGTACTTCCACGGCTGCGTCGATGAGATGACCTGGTACCTTGAAGGCAAGACCAGCTGGCTGGCTGGCATCGTGCTCGCGAGCTGCATGATTGCGGTATGATAAATTTTATATTTAACTTGCTAGCGGCCTGTCCCAACGCTCGGATTGTAATCTATGAATAGAAATCTTAGAACCCAATTGCAGCCAGATTAATTGTAGAACACAAACACATAAAAATTCTTCAATATCAAGCGAGCCCTTTAAAAGGAATTTAGTTATATATACACTCGTACAGAAAAATTATATTTAAAAAGGTAATATTAAATCAGATGCTAGGATTCTGTAAAGTCAAGGTCAAAAATTGTAGGTACGTCCTACCTACAATTGTTTTCAGTCTTCGGAGATCGGATTTAGTTTACGCGTACCCAGGACTTTATTACCTATCCTATCCCCATCATCATCACAGCCCATAACAGTCCACTACAGGACTTAGAGCCTCTCCCACGAATAGGGGAAGTTATTGCCATAATCGCCACGCTTGGCAGGCGGGTTGGCGATCGCAGTGCAGTAGATGTAAATGTACCCGAAAGATGCTGCTGCCCATCTTTCGGGTAATTCCCTTAGTCGCCTCTTACGACACCCACGGGAAGAGATGGGGTGGTGCTATTCTTTTAGGTGGCGGCACCACTCACCACGATCCTATCCCCATACTGGTAGACAAATTTAAGCTATTTTGTATTTTCGCAGGTGGTGAATGGTGTTATGGGCTTGGTTCTTATACAAGCGGTCAAAAAGGAAGAGGAAGAAGTAGGAGTTTACAAAAATTAATCATGAGTAGAAGAAGTTATTTAAGATATTTGTTGTAAAACTACTTAGGTTGTAAGCATAAAATATTTTTGTATATTTTTGAATAAAATACAACCATTAGTCGAGATATGTGTAACCACCGTTTCTTACGTTAAGCGAACTATAAAATGTAATTTTCTTTATCTTATTATAAATATTAAGCTTAATTTGTGTCCAGTTTTGAATACCTTGAGTACATTTTGATAAAGGTAGGTAATTCATACAATTTATTCGTGATCGTAAGGATCACGTCTTATTTATTCTGAAACATAAAAGTTTTTCCAAAATATAAAAAAGTTGATACTATTAAAAACTATATTTTAAAGTAAAGGAGGTCCGGACAACCCAGCCTCTATGACCATTAACGTTGAGCTATATGTCATTAAAAAGGATTTTTCATTTTCTACAACTTTTACTATGCCGACAACACTCGATTCGCTGTGGGAAAAATTTATAATCAATTACAATAAACTTCATTTTGTACTGGAAAATTCGGCCTCCATACATTTCTGCCGGTCCTCCTTTCAATTCAATTCAATTTCATTGCAATGGCGCTGGAACAATTTTCCCCTTGTCAAAATACTTTATATTCCTGGGCGTAAAAAGTCAATAGGGCATATCCTGCATGGGATGCACTTCCCAGCGAGCCACATCTCCAAATTATTATTAAAATATCTAAGCAAATAACCATTAGACAGGCACAAATGGAGAAAATTCTATATCGAGAAATTCGCAGCTCTCAGTCCCTCAGTGATCAGGAACACACAGGACACTAGAACAAGGGAACTACTAAAGTAAACTGAAGCAACAACCACCTATGAATTTAAAAAAAAAAATTGGTAAAACTACAGCCCGTCAGAATGGAATATAACAACAATCCCTGTCAACATAGCAATCTCCAACAAACATTTCCACAGAAAATTCATGTTACCCATCTGGTTACTTTAACGTTAATTGTAACGTAAATAGTTCGGACAGTCACAATGCTCTCCACTACCCCTACAACCTCGGAGCGATTTATGAATACAGAGAAGTTCGAAGAGCCAACATGTCGCAGTCGGGCTAGATGATCAAAATCGCTTTAAGCTAAACATCAAACTGCAGAAGGCCCTCCACGACGCAAAGGATAGGCACAGATAGAGAACGTTGAACAAAAATTAAGTTCCCATCGGGGACATAGCGACCTTCAGCAATCTACATTTATACATACTTATATTTATTTTTGTATGTCGTCGGTAGGCAAACAGGCAAGCGGGCCACCTAATGGAAAGTAGTCACCACTGCCTATAGTCATAAGCAACACCAAGAGTATCGCTAATGCTTTGCCCACCTCTATAACACGTAGCTCTGGCAGCAAAAAGGCAAATGCCACTCCACTGCCAAAGCCACGGTTCCCCAAATCCCGACCCCATGGAGCACTGGAAACCTTACTCACCGGCAGAAACACAATACTATTTAAAAGAGTATTATTGAGCTGCGATATTCTGTAAGGTGGAGGGGTACTTCCCTAGTCGGGCGGCCCCAATTCGAACACGATACCCCGCTATGCCCTACCTCTCTTAAAATAAAACATAAAACAGTAAATAAAATGTGTCTGTACATTGAATATATATACAAAAAAAAATTTTAGGGCTATAAAGAAATACTATTTAACAGAATAAGATTTTTTTTTTAATTCGTCTGTCTGTGTGTTTGTACACGCTAACCTTCGGACCTACTGGACGGATCTGAATGAATTTTTTTTATTTAATAGCTTTTAAGCCTTAGGCAACACATAGGGTACCTATAATTGATTTTGGAAACTGGAATACCTGACGTAGAACCATAATAGACCAGCTAAACTATAAGAAATATGGAAATGGCGCCGAATGGATTTTGATGGGGTTTTCAGTTTGGTAGTTTGGTGTACAACTTAAAATCTAGCCCATGTTTTATCTAATTCGGTTGGGTAGAACCAGAGACACATACATTAATCTCTCCGTAGTACTAGCTTTCAAACATTAGAGAGGTCATTTAAAATTGTCGCTCGGGAAAAAGATAAACTGCCCTGAAAACGATTTCCATGCGGACGAAGTCACGGGCAAAAGCTAGTAAGGAATACGACGTGGAGGACTTCTATACCAATGACATTAGTCGTTTTCTACGAAAGCTGACTGTGGGTTCAAGGTTGGTGCTACATTCTAGTCTGCTGGATACCACACGTAAATAATTACCAAAATAAAAACTTTCATTGCCACTAAAGCACACAATGGAATGATAATTATAACTATGCAACAAATAAACGAACAATACAAAAAATAGTTTATCTAGCTAGAGCTTCCAATAAACGGCCCTTTTATATCGTGCCACAAACGGAAACTTGTCTTTCATAGTTGATGGAAAGGTATAAAAGCATTTATGACATTGTAAACATGAGGCCTTTCACTTTCCTTCAGCGCACGACTGGAGGAAATCAATCAGCAAAACAATGCCATAGTTATAGCCATTTGGGACACACTGCTTTGTTGATTGATCGTCTGGATGGTAACGTTGGGTTGCCTATTTTCCTTGCGGTAATCTTATAAGTGTCGTCATCATCACAGCCCACAATAGTACACTGCAGTACTGGGGGCCCCTCCCTCGAAAGGGGAGACTATTGCCATAATCTCAACGCTTCGCCGGCGGGTTGGAGATCAGTGTTATAAACATAACAATGGAAAACTGCAATTTTTAACGCCATTATCATTATATTGTTTAGACTGCTGAATAAAATTGTAGCTGCCATGTCAAGTCTCGCGACGAATTAAGACCTAAATCCAACCTCAATATCAAATAGTCACCTTAAGCATGTTTTCTCTAACATTTCAGTTTCCCTTTAACCGGGGAGCCCTTGTGTCCCCCAGATTCCTTGTTTACACATTTACCGCAGTGAAAACAACGCTAGCAGCAAACAGGGCCTCACTCCGACTTTTCCGTTCGGGGCTGGGTTCCATTTCCTCGACATAACAACCAACGACTCAGCGGAAGACGCTCGTAGCTTGTATGAATTTTCCTTCAACCCAGACCGCGGCAGCCAACTTAATCTGGCCCCCGATGCCTCACACAGCATCTCGCAAGCGACTAAACCTCGTCATTTCTCCGCGGCTCATCTTCTAATGGCCAAGTCACTAAAGAAACGTATAAGTCGTGTTATCGGTTCATTTGCTACAGTAATAAGTTGTGATCCACCGATGTTTGATAGGTTTCTTATTGATAGGAAATGTGTATTGTCGACGATGTATTTCTATGAATTTGTCTTGCAGTGAGTAATGCAAAGTTGCCCGCTAACAGCTTTAAGCAGCGTAAAATTGAAAATTTAATATACTGTTTGTTTGTGTAGGTAAATATTTATTTAAGTATGATACAATTATCAGTTGTAAAATATTTGTCGAATAAATAATAATGAGAATTCATAATTACATTACCGCACGAGTACGGTTCACGGTTGTTCACACCATACTTATTGAGACAAAAACGATCGCTTTTGGAACAGGTTGTTGAAAAATATTACATACTCTGCAGCGCTCTCACCGCCGGATCAGGGCATCGGGTGGAAATAGCTCTCCGGGTGTAATGAATGAACTTGCAAATGAATAAATTTAGTTACCGTGATGTATGAGATATCTTCACATATTACATATCGACCAAGGTCTGGTTTCGAATTACTTTATTTTCAGGCAATGATTTTGTATTTTGTTTAAATACCTACATGAAGTCACAACATAAAATATACAAAATAAAATGATATATAAAGAGCGGCACAGGCCTAGTACAGCGTGCTTGCGAGACCGATAGCCAAATTGGGAAATCCTTTGATTTGTTGAAAGTGTTTTTGTCTATGGGATCAGCAAATACACAATAACAACAACGTTTATAGATAGGCCATTGTTAGAGTTCCAATCTAGTGTGATTTGAAATAAAATATCACCCTTTGTCTGGTACTAAAGATAGTAAAGTAAAATGGAATAGTTGTGTTCACAGCGTACGCCCGGGTGCGATCTAATATCCGGCTCCGTATATTTATAGATGACTGGAAGCAACTGGAAACAAATCGATGAATAAGGTGTTATTTACAGAAACTTTCCACACAACAAGCGCCGGAAGAGCGCCCTCGGAGCCTTCACGGCAAGTTGAACACTCATCAAATGCAACAAACCTTTAAAGCTCGGTACTGTATTTCTTACCGATATAATTTGTAAAATCAGTTATCAGTTTACAATCGATGAGCTTAATTGGAGAGCGCGCAGGGACCTAATTACCGCGCTGTGACATCTCGAATTCGACTTTTTTCTAGTCTCGTATCTCCAATAATCATCATCGTCCTAGCGCTCATCCCGGCCTCTGCCAGGGTCCGCTTTCCTACTCAATCTTCTCCACTTCGCCCGGTCTTCGGCATCCTCTCATCGTAAGCCGTTGGCTCTCGCATGCGACTTAGCGATGTCAATCCATCGCTTCTTGGGTCGCCCACGGGGCCTCTTTCCTGATACCGGCAGGTTCAGGCACCTATTTCCTACGTATCCCTGAGGCTTACGCAACACGTGACCAAACCAGCGCAGACGAGCCTCCTCAGTCTTATCTGCGATATCCTTCACGCCAAGGCTGCCACGGATGTACTCGTTACGTACTCGATCGAGTCGCGTAACTCCGCACATCCACCGCAGCATTTTCATTTCGTTGGTGTGGAGTTCGCGAACGTGTTTCGTCAGCGCTGGCCATGTCTCGCAGCCATAGAGCATCACCGGTCTAATTATACTCTTGTATATAAGCCCTTTGAGCTTAACAGGGATTTTAGGGTCACAGGTGACTGCCGTGAGTTCCCGCCATTTGGCCCAAGCTGCAGAGATTAGGGACTTGACATCGGGGCCGATATCGCCGGAATCGTGCATCACGGATCCGAGGTATTTGGATTTATCTGTTGACAGCTTCGTTACCTACAAAGATGGTTTCGGGATCTGCGCTCCAGCTAGCCATATACTCCGTTTTGGCGACATTCAACTTCAAACCACCGTTTTCTAGCACATCCTTCCACGTGTTTACTCTGCTCTCAAGTTCCTGCTTAAGCTTGCTCACCAGTACAATGTCGTCAGCGTACTTCATAAGCCAAGGAGGCATGTCCTGAATTTCCGCTGAGAGGGCATCAAGCACAATGCAGAACAAGTAAGGGCTCAGCACAGAACGCTGGTGATCACCTACAGTAATCGGGAAGGGATTAGTATGGCACACATATCCTGTATAATACTAATGTACGCTTCGGGCACAGACTTTGATCTCAGAGTCTATCAGATTATCTCCCGAGGGACACTGTCGAAAGCCCTCAGGAGTTCAGGGCCCTGTGCAAAGGGGTTTTATCTATTACCTGTTTAGAGTTCATACGGTCACCTCCGTACATTGGAGGGCACGTCAAGCCGTAAGTCCCTGTTGGGATCGGTTGAGTCTGAAAAATTGCTTAGGCGGTCTTATCATTCTCAGAATGAATGAATGAATTAACACTTTATTGCAAATTGTATAAATACAAGATACAGTCGGTACATATCGGTAGCAACAGATAAAACAATAGGTGGCCTTAATTAACGTTAATCGCTTAAAGGGATTTCTTCCAGGCAACACAATTTGGATATATGCTTCTGTGGACATATCTGGTCATCCCTCTGACGACAGTGCCATGTATGATGATATACTATACCATATCAGTTAGTTCTGGTTTGGTATACTTTTAGTTCGGTATTACAAACCGAATGACAAACACAACAACTTATGTTAACAAAATGAACTGTTCCAACCAATGACCAATGCTATTTCTGAAGTAAATGAGTGGTCCTTATAATACGGTTCATGTTAAAAATTTTAAATATTAATTGTAACAGTGCGCCTGTGAGCAATATTTTTCGTTGTTACTATTTTGTTTATTATTTAACTAATGTGAATTTGACCGTCATCTCATCCAATATTTATCAATATCTAAATGTATGGACATGGTCTGGAATAAATGCGTTTTAATTTAATTTAATTTAATAGCAAATAATCGGATGGTAATTGACGATGTAGCTGTGAACCAACAGGCTTGTCTAGAAACCAGAAAGAGCCTATTCACTCTGGCCTTACAGCAGTCCAAATTATACTTACTCTCCAGGGAACAGATTTCCCAATAATCTCGTTTTATTTTGACGTCATTAATTCAAGCTAACTCTCCACACAAACTCTCAACCCCACTGCCGACAAAAGCCCGTATTTGCCTCCAGAAAGACCCAATATGGCCGCACACCACGCCATACATCCGGACACGGGCTAATATCCGGAGGAGAAATGTTTATAGTCAACAAACAACGACTTAGGGCAAATAGATCCCGCTACGGCCCAACTTGCTCCGGGATAGACCACTAATTGTTTGCCCACCGAAGAGTAGCGCGTATTTTGATCGCCGCGAACCACGGCCAATGGCGAATCAACCGGCGGTAGTTATGCACCCCGTGACCCCAGTGTGGGGTCACGGGCGTATTACTCGTCGTGACCCCACACAGGGGGCACTGGATTGTGAATATGGTAAACTTTATATACGGAGCTACTGTCTAAGCCCGATATTAGAAACTACAGATGGTAACTCTCACTCATAAGCCCGTTTGTAATTTCACTTTTTTAAGAATTTGGCAGTGCCTTTGATACGTCGAATAACGCGTCTGTCTTACACATGTAACGTATATCCTGACAGATGCTATAACTACTGACATCGCATACCATGATAATTATCAGGTAAATCTGCTGTATATGCCATATATACGTAATAAAACTGCATAGTTAAAATGTAGGTAAAATTTTAGATATTTAAGACGCTTCATTGCTCTGTGAAATAATAGTTAATTGTAGTATTTATTTGATCCAATAATCTAAAGATACGGTCAGCTTCAGAGATAGATAATCCTCCAGTGTTAGTTAATGCTGCCAATAGTTACCTACCTTGGTCTAGAGCTTTCTTACCTAGGTATAATGAGCATAATAATCTGCTATAACAGTAACTGCGAGACTCTGCCTTTTGCTTTTTCTGCCCTTATTATTACGTTTTTAGAGCTAGATTACCGGTTAGATTATGATAATAATTTATTTTCTGTGTAACAGAGTTGCGAGAAATTGTGGGTTGTGAATAAAGAAATAATGTCATTTTTCTTCCCTGCTATAAAAATAATTTAAACTTCCTCTCTCTGAAACTCTGTCTTTTCCTCTGTGTGATTGTTTATTGTGTTTAAAGTCAAATCAGATATTGATAGAGAAAGCTCAGTTTGCGAAAGAGGTGTGTCAGGATCGTAGCTTGTGGCACTCTATTGTCTCTGCCTTGCCTTATGGGATACGGGCATCAGTGTATATGTACGAGAGCTTACACCTAGGGAGGGAAGTCGAGCGACCATTTTTGTTTTTCATTTTCTCTGCTAACGTGGTCGGGAGATATAATATGCAAAATTATAAAAAATGAGGGTAATACCACAGTTGAACTTGAAACATAAAATTGAAAACAAATAACCTTTCGCAGCGCAGAAATCGAATTCACTCGAATCTTCCCTTCTTCAAACTCCAATCAAGTGCTCCCAAAATCCGCCGTAACGCGATCAGAGATAGCCCCGATATTGAATTCAAAGTAGGCAGACGAAAGTAAAATAAAAAAAGTGAAAAGGCCAAACCCTAAACTTTTTGAATTGATTACGGTTGACCGCGAACTTTCAGGCCGCAAATTGATCTGTCCGATTTATTCCCACTAATCGGATTTTTGCTTCTTATCAATATCGAATTTTGGAATTTTCGTTTATGGTACCTAATCTATGTATACATTCGCTTTATCTTGTGTATAATATGATAAATAAATATGCTTGAACAATTCATACAGCGCCATCTAGTTATAAAGTAAGCAAAGCTTGTGTTAGGTGCCAGAAAACTGAATATACTTATATATTTTTAAATACATACTTATTATATATACAACACCCAGATCCGTAACAGAAATCAAAGTTCCTAATTTCAGTTTCTGCCCGGCCGGGAATCAAACCCGGGACCTTTTTTTTATACCACTAAGGTGGCAAACAAGCTTGCGGCCTGCATCGTCCGTCACATTGCAGACGTCCGTGACATCGCAGATAAGCTGCAAGAGTGCCGCCTTCGATGGTATGGCCACGTTTTGCGCAAACCGGCAAGTTATTTGGAGAACAAGTGTCTGGCCATGCCGCCCCCGCCGGGCACGGGAAGGAGAGGCCGGCCCAAGAAGCGATGGCTTGACGTAGTCAGAACGGATATGCGTACCAATAAGTTCACCAGTAAGGATCCCGAAGACCGAGCGAAGTGGGCCAAGAATAGCAGGAAGGCGGACCCTGGGCCCTAGCGTGCTGCGCGGGGGCGCAACCGAGACATAACGCCAAGATGGTGATGATGATGATGATGAAGCTTGCGGCCTACCTGATGGTAAGCAGTCACTGCAGCCTATGGACGTTTGCAATACCCACGCGTTGCCGACACCGTAAAAACCTTTTAACCCCTTTCTTGAAGAACTCTATGTTGTACCTCTGCGTGGCAGACGGGAATGTTAAGCAACTGAAATACTCAGGTCATCATATACCTATAATCCGGCATTGTGTAGCATAGTTACGCAATTATGTAGTAAAACATGTATTTTGTTCTATAGAATGCCGACTGAAATACCGAAAATATGGAGGTATTGACCAGATCCGCTCTGCCCTGAACACCTCGGTATGCGATGCCATCCATGCTGCCGAAGATAGAGTGAGCTGGCGCAAGATATTTCACGATAAAGTCATCCGAAGGGGCCACGACCCCCAGCATTAAGGATAAACGACGCAAGGAGGAGGAGAGGTATTGAATATGCGTAATGAACTAATGAAATAATACTTTTTGTGAACAAATTGCCTCTCCACCGAGTTGACAACGCTAATATAACCTAATCGAATTAACCTTTCGTTTTTATGGGTCAATGAACGTTAAACCCCCGTAGGTGTTAACGACCCCCGGAATATTTAAAAGAATGAAAGAGACATATCGAAACAAACACGCAACGTACCTTTGCTCGTCGCGACGTTTTGGTAGGATACATTTACCGTTGTCGACGAGAAGACTCAGAAACAAATCGCAAAGCTACGACGTGTCTTCGAAAAAATTATAAATAATATGCGTTAAAAACGCGAGTTTAGTTTAATTTAAATGAAATATTTTAACACAACTAAATATATTAAAACTTTTTATTTGAAATATCCAGTTGTTGTTTTGACAATAATATTTTTTTTGTATTACTACTGTACCTGTCTTCTAATATCGCTAGCTAGGGCTGTGTAGCTAGGGTTGAGCTACTCGATTATACTGTGACACCATACAACAGATTAACTTTTATTATTTCACTGTTTGTTTTCCTATTTACCCTTGTCCGTTAAATAAATTTACCAGTAGGACGGTAAAGTCAACAGTTAACTATTCAATATATGAGACCAAATGTCTTCATCCATCCCAATGGTCATGATTGTCAATACAATGGGGCTTGGGGCATCCAAAGCAATACATTGGCATCATCCCTTACGTCAGAAATCAGTTACCTGCCAAGCACGCAACAACCAATCAGCCTCGCACAGTGGCAATATCCTGTCCCAAATGATAGCAGGCTGATCGAGCCGAGTGGGATAGCGAATGAGAAACGTTTTCCATTTGAAATCAACCTATGATTGGTTGTAATTTTGAATTTTCTCTATCATAAAATTCACATCAAAATAATCCGACTGAGTTTTTATAAGGGTTAAAATTACCCCTTTTCATTTGTAGTTACTTTTACTTCTTTAACCAAAAGAAAAGGGTACTTATAAAAATAAAATGGTAAGCACCAGATAGCTTAATGTTGTTAAATTATATCTACAAAGTTTCATCGTAATTTGATAGGCCATTTCCAAGAAATTGAAAAATGTTCGATGTACAAAACGCTAATTTCATATAGTAGGTCCTTACCTAACATTATGCCAAAGAACCGTCAACACGAATTCTTGAGTAAGGAGACCGAGACTCCACAAACATTCTACTAATATTATAAATGCATAAATTTGTAAGAATATTTGGATGTTTGTTACTCCTTCACACAAAAACTACTGAATTGATTTTTATTATATTTTCATTAATTTAGCTTATAGCCCAGAAAAGCACATAGGCTTTAATTTATCCCGAATTTCAATGTGGAACCCGCGGGAACGGGTCTATCTTTTTTCGGACGAAGTCTCAGGTAAAAGCTAACTTATACCAGTAAAATTCCCGATGAACTAGAGGGACGATTTATGAAAGGCTACAGGTGCAAGCCGAGGACGGCAGTGAAGACTATGCCCAGCAGTGAGACTAATAGGTACAAGGTAATAGTGTTAGTAAAAAGTGACAATCCTGTCCTTTTTTTTATTATTGTCGATAGGCTTGCATTTGACCTCAACTCACCTGATGGAAAGCGACGATGAGGTCGAAGATGTAGCATGCGTGCCTAGAAGATACCTATTCACTCTTGATTTGAAGACCCCAAGGATAAACTTATCAGGGAATAATGACTCAGGCAGAGAGTTCCATTCCTTTGCAGTGCGCATAAGAAAAGTGGATGCAAAACCCTTAGTACGAGATGGTACGCTTAGTATGGGGATGGATGGTCAATATTACAAATGTTCCGTATTATCTATTTCAACATCTTAGCGCGATCAAAACCGCCATTGTGTCAGAATCCGCTTCCTTACTCATCCTCATATTAATCCTCGCGCCGCAAGCTATATTACCTCCCTATATTATTATTTTCAAATCTAGATCATTAAAACAGTTACAAACTAACTTCTGTTGCCGTGTCGTGCAAACTAATTACCATTAACGTGTTACCTACTGTACATCCTGACACTACGCTGCCTCCAGGTTAATAACATTCGCTGTTTATGCCGCTTTACTTCACCTATACGGAGCTCTGTACAGGAGGTGTATGAAATTAATATTTAATTAGGTAGTAAGGAAGTGTTGTAAGGTAAAAACATTCAGCTAGGGCAGACTTGAAGTCGATCGGTATGAGAAGTTTAGGAGAGGCCTATGTCCAGTTCTTGACGGTAACAGACGAAAATGAGCACTCTATATACTCATAATTAGAGATGAAACGGATAGTTGTTTGGCCGGATACCGGATACCGGATATCCGGCCAGCCTCCTAGCCGGATAGCCGGTTATCCGGCGGCCGGATATTTACAGGTCATAGTCTCTGAACAAGTTTGTACAAGCTGTAATCGCGGCGTGGGACTTTATACGACTGCATGTGTTTATGTAATTTAAAGTTTTCGTTTAATGAGAATAATTTGAACGTTGAACTGAACAATTCTTCCGCCCTCATACGGATTGTTCAAAAGTAGTTTCAAAATACGGGCTTACACATTAGCCCACAGAATCGTACGAGGATAAACGACATCGTATACTACCTCTAAATATTTAGAAATTCATATTTTAATCCAGGATAATATTTTTTCATATCTATAATATCAATATATATCTTGATTGCCTTTAAATTATTACACTAAGTACATTATAATACTAAACAGCATTTGTCTAAACTACACACGACAAAAATGCCTATTTATGCTGATCAGCGGGTGTCACCCTGTTGGGCAAAGTACGTAATGTCCACACTCGTGGAACTTACCAAGTCACACCTATGCCCGAGAAAATTTAAGAACGCTCAATGCGATGGTATGAGCATGTGCTCCGCCGCCCCAAAGATCACCTTAGTGCAAATAGCCCTAAATTTGGCGACGACGACTCGCTGACGCGGAAGATACCCACACGCCACCGGGCTGACGGCGGACTAACGGGACCTGAAGGACAATCTTATTGACGCTGCTACTGCTCAAAATAGAAAGAAATGGAGGAAGCAGACAAGGAGAGCTGACTCCAGCTAATGTAAAAGGCATAGTGCAAAAAAAAGAGACCAGAAAACTATTAAATTTTTTTGCTAATCTACCAAATGAACGATACGAGTAGAATAGGTGCCGATGCCGACATAATCAATAGTTCTTTGATTAATATTTATGGTTTTTAAACGTTTTGATACGACTTTTTACTCGACTGCTACAGAAAGGCATATATTTCCGATAAGCAAAATCACTTTTATGGGCTTTTCATACATTTTTTACTATCCGGTATCCGGCCGGATATTAACGCATTATCCGGTATCCGGCCGGATAGTAAATTATGGCCGGATAGGCCGGTTACCGGATAGTGGCCGGATATCCGTTACATCTCTACTCATAATCTGATATTTTCATAATTCATATAAGAAATTTAACTATTGTATAACGTAAAAGAATGAGCGGGCCTTTAATATTGGCTATGTATCTTGTACCTATGTACCTTCGTTCCACATTGTGGAGTCTCACACAAAGGCCGCGTCCGGAGCACCTGCATTCGCGATAGCTTTTACGTTCGTGACTTGACGGCCACGTCGCGCGCATATCGGCGAATTACGTAGGGACCAAAATATGTGACCATAGGCACGGGAAGGAGAGGCCGGCCCAGGAAGCGATGGAATGACATGCGTGGACATGATAACAAACTCCAAGGGTACCGAAGACCAAGTGAAGTGGACACGGAAAAACAGTAAGCCCTCGAAGCGGATACACGCGAGAGCATAACCGGGACTAACGCCAAGATTATGATCATAACTTAGTAAGCATTTGTGCAACCTTAAAAAAATACAGATAAAATTAAATACAACTGCGACAATGTGTAACATAAATTTAAATTTTAACATCTCCAAACAGAGGTCCGAGTTCAACTTAACCCGAACTAGTCGCTGATATTTCTCAGCCAGATTCATTGTTTGCATGGAACTCAAAAATGCAACTTACGGATAATGTGAAAAATACTCAATATTACGCCAATTTGCCACCGGATCACATTTACCGTGAACCCTGTACATAACCGGTTTGAGCCGACTCACTCAGCCTCCCGGCTAAGCGCTGAGCACATAATAAAGTTGTAATTACTAGCGACGCCCAGGAATTGGGGCAGAGCGCAGACTTAGAGGGAATAGATAACGCATCCTGCAACCTGTTTGTCCGTGTATGCTCAGGAAGTGGTGCAAAGCCATTTTGAGCGCTGCCACTGCCATTGTCTTTTGTCCTTCGGACAGGGTGCTAAACCAGCTTTGACAGGCGGCTGATTCGTTATGGAAACCGACTCAATCGAAAATTGGATGGTTTCTTCTGTCTTATTTCATGAGGATTCTTCTAATCTTCGAAAGCAAATCGGAAATTTAATTTATTTGGTATAGGTACGCCAACGCAAACGAGAACAGCTTGAAATATAATTAGATATCATCCAGATCCATACGCCGCAGGAACAGGGAAGGGGGAAGCCTTTGTGATAATACTATGCATACAAGTGTTGATATTACTTAAGGCCAACTCACATACAGTTTAAGCCAGCGTTATCTATTCCATTGTCGGTAGTCTGGGGCGAAGTCTGCCTGCGAGCTCTGTACCAACAATAAATTCACTTGATTGTCGTTGAGCTGCGAGGGAAGCAACTGCGTCTAACTTAATGTCTAGTTGATGCTTGAATTAAACAGTTTAATTTTGTGCAGTCGCTCAGGCGACTGTGCCGAATTAGTTCCTGTGAGTGTGGGATGTGCACGTATCGTCTTGCGACGCCGTTGTTTAGGGTTCCTGACAGTAACTACGGTTACGGTTAGCAAGGCACATAAGCTATTCGGCTTCGTAGAGTGTCTTTTCTGTCGCACGCGTGTGAATAAACTCGAAGTCGAAACTAGCCGACGTGCATTATTTACCGAGCTGACCTTGAGTCCACCAAAGTAATTAGGATATAAAAAACAAATATTTCGATCAGTACTTCACAAGACCAACGGAAGGTACCAATGCGCCAAGATGGGTTAAGATTAACTCATCTTGGCGTTAATGTCCCAGTCATGTTCCCGCGTGCGAGCCCGGGAGCCGGCTTGACCATAATCAGGATTAGGCAGATCAGGTAATTACAGTAGAGCGAGTATTAACAGGGGACCTGACCAGGTTAGATAATGGTAACACATCAGTCGGCTGAATGTGCAGGTTTCATCATTATGTCTTCCCTCACCGTAAGAGCATCGGTTAGTGCACAACTAATGTACCTACATAACTTAGAAAAAGTCACTGGTAAGTCATGGCATTATTGGAGCTCGATTTCGGTACCTCTCGATTACGAGTCCTATCCTCTAGCCGTTTTGCTACCGACGCTCTCTTTCTTGTTTTTCCTTTTCTTTATATGTTACCGTTAAAAGCTAATACTATTACTATATACTATTAATTTTCTTAAACTGAAATATTTTATCTACTAAAATGACAAATTAATCAACCATTTATTACAACGTAGCGATGGTCTGTTACCAACGAACTTCAATTACCCACGTTTAAAGGACAGCGCCAGTAATTGATCCAATGGCTGCATAAAATCATGATTTATTAAGTTCTGTGTCAAAGGATGGCAATAGCCAGATGCACTAGGAAATTCCGAGAAAATTTATTGAACACCTAGTTTATTTTATGTTGATAATATTATGGATGGCACGAGTAAGAAGAGAGCCAGAGATGCCTAGACGGGTACGCCTAGCAACAATTCATCCGTTATCATCAACGAATATTCTCTGACTCAAGTCTCTTTACACACAGTACATAGACTAAAACAAAGTCGCTTGCCGCCCTCTTTCCCTACATCTACATGTAGGAACAGGACGGCAAGCAACTACCTACGTATCTATTTACGCTTAGATCTTTTAAACTACGGTCAAGAGAAAGGTTTAGAAGCAAGAAAAATAAGGGCAGGTAGGGGTTGAGTAGGTACGCGGCGAAGTCGTGCCGGGTACATTAGTCGTTAATAATAGAAGCATTGTTGCTAATTACCTAAGAGTTACTTCTGGAACTGGTTAAACAGTCTTGGCAGCCGATTGGCACCCCGTGACGGTATATGATTATTTTAATCACTGACAGTGCCTACGCATCTCCAAGTCATCAATTATTTCAGATAAATTTCTCTAGCCCCATTGAATATGAATTGAATTAACAGTTTGTATTGTCTCGTTTAAAATTAGTTTCTAACAATTGTCTTGTAGGAAACGAACTTATATTTTCAAAAATATTTAGGCAATTAGAAGTTATAGTATCTGGTGCCTTTTTTATGTCTTCCGTTAAAACCACAAGATCTTTCAATCACCAGTAAGCACATACTTACTTACATTTGTAATTTCTTTTTATTTTAAAATTACAATTTTTATTTAACAATTAGCAGCATTTGGAGCACCTACGCGTTTCCTGCAATGGAACTTGATGTTCCAAGGAGCCCAGGGATCGTAAACCCAATGGTTTATTGAAGCGGTTCCGCCAGATTGAGATTTAGAACCTCTGCCTTTCAGTCTAATGAAGTTGTATCGCACTTCTGCGAGGTTAATGTCAGCTATAAACAACAATTTCGCCTAATGTCCAGTCAATACGTATCGGTCGAAATAGCATTGCTGATAGTTTATTTGTTTACTTTCCAAGACGCATGGGGACGATTGCGTGGGCCCAAATTGCGTTTCCTTGATTCTTGATCTCTTGAGTCTCCAAAAATGAATAGACTAGAATAGATTTTTCAATCATTATCAATGAGGAGTTTTCCAGTAGGTATTGATAGTTGGTTTCAAAAAGCATCAATAGATGGCGCACCTACGATTTTGGTAAGCTTTTTTTAATCTGTATGATGGTGGCAGTGATTTCATGCAGCCAACTAATACTAAACTTAAAAATAAAATGTTTATTAATATAAACATAACTGCTAAAGGTTGAACGAAATATAAAAAGAAATATTTATAGAAGTTGGCACTATGTTCCATTATTATTACAACCTCTA
The DNA here is from genome assembly GCA_905147135.1 of Blastobasis lacticolella. Classification (NCBI taxonomy): domain Eukaryota; kingdom Metazoa; phylum Arthropoda; class Insecta; order Lepidoptera; family Blastobasidae; genus Blastobasis; species Blastobasis lacticolella. The sequence continues at coordinate 14,781,054 of LR990050.1, forward strand.
AAAAGGTTGAAAACTATTGACAAATACAATACTATCCAATACAACGTACCCAGTGTTTATATCCCCTTTGCTAAGAACCTTTTTCAAGCGATTATCAATTACCAAAATTGTCGGGCCGCCATCTAGTGAGTGGTTAAGAATGCTTTAGATACCTATTGGAAAACTCCTCATTGTGTATGCATTTATTCACCTATGAATCTTTAATAAAGGTACGGTACTATACTGCACAAGTATCTCATTAGGTTACGCTGCAGGGGTATTTTCACTATCCTTACCATCACATCAGTCCTCTTTGTATGAGTCCTTCCCATGCTTCCAGAGAGGTAGGGCATAGCGGGGTATCCCGTTCGAATTGGAGACTGGGGAAGTACCCCCACCTTACAGAATACCGCATCTAAACAATACTCTTTTAAATAGTATTGTGTTTCTGCCGGTGAGTAAGGTCTCCAGTGCTCCATGGGGTGGGGATTTGGGAAACCGTGGCTTTGGCAGTGGAGGGGCATTTGCCTTTTTGTTGCCAGAGCAACGGGTTATAGAGGCGGGCAACGCATTGGCGATACTCTTGGTGTTGCTAATGTCTATAGGCAGATGTGAATATTTTCCATCAGGTGGCCCGCTTGCCTGTTTGCCTACAGTATAAAAAAAATATTGCACGCCCCTTTTAGCTCATTGTGTCATCGTCCACGCAGTACCTTGAATAGCCATTGAATTCACTCGAACATTATGGGCTCTTACGAACCGAACCCCTTAACCATTTGGCCACCCACATTCGTTTACTTGAATAATAGTTCAAAATCAGTTGGGCCTAGAGAATTTTATCTGAAATCAGGTTTGGCTGCTAACTCCTACATGGTTTGGTAGGTATGCATGCAACATTATTTATCCAACATTTCCTTACGACGTTGTCTGCGCAGACGCATAAAAAAGCAACGAATGTTATTTAAACCCGGGGCACAAAATATACACTATCTTATACAAGTACATATTATAACAAAACACATACATTTGTCTAGTTTATAACACATATTTGTTGTAATTCAACACAGTTTCGATAAAGTGCGTATAACACAGAGGGAATCCGCCGAGCTCCCATTAGTGCATTTACCCGCAAAGCCCTTTGTTTCACGCCTTATTCGATTGGGCTAATTGATCTTCACTTACGTAACTTAAGTGATTCCCAAGTGATTCGCTCATTCGACGGCGGAAGTTATACGAGCTTTGGTTCGGGGTGAGCGGTTGCACGAGACGAAATCTCTAGTGGTATAACCGCTACCATGTTGCTTGATGGTACATGGGTCGTAGATGTTGTGGGCGACAGTTACCGCTTACCATAAGGTGGGGTGTTTGCTCGTTTGTCACTGCGTAGCATAAAAAGCCTTATTTACTAGTTTATTTTTCTATTCTACTAAAATAGTTATTTCTTAGTATTATAGAAATTCAAACAATAATGCTTATTTGACATATAAAATACTAGCTTCTGCCCGAGACTTCGAGCGCGTAAAATTCGATTATTATGTTCTGGATCCGATCCTGCAAATACATTAAGTTTCGGGGTAAATTGTAGACGATGTGCTATTCTGGGCTATAATCTACATTACTGCTAATAAAATAAAATAAAATAAAGTTCATTTATTTCAGACATTTTTGTACATATTGTGTTAGTCTTAAAGGTCTTAATAACTAGGTTAGTAAGAAATGAATTAGGTACATTATTAAATACTTTCACAATAATTATCAGTTATTACTCCCTCCCTCCGATGCATGTCCGGAGCACAATCAAATATCTCAGCAACTAGATACTTAAAAAAAGATACGAAGCACCAAAACAACTGGAGAATTATGTTCATAACCTAACCTAACCGTCGGAAATCCAAGTATTTATACTCAATTTGTTCCTAAACCACTAAACTGATTATAATAAAACAAAGCCAAGAACTATCTCAACTTGGCTTTTAAATAAAGAAAATCATATTGATATCGGTCCATTCGCTCTGAAGCTACGATGTCACAAATACACCCAAGCACATATAATATAACCTCTTCTTTCGTCGGAACTCAAAAATATACCATATTTAAAACTGCTCAATGCCCAACCCAATATAGGGTACATAGAACCACAATCTCCACTGGATTTTGGGGAGTACACGATTTCCGTTTTAATCCTGTCCCGCTAAAACCCTGCCTCTCAACAAAGGCGTTGTAAACAAAATTCGAGAGTCCTCTCGCAAAGAAGTTTCCGATTATTCAAATTCGAGCATCCTTCGCAGAGGCAAACAATTGAACGCCTCTGTAGCGGCGGCAACACAAACAAATTACAATGAAACAAACCGCACCTAATTCCAACATCAATATGGTGCGAGTTCTTTACAATTTATTAACCTGAGCCTGATTGGCAGAACATGAAGTGATTCCTGTTTTGACACAGATTGTTTGTAGATATTTTTATTTGATACAATGTTTTCAAAGCTAATAAATACAGCCCATTACTTGTGTAAAAGAAACCACTTCGTCCAGGAAATACTTAATATTTTAATTTCAATGTAAATTTAGGTTGACACAAACAATAGGTACAAATAGGTAGACTTTCACTTAAGGAACCGTCTTCTCCAGCAGCTCGAACAAGAATGCATACATAACTTAGGCAATTCAGCCTACGAGGCCTGCGGCCCTCTCCCCACCAGTGGGAGGGGTTCGCGCGAAACGTTATCGATGTTGCCAGTGTAAACTATTTGATTTGTGCACATTATAATTATAAATCATGACATTCGGCCATCCGATAACGTGCCGCCTCCCGGCGCACTACAAACCAGCAATAAGCCCTGTCTAGGATAGATACATTAATTAACATAACATATTTATTTATACACAATAAATCAATATTAACTGATTATTTATTCATTACATAATGTATTTATTTAAGTATTTAACAAATCATGACATTCGTAAATTATTATTTAGTTATCAATAACAGCATGTAAAAACGGTAAGTCTCTACTACTTATAGTTCATTTCATGATTACTGTTTTATTAATTTAGAGCTGTGAACTGTACAAATACATTTATACTTATTAACTAATTATCACAAATTATAATAATAGGTCCTTAATCACAAAGAAAAACGAGTAAAACTTAGGTAGGCATAGTTATAAAATTAATTATTATTATTGTACGAAATGGCATACCCAAGTTTTCGACACATTCGGTTTATTAATATAATGACAAGGCAAGTATTCTTGATTTTATCAAAAATATTATTCGCTCTCGATATTACTATCACTTGAACTACTAACGTCTGTGTCATGCACTTCAAGTGCCTTCACATTTATCCATGGTCTAATCCTGTCGAACGCAATGACAGTTGTATATGGCTTGCCCTTTCTACCGAATCCAGGTACATCAGTTATCTTATACCTGTCGTTACCGAGTGATTCCGTAATTCTATAGGGTCCCACAAACTTAGACAGAAGCTTTGTGCTTTGTTTATTGTTTTCAAAGTTGTTGCGCAAGATTTTAACTAAATCACCTACTCTGTATAAAGGAGCCTCCACATGATTTGCATCGTGTCTTTCTTTTTGTTTGATTTGACCTTTACTTATATTAGCACTGACTTCCTCTCTAATTTCTTGTAGGTCCGGATTTGCATCCGTACTATTAGTAATATTCAGTTTGTTTAACAGACCATCGCGTAATTTGAGACCGAACAAAGCTTCTGTAGCCGTCTTGTGGGTTGAGGCATTAACAGTATTATTGATGCCCCATTGAATATTGCCTAGACGCTTGTCCCAGTCGCGTTCATGCCCATTGAAATTTTGCGCTGCTAACGCATTTAAAATGGTTTGATTAAACCTTTCGGCTTGCCCGTTAGCCCTGGGACAAGCGACAGCGGTTAGTACATGTTTAATGCCAAGTGAATCGCAAAAGGTTCTAAAAGCTGTGGACGTAAAGCTTGTACCCCGATCAGACACTATCCTTGCCGGAACGCCAAAGTCATAGAATATTCTCTCTAATGCTTTTATTGTAGTTTTGGTTTTCAGATCCTTGACAGCCCTTACAAAAACATATTTTGTAAAAGCTTCTACTACGGTCAGAATATAAGAGTTGCTGTCCTTACTCCTAACAAAAGGACCGAGATGATCCATGTGGATCGTGTGGAAGGGAATGCTAATCTTTTCGATTGGATGTAAATGACCAGCTTTCCGTTTCGCTACGGTATCTTTATTATACGCGCATTCCAAACACGCGGCTACATATTTCTTTATGAATCTCCTTAGTTTTGGGAACCAATAACTGTGTTGTATTCTTTCTAAGGTTTTAGTAAATCCTAAATGACCAATATCATCGTGATTAGCACGACATATTTGCCATCTAGCACTCCGTGGGACGACTAAGCACAAACGGCTGTCGACCTTCCTATAGACCGTGTGGTTCTTTACTATGTAATTTTTACGGATGTCCGTACATTCTTGGTCATCCTCTGGCTTAAGAATCTTATGAATGCGACAAATGTCGGGATCTGCTAATTGAAGAGATAAAAGCCAGTTTTCCTGTTCTAAAGTGTATATTGAAACAGATGGGTTGTCATCTGATTCCGCCGACAGTTTGGTGTTCCTGCTTAAGGCGTCCACGTGGGACATTTGTGTGCCTGGTCTATATTCAATATCAAAAGTATATTCACTAATCTGGAGCCACCATCTGGCTATCCTTGGAATCAGGTCGCGTTTGGTCAACGTTGTTCTGAGTGCGGCGCAGTCAGTAAACACTTTAAAATGTAATCCCAAAAGGTAGACGCGGAACTTCTTAAGAGAACATACAACAGCCAGTGTCTCAAGTTCATATGAGTGTAAGTACCTCTCTTCAGGTGTTGTTTGGCGGCTAAAATAAGCAACAGGCTTTAGAACTCTGATGTCCTTCTGCCATTGCATAAGAATACCACCCACACCGAGGGAGCTGGCGTCAGTATGTAGCTCTGTTTCGAGGCTAGGGTCGTAAAGAGCTAACACAGGTCTTTCAATTAACTTTGCCTTGAGATCACAAAAAACTTGTTCCTCGATTTCTGACCAACGCCATACTGAGTCTTTTTTTAGTAAATCATTTAATGGCCGCGCTATCTCCCCGTAACTCTTTATAAATTTCCTAAAATAACCCGTTAACCCGAGAAACTGTCGTATTTCGTGAACATTACTGGGTTTTGGAAACTCTTTGACTGCCATTATTTTAATCTCTCCAGGCTGTACACCACGCGATGAAATATCGTAACCTAAATAGTTAACGGTAGAGTCAAAGAAACGACATTTCGACAGTTTTAAAGTGAGCCCGTGTTGTCTAAAGAGTTTCAGCACCTCCTCTAGCCTTCGAAACATTTCGTTTACGTCTTTCGAGGGTATAAGCACGTCGTCTAGATAGGCAAGTGCGTATTCAAAACGCCTATTTCCTAAGATCTTATTTATTACCCGTTGAAAGACGGCCGGCGCATTCGCCAGACCAAAAGGCATCCTTTTGAATTCATAATGCCCGTCAGGCGTCACAAATCCTGTGAGGTGCTGACTCTCCTTAGCCATTGGAACCTGATAGTAGCCGGAGGCTAAGTCGAGAGTTGTGAAATAAATGTTACCACTAAGGTTTGTTATTTGGTCTTCTATGAGAGGTAATGGGAAACGATCCTTCACAGTCTTGTTATTTAATGCCCTAAAATCTACGCACAGCCTAGGCTCTCCTGTTTTCTTTCTGACCATAATGATCGGGCTGGCATAGTCGGATGTAGACTCCTGGATGATGTCATTCCGCAAGAGCTCATCTATGGTCTCACGGACAACTTCCTTTTCGGCATGAGACAGGCGATACGGCCGGTATATAACAGGTTTATTGTCCAGTAGATCAATTTTCATTTCTACGCCTGTTGCACAGCCAATCTCCTCCAAATTTGTGGCGAAACAGTCCCTATAGTCCTGAAGCAGACAATGTAGTATATCTACCTGGTCAGCACTTAGATCTGGTCCAGTTTTTATGTCTGATCTATTCAGGGGTTCCAAGTGAGCAGCATCTACTTGGATTCTATGTACCTGGTAGGGTTTATGTTCCACAAAGGGTACCACTCTAGCTATTACGGTTCCCTTTTCCAGGGTCAAAGGACATTGACCCAGGTTTGAGACGACCACCTTGCCCTCACCATGGGAAAGGTGGTACGCACCTTGGAATAAGCTGTATTCTTTTCCGGGTTCCGCAGAGCTGTACCCTTCGGTGAATACGTCTCCAGTGAAATTACTCTCAGACTCCGTGTATACGGCGACCGTGCTAGTTTTATTAATCCTAGTAGTCTCAACGACATGAAGCTTTAATATTTGGTCCTGGTTATTAAGTGCGTCGTCCTTAGGTGTCTTATAAAAAGTAAGTCTTTGACTATCTTTCAAGACTGTGACGCCGGGCATCTCAGTAAAGTTTTGTCCAATTAACATAGCAGTTTGCATGTGCACATCGTCTACCACCAAAGCTTCTATTGTAGATTCTATATCATCTAACCCAATCGAAACTTGGACTTTGTACAGAGGAGCGACGGATGAGTGACCGAACCCTTTTATTATGGGAATTTCGAAAAAGTTTTTCGCTAAATTCAAGGATTCTGCCTCCGATTTACGGAGCAATGTACACTCACTACCGAAATCTATGTACGCCTGCATGGAATGATCATTTGCTGTAGCGGTTTTAAAAAATTTATCGTTTGCTTTATTCTCAGTGTCTATTTTAAGTGTTTTTTTCTCTAGATTGTTCCGTGCAGACGAACTAGATTTAGAACGGTCGTAAGGCTCGAGTTTGCATTGATTATTATTGTGCCCTATTCTACGACATACTACGCATCTTACAATGGGCTTATCACACTTATAAAAAGGATGACCCCTAGTATTACAATTATAACATAACGGCGAATCGATCGAACGAGTGTTAGGCGTGGTGCTACTGATATTGTTATTTTTCTGAACGATACGCTCCCGACCTTTAGTATAATTTACCGGTTGTTGTTTTTGCGAGCATAGAAAAGTGAGCAAGTCTTCGGGTTCCGAACAGTTTAGTGCCTGTGCCCCATTTCTAATTGATCTATCATAAATCCCGTATACAATACAGTCAACAGCTTTCTTCCCCTTAATATCACATCTGTTTAACAAACACAACTTATCAAAAAAATATTCGCGTAGGGACTCATCGTGTCTAGATATTCGATTTAACATTTCTTCTAACAAACGCCCGTAGTTATCCTCGCTGGGGAACGCTTTTTGTAGCTTTGTCTGCCATTCATCCCAGGTATAATTGACAGTTGGCAAGGCCTCAAACCATCTTTTAGCTAGCCCATTTAATTTTTGTAGTGAAAAATGTACGACTTGTTTTTCGTCCCATCCATATATAACGGCACATTCGTTAACTTTACGCAGCCAACTTGTGATGGTTTGAGTTCTGTTGGCCGGGTCAAATTCAGGGACCACGTTGTGTAGATTATTATTATTTAATGATGGCTTACTTGCTTCTCCTTTCCATTTACTTAGTAGCTTGAAGACGTCATCAGCAGAAATACGTTTCGATGTCTTACGGGTCTTCCGTGGTGTTTCCTCGTCATTAGAAGACAGCGAAGTACTTTCTCTCCTTCTCCTGCGTTTAGATTTCTTATGTGGCCGCCGGCGATGCGGGGGCGTACCTGGCGGTGTGCCGCACTCCTTATCTGACGTCATCTCTTGTAGACGCTGAAAGAAGTTATCATAGTCGCCATAAACCACTCGAAAACATTCATTTGTTAAAATGAGGGCAGTCCTACCAAACAGTAACCGAAGCCCGTATTCACAATATTATATAAAAGGATTGCTGCTTTAAAATTAAATGTTATGTTTTATTGAATTCAAGAATCGACTGGTAAGTATAAATATAGACGTCATAACATTCTTTAATCAATCCGACGAATGTGTGCGCCACTCAGTATAAACTGGATGGCATCGTCACACGTATCGCCCCGTAATCACTCCGACGAACGCGTGAGCCACTCAGTAAAACTGGATGTCATCGGCACACACGTATCGCCCCCTATTCAATCCGACGAACGCGTGAGCCACTCAGTAAAACTGGATGTCATCGGCACACACGTATCGCCCCCTATTCAATCCGACGAACGCGTGGGCCACTCAGTAGAACTGGATGTCATCGGCACACACGTATCGCCCCCTAATCAATCCGACGAACGTGTGCGCCACTCAGTAAAACTGGATGTCATCGGCACATACGTATCGCCCCCTAGACCATATTTGTAAATTAGACGACGACAGTTAATAAAAATATATTTATTTACATTTTTTTTTTTTTTTTTTTTTTTTTTTTTTTTTTTTTTTTTTTTTACTGACCAATTATTAAATGCTGTCATAATATGATCGTAAATAATCGTTAAAATTCGGTAAACACACCTGTCATCAACAAGTGTTATCTTTCAATTTTGGCGACGTCTCGCCTTAGGTTTGTATTCCCAATAGTAGAAACAAGAATAGGTACAATAAATTAAGTAGGAACGCATGTGCATCGTACTTTTAAATAAAATATAGTAAACTTTACGGCCACCGCACGCAGGTAACACCAGGAATAAAAAAAAATGTAGGTAGGTGTTACAGTAATTGAACTCTTGCTGTCGTGTGTGGGTGTTTTTCTGATCGTACGACGACGGCACTGCTAGGGAGTTGCCCCAGCCTAGTGCCGATACTCGTATGTCGTAAAATACCACGAGTTACCGGAGTGTAGCCCCGGTCAAACACGTAGCATTTTTTTATTATTTATATTAGTATCGCAACAAATAAACACTGTCGGAGGGTAGCCCCGGCCAAGGGTTTAAGGTGCGTACCAATACCCTAATCGAGTAAAAATGTATGTCGTGTAGTGAAATGCAAAGTATTACCGGAGTGTAGCCCCGATCAAACACTTTAGCATTTTTATAAAATTTGTATTAAGTCGCAACAAATAAACACTGTCGGAGGGTAGCCCCGACCAAATGTTTAATGTTCGTACCAATACCCTAATCAAGTAAATTTTGTGTAGTGAAATGCAAAGTATTACCGGAGTGTAGCCCCGATCAAACACTTTAGCATTTTTATAAAATTTGTATTAAGTCGCAACAAATAAACACTGTCGGAGGGTAGCCCCGACCAAGTGTTTAATGTGCGTATCAATACCCTAGTCGCGAAAAAGTGTATGAATACCCGTTCGAATACGGTCAAAGTTATACACTACGTGCAATGTATCCAAATGTTTAAATTTGAGTTTTATGCAAAATAAAGTAAAAATAATGTAGCCATTCTGTTTCAACTTTTGTGGGCGAATAAAATAGTGATAAATTAAAATTGTACATACCGGTGTATCCCGCTTCTGAAGTGTAAAAGAAACCACTTCGTCCAGGAAATACTTAATATTTTAATTTCAATGTAAATTTAGGTTGACACAAACAATAGGTACAAATAGGTAGACTTTCACTTAAGGAACCGTCTTCTCCAGCAGCTCGAACAAGAATGCATACATAACTTAGGCAATTCAGCCTACGAGGCCTGCGGCCCTCTCCCCACCAGTGGGAGGGGTTCGCGCGAAACGTTATCGATGTTGCCAGTGTAAACTATTTGATTTGTGCACATTATAATTATAAATCATGACACTTGAAGGACTAAAACTTATTGAAAAATAAAAATAATACCTACTTAATGAATTTATGTTTATCAAACATTCAAGATATTATTCAACCAATAAACAAAAGTCACATACTTAATTATATTATAAACTACACGTTCGCGTGTTGTCCTACACTCTTGCCCTTCCTCTGGAAGCATTCTATCTACTGTTGAAAATCGCATTAAAATCGGTTGCTAGATAACATACCTTGGTGCAAACATACAGAGGGACAGACGGCAGGAAACGACTTTGTTTTGACTATGTAATGTAGACCCGGCTCTGCTTCGCACGGGTAACCTTCACAAATTATACACCTAAACCTTCCTCATTAATCAGTCTGTCTATTGGTGAAAACCGCATAAAAATCCGTTACGTATTAAACAAATCAATACAGAAGAACAATGTCATATTTTAACTTTTTAATTGTTTGGTTATAGTAGATAATTGCAGTCTCAATCTCGGCTGTAAGGAGTGGTAGGTATACTTATCTAACTCGGTATATTTTTATATGTCAGAAGCGCCTACAATAACTACACGAGCAAAATTAACAAGGTACAAAACATCGTGGGAAATCTGTTGCTTGTCTACGTATTGCGTGTCTATTTGTGAGTACTTCGGACTTTCTCTGGACTGATTATTGTAAAAAAATAAGTTTTTAACGATTCAAATCGTTGGATAAAGCCTATTTTGCTGACTTTTCAACGCTACTTTCGTTGTGGTGAGACTTCGGACCTATAAATTGTTTCACATATTATTCAGTCATAAAACGTTAACTTCACATAATCAAACAAAGTCTCGGAAGCGAGATATACGAATTTCTATTTTTAATAAAAGTCTGTAAAAGTAACATTATATCAGTCTATAAAAATACTCTCTACTCCAAAAAAAATGTTGTACAACTACGGCACCGGTGTTTCATTCTAATCCACACCTGAACCTACAATCGATAAAAGGGGGCCAGAGACCGCTTAAATTATCGTGTGTGTATCGCAAACATTTAGGTGTGAATTTCCGCGGGAGTCGCGTGGAAACATGTTATAAAACTCTTGGGGATCCTCACATAAAGGCCGCCGACAAAAGGGCCCCGCGCCTTAATTAAATACGGCTCCCGAACGTTTCAGCGGCCATTTTAATGTTATTAAATTGTTCGACGGCCACTTAACCTGCTATTTTACGATCTACTCGAATGCCAGAGAGGTTTAATTTACCTGAGTACGCAATCAAAACGTGTAAATTCAATGTACAACCACGAAATTTTAATCTAACCATCGCACGAATTATTAGATATTATGTTTACATTAGCGATCAAATTTTAATACGATGAGCCAAATTTGATTCGATGCGGGAATTTATTGCTCCACGCGATTATAACGCATGTTCGATTAAGGGTACTAATAGAATTCAGAATATAAATAGGTTATGATCCTAGAAAATTTGGTTATCAAACTAGAACAAAGGATTCAGGGTTACAAAATCAAATCGCATTCTGATGGTTTAAAAGTACGATTTAGGTACGTCTGGTTTTTTAGTGTTTCATAAAGTAATTTAGGCATATAACTCGACTACTTCTGCAAATTTTAATAACTTGCCGAACTTGCTGCGAGTTCCAAGTGTGGTGGTTTTGACCTTGCAGCAAGCACTTGCGTCTTTAATTTGATTAATTTGTAAAATCAGAAGTTTTTATTGTACGAGTCACATCTTGAATAAGTATCTTCGACTACTTCTTCTTCTGTCTCAATGGCGCTCAAAACTCAAAAAATCAAAAGTCAAAATTTCTTTATTGACTAGGTAATTACATATCTCTTTCAATCGTCAAAATCGATAAGATATGCCAGCCAGGGTCTGCTCTTCTACTCCTTCCTCTACTACCAGAATCCTCCATAAAAATGTGTAATGGTTGTGGCTTTTTATGTACTGCGACTGCCATCTGATTCGCACAACTCGTTAGGGAAATGTCGATTCGCCAGAGCCTCGTTCTGCAAGGGGACAGAGTCATAATCCCTTCATGAATTAGTGTGTTCAACATGAGCAAGAAAAAAAAAAGGTATACTCCTGTGAAGAAATAGTAAAACTCATCTCTCCATACGAAATTAAGGCCCAATTGTGGTAAAAAGAAGCAAAGATAAAAAATTAAAAAACATAATCCACACCCACACCTCACGTCTTTTTCGTTATTTGTACAACAAGCACCGTGTCAAGCAATCTGTGTGCAATTTCTGTTGAAACGGTCTTGCAGGAAATTAATTTCTACACATTTCTAATAGAAACAGATGTATAAAAACTAAAAACTCCGTCTGCTATTAATAAACTAAAAAGTTAGAAACAAGCTGCTTACCATCAGGCAGGCCGTAAGCTTGTTTGCTACCTTAGTGGTATAAAAAAAAAGCTGAATGGTGTAAATAAATAGGTGTATAAATATTCTCGGCTTTTGAAAAGCGGAGTGACGCGTAACGTAACATAATTTAAGTGATACAAAAATGGATCTTATTCTATGAGCAATACATTCCACTTTTATTTGTTTTCATGCTTTGTGCTTCCTAATTTAGGCTACTGAATTTAGTAAAATGTAATAAGCGCATTACTTAGACAAGTAAGTATACTTTGTGAATAGCTGGTCAAATGTAATAAGCGCATTACTTAGACGAGTAAGTATTCTTTGTGAATACCTTGTACGACACCCTTGATTGAAACGGGCTACTGCCTACTAATATGTCTAACTAACCCTTACATTCAAATTATCTAAACTTTGACTGCAAGCTAAGAAAGGTGGTATGGCGGCATGTTAAAATTTTAACCAGCCTACTGGGGAAAGTACCAAAGTAAGTCTACCTTACAGAATACCGCAGCCAATCAAAACAACTTTAAAGTAAGTATTGTGTTCCCGCCAGTAAGTAAAGTCTCCAGTGCAATTGGGAATCGTGACTTTGCCCTGGTGTTTTAGAAGTGGGCAACGCATAACGGCTTTGCTAATGTCCATAGGCAGCTGTGACCACTTTCTATCAAGTAGATTTTCTACCGATTAACTTAAAAAGCGAACAACAGTCAAACCTTCGAGCTTATGCTCTTATAAATACGATTTTAAACCATTTTTTTAGACACAAGGGTTACAGCAACTGTTCTATTTAATACTAGCCATGAACTATTTAATAAAGCATTAGTTATTTAACACACTTATCTACTAATCTCGCTCCCAAAGCACACGAGGGAAGGTAGAGACCGACACAAGTTTCGACCTGGAGACGCTTTATCATTCGTACATATTTTCATGCATTTACAATTGACTTGAATTCGTTACTTTTGCACGATAAATTGATAATTGAATTATCTATCACCAAACAAATGACATTAGGTATCAGATTTCATTAGACTTTCAAGTGGACCTTAACGTTGTTCGTCAAAATAGAAGAAAAACTAATTCAAGTGAAAAGAAACACTTGAGTTCGACTACCAAGGGTACGTTTACTATTGGTCTGTAAATGTCATAGGTGCTTGTATCTACGAATGTCTCTTTGAATTTTATTTCAGACGAACGATCCCAGACATCTAACTAAGACTCGAAACTGCTGCTGCATTAAAATACATTTTAAAGTACCTTAAGATATAACTGCCATCAATTTTACGGCAGTGGCAGGTAAGGTACGTATATTTGCATAATATAACATGACGTAATCATATATTTTACGATCAATGCGTCGTACGTACATATTTTATTTTGATGACTCCCCGAAGAGAGGGTGTGCTTGTCACGTGGTTGATTGTCTATCAGTTCGTTTATGATCACGGTGGATTCAGTTATAGTCGGTACCTCGGGCGGTGTAATATTACCCCTAGGTAATGTATGGGTATACAGAGCTTCCCTGTCTATGTACCTATCTGCAGGGGGGCCTCTGGGCATGGGGACTTAAATAGGAGGGTAGATTAATCTTCTAGCAGGAAGCAACTTTACTTTATCAACTTTCTAAAATGATATAATTTTCAATCATTTAATTATTAAAAGAGATATTTCTTGTTTTTTTTTAGTTTTGTAATTAGCCACCCACTGATATGGGTACGGGAGCGTTGATATGATGTTTTTCTTAAAAAAATGGCAAAATGATTTTGACTAAAGTATTGAGGTTCTGAATATTGAAGATACACCATAAAATTGGACATATCCTTGTGCTTTTAATCCCTGACGAAAAAAGGGGGGGGGGGTGCTATAAGTTCGTGTGTATCTGTGGCTTTGTGTATCTGTATGTGGCATCGTAACTTCCAAAAAGATCGGAAAGCAACCTTCATAGCTTACATATTTCTTTTTTTTTTTTTTGCTCTGTGGTAGCTCCTGAACGGATGGACTGATTTGGATACGGTTTTCTCTAATTAAACGCCAGTTTAATCGAGATGGTTCTTAGCTTTGTTTCATTATTAAAATCGGAACCGATTTAAATTAAATTATAAACTACAGAACTGTTGTTTATAATTTATATTTATAATATTTTAGTTTAAATTAACTTGTTCAGAGGTTATCCGACTTTGTCCCGTCGGTTAGGTTATACTGAGATATACCTAATGTAAATATTAGCAAAAATATACCCATTGAAGTCACGTAAGACATAAATTATTTTTGAACATACATACTCACACCCGTATCCCACAGGAGTAAGCTGAGACGATCGAGTGCCACAAGCTACGATCCTGACATACCTCACCTCTTTTGCCTCTTTCACATTCATAAATCTTTAATCAGTTAATTAGATAGAAGAACCCAAACTACCTTAAAACATTTGTATCTTTACATAGTATATTGGCCATACTTTGTGAATGGCTGGTCAAATGTAATAAGCGCATTACTTAGACAAGTAAGTATTCTTTGTGAATACCTTGTCAGCCGTGTGGTGACCGGTAGAGTAGAATAGCACCAACCCCTTACACTCGTGGGTGGCGTACATCATCATCATCTTGACGTTATGTCCCGGTTGCACCCACGAGCGGCTCGCGAGGACCCGGGGTTTGCCCAACTCGTGGGTTTCATACAAGGCGACTAATGTTTTCGAGGTACAATATTTAGAGTCCGGAAAATGGGCAACAGCTTTTTCCATTGTTATATTCCTACTACTGCGATCTTTAACCCGTCTACAAAGTGTGGAGATTATGGCAATAACCTCCCCTTTTATGGGAGAGGTCCTAAGTCCTACAGTGGTCTGTTATGGGCTGTGAAAATGATAAATAAATAAATAATAATAAATAAATAACAATAAAAAAATAATAATTAATAAATAATCGTGGACAAATTCACACAGCGCCATTTAGCCCCAAAGTAATCATCAAAGTCATCATTTCAATTTCTGCCCGGTCGGGAATCGAACCCGGGAATCGAAACGAAACCTCTTGCGTGGCAGACAGTCATGTTGACCACTGAACCACTCAGGTCGTCAAATGATGATAGTATAAAATAAAGTCGCTCCCCACCGTCCATCCCTCTGTACTTATGTAGATATTACGGAACGGACTTTGATCTACGACTTTCACAATCATTTTGATCATTTATTGCCGTACGAAGGCGGGTCGGGTCGCTGGTACTTAAAAAAGTAAAGGAATTTTTTGCTATTTCTTCAACACCTTTTCGCCCTGTACGACCTATCTAGGGAAGGTCAAAAGGACTATAAATATGTTTGTTCAATTCAAAACCTTTGAGAATCAACTTTATTGACCTGCCCATCTTACGTAAGTGGTTTTTCACGGATGAAAAGCACCGTAATACACATCTGTAAAAGTCGTGGATTAACTTTTTTAGGTACAGTCAAATAAACCGTAAGCTCCTTACATAGAATTTTTTAGTTATGTATTGTATTTAGAAGTTGTAAGAGCGCGTCAGTCTTGGCGCGAAACGTCTTTAAAATCTTACTCATACATTATGAGTACACTACAGCAGGCCTAGCACAAGTTGCTCTCGCGCGCGACAAGCGAGAAAAAGCGCGACATAGGTATTGCTATCTCTTTCATTTTAGTATTGAGAGAAAGAGACAAACACTCTTACCACATACCATCAGGTGGGCTGTTTGCTCGTTTGTCACTGAGTAGTATAAAAACAAAGTCAGAAAACTGGACCGTAACGAAAAGGTCTACATCATCTTTCCTTGATAACTGCAAAACTATTCTTAAAAATATGAATCTAGTGTGATTGTTTAGCGTATATAGTCAGCTCGCTGTTTCGATCTTGGTTTGAGTCAGGGGTGGGTGGAGCGGCGGGATGGTAGCACTGCATTGAAATGACGAAACGCGCGCTTTTGCGCATTTCTATTTAGTGTAACTCACGACTTACACGTGATAGGACGATGATTCTTGTATGTGTTTATTGAGTTTGCCTAAAAAAATTGATTATCGGTTTAATTTGTTTCTATTTACAGTAAAAATGAGCAAAAAGTGTAAAAAATATACGAAAATTAAATATGTCGATCTCAGCCCGAACAAGATCCATCAAGAAATACAGATCACGGCTATAGTCGGAAAGAGGGTGCCATGGCCACACGTGGGTACCCCAACGTCCGGCGCTGAGCAAGCGAGGCAGTCTCTAAAGCGTCTCAAAGCTGCCAAGGTATGCATAGTAAACGACGACTACTCCGAAAGCACAACTACCTCTGCTACTGCCACCGACCCCACGATCATAGATGTTTCGCTTTAAAAGTAACGGCCGTATGTTCCGACACAACCCGATGTTTTTTTATTCAAACTCACGCGCATCCTGTTCGCGTTGCATTAATGACGCGCCCCCATGCCAAATTAAATTTAATTGCAATTTTTTTTTCTAGTGCAGACTGTGGTTACTGCTCTGCTGCCACCTTAGTCCGTAATGGATGACGAACATGTAAATCGTTGTCTATACCATTAAAACATTAGTTAGTGGTATCTATGCCACAGCTGTACCGCGAGGACGCGCATAAAGTACCCAAGTATGGAAAGTATTCTTTTTACATTAAAACATCAATACAAAAATATCATACTTTATTCGTATTTAGTAGTAACAATAAAGTGTGTGGCCCTGTAGTATCCGGCTGAGTAGAACACCACCATCCCACCTCTATCATGGCAAAATATCTAGTCTCCGTACGCTGGAAAATGAGCAACAGCTTTTTCCATTGTTATATTTATAATACATCTACCTCCAACTCGCCTGCGCAAGGCAATAACCTCACCTTTCGTGAGAGGGCCCTTAGTCCTGCAATGGACTGTAATGATAATGAATAAACTATGATATTATCTTACATATTAAAGTACAATACTATTAGCGATTTCAGCTGTCGTAAAGACTCAGTTATATTTTTATGTTGATCAACAACTAGTTGATGGAAATGTGTATTAATAAAATATTTAAGTATTTTATATAATTATAACTTAAGTACCTGCATGTTGTTTAAAATTGTACGATAGAGCCAACTAGAAGTAAGTAATAATTGAAATTATTGAGATAAAGTAGCCTCATAAAATCGATCCAAAGGATGGTTACCGTACAATCTTTGATCAAAACTCTATCCGCTTACTAAACTTATATCTCACTTACTAAGGAAACTAGTTAACCCAACAATAGATTCCCATATCGCCCCTTCTTCTTTCAGCTCCGCCTAATCTCTTCAAGTTTTAATTTTACCCCGGTGAAAAGTTTAGTTTTTCAGTAGGTAGCGTACAGCGTAAGAAGTTCCCCAGAGTTTTGGGCACATTTCTGCAGCGGGTAAGTTTTAACGAGGCACTATTGACTCGGAGCACTTCTCTGGAGCTACCGACTTGTTAATCCTCGTTTAAACAACAAAACTTTACGAAATATTGCCTTTCGTGCCCGGCTCGCGGAGGTAGTCCGGTGCTTAAGGTTTTTACATTCTTTTTTCAATACGTCAACCGCGAATAGCCATCCTAATGTTGTTCTGGTATTTCAAATATCGAATACATAGAAGAATGGTATATCAATAACGCGGCAACTAAATGGTATAACATAATTATAATGCGCTTAATAAATAAATAAATAATCGTGGACAAATTCACACAGCGCCATCTAGCCCCAAACTAAGCAAAGCTTGTACTATGGGTGATAGCTAACTGATATACTACTTAAATACTTTTTTAAATATATACTTATTATACATAAAACACTCAGACCCGTAACAGAAATTAAATTCATCATTTAAATTTCTGCCCGACCGGTAATCGAACCCGGGACCTCTTGCGTGGTTGACTGGCATGTTGACCACTGAACCACTCAGGTCGTCATATAAAACTATTTTATTTAGAAAAGGAACCATCATCACCCACTGCTGGACATAGGCCTCCCCCAAAAGTAAACATAAAGGCCGATTCTGTGCTGTCCGGGCTGGGTACTCATCCCCACTACGTAGAATCTCTATTGGTCACCACGCGAAGGTTCGGAAAAACGTTTCTCGCTCGTAGGATTTGAATGTGGAATGAGCTTCCAGCCACAATGTTTCCTTTGGACTATGACATGGGATCGTTCCAGATGTATATTAGAGGTCTCTTCAGAGGCGGGCAACGCATTATTAACTCCTATGGTAACTGTCCTGGTGGTGCTGATGTCCATGGGCGGCGATGACCATTTTCCATCAGGTGGCCAGCTTGCCTAATTTTTTGCTGTACTTATAACATAAATAAATGTTATACTCGCACACTATCTAAGTGTTTAACAGCTATGACATATTATTAAAAACGAAATATTCGACAAAAGTGACTGTGACATGCAAACTTTAGTGTTTTCATAGTAAGAAGTAGATACCATTCAAAAGTTGAACCTTTCCGAGTCTGCCATTTGCCTTTGGGAATTCTTAGAAATTCCATTCACATTGTTGGGGACTTTGATTCATTAGCCATCGCGGGTAACAGGCAATTGTGAAAAGCTGCTGTTTAAGTATTTTACTATCTGCTCATGACCAGTCGTCTCCTGAGACTTCTATTAATATTAAAGGTAATCTTCTGAACAAAATGTGTTATAGTAGAATGCTTTCTTCCGTGAGTGTCCATTTATCATAAATTTTCTAGAAAGGTATAGATACACAAAATGAATAGCGAGGAGAACTAAGAAAACGCTTGAGAATTCCAGAGGCTCAAGTTTAACCCGAAAAAAGTACAATAAAAGCGGAGACAAAGCAGCCTCATAACAGCTGATCTGTATCTCTTACGAATAAAACGCTAATGGCCGTTTTCTTATCAACACTTTACGACTACTATAAAGGGCTCACGAGAATGGCGAATGTTTTATGTCTCGACAATATTCCACCTCATCTGGAGAATAAGCAAGTGGGAGCATACAAAAACGCTGACGCGCTCCCTTAAGGGACCAGCAAGCGTTGAGAGCCCCAAATCGCTGGCTCAGCGCTCGCCGAGTTTAGAATATTCATTCGATCGGGCGACATTAGATTTAAGGCCGCGACGCTGCCAGCGCTAAGTTCTTACATTTCTATAACGCTGCCCAAAGCCGGTATGAATGCTTGAGCACGAGCATTGTTCCGAACAGTTTTATTCTATTACACGACTAAAACTTTAAAGAGGGCCCTCGCTCGACTGGGACAGCTATAAGCACTAAATCAAAACTTTCCCGTTAGGGGTTCGGTCCTCCGCGACTAGTTCCAGTGAATACGTTCGGGGCCGCCGGCTTTGCCGATTGTCCGTGCCCCATACAAACGCCCCGAAGAATAGGCGATGGATTGTTCCAAAACTGCTGGGTCCTGATTCCGTAAGTAATATCGGGAATTTATTACGGTTTTCCACGTTTAGTTTCCACATTTTGATTAATAAAGTTGTGATCGACGGCGCCGGGGCGGTAATAAAAGCAAACTGTCGCGTCTGTGACGTTACGAAATTCTTATCCATTTCGTTGGTTCGACTGTAACTTACATTACCCACCTAAAGTTGTTTAAAGTACTCGTGTGTTATTTGGTGTAAGCAAATTTAATCCGAGAGCGAATTTCTTATCTAACTACACAATTATACAATTGTATGCACCAATATTCATTGACATCATATTGCCAGCACATTTTCTCGACCGGACGTCCTTCTGTCCGAGACCTTGGTTGGAAAATAATAAATGTTACTTGGCAGCCATCGACAGGCTGACACGCCGATTAATAAGTGTCACACACAGTGGCCCTCCGTCAATTAATAGTTGTGTCCGAGGCAGTCGCCCCAGTCCACTACAGGACACGCCTCATTAGTGAGCGACGTCCACATTAATGATATCTACAGCGCAACCCCCGACACCAAGTGACATATTCACGTTTAATGGTGAATTACTATTTTTAGCTCCAGCGTAGATATTTGGTAAATTTTGTGGTTGGCATTACAAAACTGTTTACATTGGTTCATGTATGAAGGAACGTTTATGTAATGATGGAAATCCTAAAACAGAAACCCTGTCTTCGTATTGAAATATCACGAAACGAAAGCTCAAAACCGCAAAAGAATACGTCGCGACAATCCGAGTAGAACTTGAAGAAGCGTCTGTTGAGTTCCAAAATATAATCAGAAGTTTCCAGACCAGATATTTCGCGTCGAACGGAAAATACGTATGCGAAACATTGTTCGAGACAAACAAATAGGGGTAACTAAGGGAACAGTCCTCTAGCTCGAATTTAAACTAAACAGATGGAAACAGCAAGTAAAGAATACATTGTAGTTTTTCCCACTATAAAGTTTTTCGACAAACGGGTCTTGCGACTGTCGTCGACAATTCACAGCTTTTGTTGTTTAGAAATTAACCGTAGAAGTTGGGAGTTCGATGCTAAGGGAGTGCTTTCATGTTAGACACTTGCCTCGTTGGGAAAACATTGTGTTTCATACAAAGACTTTCAGGAGTTTTTAAGAATATTTTAAGATACAACATCTACATGAGGAAAAGGAACGGAGAGATCTACGGCGAGGGAAAATTATATAGGGAAACCTGCACACTCGTGCGACTGAATGCATAACCGTGATCCAATCTGGTCAGGTTCCCCTATTAATAGGGTCAGGGAGATCGTACGACAGTCGCTCTAATTACCTGATCTGCCAAAATACTAGTCAAGCGTACCCCGAACCTGATACGGAATAAAGCGCTAGGAAGGAGATTACTACATCTACATGTTTTCCCTAACTATTTATAACGTATGTTATAGAATAACCAGGCAAGCAAATGTAAGCGCGGCGGCGACCGCCTGCGGCTATCACATGTTGCGCGACGATCTGTCAGCGCGCAGGATATACAGCGCTTGCCCGTGATTGATGGACGGTATATTAAATAAACCGCCTCGATATTACATTTCAAACATATCGTTTTCTATTACGGCCCGAAGATTGATCGGCCCGCATTTATGAAGAGAACAAGCCGCGTCAAATGTTGATCCTCCGCATATCGGGTAGACGCACATTAGCAGAGCATCCGTACATTTATTTCGCAAACACCATTTTCATCAACGTCCTCACGGCGCCGTCAATCAAATGTTTAAAACCCCATTACGCAGTATGAATGATGGATCTATTAAAGAGACGTATTATTCGGAGACGAGAGAAAGTTTAGGAAGCCGCACTTAACGACGCCGGCAAACCCGACTAATGGTGAACTTCTGATTTGTAAGGTCGCGTCTTCCCGCAGTGAAGCCAGAAAACAAAGAAATATTTCACTCGTGTAATGGATTGAAGTGAGCTTCAAACTTTTCACATTCACCAAGTTTTCGAACAAATTTATCTCTAGAGGAGCGAGCGCAAATACATCAAACTTGAAGCAATTTCAAACACTTGTTTCATGAGAGCGTTTACAAGTCGTAGGAATTAATTCCCAGCGCGGCGGATGCGGCGGCGAAGCGGAGGTGGGCACCGCGATGGTTACCTCCTGATACTCCCACCATATTATTCGAGTACTTTTCCAGTGGCCTTCATTAATCATTCCGGCTGAAGGTATTCATACCTAGCCTGAATTATTGAATTCCAACATAAGCCCAAGTCATTTTCTCGGAATATATTCCTGAATGGAGCGCAATATTGGAAAGGTGAGAAAATAACGCGTCAGTGGAGGTTTATCAATACTAAAATCAGTGAAATTATGAAGCTTCAAGATACGATACAGTCTATACAGTGTAGAATATTTCGCTAAGGCGTATTATGTGTATGACTTAGCCGTGTCTCCGCTATGTATGTGCCGAAAAAGGGTTGGCGGAGTCATAAAACTTTGAGGACAATAAAGTTGTCTGAAGAAGTGGAGTTGGGATAGTTGAACCCGAGGTGTCGCGGTCGCTCGTTGTTTTAATAGCAAAGTTTTGATTTATCGCCGCCCAGGCCCGGATCAACGCGGCCACAATTCTCTAATGCTTTTAATCAAATTAAGTATGCGCTCCAGCGACTCCGCGGGGGTGCTAGATTGGAGTCTCCCTCTTACGTACCAGGAAACCTTGGCTGTTGGAGGATTTGTTCCTATATACTTAGTACTTATATGTGAATGTAATGGGTGATTAGTGTTGCCCTGTTGTGTCCGGCCAAGTAGAATAGCACCAACCCGTTACACTCGTGGGTGTCGTACAAGGCGACTAATGATTTCGGGACAAAAGATCTAGAGTCTCCGTAGGCTGGAAAATGGGCAGCAGCGTTTTCCATTGTTATATTTACAACACTGCGAGATTATGGCAATAACCTCCCCTCTCGTGGGAGAGGCCCTAAGTTCTGCAGTGGACTATTACGGGCTGTGATGATGATGTGTGAGTAGCGACCCGTATCAGTTTCGTATAGATATGAAATCTAGATTCGTCTTGAAACACACAATGTACGAACTCTACACCTAAGCATGTCACTTGAAGCGCTCTAAACAGCGAGTTAATCGTATTATACAGATTTGGTGAGATATATCATCTTATAAGTATATTTTGGTTTTAGTAGCGGAAGGCATCTGTGGCCTAATAGCTAAGGTTCGATTCGTAAGCGAGAGGTACCAGATTCGAACCCCAGTATCGCCATGTACCACAATGACTCTTTTCAGAGACTTCCCTTACGGTGAAGGAAAACGTCGTGAATAAATCTGCACATTCAGGCGACTGAATATGTAACCATGACATAAACCCTGTTAACAGGGTGACGGAGGTCAGATGGCAGTGGCTCTACTGTAATTACCTGATATTCAAATCCTGGATAGATCCATGGTCAAGGCAGACCCCGGGCCCATCGCGCGTGATGACACAACCACCAAGATTTTTTTGTTTTTTTTTTGCTTTAGTAACGCGATTACAGAAGGCTGGTGATGTAAATAATTATGATGTATATTAAATCACGATATCACATATAAATAAAAAAGTAGTTCAGAAACTAAAACCCCGAATGCTATTAAAGTCTGGAAAGTTAAAAACAAGCCGAATGTTAAAAGTAAATATTGCAAATGTTCGTTTATTTTAAAATTGAAAACGGTGGGGCCCCATAGGGGCCCATTTTTAGTTTTTGAACTACTTTTATAATTTCATCTTTTTAGTTTATAACCGATACCATTTGTTCGACGTAATACTACCCGTACATTTTGTAAAAACTTTACTTTTTATGCCGTTGAGCGACTACCATCTGACCTCCGTGACCCTGCTACCAGAGGAACCTGACCATATTGGATCATAGTTACAAATTTAGTTGCCTGAATTTGCAGGTTTCATCACGATGTTTCCCTCACCGTAAGAGCATCGGTTAGAATTCAACAAATGTACATAACTCAGATAAGAGTCATTAGTACAGGGCCGCAGCGGAATTCCAACGCGGTACCTCTCGCTTACGAGTCCGGATACTCAACCGCCCGGCCACCGACGCCACTAGCTTTCCTATCTCCTCCTTTTTAACTTCACAATATAGCGCCCAAAATCCGCAAATTTGATTTTTTTGTAGCGCCTTTTGAGAGGACATTTGGTGTTTTGAGACGAATCTAACGATACCTTAACTGTCGAAATCCATCCAGCCGTTTGGAAGATACGAGGTTATAAAGTTTACAAATATACATAATACAAAAACATAATTCTTCAATGGCAGTCGGGTAATAAAAAACGTAACAACTAGATCAAAACTGTACTGATAACGGCCGCATAAACTAATAACCGATATACCCATGATGGATTACCATAGGGCGGATAAATATGCGTATAAATATATACGCCATAACTCCTGGTTTTGCAGTAGCTTAAACCGATTTCCCTGTAAATTGCTCTATCGCTGAACTATTATGGACCATTATAAGCGGAATCCTGGTGTTCTACGGAATGCCTTTATTCTGGATGTACAAATATGAGGCCGGAGACGGGAGAGAGGCCAAGTTACATTGGCCAGTTAGCTTATCGACCCAGTTGGCAACGCAATGAGAAATTACTCCACCATCGTGGTGATAGCTGCATGTGTGAAGGATTACAATGGTAAGTGCTTATCTAATGGCATGAAATATTTTCTCACCAATTTGTGTGGGTCTTCCTAAATAAAAGGGTCATCAAAGTGACAAGCAGGGCGCAAGCAAATTGTTGCAAGTTGCAATGAAAATAAAAAACTTCGTATGTTGATCGAGGAATTAACTAGAAAGCCAGCAATTTCATGAGTATTATATAAAAATGGGTCCCATCATTTTTTAATTTCAAAAGCATAGACATAACTAGTACACAGTTGATTGCGGTGTCACAGAATTACATTACGCAGTAGCTGTTATAGATTAGTTCTTGATAGACCTACATAAGTAGCTACCTACTTTCAAAAATATATATTTTTGCTTTTCAATTTTTTTATAACAATCGGGAATTGTAGTATTTATTGGGTAATTTTTTATATACAAAATAAGTACTGATAAAACTTTTTTAATGCAGTTTCATGTCTTACTTAACTACCTATTTAGTACATTAACATTTTGACATACATCCGTGATTTCCTTCACTTGTAACTGCGAACGACCTGGAGGGTCCCAAGGCACTCCGCTATTCAGGGTCCTTTTAGGTCTGTACTGCATTAACCAGATTTAAACAAAAAACAGGGGTCCACCTGAGGGCCATTGCAAGGGACGTGAGGGTTTGTTTATTCGGCTCTTACGCCCGTTGGTCAGTGGGCCATCAATCACGGGGCCTCAGTTTTTCATGGCTATCCCCCCGCAGTATAAGACACGAGGTCCCCCGATGCTCACCGCCCAAAAAACTCCGCCTGTACAATCCACTACCTACATGGACAGGAGGGATTTGGAGCCGAACTTCGTCCCACCTAATTTAGAAATTGAACGGGCATTTGTTTTCGGTTCAGGTACCTATTTTTTTTTACAAGGACGTAAATGTTGCCATTCGTTTTACACAAAGTAACTCGAGCAATGAAGTAGAACTCTACCGTTCAGGAAACTGTGAAAGATCTTTCAGCAATCAGCGTCAATGTCGCCGTCTCTTGTCCAGCGTGTGTTTGCTATCATTAGAAAGTTCGAAAGAACTATACTCCTCATGGTTTCTCTATGCATTTTATAAATGTCTACTTTACAAACGAAGGTATAAGCCAAGTCTTATTTTTCTAAAGCATGTCCACGAGATGTGAAATAATCTTTTTAGTTTCAATATTATAACTTTTTAAAGGTTTTACTGTCTATAATTTTGACATAAAGTGACAGAACTGTCTTACACCTCTGTCAGCAATAAAACATCCCAAATAATGTAAATAAACATTGAAATAATATTCGTAACATATTCAATCAGCCATCAACCATAAGCATCAAGCAGAAAGTACAATGCAATCCGTAAGAAAAACACACCTACGAACAGTCTATAAATAAAATATTATGTAAATCACAGTCGAATTCGTTTTGCCCTTTTACAAAAAAAAGATATACTAGTGCAGCCTCATTGCAGTTATAAAAATGGAAGTAATAGAAACTGTCCGGCGAGGAAATGCTCTGCATGGAATTTACCGGATAACAAATGTAAATACAGGGCACATGTTATCGACAAAAACAAGTCCACAATTAGTTTTAAACAATTTCGTATTATTCCGATTACAAGCTATCATTACCAAAACGCGTAGACTGAATAAAACTGAATATAACCACTTAATATTTATAAAGTTTACAAACACCAGAAAAGATTTAAACTATGTATTCACACTGTCAAGCAAGAGACTAAACTTGACGAAGAAGTTTTGTAAAAGTGATTATAGTTATTGGAGACAAATATATGATATGAAAACGAATAGTAATTTTACTTTCGACTTAACTATTGCTGAAGATATAATTGATAGTTCCAAAATATTTTCTAGTCTATATTACGATGAAAACCTGGTTAATGTAACTATACACGCTGAGGATGGAAGTGTAAACTTTCATAAGGATGTTATTACTACTTGTAGTTCAGTATTAAGAGTTTTGCTTGAAAGTAATTATCGTGATTGCCCCAGAAATCATCTTAGAATTAATACTACGCAAAAACAGTTGCAAAATCTAAAGGGTTACATATATTTAGGAATACTGCCGGAATCAGAGCTAGAGGAATTTCTACTGCTGGCCAGATACTGCATGATGCCAGATTTGGAAAAGAAGATTATAAAGAAACTAATAACTACAGTGAATGCCTCCAATGCTTTGGAGCTTTCGGAGTTTGCAGTGAAGTACAAACTGTCAAAGCTACATCTTGGTCTGCTTCAGTGTTTCCAAGATGGAACCGTTAAAGTGGATGATGTAAGACATAGTTATGACAATATCAAATGTGAAAGAGGTGACTATCTAAACGCAAAAACCAGTACGGTTAGTTTCAAAAAGCGTATTTCTAGAATTCCCATACTCCATAAGTCTATCAATGGTAAATAAATTATTCCATATATTGTGTTAGTTTAACGTTTGTACATTGCTCTTATAGTCTTGATATTGTTTAAAAGTCTTTTAATAGTACTCGTTCTTTCACTATAAGTTATATTACGTAAGTTACAATTATTAATTACACGGTCAGTTCGCTTATTAAGTTTTCTTAATTTAAAGAAAAAAAATCTACTTCTAAATTGGAATCCTGATGAATAATACGTATATTAAAACCGCTGATTGGAGTAAATAATTTTTGCTACAACAACGCGTCCAATGAACTTATATATTTGGATCCATACCTTGCCGGAAGCGTTTTGACATTAACAAAACATTACCCTTTTAGTAGGACAAAAGTTCATCTCTTTTAAAAGGGTTCGGAATTAATTACCTACCTTTAGGGCTGCGGCTCTGAGATTTTAATTTACCCCATTTTACGTGACAATAACCATAATATATTACGATTTATTAGTAATTTCTGTTCGTCAGTAACCGGGCGGTTGAGTATCCAACTCGTAAGCGAGAGGTACCGGGTTCGAATCTCGCTACTACCAATGACTTGTTTTTGAGTTATGTACATTAGTTGAATTCTAATCGATGCTCTTACGGTGAGGGAAAATCGTGATGAAACCTGCAAATTCAGGCAACTGAATTTGTAACCATGATCCAATCTGGTCAGGTTCCCCTGGTAGCAGGGTCACGGAGGTCAGACGGTAGTCGCTCCACTGTAATTACCTAAACGCCAAATCCTGGATCATGGTCAAGACGGACCCCGGGCCTTAGTTCTCGAGAGCACAACCGGGACATTAACGCCAAGGTTTTTTTTTAGTAATTTCTCTTATGAACTAAGCAGGAACTGGAAATGAGGATGCCTGTAGCAAAAAGTCTCAGGTTGTACTTTTACCGGCAAAAAGATAAAAAATTCAAATACACACCGTAGTAACAGAGGGTTAAATGCCTGTGAAACGAAAAATTCTGAATAAATCCAAATATATTCTGTCCCAAAAATGAAGCATATCATTAAAGTTTCAACGAATGAACGAATTAGGTTATTTTGGGTTAGTTTGTGTAGTTATGCCATCCCTTACATAATTTATGAGAATGTTGTGACTTTGAAAGCTTGCCGGTAATACTGTAATTTAATAAGCAACATGATATTTCACTACAAAGCAAAGCAACCATTGTTACTTGGCGTCTGAAATAGATAAGACAGTGGTAGCTGATTCCCATCTAAAGAGATTTCCCACGCTTGACAGAACCCTTTAACAGGTCAAATGGTGTTATGTAATTACGTTTGAGTCATATTATTCCTATGCATATTATAGAAAACATTAGTAATAGAGCGAGTACATTGTTTTAATTTCTCATTTGTTGGGCATAAAGATGTTAAAAAATACTTAGCCAAATCGTTGCCAAAGTAAGGAAAGTAAAAGTAATAACTCTTTATGTGCAATAAAGAGTTATTACTTTTACACAAGAATTATTTATTTATTTATACTTCATGCACAAACAGTACATTGGCGGAATTATACAATAAAAGGAAAAAAAAATTATATGCGCGTGTTAGAAACATATATAGAGTGTACCGATCTAATGTGTGAATTTAAGTATTTAGGGATATGAGTGAGGTTGGCCTTGTAACTAAGTTAGAAAGTTGAAAATGAAATGAAAAATAGGGCACATTAGTTAAATATAAATTCATATTTATTCAGGAAAGGATATTCACATTCAAACACTGAGATCAGATTAAACGAGATAAGTTATAAATATATGATAGCAGTTATAGCTAACAAATGAACATGGGAAATATGCTAATGTATTCTAAACATAATAAAACAGCAAAATGAAGTATAGCGGCTATATCGCCTAAGGATTACACAAATAAATCATTTAGAAATCAGCAATAGGCACCAAAGTAATACAATACAAGCGTATACTTAACTCTGTGGCTAGTCTGGGGCAAAAGTCCTTAACAGTGATTCAACTAGGTTTATATACCCAACGTTTAGCCGGAAACTGGAAGCCAGTACATATTTCAATCAATCATAGGACGTTATACACTGCCAGTTAAATATGAAGTTATTGTGCCAAAATACTTAACCAAAGACATTGAAATAGTGCTTAAAACTATCGTTAATAATTAAAGGATTTATTACTCAATTAGAAATATAACTTTTAGTTAATTAGTAATTAATCTGTTAAAGAAATTCGTTCCGAAATAAAGAACGAACGTTTCGTTCGGAAACATTGAAATCTGCACAGAATATTAATTACTATACGTAAATACTTTAAAGGGAAATATTTACAAACTATATTCTATTAAATAAACCATCAAATTAACATAAAATAATTATAATATCTAACACGCGCAAAGGCGGCCTTATCGCTTTAAGCGATCTCTTCCAGACAACCTTTGAGAAGAGGTAAGTTATCACAGTATCTCAAAGTAGTGCAAACGTCCTTGTATAAACCCCTCCGAAAACGTGTTGAGTGCTGAAATAAGTAAATAGAATATAAGTCCCTAAAACCTAAGTCGAATGCTGTCTCTATTAAAATGTAAGGTACCTAATTGAATTGAGTTATAAAGAAAAGTCTTTGAAGTCTTTTCAATGACACCTTTCGAAAGGGAAACAATTAACACGATGGAACGAACTCTTCAACTATTATCCTTTTCGCCACAAAAGGCCTTAAAAAGCCGACCCGTGAATCGTTACCGTAATTGAAAGTAAAAAACCGTTCAAATTGAAAAAATAAGCAAGGGAAGTGGACATTGTTCGGCACACAGCCGCACGTAACTATATCGTCAAATTTGTTGGATAAATACGAGGGTAGCGAAGTGGTGGACCTCGCAATGAAAACATTGCCTAGCTAAAAAGGACGTACTGGACGTAGTTTCTATATTAGGGTTAAAATACATGGCACCTAAAATACATAAACCGGTCAATATACATGGCAAAATAGTATGGTTATTGTTCATTAAATTCATGATCATAAGCGCATGCTTAAAGTTCAATATTTAGGTACTAATAATTTTTTATGTTAATTTTGATCAAATTACTTATATCTTTTCCAATTCGACAACGTCTTCTATCGGATTTCCTCCAAATAACCCCTTTCACTCATCGTTACATCCCGATTTATTGTTATCTTTCACTACAACGTTTTCAACTCCAAAAAAATCCCGGACAAGTCACGAAACTAATAACTTTACCGCATAAAGGGAAAGATCCGCGCGACATCGAAAACCTTTTATCGGAGTTCATCATTCGATGCCGCCGGTGGTGCGTGAGAAATGTATTCGACGGAACCAAATCTCGGAGCCAAAGGACTTAGGGA
This sequence comes from Blastobasis lacticolella, assembly GCA_905147135.1. Classification (NCBI taxonomy): domain Eukaryota; kingdom Metazoa; phylum Arthropoda; class Insecta; order Lepidoptera; family Blastobasidae; genus Blastobasis; species Blastobasis lacticolella. The sequence goes on from LR990050.1 coordinate 14,810,836, forward strand.
GTGTATCCAGCGGGCGGAAATCGAGGATACAAGTTTGGAGTCTCGCCGTTGCTGAAACAGAAGTCGAGTTTACGAGAAACTACGAGTATGAGTAATAGGAACACCGAATCTCGATCCGGGCGCGCTGGCTCCCGGCCGTTCCCCGAACCCGACCGAATGTCGTCATCAACATCCCCCCGCCGCCGCGCCCCGCGCCCCTCGCCCCGCGCCCTCCCGCGGGCATGCGCTCGCAGCTCGTGGGATAATCAAATTGCGATAATATGCCCCTGCACTCAAATCATCGCTGATTTATTAGACGGGGGCGATGTTTTAATTTTTAAACGGCGGACGTTGTAAGTGACCTTTTAGGCTCTTACGTTCATGGCCATCACTATTATTGTTTACTGCGTTTAGCTAGTCATCGTGAACAAGAAACATTATGCTGGTAACATAATAAGTCCATTTAGTAATTTATCACCAAAAACATTTAATATTTGTTTTGTTATCTTCATTTTGTATTCTAAAATTACTGATTGCGATAGCCACCCGGATATTTTTAGAATTAAGAATGTTTAGATTTAACTCTGGCTTCTAAAAAAAAAAAGAATTAATGATGTTGCTGATGATAATCTAAAATAAACAGTCAGCATGCAAGCAAACTCCACACCTACACATGATTTTGCCGCCAGCCAGCCTCACCGCGACGCATGCGCTATCTTGAAACGACCCGCAGTAAAACGACTGGTCACGTGACTCGACGCGGCATTCGCTCGTGGAACTTCGGCAGTTGTCGGCGAACCTGCCCCGTGGTCGGGTGTGTCCGTGCGCGTCGCAGCTGAACTGCAAACTAAATGTCAAATCCAATGATTTCGTCAAGGCGAATGTGACTTGGGATTACTTGCAACGTGAACATCACTGTACTCATAACATTTCAAGTGCCCGATAGTGTAAACTTGCGCTATACCGGTTTTTACTCTCTGATTTCGTGAAGCAAAATTTATAGTCCCTATTCCGTTCGTGTTCGTGTTTTGACCAAACATTTCAGATGATTTGGGACTGCTTGTTTGTCAATGACAATGGCCATCGTTCGAGACGGTTTGACAGCGGTTGTGTTGTGCAGTCGGTAAAATAATAAGTTGGTATGAGACCGGTATGATCCACGATGGACCGCGTGAGTGGCGTGTGTCGGTTCGGAGGAGTGGTGTCGGCGGTGAGGACTCGGACCGGCCGCAGTCGCCGGCGGCTGGCCGGGCCCAGTCAGACCCCGGAAGACGTGCCCGAGCCCCCTAAGCGAGGCCTCGGGGCCATACTCGTCCTAGCCTGCATCATAGTATACCACAACTGCTTGTACTGCGGTTTTGTATTCGATGACATAAGTGCCATAAAAGAAAACAGAGACTTGAGACCCCAAACGCCCATCTCCAACATCTTTCTCAACGACTTCTGGGGAACTCCGATTCATAAGGTAAGAATTGGCGCGTAGTCGTAGGAACCGGTAATTAAAAGAAACGTGTTCCATGTGCAGAACGCTACAGGTAACACATGCCAATTTAACGACGACGCTGCATGTTGACGGTTCAGTGAACTCCAGAGTTGTCGCCTATTTGAATAGGCAATTAGATTCCAATACGAGAATGTGTGAAGCGTAAATGGTATTGACGACAGTACCAATTGAACTTTCCACTCGTTTGTCACTGGAGTTCCACAAGGAAAATGCTTACAAGAGTGTGTTAACATTAGATTAACTAAATGTGCAAAGATTCGAACCAGAAACGAACCAAAAATGGCTGGCTGTTATCACGAAATGCTTGTTATTCAACATTCCCGGATGAAGAATAATTTAATAAATTATCCCCTTTTCTTCCCGCGGCCCTGCCTATCGGAAGTTAGCTATCAAAAGTTTTAAATCCTTGTTTCCAACAGCAGTTGCTTACGATCAAACTTTATCACGTTCACGATTTTAACTCTCGACTCGAGTACATTTTTGCAAGTCTTTAAAAACACGACTAGAGTTGCAACTCTTAAATTAATGATGAACCGAAATTAATGTGACTTTCAATTATTTATGTAAATTTAATAAGTCTATCTAGAAGGTTGAATGTAGATTGAATAAAAAAATTGAATCTCTGAGAAGAAAACTACCTATAAAAACAAAAGGCAGAATGGAAACTAACGAAAAGCTTTTTATTTAACAATGATTAAATTATCTCTATTTTACGAGTTTTATTGACTAGTATAGTACCTAGCTAGTTCATATTTTTATGTTAAATGTCAATGCCACGTATACAAATGAATGACACGTATTCTATTGTATTTCCCAAATCTGAACCGCTCTATCTCCACTAACAATTGTTATATCCAACAATGTTGAATCGTTCCAGTTTAGTTTTCACAGTACAATTCATGTTTTTATTAAGGTAGGTATTCTAACTTTTAACTGTTTTGTATTGCAACAAAAGCACAATAGAGAGAGACGTGTCTCTATGTGTAGTAAGAAGGGAAAATGTAATCAAAGTAATTGTTGTTTCTTTCATTCAAACGCGCGCATACCTACTTGTGAAGAGTTTATAGCGCCGAATGGAGTGTTGGGGAGGCAAAGGGGGGTTCACAAATGATTCCGTCGAATTTGATTTCGCGTGCTTTGTAAATTATAACAAAACATCGACGTCTGCCAAGTATAACAGAGTTCGGTACTGATGGGAACCCTTTATTAATTAACTCTTTAAGTCACGAATTTTGAGATGTTGTTTCTGTAAAGGTATCACAATAAAATATTTGATATTAACAGGAGTCCTTAAATTACTAATATAATAGATACTAACAAATTATGGGTCTATGGTCTGAGAAGATATATTAATTATTTTAATATATTTAAAGCTCAGAGAAGCTAAGTTAGAAGCTCACATTTTTTCTAAACACATCACACTATTTTGAAATATCAAACAGAAAATACAACTGGATAAGTATTGAATTTTATCCAATGAATGGGTTTCCTTTTATAGTTGATGAAAGGCGTTTCCGTGACCGTTCCTGTTGCTGAGAGATGATTACGTTTCTCATTCATTAGTGAACAAGTTCAAAAGTTAAGGGCATCATACAATATCAAAATGTTTGATTACTAAAACCATTATTTATTTCGTAGATAAATATTCTTAAGACATAAAAATTATTAGGTAGATAATGATCAACGATATTCATTGTAAATTGTACCTAATCGTAATCCATACTAAATAATAAATTAGATTTTTTTATTTATCTTTAAAGAATATCATTTGACAATCCGGTTATCAATGATAAACCGATTCCATAGAGCGGTATAAAGCAAAAATCACACGTATGTACGTTATGTATCACATGAAATCACAATCCCGAATAATCCGTTCGATGGCCTTCGGAAAAGCAATCGTCGCAAGTTCCCCCGGTTCCCTGTTTTCGTTCGGACTATTTCAACGTAAACATTCGGCGAGAGAGTTCGCCAATTGTTTTCCCCAATCTCTGTTGTGATTATTCAGATAACATGGCTGTCAGTGCCTGATCCTTTAGATTGGGAGAAGGGACCGTTGCCGTGCGTGAGATCGAGGAATGGTTTTGAAGGTTTATGTTTTGTTTCCTAAATTGTATCCGTAAATAGAAATCACTGGCTGATATCAGATTCCAAGAGAAGTATTATCTAAAGAAAGGTTTCGTCAATGTTATTCAGCGCATTTTCATCGACTTGAAAACTTACATGCATCCCACAGGGGTGGTCAGACTATATTGAATGCCACAAGCTTCGATTTTGACACACCTCTTTGTCTGTCTTCACTCATACACACACATGTTTAATTTTAGTAGAAAGTTTTGTCAACTCCATGCTTGGCAGGCTGCTTGGAGATTGCAGTGTTGAAATACTCAACAATAAACACATCTGACTTTTAGTCTACGGAGGTATTATTCGGTCTGGCAAGATATTTCTCTTCCGGACACCACCCGGCCATCATAGTGTGTAAATACAATCGACAGCATATCTGGTTTTGGCACTTTATTTAAGAAAATCCCTCTTGTTTCTCGTAAATAACCAAGTTTGATAACTGGCGTTAAATAAAGAAAAATACTTATTCCCTGTTAACCAAGTTAACACGGAATCCGATGGGGAACGTATTTGTCATAAAAAGCCTTGATTTTATTGACGACAACTTAAAAAACACGTAAACGCAACTACTTGAATCTCCCAGTCTACAGCTAAACCAGTCTTTTAAGTAATCAGTCGCGATGTTCTGGACACCATACGGCATAATAATTATTAGATAAAAGAGATTGGTTGAGATTGAATCTTACAAACACTCAGCTCAAGCTGCTAAAAAACACATCCAGACTTCACGCAATAAAATTTGATTGCCACCAAAAACTCGCCAAACTCGGTCGCTCTCACCCGTTTCTGGCGCTGGCTATTTTGTTGTTCAGTTTTCGTTAATCGGCAGTTTCTGCGATGAGGCTTCTGAGTCGGGTGTCCGGCTGAGGCTCGTTTGCTGCTCGCATCCATCAACGTCAGTCCAGCCAAGTTTTTCGCTGCGTTCCCCGCAACGAAGCCGTCCGCTGTTTTTGTTAACAAACTTTCAACCACTGTCATTTTAAACAGGCCGCCTTTAAACTGCTATTATTCAACGATTTGCTCTTCCAAGTTCTTAGTTGGCTTGCTGAGCTATTAAAAACTTAGGTACTTTTGAGGGCTTGTCTTTAATTGATTATTCTTATTAACCCTTTATTTCCGTTTTTAGATAAGTAAGTAATGGTAGTATTTTTCCTGTGATATTTTATATATTTTGATCTCATTGTTCATAAAATCCTTTTAATTGGTCTTTATTTGTAAATCTAAAAGTTAATGATAAATAAGTTAGCTGTTCTTATTTAGTTATTTTAAGATTTACACCGATACAACTATACTTTTTGAAAATACTGCAAATTAAAACACTGATAAATAAATGTATGGGAATTGTCTGTGCGATACAAGATCATTAGGCAATTTCTCCTTCAAAAATCATTCAGAGTATTCGGTGCATCGGTAGCTAAAAATTGAGTAATTAGGAGATACCAACCTAAGTCCCTACCTTTATCATCCAGGATTCTTCTTAAATTAATTTTTTTTTACTGCCAATTATAGCCTCCAAATTATGTCCAGTTTCATCAACTTTTTTAACAAAATCATTGTTACTTATTTTATACGAAAATTGATAAGATATTATTGTGTTGCAATAAGTTCTCTACATCCCATTTCCCCTTTTCGGTTCGCACAGCATACTATCTATTCTACTATTATACAACTGTAAAAAAGCCCTGTCTGTAGGATAGGTCTCTTTTGTAGGCCTACTGGAAGAGATAAGAAACTTTTAGAGATAAGTAGTGCCTGTTGTGTCATAAGTAATCTGTACTTTCTGTATTTGTTATATTGTGTACAATAAACTGTTAAATAAATAAATAGGATTGATAGGATTCTGCCACGTATGTTTTTCTGCCAAGTATACCCAATATTTTTTTGGCTGTCTGTCTGTTCTGAGCGGAACAGACAGGACTGTTACTGAACGGATTTTGGTTCAGTTTTGATAGTTTGGTCGCTTGAAGTCCAGAGGGGGTTATATGCAATTGCAAAACTAGTTTATCTTCACTCATATTTTCATGTTAAAATTTGGAACCTATAATGTTCTCGACTTTTGCTGGAAGTGCTGGAAGGTAGTTGCGGGAAGTTTCTGTAGCCGCGTCGAGGATGTCAAGCGGCGTGAAATTACCTTACTACTTTCACTTTTATCTATTTATTTGCTTCAAACAAGAAAAAAAACATTCACAAACACAAACAGCAACAATCAAAAAACAAAATTCCACTTGGTTGGAAAATATTTCCATGCTCCACATGTCTGCGCAGTTCACTCATCCATCTTCCAACAGATAATGACATAGTTCGGTCGATATTCAGCCAATCAACTGCGCCTGACCAAATATTTAAAAATAAAAGTGTTGTATAATAAAAAAAAATATTTTATGACACATATGTTTGAAAAATCATTTATGGATCGACGTAATTTATCATTTATGGATCGACGTAATTTATCATTTATGGATCGACGTAAACGGTACATCCATAAACAACTATTTTCGAGAGTATAATTGGAACATTAAGTTAGACAAAAACTTTTAACAGCTTATGATTGTTCAAATAGTAATGGACGACTTTATGCTCTAGTATTGTACACTTTCGTGGAAAAAAGTTTATTACGATCAAAATCGGCTACTTGTTTATTGAGTTTTTCAGGAAAGTAAACTCCATCTACATTATTATTAGCTACATTTCAATAAGCAACAGATAATTTTATTTCTCGACGCCTGTGTCATATTATTTTTATCTACTTCCTTCCGTCCTTAACGTGTAACCAGTAAACCATTAAGCCCCAATACGATTGGATTTTTATTTCCATATTTTTTTCCCGAAATATTTTTCGATGCTACCTGAACTGGTTTTATTTACTGGTAACGCCACGCGGCGAAAGCGCGTGAGAATAAAAATAAATTATTTATCAATTGCAATCAGCAACAAACATGGTTTATCTATAGGTGGACTGTGTAACTATGATCCAATCGGGTCAGGTTTCCCTGGTAGTAAGGTCACCGAGGTCAGATGGCAGTCGCTCCACTGTAATTACCTGATCTGCAAAATCCTAGATCACAGTCAAGGCGGACGCCGGGTCCTCGTGTACGAGAGCACAACCAGAACATTAACCCAAGATGATCATTTTTTATTTTATATCTCTAGGTGGACTGGAGCAGACTTTGCAAAGTAGAGTCCCCTGAGTAAAAAAAAATTGCCGTAAATGTAGTTAACTTTGTAATCTCTTTGGTAGAGTCGTTGATCACCAAAATTGTATCAAACTCTTCACCGATACCACCAGTTGCATCACAGGAATTTATGGTTCAACCGATAGTAAGACGCTGCCATGTCTGATGATTACCAGGAAGGGTATAAACACCACAAATTCTGCCGTCAAGCAACGATGCCGGCGTCGGTGCGTTCCAGTTAGTACGAAAATTCGTAGATTTGAAAAAGCCTAGTCACAGGTAGTCTTTCACGCTGAGTTTACCGGTCCTCGAATTACAGTTAATATTTGCCGCAACCCTGGGTCGCTCTTTCAGTACTGTTAACATTATACCACATGGACGTAGGCAATATGAGGCGGATGGTTTAATAATAATCTTATAGCAAGCTATTTTCTTCTATGTTACTTATTTTCTCGCCGACGCTATCAGCGGCAAACTTAGCGCTTACGGGCAGTGGGATTGTACCATTTCAACTTTCCGGAACAGACCGAGTTGTATTTCAGCACTCAGGTCACAACACAGTTGCAGGCTGATGCTATTTTGCCTCCAGAGACCAAGCTCCGGACATTAATGTTTGCAGTAACTCTTCTCAATAGCGACGGTGAGTCTAGAAAATTCTCTCTTACTGCTCTCCAGGATAAAGTAAATACTAGTTACCTACATACGCTGTTTGTTGCAACACTACGGGCATAGCAAAGTTTCTTTTTAACTTCGATCGGTTTTAAAATCTTCTTGTCAAGAAGTGTGGGTACTCTTTTACGAACTTTGCGCACTGACTCACCAACGTGTTTCGTCTTTACTGTTTTAGTTTGATTCTGTGGTAATAGTTTAGGTTCTGTGTTTTGTTCTATCATAGCTAAAACACATACTTTTAATTCAAGGAAAATCAATTACTATGAGAGTTCCTTTTCATAGTAATTGATTTTATTGACTGGGTACCTCTCCCGTTTTACAATTCTGTCGAATTCTTTGGTGTATTTGACGTTCACTAAATCTTGAAAGCAGATACACATATGGTGCGCATACCTACATGCCAAATGAAAATGCCAAAAACTGCCATAAATTAATGAGAAACGATCACATGAAATGAAAAATTTCTCGCTGCCATCGCAGCATTTCGATCGGCGCTCGAGCTGTATACGTTGTTCGATTATTTTTTATTCTGTGTCCAATTTATAAATTCCGCTGACTCTTCCGTCGACGTCCAGTATGTACGAAACATTCGCACACGAAAATTTCCGTCAATCCCAGCCGTACCTCTGTACATGGACCTATTGGTTTGAGATTTTTGTGGACTACTATGTACTCGTATTGTCGTGACAACACTGTATTTTGGTAACAGTCAGTGAGTATTGGCCGCGTGGTGTCCGGCAGAGTAGAATAACACCAACCCCTTGCACTCGTGGGTGTCGTACAAAGTGACTAATGTTTTCGAAGCAAAAGAGAGCCTCCGTAGGTTGGAAAATGGGCAGTAGATTTTTGCCTTGTTATATTTATAACACTGCGATCTCCAACCCGCCTGCTTATCGTGGAGATCATGATCTCCTGGTTATGCCATGGCATAACCTCCCCTTTCGTTAGAGAGGCACGAACTCCTGCAGTGGACTGTTATGGAATGCGATGATGAGTGAGTATTGTGGCAAAACTAAACCTTGTGACCAAAAAGAATGCAACCAGATTTCTAAAACACGTCGCGAATGTGCCGTTGCAGCAACCGCTCGCGAGCCACGCGCAAAATGCGCGCGCGCATTTACTAGTACAGTAAATGCGCGCACACAGTTTAAAGAACTCTTTTGTGCTAACTATTGTGACTGTTACCTGACAGAATATTATTCCTAAGGATAATTGACTTACTTTGTTGTGCAACTAAACTTCAACTAAGGGTGATAAAGCAATTTCCTAGTCGAGTTTACACTGTTCCGGCTAGGCTCACATCGCTCTGTCCAGCCAAGGTACACACTCGAGGATCTTTTGGATTCATTAGCCCAGAAATATGAAATTAAAAAGATTCTGATATACAGCACGTCGATAAATATAATTTGATTTATTTATCCTTATCCTTAAAAACATAGTACCTACAAAATTGAGTCAGTTTCCGCTTATCTCTCTGTCGGTCTGTTTATCCGCTAACTCCTAAGCCACGCAAGGATTCTCTATCCTCCTTCTCTAGTCTTTCCCTTACCTACTAAAGGTATAAAACAATGCTACTTTCCGCTTCAGATGCTAATGTCAGTATGTCAACGGATTTTAATGCGGTTTTCATTATCATTTAGATAAATTCTTCCGCAAGATGTATACATTTGATACACGAATATTATTTTTGAAAAATCCCTGAGAATATACTTAGGGCCGCTAGTTTAATAAAGCTCTACCAAATTGAGGTACCAAATTTTTCATAATAGGGAAGCGCAACCATCAGTTCCGTACGAAGGCCTAGCTCCACGAAAAAACTCATTAGCGCAAAATTCGAGTGCCTCCCAAAACGCCGTCTGTAACAAAGCCTGTTAATAATGAAACAAGTAAATATGTACAAAGAGTTTCGGCCGTCGCGTGACCGCCCGCTGAACTTATAATTTCCACGACCTTTTCAAGAATTTCATTCGTACAAGAGTTATTTATGAGATCGCGTGGACGCTGCCCGCCTAGCGATAAAGCGGTTAAAATTGTTTATTAGCGTAATGAAATAACAGTGTACGCAAACGGGAAACGTGTTTGGCGGGTAATCTGTTTAATACTGGCCGCTATTTGCATTTGCATGCGGAAGGTAGCACGAATTCGTCGGGTGCCACGTAAAAATGGCGGTGTGGATTGCTTGGCTTACCTGCTGATTGTTGGCGCCGACGTCAACAGATCGAATAAGTACATCAAGGATACGATAGGAGCTGCGGTAGGGTTAAACAACTGAACCCGTTACGGCAGTAGGTACGCAAAACAACGTAAACTGGAATAGAAGACTTTTTAAATTTTAAATTCTATGGAATGTAGGGTTTAAGAAAGTGTATCCAGGAGATGTTTTTAATTTTTTGTTGTCATTGTTTACAATAGGTATTAAAATAGGATGCCAAGACTGTCACAACAATTAATATTAATAGGTGTATTTCGATACTAGTTACATAATATACAACGTGTAAGCCAAAATAAAAATAATCAATACAAGCCAAAGGAAACAAATTACGTCACTAAAGCTGTGAGTAAAAAGATAAATTACATTAAATACTTAAAAACTTAACAGCACATAAAATGAAGCGTTAAATAAAATATTAAATACGTAAATAGCTATAAAACAATGGTAGCCCGCAATCTAATACGAAATTGAATTAATTAATATTCCCTGCATGCAATACAATGCAATTAAACCGCAATTCATAAGTCTGACTGCAAACATTACCATTTGTTGCATATTGTTTCTCACTCAGTCGGGCTGCGGTGGTATTCGATAGATTCGTACAATAGTTTGTACATCAGCACGAAGGGTGTTCCATAAATTACGTCACACGCTAATGACGGAATAGGGGGTTAACAATTGTGACATCTTGGTACAAGGAGGGGGATTACTCATTTGTGATGTCACATGTATTAATCTAAGTATCTGATTCAATTGAGGGGTTACGGGGCCCCACCATTTTAAGGGCCCAAGACAACTGCACCTGCTCGCGATCCCTTAAAGTAGTAACTGACGTTCCGATTTGGCTGGAGCCGAGCAACCGTCAGTTGCAGTCGATACTTATCCTTACGGAGTACAAAATAAAGTCGTTTTTGAAAAGTTCGCTCGCCAAGTTTCATTACGATGTTTTCGTTCACCGTAAGAGCATAAGTTAATATTCAACAAATGTACATAACTCAGAAAAGAGTAATTGGTTCATGGGCGCAGTGGGATTCAAACCCAGTACCTCTCCCTTGCGAGTCGCATACCTTAACCACTCAGCCACTGGAGAAAGAAAATACCTACTTCAGTAGTAATAGTACTTACTTCATGCCACTTCGTGGGATGTCGGCGTGAGAAATAGTTTTTCACACGGGTAAGCAGAGATTAGGTATCGTGTGTCACAAGCAACGACCCTAACACACCTCTTTTGACTCTTCCACATGAATGCATTTACGCCGGATGAGCATACTCCAGACTCTTGCCCTTGTTGGTTAAAGTCTTATTTAACAAATGGGCATGAAATTCATTTCAGCACAAACTAACTTTAAAAATCTTTTAAAAAGGTCGAGTCGAAGAGTTCCACAAATGTGACCCTCGGACGTACCTACGTCGCGCTATAGTCGGAAGCAAACGCATAATCAATTAACAGTTGTATTTTACCCAATAAAACGCCTCTATTTTGACATTAACAAAACCACTCTTCAGTGGCGCCAACTGGTGAGCAGAAATCATAATCAAACATGAGCCCCCATTAATGGTCGACCCCTAACCCTCTCATAGCGTACCGTACTGTAATACTGTAAATCTATTAAATAAATAAACAAATAGCCATTGAGTAGCGAAACAGCTGCATTAATTTAAAAGTGCACTGCAATAACGTGTTAAACAAGCATTGTCAATAGCAAATTGGGCGATGCGCATACACCGTGGAAATAATTTAAGCCCAGTAAATATTTGGTGGAAACATTTAAAATTCCCGGCTGGTGTGTTTAACACGGAACTTAATGTGACCACGATTTATGGACTGGCCGGGACACGAATTACTGATCTCGAGCTCTTTGGTTAATAGGCTGAACTGTTGGTTCATTCATCAACTGTTTCGTTTTACAATCCAATGGGTACCTCATCATCATCATTACAGCCCATAACAGTCCACTGCAGGACTTCGGGCCTCTCCCACGAAAGGGGAGGTCATTGCCATAATCTCCACGCTTGGCAGGCGGGTTGGAGATCGCAGTGCAGTTGATGTAAATCTACCCAGAAAGATGCTGCTGCCCACCTTTCGGATTTGTCCCTTAGTCGCCTCTTACGACACCCACGGGAAGAGATGGGGTGGTGCTATTCTTTGAGGTGGCGGCACCACACACCACAATGGGTACCTATTTTGTTCAAATTACAATGTAAAACTGCTGCCTGTTTGGCACAGGAGTTTTTTTAATTGTTGTGTTGTGATCGGACTAAAAATAGCAAAACATTATTAAATAGGTATATAAAAAAATAATTTTCGGTATGGGTGGACTTGTTTTGTAGACTATGCAACTATGACAATTTATTTACTTTACTTTACAATTTCTTGGACCATGCGCGTATCACTGTTTGTACTTTGGACTATCTTCGATTTATACGCACGTTCATAGTAATGCTAGCTCATAACTGGTGGTGGGTAAGTTAGCCTATCACCTCAGCGATAAACACTACTAGAATAGAATAGAATATATTTTATTGCTTAAAATATGGTTTTCAATAGATCTTAATTATAATTTTCTGGCATGCAATAATTTATAAAATATACATCGATAACGTAAAAATAATAATTATAATGTCAGTTTCAACAATTAAATCATACAATCCTAATAAATAACTACTTATCCAAAAAAGAAAGTAATATGTCATTACAGAATGAAATAATTTGATAAAAAATAGAAAATAAAATAATATATCTTTGTACTTATTCACTAATAATACCTATTATATGTCAATACAAGTTACATTATTTAAAGTACCCACAACATTACAAAAACTTTTTGTTTTTGGTACATACGAAGCTCTACCTTAACAAAGACAGTAACAAAGTGCCAACTGTCTCAGAAAACCTTGGCCACCCCGCATCGACATGCGTGTTGCGACAGGTTATAGAGTTCATGTCAACATTTCACGAACACGGGCCCCAGTTCAGGTGACACGCTACCCTACACTGTTTGCGCCCCACATGGAGACATTTAATTACCAACTTTCGTGACAAAATGGTTGGTCATCATAGTTTTATAGGAATAACACTGGAATAAATGACTAATATGAAGTACCTGATGGCATGGTATCTATAATTGAATTAGACATTGTACGCAGCAACACCTAGAAGGCTTTCTCCACCGCGCTGTGATATTGCTGTTTCTCTTATTACGCAGGACACAATTTATTTATTTATTTTTATTTGATATAATACTTGTTGAACTGGATAATATTAGGTACCATTCGGGTCCTCAGCAGAAAAGAAATTTTATAGTAAATCCTTACCGTCTTACTAATAAAAATTGTTCATACCCTGATCAAGCGTTGAACGCTCGTATAACGAGTGTAAGTAAAATACTTTTGACATGTGCAACAAACGTATCTGACCCGTCGATGTTATTGGAATTGGCATGCCATTTTTCTAAATGGCGAAACTTAGTTTCAGCTATGGCTACCGGGTCAGATAGTTTGTGAAGTTATACAGGGCGTCTATCAAGTTACACACACGTCACCACTAACTTTTTTCCAAAACTGGAACTGAGTGTCGCCAATTGAAATATCATTTGGCGGGCATACTAAATTCAACACCAGCGATGCCGTCATTGGGTCAGATAAGTTTGTACACACACCGTGTAACTAACGACTGTAAATAGTTATCGTCGCTGAACACATGTATATACAGGCGTTCAACGTTTGTTGATCAGTACCTATTTATTAGTAAGACGGTTAGTGTTAAATTATAAAAAAATAGGTACATGCCAATAAACTTACCACACGTTTTGGTACAGGCAGTGCAGCTGCACTGCAAAGTGTGACCCCTGGTAGTACAAAGTAACCATCACCGGATGATTACTTTTTCTGGAGTTGACTGTACGTGTACAATTTGTTTACCTAAATTATAATTATCAAATCGATAACTGCCGTCCTTAAAACGAAGAAAACAAACTTACTCAGCCGAAACGAGGTAAAATACATTAAATCCTCGAGAACAATAATAACGGGACTGCCTCTATTTTTCATTCCATTATTGTCCCGGATTAATAGCGTCGGGAGACAGACCCGCGATGATTTGAAGGAGTTAATTTACTTTATCTCCGTCTCGCTGATGACCGTGGCCAGGCTAATCTAACAACGTAATCATAATCACCAATTCTGTCCAGTAATTTGTAGGCAGCATTAGAGCTGTTATCTGGCGGTGTCCCGGGGCGTCCTGGTGTGTCCCGGTTCATCCGGGGCTGGAGACAGCCACAAACAAACGGGGACATAAATCAACGTCAGCACAGTTATCGCGCCTTCGGGCAGTCCTGAGATGTGGTGCCTTTAATGTGTTTGTCTGCTCTGTGGAACTGTTTTTCTTCCTCCACGCAAACTTTAAGTTGGCGGAGTCCGTTAATTTTAAAAGCGAAGACTTCATCACCACTATTCTCTTTGGTTCGGGTAACTTTGTCCCGTGATCGGCTTTGTTAGTGTTGACCAACTGAAACGTCTAGTGTCTGGACTCTGGTCAATATTTACGGGTTATGTAACTACTGTTTAGCCATTGTACTTGTTTGTTTGGTGTATTTGTCTATATATCTGCGTGTCTGTGGCATTGTAGCTACTAAAGAGATGGACCGATTTCGATGCATTTCAATAATCTATCAATTGGTTCTAAAATTTTGTACACGTGCGATTAGTCGGGAGTTTTCCGACATCTGTCGGTTAACTTACATTGGTATAAAAATTTATTTCGTAAACTATTTACTTCGCCATCATCACCGTCATCGTACAAGCGGTCAATTGTAATGTATGCTGGGGATCCGCACTCTGCAGCTGACTCTACATATGAGTATATTGGGACCCACGCCCACCCTACTTTACAATCAACTGCACAAGTATCAGTGCAGCCAAGCAATAATGATTGCGTTGTGGTAGTGTTATGTTCCATTTTCAACGAGGAGTCAGCCGAGTGTTTAGGTATATCTGCGATTCGGTTTATTCGTTATACATCTACGAATCGTATTTCCCCTCCCCTCATGTTTGTCACGGTGTGCATAAACTTAGAAGGAAAAAAATTACAAATTGCAGTTTTCTGGCACCTATAACAAACCCTTTGCTTACTTTGATGTATGAAATAGCTAAGCATATTTATTTATTTATCTTCGTGGACATATTGCAGCTAGCCTTCCAAACTGAGACCACTGACCGATTAATTAGTACAACTACCGTGAAGCGATTACCGCCGAAAACGCGTCCCGGCCACAGGAGCCGTCGCTTATAAACGAGGTCTCCCATTAGAAGCAGGGTAAATCTCCCGGTTGTTGGCGCTGGCTCACAATAAAACAGGCAGCTGAGCCAAGGCGCTGTGCCAAGCAAGTTTACCCCACCGAGCATTTTCGACGACGGAATTTTGCACAACGCTGCACAGGGCGCCATGGAATGGAAACTTTATGTCGTGATTCGAAATGAATGCAAATCAAATCGACTGTTTTATTGGGCACCGAACGAAATGTGGCGGAAGGCGACATTAACAATTGAGATTCAGACGCGGCAGACAAAATGGGGCTGATATTGTAGAATTTTCAAGTACAGAAACGTTTTATTTTACTCTGGGGCAGGATTATATGTAACGTTTGCACTAAATTTCGTTCTCTTGTTTCAGGTAACAATCAGTCAACAGAGTACGAACTCATCTCGTCTTGAAGGGTAATTTGGCTGTAGAATTTCTGGGTGGCTAAAATTTGTATCCGCATAAACATAGTATTATGAGTTATTTATCTATCTCTCTTATGAGATACTGTTACGACGATAATATGGAGTATCGACAATCCAACGATTCAAATTACAGTAAGTGGTTTAGTAAATGAAACATGTATGAAATATTAAGAAGAAATTGTTCACCCAGCAATCATTTGTTTATTACAGCTTTATATTATCATTAAAATCTTACTTTATTTTGAATCACAGACTAGCAGGATACGAGCCATAATATATATCGGTTAACGTAACTTAAGTGCAGTAACTAGTAAGAGGTAGGTTTTCGCTTTACTTCCAGATCAGTAGCTACGAGTACGTAATACTCCGAATTCCAGGAAGAAAATACGAAACTTAATCCTCAGTAGAGTCAGGAGCTTGCAGCGTTCACAGCATCAGTCATTGTCAGCAAAGTTTATCGCAGCAGCGTGGCCTAAATGTGTTTGTTGTGGTCTCCAGCGAACTGGTTCTCCGACGTACCCCTCTCCGTTACTGTATTTGGAATTTTGGATGCAACGAGCGGTGCTGTGCCAATGTTTGTTCGATTCTGGGTGTAACTTTTCGATTCTATGTGCAACTTTTCCCCTGTTTAGTCTGTCGCTTGAGGATAGAACACAACAGACTCGCATACAGCATTGCGATTTCGATGCATTGTACGCAAATTATCTTCCACCGTACTATATGTATGACCAAAATTCCCTTTCGCAAATGAGCAGTGTAGAAACACAAATAAACGCGGCAGAAGCCGTGGCTGTCTGTTTGGACGCTGTTTGTTATAAACTGCAATGGTGTTAGGATTTTTATGCCATGTTCCTCATTCTCAGTCTCGCGTGTCAGATTATACATACTTATGCAAATCCACAATCATATGTATAAATATAATAATTGCGAGCTATGGCTGTTTGTTAGCCTTCAGCAGAATCATTGACAGTAATTGGACTAGTACAAGTTAGTGAACAGTTTAGCCGTAATATACGTGTATAGTAGTAATATGACGCCCTCCGACTAAGTGAAGTGATGATTTGCGAGACTACAGATGGATGCTGGATGCGGCAAGCCGAGGACCGCTATAATAATAATTTTTAACAATAATAATTTACTCAAGGTACTTAAGTCTAAAAGTACACCGTACTGTAGTTAAATTTGAAAGTAGTTAAACCTACCTATGATAAAATTTTAAATAAACAATTTCAAGTTATTTACAACCAAAGTTATACATTATATATTTTTCATTATTATATGCCTAAAGTAAGTAAGCAAATTACCTGTGTCTTAGGCATCGAATACACATCTTAGGTTGCCATGACCAGCAGTGCACTAGTATAGGTTGAGGATGATGGTAAACTACGTTCACTACTCATTTATTTTTCAACCGTTCGCCTCTCGTCAATATATCTCCGCTCCGCAAAAACGACCCTTCAGAAATGGTTTCAAACTGCATCCATCAACACCCTAGCCATACTCCAAAGTTCCCATTTGGTAACTTGACGCCTGTTCTCTCCTCGGCGATACACGTAAAGGATTTGCTTTCACAACAGAGTTCTGCGTCGCTTGTTAAGTTTTAGTTGTTGCAAGCACCGTTGCATTCGGATTACTTATATTTGCATAACCACCACTGTGAAGTTCACAAATGGCAGTGAACGTCTTCCCAGGAAAATTATACTGAGCACCAACTCCCATTTATGTTCGGTCCAGCTCCAATTCTGCAGATTAAATGCTTAGTTCAGTAGGTAAGGTGCTTGTGTAACTACATAAGCGCCTTAGATGCGTAGTTCATGCGTTGCTTGCGATAAGCAACGTATGCCGATGCCGGTAAAAGGATGGGTGACCGTTTCGTACTTTGAGCCTGATTGAACTCCAGCACCGCAACGAACTCGCCACTCATGAGGTATGCCTCCTAATACCGTGGCGAAGCGAGGTTAACCTAAGATTTTCCGCTGATCACTGTCGGAATCCAATTGGCAACCTGTGGCAAAAACTGTATGTGATCGAAGCTCAACTTATTCAATGGACAATAATAATAATAAAGCCCGTGACATAAGTGGATGGTTCAGCAACCACATAGCGAACTGAAGTTCATCGCGTTACCGCCGTCGCTATAAAAAGTAGACCAAAAATATTTACGCTCTCGTCACAAATTAACTATATATAATAACGTAATTCTCGTTAGCCCTTGTAGAGATTGTGTGAAGTTGCTTAGCCGTGCATTGGGTCAATGATGGCTAGTGTCATCATCATCATCGTCCTAGCGCTTATCCCGACATCTGCCAGGGTCCGCTTTTCCGCTAATTTCTCTCCACTTCGCCCGTAGCTCATCATTTTCGCGTCGTAGGCCGTTGGCTCTCGCAAACTGAATTTATAATGCCATTATTTAGAAGCTAAATACCCTTTCATAGTGCTAGTTATCTCAACATTGCCTTTTAATACGGCCATAAGTTCTTGTACCGCTACAATAAGCGTGGCAATTTAAAACGGCTGATCCTTGGCGGCATCGAGCCCGCTTATAATACCGGCTCGGTTCTGCGCACTACACACGTAATCCCTGGATAAATGAGGGACACACTAGCTCCTACACTTAATACATGGCAGGAGTTATATGAAACAGAAGATAGAGGAACGAATAAGTTGGATAGTTACGTGGTCGTTACCGAGTAGGTAGAGTCACTGTAGAGTACCTACATAGTCAAAAGAGGTTAGGTCATCTGCAATCGCATTAAAAGTATATTATAATAGAAATACACAATTCCGCCATCGCACCATCTGCCGCGGGCTGGATACTCATCCTCTATACGTAGACCTAGTGATGTCTGGTGGTGTGATCTAGTGGTGTCCACGCGAAGATTCGAAAGATCGTTTCTCGCTCATACGATACGGATGTGGAATGAGCTCTCAGCCAGTGTTTCCTTTGGCCTATGACATGGTATCGTTCAAGAGGTATATTGGAGGTCTCCATAGATGCGGGCAACGCATTGGTGGCGTCCCTGGTGTTGCTGATAGCCATAGGCGAATGAATGTGGCATAAAGGAAATAAACATACCGCCATAAGGAAACTAATAGATACCACCTGAAGAGAAGAGGGTTTACTTACACTGGTGCCCACGAAAAATGCTACTGAGAACCCTATAGTTGTCTCCGTGTTTTATGTACCGTTTTTTTTGTGTTAAATGTAAATTGTCATGTCGTGGCGTGCTTTGTGATAAATGTTTTTTTTCTTTCTTTCTGAAGAAAAGGTAACTGAGACACTTTTACCGCTATCCTTGTTGCACAACTGTTTTTTTTCTACTATGGCAACACAGTCCTTCAAATATTGACAGCAAGAACGATTGAAAAGCAACTTTTACTTCTACAACTTCACTTATGGCTGTAATTAAATACGTATCACGGCGACATAAAGCAAGTGCAATTTTATTGTGCTCTGCCAATTTGGGTCGTATGCCGAGCAAATTAAATTGCATTTCAATCGCTCTCGACGACAATGGGTAACGGAAATACTCCAAATACTTGTTAAATTAAATTCAGCCTAGCGGTGGATACTATATAGGCCTTATGCAAGTAAATCAATTAATCGTATAAAACAAAGTCGCTTTCCGCCGTCTGTATCTGTGTATGCTTACATCTTTTAAACTACGCAACGGATTGTAATGCGGTTTTCAACAATAGATAGTGATTCAAGCCGAAGGAAAGAAAAAAGAAAGGGGTAGGTAGGGTTAAGTAAGTATTTGTGTAAGGGTATAACAAAGTCGCGCCGGGTCCACTACTTCCATAATAAAACTAATAAAGTAGGTGTACGCGAACGAATTCGCGCCGAGTTTACTATTCACATTATAATAAAGCAAAAGTATTGGTATCAGATATTATTCAATCGTCAACTTATCGATAAACTTCCACCTATAAATGTCATCTGCAAATTTCAACCATGTCAAGACGCCTAAAACTTTTGACGAAACCTCGAAATCATTTGCTAGAAACATCTTTACTCAACAATGGGCGATTGTTTCTACTCAAGAACAAAGACAGTCCGTAAGAAACGAATAAGTACCACCTCCATCTGAAATACGTTTCTATTTATCTTTCTCCCTCCATTGAGTCCCAAACAATTTATATCCAGCGTTTCTAAAGCGTTTGGTTTTGGAACTGCTTGCTCGTGACAATAATTAATGAATTTGCGTCAAAATCGAATGTTCAGTCAACTATAAAGGGCGCGACAATTTCCTTCGATAAATTGGCTTGCGCCGACTCCAAGAGGGAAACTTCAACTACTCGATGAGCTAAAGTTGGGACATCGCGATTTTATAAAAGTATGCCAATATAGCATATTGAATAACCTCCTCCAACGAGATGCCATCGTTAGTTCGAAATATTTCGAAGTTTAGACACGATCTAACTTCAGTGATTTGTAATTGTCTTTGTAAAAACTGAGTCTGAAAAGGTTCGAAGTTTTTACAACTCGAAGATTGCGAACAGTCCAACTCGTACTCTCTTGCCGCCATTACCCGCGAAGACTACGCAGCCGCAAATTAAGACAAACCCTATCCAGCAACTGATCCTTAAAACCAGATTAATGTGTTGACTACGGAGCGATTACGTTAAAGATCGGAATCTAAATCTAAATGCCGCAGGAATCCGCGTCGCGTCTCTAATCCCAGAGATGGAGTGGTTGGGGACGGGGTTTACTTGCCTTCCGGAACCTGGAACTACCAGCTGAAGAGGCCGCGTCCTCAACCCTAAGTCAGTACCGTAACGTTTTACTATACCTATCTATTATAAAGCGAAAAGATTTTATTGTTTGTCATTTTGTTTGTTTATTTATACTCAAGAACTGCTTAAACATTTTTATAAATTCTTATACTTATGAAAAGCTACATTATCAGCAATTAACATAGGCCATATTTAGTATGCTAGTCCGGGGTTTAAACAAATTATTTAGAATTTTTGCATTACAATAATTTCAGCCCAAGTGGGTTTCTTCTAATTTTTTTAATTCGGTTCTATAGAGTTGCCTTGAAAGACATTATATATGAATATCCAAAATATACTAAAGTTAAAATAAATAAAAAAAACTAACACAGTAACACTATACTCATTCTGTTGTCATAGTTGAAGTTGTCATTACCATCTTTTAAAAGTTCACCTTCCACCCTTTGAGTGTTCTAAAATCCCCTTTCACTATTAAAGGAACATTAGTTCATCCTATCAATAGACAGCGTACATGCGCCTTTGACGTGCCCTCACAGTACGGCGTGTGAGCACTAATCCGTCGCCTTCCGCCGTTCCCAAACGGTTGGGAATGAGAGCAAATCGTTGACGATACGTGGAAATGTACCGCGCCCCAGAAAGAGCCGGCGCCGTGAAACGTTCGGTAAATAGGTACTGGCTTAAGTAGAATCGCTGATTTAGTGACTACTGCAGTATACGAGTTTTCGTAGCGTTGCAAAATATAAATTTATCTCGCGTCTAATGAGCGCGAACTCGTCAGTCCACAGGGGGCTTAGAGCTGGGGGCTTTAAAACGAGGATTTATAAGATTCTACCTATCAAATGCAACTACTTTAGTACTATTTATGTCATAAAAACTAGATGAAATTCTTAATGTACCACATAAAAAACTCATTTTCAACAATAACATTGCGAAGGCGAAATATGTTATAGTTTTTGGAGTCAAGATTGATTTACGTACCTCTTGTCTGCGGTAAAAAGGTCAAAATAGTCATCATATACACTTCATTGTGATTTATCACTCGAAAAAGTTATTTAATACCTACACACCGATTGAAGATGGCCACTGCACACTCTTCACATATTATTTCATTGTACGATTGTCAAGCAACTCCTACATCTACGACATTGCAATACGTCTCTGTTGCAATTCAAGAAAGTTATTGGCACTTGTTGTAGTAATTCGGGTGAATTACGGGCGTAAAACAACACTGCTTCATTTCAGCGATACAGCCAGCAGTTGTTTATCACTGAAATTTATTTTATACAACATTAAAGCCCTGTTATTTGTAGTGCTGTTTCAATTTCTGTATGATGTTGCAAGATGCCTCATAAGCTATTTCGCTGTGCTTTAATATTGTTATTGCACTCTCAGGCTGCAGCGTTAAGCTCGCAGACGCAACGTCATTAGCCAAGTATTACGAAGGATTTCAGCTTAGTTACGCCAGCATATAGCGCAGCATCCGACTCGATTTAAGTGGTAGAAATGCCTTGGAATGTTACTGTAAACGATTGTGCGAAGAACTCATCTTTACACTAGTATACGTAAAGTCGTTTTCGACGTCTTGTCTGTAAATCCGCTTACCTGAACCACGCAACGTATTTTGATGCCGTTTTCACTACCAATTTGTAAGATAATTTCTTCCGGAACGGTTATACAAAAACCCGGAGAAGACCCGTGTGAAGCCGGGGCGGGTCGCTAGTTTTATGTAAATAAATCAAAATTAATAATTAATTGTAGAATACTAGTGTGAGGAACATAAAAAACGGTTATTTCAATTTTAATTATCTTTGCTCTACCCTTAATACCCACTTACCATCATCGAGCCGTTTAAAAATAGTGCCTATGTACATAACAATAAATGCGCTTATTGGGATAAATATAGAACCTGGAATTCAGACACGGAATAAAATTTAAATCCGAGTCTACTTTGAACCTCTTAGCTGTACAGATGACAGTACATCAACCCACCAAATCCAGCTTATGAAAAGCTAGCACCTCTAAGGACGCGTATAGCAATATCTCTTTTTATACTGATTTACGCTAAGCTACGTAAGTAAATACAGCTAAAAAGCTATGTGATAATTTTTTTTAATGTAGACGCAATGACGCAATCGCCCGACGGCAGGTATGCACACATTAATCAATTTCGTTCATAATCCCAACCCCTAAATCCTCTTTTCGGCTCCATCCCCGCATCATAATTAGGTGCGTGAGCAAAAATGGTTTATTGTTCAAAAAGCAACGTGTCGTTGAACTCGTGGGGTTTTTCGTTCGCCACGAATCGACAGACGCGTGTGGAGTTACTCTAGAATTTCATAGTGACTAGTGGACACGGCGCGAACTCGTTCGCGTACACCTACTTTACCTGTACTTACCCTTTTTTTCTTGCTTTCAAACCTTACTCTCGAATCACTCTATTGTTAAAAACATTGGCGATACTCTTAGTGTTGCTAATGTCTATAGGCAGTGGTGACCGCTTTCCATCAGGTGGCCCGCATGTCTGTTTGCCTACCAGATTAAATAAAAAAAAAACAGCATTAAAAAACGTTGCGTAGTTTGAAAGATCTAAGCGCACATAAAAACATACATAGATAAATAGGAACAGACGGCGGGAACCGACTTTGTTTTATGCGTAGATGTAGGTGCTTTTTGTTCATCACACGAGTGGAATAAATCTAGGATTGATTAGTGATGGATACTAAATGAAAGCAGTTTCGAACGTCACACAAGATCGAAAAAAGAAAGTTGACTAAGTCCTCCAAATTGGTTTTTAAGTAACCATTAGGTCGCGCGCCGGTGGCCTGATGGTTAGCGGGTCGGACTCGTGAGCGGCAGGTTCCGAGGTTGATCCCCAGTGCCGCCATGTACCAAATTTTACCATTTCTGCTGAAATCATATTCAAACGTAAATAGGCATATAATTATCTTTTCATTGAAGCTAGTTTCACTGATATTAAATATATTTTCCTTTGTTTTATCTAAATTTAAAAACCAAAGTTTTAAATAATCAGCCTTTACGTAGATTCTCCGTCCGCCATGTTTTATCGTTATAAAATGACAACAACAGATATTTCTATTTGTGGACTACTGAAACTCTCGAGCAGATAAACCTGTATTAATGTTTTATTTATTTATTTTATTTAACTGTTTATTTTTACAATAATTGTTTGTTAATACATTTCAAATTTTTTCTCCAGGAATTACGCTTCGCAATCGGCGATTCAAATCTAAGATAGGACTTGAGGCCCAAGGCGTATGCGCAAGTAAATTGGGTACTTACACTGGCAAAGTAATCCAAGGGACTCGCACGACGGAGTGGCACATTTAAAAAGAGCACTGATGAGCCATTCGGACTGAAATAAATTTCGCAAGACATCGCCGTACATTTTGAAGCACACCTGAAGCCCAGTTAATTCAATTGTTTCGCGAGCGCCTACTTCTACGTTTAATTAAATTATTTAGATTCAGGCTGCGTGCGGCGGCGGGAACGAGGGAGGTAAACATGTCGACAGGTAATATTCCAAAGTAGCTGTGCCGGGAGAAAAAAAGAATTCCACTTGACAGTCGCGCTTCGCATAATTTTCTTTGGGCGGAGTCCGGTGACTTCAATCGTGGGGCGGTTTGCCGAAGGAATACGAAATCGCAATTAGGTACGTTAGATGAAGAGAATCTGTTACTGTCTATTTCGCTGATACCTGATCTGAGTATCGCAGTGGTCGCCGTGACGGTTCATTCATCCATTCATCGTCATATCAGCTAGAATACACCCACTGCTGAGCATAGACCTCTCCTAGAGTTCTTAACGAGCCTCCCTCGGGCTATGTGACCTTAGTTCGTCGATGTATCTCATCATTTCTGATTCGATCGGCGACCTTTCCATTGCCCTTTGGATTACACGTGCTTGATTAAGAATGCTCACGGTTACGTGGGCTGTCTTATAACTAGGCTATAGGTAGGCTGTCACTGGCAACACACACTGTCGGCCTTCTAGTCATTTGTATAGATATCTATTCGTCCATAGCACCTATTATACCTATTACAACACTGGGAATCCTAGTATGAAACGTATAATAATTATCATACACCCAAAAAAACATTAAACGCTCCCCAAACCGACGCGTCCGTTGCAAACAACGCCGATTTGCAATATGAGGCCGCAATCTATTTACCTTATACGCGTTCATAAATATCAATTAAAGTTACGGCTTAAATTGGCCCCCCAATATTTAATGTTATTTGCATGTTGGCGGGTATTAACTCGACGGTATTACCCTGGATAATTGAGTTCCGCTCTCCTGTAGCTGGGACAATGTCGCAACGTTACGCGCAAAAATGTTATTATTGAAAACTGGGGGCGCAAACGGGCGCTTCATACATTTATTGCTTGTTCCGCGCAGGTAAGTCGGTTACAGTTTGTAATTGCTTTTACTACGGGGAGTAACTTTGCGGCCGTTCGTTTTGCTTGTTAGGTTGGCTGGATTGCATAGCCTTAATTTTATACGTACGATACCTACCATAATTGAACAGTTTCTGTTCATGAAAATTGAAGCTGAAATACACAACTATTCTGAACGAAGCCCTCCATCTCACTTTCCATGTCAATTGATTTGTACCTCTTACATCACACGGCTACAAGGTATTTTCCACTGTCCTTTCCAATATCGTCCCTCCACCCGTTCAACGCTGTGGCGGCTGGAACATTTCCGTCCCATCGGCCATCAGTTCTGCGAGCTATGTAGCACGCCTATTGCCACTTAGTACAAAGTATACAGTTGGCACGCGGTGCCAATGGGGTCTCGAAACTGTTTATCCAGCCTCAGGGTCTCCAGCGAAAGACCTTGGTCACTTTGAAATGGCAAAAAATTAAATGTATGATGTTGTTACTAGTAATTACTATATGTTTCTCATAACCTCAACCGGAAAACGTCCACACACATCCGGGAAAAGGTTATCTAAACACCAATAACCAGGTATTGTGACACGACACAAACTTATCTAACCCGGTGACAGCACCGCTGTTGGCATTGTCATGCATTTCAAAATGGCGACTCTTAGTACCTGTTCTGGCCAGCGGTTCAGACAAGTTTGTAGCACTGTATTATCAACGATTATATGTAACTAGATGTACCTAAATCGAAAAGGGCAGGCCACTAATAGACAAGTACTTTTATTTATTGGCCTGCCTTCACACATTCTTAGAGCAGCGAGCAATCGAAATACGAATTAATATTACTTATTGAGCTTCTAACCTAAGCACCGCACGCGATCGGCGTTTCGAAGCAAATTGCCATTCGCCCTCACTAATTGATGTTTCCAACAAAATTAACTCAATTTAACTTCATTACATTGACACTGTGCCACTGCCTATCATTTATGTATCGAATAATTACGGTACCTAGTGAAAGGAATACTCGTTTCACGTGTTACATAATGTGGAGTTTACATGCATTTTCGCTTGCGTTACGAAACTTACACAAAATATTCAAATCTGATCCTTGTTTCCTGATATATTCCGAGGTAAGTACTTTTATTGCATGAAAGAAAATTAAGTATCAACATAATATTATGACGTAGGTATGTTAACATTAAAATAGATACAGAGACTTTTATAATCAAGACAAATGTAATTTTTACGTATGAAATTGTGCTCAAATAGTATAGTATGAATATTAGTGCGTTGTATTATAGAACTAAGCTAAGCTCTAGGCCTATTCGTATATTTTATCCTTCAGGTAATCCAAAACAAGCATTGTTGCTTAGCGAAAAAATAGATAAAGGGGTGGTTGGTACTCTACAAGGACTGAAGGGGCTAGCCTGCACAGGTTTGGTCACATATTGCATAAGCCCCAGGGATACCTGAAATAGGTGCCTAAATGAGAGAGCCTATGACGTGAGGATGCTGAAGACTGAGCGAAACAGAGGAGAAAGAGCTGTCCAAAGGATCCGAACAAAAGCCGGGATTGACCGAACGGTCAATCGTAGACGGTGCAGTTGAGTAGAATAAAAAAGATTGTGCACGAATATTTGAAGGGATTATTTTAACCTCATTCTGTATTTTTAACATTACGTAATTATAAGATGATAAATGCTTATATTGAAATAGCCCATTACGAATAGGTATATATATATTAAGTCTAAAACTAATTACCAAATGTAAAGTCCCACCAATACCCATGGGCTTGCGTTTAATAGCGAAGCTTCGTATGGTGCAGTCTTCCACGCGAGTTGGCAACTAATTGGCTCTAAATCGAACTTGGCTTCTACCTGCTTAGAGACAGTTAACCGAAATCCGCCGAGTAAATTGAGTTAACAATTTAACTCTGATTAACTTTTGTTAGAACTGTTCAACGACAATTTGGGAGTTGCGTGGCTATGACAGCTTTTGACGTAGACGGGTATAATTTACGAGTGCCCTGAAATATTTACAGAAAAATACTCTTTGTTCTCTGGCTTGTGTTTTAATTGAAATTTTCTCTTCGCTGCTCATTTCGCAGATCCGAAGATGAAATTATGCCAGCTAAAATCAACAAAGTTTCTTCCAATTGTAAGTCCTATTCGTTATTTTTAAGTTCAACGCTAACAAGTTCCGACCATTAATAAGCAGGCATTAGTGCGTAGACACCAAACACTGACAGTGTTTTACCACACAAGAAATGTTCCCCGGCGTAAGTTATTGATGAGCTAAAAAAGTTTCCCAACCACGTTTTCTTTTTACAAACGATAGATAGCACGTATCGCAGCCCAGGGATAAAGGTCAAGATAAATCCTCTGTTTTTGCCAAATAAAGAAAATAGATCACGGATAAACCATTTATCTTCGTACATTATTCATTTGCTCCCCAGATTACATATATCTGTTGTATGTGTAACGAGAGCGTTGACTTTAATTTGGATTATGTGCATGAAAGCATGAATACTCATAAAATACAGACATTGCTGCAATATTTTATCTCGTAAATCTCGATGTTGTGAATCAGATATATTTACTTAACAAGGATGGCTGTTGACCGCTATACGTATATGAGACTCCGGTTTATTAATCATAACCCATAATAAAATATGTTGAAATGTATGAAGCCAAAGACATAAATTGCCCTCCATGCACTTGCACTAGCGTTGCTTGTGTTCCGGGTTGATTGAAAGTTTATCCATCGACGAAGGAATAATCTTCACAGTGACGCGCACGTTGTTCAACGACAGTGCCTTCCATTAGTCTTTCTCCAGACTTGTAAAAACACTCATATTAAACATAAACTACCTACTGTTAGTGCAAATAGGGAACGAATGTACACTCCGTATAATTCAGCGATTCAGCTTCACTCGACCGCACGGAGGCGCGCCGTATCAAACTCGAATAGAAAGGAGCTCGAAGTCTCGAACATATAATCGAAAAATCGAAGGTTCCATCGGGGCGTCCCAATTACCAACCCCCTTCGGGCGTTGGCCTACATAACCCTGGCTTTGAGGGTTGCCTCATCTCGATCTACGCTATCTGATCCAAATTCATTTGTTACGCCAGACAGCGCCTTCATGAGAGATAGTTCTTGCGTCTTCTCATGTTAAAGCCCGTGGCCTAATTCTGATTTGTTTCGCCGAATTGGGGAAATTTGGGGTTTATAAAAAAACTTTTTATTGTAGGTAAATATTTAATGTCTTCACTGAATTGACTGATAGTTCGCGGAATACCTACTTTTAGTTGTATATGTGTGTTGTATGCTTGATTCGTATCGCCGACTCAGGAAAATAAACGGTTTAGTAACTAAAAAGTTTTTGTAAATACGTATGATATTTACTATATTGGCCAATTTTGCCAATACATCAAGCAAGCTTTCGCCGATAACGTTTAAAAATTTGCTTAAAAATAGTAGAAAACTTGGCGTTTTAACGCAAGATAAATTTGTTCACCACCTTCTATTAACGTTATTAAACACGACAGACCGCTGAACAGCGCTTAAGGAGCAATTTAAAAATATTTTTGTCATCAAGCGAGCTGGGGCAGGTGGGGTAAAATGGAATCACCATTAAAGGTCGGCGAAGGCACTTCGGCGTTTTATCGGAAATAGACTTAACGGTGACTTTGGCGCCTCAAGTTGGCATGAATATTTATTAGGCCGCCTTCTTTTCCGCTTCACAGACGAAACTTGACTTAGCTGACTGATGGCGCTCTTCCCGCCTCCTTTTTCATCCAATTAACAATTTTGACGTAATCTTAGGTTAGGGCCTTCCTTCTCCCAACAACATCGGCTTAAAGTATCCACAGCGAAATTGGGGAAAACAAACTCATCGAACTTTGCGCTTTCAACGAAATGTATTGTCTCAACATCGCCTCTTCCGATTTAATTTGCATTATTAGTCACGATCACGAACATGCGTTGCAATTATTGAACACAAAGGAATAACGAAGGTGACTTTTGTTATGTGATACGTGAAGACAACTCGGAGAGCCAAAGATGGCGAACGAGCTCTTTTGACTCTATTTGCATAATAAACGATACGAATTCAAGTAATCGTATAGCCACGAGAAATACGTGACCTACACTGTGTGTGAAGGCGCAAAATGGAGAGTGGTGAGAGAAAGGAGAATGGGGGATGTAGGTACGAGCTTCGTAATCAAATCATGTATGATTTTGAATTTCGTCTTTAAATTACAAATAGACTGCAAAATGTCATTGTTAATGTGGCGTCTGAAGTCAATGCTACAACTGCAAGTGTTACTATAGCAAACGGCTCTAGAAGTCTTGGCATCTGCGTGCCGTCGGCACGTCGACTGCACGGCGGACGGCACGGCGACATGCCGTTGACAATAACTTGCCGTTCGTGAGCTCTAATAACTTCCAATAACATTAACATTTATATTAAGCTCTTAATATGACATTATAATTTATACTTGCCTAGTATCTATGAGATATGCTTCGTCTATTTGCTGTGTAAATTTGTGTGTGCACAAAGATGTCTTATCATCACCCCTTCACCTTACGCTCACAAATGTTCCTGTTTGATCAAGCTAATTTGCCCCGCTATTGAGCCTGCTGCTGATGTTAGCATTAAATATAGAACTAAATCAACTGGAACTTAACACGTTTCTAATAACGTTATATGGGAAACGTTCGTGTAGTTGAGTTATTTTTTCTTCTACTACTCAATTTTCACTTCACTTCAAAAAGTCACTTAATACAAAACTGTGACCGTCGCCCATACCATCTAAGTAAGATTTCTACTACGTAACCTTCGGAAACAGAAATTCCGATAACTTACCAGAGCACTTTGAAGTTCTTCAAAATTACGCAAAGGATTATAATACGGTTTTCAATCAGCTTTACTGATTCATTATAAAGGCTTACGAGCGAGGTAGCAAGAGGTCGAAAGCTTACGAGAGTGGTTCGGGGTAAACTCTAAATCCAGGTAAGTTTAAGAAAATACAATAAATATAGGTATAATAAGACGTATGAATTTAGAAAGGGCACCGCCTTGAGGAGGGACGTGTGTAAGTTTACGTACACACAATATTTTTTAAGACAGTCGAAGTAAACAATTTAGGTAGGTATAACGAAATAAAAGACAAACCAACATAATCGTAACTTCAGGTGATATATAGACAATAAACCGAAGAGATATGTTCAACAATGGAGCGAAAACCATCCCTATCCCCCACATTTTAAGAGTATATTTATTCTTATCATTTTACTGTATCCCATTCATGGTTTATGTATGTCCTTTAGCAACGAAGTGTCTAGCTGCAGACGCTACTCTTTATCTGGCGGATAATAAAATCCTCGCGTTATATCCAAAAGGGGAAGCTCGAGATGGTAAATGCAGTCGTGAATTTATGGCTACTTCATTGACATAACTGGATCTTGGCTCTGTAATTAAACGTGGTGAATACAGGTTTTATTTTGTTTAAGTTTATTTGTTTGATCCACGGAAAAATTACAAAGCAATTGAGAGGGATTGTATCTTTAGTTTTTGAATGAATCGCCAGCTATTCAAAAATATAAATTAGAAACAAATTAGATGATATTTCTCCCCTACTTTCTTTATATTTATAGGTTAATGAATACTCCCTTTTCTCTATATACTATTAAACGTTTTGATACAAACTCCATAAAGAGTCCATTATCCATTATTCCTGCAGGCCTGTACTTAATCCAGTAACGCTGTTTCAATATAATTGTTTTGAAGTGCCATTAGCACGTTAAGAGCTCATTATTCTTGACGAAAAAAAGCCTGCCTTTTGTTGAGATGTAAATTTATTCCGGGAGACAGAGTGTTCTGAGTGTCTCAGTTGGCACACTGAGTTTGTATAACTTATACTCCTGGAGCTCCTCCATTGGCTGGCGAGCCAAGCGTCGCCGAGGCACCATATCAGGGATACCCAGCTGTCGAGAGCTGCAAGCCATATTATACCATACACACGCACGGCTGTAGGCTGAGACTATAAAGTGGTTCAAGCTTCGAACCTGACACGCCTCTTTTGCCTCTTCCATGTTCATACATCTTTTCATTCATTTACGGCGGATGCTTCTTACCTGCCCTGACCTGATATATTCACAACTTTTCAATTTTTTAAATTTTCCACTACGGTTCGTTGTTGATGCAAATATTTACGCAAGTTACATAACGTAATTTCTAGGCTATAGCTCGAGCTAGTGACTTTTATTAGCGCAAAATTGTCATAATATAATATCTCGAGTACACTACAAGTAAATAGAGGAATGAATACATTCCGCATTCATATTAGTATATTCCAGTAATTTGGCATTTGGGACCGTTTTCCTGCTAGAGCTTTCCTAACATCATTTTGTCTATCAAAACATTGTGTTCCATCTATTACTTCGACATTTATGTATCCTCCGCTCCATCTATACCGCTTAGGAAACCTAATTATCCTCGTTCCACGTTCACTAACAACTTTCCCTGTATATCCACATCCAGCTTATTGTTATTTATTAATCTCATCCCCGTCGTTGCCAAAGAGCCCTCCGAGTGACGTCAGAGTTTGGTGTTTTCATTCCGCGTGTTTTGTCTTTTGTCCGTGATACATGCGACGGAATTGTGTGCCCCGCTCTCCCCGTTTTCGGCGCATGCAAATATTTACCTAGCAGAGGTTACGGTTTCTCGTCTCACGTAATTTTGTGACTTTCCAACCAGCTCCCGGTAACCTTCTGCACCGCCGGGCGCCTTGGAGCCGAATACCGGGCGCTTTTTACTGTGCGACTTCTTTGTTTGTTATTTTGAGGACTCGTGTAATTATTTTTTTCTTTCTTTACAGGTAAGATTGCTGCCTATTTCTGTCTACCCATACTTACGGAAGGATAGGTAAGTGATTAATAAAATATAATTCGATAATGTTTTTAACTATTGCTGTAATTACCAGACATTTTAAAGGACATGTTATGGGTTTCCTACCGACCGTATGGCTGAGAACTTCCAAAAGAAATTAACTACTAGTTTGGCACCTGAACTACTAAGTTAATCCTTTCTGGTGGAAGTCGTAGTACCGACCCCATTCCCAACTTAACTACGACCAAACCAAAACTACTCTGTCCGTTTGAATTTTCCTTCACACAGTTGAATGATATCCTTTCATTATGATTCAGCGCGTTGCGAAACCTAAATGGATGTATCCCACCGCACATGAAGGCAACACTCTGGCTTTCGAGGCTTATTGTCTCTGCATAATTATGCTGCATGCATTTACGGTATTTTACGGATCTCGCCATCTACTATTATACATAAGTTTCTTAGTTATATTCTATTTCAATTTCATTTATAGTAGGTAATATTATTTAATTTCATCCAAAACTTTATTAAGAAAAAGAATCCTCAAACTATTAACTTTCCATCACAGTCTTCATTAAAACTCGTTGAGAATTCTCAGAAGCCCTCAGTAGTTCCCCAATAAATACCAGGGTCAAATTATCTGCCAATTTTGTTCGATATTTTTCTCGAACTCGGCGCAATTCCTTCAATGGGCCGAGTCAATTTCCCAGACATAAGTGGGAAATCGAACAAACTAAAATAAATGGCGCATAGTTCGAACCTCTCAGGGAGATGAAATTCTGGGTCATCCACTCAGCCCCTCCCATCGGGATCGAGTAACCTCCGCCGTATAGGCAGCCGCCGAGAATATTTGGAAACAAATACCGGGCGCAGCTCGGAAAGAACCAGCATATTTGGACTTTGACGTTAGACTTGCAAAAATATATCAGCTCACGAAGCTTTTCAGCCCTTAGGATGCTTGTCAAAGGACTGTGAATGTAACGAGTATGTCTACAGTATAAGATTTAATAAAGCCTGACTAATCACAGCCAACATAGACGAAGCCGCACAGACTAGAATTTTCAAATTTCGCACAGAATAAATTTTACTGTAAACAAGCACTAACAACATATTTTTTGGATATTACTGGTATTCCTGGAGGAAACTAGGGCATTATGGCAAAGAGAAAACAGCAAAAACTCGTCCAAGTGGACGAAGTCACAGGCAAAAGCTGTTACTAATTTGGCTCTGCGTATTTTTCCGACCTATATTAACGAAATCGAAACCTAAATATCGTGCTGGCATTTCGGGAAAGGTCAACCTCGGTTGGTTTTATAACCCTATTTAATATCGCATCGTTTGTAAGAAGGTGTGTTTTTCTAGACATATGAATAATCGCTTCTATATATCAGAAAGGATATGTGCACAGCACTGTCAGCGCGACCATGACAAAGTGAGACGCGGGGTGTCGTGCCCTATCGATAGCAGCTTTCCTTTTTGTCTCCCAATGATTGATGAGTATTGTGCTTGCTGCTGCTGCTGCCTCTCAGTGACAATATTGACGTTCCGTCCAAGATATATTTTACCCGCTGGGGACGTCGTCGCTTATAACGAAACATATCTACGTGTTCTATATCTTTTATGTATTATCAGCGACTACGAATTTAAACGTGAGTAATTTTTGCGATCAATTGAGTGCTTTCTAACGAATAGGTATGTTCAAAATCACTTTTGACTATGAAAAGCAAGTTTAAATTTTCATTAGATAACTTTATAGTGAAACAACTAGAGACTATATGTCGATATTCGATTCGATAATAGTCAGTAATATTATATTTCAAATGCACAATTATGAGTTTATATCCCGATTTCTTGGAATACCTCAGCACGTTGCTCGGATATCTCGCAAATCCACTGGCTATATTCTGCATTCTATGCGACCCGTCGAGAATATATGATAAGGTAGATAAACTAAAATGAACCCGAGCGCTTCATAAGATTTATGAAACTTAAATCCTTTAGATTAATGTTTTCGAGAACGGTGCCGCTTTTAAGCGCACATCCAACGATTCATCGTTCCCTATCTACAATATTCATGTGCATTCCTCAGCACTTAACCAGTATTCAAATAATTTCGACAGATAGCGGTTCGGAAATTTAATAAATAACTTACGCTACAATAAGGACACGAATTTCAATAACCTTTTGTTTTGTACATGCTATTCACTGGCTGGGGAACCCAAGCTTATGACGAAATGCCAGCGTCCATTGCTGCCTTTCAAAATTGCTAAAATTGCTTTAGTTCGGGTGAACAATGTAAATAGGACAGTCCTGGCAGAATAGCGGGAGCAGAGGCCGTGCCAAAATACAGACGGCTTTGTGTAGCGCGAAATGGACCACACGAGCTCTCGTTGGCGAGCCGACTGCAAATCACATGGCTCGCCACAGGAAATATGAGGAAATGAGCCATTTACAAACACACACCATGCAAACTAACAACAATAAATACCCCGCAGTATATCTCCACAAACATCAAACGCACTAATAAAACTGATCGATTGCGGTCGACGCGATTAATATTGTACACAGTTATGTGCCATCTCATAATAAAGGCTTTATGGTTGTCATAAATTGCAATAGGCTTTTACCTACAAGCGATCGTAACGATGAAGGCGTGTCGTAACGATTATGGCCGACTAGGAACGGAATTAAATGCACATGGCGTGCTCTCATAACAATTTCATAGAGTATCAACGCTGCAGCGGGGATAATCCGCGCCAAATCTAGCCCGTATCGTAAACAGGCAATTCCGCTGGGCTCACCGCAATTATTATACCAAAAATCATTGACACGGAAATTGCGGAGAGCTTCCGCCAATGCGCAAAAAGTTTTCCTATTAACCTCTATAGAACTACAATTCAATACTGCATGCCAACATTATAGCGTTAATCCGTATCACGCAAAATAGTAGTATCAGAAGTTGGTCGTGCATGTTCCTGCTAGTATCAAGTCGTTCTAATTTGCTTTCCTAGTTTTTCAAAGCACGAATGTGTGTGTGTGCTTGTTTTGTTTTTGTAGTTGTTTAGGATTCCATCTGCCTTTTTATTCGTACGTAGTAATCGATGCCAAATACGCTGCTGGAGCAATGCGAGGCCTAGTCGAATGAAACAACGAAACAACGAGGGGACTTGGCAAGAGCGCTGCGTATCTAAAAAGTTTTTCTATCAACTGTGGGACGAAATTTATTGCACCAATTTTACTAGAGCATAATACCGTGATTGGAGAGGGGAATGGCGGCGGGTACGAGTTACGTTTGCAAAAACCATAGCCGTATTTCTGTACAGCGGTTGTTAGTATAATAACATGCCTATAGTTGTACGTTATATTCTTTTCTCTGTGCCTATAGTATGTCAGCGAAAGTATGGACTCTATCAAACAAATCGTCACACATTTCGGTTGTGCTCTCGCACGCGAGGGCCCAGAGTCCACCTTGACTATTATACTGGATTTGGCAGATCAGGTGGGGCGGCTACCATCTATCCTCCGTGACCGTATAATAGGGGAGTGTGACCAGATTGGATCTAGGCAATAAAACAAATCTCCCGGATGTTTTTAAACGTTTTAATTAACTACACACAACAAAAACATTCACCTATCCCGCGAGACTATATGGTCTATATAAAATAATATTATTTTTAGGGACCAAATGTACACTAGATACACTGGATACTAACTACAGACTCCTTCAATTTCAATTATCATTATTACAATAACAGTTTATCAGCAGTGCAACCTTTTTACTTTCTTCTTTAAGTTTTATGGATAGCATTGCTTGCCTGCTTCTGATTATGCTATTATAATAGAGTAAGTAGCGTCAGCCGTGTGGTGTCCGGTAGAGTAGAATAGCACCAACCCCTTACACTCGTGGGTGTCGTACAAGGCGACTAATGTT
Source organism: Blastobasis lacticolella (assembly GCA_905147135.1). Taxonomy (NCBI): domain Eukaryota; kingdom Metazoa; phylum Arthropoda; class Insecta; order Lepidoptera; family Blastobasidae; genus Blastobasis; species Blastobasis lacticolella. The sequence continues at coordinate 14,846,194 of LR990050.1, forward strand.
TCCGAGGCAAAAGTCTCCGTAAGCTGGAGAATGGGCAGCAGCGTTTTCCATTGTTATATTTATAACACTGCGATCTCCAACCCGCCTGCCAAGCGTGGAGATTATGGCATCATCTCCTCTTTCGTGGGAGAGGCCCTTAGTCCTGCAGTGGACTGTTACGGGTTGTGATGATGAAGTAGTGTCATGAGGTTACTTATTTTCGTAGGTACCGTTTTTTTAATGCTACCTATCCAACCTTCAACACATAGTAATTACAGAAATAAGCATGTGACAACGCACCTGGCGGTATTTAGTTATTTAACAGTTATTTATGGTAATGTTCTCAGTGGCTGTCACCCGCGCACAGTTCGGATCTCTGTAAACGGGGTTTTCCCACGGGTTCCTATTATTTCCCCGGGATAAAAGTAGCCTAGTTCACTCAGTGATAATGTAGCATTATATTATCGAAAAAAAATTTTTAATCGGTTCAATAGCTTTTTATTTTATTATTTACAAATAAATATACAATATACTATAATAATAGAAGGCGGACCCCGGGCCTTCGTGCGGGCCAGAGCACAACCGGGACATTAACGCCAAGATGATGACGATCATGATTAGAATAACAGAATCATAATTTCTATAGATATAGATTAGCGAGCCGCCCTGGCTTCGCACGGGTTTTCTCTGCTTTTCTTTACTAAATATGCCAAGAGAGAAACTTCAGCCCACTGTCCTAAATCTCGCAATTATTTATCATCCATTCGCACACACCAATCAGAGACCCTAGCACATCTGTGACCGCGACAACGCTTGCGCCGCAAGAGAGCGTCTATTTCCTTCTCTCTAAGATGATATTCTTCTTCTAAGATGAAAGAGATTGCAATATCTACCTATGTCGCACTCTTTATCGCATATCGCGCGTGAGAGCAACTTGTGCTAGCCAGCCAGCACCCGTAGCATAACGGCCTTTGTCGCGCGCGAGAGAGCGAAGTAACTCTATAGTACGTGTCAAATAGATTGGCAATAGCGGACGTTGATCTCTCGGTTGCAACTATTTAGTCTCTCGGTTGCAATTTATTTCGTTCCTATCCCTCCTCTGTTCATATTTCTCATATCTGAGGATCGTGACCTCTCTCCCCCATAATCTTGTCACGGACAATGACACGCTATCTTCCACTGTTCACAGCACAGTGCAGAGCCTCGAGGTAAGTAGTCTGTAATTTTCATGAATATGTGCCTGCAATGAAAATTGTATTAAATATTGAACCCGGTCTGCCATTAAAGAAAGAAAGAAAGAAAACAATGATTACAAAGTCATTATTATTCATATTCATTTATTTAGTAAATATTTTACACCGTCATACACCGTCTATAATTATTAATATTAATAATCATTAGAAACGAAGTTAGGCAGCTATTCACTAAACGGAAATAAATTCTACATGAAATTTTGACAAAGGTTACCCTTTGACGTATTGCAATAATCGCTCTGACCGAGGGGTAAACGACCACTATTGCCAATATATTTGACACGTGCATCTGTTTCGATTTGCATTGAAACAAGCAAGAAACAAAGTTATATCTCTCGCGACAAAGCCCGTCATTTTACGTAGGCAGCTCGCAGTTCAACGGCCGACGGGTCAATGATGAGCCTGTGCTGTGGCAAACATTATTTATTGAAGGCTTAGCAAATTTATCGGGGCGACAAATTTGTGCCTACGCTGTAACTGGCAGTGGCAGTTTAGGTATTGGCTCGTTAATTTTGCGGCGTTTTGTTTTTATTTAGTACTAGTTGGCCCGGCGCGACTTCGTTTGTATATTAATCTACACCTACTATAGCCTACCTCTACCATACCCTACCCTACAACTGCACTACACCTCCCCTACAACTACACTACACCTACCCTACACCTACCGTACTCCTACCCTACACATACTTTACCCCTACCTACACCTCTGTCCTACAGGTGGGGTAGGCAGATACTATCGAGAGCCACAAGCTACGATCCTGACACACCCCTCTCGCCTCTTTCATACATTTTTTCATGCATTTACGCCGATTGAGGGTACTCCACCGGTCCTTTCTACCCCTCTAAACTACAAAAATTTGCCGTACAATTACAAAGTATAAAAAGTTCTGTTATGCTTGAGTTATCACGTCACGACGTGTCAAAGGGATATCTCCAAAGGGATAGCATTTATGATCGAACTTGTGATCGAAAGGGCTTGATTATGCATACCTACCTCTCGAGTCCCTTATTTCCCCGTGTATTATTTTTTGTTTGCGCTTTATAAAAAAGGTGAAGTAAATCGAATATCTACTTTTTGTCATCCCTACACCGGACACCTACAAAACAAAATAAAATGCAAGGCAAGTTTGCACCTGCGTCACCGATTTACACAAGGCAATTTAATTTGAAGCATCGGTATACTGTCGCAAACGAAACCGCGGATGCAAGTTGGGAGCGGAATCGAATTAAGACGGCCCTCGCAAATAAAAGTTCCTAAACGAAAACAGACGCAACATTTCCTCCCCTATTTTTCTGCAAACTGTTTGTAACAAAAGGAGTTTGTGCAGCTGTGGGTATAATTAGATTAGAGGATCCTGTACTATGCACCCGAGACGACAATAAGGTGCAGCTTTCTCATTAAACTTCGCTAACGGGCGCTGCCAACAAGAAACCTGTCTGCAGACCTTTTTTTTTCTCTTTTCACACGCAGATGAGTCGAGGAAATTGTGTTGTTTTTGTATCTGTGTAGCTAAATTACTTGTAAATAGACAATAATGTATTGAAAATTACCTAATGGAAGTTTCTCTAGTGAAGTAAGCTAGTGGAATATCTCAAATAGGTAATCTAAAATACAAATGTAGGATAGTTATCTTAAAATTGAAATTACTTTAAAAAAATCATCTTGACGTTAATGTCCCGGTTGTGCTCTCGCGCACGAGGGCCCGGGTTCCGCCGTGACCATGATCCAGGATTTGGCAGGTCAGGTAATTACAGTGGAGCGACTGCCATCTGATATCCATGACCCTGCTACCAGGGGAACCTGACCAGATTGGATCATGGTAAAATTGAAATTACATAAGTTAACCTTTATTGTCAAACAGCTGTACAAGCATCTAGAGCAGAAACCTTAACATAATATAAAACAAAGTCATTTCCCGCCGTCTGTCCCTATGTATGTATGTATGCTTCGGTTTAAAGATATTTTATTCTCATTTTAAGACAGAATAGGTCACTTACATGAGAAGAATGTTGAATACATACAGATTTACATAGTATCGTTCACTCGTACAGAACAGCACACCAGTCACATCCTACGGATTAGATGTTATAAAATCACGAACACGATACATAAACACTTTTGACACTTCACTAGACCAAGTTCAACTGCGCAACTACGTTTTCATCAATAGTAAGAGTGATTCAAGAGGAAGGATTATAAGAACATAAAGGGTAGGTAAAGTAGGTGCAGGGGTAGGGTAGGGTAGAGGTAGGACGCCACTCAAACTAAGTCGTGCCGGGTCCACTAACTGATAATTTTGTTTCAGCCTGTCTAGAAATAAGCGTACTGAATATAAGCGTATTATACATACAGTAATTTAGTCGCTGGTTTATTCGCTACTAGAATCATACTCTCATACGTCGTAATCAATATCGTCGTCGTATAATCGTCTTAAAGCATCAATAACTTCACAATCTGTCCCAACCGAACACGTCCTCATGTTCTGCAGTTTTGTCCCCGCGGGCTCAAAACCATTTAGTTAAGTAGTCTAGTAACTAGGCAACTTTATCAAGTACCATAAGTACTTACCGAACTCTTCAATTAATATTTCAGTCGGCTGCAAAATAAAACGGCGTTTGCTATTAAACTGTACCCTTTCTATCACACCTTAAATCCCTCAAGCCCAAATGTTTCATTACGTTTAATATCTGTGTTCAAACCGTGTATGGGACGTTACGACCTGACACTTATGATGTAGAGGGCATAGGTGCCAGGTACCGACCTCTGTACGGCTAGCACAAATTGCTCCATAGCGCGATACGCGAGAAAAGGCGCGTCATAGATACTGCTATCTCGTTCATCTTAGTATTGAGAGAAGGAAACAAACGCTCTCTCGCGGCGCAAGCTGTGTCGCGGACACACTTGTGATATCCGTGCTGTACTGTAGGCCTAGCACAAGTTGCTCTCGCGCGCGATAAGCGAGAAAAAGCGCGACATAGGTATTGCTATCTCTTTCGTCTTAGTATTGAGAGAAAGAGACAAACGCTCTCTCGCGGAGCGAGCTTTGTTGCGGACACACATATGCTAGGGCCACTGGCGAGAGCGACCGGCTAGCTAATTCAACCACGACCCAGCATAAAATGTACGACTGTAAAAGGCCCTATTAGATTTTATATAGCCATCATCGCCGCTATAATAGAACTCCTTCGAGAGGTCCTCTCACCTTCATTAGGGTTAGTGTCATACCCTTCATTCATTCCCGAGGACGCGATAACCGGGAAAAGGCTCTATGAGGCTCGCCGTTGCGACTTAAAGCGTATTTAATATGCGTGACCTACTTTGGCGTATTGATATTTTTCCAGTTGACTGGACGAACTATTAAGTGAACAGTATCGCTTATAAACAACTGCCTAACAGGGGTCCCGGCAGACCCCTGGCTCCACTCGTGTGGAAAACATTAACCCTTCGAGATGATTCCCGTTATTCACAATATACGCAACAGACGGAGATCAGATGGAAATACAGGTGGGAATAGTGTTGACCGCGTAGAACTGCGCAGCGAATGATCAAAGCAAATGAACATAAGTGTACATACGAGTAAATACGTATCTACTAGGTTATAATGAAAATCCATTAAATTTATTGGACAAAACCACTTTTAACACAAATAATGTTTGTACATTATTTTAATCATGATTAATATTTGCTCTGTATTTTGGATGTGCCGTAAGTGGTTTTGTGAGGGTATGAAATAACGATTTGGTTAATAAATAAAAGGAGCAATTGGATAATAAATGAAGTGAGCAATTTTAAAAAGCTCAAACGGGTTGTGGAACTGTTTCTATGAATAGCTGCAAGGAAATTACGAGGAGTAACTTAGAGACTCCCGACTAAACCTACGCGGCATGGTTTCATTATTCAATGTGAGCAAACGAAAGCGGCGCGTCAAGGAAAACCATTTATAAAGTGCTTCTCTTCCATGTTCCTTGCACAAATCCCGATATTACATTACGTAAAATATTAAACCAGGCGCTTCTTAGACGACCCGCTGAAGTAGGCAGCAACGTAATTATAACGCAGAAACTTTATTACTCTAAAAGTTTAATGGAGTCACAATTTAAAACGGTGCCGTCGAGATAAAAGGTTATAGTTACGTTTACGGAAGCCAAACAAACTTTATTACTGCCATCGCCAATTAATAAGTTTCCTACGAAAAGTCACGGATAGACAATCGTACAATGTTCGAAGTTGTTAACAGTATAAATTGGAAAACTTAGGTAACATGATCCCTAAAGATTTTCCCTCTTGCAAACTTTTCTGAGCCTCAATTTCTTCGAATCAGTTTGGAAGCCACTAAAATAACATTCCTCAATCCTACCGTGTAAACAACGAGGAGTGACACTTGGGCGGTTGAAGGAAATTACTTAAAGCAGAACGGAGTCGGCAAACAGCTGCTTTTTGAGCCACGTCAGAGGAATCTCAACAAAATGTCAATATCCTTTTGTGGCCCTCCACTCGCAGGAAATTGCGGACGTTTAAAACTACCCGCGTTTGTAAAGAGTTGGGGAGTAGCGACTAAACAGACTTTGGATTTAATTCCATTAGGCTGCCGCGATAGCCGCGGGAACCGCTTTTTAAACTACTGCGCTTTCATTTAACTTTACAATATAAAAAAACTCTTAGATACGCGACTCCGCAAATTGACCGTAACTCGGTTCCAGCGTTTCCGCTCCATTCTCGTCAGTGAGTATTTTATCATTATTCATATTTGAGTCCATAGGTACGAATAGGTACTAGAATTATTAAACCGCCTACCTACATACAAAAGTGACGTAACCAGATAATGGTTAGCAAAGTCTTTGAAGCAAGCCTCGTCGCAATTACACTTAATTCAATGGAGATGTTTTGTTTCCAGACCCACCCCGTTCTGGCACCGAATGACGGGTTTTGAATGTGAGCTCGGTCGTTACGTAACCCGCGCGTCCGTTGACGGCCACCCAAAGCCCCGGCCACCGAGCTGCCCCATAAGCTCAGCAATGCAATAGAAATTAATCAACGCCAAGCCCTCGCCGAAACGATTTGCGATAAGGAGATAAATTATATTGTTTCCCGTGGTGCTTACATTTTTGCGGGCGTCGGAATCCGTGAGGAATAAGCGCAATGCCTAAGGTCCAGGATAAATTGCCGGGACAATTTGTTATTGCGGGAATTCGTCGCGGCATACCTAGCCAGAGCGTTTGGCTTCCATACCACGGTTTTATAGTCGTCAGCGTGCTCTTTTTACCCGGTTTCATCTTCTGCTGTGAACAGGATTATGCTGAAATGTTGCAAGATTTAAATAAACGTAGTTTCAGCGGGTTTATGCTTTTATTTCGCTTTAAATGTAGACTGGACGGCATAATGCCGCCGGTAGATAAAAGAAAATAACGATGTCAGACACTCAAATGATTGCGTTTGTAGTCAATAGTAATGTTGGTGTGAGATGTGCGTAAAGATCGTAACTTGCGGCACTCAGTAGTTTCTGTCTATTTATGAAATGAATAAACGCAGAAAAATCAAGCAGCAAATCTTCTTAATCCAATACTACAACTTCCAAAGGATTATCTGTGTCTTTAGTACCTACAGCATATAAGGTACACCAGCATTCTTTAGACCGATGCTGGTTAATTGACCTGGGCGAGGTTTGCGTTGGCAATGGACGGCGGCGCAGAGGGCGCAAGGTGACCGCCCGGCCCCGGAGGAGCGCAACGCCGTAAGATATGAAGCTCGCGTGACCATGTTCCGTCTTTGGAAAGAGGACATGGCTTGCGAGCAGTCTGGGCGCCGAACGCGCGACGCCATCGGTCCCGTCATCGAGGACTGGGTCGAGCGTTCGCATGGATCCCTTTCTTACCGTTTAGTGCAGATATTATCCGGACACGGTTGTTTCGGATTTTTTACATACTGTAAAAAATTTCCTCTCTTTTTACACAATTTTTTTATTATTTCAAATACGTTGCACAGTGATGTAATTTACGATTGTAGTTTACTAATCTCGTCGTCTAAGAAAATGCGTACCTACTGTAAAAAACTCCAAAAGTCGCGTCCGCTCAGTCTAGGTAACGGAAACACCATACGTAGCAAATCACGCCGTTCGAAATTACATTCAGCGTCAATATTTGTCGGAACACGACATGTAACCTAATGAACCAAGATAACGCCACGGTTCTCCATTAAGCTTATTTGAAGTTCATTAAAACACTATAATGAAAAGCAAATTTGACTTAATGGGCCTTTTCACAAACACTAATAGCGTGCAAATTAGTCCGCTGCACCTGCCAACGCTACCATTACAATCACGACATTTACTGTTTGTGGAGTGCCACATATACAAAAACTACTTTGTCAGACTACCTTACATTATCATTACGAATTATAATCCGTGCAAATGTAGATGTATACACCAACAAAGCATAAACCGACTAGTCTGACTTACAATTACATTTCCACCATTACGTATTCCGAATTTGGAATACATAATTGCGTATGAACGCAGGCGCTCGAAACCACTCACGGCAATCCCGAATAATTACCATGAGACACCACCCAGGACAGTAGCAGGAAAGTTTCTGATCTGATTCCCGCAAATGAGTCGGGTGCGTCGCCTACCTCGCTCTACGAACTATGTGACAATTTCGACAGGTGAAAGGAAGATTTGCGGAAAGACATTAAAGCGGCGGGCGTTCCCGACGCTTTGGCTAATGTAGATAAAACATTAATATGTATGAGCCTCGTAGCTTGTTTGTGGGTGATGCTTAGATTTTCCGACGCCTCCCCGATGAATAAAGAGCGCTTCGCTCGCGTGACTCCACTCCGATATTATCAGCCAGCTCGCCCCTTGTTATCAGTGCCGCTTAAGGAATAAAGCATTCGTGCCAGTAGTAATTGCGTCGGTACATCATTAGAGAATAGGTCAAGCTATATCTAATGAGAGCATCGTCGGATTAAAAATGCTAAATGATGCCCGTCTGACAAAAATTTGAGGTGAATAGCCCGAAAAATGTGGCGTAAACAGTTAAAAATAAGGTTAATATTGCTTATTACCTTACGCCCGCGCAACATTCGGTCGCAGCGTTTTCCTGTGGGAACTACTTTCTAAGGTATAATAATAATATAATGTATATTCGTGACAATTTATTGCTTATATAAATTACCTTAATACTCTTAATACTGAATAAGCTCATGTTAGCTTCATTGAGTGGGTATTTTTTTTGTGAATGAGTTTTAAAAGCTCCACATACCCTTTCTCGGAAGCTTTGGCGTTTTGTTTTTTATTCAAGACACTTAGGACAAAGAACTCAATTCAGCTATTTTTAGCTCTTTCATAAAATTCTTTCATTGTCTGGTGAGTATTGTCTAGATACTCGTTTACTATTATTTCCTTTTGTTTCAGCCATCTTATCTTTTTGCCCGAGCACTTAGCCAAGAACGGTTCAGTAACAATTGTTTCTGTTGTAGTTGACATTTTATATCTTCTATTTACTCCAGATATATTATTGAGGATTTTGTTCATATTTGGGTTATAGACTGAACCTGTTTTATTTGAAACATATTACTCTTTATTTAGATAAAAATAACTAACTAGTTATTGTCTTCTATAACTCGTGTACCTTACCTATTTCGCGGTCAGGATGTGTCTTTATATTCGTTCGAATCTCAATGCATCTAACCACAGAACTATAGCATGAGTGTCGTTTTAAAACGCCTCGATATCATGACGTGTAAAATTAGTCAGTCCAACACTTTGAACCACTTACTACCGTAGCCTCGCCGGAGGAGGTCCGTCCAGAGAATAGACACTAAATGAGCCCAAACGTCCATTTTGCCGGCAAATTGAATCCGAATAGCGCGGAATCTCGTTTAAAACCCCCCGTAAATAGCGACTTGTAAATAGGTAGGGACGTGGAAAACATTTAGGGATCCAATCCACCCTTTTGCCTTTTCTGTAAATTAAATGAGAATGTACCTTGCCCCGCGACGCGGATGGCATTCGGTTTAGTAGCGAATTTACTAGAACCCCAGTTCGGCGGCGGTCGAGCTAAATAAAATAGTGTTCAAATAAAAGTGAGCTATTGCAGAGCAGACGGAACTGCAGCGTTCACGGTCCTATTTTAGTCGAACTCGCAAATGTCGCGAGCGCTGAACATCTATTTGGAACCGTGTAACACACTATGTCGATTCCGTATTTTCTATTTATCTACCCAGTACACAAAAGAGAGTCCTTGCAAACTAGATTTCATCGATAATTGCAGATACTGATTGGGGTTTAACAAATTCTTCAGCTACAAATAATTCTGCAAGAGCGAATCTAGGTCATGAGAGCGGACGTCTGATGTGCCCACATCGGTGATCCCGTTTCCAGTAATAACGAAATAATGTTTTAGCATACTACAAGTTTGAGCACCGTCAATCAGATGTCTGCATATAGGTATTATAACAGTCAAGTCAAGTCCTTTGTTCGTAATGAAATAATGACTGGTTATGGCCTAGCTTTTGACCTCGAAATATCCTTTACAAATTATATCGACCGCTCAATTATCATAACGACAACCAGTAATTTTCTGTGAAACGTCTTTCCATAAAGAAACAATGACGCAAAAATTTCTTAATAATTCACGTTTTCTTCGGTCCCTGAAACGATAACTACTTTGTAGTTGTTTAACAAAGTATTTATTTACAAAAACTCTGCATTTAGATATATAATAACGTACTACTAGACAATCACATATATTTTTATATACAGTGTGTATACGGAAAGGAATCCGAATTACGTCTTCTATACATAGTATAAAACAAAGTCGCTGCCCGCCGTCTGTATCTATTTACTTCTAATAGATTCATTTCTAAACTGACATAGTGGCGTTTTCGTACAAACACTTCAATGCTTCAATATATCGATAGTCAATTTGGCCCCGCTGTACAGACTGGAGCACCGCCCAAGTTTTGATCGTATTAAGCGACTAAAATGTTGAGTTATTTTATTTTCTATTTTTCGCTGGATTTCGGTAAACGTCGAAAGCATGTACCAGCCTATATCATTAGTTCAAAATTGATTCCAAATTGGTCCGACAATTGCTATCAAATTTCTATTTTAGCAGTCATTTAGCCAATATTTTACCCGACTACGCGACGCAAAGGAGGGTAAAGTGTTTATCAGCCTGTGTATGTATGTATGTTTGTTTGTTCCTTTGTGGCACTGTGACCAAAGCACTGAGACCAAACGCGTGGGCCGATTTTCAAGGTTCTAACGATTTAACGAATTTGTCTTAATCTTAGGAGAAGACATGATATTATTCAAAATTCAATATGGCGACTACCAGCCGCCATTTTGTTAAAATAAAAAAATGAAAGTTACAAGGTATGTCATGTGGGGTATCGTTGAGTATCTTCTTTAGGTTTCTCTTGCCATTTTCCATTTAGAATGACTGTTTAGGATCTATAGCTATTTAAAATGAGTTAGCAACCATTATCACCATTAATATAAAAAGCGGAAAACAAAACAAGTAGTACAAAAACTAAAAACCCCGACTGTTATTAAAAACTGAAAAGTTAGAAACAATCCGAATGGTGTATGTAAATATGTGTATAAAGTGCAAACGTTAATTTAATTAAAACTTGAGAGCAGGAGGTTAAAAGGTATTTTAATAAATTTCTATAAATATTGAGCATCCGTGTCCACTTCATCATATCAGGTGAAAGACGTGCACTGCCGGGCATAGATAGGTAGGGATCTCCACAAAGGCCGGTCTTGTGTCTTCCGCATCCAGCTGGTACCTCCGATCTTTACCAGGTCGTCGGTCCACCTTGTGGGAGGCCTACCCATGCTGCGTCTTCCTGAACGTCGTATTCCAAGAATTTTACTGCCCTGTTCTTCGAGCTATGTGCTCTGCCCACTGCCACTTTAACTCAGGCAATCCTTAGTTTTTGAACGCGCAAGGTTAGCGCTTCAGAACCTACTCTCCTCACCTATTGTAAAGTGCCATGACCCACTGCAAGATTTGTCTCTGAGATACTGGGTACATCTCTCACGATCAAATGGAACGTCGCCACCAAAAACAAGCCCGTGTATGGAGCCTTTTTTAAATTCTCAGGAGATGAGGTGGATTGTATTCGTTACTTAACCGGGCGAGGTGATATCCTATCGCATGTAACTACAGATCTTCTCACCCACGATATGGTGCAAACCACTACGAGATTGGTCTCCGAGGTAACAAAATAGCGTCCGTACCTCGTGCCCGGATATATCTCTACTCGAATCGAACGTCGCCTCCAAAATACGGGCTGGTCGCGCGGGAATATCAACATCACCAGCCCGTGCCCGCAGTTTTATTCAAATTCTCTGGAGGTGAGGTGAATTGAATTCGTTACTCGGAAACGGGCGAGCTCCGAGTGCGCCGCATGTAGCTGTTGGCGGCGATGCAATAAATTTTATGCGCCCAATCCCGCGTCACTTAAACTCGATTCGATGCACCGGGGATGGCTCACTCCTGTGCTCGCTGGTAATTCTTTTTTTAATTTGGATACCTTGGTTTACCTTTATGCGATGGTTCAAGGAGGCGTCTGCCCAGCAATGGACGTGCAGGGATTTAAATGGATAAATCTGGAGGCTCAAATTATAATTTTTTAACATTTTTGCCATTTATTATATAGATAAATGCCCTTTTTTGTGTCAAAATATGTTTGCAGAAGCCGGGATTGACCGTTCGGATTGTGATCATCATCTAACGTTTATACACATGTTGAAAATACCTCTTTTCATTTTTTTATTTAGTTTTGCCACTTTAACCAGATGTTATTTTATGACACAAAATACATTCAATAGTCATTTTTGCCCTAAAAACGGCAATTTTATATATTGAAATATATATATCATATTTAAAAATGTATATACCGAATATCAATTAATATCACTCTTTTATTACTTTCTGTGAAATTTTACAATTTATGAGAATAATAACGTCGAATTGGGAATATACCGAGACCGAGACAGACTTAGAAGCACTCCGCACACTCTTGAATCGATAAATAGAGTTATTCCAATAGGGAGCTCCTGATAAACGGCTTACGCCACTTGGGAATAAACAATTTGCTCGTGTTTTGTTTATTTGCTTGTAATCTCCCGATTCGTTTCCCCGAAATTGGTGTAGAGTTTAGAAACTTGCCAATCTTGTTGCGGAATACTTCACTATTCCTTAAGGAACAATAAATTGCAAAACTTACGGATGGATTAAGTAATTAAGACTTGCTCGCTAACTAAGTCTCAAAGGGATGTCTAGCAAAGTTTTAACCGAACACTCTCTTCTACATAACACTCGTCGTTAAGCAGGCCTAGATTCTTAACAATTTATATTCGAGATGAATCCAACTTTTTGCCTCTGGCGGCAGAAGTTTCCACACTTAATTCTCCACTCGGTCGCATGATAAATGAGAGAGAGAACCCTTACAATTTGTAAGGACTGTTTGAATTTCCATCATTCAATTGTTGGGCGGGGCTCTGTTTTCGGTGAATGCCTTTTGGAAACATTGACTCGGCGAATATTCGCTTCGGACCCTGGTCAGAGTCTGAAGTGGCGTATCGATACGGCGAGCACACGCCCGGCCGGAAGCCTTCTGCGGTAATGGTCCGGATCATCTTTCAATCATTATGCAATATCTTATTAATATAAGCCGATCGAAACCTATAGGTATCTGTAATGTAATTTAGGTACCTGTGAGTGGTTAGCTGGGGGAAGAATGAGTTTAAAGTAAGCGAATGAAAGCTTAAATTTTTCGATTACAGCCATTGTTATATGAAACGTATTAGAGCGTCTGCAGTTCAGTGCAAACCTCATTTATGAGATGTCGCAATACAAGCAAAACTGTTATCGCAGCCCACAATCGTGACACGAAAAGAAAAATGGAACTTACACGATATTGCAGCGTTCACCTCAACGATTTCGCTTTATATCTCGGTCGAACGTTCAGAACACTGCAGATGTGCCAGTCATTCCGTACAAATGCTACACAATATCCACTCGCCTACTCGATTCAACTTGAGCCACGTAAAGGCGGAGCGACGACAAAGCCCGTATTTGGGAAAGAGATGAGTTCAAAATCAAAGAAATTAAATTTTGTATCCGAGACGCAGTTCGGCCGGCTCCGGCGTGGCGGCGGCGCTTCGTACCAGACAATGCCCGCTGAATAGCTCATATTTCATTCGAATAACAATGACCGGTCTTTTGCTTTATCCAATATTCAATACTGGGTCGAAGAATAACAGAATGTTTTGGCTTTGTGAATCGACAGAATGAAGCTCGGATTGTGACGCGTGCGGAATACTAACTAATCCAGCAATGCGAGTAGCGAGACGAGCTGTCGCTCAGCCGGGAGGGCGGAGGGCCGTGTCGCAAATGTTTCCACGTCTTATTGTTTGCCGAATTACACGGGAAACCTTTCGGGCTGCTCTCATTAATATTCTCTAATTTACGACGCTCAAACAAAGAAGTGCTTACGTCGCAACCCACCGGCCGCCCGTCGTTATCCATTCGTCACTTGACTACACGGGTCCGGTCGTCAGATTGCAAATTAAATTAGGACGTCCGACCGATCCTGTTTACGGACCTACCCTCGAATGTGCAAGTTTTAAAAGGATGCTTAATTCATGAACCTCTCCCAAGTTTGACCATTCAATTTACATTTTCAAAGTGATGCTTGGCGCTGCACCGATTTGCATATCCGGTGCGCACGTGTCGCACCCTACGGCGCCTACAAATTATGCGACTTTTTGTCGCAGATTGAGTCGTAGCAACGATAAAATGTAATTTATAGTTGTAGACGATCTATCGGTGTTTACAGACGGCGGCGTCCATAGCCCCTCGTAAATCGTTTAAAGGTTGGGCGTTCTCCATCCTCAAGATGAATGCCCTTGTCAGACTGATATATTTACTGTCCGCCACATGGTCTCCCACTCCCGCCGCCCGACCCACTCTTTAACATATATCTGCAGTTGCTTTAATAAATAGGCTTCATGAATAATAAACGCTGAACATTTGGCGAAGTATGCGCCAAGTAATATGCCCAGAAATGTTCGCAGATATACGAGTGACTTACCTCCCGACCTGCAGCAGATAAAAACACCGTGACTAATATTTCAAAGTGGAGCATTTACCTGTTAGCATAAAAAATTATGCAGGCAACCGGAAATTGAAAATAAACCTGCTGCTTACGTATTTGTCATAACTCACAATCAAGAGATATTTAAACCTAATTTTCCGTGTTTACTTTCGCGAGGACGGCATTTCCATTAGAGTAGGTAGTAGAGTAAACAGCGTTATTCTGCACAAGTGGGGTCGGAATCCTTTTATGTTGTACGTGAACATCAAAACGAATAGAGCGTAAACGAATAAGTAATAGCCTGTATGTGTTGTCGGGGTAATCCTCCACGCACCAACGTAACATACGTAAAGTGCGGTGTGGCATATTACCCATTTTTCATCTAAATCGTGTGACTTTTGCCCGTTCGCTCGTGTAATGTAGCGCACTTTATCGTCAGTAATCCGCCGCAACGGCTCTTCGCTCGAGTGTATTTTTTTTGGAAAACGCTCCAGAATGGCTCTTGAACTATTTTGTTTCCATGTGAAAATGCAATAAAGGTAATAGTGCGGGCGGAATGGCCTTACAACCACTTTATTTGAGGTGGCACGTGATTATAATGCACTCGGTAAGGGGCATGCGAGGGGCACGGGTTGTCGTTGGACTCCGAGTTAGCCATTTTTATTATACATACGATAAGCCTTCGGTTCATTTGAGGCATCTCTTTGAAGTGCCAACCCGTCATCGATAGAACTGCCTTTGCGGCAAAGAAAACAGCAGTGAAGTAGAAAGGACCCTTTTCCGGTATAAGCCATCAACTTTTTTCACCTTGAACCGGGGTACTTTCCCGCGAAAACCTTTTTAACACACGTGTTTCGAATTACATCACGATTACGTGATACATTTTGAAATTGTTTTGGGAGGAATCGTGTTTCTTTTTCCATATTCGGAAGACGCTTAAAAGTTCACTCGAATGAACTCCAAAAGGTTTCAAGGAATTCCTCTAAAATCAATAGCCACATTGTTGTGGACGTTGATATTTTATTGTGTCAACAAATAATAATAATAATAATAATAAATATTCGTGGACAAATTCACACAGCGCCATCTAGCCCCAAACTAAGCAAAGCTTGTGCTATGGGTGCTAGATAACTGATATACTACTTAAATACTTTTAAATACATACTTATTATAAATAAAGCAAAACTGAAGATTTGTTATACGAACCGCTATCCAACAATGAATTGCAACATTAATAGATGAGATCACTTATTCGTAACCCTATTCCTTGTTCCATTGTTATTTATCCTAACCCAGCTTCTAATTTGTGTCCAGTCGCAACTTTTACACATATTTGGATACAAGCCAAGACGAATATTAGGACTATTGTTGGCTCTAGTTCTTAGATTGTACGTAACTCTCATTTTCTGGAAGATAAATCGTACCCCGTGACCTTTGGAACTAATCTTATTCGGCAGAGGCAGCTGACATCGTATTATAGTAAAATTGTGTCTGACAGCCGTTGTATTAGGAGACTGAATGTCTAAAATATATACTTCCATAAAAAAGAAACCATTTCGAAAGTATTTGTCTAGTGCAGGCCTCCTTGGCCGTGCCAATTTTCGCAACTGGCATTTCCTTAATTAATATTATGTCGGCCCCAAATGCCGCCTTCATAATTATACAAATTTTTGCTTTAATCATAATGTACCTATACTTCTGATTGCCTTCCTGAAAGCTTCAATTACTGTAAAGATTTTGATAAGAGGGTTCTAAAATATAGAAGAGATAATAAATGTAATTTTAACCCTTTCTTACTTTTCATGGGGATATTCCACGATTATTAAAAGCGAGGGCTGTCTAGACTATTGTTATATAAAAATATTGCGTTCTTCTTACGTCCCCGATTTATAAATAAATGCCTCCCACCTAGTAGGTGGGTATTACTTCAATAGTGAATTCAGCGTCTGCCAGCCTGCCTACTTATTGTACTATTTTCATCCCACAACGCGTAGGCGGAGGCGGAGGCTCGGTGCTTGGTGAAATTATCTGATCCTCCAGAGCGTGGCAAGAACCTGGCCCTTTGTAATTCAAATATACAGCTTAAAAATAAATAACTCCGTCCGGAACACGAGCGGCAGGATATTTTTTCTCCTTTTGAGCTTAGCTGTGAGTGTCCCCGGAACAAATAAAGAAGGCCTTGTTTCTATCGTAACGAAATGAATACTTATAAAATTAGATTTGTGAACGGTAAATTGTTCTACCTGGTCTTTTGACACTGAGCTTTTCTATTATAAAAGCAGCAGTTAAACAAAAACAGCTGTTGGAAGCAGCAATCGTCTTAGTCGAGCGAAATCGATTACGACATTATTATTTTCATACTGCATCATATGGACTGCGTGTAAGATTAATAAACTAGCGGCAGAAAAAGGAACTAAATTTGACAGACAGCCAACAAGACCAACCCCTTGTCAGTACGCCATAACCTAAGAGCAGACTTAGGTATATTGCGTAGACTCTACCTTCATCCTTGAATGATTCATTATTTATCGATGCAACTCACGTTCAGTGCCAATACTTATCTACAACACCACTGAAACCTAATCTGCTTCCTTCCTTTTCTTTCAAGAATATCATTTTGATTTTCCGCCGCAGTCACTCATAAGATAAATAGGTACGGAGCGTAAGGGACAGCAGCATAAGCACAATGCCCGACGACGCGTCAACCCTTGTCATGCCGTCACATATATGTCGGACTTAATTTTAACTTGCGCCTTAGAAAGCCGCCAACACATTCTACCCTACCCTGGAAAACGGCTTATATTGTTTGTCTATGGGGAATCTGATCTGGGTAAGGAATTGAGCAAAGATACTTTACGAGTGACTCGTTTGACTTATCGCGTCTCCGGGATCGGATGAGAAAATTTTGCACCGTGAAATAGAATAATGTTAAACAATAGTCGTTAAGTATATACTTTATTCTACTACGAACCCACCTTCTCCTTTTTCTTTACTTGTGCTTTAAGACCTCGCTTCTTGTCAAATTTCAAGATTCTGACGGACAGACGAACGGACAACTAAGTCACCTGTAAGGTTCTGTCATAATTGGCAACGGTCGTACGACCATGGAGGTGCGATGGCCGACGAGAGGTTTTGAGGTCTCCTATTGGTCAAGTGACGTCCGTCGTACCACCATGGTCGCACGACTGATGCCAATTAGGACAGCGCCTTAGGGTTCCAACTTCAGAGTTCAGAACTCTCAACCCCTTTACTTCATTCCTCTTGAATGGAATATGCTTTTAGTGTACATGGTGACAAATTTTAAGTATGTTAAACTTTTATAATTTCTGAAATTTAATTTAAATAACAGCTGCTTATCATAACATAGGCGATATTATGTAGGTACGGACCAAAACCGCTTCAGTCTATAGATCTACTCTACATGGACCTTATATGCTAGCCGAACAATATGAACGACGTCATAACTGCACAGCCCCCACATCACCGTCCTATAGATTTAATAACTGTCATCTTCACGGCCTTATATTCAGCATTTTTTATACAGCGAGCAACATCTGCGAACCCTCATTCCGACCAAGGCTGCAATGTTGCGGACAGGAATTTAGTCGTATGACGGCCTAATAAATTCTCATCTTCATACGATCCATAAAGATGTATGGATGTACCTACGGTAAGGACGGTCGACGGCCAAATACGACGCAATAAAGATTCCATCAAGAATTAAGTCCTTAACTTCGACTTATGTGCATGAAATAGGTCTTGCTTTTTTAATAATATAAACAGAAAATCTGCGCCATTATGAGGACAAGACTAAGTTGTAATATAAGTGAAACAATTAGCTACTAAATCAATATTAATAATCGTAATAAAAATTTACAAATCCATAAGATAATTAAGCGTTAAATACATGTCAATATCATTAAACAATAATACAACCGTAAATACAATGTAATTCACAATCATGCTTCTTCCAAAATGTGGGTAGTCAATGAGAGTAGTAAATAATTTAACGTCAAAGAAATGGGAAAAGAAAAACCTAAGCTTAAGTAGCTTAATATATCAATATAGTCCGTATAATTGAGTTGAATATTGTAACAACATGGTATTTCAATAAGTATAGTGCTACAATACTTCGAAATTAAATCAGAGTTTCACTTATAACGATATAAATACAATAAAGTTCCGTCGAATTTAATATCATCTATCTTTTAAATAAATTGCATACCAGGATAGCCGTTGTACCGACTGACTGACGGGTTCTCTGTACAATTTAAACTGGATGCACGGCCTTCGCCACAATGTGACTGACAGAACCACTTTGCAAATATAGTTCTGTTCGGAGCGAAGTCAAATTTAACTAATGTAGTGTTTTAGAGATTGGCAATGCATTAGCGATACTTTTGGTGATGTAATAATATAATGTCTGTAGGCAGCATTCAATCAGGAAGCCCAAAAGAATGATAGACATCCAAAAAATTGTTTAAATGTTCCAATAAGCAGCATGTACTGCAATGCTCAAATAACTCTTGGAACCATTTGCGTTGGTCTTTTTTCTGGACTTCGGGTTTCGGGGGAAGGTTGGTTAAGCCGTTTTTCGGATTGCTATCGATTGCTGAGAGTTGTTATAACCTGCTCTTTTTGACGGCTTGCAACACAGCTACTATAAAATATATAACATTATCTAGACTACGTAAACTGATATGACAGTATGCTCAGAGGATTACAGCACAGTGCGACAAACTTATCTGACCCGGTGGACACAATTCGAAATGTAATATTTTTGTCACAATAGCGACACCCGTCAAGGGGTCATAAGTAGTTTGTTCACAGCTCACAGCATTCCCAAGGGGGTTCGATGCCAGACTGGGGCGGCCGGTCATAAGCTAGGAAGCCACAATTTTTTACAATATGACTCAAGGAAGCGTGAAAGTAATGCCAACTCCACCTAGTGGAATAAGGGCAGGAGAGTAATAATAATAATAAATAAATAAATAATCGTGGACAAATTCACACAACGCCATCTAGCCCCAAAGTAAGCAAATATTGTGTTATGGGTGCTAGATAACTGATAAACTGCTTATATAATTTTAAATACATACTTATTATACATAGAAAACCCAGACCCGTAACAGAAATTAAAATTCATCATTTCAATTTCTGCCCGGCCGAGAATCGAACCCGTGACCTCTTGCGTGGCAGACGTTATCCATTCCATTATTATTATCGGCATGTTGACCACTAAACCACTCAGGTCGTCATAAAATCATTTATTTGTCAGATAATTATAAATCCATTCCAATATTATTATCATTCCAATAATGACAGTTTTCCTTTCTGTCATATAACGAACACTTGCGCATTATAAATTAATCCCGCACGCTCAGCAGTATCATAAGCGGGCACATCCTGCCATTATCAGCGCAATGCATGGCTATTTGGCTATTACCATTTACATGACCCAGCCAAAATCTAACTAAACACGTTACATTATTGCGGTATGCTAAACCTCTGCATTTGCATCAGATTTCCATCATAATGGCATACATCTCTGTCTGCTTACGGAACCGAGGGGACTAGGAAAGCGCTCTTAAGACACGGAACACTCCAACTGAACGTTTCTATAAAGCATTCCGGTGTTGGATTTATTTACTGTCTGGGTCGCTCGAGGATAATTATTTTAGAGATGTGTGAGGAATAACATACAGGTATCAAGGAGGTTTTGTTAATGCGATTGTCCTTTTGAAGTTAGCCTCAAATGCCTTACTCTAAATATTGTCTTGTCTAGATATTGCCAAATAATTCAGTCGCGCAGTATTCCAAAAAAAAGTGTACCTGTCTATAAACAAGAAATCATGCTAACTTCTTAATGAAACACTTTCAATTTATTTCAGGGTAAATTAAAAATCTTAACTCATAATGCCAATACGATTAATTCGTTAAAAGTGTTATTTCACATTTTCGACACTGCTCCAAGAAATTCTAAAATAAAATGGCAGTTACTTGTTCAGCTTTTGCTGTAGAATAAATGGCCTTTTGGGCAAACGTGTTCTAGTAAGTAACGTGGCTACGCAAAACGGATATCACACACTAAAATTTATGTCCAAAAATAATAAATAACGCGGACGAAATCGCGGGCAAAAGCTAGTAGTTCATTATTTTAAACATTGAAATTTATTTTAGCCGAATCAAAACCCAAACCGATATCGGAAAGTGTCTTCAAACCTACGCTATATTTGTCCGTAAAATCCGTGTAAGTAATTTGTTCCCATACGAACGCGCCCGGCCCGATCGCGTGAGGTCCGGCAATCACTTACCAAAATTTAATATCTAATTCCTCCGTTATTACCCTCCCTCCATTATTACTTCATTATGGCTGCTCTCGTGATGTATTATAGCCTTCCCGATTGTTTCTAAGTCTGTAATTTCGACAACGTTTACTCTGCACTCAATGGTCATCAATTGTTCTGAACAACATTAACAATCGTTACAATCACGGTGTACAATAAGTAAGCTTTTATCAGGTAGTCGGACTCTGTCAGCCTAAGAAGTCCGCCTCGGTGAGTACGGTTTATCTATTTCTGCCGTCAAGCTCAATATTTGCATAGTCGTGTTCCGGTTTGAATGATAAGGTAGCCAGATGAAGCATTTAATCTTAGTCCTCACAGTGACATATTACAAGTTGACAACGCACCTGCGGTTCTGCATGAATTGTAGACGTTATGGGCGCCAGTTACCGCTTATCATCAGTTGGGCTGTCTCGTTTGTAACTTAAGCATAAAAAAATAACTTAAAAGGTTTCCCAATGATTGAAGGGCCGCATTTTATCAAGCTACAACACCTAATCGGCTGATACGTAACTTAATCAAATTCCCTGCCGTGATTGCGAGGGCGAACTACCGCCCGCGGACATCCCGCAAAAACTAGTATGGCCAATTAGATTGGGCCCCTGCGAGGAACCTTCTCGCAGCGATTTCGGTATTCTAATAACAAATTGTTGGGGTTATTCTTACTGGTCGAGGGCAGGGGTGGGCCGGCAATTTATTTTTCGGTCGCGATCCAATTATTTTTGGGCACGGTAGTGGGGTATAAATCTGGTAGCAGACCTCGGCCACACGCACCGCCGAGACCAGACACGGTGGAGCCCCTGCCCCCCGCCCGAGTGAACTATATCGGAACGAAATAGGAGTATTGGCTCACAACCCAGCGGCTCTAACAATACTGGTTGTTGATACCTGGTAATAGTTAGAGCAGGGTGACTAATGCGATAAGACAAGAGATTTATGTGGTTTCATGGGATAATTGACACTTCAAAACAAGCAAGTTGTGGTCCAAGCGCTCGAAGAGACTATATGTTGCTAGAGTAGTTTAAGACGAATTAATCACTAGTGTAGACAATATATTAATTAAGTTTGTTTATTTTCAGGTAAAGGAGAATTTAATGGCGTTTTCGACAAACAGTAAGAAATATACTCAATTATTTTATCGCTCCAATAATGTGGACGAGACTAAAATCTAACGTTACTTGATGCGACTTTCTAACAGATAGGAAGATATGAAAAGCACCCAACGCTTTTACACCTATCATTGGATGTACATAATTATACACACACTGCAATAGTAAGATAAAACATATAAAAATGTATGTCATCATCAGCCGCTAGATATCCTCTGCTCGGGACGCCTTCGCCGACGTCTTCCACACCAACAGAAGCCGTGCCATTTGAATCCATCAGCTCCCTTCACGATGCCGTCCATCTATATAAAAATATGTATTCATTCCTAATGTTTATATTCATAAAGAATAAAACCTAGTCATGTTTGTCTGTTCTGCCGATTCCGAAACTTTTTACTCTCAGAAGCTGCGTGAGTTTTAAATTATTTGGACCTTATTCTTGCGAATTTTTATTCACATTACGACTAGAAGCTCTTTATAAGTTTTTCGCTTATATTGAAATAAAGAAAGAAAAGACATTTATTACACATAGTACAGCAAGATACAATAACAGTTACGTAATAGACAAAGCAACTAATGTTCCTTTACTAATTACATTAGAAAGAATAGGCTACGTACATATTCTTAACTAGCCTTTCCCAGCAGCTTTCACCCGCGCGCAGTCCGGATATCTCTAGATATTAAACTTTCCCGCGGGACTCTATTTGTTTCCCGGGATAGAAAGTAGGATCGGTCGGAAAAATAGAATCTAATCTTTTAACTTTAAAATATTAGTATAGATTAGTATTACAGTACCTATAGATGAAATAATTGGATGAACATGAAGCTTCCTAATGTGCTTATTGAAATAAAGTTGTCGTCTAAAGTTGTGTTATTCTTAGATTGAAAGACTTCGTTTCATTAAAAGTTACACAAACGTTGAAAAATTACGCAACTTTAATTAAAATGTAACGTCCATACCTACAGCACCACCAAAATTTTCTAATGTAATATTAGCTACCGCGTGAAAATTAATTACTTATTTGCCAGAACGCTTAGGTAAATTTTATCCATTTGACTTAATTACTGAGTAGGTAATGGAGTTTATTGGTCCATTATTAATCCGTAGGTGCCCACGGCCCGGTTCTCAGAAGGTCTGGTACGAACAGACGATTATGATCTTTACTGCTTGCCTCTTTTCATACGGTTTGATAGATATGCTGGGTATTAGGATTTAGCTTTCACTTCACTAGTGACACGCCCCGGCTGCGCACGGGTGTTTTTTCGGAGTTTCTCTAATCTCTCTATATGCTTGTAGTATACAATTATCGGTAGAAATTCTTCAACTGATGGGGAAAAGCACATCAAAATCCGTTGCATGGTTTAATAGGAGTTAGCGAATATATATAGACATTTTCTATATCTTTTCTATGACGTTCATAAGAGTTTTGTAAACCTAAATTGAATAAAATTATTTGACTTTGACAGACAGACGCGGAATACCGTTGTCGAAGCGCGGTTGGCCAAGGTCGCCGAAAAGTTGTGATAATAATCATGTTAAAGGCAATAACTACTACTTTCCATCTGATAGGTTTGAAGTTTTGTCGTAAAGAACATAAAGGTACTGAAGTAGACAATACATTTTCGCCTCTGTTGACAAAAGCAAACAATCTTATTACATTTTTGTCCTAACTACATGTTTAGATAGACGCTCTAACATATTTACGTGCCAATGCGCCCACAACTTCTATTTCCCAAGAAGCCTTCGAAACCTCAGCACAGCCGGTCGCGCCCCACGCGAGCAATAGCGATCATCAGTCAATGACCGACGAAAGTCATTAATCGTCGACGGCTACTTATTACGGCGTAGCACGGCACTAATTACGTATTATTCGCAGTTTCCTACAAAAACCTCCCCTTTAACTGGCCATAACGCCGCCACTAAAAGAAAGGGCCCACACAATGGGTAATCCACAACACGTCTATTGCAGATTGTGTGGGCTTGCTGAGTGTAGTTTCGGTGGATACCATTGTAAATATTGGGCGTCGAGCGCGGGTGTTCGCGCGGTGTTCTGGTAGGTGTTTGTGCCACAAATTGTGATATTTGTATTCTATAATTAACAAGAGAAGTAGCGTTGCTTTTCTAGGAGTTTCAAGCGTTTTGTGTAGTCTCTTTGAAGCTTTTGTCCATAATCAAGTGTCATGCTCGAAGCTGTTCGCCAAATTTTATAGCGTCATTGAAAAAGAAGTAAACTAAGACAAGTTAAATTATTGTATGCTATGAACATATCGACAAAAAGTTCCGAATAAATATTTACGTTACATACTATAACGGTCGTTTTACAGACCCTAACCTGGAATTCTTCAATCGAACAATTCGATCAATTGTAGGCTACAATTGAATGATTTGACCAAAATATGTACGAATAAAGTCGCGATACAAAGCTACTACACGCGACCAATATTAGGAGCACTTTTCAGTACTAAGACTAGTACCCGAACAATTGAATACTACTCAGTGGCAATAAGGTCGCGATTTGTGTGTCTTAAATGTTTACCGGATTAAAATACAGTCAGGGGCCGGTGCCAGGCCGTTTTCGGGCGACCCCGCAAGCTGCGGCCGGGCCGGCTACAACTTTTATGAGCCAGTCACTGTACAGCGCCCTATTTCACTCTTTTCTCTCTTCTTTTTCACGATGGCCAACGGTCGAAATCGCATTTTTGACCAGAATTTTGCCGCGCCCGCCCGAACGCTTTTAGCGAATGAAGATTTCACACCCCCCATTTCGAGCTGGTAAACTCGCTTTTTCAAAAGCTTTGTGAAGTAAACAGATTCGGGATAACGTTTGTGAGTTTCGATTCGATGTTGGATTTCGACCGCAATACCTGTGCCTATAGTGTTTTCGTCGTTCAACACTGAGCACAAACGGCATCGAAGTTGTCGATATCGATTCTATAGATATTTTTTTTTTCGTTATAAATATCATAATAGTATCTATCATTAAAATATTATTTATTTTTATCACAACTATCACATCACATTATTTAAATTTCATCATTTTTTTAAATTAAAACCATCATAATCTGTAAAGTTATTAAAAATAATACGTTCTAAGAATTGAGTTATAATTTACGAATTACATTGTATATAGACATTATAGACTCTGTCTAAAAAGTTAAGCGACTTGAAGGTTGATTGAAATCAACAAGTAAGCAACGTGATTTTCAATAATGAAGACGTCCATCTTTTACTATCATCATCATGTTGTATGTAGACGGACGTCTTCAATATTTCATCTGTTTTGCTTACCTGTCGATTTGGATCAATCTCATAATTTCCCAAGTCTTTTTAGACAGAGTCTAGAGACACAAACGTAGATGCTATACTTATATCTATTACGTAACATGGCCCCGTACGCTGCTCGCTGCTGCATTAAAGTGCCATATCCTCACTTTAAAATGGATTCTAAAATGAAATCTATTTCTGGCTTAGCTTTGAATAAATTCGCTCTTAATGCTGTGTCTTAACTCTTTCTTTATTTTCCCTCCCGACGGGATTCGCTTTGCAACTGGAGGATTATTTAATTACTGAGCTCAGCAGCTCCCTGCGGCTTCCCTTTCTTTATATTTCCTCTCATTAATAATTTCGACAGCGATAATACAAGCGAAGAATACCGTTACTCAAATCGTATTTTGGTGGTAAATTGGGATAAACACATCAGAAACTACGTGGCATTATATGACCTAGTACATTGTTGGTCCCTTGTTATGCATTCAGTTATTGCGCAGTCTCCAGGCTATATCCTCCGGCTTTTGTCAGTGCACGGAATACGGCACCAAAATATTTACGAAGTGAGGATATGCGTATTACGATAAGATTCTGGAGTGATTCACGACTTCTCGTCCGCCTTTTAGGAGATATATTATTTTTCTTTTGATGTAAAAAAGGACCTTTGTAGGCTTAACTGAAAACCCTTGTTCTAGTCAGCCTTTGTGGAAATCAAAGAAACCACGCTTCGTTATGGCTATATAATTTAAAGGGGGAAAAAATTTAACGGATAAATAATACATTTCAGATGCTCCGGCCGAATAAATGGATTTACATTTTTACTAGATAAAACGATGTTTATGGAGGTCGGGATGAAGTACGGGAAAATAAAACACAAAACAGTTATAATTGGTACTCGCAAAGGCCGACGAATGTTTTGTAATAGGGAAAGAGAATAAAACGGGTCGCGAGGGCACCGAACAATGAAAATGGTTGTTAAAATTGTAGAGAGTATTTCTAACTTGCATTGGGCTGGAATGCAAATAGTGACACAAAGGAAACTTTACAATGAATGCTCCCATTTCCACCTGTTCCAATTTAACGCACAATAAAAGTGTGGGAATCCGTTGTTTTGAGATGCGGCGGGAGATGCGGCGGGAGATGCGGCGCATTGTGCATCGAAGGCACGCCGCATTGTGCCCGTGCGCCGGCTATGAAAGCGCCCACCCTCACAATGCACTGGAAATCTTATCTCCGCAGTTTTATACTTCCAGGCCGATTTAATCGAGCCAGCGATGCTGTAGCCGCGTTTTAATTAAAGCTCTCATAATCTCATGCAGCGTACTAGCGAAACACAAAACGGCTGAACCAAGAATACCTCGTCGTCAATAACGAAAGATGCCGATCGAGTTGCAGCTCCAGCAACTTCGTTCATTAGTAACTTCTTGATAGATGTTAGTAAAGTTCTTAACGATCATAATGAAACTGCAGTGTTAAGTATACTGCCCGTGATAAACACTGCGGTTAATGACAATAAAAGTAATGAGAAATTGTCGGCAAATACGATTACTGTGATGAAAAATATGGCGTTGAAGGTGTAACAAATCACGATAATGTTACTTCATAAAATAAATCATAGGGAAAAGTAATTAAGACAGAACGGGGAATGGGCGATTTATTTTTTACTGCCATATTAAAGGAAAGGACGAGCAAGCTATTGCGTTGTACCTTTTTTATTCAAACATTCTTATAACAGATTCATCTCGTCTGTTGTATTAATTCCCTGGGGTATTCTGAACCTCATCTTGGCCTTTCCTTCCTCGGAATTGATTCATCTCGAATACACAGAGGAAATATTGTTTGTCTTGTACAATCTCGGCTTTGTTATCCTTCTTTTTCTTACAAATTAACGTCGGCGCGTGTTTAATAATATGCTTAACGTCATCAGCTTGAAATACGTCATTAATTTTTTCGTTTCTATTTATGTAAAACGTAAAAGTGACTGACTGATTGCCTATATCATGGAACAGCCCAAACCATCCAACGACGCAGCAAAGCTAAAATATTAAACTGAAAATAAATGTGAAAATTCAAGAACTCCCCGGAAATATTAGAATGCTAGAACACATTACTGAGTTTTCCGTAACATCTTGTTTGTACTAAATTTTGTAGTTGCTTAACACTTACCTGTCTTATTTTCAGCGTTATAAACCTGACGTTCTTTACTTAAGGTATCATGTTCGGGACGTTGATGTTGGGTTGGCAGACGGTTGTCATAACACCCTACTCGGAAGAGAATCGACCCATTTCGGGCAAATGCTCGCAGGCCCGCTTTGCCCGCGGCGCCCCGACAGTGAAGAGGGGTGTCAATTCCAGAGCAATGAGCCTTCAACTATTGCAGAGGAGTTTTGTGAGTAGCGCCGCTGAATTCGAGAACTTTAGCGGCGAAAAAATGTTTTGAGACACGTACTCCACGTGTGTGGAGTGTGTTTCCATATGTTTGACAGAAATGTGATGGTTGGATGGTTGCGGTGATAATTTTAAATGATTGGAACCACCATTGGAGTCCCATCTGGTCGTATCTGATTTGGACCAACGTTAACTGTACGGTAATGCCGCTGAAGTTGTTTGTTGAAGAATTGCAGCTGTACCTGTTCCGATTTCGACGGAGACATTTAAATTTCTGTAAATTGACTAGCGGCGCTCTAAAATTAATCTCTAAATCAATTCAGCTGTGTAAGCGATAAAATAACTAGAGCACCTCAGGGAGGATTAAGAAATTCAACGTTAACGAAAAACGCAGCAATTACCGATTCGTGCCCGAGAGTAAACTTTGTTTTACCGGAGAGGAATTAATATTCATTAAAAAATCTTTCTCGGCATCATTCTGTTGAAACTTTGTAATCAGTCCATGGCGGGCCAGCGGGGAGGTGCGGGGTGCGGGCTGTGTCAGCGAACTTGAGAGTTTAGTGACTTAGCAAATGGATTTTTCCTGCTGTGGTAATTTGAATCGGCGGAGTACATTCCCACGTCTCCCCCGCCCTTCACTTCGCTCCCACTTTGCTCATTTGATGGGGGTTTATTCTGCGGCGTCTGCAGATATCTACCTACCTACGCCTAATTTTAGAATACGAAGAGGCATAGCGCGTAATATTTTAGCGAACTAAAAGCAAACCGTGTTGGGTTGGCCGTAATTTGAAAGTTTCAGAGCGGGGCCGATCATTTGTCGGGAGATTCCGGGATGCGGCCTGAGCCGCTCCCGCCCGGCCCCCGCGCGGATTATTTCCCAACCGAACCCAACGCTATGGCCCTCCATAGAGATTTTCCTTATGAACTCTTCCTGTTTCCTATTCTCGGAAAATCCTTGAGGGTACCTCTATGGCATGTCAATAATTTTTGTATTATGTGAGTGGACGGAAATAGCGCAGTGCTTCTTTCATAGCCGTCTCGTTATATTAGTACTCTCAAAAAAAGGTTTTCTCAAGGAAAGCGTGTCGTGGAACTTCAAGGCCAGAGTGAATTGGCTGTTTTTAGGCAGGCATGCTCTATCTTCGGCGGTATCGTCACTTCCCACCAGATGACACACATACATAAATGATGATGCCTACTTGGTACATAAACAACATTACTTAGGCTCGTAGCAGTAATTTGCATAAATTAAATGAACCCCAGAACTGTGTCCCAGTAAGAACCGTTTATAAGGCAATAAAACGCCCCTACCTACTCGTATATATAGCTAAAACGTCGTCAACATCAGTTTGCGACCGTTTCCGTCATAGCTATAGAGGGCGGGGGACCCAAAACAAGTTTTTTTATATTACAAACGCTGAAGGGTTGAAACATCGCCGGTCGGATTTACAAACAGTATATAAAGATCCGGCAATCTCACGGTTTTTCTGAATTAAGCCGTGAAGGGACACGGACGGACCCTTCGGGGCGGAATTTGCCTGCGAGCCGCCCCGCCGTCTGTCAACACCGGAATGCTCAGGGAATTTGGCAGCTCGATTGTACCACTGTTATTTTTACCGGTCCCATTCGCTTTTTAACACCTACAGTTGCGTCGTAATGCTAATGGAATGCGAGTGCTTGGAGGATTATTGGCGGAGTTGTATTTATTAAGGTATTTGCCTGCTAAAAGTGTAAACTGGACCCCTTGAAGATCAGAGTGAATAGGCGGTTTCTCGATAGGTACGCTCCATCTTGCTATCAGATAAGGTGGCAGTCAAATGCCTGCCTACAGAAAAATCTGACAAATATATACAAACATAGAGCCGCGCGCACTCAGAAGTACTCACTTCTATTATTATTTATTTTAATGTTCGAGGTAATTTTTATCACATATTTTCTGAAAAGGGTTATCAACCTACATTTTTTTAAATTAGACTTTTCAGGCATTTCACCTGTTGCTAATGACGATGGGTCCGAAACAAAAATAACATCCCATCGTTATAACGTCTTGGATCGGACAGGGTTTATTGTTACATATTGTAATTAACTTCATATATCTATAGCTACTAAATTACGCAATACAATGTTGATGCTCCTTGCTAATTGGTGTTGATTTACGCAACGACCATAAACCTGACAATCCATATCGGAAATTATTGAAATTCCCATTAATAACGTATTATATAGTTGTGTTTATGGCTATTGCCATTAATAATACACGATAATTGAATCTTAAAACTAAAATACTAACCAACAGAAAAAGTCAGATAACCCTGATCAATTTGACATTTACTCAAATATGTTCTGAACAAAGCTGAAAACCATCTTGCATGCCACGTGGGCATTGTAATGCCTAACCGAATGTAAGTACTGAAGTTGATTAGCACCTATTTATAATTGACAGCTAGTTATATCATTAAAATCAGTTTCGTACTTACTTACTCATTTAAGTATACTTACGTATACGGTTTAATGTGAAAACATATTATTGACGCACTAATTATTGACTTACTTATTTATTTACTGCTGTTTAAATAAAATAAAATAAAAAATACTTGTCAACCATTTGGTATTTGTGTATTTCTGCAATTATCTTCCGCTATAGGTATTACAATACATGTAAAAATTCTCCCCTTTCAATTTCAAAAGAAAGAAAAAGAATCCGCCCGCATTGTCTGATTCGGCTGAACTCCGTCAGGTCAAAGTATGAGAATAGGCGTTCCGGACTCAAAGTTACGCAAGATGTTCCACTATTACGCACTGCTCACTGGATGCATTCCAACTATGCCATTGTGGGGAATCCCGTAGAGAAGTCGGGTAGGAAATAATTGGCACAAAGCTACATAAATTAATTACGCTTTTCACGTAACTCTTCTGTGATGTGGCTTACTGACCGTTGGCATCGTAACATGTATAGTTTGGTGGGTGTTTGTCATGTGGTGGTACAATATAACATGTATGAAACAAAGTCTCTGGTCTTCCCGCCATCTCTATCTATGTCCGCTTCGATCTTTTAAACTAAGTAGATTAATGCGTTTTTTTTTTAAATCATGAACTACCCTAACGAACATATATTTAACGGCATCTCCTTTTTTTCCTCTTTATCTATAACTGAGTAGATTTTTTATGTAGGACTAATAATAAAAATAGTTTTTTTTTTTGTAAAACAAAAAAGGATTAAACAAATACCCACCTACGTTTTAGCATTTACGTACTCATTGCTCCGCGTAACAAGAACGTGATACAAAAATCAACCTTATTCTATGAGCAACACATTCCACTTTGATCTGTCGTTGCAAACATTTTCATTGCGATCCTACCTCGCATCCCTTTGATATTGCACGCGATTCAATAGAAATATCAACACGGCTTTTAGAAACGTTAGCGGCTATTGAGTCCGGCGCTTTATGGGCACGGGGTCTTGCAAAAACACTATCTAAATAGTATTCAACAAAGTCGTTATTCGTGTATGTTTAAACTACACACGGATTTCAAAACTATTTTTAGTATTTTTATCAATGGATGCAGGGAGTGGTTCACGAGAATATTTTGCGCATTACGAGACGAAGGAGCTATGTCCGAAGACTCCATTATACAAGTCAACAAATACAACATAAAATAAATTATAAGACAAAAACAGAAAAATAATTTTTTTTTTACATATTTTTACATCGATGTAAAATTTGTGTGAGACACACTATACCAATGTGACATATCAGTATCATTCGTTAACGTTAGTGTACAGTATGAGATCGCTGGCTGGTTGGGTGATTCCACTCCACACATTCCAGAGGCTCAGCCCCGTTTAGATTATTGAAAATGTTCCCTATCGGGCGTTACAAGGGGAACAAAGATGATTTATTTCTAACATTTATCAGAATTATACGTGTTCGCCGCTTGTTAGTAGCGTCTTTGCGTGAACGCAATCTGCAATTTGTGCCACACATGGGTACAATGTTCTCTGGAGATAATATTGAAAGAGGTTTCTGGAAATATTTTTGTGAGTGCAATAACCCGATAGATATGAAGATCCTGTCGAAAGTATAATATCACGAAGGATACTAAAGTACTTTTAAAGTAGCTAAAGAAGGATCTTTCAAACAACGTTACGCAAAAGGTAAACAAAAGTAGCACAGAATTTGCAAAAAAATTTCATTAAAGAAAGAAAGAAAAGAAAGAAAATCTTTATTTAATATCACACTTTAATTGTAGCAATTACTTTTAATTGATTTCAATTAACTACATCGCCCATTACAGCTACGTATACATGTCCATGCACAATTTTTGTTTACTTTTTGTTCAAATACAAAGGAACAGACCAACAATCAGGCAATTAAAACTTGAAAAAAATTATTCTAGACAGAATTAGACAACTCTTGTACTATCAGCACAGCATATTCATACCGACGCGTCGGGTAACTATCAGCAGAGTGCGGTAAGCGCATTTTCCGACAAAAGCTGTTTTCCTGGAATTTGTGTTCACAAAAATTGCCACAAATTGATTTAAACATCGGCACACTGTTAGCTACGACGGGAATTTGGACCTCGCTTACAATTTCCCGGGCAGGTATATTTCCCGATTTCCGAATATTCATTTTCAATGCCACGATATTGCAACTTTAAATAAATGTCTAAAAATAGTGCCAAATTATCATTTTAATATATATTTTACGATACAAGTCTAAAATAAGTATTTATTTAGTTATCTTCGAATTCTTTGTTTGCTAGTTGTAGCTAGTGACATTATAGTACATGGGGATGGTTGAGTGTCCCGTTTATAATAGACAGCGAGCCGCCCCGGCTACGCACGGGTAGTAATCTTAACAAATGAAACACCTAAACCTTCCTCATGAATAACTCTGTCTATTTGTGAAAACCGCATTAAAATCCGTGTAGTGTAGTTTTTGGGTTTATCCCGAACAGACAGCAGACAGACGAGGCGTGGGACTTTGTTTTGTTACATGTAGTGACGTACTACTTTGAAGGAGATTATGTTCATGACATTTCGCTCAATTCTAACATTAAATTTCAATGATAATGAAACAAAATTCCTTTCACCCCGAAATAATGTCGCTTCAATTAGGCTCCCTTTATACGAATTGAAATTCAGAGACAATTATTTTACTTGTGCCAAGAAAAATATAGGTCTTACAATAGTTGGAAAGTTTAAGTTTGGTTATATTTTCTTGTCTTCTTAACAATTTGTGTTAAATAATGAATAGGTACGAGTAGCGTCCTATTAGATTTCTTGCGGGTATGGCTAAATTAATATTAGAGAGAAGATGGGGATTTTGTTTAAATATGTTATATATTTGCTATATCGCGACGTTTTTCAATCGGAATCAGTGTTTGCTGCACCTTGACTGATGCATCAGTCAAGGTAGTTAACTGAATTGTACTCCTCACCAAGACGGAAGTAGAGGCGAAAAATCTTATTGGTACTGTATTCAGCATATGAAACTAGCGTCCCGCCCCGTCTTCGGACTTTCTTGGCTTTTCTAATGCATGTATCATATAGTCATACATGATAGTGGAAACCGT
This sequence comes from Blastobasis lacticolella, assembly GCA_905147135.1. NCBI lineage: Eukaryota > Metazoa > Arthropoda > Insecta > Lepidoptera > Blastobasidae > Blastobasis > Blastobasis lacticolella. The sequence continues at coordinate 14,879,226 of LR990050.1, forward strand.
ATCAAAATACTTGTGTACCAAATGTATGCATCCATCCAATCAAGTCCAAAAAAGAAAAATTATAGACTGCGTCAGCCGACTATAGCAAACACTTACGATCTGCACCCTTTGTACGCGAAAACATCCAGCGACAATTTAGTCTGTCGGGGTGTCTCGCCGCGGGCATAAGTCCGCCCGCGTCCCAGGGAGATATTACTCCCTAAGTGCCAAGTGCTCCTATCTCCCGAATTGTTGGGGAGAGTGTATTGTATTGAGTTTCGTTTGCGTATCATCTTTGCGAGCTGGGGCGGTAAGTGAGTCGGAGGGGAAAACAAATGGTGCACTAATGGCGGTGGTATTTGTGTCGCTGGCGCTGGCGGATGTGTCGGTGTGGCGACAGTTATGACTGGAGGAGGTTCCGTTATTTATATGTAGTGGCTAGATGTAATTTATCGTAATGTTTTTTGGTGTGGTTGTAGTTTGCTATAATAATAATAAATAATAATAAATAAATAATTTATTCAAGAAAACTTATGTCTAAAATTACATTGTTAAGTTTAAAAGTACCTACTTATGTTGCTATGGTGGTATGGTGAGATTGGTCATTACCTTCGCAGTCAATCATTGGCAGGGCCCGGGTCCGATTTCCTATTCGGTATCGTATTCTAATGTTATGTAATTTATGTTAGACCTTACCAACAGGTGACCTGATTGTCCATTTGCATTCATCTGCGAGTAAAAATCGCTGAAAGCAAACAAGTAATACAAGTTTATTACATGTTAAGCATATATCTGTATTGTGCGCGTCATATTTATTTATTAAAACTTCAAGCACATAATGGTACAATGACGGACTTAAAGCTAACATAGCCTTCTCTATATTTTCAGGTAATTGTTCACTATTCAGGAAATTATTTACTTCTATATGATTGCTAATTTAAATCAAGCAAACTCAATTTAAGTTGTAACAAAGAAACATAAATGGAACCTACAACTAAACTAAATCTAAAACCTAAATCTACAGATGTCCCCAATGTCGCTGCCGCTGGGGGTATGGCTGCATTCCCCCGCTGATTGGCAATCCCACTACGTTAGCCGAGGAATGAGCTAGCCCTGTGGTCACCGGTGGAACTGATTAGTTTATGATTTAAAATAAATGCCATAATCTTTTTAGATTCCGGACCCGTTCCGTTATTTCCTTGTATGTTTTATTATCTACAATAAACAAATAAATAAATATTCGTGGACAAATTCACACAGCGCCATCTAGCCCCAAACTAAGCATACCTTGTACTATGGGTGCTGGATAACTGATATACTACTTAAATAGGTACATACTTATTATACATAGACCCAGACCCGTTACAGAAATTAAAATTCATAAACAGTTAAATAAATAAAATACATCTTACCATCCCAGTTTATCTTACTGACATTTATTCATTACTTACAATAAGGCTTTTCAATCCGTTCGGCTTTTACGCCAACTCCAACCCGCATTCACGCACGCCAATGGATCACGGCATGCAATCTATTACCTCGTCTGGTGCAGTCCGACTGGCAGATTGGTCATCCGTGGTCTCAACAGCCGTTCCGAGGCATTCCATTGCCCCAATCCCTTTGTCCCCAGGCGCGCATGTGTGACGCTCCGAGCCGTAAGATGGCTATTAGTGCCCGTCTACAAATTCAATAAACGCCTTATTGGCCCACCATGGCCAGTACAGACGTCGGCTCAGAGTTCCTCTGAACTTTGAAGTCTCGAAGTGGATCACGGAGCGGAGAAGCGCGTAGTTCAGATCTTATTATAGCGCTGGGTACAATTCGTGTTTTGGAATAAGTTGTTTTGTTTGTCTGGCGAAATTTTTTATATTGGATACAATTTCACTTTTAGATATCTTCATATTCTAGACGGACTAGAGCTTCTAGGTATTACGTAAACCTTAGCGGTACTATGATATAATGTATGTTACAGATAGATATTCATCTAGACTCGCACGACAAGAAATCGGAAGTATCTACAATAAATAGAACTACTTCACAACTGCTTCGGGCTGCTAAGTTTTCTTCGACGTAGTCCTCTGACAGTTGGAGTATGATTCCGGCAGTGCCAACATCACGCGACACTTGACTTTACTTAGCAAGGCTTGAATTCGTAGTGGAGTTAAATCAAACTTTTCCTCGAAATACTTCAAAGCTGAATCCACATCCGAGTTTCAACCACCCGTCGGATATTTGTAAACACCTCACTTCATTTCCTATCCCATTGGCTTGATATATCGACAGCAATGATAAGAATCAGTATTCCATCTGGAAAATGATTGGAACGAGGTATATATATATTCGTAGTCGTGTTTCCACCGTTTCGTATCAAATACAAAGAAGCAGAGTAAAATACCGTGATAAAGCATTTTAGACGCAAACCAGTCGACTAACCCATTCCATTTTGAACTGAAATTGTATTCCTATTTATTATGCCTTTGTGAAACTATCAACATCATTGAACTAGATCAAAGTGCCTAGAGAAACAAACACAGACGCCGAGGCTAATTTGTTTTACACAGCTGGGTCTAAATAACAAAAATTACACCAATCCGAAACTATAAAGATAGTGATCGCGCAATACTTGCGTCATCAACAAACATTTCACCAATTGCCCACTAGTCGATAAAATATGTATCTAATAAGCGAACTACGGTATAGCCCCAGGAGTGTAACAATAATTCTGAACCAATATTCAGATAGCATCGTTGAATTCCCCTATGTTACGATATGAGCCCCGATATCTGTTGCCTGGAGGTACCCCAGAATGCTTAGTTATTTCTAATAGCGATAATAATGTTATTTACTTTATGTTGTCGTGAATAGAGACGTGATTTGCTCGGAATTCTAGTTACACTATTTGTTTCATTTCATTTCGCAATCTATTTATATCTTTTTGTTCTATTTGTGTTGTTGTTTCGTTCTCTTTGTTGTTTGGAGAACTAGGTACACAAAAGGGTTATAGTTTCTGTATGTTAGGTTTCTATTGGTCTTTATTTTATTCCTTTATACGAGTAAAGTGAATTATTCTTTTCAACACAATAGGTTGTGCCGTGTGTCGTACAAGGTGACTAACGTTTCCAAGACATCGTTTCTTGAGTCTCCGTACGCTGGAAAATGGGCAGCAACGTTTTCCATTGTTAATTTTATTTATTACACTGCGATTTCCAACCCGCTTGCCAAGCGTGGAGATATTTCAATAACCTCCCTTTTCGTGGGAGAGGCTCTAAGTCCTGCAGTGGACTGTTATGGGCTGTGATTATGAGTAAAGTGATTGATTCACTAGCTGAGAGATCAAGGAAACAGTAAAATTGGTCATTCAATTCAATTTGACTTTCAGTACAGATCCTGTACGGGAAAACTTCTGAGCTCAAAACTAACTAAATCCCGCGTAAAACGCTAGCTAGAATATAATGCTTGGCTCATTCCATTAATTGGCACAACCTCGTTCGAAGGGCACCGTTTACAGGGGCAACAATCAGATATTCCAGTCGCGCCCAACGACACTCCTTCAGTCCTTGTTAATGGTTTTACGACCAGCTCAAGTCAGCCATCAAACTCAGGAGATTTATAGCCGAAGTAAACGTTACGGGGACTTTGGATTAACTCCATTGTGTGGAGTTGGTCGCGATGTGATCTACGCATTTGTTTAGAGGTTGAGACGCTTGCAGCTGTGGTAGCCGTTTATGGCTGGTACAATTTTATAGGAATTTACTTTTTTTCCTAAGATTTTTTCTAGGGGTTAGCTCTGCTAATACACGTGTACCTACCATAATCTTTATTATGCTGATTGAGTAAGTTATTAAAATAACAAAAAAAAATTAGATACTTTTGTAAAAATTACGAATATATTGTCAAATATGACTTATATAGATAGAGTAGACCGTCGGTGGGGGTCCGACTCATAAACGAGAGGTACCAGGTTCGAACTCCAGTGAGGCCATCTACCAATGACTCTTTTCTGAGTAAAGTACATTAGTTGAACACTAACCGGTGCTTTTACGGTGAGGAAAAACGTTGTGATGAACTGTGTAACTACGATCCAATCTTGTCTGGTTTCCCTGGTAGCAGGGGTCACGGACGTCAGATGGCAGTCGCTTCACTGTAATTATCTAAACTGCCAACAGAATGTACCTAAATTAAAACTAAGTCGATTTCTGCAGTCTGTATCTATGTACGCTTAGATCTTGTAAACTACGCAATGGATTGCATGATTGCAGGATGTAGTGAATAACCACGAAAGTCTTAAAACCTGCGCAATGGATTTTAATGCGGTTTTTAACAATAGATAGAGTGATTCAAGTCATTCAAGTGTAGGTACAACAAACAAAGGGTAGGTAGGTGTAATGTACGTGTATGTAGGGATAGCACGCCACGCATGCGAAGTCGCGCTGGGGCATTTTAGCGTACACAAGACCAAACTCTAATAAGTATTCAATCAATTTAAATGAATGAATGAAAAAAAATTATTTATTGCTTATACACAGAATAAAACAAAAACAGGAAAAAAGCAACCGGCGGCCTTATCGCTTAAAGCTTATCGCTGGAAGAAATCCCAGGCAACCTTATACACCTAGAAACAGAATATACTCTAGGGTAGGTGGTAAGTCTGTTCTACAGAACATTACTGTGACATATTTCATTAATACTAATAAACATATATCACTAAATTATTGATTTACTTATATTATATTTGGTAGAATGTAACAGCCCTGGCCTTTTGTTGGCTTTTATTTTTCATAGGTCAAGCCAACACGCTTACCATTTCGATGAATATTGGCTGCCCTTTCCCTTAATACAAAAACACCCCTTTGAATATGTTTAGGTACTAAAGGGAAACGATGATTCTTTATTCCAAACTAATTTTATTAAAACGATTTTCAAATTATTGCTTGAGGTAGAACTGGATCAAAAATAAGAATATAATTTTATTGCGGTTAAAGACTTTATTTGTGCTTAATTCACATGCCATCGCTATAACTCCAACGACTATGTATAGAGTTTATATCCAGCCAACGAATTTCTCCCTTGAAGCTTCAATTTCACCCTTTTACCGGGTTTAATTATCCATATGTGACATTAGTACTTTTCCTCTGAACCTTGTATGGATCACGCGCCTTACCCGATCCTGACTGAAACCCTATCCTGCATTAAACGCTTGTTTAGCTCATTCAAATAATGGCACTATCTTAAAAAGCTATCGCCACCAAGTCTGACCGGGGCGACGGCAGTTTGCCGCGGAAAATGGCCTAGCATTTCATTTATATGCTAATGTAGTAAGAAAACCCCGCGGCCACGAAAGCGAACCAGCCACGCTAATTCGCAGCTAAATCAATTCTAACGTTAATAATAAAGTGGAAATTATGAGCCCGGAGTCGGTTACGTCGGTGTGTATACGCTGTTTAATGCTGACTTGGAATTGGCAACGTTATTTGCAGTGATTTCGGTGTTGTTGACGGAATACGATGGACTTGGTGGTCGTGTACTAGTTGACTCTTGATTGAAAATACTTTCGCAGCGTCAAACATTTAATTAAAAAATCTATGATAATCGTGTTAATGGGATTACAATAGATTTTCATTCAGAAGATTTCTTTACCCTACAGGGTCCATCGGCTGGATCCTACAGCATAAAGCGACATGTCTATAATTGTATGTACAGCAATAGCAAATGCTAGCTAGTGTATATTTATCACTAGCAACCCGTCCCGGCTTCGCACGAGTAGTAACCTATTAAATTATACACCTAACCTTCCTCATGAATTTGATCATTAGTAAAAACAGTAGTTTTGAGTTTATTGCGAACAGACAGACAAGCAATAATATGTAGTGCGAATGCATATTCGCTTCATCATCCGTCATCTCAGCTGCAGGCTAAGCTCTTCGCAACATTCGGATTTGTAGCGCTGCATCCACCGGCCCCCTACGACTTTTACCAGGTCATCCGTGATGCATTTTACCCTGCTATAAATGTCAATATACAGATGAATGAGAGGGGAGGCCTTAGAGGGCCCTTTAAGCATCTTTTACTAGGGACGGAACTCTCTTCGGGACGCACTATTAAGCTTCAACTATTGTCAATAGTTGTGTTTGTAGAGAGGGGAGAGAGTCGGGGTCGCTGAGTATTGAGTAGACTATATGGAGCTTGATTTATTGCTTTAAATGTTTACAACTACGTACTGAATTCGTAAGTTTTACTAGAGAGCCAATCCATTTCAGACAGATGTCTAGAAATTGGAAAGGATGTAACAGACATATAAGATTTTGTTATGTATTGGTAGTAGAATATGTTTATGTAAACCTTTTCAAAAAACGTACATAATAAGATAAAGATACTAAGATTTATCTTTAGGAAAACCTATAAAATATTGAAGTCGAGTTTACTTTAAGTCCTATGTATATTATATCTAACCCGCTATACGGAAATGATTCATTGGAACAGGGAAATATATTTTTACTTTTGCCTACCGCGATCAGTATTCAATATTTGCTTAACCCAATTCCAACAGGTTCGTGTGTAGATAGGTATGCAGTCGACCCACAAAACTGGACTTTTTATTCACTAACACTTACAATATTTTAAAATAAATTTTCGTTACTCATTCTTCAGGTACTTCCACTACACTTATCTATTTACACTATCTATTTTCAAGCACGTAACCTAACTTAACATAATCTAATTATTTGGTCAACATAACCACCAATTTTAGTAAATGCCTGCTCCTAACTTTACTGCATACCTAAATCCTAATAAACACCTGCGAACCACGCAAGACCTCTAAAATAGAACTACCTAACCTATATTGACAACAATAATAGATAATAAATATTCCTGAAGAAAAACACTACTCACGCCCACACGGACATTATTATCGTAATCGTGCTCAATTGCTTTTCCTACTAAAACACTTTTTACCTTATATCATTTAACCTAAACTGAACACTCAAACAATATATACATCCACCTACACACCTAGTAAAACTGATGTCATACGTAAAAATAACGTACAATCATGACCGATATTTCCACCCTAGCGCCCCGATCGCTAAACCGAAATTGATTGTGTTTTAAACACCACCAGCCGACGCGACGCATCGGGCGAAACTGTAATTAAATGTTCGTTGCTCATCAATCAATATTGTCACTGGTGTCAAATTGCAGCATGCATCCTCTCATCTCAAAATGGTGACCGTTGTTTCTGTCGCGATACATGATATTTTTTACGTTATACTCGTTTGTTGATAGCAGGGGTTAGTCACTGTCCCAGTTACGCTCTCGCGCACGAGGGAGCGGTCCGCCTTGACCATGATCCAGGATTTGGCTCTTCAGGTAATTACAGTGGAGCGACTGCCATCGGACCTCCGTGAGCCTGTTAGCAGGGGAACTTGACCAAATTGGATCATGGTTACACATTTAGTCGCCTGAAAGTGCAGGTTTCACCACGATGTCTTTCTTCCCTCACCATAAGAGCAACGGTTAGTACTCATGTATATTAATCAGAAAATAGTTATTGATACATGGCGGCTGTGGGATTCAAATCCGGTTCCTCTCGCATACCGTCGGATACCGTTAACACTAGGCCACCGACGTTCTAACGTTAACAGCAGGGATTAACCCCGAATAAATGAGACCTCTTAAAGTATCCTCATGTCATAGACTAAAATGAACACTGTGATTTAACTGGGAGTTAATTTCACATTCAAATAGTGCGCCGAGAAACGTCCTTTCCACACGTGCTCCACTCCCATACAAGCGATTGCTCGTACTTAAAAAAAAGCTAAATAAAATGGTTACATTTACTTTTATCTGTGCGTCGCGTAGATCAAAACGTTATTAGAAACATATCCCATTTTTCTGTGGATATCTGTCGCTGATCTCCTACGATGAATTACAGGAAATCAATTGAGAGAGGCTCAGGTAAATAGGCCCGATATTGTTCCTGACGTACTTGTATCAAAGAACTCGCCTCGAACAGAGTCGTCGTCGTCGGGAAATGAAATATCGACAGCTTTCTCTTCTCTTTAAATATTCAAAGTCGATATTTAGAAGGCATCATTACCTCAGTTTGTAGTCCTCTATGCCACAACACGACGAATATGAGATCATCTTGTCGTCTTGGCGTTAATATCCCGGTTGTGCTCTCGAGGACGAGGGCCCGGGGTCCGCCTTGGCCATGATCCAGGATTTGGCGATCAGGTTATTACAGTGGAGCGACTACCGTCTGACCTCCGTGACCCTGCTACCAGGGGAACCTGACCATATTATGACGACTATGAGATACAAACCTTACTAAAATTCGTTAATGGAACGCAACCATTTTAATGTTTGTGTCGCTGTCACTGTCATTTTTCTCTGCTCTTGCCGCCCTTTTCTCTGTCTTTGTGTTCTCGAAGTTAAAATTCGTTATCTCAAAAAATCTTTGCAAATATCCTAAAATAAATTAAAAGAGATGTGCGAATTCCACTTACAGACTCAGCAGCAGGGCAGCCTGGTTGTGAATAAATTTAATATTCCTTACATTGTATTCTAAAATATGTTTGCTAAATGCCGACAACGTAGTACTTTTTAAGAATGAAAATGTAAATTGAATTCTTTCAGATCATCCATCAAAGTCGTTCGCTGAAATGCAAATTATATTATACTCGTATTCCTCATTCCTCAAAAAAGTCCTTGGTCGCCAAACAGAAGATCATTTTTAATGTCTGCGTACATTTACCTACATGATGAATTATGTTTGTGATGGCAGCGATTCATCCAAAGTTGGTTGTTGTTTAGTTTATTCAAATATAAAAATATACTGTCTATGGCCCTAACTGTTCAACCAGTCTAAGTTCACCTTCAATTTTATTTAAAACTAGTCGTCTCGGCGCGACTTCATTCGCGTAGCGACGAACCCCTACCCTACTAGAGTAGCCTACCCTTTTTTCTTACCCATAAACCTTTTCCTTGAATAACTCTATGTATTGTTGAAAACCGCATTAAAATCTAAGGGACAGACGGATACCATGTAAAGATAGAAGGGTCAGGTCTCTCTGCAGCTGACTGTACAAGCTTTCCTCAGTTTGGGAGTTTGTCCTATTTTCCCCATTCCACGTCATGAAAAGGGAATTCTCCTCCGACATACAAGTTTAAATTACACTCACTTTCTGTTACAAGTTTCACCTGCGCATTCGAATTATTAATGTAAGAAAGGGAAGTTCTATTGATTTCGGCGCCGAATCTCAGGCGGACAAACATTTACAACTTGTATCAATCGCTCACTTGTTATCTTTGTGTTTGGTTTTTTTTCCTTTCCTGCGAAATGAAAAAAGTTTTGCTTTGTTGCTCTGGGCTAGACGGCGCCACATTTCTACAACGGCTGGAGTTCGGAAGGTCGCCGGGTTTTTATTCACTACACGGTAACTTATTCATCTGCTCTGATGTTCGAAACGAATTGCTACAAACACGAGACCATTGTTACATTTAATCACTTTGCATGTGATGGCGTTTTCTTGGGATTCTGTACGTATACCTACTTATGTGTTCCGAGTTTTCTTTGTTAGAAAGTGTTGGTCCGTGGTTGGTATTCACGCTTAAAGCAATGGAATACGATTCCTTTTCCGGTTTCTCTCTAATCACAATTTCTTCTATTCTCCCATTTCAATCACGCCTAAAGTGAAACAGTTGGTTTCACATTCCAATTAACCGTCGCCGTGTGTGGGTACTTTTTACCCCAAAGCCTGATGGTAATGTTCCCCGGGAAAATTGTTACCCAGTCCTTTGCCATCCTCTTCTGTTATCAATAAGGGTATCCAATTTTCCTTGGGAAGGTACGCGCCGAGAACTGACACATCATTACGTGACTGAACCTTTTGACGGTGGCAAGATTATAATATTATAGCGGCTGATACGACATTTCTTCCGAGCATATGGACGGATCCGGAATTGGTACGTCCTTCCCATTTCTGTCGTAAAAGCCGAAGTAATCAAGTAACCTTCGAGGTACGGTTAATTCAAATAAAGGACAGTGAAAGGAAATATTCTTTTTTCGATTCAATGAATAAAAGATGCTGATGGCTGCTATTACGCAATAACATTAACAATAATAACAAGCTTTATCTTTAACAAACCCAAATGGCCATTCGATTTCGAAATCTCGAGTAAAAACAGAAGCACGCGATCTAATCTGAACCTGTTCCCGTTAAAATTTTTAATTGTTCCAGGATAACCCTGACAAATCCCGAACAACACCATTACTGGGCTTTTGTTTTGTGTTATCTCCATAATTGTTACGACTCGCCCCACCTTGGTATCTCGCCATTGAGATATCCAAGTGGCCCTCCGTCTATGAGGTAACAATGAGGGTGTAGTTTTATAACCCATTCACTGCAATAAATGGACGTTAATTGATTTCGATGGGGTTTCTGCGGTTTCATTAGAATTAAGCTGATATTGTTGGCTCTATTTGAGAGGAAGTAAAGGAATATGAAATTACAAGCTTCGCGACCCAGTTTGCGTAAAGCTCAATTATAGTAGTCTACGTCACTCTCCGTCCCATAAACAGACTTTTCCTCCGACATTCTGTTTCAACATTTAGTATCTACGAAGATAGGCGCTCTTGTCTCTTTGACCATTTTTTAGATTTAATTATTTATCTCTTAAAGTTCCTACATAATTATAATGTTATTATTATAAATTACATTTTTATTTTCTTATTAACGTAAGTTAAGTATCTCTTAAAAATGTCTGTCTACAATTTTACATTCGCAACATCCCTGCTCTACACTAGCTACACCTATACTTAGCTAATGTTTGTAGTTCCGCTTATAACCACGGGACTTTAGATATAACTCTTATATACGCGATTTTATGTACTCTTATATACCTCCTACGCGAAAAATCACGTCGGTCGGCAACTTCCTGAAAGGATAGCCAACTAACATACTTCGTCATTTGTATACCGTCTTTTTATTATGATTCCCGACGCCGGAAATATTCGATACTTCTGACGAAAGGAGGGATGGATTACATTTTTGATTGTCGAAAACCTTTTTTGCTATCTTTAATTAAAGTGAATATCACTACCGATCCCAACTCTGACAGCTTGACAAGAGAAATTGATTGCGTTGCTTCATAAATTTTCTATCCGCCGCCTGTTTCCCAATTATAAAATTATTCCGTCGGCCTTATCGCTTAGCTGTAAATAAATAATAAGCTATTTCCGTGGCACGTGAGCTTGTGGCAGAGGGCAGCTATCGACGTATCAGATAGCGCAATTGAAAACACCCCTGGTGTTTCCCTGGTCACCACCTCGTGCTAGTAAGACATTTTAATGTGCTAGTAGTTTCTTTTTAATTAATATTTGGTAAGGAATAAAAAAGATTACCCAGCGATGTAGGTGAGATTCTGAGGAGGTCAGTTTCTGATTTAGTCAGATTCTGATTAGGTCAGACATTTATACAATACAGTCAAAGACACGAGTCCGGAAAAAAATATTGCCGTCACGGGGCGTTCAACCGTCTTTGGGTCCCCAGTGGACGACCTTGACCTTGATCAACCTGACGACAGATACCTAACGAGTGGCGAGCTTTACATTTCAAATTTTTGTAAATGTTTTAGTGAACATCGTGTATCTGGTACCTAATTTAACTGTTAAAAACCATTACTTTCGCGACACCATGTATTAGGTACCTAAATATTTTATTTAAATTAACAATAAGCTTTCTCAATAAGTCACTCATGCACACACAGCAGGGGGCGCCACCGGCATTAGCGCGCAAGATAGCGCTCCGAATTGCGTCTCGCGCGTAATGGCGGCGGCGGAGCTCCGTTCGACCCAGGGATTAGTCAAAGGCGACCTCCAGCTCGGGGCGATTTTTCCCGACTCGGCCCGGCTTTTGCCGCGAACGTTTTCTTCCCTTTGCACGAGAAACACGACACAAAAAACGTGTACCGTATACGAAAACATAAAGCCGAGTTTAATCTAGGGTTAACCGTTTGAAAGAAAAGTTTTTTTTTCTCCCTCACTCTGTCTGACAGTGTAAAAAGTAGTCGCATTATCCGGTGGGCTTGTTTTCCTCTTTGTTCCATTTGTTTGTGTTAACTCACGTGTGCGGGGGGTGGAGCGGAATACTTTTGTTTGACCTATAAGTATTTTAAATCTCGTCGATAACCCTAAATACACCGTCGCCCATTTATACAGGTAATTACAGTGGAGACCTTGGAGACCCTGTTAACAGAACAGAACTTGACCAGAATGGATTATGGTTAAATATTCAGTCGCCTGAATGTGAAGGTATTATCACGATGTTTTCACCGTAAACGGTCTGACGGTTAGTGTTTAACTAATGTGCATAACTCTAAAAAAGTCATTTGTACATGCACTGAGTCCGAACACAGTACCCTGCGGTACCCCTTAACCATAAAGAGAATAATGAGTAATATATGTTCTTTGTACCTATAAGTAGTATAAAACTTGTTTCCCGAAATAAACGGTACATTATATTATTAATAACAGGCTACCGACGCTCTCGAATCGAATGTTTAATATTAACTCGTTACCCTGCCCACCAAGCAAGGCCCCGCCCAGCGCCTCTGGAAATAATCTCAAGTATAATAAACTGTAATAAATCCCTATTACAGTTGAAGGAAAACAGCTTCGTGGGCGCTGCCTATGGAAAATTTGAAAATGTCACTTGCATCCCCTTCGCTCGGCTCGGCTAATAAAAATACGAAGCCCGGGGCGGTGCGGGTGAACAGGACGTTCCCTTAATTATTCTCAAATTTCATAGAGCACGTACCGAAATAATAGAAGCGAAGCAGACAGGGGCACATGAGAACTTTAAATTAATACACTCGGAGCGGGGGAACTGGGTTGCGTATTGAGTGTCTGAAAATTTAATTGCAGGTGTTCCGGTGCGTTTTAATTTGGTGTACCGTCATTTACGTACTGCTGTTTAATCATACATTTATAGTATTTCTGAATAATGAGTATGAGTGAAGAATATAAATATAGTGGAACATTTCATAACAATACTTATAAATACAAATGTCATTCTTATTCTAGTCCTTTGTCTGTGTTCTATACAATGGTTTCGTTATAATTTTTGAAGCTAATTTGCATCGGACATTATAATTGATGAATTGTTCCTCTAAAAAATCAAAAAAATTGTTTTTTAAACTTGTAGATTTTTCCCGCAACTTTGTCGATAAAAAATACCTAAGGCTCTATTCACATCGGAGTGGCAGCGGTGGGCAGCGTCTGGCAGCGGCCGGTAACGTCGAAAAAGGCTGTCAACGTGGCAAGGCCTCCAGTGACTTTGAGAGCCGTCTCATTGTCCCGGGCCAATACAGTCTAGATTCGTTGTGTTTCCGACGCTAGCAGCCGCTCGGCCCGTCCAAGTGGCCGCGCGGGCGCCCGCGACCGGCTTTCGAACTAAACTTACAAACTAAGTACGAGATAAAGGTGACTGCTGTTACGAGCAGTTTTCCAGTAGATACTGATAACAATGATTAAGAGCTGGCGTTCTCATTAACTTGGTAAGACTAAAAATTATAAAAATCCTTATTTAATTTTTATATACAGCTATTTAGTAAAACGTCTTTGAAATAAACTAGTATTTATTTTTGTGATACAAAAATCTTCTATTGCGCAAAAAATAGGCAGCTTTTCTACAATTACACAACCTGCCCTTAAAGTTGATAAATAATAATAAAGTTTTTTGTTATGTTTGTAATCCCGTTTTTCTTTTCAAGTCTTTCTACAATTATTACCAAAACTGTCGACTGCACCATCTAATGAGAGCTGAAGGAATGCTATAACTGCCTCTTGTAAAACTGCTTATTAGGACTATTATTAAAAGGTACACTTTGTGTCTACGATCAATAACATCGCCACTGTACATTAAACTTAAATTAATTTTCAGCAAAAACAAGCGGGTAATTAGAAACTTCCCTCCTTGATACGAAACCTTGGGCTCACAACGTCATACCCGAGCTATGTTACAAGGTACTAGCTCAAAATATTTTCAAAGATCATTAAACTTGCTCCTCAGAATATGCAATAAAGGGAGATCGTTGTCAAAATGTCCCCGGGCAATGTGTTAACCGAACCCTATTAAAGGTTACAGGAACGAATCGAGGAGATTCAAAGGTCGGTAAAATGAAATTCCTAGAATGATTTAGCAGGTTTATTGATATTTAAACAAATGTCTTGAAGGCTTTGAACACGTCTTGATAATAGTTGCTCAAACAATAGATATAATTAGGTCCTCTAAAATAACCACGTAGTAATAATAATAGTGATATCACAATAAATAAATAATGTAAATTTGCAGTGCCCTATCAGTGAGACCTACGCCAAAAATTTTAACATATGTAAAAGTACCTAATAATATGATGTAATTTTAATCAAAACTATGAAATAGGGATAGAATCTTCTAAATCCATGCCTAAAAAATTACTATGCATTATCAAATTATAAATATGGGATTGATGAAAGATTGCTTATGCTATACCTAGAGAGGCAAACGAGCAATCGGGCCACCTGGTGGAAAGTGATAAACTTATTGTTTTAGAGACGGTTTTTTATGTTATTGGTTTGCATTAGGTAATTACGCATCGGAAACCGCTTACTCTGAATCCGGCCCTGTCTTCAGTGGCAGACAGTGCGACCCCGCGCGATCCGCTCCTGGCGAGACATGATCACCGCGTCTCTGGCTGAGGGCATATTTCCATAATTACCCTCAGATATCACCATCCAAAAGAGCTCGCCCGTTAGGGGAGATTTGACATGGTGGCTCAACAAAAAAGTACAAAACCTCCCCCCGGAATGAAAATTTTTAATTGCCCAATTTAGAGCGAGCGCCTTTTGTTGTCCCGCGCTGTATGTCCGATGTTCGGGAACGACTGGCGGCGATTTCATTTGTACAGATGCAAGGAGAAAGAACGGCATAATTATTCCTAAATTAGCATTTACGGCTTTTAATATTGTACGCTCGTTAATTGGAAGTAAATTGCGCGCGATATGATATCCGAAACGCAACCGCGACCGTGCATGACGCAGACGCCCGAATCGACACCCTAGCTAGTGTCTCCCCAGGGGGTCGTGTTCAAAAGATCAAGTTCGACACAGCTCACACACCCATATGAAGTATGGCGCGTGTCAAAAACCCATTTACACGTAACGCGGACAAATTGCGCCGCCGTTGCCGCGCCGCCGCGCCGCCCGGTGACGCGTGACGCGCTGTGACGCGCACGCTGACTAACCAGCCTGTAGATGGACAGCGTGACGGTTGACGTGTGTGGAATTAGCGGTTACATTGTCAGGTTGATGTGATGTTACAATGATTGGTCTTTACCCTAAAAATGAACGCTTGGCTTGTTTTATGTAAAAATCATGATGACGCAATTGCTATGTCAAGACTGTCTCTATGTTTACAACCTCAAACTGATACAGATACTGGAAATAACTTAATCAAATTATGTAATACCTTCTATCAAACTTTTCTTGCCCTTATCCCACTAGGTGGGGTCGGCACAATATGTCTCATTCCTCCATAACATTGCGTAAAAATCATACTACTAAATTAAAAAAATAATAAATGCTATATATATTTTGTACCTTTGTACAATATTTATAAAATAAATATTATCGTTTCTCTTATTTTCGCAGAGTTGGAACCTAAAACTAATATAAACTCTACTCTACATAATACCGTTAAAATCGCTACCACTGGGCAGTGCCCACAAGTGCTCTTGCAGTAAGCCAGCATTACACCGTTGGATGAAAAAACTTACATAAACCGACATCTAAACTTAAAGAATTAAACGTAAATTTTGGTTAATAAACTATCACTATCACATTGGTATCATTGTGTTGGTACCACATACGTGACGTCTATACCCTGATCGGTCTCGTCCATCCCCCGAGCCGATCGCCCAGTCTATTATTTATCATAACACGTCAATTTGTTGCGGTTTCGCAGCCGAGAGAGGCCCACGTTCCAACTACGAGGGTAGGCTTACCATACATATATCTATTGTATAGCTTATCTACCGAGTATTATAAATTTGAGCCGCAAAATATTTTGTGTAGGTACCCCGGGGAGCTAACGCAAATATGGACGCGGATTTTGGTTTACGACGCAAAAACGGTGCGAGCGCGAATTTGGTATAGGTATTTAATTTTTTTAACCAAAAGGAATATAAATCAATTTTTACGTGGGCTTTCTAGTCCCAATTTGGTACGCGCGGATTTCGATAAAATGTACGAGTACAGTGGTGGCAAATACCTAATGTACATCTAGTTTCATCATTGTATTACTATTAAAGCTGATGTCAAATGATGTACGTCATATCACATACGTGCATCACGTCACATAAGTGTGGCGCTGCCTCTACTTACACGCTCTCCTCAACAGAGACTTAGCCGATGTGTAGCTTTTTAGCGAAATTTTCCCTCCGATCTATCGACCATGTCTGCGAAATATCGTCTATCGATCTTTTTGTTGCCTAGAGAGGACTAGACAACAATACTTTCGCATTTAGAATATTAGTAGATATAAGTAAAGCTTGTTTTCTATCACAACAACCCTTTCAGAGTAGGTAAATCATAGACAGACGGACAGGCGCCATTGAAAGCATGATATGTATGAGTAGTTTAGACATAGTTATGTTTGTAGGTGGCAGTTATTACAACTTATTTCTTTGGCTTTCCTATTTAACGATACGAACCTATTGACCATATTTTCATCGATCTTCTCGGCGAGATGTTGTCGCAATATCATAACTTTTTAGTAATCAGTAAAAAGTAGTGATACAATTTAATGACTACCAAACTTAGCATTAACCACTAAAATATAATACTATTAACAAACCAAATTTAGTAGATTTATTTATTTGCTGATTTATTTATTCATTATTTTGTACAACAACAGCTAAGTAAGTAATAAGCATTAGATAAGTAATCGTTTACAAAAACTTTGTATAGGTACTAGTGACAATAACGAGATGATGAGGTGTAGGAATATGATGTGTGGATAGTGCGTATACAGGATGCCGCGTGTAACAAAATACGAATGTGTAAGGTTCGACATAAGATTCTGTCTGAGGGCTTACCATGAACTCTTATAGCAGGACCTAAACAGAATTGCTTTCGGTTTGAACGAGACAAGCTTATGTGACTCGTATAGCGCTGTCTCGTTCTAAGCAGGGCAGTTCTGTTTAGGTCCTGCTATAAGAGTTCATGGTAAGGCCTCTGTTCGTTCTGTCTGTAACATTATTTGTACTTGTTGTTTAGGTATTATCTGTGGTAAAGCCATTATCAGGATTTATAATGACTGAATACTCAAACTCGTTTGTCAACTATATCCCTGCTGGGGACGTGTCCCGTATCCCGGCCCGTGTGGGACGAATTCGGCCCGATTAACCGCGCGACGTTGCTCGGTTGCTATTATTTATTGTGCAACATCAATTTGTTTCGGTTTATTGCGCAAGCGGCGCTGCGCATTAGGGTGTTACTACAGGTTGATTTTTAATGTAATGCTATTATAGAGGTTAGTGAGAATGTGTCATTTTCTTTTTACTTCGTACTAGGGTTTCTACGCTTCACAGGTGTAAAATACGTATTTAAATCAACCTCATTAATCACTCTTGTTATCGGGGAAAACCTTATTAAAAACCGTTCAGCGAGAAAAAGAAAGCGCGAAACAAAACGAGGAAAGCGCCATTGCATTATAAAATTCGAGACAGTCATACATTTTTCAAAAGCTCAATGCAGGTAAAACATAGCAAAAAAAATTATTAGCCATGAAGGTAGTTAGCTACCTTTCCTAGCTATCTTACCATTCCAATCTTTTTAGTAGTAGACATAATTGTACCCGACAATCGTTCACATTTAGTATACATTGTTTATAATTAGGATAATGATATAGATACATTATAGTTGAAGTAAGAATCACATTAACAGCTAAAACTAGCTTAAAGTCGCTTCCAAAAACAGATGTTGTTGCAATAAAAAATAACATTAACGTTTTGTCATTACAAAACGTTCACACCACATTTACCGCTGAGCGAAATAATCTTTCCTGTCATACAGGGCACACCCTGTATAATGGCTACAACTTTTTTATTGCAACAGAAATTATCGAGGGTCGCACAGTGCGATCAATTGTGCGAAAAACTTTTTATCGCATAGTTTGTGCGGGGAGTTAGTATCGCGCAGTGAACATGTCGGAGGCATTTAGCGACTATTATTTAACAGTCCCACTGTTTCGAGCGGTCCTTAGAAGTTTTAATTTCACCTTTTATTTCAATTCAGACAAGTTACAAGTATAATTATAAGTGGTGTTCAATCACGACGCCTCGTTCGTGCTTTATTGATTACTTGCTTCTATCTAGTGGGAAGATAACGAACTGCAACAAAAAACCTGAGTGAATGTCCGTAGAGGCTGGGCTATTGAACATTCAATTCACTGAATCAAATAATCTACCTAATTCTCATATAAGCTACTTTTCGATCTCTCATTACTATTCAATCAAATGTCACTTGTAAGGCCCGAGTCACTTCACTATGTGGAGTGTGTCACATAAAGAGGAAAGATTCGAACTGTTGGTAAAAAGAAACAGTCAGATGTGACGTTTCATGTTGACATCTGCTGACATCGCGCCGCACGCTGCACGATGGGGCTAAATTGAAAAACGTGGACAAAATTCATACAGAACTGACATTTCGGGCTTGAATTGCGGGTGTTGCCCCATCATGCAGTGCGCCGCGCGGCGCGCTGCACAGTGGTACATTTCGCCACATGTCAATGTACTTGCATACAAATTGCTCGGTAACAAGTTGTGCCACATCGTGCAGTGCGCCGCGCTTCGCACTGCATGAGTGTGCGTTCAACATAAGCATTTTATAGAGACCGTGATGTGAAGTAAAGTGTGTAAAGTAAAATTCATTGTTCAAGAACTGTGCTAACAAAATACATGTTGTTGAAGTTTACCCATTTCAAGTGTACAATATGACATTTGGTAAAACAAAACAATATGAAATATTTTGAACAAAATATTAAGTTTATAATTATATATTATGTATTAAGTATAAATTAATCATCATATTAAATTTATGATTTAAAATTTATTATCATATCATTCCATTCCTTTCGTTGACTGATAAATATGGGCTACTATTTAATATTGATAACCGGCATAAATGTATGAAATGATGTATGGGAGAGGCAAAAGAGGTATGTCAGAATCGTAGCTTGTGGTACTCGATAGTCTCAGCCTACCCCTGTGGAATATAGACGTGTGTATGTATGTATGACAACTATGCGCGTCCTCAGTGTAACAAACGCGAAACGCCCCAGTGGTACGCGCCCCCACCAGGGGTCCTACCAGCCCACCTGACATGGAATTTCATTTACCGCCCAGCTATATCACCCTCTTGCTAATTTCACACGGCCATGAATCATGTTTATGAGACAGGGACATTTTTGTGCGTCTAACTTATGGATTTTATACATACCCCAAGAGTGGGTGTTTCCCACTTGGTCTGTAGTGGGCGCAAAGTTTTTTATTAAGATTTCTGAGCGTTGTTTGTGACCCACATTTGCTCCGAGTTATTTTGCGTTTGCAAAAATATGTGCCGTTATCAAAATGTCAAGATGATCAAGTCGTTAACGGATGTATTCTCCTATTGTGTGTTCGCTTGCTCCTAATGATTTACACAACCTTTTTTCGGTTTTCATAAACAGGTAGTTTTCACCAAAGATTGGGTGTGTATGATAAGACCGTATCGGGAAACCGCGGGTCGCCAGTAAAAATTTATCATTGCCGTAACTCAGTATTTATTCAATCAAGTAATCAATCTAATTTCGTATCATATTTAACACTCATATATGAAGCTACCACCAGTCTCATTCGCTGTTTTCCCTAAATATTCTCTGATTAGGTCGCCAATATTCCCTTAAACAAGCATTAAACAACCCATCGCGGTCATTATTAGACATTTTAAAAATATACTCCGTTGTTGTCCCGTGGCATTGATCCATACAATTGCGTCAAAATATTCAATGGCTATACACGAAAACCAAGGTATCTGGATAATACTATAAGAAACCCAGATAATACTTTTAAAATAAAATAAAAGTCCAAAGACGTCGTGTTCTAAGATCGATTGGGAAGTGCCCACATGAGTTCTTTTGTGGCGAGGGCGGGCGCCAAGCGATGTGTCACCGCCATGCCGTGTCGATATAAAGTTTTAAAACCTCCCTAAAATGCCAAGGACAGTGTACAATGCCACCAACATATGCGTTCAGAAAATCGGAACTAAGACATTGTTGTACTACAATGACAGATTGAACGTCCACTTCTTCACAACTAGCGACGCCGTCAACTGAACAGATAAGTTCGGCGCACTGTATCGAGGTCTCGTTTATAATTCAGACTTACCACTTAAAATTCACACAACAACTATTTAATTGCTACTTGTAACTAATTTTAAATAATGGTTGACAAACACGCCTTCGACATGTAGAAGATATGTTAATAATGGCCTAGTTTATAGGTAATAGGGTACAATTATTTTAAGTTGTACTAATTGAGTATACATAATATTTTATGTATTTAGATATAGTAAAACAGACGTTAGGGTTGCCATGGAGCACGACGTCTAATAAACGTACATACTGTGTTTCTATATAGCCAGTGCGGCGTGCTGATATTTTCCCGAGCTATAGTTTAGACATATTTTGGATGGGTATAGAATACTGTTAAACAGGCGAACTAGTAAACAGAGCTAATCCATAATTTATAAGAATCCCATATTCATGGATTCAGGTACTTATTCTTCTTTATTATACAGTTATGCAAATCGATTCACAAGCAAAAAGAACTAGTGATTAGGTCATTTACACTATAATAATCATCTTGGCGTTAATGTCCCGGTTGTACTCTCGTGCACGAGGGTCCTGGGGTTCGCCGTGATCATGATCCAGGATTTGGCAGATCAGGTAATTACAGTGGAGCGACTGCCATCTGACTTCTGTAACCCTGCTACCAGTGGAACCTGACCATATTGGATCATGGTTACACATTCAGTCGCCTGAATGTGCAGGTTTCATCACGATGTTTTCCCACACCGTAAGAGTATCGGTTAGTATTCACCTAATATACATAACTCGGAAAAGAGTCGTTGGTACTGGGCGGCAGTGGGATCCGAATCCGGTACCTCTCGCATTGCGAGTCGGATACCGTTACCTTTAGGCCGACGCTCCTCATTCATTGACACTAACGGCTCATAACTCTTCCAAGCTACAAACGAATGTAGATGAAGCTACGCCGATCTCGTAGCCGTAGCCGATGCGTAGATCTTACGTAACGTTGAATGCCGAAACACTACGCCCTTGACATACGTGGTCGTAGCACTTCGTAGACTTTGCGGCGTAGCGTATTGGTTTTTTTTATAGGAGTGAGTCTTTGTGTTATGTAGAATTTTATTGAAATATTTACTAGTGGCCTAAAGAAGTGGGTATTAAGTGTTAAAGCATTTTAAGAGTTGCAGTTACCGTACATTCAGACATTTATGATGACTCACAACAAGTTCAGCTAACAACTCTTGAAATAGGGTTTTAATATTTTGTCTATGTCAACACAAACCTTTGGAATCCTGAGACATGGATAAGAATTATACTCAATAGTTAGTAAGTTACTAGTGTTGGCACACTAAAATATAGAGTACAATATCAAAACCCTGATCAAAACTCTTTGACGATCTGACATTTATAAAGTTAAAAAAATTTGCATAAAACTAAATATTCAATAATTTATTAAATCTTACGGAATACATTTAAATGTAACGTCTAGAAAAATATAAAGGTAAAGATAAAAGGTGATAAATAATAACTAAATTGCCAGAACTAACCCTGTGTTTCTGGCATGGTAAGACAGTATAATACATGACGAACCACATTAACCCTTCCTTCTTCTTTCCAGGAGCAGTCCCACAAGTCCTACAGGCCGCTGACGGTGCTGACCTTCCGATGGAACTACGCGGTGCACGGCCTGCAGCCAGCCGGCTACCACCTGGTGAACCTGCTGCTGCATGCGCTGGTATCCCTGCTGTACTACAGGTATTGCACTTCTGTTACACTTGTATCATCATAACACAGCTGGTAGAAAGCGACGATGAGGTCGAAGATGTCGTCATCGTCATCATCATATCACATCACTGACCTGACCGGACGACCTGAGTGGTTCAATGGTCAACATACCGGTCTGCCACGCAAGAGGTCCCGGGTTCGATTCCCGGCCGGGCAGAAATTGAAATGATGAATTTTAATTTCTGTTACGAGTCTGGGTGTTCTATGTATAATAAGTATGTATTTAAAAAGTATTTAAGTAGTATATCAGTTATCTAGCACACATAGTGCAAGCTTTGCTTAGTTTGGAGCTAAATGGCGCTGTGTTCATTTGTCCACGAATATTTATAATTATTATTATTATTGCTGTCAGTATATCACTTATTTTATATTACGCGTCGCTTGGCTTTTTAAAAGGCGTGATACGACAATGTAACCTATTTTATGAACAATACATTCCACTTTGATTTCTCACGACTTTGGCTTCTGAATTTAGACTACTGAATTTGGCCAAATGTAGTAGGCGCATTAGTCTTCACATTATCATGAATATTCATTGCATGAAACCTAAATGCGTGAACCGTAGATATGGGCGACAATCACCGCTCACTATCAGGTGGCGTGTCTGTCAATGTGAATAAATTACAAAAACAAAACAAAAAATTACGTACATATGCTCAGTTCTCAATCAATATGAATTACTACTGGTAGAATAAAAAAGTAAATCTGTTCTAATATCGGTATCTTTTTTTACAATATTTGAAAATTACTTCTTAATTATGTTCAATCGACAAGCTGTACATAATGAAGAAGAAAATCAAGATTACCTTCAACAATTAAATCATACCAAACTTGTAAAATTAAAAACCGTTATTCAATAGCCTATTGAAATTCTATTTAAAAAATTCAACAACAAAAATAAAATTTGAAACAACCGTCTAGACTGAAGCAGCCGTTAATAAATTTTCCACGTTATCATTAAAACTTTTGGGTTGTCTACTATTACCTATAAAGCTATATAAAAACTTGTTTTCGTTCTTCAGATAGATAAAATTATTTCATGTTTTAATAATATAGATAATATTATTATTACCAGAAACTGGCATTGAAATTCTGATCAATGATCATCATAGAATCTATAACGGTTGGTTATTGTAGCGCCAATATATTTATTATCTTATTTAAATTCAAAATTATTATTTCGATGAAATGAAAAGGAAATGGCGTAATACTTTAGTCTAAATTCCATGGATATGAAAAATAAGGAGCTTAGCTCCTTGAATCTAATTCAATTTATCTCAGCTCTTAGCGGAAAATGCGAGATATTTTGGATAAGCAACGACCTTGCCCTCTTAATAAAGGATTGATTAAAATTCGACTCAAGTGAAGGTTGTACATTAGAGCCCAGATTGCATGCCAGAGTCCGATGAAACCAATTGTTTGGTCTCGGTATTTTGGAGAACCGACGGTTGGTGGAACCTGTTTAAATGAAGCACTTAGACTATATTAACGATTCAATGTAAGTCTCCTCAGAAACGATTTAAGCATTCGTCAGAAACGATTTCAGGCTGTAAACATTTTCAAAAGCGGCTTAAGGTTTAAGTCAACTTCTACTTTGATGATGCTCAGAAAGATAGATACAAGCTTTATTGCACACAAAATTTCAAGAAAGAAAATTTAATACATTGTGGGTAAAGGCGGAATGTCGCTACAAGCGATCTCTTCCAGGCAACCCTTGTCTCGAAATAAAAGGTAGAAACACTTATTTTATAACAATAATCACGAAAACGCTAGAAAAATCACAGCCGATACCAGAAAGCTAGATTCAAGATACCACTATTTGTATTTTCTAAGATCCAAAAGCTTACTCGCAAACACGTCCAACACCCCCGCGTCCATATTCGCGTAACTTGATATTAATTAATAGGAAAGCCCAATCACAGGCGGCTGTGTCGTTAACCCTTAATTGTTAATTGAATTGGGAAACTTTTAATTGTTAGGACTCAATAATCTGGTAATTTGAGCCGTTCGCTGCGTTTAATTATTCAGCGCAATGCTTGCCCCGAGGCTTGCGTCCTGTTTACGGGTTCTCTTTTAATTTAATTCAATTTTTACGCGCCGCAAAATAATAATTGAACTGTCTGAGTCGACGTCGGCGAGCGTAGGGTTAATCGCGGCAGAGAGCGCTCCGGATACGTAATAAATACGGGACTCGACAAGCTCGTTCCGTATTGGAGATTATGTACTCTCCTAGCAGCGGATTTGCCGACGGAAACACATTCGGCTCATCAAAAACCCCGTCCCGAATCCCGAACGAAAACCTCGTCTCGGATAGAATATGAAATACCATAAGAGCGGGATATTTAAACGCGGCTACGTGATTTAGTACCGTGATTCTGACTAACGCCTTTAAGCAGATCTATTAGAATTGAATCTCGTTTTATAGCTTCCACTTGAGCCATTTCGTGCCGTTAAACTGGGAACTGCGATTGCTCCACTTCCACTAGGTACCTACGTCGTACATCCACCTATCTACATGACCCGTGCTCTTTCAATTACGTACGTTGTGGCTTTTATAAGTACCTATTTAGATTTACAGCTGTTCTCGAATACATTTCAAAATATGCGTTTTATTACTAACTAGCTAGCCCGCCGCGATTACGTTCGCGTATTGTCCTACTAGTGTACAGCTTCCTCTTGAATCACTCTATCTATTGATGAAAACCACATTAAAATCCGTTGCGTAGTATGAAAGATCTGGAGCGTCGGTGGCCGAGCAGTCACGGTATACGACTCGTAATGGAGATTCGAGCGGGACGCGGTACCGTGTTTGAATCTCGCTGCGGCAATGTACTAATCTCCCTGACTCTTCAGAGTGAATGTGTATACATGATCCAATCTGATGGAGTTTTAAATATCTAAGCGTTTTTACATACATATGTATATATGGATTGACGTTACAAACAAAGAAGTATACCCATTCCCTGCAATGCGTTACAAAGCATCCCCTCCGATCGTGCTACAAGTACAAACCGATACTGCATCCTTGAATGGCTCTGTAAAGTACACGGAACCGGCCCGGCCGGCAGAGTTAAGCCGGTTTTAATCCGACGGATCCCCTTAGTTACTGCTAATTACCACTGGTTACTTGGATACTTGCTGTGTCCGGTGCCGCCTTCGATAACCAATTTGTCGCGATAAGCTCGTTTTTTATGTCGTTCGGTAGTTGCAGTGGAAGTATTGACTTAGAATTTCATTGCTTATTTTAGTATTGGTAGTGGTTTTTGTATGCGAGAAGCCATTAGAAGATGGCTTTGTTTTTTGAGGATAAGATAACGTATCATGATAATAGGGAATACATTTTTAGTATCGGTTCAGTAGTTCCGGAGATTAAGTACCTACGCAGTAAGTTGAATAAATTGTTCAAAGACTAACAAAATACAACATCTTAATTATTTCATTACTTAGCTTCGTTAATAGTCAATAGTCAACCAGTGAATATTATGTTATTACTACCTTTGGCCCCCACTTTTTGGCTACCACTAATATACTAGTGAATATGTCGATATTACTCCCTTTGGCCGACTTTTTGACTACCACTAATGAAAAGTTGAGATCATAAGATGTCATCTAAAGTTAGGTAATCTGTTTTAAGACTTTCGTGGTTATTCACTACACTTTCACTACACATGTTATCGGGTTTGTTACCACTGATAGTATTGTTTTTACCTCGATATTTCGACGCAGTTGCATGCGTCATGGTCACGAGTTGAAATATCGAGGTAAAAACAATACTAACCGTGGTAACAAACTCGATAACATGTGTAGTGAAAGTTAGGTAATCTGGTAAGCGTTGGTAAATTTTGCAAGTAAGTTTCTTAGTCTCCACTTTAAATAGACTCGGTAGACAAGTACGCTAAGCTAGATTTCAATAGCAGCTCGCTTTTCTCTCTAGCAGCGCTCCCTTCTTTATCTCGGGTCAATACTGTCTACATTCGCGTGCACTTCGTGTGGCCGCACAGCCAGCCCAATTTTTCAGACGATAGTATGCATATCCTGACAACGTATTAAAACTTAAATTCAGTGCTAATGCACGCTACGCCCGTATAGCTAGCTATACCCTAGGTATAGCTAGCTACGTCACCCATACATTTTGATTGTCAAGTGCTACGCGACCGACATCACCAGATCTTCAATCGAGCACATGAAATAATAAACATCTCAAATGTATCTCACCAACCAAAGCATGTATACTCTAAGGAACGAAACACAAAAACTTTCCCATTCGGTTTTAGGGCAAACGTTACGTTGATCTCGTAAGGCCGGAGTTAAGCCAGTTTTAATCAGGGGGTGCACTTCCCCGCCCTCTATCCGGCTCTGCCCTGTTACTGCTAATTAAGGCCACTTGCTGTCCACCACCAACTTACCTCGGCTTATGCTCGATATCCAATTAGCCCGTTTAATCCTATTAATGATTCCAATCCTCATTAACATTTGATCCCAAGAAAATTGTTTGCCGACACAACGCTTTTGCGGTGTAATCCTGTTGGTTGCGCACCTATTCGGTTTGCATTCGTAATCAAGGTGTCACGGATGACGGATTCCAGTGTTGATCTGAGCTTAATTAATACCAGCTCACGTATTGTCGGCATAGTGTTGTTATTGAATACTGAATTGTTTCTATTGCATACTTGGGATACGTGGGAAATAGGTGTGAAACTGCCGGTATCAGGAAATAGGCCCTGTGGGCGACCCAAGGAGCAATGGATTGTCATCGTTGAGTCGGATGCGAGAGCCAACGACGCGAGGATGCCGAAGACCGGGCAAAGTGGAGAAGAATGAGTAGGAAAGTGAACCCTGGCAGAGGCCGGGATACGCGCTAGGAATCATGTATTGGTATTTCTGTAATATGTGGTGTGGAAACTATAACTCACAGGATAGTTATTATCAAATATGTAATAAAAACCTACAAGAACCGCTTCGAGTCACTTGCGATTACCATCATTTAAAAATTCGATGTTATTTATATTTTTCGTTCGTTCGATGTGGTGATGTAGATCGAATCTAATTTGCGATTTTGTGTCAAGCAAGACCCATAACCGGGGTGCTAATTGTTCTAGCAGTTGTAGCGACCCCTGCGGGAGACCTTGGTCAATCTCGCTTAGCTAACGGTATTAGGAGGCGCACCTTCGTGCGTCGGTTTTCGTTCGCTTTTATAAGACATTTGCTATATATAAATGAAATTTAAGTAATTATAACCTAACCTTGTCATCATCATCATATATTTAAGTGGAGCAATCGCCACTCCTCGCCCAACCTTGTACTTAAGTTATATTTTTAAAACTTAAAATAATATAGTCCTTGGACTAAAACAGAGTGAAACAACAATGAGCTCGGAAACGACCGCTTCAAAGGTCGCTTTGTACTAAAAATAACTCTTTAAAAAGTCGAAGTGCTTTTAACACATTATTAATTCAGAGAGCCCTAACCGTCTTAGCGCAAAGTACATTACGGAATTTATCTTCTACTCTGAACTTAAGTGCAGTATATCAGTGGAACGAGAAAATTTTACTCAGAGTCTTCATTATGATATGTTAGCGAGCTACCGTACAGTGTTGCGTCTTTACATAATTCTGGGTCAATATAAATATGTTAGGGGTACAAAATCCGTCAATATTGTTGATTGAGAAAACGTTTAAAATATTTTTTTATCACAATTTTTGCGGTAGTAGTAGTATATTTTTATCATACGTGCAGTCTCATCAAGACCATTCCAAGAATCCAGAACACGATGGGGTTATGTTATTGCGTTGCGAACAAAAAATATTCAAATCGGTTAAGCTGTTCTCAAGTTATGGCGTGACCAAAGGAAATAGGAATTCATTCTCATTTATATGGATAGATATATGTATTTTTAATAATGACGACCTGAGTGGTTCAGTGATCAACATGTGCCGGTCTGCCACGCAAGAGGTCCCGGGTTCGATTCCCTGCCGGGCAGAAATTGAAATGATGAATTTTAATTTCTGTTACGGGTCTGGGTGTTCTATGTATAATAAGTATGTATTTAAAAAAAAAGCATATAAGTAGTTTATCAGTTATCTAGCACCCATAACACAAGCTTTGCTTACTTTGGGGCTTGATGGCGATGTGTGAATTTGTCTACGATTATTTATTATTATTTATTTATTAATCATCATCATAACATCAAACTTCTACCATAGACACTTGGCATACACGTGCATAAAATAGATTAAATAGGTCATTGCGTTGTATAATTGAAACTGAATTCACGCTACGTGTATCATCATATTTACAAGATGACCCTTAATTCTGCACGGGTGCCCAAAATATTTATTTCATAGTCAGTACTTATTTGCTTTAAATTAAATCTGCTGCACGAGTATGCAAATTACACCTCGTTACACAGATACTGAAATATATTTTCGTGCAATATTAAAAGTAGTAACAGGTTTAACCAAATTTCCATCACATCGCCTGTCAACATTATTATGAAGACAAATCTGTTCGAAATTCGCGTAAATGTTGCCAATTATTCGCATTTTACCTGTTAAGTATTTTTCAACGACATACTTCACATTTTCGAGATCAAACACAATATAATATACCTAGGCACAGATAGTTTCAGTTATTTGCGGATTAAGACATTTGTTAACTTGTCAACTTTGTTATGTCGTACGAGTCTGAGATCGTTGTGACTGAGTATGATATCCGGATCCATTCGCTTGGTGGTATGGAATATTAGGCGATACTTCACGGGACTCCATAGTAAATTATGGCAACTCTACTCTTTTCTTATTCAAAGGGAATCAAATCTGTAATGAAAACACAACATGCTTCAATAAACTACACCCCATCTTGCACATAAAACCGCTTGCCTGTAAAATATTATTAATTTTAAACGAATTATCAGGGCAAGTCAGTTTAAGCAAACTGTGCAGAATTTACCTAAAACAGATAGGCGGACTGGAGCTTCGTAATTTTGTTATAGAAAGTGGCAACCCTATTTGTCCAACAGTAGCCAACTTCTCCCTTATAATGGAATTACTTTTAAATTCATGGTTCACTGCTGTATTAAACTCTCGTTTCGAAGTTGCACTACCCGGATTGCATGAGTTATTGGCAATCCAACAACTTTTGTGATATTTTTATCATACGTGCAGTCTGGGCGGCCCGAACCGTAGACCATATACTACTATGCAATGTAGAAGGAAAAAGAGAGTTAGGATAATGAGAAGTCGAAAGATGGACCTTGAGCCCTTACGCGCATGATGATAACAAATCGAGAAAATTTAACACAATAAAATTTGCTGGAAATTATAGAAAATGTCCACGCGGGCAAAGCTTATGGAATATAATGTCCGGTCGTATTTAACACTTCAGTTTGGACGCATGTGCCTCTAAATTGTATTAACACCAACCGCTAACTAGTGTTGTTGCTGAATTTGGCAAAACTGTCGCACAGCAGCCGCAGTGGCGGTCGCAGCCCAGCTGGACAATTCCACCGCAAACTATTGGCATTCATGTCAGGCAAACATACCATACCTATTACTGTTTTGCTGACCTTTATTCACGAACAAAATGCAACAAGAACAGGCCTTTTGCTCAAATAAAATGAAAAGTTACAAGTTTAGCTGGTTTACGAGCACCGCGGATTGCCCCAGACAGACATTATTGTAAACAACGTCCGTAAATGATCAATCAATTAAACGCAAAATATGATTGAAAGAGTGGAAATTACATGTAGCGGAACGAATTGCCCGCTTTCCAATTGTAAAATTGTATGGAATTCATAATTGACGAATCGGTTCCCAACCGCAATTCACTTTTGGAAAGTTCAAAAGTCTTTCCGCGAAGCCTTTTAATTTCCTTTTTCACCAGCTCAACCAAAAACACCTCCACGTCACAAAGCGCCGTGTTTTAATTAACAAATGGCTTAATTGTATCTCAGCAACGATACACCATTATGAGTAAATTAATTACCGAATATAATTAATTACTCATACGTAGATAAGACAAAGGGTCGCCGTAATTAAGGTGGGGGCTGTTATGACATCGTCGCCGGGGGTGGCCATGAAAAACTAATTTTACTCCGCGGTAAAAAGTCCCCCCGTGAGTAGCGAGCTCTCTCGCTTCATTACGCTATGAATGGGCCAAATAGCGCCGTATCTTACCTAACAAAATTCTCATCTCGTGTTTGGGATGTTGCGCGACGGCAGACTCTTTTCATTGGACGCGGAAGTTTATTTCCTTATTCTTGAGGCTGAATTTTGTTCATAGAATTTCTGATGGTAAATCTAATACCTGTCTTCTTTAGCGCTCTTTAGCCAGTAAATTGTATTAATCCCCTCAAAACACCAAGCAAGAACAATTTTAGAACTCTCACAGCGTTCCGTAGACAGCATTGCTTCAGACAAAATTTTATATCGCCCGCACTAAAGTCCAGGCATGCTCTGGCGTTGAGAGCTCTCTAGAAATTTCTTGTTGCTCGGACATAAATCGAAAGGCTGCCAGCTAAAACTCTAGAGGAAAGAGTTGTCTGCGCGTAGTGGCCGACGGACAATCTACTCGAGTTTTTGCATGGAACACAATTTTCTCGTTAAGTATTCTATCAGGATTTGTTTGGCCTACGAATATTTGCGTGTCTACTTGAAAAAATATCCGAGTAAACACGCGAAATATTTTCGTCATCGTCTTGGCGTTATGTCCCACTTGCGCCACGCGAGGGGCCAGGGTCCGCCTACTTACGAAAATTTGATTGCGTTCCAAATATCAAACCCCCCATAACGCTCAGCCCACACGAGAACGTGTCGCGTCATTAAAGTTAACGAACGAATAAGAGCATCAATATCTAAGTGAGCCATATCGGGTTCCCCGGCGGCTCATTACGACGCCCCGCAAACTAGCTATAAATGTTTTCCGCTAACTCCGCGAGAGATTTCACCAGATCCGCAAAAAGTCACTAACGAGTGCCTTAATACTGGCAGAAGTTGGCCGGGCACCTTCCGCGGAGTTAGGGGGTGTTTACACTGGCGCGGTGACCGCTACACTCGCGGGCGAACACTGCTCCTGTCAAGTGGACTCCGCACCCGGCTCGTTGCGGTCTCGTGCGAGCAGATACGAGCGCGGTGGTGCAACGTGCCCACCGATGTATGTTCGTAAATCAATTTTAAACCGCAAACGTTTGTAGCTCCGAACGACGGTATAATTGCGATTGATTTTCGTGTTGCCGGGCCGTTGTTATGAAACTATTTATTGTTCGTTCCATATACATTTTGTGACGATCAATCTTAAATGTATACAGAAAGTACTTTGGTATAACAATTGCTTTTTTAACTGATTGAAAAGAATCGATTTTGATGTCCATGACGCATCTAAATGTTCTAACCTAAAATGGCGTGACAACACACCAGACTTTGGCCTGTTAACCAGCCAAATCCGGTTGAATCCGTGCGATTTGCC
The DNA here is from genome assembly GCA_905147135.1 of Blastobasis lacticolella. Lineage (NCBI taxonomy): Eukaryota > Metazoa > Arthropoda > Insecta > Lepidoptera > Blastobasidae > Blastobasis > Blastobasis lacticolella. The sequence goes on from LR990050.1 coordinate 14,910,842, forward strand.
GGCCAGTGTGCAAACCCTGTTTGTCTCAATTAGTTGGCGTTCGTCGGATCCCGGGCTTGTCGTTCAGGCGTCGAAGCCCGCGTCGGAGTTTCCAACTATTGACATTCCACTGTTGCACCTATTTGGCTTCCACTCTCTGCTTGGACTTCAGACTTTTACCTTCCAACATTCCATTTAGGTTAATAGAAAGCTGCATTAAGGAAACGTGAATTATAAATAGTAGATTCGTAATAGCTACGTAGAATATTATGTTATTTTGTAGTCTCATACAAATGTCTGTAATTGTGAGAAACGTTGAGTGAACCACCAGCTGCAGTTGAAATATGCAATCAAGACGTCGGCAGAGCCGCGTGTGGAGTTTACAAATGCCAATAGTGAGCTACCACTGCCACATTAAAATCCATTTTCATGATACCTAAATAGGTACTAACTCGGTTTTAAGAGCTATATTCCTCATAAAAACAACATGGTTTACTTAAAATATCATCATTATCATCATCACCTTGGCGTTATATGCAGGTTGCGTCCCTGCGCAACACGCAAGGGCCCAGGGTCTGCCTAAACATTGTTCACTTAAAACGAGATTACAAAATTAAATAGCTTAAAAATATACAGGTTGAAATCGTTACATAATTTGTAACGGTTTCAACCTGTTACATAACATGTGTATGAAACCGTGTACTGGATGGAGTGCTAAATGTATTAAAACGATAGGCACAATTATTCCACGTACGACAGAAATAATTGTACGACAGAAATATTGTTTAGCACTCCATCCAGTTCACGGCTTCATACATATATTATGTAACACCCTGTATATCAGCTGCTATACAAGAAGCCGCTTATACAATATGATATTGCAAGTTATAGTTAGTTATGACAAATGATACATGCGGTACATTCACTTCATTTTAGTATATGACACTTTAATTTGTTTGTTATATTTGTCATATACTAAAATTCACCTACGGTTTCTTAATTCACTTGGTAAATTATTATAAACCTACAATCTCCGTCCTTCTATTTCAGATAGATATTCCTACCGTCGAATGTGGCCAATCAAACCCCAAAATAATAAAGTCGAAGTGATCTATCACTGCCACCCTGGCACAGGCTCAACATAAATCTGTCAATTTGCAATTTTATCGAGTCTCGCGGCGCGGGCGCTGTCGCCTCTCAAATTTTTACGCCACCTATCTTCTCGCTCAACCAAATTCACCAATAATGAAGCAATTTTCATATAGACTGCCGGCCTAATGCAACTGGCTCGACGTTTTCTAGCGAGCACGTGAGCGAACTAGTAAGAAATTATTTTTATATGAAGAGAAGTTAAGGTACATTGCATACTTTATGTGGGACACTGAGCCGTTACATGTGAAATCGGATAATCTCGACTCCAATCGACTTCATTCTCCAGAAGTTCATGAGGTTCCATTGTATATGTTACCTCTTATCAGAATATCGATCTCTTAACGCCACTTTTGCCAAAACCACCAAAAGGTCTGCTAAATATATCAGTGAAAGTGAAACTAAACGCCAAATCAATTTGAATAATGCTGTAACTACGCCAGGTAAAAACGCAAAACGCCTTTCATCGACGTTTTCCTTCCACAATGACCTTTTATATGGAGTTACGCAAAGTTCTATAGTTAAACAGGGTAGAATAAAAAAATAAAACCAACTCCCGAGGAGCTATTCATTTGCAAAATGAATGCACTCAGTGAGGCGGGGAGAGGAATGCGGTGTGCGTGCAAAATGAAACCGCGAAACTTTGCGAGCGGGTAGAGACCGGACATTACCGTTTCGGCCATATTTCTTACGCCATTTTTGTACTACCAAAGTCTGTACAAGGCGGTAACTAGCACATCGGCTTGTTTCGGCCTCGTATTTACTCAATTCTCACACACAAACGACGTTCTGCGAAATCAAACTAGCAGATGTGAATTATTTAGGTCCTACATCTGGATTTATAGGTGCCAAGTTGGGAATAAATGCCTGGTATTTCTAACAAATGAGCAGTGGGCATCATTTGATAATTCAAAGCTGTCGCATGATGAACTGGGCCAATGAGCCCTTACAACATCTCAGATTCTGGAGACATGGTCGGCCCACTTCCACTTCAGCGCACTGATCCTACGCGCGATATCGGCGACTCTCGACGGATAACCCCATCGCGTTTTCTACCCGTCAGAGAAACCCAGAGCGCGCTCCAACGCACGCTTAGCGACCTTGAATTTAGGGACTCCTATGTTCTTCTATGCTAAAAGTCGATGTATTGCGATTGCAAATCAAAGCTTAACTGCTGTAGCTGCTGCTGCATTTGGTAGGTTAATACTAGAGTCTGTATAAAGCTAGCATGCCCCGTGTTTACTATGAGCTAACAAAAATGGGCAGAATAAATTTAGATCTCGTAATTTGCGCTAGATTCGGTATCATAAAAGGCTGATGCCACACGAGCGTAATTTCGGTCCCGCTATCGTCCTTCATTTAGAGCAGTCAGGCAGTTGGCCGATTTAAAACATGAAGCCAAAACTTTTGACAGCTTCACTCCGAGAAACATGTTGAGCCGACCTCACACCCAGTGGGATGATAATCATCGTGTGTGAAGGTCGCCCTAAAATTACGGTTTATTTACAATACGCCGAACAATTTATTCGGAATTAAAACATAGTAGAACATAATTGAGACGCGACTGATATACACGACTCAAAAATTACATACGAGTAGCGTCAGCCTGATAAAAAATTAACAAGTTAATTAGTCGTTTGAATCGAAAACTACGATTCGAAACACCAATTAACAGATAGACCACCCGATAGAAAGTATAATGACGCTACGGGCTCTAGTTTAATTAACTGAGTAAAAATAAATTACAAAAAATACCTACAATAGATATTGTAGAAACTACAAATGCTCAAAGAAAAGTGGATAGTTGTAAAGTGAAGTAGAAAAGTTAAACTTTTCAGTTTGGTCGACTATGAATTTCATACGGGCTCTGGTCAAATGACTAAGAATACAAAGCGAAGCATTAGGCTGCATTCCAAACAATTATGAAAGTACCATGCTCTAATTGCTGAAATTCAGTTAATGACACTCGTTTTTTAATTATTATGAAACGGAAAATTCTTTCCAATTTTCCAGTAACCGCAGTAGTTTATAACTAATATATATTCAGAAATCGGAAGGGAGAAACTTTTCTATGTATTTTTTGAAGACGCAACAAACGCAAAATTTCTCACAATATTTACTCACAAACAAGTTTACGATACGTAACAATATTTTCGTAATATTAAATAATTTTCTGTCCTGTACAACACAATTAAGGTTAATTAACCCTAATTGCCAAACAAATTCAAAGGAAATGGAACCAAAACCATAGCCCAACCCTACGCTCACTGACCTAGTACAAAGCGCCATACGCCACAGCTCCAACAAGCGTACCTAGCGGTTGTTTTCCAATGCGCTTTTAAAGTAAAATTTATTAAATTCACACTTTAAACGTAACAAACTTTCACCCAGTTCGCCTGAAACGAGTAGCTCGAGAGAACGAGGGCTGGATATGCAATCATTAATGTGAAGTGAACGGTCCTTTCGGAAACTCAACCTAGTTTTCTGATAATTATTCACGTCACGAACCCCGCGCTTAATGGGAGATAGGCGGGCGAGCTTAATTAAACTAATTCGCTAGTTTTAGTAAACATAATTAGGAATTTATTTTGGGAGTGCGCGCAGTTTTGAATAGTGTGTCGGCATAATAAAAAATATTTGTGTCTATTTCGAAATAATAATAATGAAAGAACGATACAACATTCAGTCTCAAAGAGATCTTTTTTCATGCTATTCAGTGACAAACTAACAGACAGACAACCTGATGGTAAGTGGTAACTGTCGCCCATAACATCTACAATACATACGTTTAGGTAGCAGGTAACAAAAATGGATAACCGCAGGAGCATTGTCACTGTGAGGACTAAGATGAAATGCCTCATACCTGTAATTCCGCTAGCTACCTTCAAACCTGAACACAATAATGCAAGCGTTATTGCTTGGCGGCAGAAATAGATAAGGCAGTGGTACACACCCAGGCGGACTCTTTAGGCTTGACTGGGTCCAGAATTGAGAGAATTGAGAGAGGGTATCTTTCTACGAAAGTTCGCTTAATCGACTATGACGCGCCAAACCTTCTCCCTCGAGTGCTGAGTTCGCACCATATATTCGTACCGAATGCACGGGCCTCCGTAAATACATAAATACTTCACAAATAGCAAGACAGTTGAGCTGAGGGTAGAATTAATACGATTGCCGGCAATAAATATTCAGCATATGCGACGAAAGCCCACACAAGGCCGAAGGTTGGGGTCGCTGCATTAATGGATGGGAGAAACTTCGGGGAGCCACATGACACTTTCAGTGTTAGGGACGGTGCCCATGAATCAAGAGTTAATCGGGATCCCGCAAAGGAAAGTCGCTGTGCCTCTGGTCTATTTGCGAGTAAGAAGGAACGCTGAACACTTGGACTGAACGTGACTTCCCTTTTGATTGAATTTTTTTCACATTGCGTAATCTACTTATATAAATGGTTAATCGCGGGCGATAGGCTCTAAATTTGAATGCTAGCTAGTAGGTCTTAATTTTTTCCAATTCTGTATGTATACTTGACACTTCACATACAAAATTCACTGGCACTTGGCCACACGTATTATAGGGCTTATAGAGATTATAATAATTTATAATCTACTTTAAGCCTTATATATATATTTATCATTCCACTATCAAGGTACATGCCAGCCCAATAGTTAGCATTGTCACATACATAATCAGATATATCCTAAATCATGCCCAACTTCCAAATAGAGCACTTTAAACTGATTAATGGTGACCATGATAACGATCGAAACATCGGGGAAAAATTACAAAACAGAAACCGCGACTAATCTGTTAGAATCGTTTTACTTGGAATGTCTGGGCATCGCATAATCAGAAGATAACCCAATAACTTCCAAGACAATAGCAATAGTCCGCGCCGAGGCCTCGTGGATGGCCATCCTAGCCCGCAGCAAGTGACCCAGTTGTTGTTCGCAGGGTGTGCGCGATGTTCCTGCCAGAGTTCGCAAGTTTCGTGGCGGCCATCTTGTTCGCAGTACACCCAATACACACAGAAGCGGTGAGTTTATAATTTAGTATTGTTAAAATTTTAATTAAGTTAATATTTTGAGTTTGCCTTTTAAAGGTGGAATTTTGACCGGCCCAGGGAGATGTGGGTGCGAGTGACTGAGAGGCGAGTGACAAGTATGTAGATAATCTGTATCTATTTCCACGATATGTATTGGCTATCTAGGCCTCCAATCCTCGCATGCTAGAGCACAACCGGGACTGACGCCAGGATGAAAATGATGATGATTTTTCCCGCTACTTACACTGAATTTCGGGGTCAATTATCATAACTATGTAGATTTAAAAAAAGCCTGAGTGTTATTCTGGCATATAAGCTACAATAGATACCTGCTGCAAAATTTCTACAATATTTAAGTTCAGTATCTGTATTTCCATTTGTAATGCTTCCTTGTAAACTTTTAAAATTGTAATTAGTGACACTAGTATAGGAAGGATTAATAGGATATTACCGAAGTATTGGTAATGATGGGGATAGTGAGGATGGGGAGGTTGGGGATAGTTTTCTTTAATGCCTAGGGAGGCACACGGTCAGACGAGCCACCTGATGGAAAGCGGTCGATGACATCGTCCAGCAACCTACGGGGAGCCGATGCGGTACCTTTGAGGTACATGTAGACCTGCTTTTGGAAGAACCTAAAGGAAAGACATCGGATGTATGTACAATATGAGTATATAGGTGTTGGTGATATAAAGCAATGGTTCCCAAACTGTGCGACTTATGTAAAAATGCAGTACCTACTTAATCAAGTCAAAATTACACAAATATATAGAAAAACTAATTTATTTTCATCATAAGAACAAGTAAATTTTAAATGAGACTATTTCAGAAACCTCAGTCCGATATTGCGAAAATCTTTGTTCAGAAAAGGAAAAATAATAGGTTAGAAAGAAGATAAGTATTGAATGCCAAAGATTCATGGAGAACCTTTTTTTAGAAGGCTTCGCAAAGTCTGTAAGTGGTATATAAATCATTGGATTGGAACAATAAGGTCTTGTCCACGCTAGACTAGTGAAGTTGGCAGATTTCACATGCAGGCGCAGGTTTCCTCAAGGATTTTCGGAGCACGTGGCCTAAATAAAATATGGGCATACGTCAGAAAAAGACCTATTGAGTCCAGACCCTTGTGGGATTCGACCCCGCGTGATGCGCATACGAACCGGTCTAACCACTTGGGTATTTGTTACAATATAGAATAGAATAAGAATAGCCTGGTGAGAAAATACGTGTTTCTTACCGCGTACTGGTTTACGAGTAGCCCGATATTTCGACGCAGTTACACGAATCATTGTCACGGATGGCTGGAGGTTATTGTTTTTTACCCCCGACGGAAGATAAGTGGTGTTATAATTTTGACGTCTGATCAGTGTATCTGTGGCTTTGTGTATCTGTCTGTGGCATCGTAGCTCTGGAACGGATGGACCGATTTGGATACAGTTTAAAAGCTAGTTTAATCGAGACGGTTCTTAGCTTTGTTTCATTAGAATCGGTTATAGAGTTTAGAAAATATTTGAGTTCCGGAGTTACCCGACTTTTTCTGTCGGTTAGGTTAGAAATAAAATAGTTATTTGAGAATAATACAATATGTACTGGTTGTTCTTATCTTGCAATTATCAGTAAACCTTTTAAGTACCATGGGGGATTATGGGACCCTACCACCACCCTCAAGCCAACCTCACCTGCATGCGGTCTCCTGCTGGCAGACGGACGTCCCTCTGGTCAACCGGCTTATCCCTAACGGGTTGTGCTGGTCAGATGGCAGTCACCGCACATATAAAGCCAAAAGCCAAAAATCTGAAAGCGCTGAAACTAAAAGAGCTGAATTGTATCTGGATCGTACGTGATATACTCCGAGCTATTTAAATTATTTTCTCTTTCAAACTCCGCTGATAACCGTTAATTTCGATGGTTTTATGTTTTCCCATTACGAAGTAGTAATTGGTTTGTAAAGGTCAATGCCTAGTTTATCTGAAAAGGTAATACTCAACGGTCAAGGCCTTATGTGGGTGCGTACAACTTTTTTTTTTTTCATTTACAATATACGTAGAGGTTCTGAAGAAGTTGCGCTATCCGCAGAAACACGGGCACACTAATCGCATGGCCACCACAACTTTTAAGATATATATATATGGCTTCATAGAATTTTCGTAAACCTAAAACTCATCTTCATCTTTCTAAGAAAACCTTTTATATTTTGTTATATGTATAGTGAAAGAATAACAATTGCCTATTAATTTTTATTTATCAGTTTCTGCACACTTGGCAAATCGTTATTCATCATCTTGGCGTAAATATCCCGGTTGTGCTCTCGCACGCGATGGCTCGAGTTTTGCCTTGACCATGATCCTGGAAATAAAAAGCATCTGCCATCTGACACATGACTTCGTTAATAGGGGAACTGATTGGATCATGGTTACACATTCAGTCGCCTGAATGTGCAGATTTCCTCACGATTTTAACCCTCACTATAACTAAGAGCATCAGTTAGCGTTCCACTAATGTGCTTAACTCACAAAAGGAACTTGGCAAGTACCTACGTGTTATAAATTAAAAAACGACCGACAATCTGAAATAAATCCGCAATGCAATTCATACAGCGCAATAATGCCACAAGAGAGAACGCCACAACATGCAAAATCATACATCACGGGCTTACGTACAAATGGGGTCGAAACACAACGTTTTTATTTCCTGAATATATTGAAAAGCTTTAAACTTTGATCCGGTGGAACGCTATCTCGCCAGATCGCGCCATATTCGGGTTGGAAATTAAACGCTCGCTTTCAGAACAACCCCGGACAGATCCCACGGGCAATTTTTTTTAATCTGTACACACTGTGTTATTTTTACCCAACATTGTCATTTACATTTTGACGAGCGCTGTTTGTTTTAAAAACGCCCGTATTCCCAACTCGGATTTGTTAGCGCGGCCCAATATTTATGGACTCATTGGATAGTTGCATAGCTCTCTAATAGCTTGTTGGCACGCCAGTTACTCGTACAAGGTTGTTTTCAAATTCAACTAAACACAGGAGCTATAAAAGTGATATGTGATCGTGTTAATGTTGTGTTTAAAGAGTGCCTAAGAAGAATAACTGTCGCTGGAGACGCTTTACTGTAACAGTTTCCGTGGACACTGCATTATACTGAAACTTTGTAGTCACTGCACTGAAAATCAAACTTAGCAAGTTGCTCGCCGACATCCCCGTCTGCCGACAACTTACGGTACAAGAAACTATCATGTCACGTCCTCTACCGAGAATAAGCTGCTCGACGCTGGCTCGATACCGCGAACTGGTTTATGACAACAATTCGTTTTGATGAAAACTGCATCCGCACTGCAGTGTGACAGCGCACTAAAGCGGAATCGGTCTGTTCCTTTTACAACGCAGGGGTCTGTTCACGTCTCTGCGAATGAGTTTCAATGAAAAATTGCAGTTTTACGTATTCTCGCAAAGATCCCGGACTGCTATGCCGGTTACGACCGTTTCTTGCGCTCGACAATTTTTCTCGGAACGTGCATTTAGTAGTTCCACTTATTTCGTCGTCGCTAGCAAGTTCAACTTCTTGATTTTTAACGAGGTTGATTTAAGATCGCGGGGGGATATATCGTGTGAGCGTTAGCGCCAATTTATTACGGCCCTAAGACTCGCGTCATTTCCACGGCGGAGATTTATCTTGTTACTAAGCCCTAAGCCCCGAGCCGGCGCTGCGCAGGGTCGTTATAAATTCAATGTCATAAAGCAGTACAGTAATATTTTACAGTAGCTAGGCACTAAACCCGTCGGCCGCACATGCACGGGGCTGTCAACGTGCGACTCATAATAACAGGGATTAAATAAAGTGCAGTGGCACTGCGGCGGCCACTCCTATTTACGGCCTCACATACCACTTTAGTGCGGCTGTAAACCGGACGATCTTTAAACTGGGCTGTTTATACCCGCCGTCCAATTAGGGACACTCGTTTTCTTGCCCTTTGTTTTATGGAGTATCGATTCACTGCCCTTTTGTGGGACGCGACGCCCGATGACATTGTTTTTAGCCAAAATTGGAAGCCCCTAGTGGCCATGAAATTGTAAAATTGGATCGGACACGCGCAGGGAAATGTTTCGGTAGCATTGTGGTCCGAGGCAGCGTACTCATTTTGGATGTTTTATTAAGTTATTTTGCGCTTTAAAATCTACAGTAGGTATGCGTGAAAACCTTATAATTGAGATTGAGAAAACAAACTCATACATTTTAAAACATCGCGCTTGAGATATTCCCGTCTATAACTATAAATCGTCGTGAATGTATTCACACCTCACAAAGTTCAACTATCCACAGCTGTCAGTAAAAAGTTTAGTTCGGTTCTTAGGTCGTATAAATTTTATTTTCCCGTCTGCATTCCCAGGAATCCGGCAAACAGTTTTGATTTGATTGAACTGACGAATTGGTGCAGAAACTTGTGCTGCACATCGGGCACGGATCTGAATCTACAATTTTATTTTGCTTCTTTCGACTCTTACCGTAATGGCTGTTCAGTTTTTAAGAAAATATTTTAAAGTTCTTTTTTTAGGAAGTGTTTTTGTAAGTTACATTTTCAAAGTAACACAAGCTGTATTTCGAAGGCTTTGGCGCTCAACGTTGTAAAATCTATGTACTTCTCTGCCCCTTGACAAGTTAAAAATTCAGCCGGATTCTGACCGGATTTTAATAAAACAAATCAAGAACTATCTAGATTATACTGTCTTTCAAATAAAAAACCGAAGCCGATTAGGTTCTGCCGTTCGGGCTAGAATACCACAGACAGACACAAAGTAACACACTTCTAAGTTATTACACCCCTCTGCGTCTGAGGGCTAAAATAGGGTAACGCACGGTGGTAAACAAGTCGTCAGCTGTGATTATCGGAATACTTTCCCACATCAACAACGAAAATGGAGCCGGGCGGCTAGACATCCAGGGGCCCTATTTTTTAAACCGCTCTTATCCACGCGAGCGATCTCGTGCGCTACCTATCTCGTTCATACTCGTGGTAAGTTGCTAGAGACAGAAAAGACAAACATTAGAAAGCGAGTGGTCGCGTGGATGCGAGTGGTTTCAAAAATAGCCTTCAAGGCTAGAGTAATAGGCTGTTCCTAGACAGGCATGTTCCATCATCGGTCGCATATCAGTTACCACCAGGTGAGGTGGCGGTCAAATGCTTGGGTAGTCCAATAATAAAAAATAATAAAATGTTGAGCTATCTAGAACCCCGGCTTTACGAAAATTACAGGGGTCATCTTCATTTGGCTACGAAACCCTAAAATGATAAACAAAATGTAATTCCATTTCACAAAACACGTTACCGAAAATCAAAGTTAGGGAAAAAACAAACCTGAACGAGAGGTAAATATTCATATGAAACTTCGTGAAACAATCGTCAAGCGTTGCCCACTCATTTCCCGCGTAAATTCAATAGTCACCCACATCCCAACCCTTTTCGGAACAATAAAACTGGACCAAAATTAAATCTACTGTTACCCGCGACATGGAAAAGTATAAAGGCAAAGTATCACCACACAATCTAACCGACAATGGAGAGAAACTCCCGGAAATTTCTAAAGATACCTTACATATACTAAACGGATTTTTTTAGAGAGCATCGGTGGCCGGACGGTTGAGTATCCAACTCGTAAGCGAGAGATACCGGGTTCGAATACATTGCCATATACAAATGACTCTTTTCGCAGATATGTACATTTTTTTTTATATTTTTATTTAAGATATCAACAGCGTTACAATTTGCTTATGTCTAATATAGGTACTTATAGTAAAGACAATAACAGATTTATATCTTTTACTTTGTAGTAAGTATATCACATTGTGAAAGAAAGTGTAATCTAAATAACAAGGATTCATATAAGCATATCATCTAACAACTATCTTAAGTTAGGTTTTGTTACAAAATTAGTTGAATTCTAACCGATGCTCATACGGTGAGGGAAAACATCGTGATTAAACCTGCAAATTCATGCAACTGAATTTGTAACCATGATCCAATCTGGTCAGGTGCCCCTGGTAGCAAGGTCACGGAGGTCAGATGGTAGTCGCTCCACTGCTTACAGTGGAACGGCTACCAATACCTGATTTACCTGATCGCCAAATCCTGGATCATAGTCCAGGCGGACCCCGGGCCCTCGTGCTTGAGAGCACAACCGGGACATTGACACCAAAAGATTATTATTTATTTCATATACTGAACAGATTTTGATGAAACCCAGCTTAGAACTATTTTGCAATCATGTATTTTGTTTTTCATTCTTTGAGTTTTGTAGGTATTTATTTGTATTTGTAATTATGTAAGCATAATTTTATTGTAAATTTTATTGCGCCGCCTGTAATTTTTATTACATGTTTTCGGGTAGACTAATAGATAAAGCTACTAAGCCCTTTGTACCAATTTGACGACCTGAGTGGTTCAGTGGTCAACATCTGATCGGTCTGCCACGCAAGAGGTCCCGGGTTCGATTCCCGGCCGGGCAGAAATTGAAATGATGAATTTTAATTTCTGTTACATGTCTGGGTGTTCTATGTATAATAAGTATATATTTAAAAAGTATATAAGTAGTTTATCAGTTATCTAGCAACCATAACACAAGCTTTGCTTACTTTGGGGCTAGATGGCGTTGTGTGAATTTGTCCACGATTATTATTTATAAAAAAAAAATTGTGCTCAAAGTGTTAAATAAAATAAAAATTAACCATTCCTATTAACTGTCGTTCAAATACAAAAACGCTACTTATTTAATTATGATATTTATTAATAACGCTTATTTATTTATTTTATTATTAATACATAACAGACACCCAAATACACGCTTCAATCACACCTTTTTTTCGTCAAGGATTAAAAATTGTTTGTAAAGAAGTTGTAGACGCCATGTTTGTAGCCGCGAGCGTCTTCTAATGCTCTCTAACCATGTTTATTGTGTGTATTTGTATTTGTGTTTGTGCACGGCACTGGACGACTGGTCAAGTCAGCTTTCCTCTCCGTTGCCTTTTTACTTTGACAATTTCTCTATTTTCTCTAAAGGCAATGTGTCGTACACGCCACGGGTAGAGCATGAGATGTAATTTGATGTGGTATAAGCAGTATCAAATACCAGTATTACGTTTGTGTTAGGTACACTAAGGCATACTTTTATGATGATATGAAACCTATACTGATCACTGCATACAAATTCAGTTAATTTGCAGAAGAATTGCAATATTCTAGCTAGCTTTCACAGTTTTTGGTCATCATCATCCGAGCGGTCAATCCAAGCTTGAACCATGGTCCGTTTTCCTCTACTTCGCCCGGATATCAGCAACCTCACGATCTAAGCCGTTGGCTACCGCATCCAATGTAGCGATGTCAACCTATCGCATCTTAATCCTCCCACGAAACCTCTATCCTGAAATCAGCAGGTTTAGATACATATTTCCCACGTATCCCTGCGGCTTGCGTAGCACGTGACCAAACCAGTGTAGGGCGTAGGCCTCTGCAATATCATCTGCGATGTATCTCACGACAATGCTGCCACGGATGTACTAGTTACGCACTCAATCAAGTCCCATAACACCGCAGCTCCACCGCAGCATTGTCATCATCATAATTCTCATCCTGGCGTTAATCCGAGTTGTGCTCCAACAATGCGAGCGAGAGCCCAGGCATCGCCTTCCTAGTTCTATTTGTCAACTTCGCTCAATCTTTCGCATACTTAGTGGTAAGTTTGTTTAACCACAACATTGCGAACAAGCAAAACAATATGACACATACTTAAACAAAGCAATCTAAAACTGATTTTACAAGTTGAAACTTCCTGAAATAAAACTCCAGGTTAAATTACTAGCAAACTACCAGCAACTTAGATAGTAAATAGTCGTAGGAACCTGGAGCCTCCAGCGTCTGCTCACACAATGTTAACTTGAAAACTTTGTAAGTGTTCTTGAACGATAACAGTATATATTATAGGGGATATAAAAATAGTCATCTTGGCGTTAATGTCCAGGTTGTGCTCTCGCGCATGAGGGTCCGGGGTCCACCTTGACCATGATCCAGGATTCGGCAGATCAGTTTATTACAGTGTAATGGAGCGACTGCCATATGAGCTCCATGACCCTGCTAACAGGGGAACCTGACCAGATTAGATCATGGTTACACATTCTGTCGCCTGAATGTGTAAGTTTCATCACGATGTTTTCCCTTACTGTATATTGTAGGGGTAAGAGGTTGATAATAAATGTAAAAACACAATAGATTGTGCCAAGCTAAGTTAACTAGTTCACCTACGTAAGTTATTATTTATGCCTACACGTCCGACTAAAGAACTAATTAATTGTCTTCTGGCAAAGTGAGCATTTCATTTTGATATTTTAGCTAAATTCTTTTACGTTTAATAGGATTTTACTGAAGAAGAAGGGTCTTAATTTATACTAATTATTTGTTTACGTTATTGCTCCGAAAACAGAGGGATGGACGAAATAAATTATAGTGACGTAATTTGCCTTCGAGTCATCCAAAGCCAAAGAGATTAAACTATTTGTCTTGATCAGAGAAAATGTTTTCGCGTCTTCTTTGTTTTAAGATACCTATGTCGCTGGCGTAATAACTAGCGGATGGATCTCGTAACCAAGAGGTACCGAGCTCGTTCCCCAGTGCCTCCATGTACCAATGACTTTTTATAAATTACGCCTTAAGTTGTACGCTAACCGATGCTCTTACGGTTAGGGAAAACATCGTGAGGAAACCTGCAGGCAACTGTAACATATGTAACAATGATCCAATCAGGTCAGATTCTCCTGTTAGGAGATCACGGAGGTCAAATGGCAGCCGTTCTACTGTATTTACCTGATCTGATAAATCCTGAATGTGGATTCAAGGCGGCCCCAGGCCTTCGCGCGCGGATCTACAACCGGCGCCAAGATGTTTACTCATAAAAAGTATTTTTTTCCAAAAAAATCTCTTAAGCTTGATTTTAATAATCTCTCAATCTAAGTCTGAATATGGAATAGCATTAGTATGTATTATATTTTTAAGTTATTTATTATTAATTAATAGATATGTATCTTAGTAGTTGCTCTTGTTTATGTTTTAATTCTATTTTGTACATTGTCGATTTTCGATGTTATTATTCTTTCACCAGTTTCCATGAAAATGGGTGTTTTAAGAGATCGCTCTTAGCGATAAGGCCGTCCTTGTACCTTTATTGTATTTATAAAATATTTTATAATGTACAATAAAGTGTTGTAAATAGAAAATAATCACGTAATTCCTATTGACAGGTGACGGGCGTGGTAGGCCGCGCTGAGATGCTGTCGTCGGTGTTCTTCCTCGGTGCGTTGCTGTGCTACGCGCGCGCGGCCAGCCGCCGCCGATATACAGGTACGTGTAGTGCTCCTGTACCCGAAGCATTATGGACGGATACGATACTATTAGATCTCATAGTGTGCGGAAACTTGCAGGGTTCCAACCAAAGAAATTGGACAGAGACGCATAGAAGTCACAATCTTTATTTCGTTTCCTTTTTAATTGTGCTTCATCATCACAGCCCGTAACAGTCCACTGCAGGACTTAGGGCCTCTCCCACGTAAGGGGAGGTTATTGCCATAATCTCCACGCTTGGTAGGCGGGTTGGAGATCGCAGTGTTTAAATATAACAATGGAAAATGCTGCTGCCCATTTTCCAGACTACGGAGACTCTTGCTCTTTTGCCTCGAAAACATTAGTCGCCTTGTACGACACCCGTGAGCGTAAGGGGTTGGTGCTATTCTACTCTGCCGGAATTGTGCTTACAACGTCTTAAAAGGGACGGAAAGGACCGGAACTCTCTGCTTGACTCACTGTTTCCCGATAAGTATAACCTTCAGCTCTTTAAGTCAGGAGTGAATAGGTTTCATCTAGGCACGCGTGCTACATCTTCGACCTCATCGTCGCTTTCAATCAGGTGAGTTGAGGTCAATGCAAGCCTATTGACACTAAAAAAATATTTTAATGATAAAAAATTTTGTACCACACACTTATAGGATACTTACGAATTTTAATAGGGATAGGATACACGCCGTGTAGTGGCGTCGACGTGATGCAAAATTTCACTATACACATTCAGCTGAAGGAATAGGATTAAGTGGAAAACAAAGATAAGATTTGCATTTCTCTGATGATTTTTTATATATTTTATCCAACAATGAATTAAAGCTGCAAAAATAAGTTTCGCCGATCGCCATTATGGTGTGGCATCAATACTGGTTCAGATTCAGTGTCTTCTATCTTTGATAATTCAGATTTCTACAACAAATATGAATCAAAATGCTATTTGGCAACAGACAAATAGCGCAAATTGACTGTACGCATAATTATAACGTTTTCAGCGCCATAATTTATGAGTATTTATTGCTGTAACCTAGATTTGCTTGGCAACCAGCGCTGCCTACTCACCATTGCTCAACTCCAAATATAAAAAGGTTCCGTCCACAAACAAAACAACGACGAAAATCCCTAACAGATGCCTGTGAAGTAAAAATACAGTGATATTATGAAAATAATACTGGAATGCCTCTATGTTGACTGATTAGCTTTTATCCCTCCATTTTCACTTCCAAAGTTTGTTTAATACTTTGGGTTGTCACTTCATGATGGAACTTCATTATTATGAATTAAATCACTTTTTGTACACTAGTTCCACTTTTACAATTTTGTACACTAGTAACAATTTTATTAAATTGCATCCGGTTTCGAATTACTCATCTTCAGGCAATTATTCTATTATTGAAACTAGTGTACAAAAAGTGATTTAATTCATCCAAAGTTTGTATTTATTTTATACATACATACATAAAGCTCGCCTGTGTCCCATTTATTGTATGTAGGATTCTTAGGAAAGCACAGCTTTACAATGACAAGGCTCGCCTGATACTAAGCAGCTACCGCAACCTACGGACATTTGCAAACCAGGTCCATTCCCACGATTCCGACCCTGTGAAAACCTATTCATCCCTTTCTTTAAGAAGTCAGTGAGCTCATTCCACAACCTTAGTGTGATGATGAACCGCAACTATACAAGCCTATTTGTCACAGATTGGCGGTACGTGGCGGCGTGCACAGCGTGCGTGGGCGTGGCCATGCTGTGCAAGGAGCAAGGCATCACCGTCACCGGCGTCTGCGTCGTTTACGAGCTGTTCGTCGCGCAGAAGGTGAGTTATTTGTAGATAAATACCTACAGAGGCACATCCACTTACCCAAAAACTAAGTACTCTTACTAAAAAGGAGCTAACGTTGCTATGAACGTCCATAGAGATGATGACACATCTTATACTGGTTTGGTGTGCTACCTTCTGTAGGAGAATTTGGGAGACTAGTTATGTAAGACAGTTACGATGGTGGCCAAAATGAATTTATTCTATATGACGGTTACAATTGCAAAAATAAGCAATGTCATGTACGTGTAGTAAATTTGCCTGTTGGGTTCGAGTTTATCACAGGGCACTAGGACTATTTTTGAACCACTAGCATCCACGTGAGCGCTTGCGTGCGCTACCTTCTCTTTCACACTCGTGGTAAGTTGCTAGAGATAGAAAGGACAGGCATTAGAAGGCGAGCGCTCGCGTGAATGCGAGCGGTTCAAAAATTGAGCCCCAGACTCCGAATAACTGCATAATAAAAGGTCTAGACCATGTCTAACGAAGGTGTAACTCCATCTACGGCCGCAAGCTCACTTTCCACAGTGCAAGGTAATTTATCTTCTATTACTAGATTGGAAAGGTACGTTGTTAAACGGATGGTTTCATTTCCTTGCTCTACTATGACTTCTACATTCATTCATTGAATTTTCATACAAAAGACATCAACGAGCTGTCTTACGAGCTTTCTTGATATTTTTAAACTACTTTATACACCACAACAAATGCGAAATATGATTCAAGAATGATGAAGCTAAATAATACTATTAATTAAAAAATAAACCGATACATATTTAAAGCTGAACTATTTTATTAATTAAAGAAAGAAACCAATACATATTCAAGACTTAAACTAGCTAGAGCGATATATCACAAATAAGAATAGATAAGGCCTAGCTCACGTTATAACATAATAATTCTACTTCATTTAATATTATTTGATTTAGTGGTGCCCGGACTACAATGGAACTGTTGAACGGTAATCTAATTAGTTTGTTTAATTTCCACTCACAAAGCTTTCGGAAGGCATTTCAATTACATTTAAATGTTGAATAAAGGAATATTTTAGTACAAGGTTAATCGAAACCCGAGTAGAGCGACGCGGGTCGGAAAGCACTTATCTACAGCCAACTTCATCGGTTTACAGTCCATTTTAAATGAGTTTCGCTCCCACGGTAAAATATCACCGGGACGCTGCTTGATTTCCCGATGTTTCGGGCTAGTTGCCTTCATGGTGGCGGAAGTTGGGCTCTGTTTGTTATAGTTGCGGTTTGCGGATTGTTCAGGGCTAGCCCGGTAGGGCATTAGGGCCTTGTTTACAGTTGTTTTTGTTGGCCTTACATCGGAACGTATTAAAGCGAGACCGCTGATATATTTCTTGCACGCCGTGTGTCCCTGGTAGTTTGAGCATCGGTTTTGTGTGTTTGAACTAATACGACTAACGGGATACGGCTAATGAAGAGCTACGAGGAAACATTTAATAAGCTTAGCGTCGTATAGGTAAATTTGCCGTATTACCATAACCATTTAAGTGTGATTTTTCATAAACAACACCGCCTCAATATGGAATATGCACGAAACGATCTGTCAATTATATATATTACTTCAATATCCAAGATATAAGTATCCTGGATGTAGGTTGCCTGGAAGAAATCGCATTAAGCGATAAGGCTACTGGTTGCTTTTTCTTTTTTCCCTTGTTTTTGCTATTCTTTGTATATATGCAATAAAGAATTTACATTCATTCATTTTCGGTTATTAAAATAAATAAATATTCTTTATTGCAGATAACTCAGATCCATACAATGAAATAATAATAATGCATCTTGATAAATTCTAAATTATTCAATAAATTAGAATGTGTAAAATTTAATGTCAAGTTATACTAATACAGTTAGCTACAATTTATTTATCTCAGATTTTAGTTATTGGTAGCTTTATCGCTGACTGCTCCACATATTCCTCCATCCAAGGTTCACCGACTTTTTCACTCGACTAAAGATTCCAATCCCACAGCGCCGCAGCGCCGCCGGTGGCAGCCGCTGGTCCTGGGTCGAGGCCTGGGGCAAGGGCGCGGGCTGGGGCTGCGCGTGCGGCGAAGCTGCGCGCCGGGTCACAGCCGTGTGCTGCGCTGCACTGGCGCTCCTAGCCGCAAGGTTACACGTCATGGGCGCACAACTGCCCGTGTTCACGAGGTTCGACAACCCGGCTGGGGCAGCGGCGCCGCCTGCTAGGTAAGTCTGACATAGACATCGATGTTATTGCTTAAAAATGTTTACAAGTCATTATTTGTCGTTACCTAGGTACAATGACCATAGGTCGTTTATATTAGATTCGGTCAAAGTAATTGTATTGTATAGTTCGCGTTTTAAATTGATTCATTTTAATGACATTAGTACAAATAGTTTAGACTACGGCCGCACTAACAGGGGGCTTGCTTAGCGCCTGGGTAGAGGCTATCTTAGCTAACTAAAAGGAACGCTAGGATGTTTGCAGCCGGCGGCATTGGGCGATTTGCGGCTTCGCTACTCGCTACCCAGGCGGGCTTTATACCTACTACCTTCACATAAATAAGGAAATATAACAAAAATAGACATATAACAGCAAGAAATAAATGTATTTATAAATATTGAATATGTAATAAAGATTTACATTTTAGGCTAGCTTCTACTCTCTAAGCAAACCACCTATTATATCAGTGCGGCCATAGCCTTAGCCATGTGGTAACTTAAGATTAGCGCATCGCAAACAGCAAACCAATTTTTAAAGATATGTCTACTAAATGGACCATAGGAGTCGTCGCTACTGAACGCTTTGCGCTGATATCGGCTACACCGACTCGAATCCAAAAAGAAAAAATTCCGTTCAGCGTGTCCTTAATTAAATTTCATCTCTCTTTTTCTTTCTTTTTTTCTTTCAACGTAGAGTCCCATCGTCCGTAGCTGCTTCACAGACAGGCTCCAAACTACTATCGAAAACAAAAACAGCGATACTTTGACTTCTCTCTTCGGTGCAACTGACGCAAAGTTCGAAGGATGATGGGCACTAGCAAAATTCAACATGCACAAAAACTTTAGAACCACTTAGGATATCACAATTGCTCCAAAAGTTGTCAAATTTAATATTAGGGCCGTCTGCGCCACGATAGCACAACTAAGCATACAAAAACACCCCTGTGAGAGTTTTTGTTGATTGCGGCAATCCGGTTGGTAACACTAGTGTCCTGTTAATACACATAAATACAAGAGTGTTTGTATAGTATGTAAATAAGCGCTCTACCTTGTTAGATCTGCATATATTCCAATAAAAATATTGGCCGTACTCTAGAAACATGTTGAACCTAAGCCACTGTTTTGTAAAATGCCGGGCACTGAAGTACAGCTAATTCTATTACCACTCGCGTGCGACACCTCTATCGGGTTCACAACTCAAATAAAACAACATTCCCACAAAAACAATATAGATTATTACTTGATGATACCGCGTTCATCGTGTGGACACTACATGAAATAATTTCCAAAAGTGTCGATGGGTATCGTATGATAAGCAATGGCAATAATATTAAGCCATTACCGACCACCACACGTGAACCGATTGCTTTTTCAACGGCGACCAAATCAGCCGCTCGTAATAAAAAAGCACTTTGCCCTTTATTGCTGGTAGATACGGTATATTATTATGTATTTTGTTGGTAACGCCACCGCGAAGTCTTTGACAAGGAGTTTAGCGCAACCGTTCATGGGAAAGATAGGGTACATTAATTTTATGGGCGCCCGCCATTCGCCGTCGTTGCTGAGGTGGATTTATTTAGCGGAAACAGTTGCAAACGCCCCCGCGGAATTATAAGCAGCCAGCGCTTTATAAAAACGGTACGAATTGAAAATCCACGACCGACCGAGCAATGTTTGCCAAGAACTCGTTACTTTATTTCGGCTAGAGCAGAATTTGGAATATAATACCACACAAAGAGGCGGCAACAATACTGTTAAACTCTGCTCTCTGGTGCATGTTTGAGCTATTTCTGTTATTCCTATTTCAAGTTACTCTGATGTAACTAGGTCCGTGTTATGGTACCGACTTTTCCGATAGGAGCCAGAAATGTATACATTTTCGACAGTTGGGGAAATTGTATCAAAATTCTAGACACTATTTTCTGTAAGTGCTCTGTGAAGTTTCGTAACTTCCATCAATCCTCAGCCCTCCAAAATCCAACAATCAAATCAGTCAACCCCTTTTTTCCAGACATTTGACGTTCGCCTACTTGCCTGCTTTAAACGCGTGGCTGCTGACCCTGCCTGAGGCCCTGTGCTGCGACTGGACTATGGGTACGGTGGCCCTCCTCAGGTCCTGGCGGGACCCTCGCAACATGGCCACCTTGGCTATGGCCACCGTCTTGATAGCAGCAGCCATCCACGCTCTGAGGACGCGGTCTACTGCTCTTTCTATGGTAAGCTTAATAACTTAATGTCTGATAATCTAGTAGTTACCATTCTGTTGACATTTAACACTTTTGACTTCAATATTTAAAATATCACCAGTGTTTATCGTAGGTATCTCTATCTACAATAAGACCATTTATAGTTTCTTTTTCTACCATTGTGTTTTTTGTATTTGTGTATTATGCCATATATACATTCGTTTATTTCTCTGTTCCAGGGACTGGCACTACTGGTGCTGCCATTCCTGCCGGCTTCCAACCTATTCTTCCCTGTCGGCTTCGTTGTGGCCGAGAGGGTTCTCTACATGCCTTCAATGGGCTGGTGCTTGCTGGTCGCCCACGGCTGGAGGCTGCTACACAAGAAGCGAGCCAAGCTCGCTGCTGCAGCGCTCATCTTCCTTCTCCTCGCCTTCAGCGCGAAGACCTACGTCAGGAATTGGGACTGGAAGACTGAATACACCATTTTTGCGTCAGGACTCAAAGTAAGCGTTGATTGTTTTACGCCTGGTGCTGGTATTCAATGGATAGTAGTATATAAAACTTGGGAACCATCATTCGTTAGCACTCGAGCTTTGAATATTCGATGCAAGCGATAATTGATTTTTGTATTATTACTTTGGGTACGACATTTTCAGTTGATTAACTATCCCATCTACAGCCCATAACAGTCCATTGTTGGACGAGCACCCCCAAATTGATAGACTTTGCGGGCACCGTATCCTACGTCATCCAGTACAAGAAAAATTCCACTTTGTAGCGATAGTAGAGGTTTAGGAGCCACAAAACGTTGCGTTTTAAAAAATTCCTTGCGTTGCGAAATTTCAATGCAATGGCTGCCGCAACTCGAGCCGCAACGGGCTCTTTACACATATTTTTACACAAGCTACGACTATATAATATGGATTATTTAAAACTTTAATTTTTTTTTCGTCCGAGACTTCCAATCCAATTCACCTGATGGATTGGAGCGGTTACTGCTGCTGAACGTTAGCAACAAGGGAACGTATTGGTGAAACAACGTTTTCCAACTCTAGAGACACAGACACGTTGCTCTGGCACCAAATAAGCCCCTCCGCTGCCAAAGTTACCTCTACTAATTGATATTACTTTTCCAGGTCAACCGCAACAATGCAAAACTGTACAATAATGTTGGCCACGCCTTAGAGGCGGACGGGAACTACGAGGAAGCCCTGGAATTCTTCAACACCGCTGTAGGCGTGCAACCTGACGACGTCGGTGCCCACATCAACGTCGGAAGGACCTACAACCACTTGGGAAGATACCAGGAGGCTGAAGACGCATATGTGAAAGCCAAGTCCTTGCTTCCCAAAGCGAAACCTGGAGAGTCGTACCAAGCAAGGATAGCCCCTAACCACCTAAATGTATTCCTCAATCTTGCAAATCTGATATCTAAAAACGCAACGAGGTTAGAAGAAGCAGACATGCTGTACAGACAAGCGATCAGCATGAGAGCTGATTACACCCAAGCGTATATAAATAGAGGAGATATCCTGATAAAATTGAACAGGACTAAGGAAGCTCAAGAGGTATATGAGAGAGCTCTACTCTATGACAGTGGGAATCCGGATATATACTACAACGTAAGTTGAATGATATTGTTATGCGGGATATATTTGTTTACACACTCATTTATTAGGAAGGTTTTTTTACAATCGTTTGGATCTTGAATTATCAAAATCCAGTTGTGTCCACTGTTTCTCTTTATTAGTAGAGGATTTTGCCATAAACTCGACTTAAATAAATTGAAAAAGATTAATCTTAAAATTTTATAAACGATATATTTGAGATCCTCGCAAAAACACCCTTTCATGTGATATGTCACTCTATGCGATTTGAAATTCTTTTTCTATTAAGGTTTCTATGGTCATAGAAATTGATATGTGAATCAAATTTCAACTTAGTTGGTCCAGTAGTCCTATAAGGGATCCGTTTTTTTTTCGGATGTACGCAACCCTAAAAATAGACAGCAGTCCATATGCCACTCATTCTTTACATCCTCTTGTCACCCCACTCCTCTCCAAATCTTAGCATATATTAATAAATACTTGACTCGCCTCAATACCATTCCATAACCTTCCAGCTGGGAGTAGTCCTCCTGGAGCAAGGCAAAGCGTCCCAGGCGCTGGCCTACCTCGACAAGGCTTTGGAATTGGAGCCGGAGCATGAACAAGCGCTTCTCAACTCCGCTATCTTACTGCAAGAGCTGGGTGCAGCCGACCTGCGACACCTGGCCAGACAGCGCCTACTCAAACTTCTGGATAAAGATGGTAAGTAGAAATCTGTAGACATGGTAACATTGCTGGTCCTGCAACCACAAATGGGTCCTTCCGCCGATTTCCTGATCTTACGGACCGTAGGCTCTTTTGTGCGCGCGCACAGAAGTATACATACACATAACTTCCTACGACTTTGGACCAGGAACCGTATTTTTGAACTATTCGAATTGGATTTGTGTACGAATTAACTACCTATCTCTTTCACACGAGACGCAACTTACCTCAAGTGTGAAAGAGATTGGTAGCAAATTCGCATACGAATCCATTTCGAATGGTTTAAAAATACGGCGCCTGATCCTCCTGCACTCTCCCTCAGTGGGCTAACACTACTGCATAATTGGGTAGACGTATATCGGACATGTTTTACGGAGGGATGAAAGCTAGTCGTGTGACAAGAGGTGATATAGGAATATGGATAGGTGGTGGAATAGCAACCAGAACTTATGATAGCTATGCATACACTGTTTACGACTACCTCACCTAACTTTGTCTAACAACATATGTATTAAAGGTAGATGACGACTGAAAGAGCTGAAAGTCTCATGTCGTGCTGAACCCACAGTGGGAGACGACGATAGATTTCTAGAAAACTGGCACCCACTCTGATTATTTCCATTGCACCCATGATCCATATCCCCATTTAAAGCGAGAGCTATCGAATTGGAACTTTATTGGCTGTGAATACGACTGAATTGGCATAGCAAAATAAAATTACTTCTTTATTTCACCATGCCAATTTCAACAGTATGCGGTGCACGTAAGTCGAATTTCGATCGCATCGGTACAACGGGAATACACCTTTCAGCCATTAAGTCCATTGTAACGCCAGCTTCTTAATTTGATTACATTTTACCTCGATCTAACGAAAAAAAACCGTTCCAGCCACAAACGAACGCGTCCACTTCAACCTCGGCATGGTGTGCATGGACGAGGGTGACGCCGAGTGCGCCGAACGCTGGTTCCGCGCCGCTGTCCATCTCAAACCTGACTTCCGGTCGGCTCTCTTCAACCTAGCCTTGCTCCTGGCTGACAGGAGGAGGCCATTGGAGGCAGCCCCGTTCCTCAAACAGCTGGTGCGACACCACCCGGACCATGTGAAGGCATTGGTGCTGCTGGGTGACATCTACATCAACTCTGTTAAGGATTTGGACGCGGCTGAGAGTGTAAGTTTACTTAGTATATTAGGCCGTGTAAAATTTAATTGTTTAATTGTAGTGTGGTCCCGTGTTTTAATAAAATTCATGCTTATCCTATCCTAAGTGTCTCCTGAGAAACCTCTCGCGACACTTTCGCACCGATTAACCTTTTCTCGCGATGTTCATCTGTTTCAACAAAATTTTGTAAAATACCTATGTATGAAATAGTAGACGGTAGGTATCGCTTACCTGTCGGATCACGTGGGCAAAGGGATAAAATGTCCATTCATCCAAACACATCCATCCTCATAAACTTTCGCCTCAATTTTAGTCTTGGCAGAAAACGACGTTGTATTTTCATAACAATTATTTTACTTGTTCGATGGGATATTCTTGTTAGTGAACAAACCGTACTTCGTGAAATAAGTCTCCCTCGTGGTCCTACCGGTGGTACAAACTAGTGGGTTCATGAGAAAACGGGGAACCTGAATTCCAAATAGCAAACAACTATCCTAGAAGGATGGGTTCCGTAGTAAAGGAGGTCTTAGTTTCACCCCGTCCGTCTGACGTCTGACTGTCGATTCTGTATTATATTATATCTAACACTATAACAGACCAATATACGCAATCCGTAATTGGCCGGTTATTTCTTCAAAGTCCCGCGTCATCGCGAACGCAAACGCTTGCTACTTAACAATACAATAGCAACAATGCAACATCAACCAATCAATCTTCAGTCTCCTAGGTAACGCACCATGTCTTGCCCCCACAGTCAGGTCAGGTTGGCCAAGAGCGATGGCTCGAATGCGTAAACAAACTGCCCTTGGCTACATAAATTAGTTACGTTGCGTAAACAATATCGATCGGTCCCAAGACGGTAGCGACCGAGCTGGCCGAAACATTGGATAAACAATTAACATCAGAAACCTCCACTTTACAATGGCTTATTATTTGAAACTTGCCAATTGATTGTTGATGTTAAGTTGGGTTTATTGACCTTGTTATTTTAGAAGCCTGCTCCTAATGTGTGCTCGGTCTGGTTTTGGCCCGCGGGCCGTAGCGCCTGAACACTCGTATTACCTAAAAATTTCTCAAGTCCAGCAAGGCTATTATAGGATGTTAATGATGATCATACATGAGGATGTTCACTGCTGGAAAGTAATCAGCTTTGTGCTGTCTGCGCATACATACCAAAGAGTTCGAAAATATACCTCCTAATGGATACATCGCCACATGGTCTGACACATACCCATCTTTATTACGTAGGTATCTACTATATATACCCACCGACGCTCTCCCCCACAGTGCTACCGCCGCATCCTGGAGCTGGAAGAGAACAACGTGCAAGCGCTGCACAACCTCTGCGTGGTGGCCGTGGAGCGCGGCAAGCTGGACGTCGCAGAAGAGTGCCTCGCGCGAGCCGCCGCCCTCGCACCCCAAGAACACTACATACAGAGGCATCTAGGAGTCGTCCGCTCCCGACGCGCCGCCGCCGCAAAAGCCACCCCCGCCACACCCACCCCCAAACCACACGTCGAACCACACGACCCAGCAGACGCAGAAGTCCGCGCCCGCTGGAACTATATCCCCCAGCAACCACCAGACCCTCACGAGATGGACGACTCATAGCGAACGTGAACGGACTACGACTTCTGTAAATAAATTTTAGAACAAATTACTACGGAACACCAAATCTTACTGGCCGGGCTCGAAATCTCCCTGCCGAGGGGCCGGCGCGATTCATTTCTCTGTGTTCGAAAGTCTATTTCGTTCCTTTTTTAAACTATCAGGGTAACATCTCGTATCCATCTGCTAATGACCACCTCAAGGTTTTCGTGTTTAATTTTATACTTCCAATGTTTTGTACGCGTCATTTTTTATATTCTCAAGTTTCGACTCAATAGGTATTTGGATTATGATGTTATTATTAGTGATTTTTGATCTCATCGTAATAGACGTGAATTTGAGTACGTTTCATGACGTGATATTAGTTGTCGATATTTTTACAATATAATCAGTGTAGAACGATACGAACGAGCTTTCGTCATTAGCCAGGTATACGGACTTTGTGTATAATTGAACAATAATAAATAGAAGAGACTTACTGTTTCCAATAAATTCGTCTAGTCACAATGTTAATTTAGGACATGCTATTGATAAGATCAATTCCTTGAGAATACCTGCATCATAATTTCACTTTAAAAGCCATATTAGTTATGATTTACATGACAAGAAATTGATCAATGTATCCAATAGTTTGGACTAAATTACTCGTCAAAATTAATTTATATTTAGGTAGAATTTTTAAAATGTTAATGTTGACGTCCAATGCTTCTATAGGCGTTGGGAGTAGCATGGTAGAAATGCCCCGCATTATTGCCAACCCTTATGATTAATTGATATTGTATTTATAGTTTAAAATAACACAGTAATCTCTGTAAAACATGAGTAGCATAGGTATGTCATACTTATGTGTAACTTCGTTTCAGTAGGTATCCTACTAATTTATTTAATGGCTGCTCTCTTTTGTACCAGATGGGGAAAGTGGGTTATGTAAAACCTAGTTTTGGTCGGGTCTTATTATTTCTTGTCAAATTAAAGACGCGACTAAATACAGGTTTCAAATGAGGGTAACAATAACAATGCCAGATGTCTTACTTAGTCGTAAATAGGTTGGATTAGGGTCTGTACCTGCAGCCCAGGAGTCAACCACTCGAAAACTAAATTTCTACATTCAATAAAATGATTATTTTTCATAAACGGTAATATTAATATTATGTAAAAATAAATGAGAACGTGATCGACCGTTATTAGATTTAGCTGTGGAAAAAAATGTAATGTTGTTAATGTTTTAAGGTAAAAAAAGTAACTTTTGTAAAAGCTGAATTTTTTACAACGTCTTGAAACATTTCTGGCGAGAACTGACGCGGTGACGCGAGTTGGTGAATTCGTAAGGACCCCGAATATTATAACTAATTGTCGTCAAAACGTTTATTTTTATAAAATAAAATGATGTTTCAAATGGCTTTGATCTATTATTATTTTCCGTATACCATACCGTCGATTAAATTAAGAAGCAAAATGCAAATGTGAGAGCAAGTCAAAGTGGAATGTATTGCTCGTAGAATTAGGTATATTTTTGTATCACATATATTATGTTTCGCGTCACTCCTCTTTTCACAAGCCGTGATACAAAAATGGACCCTATATTTTAAGCGCTATATTCCATTGCATGTTTCACGCTTTATGCTTCTGAATTTAGACGACTGTCATTCCGACTAAAGAACTCCGTACGAGGGGTTGTGAATCAGAGTAACTTATACAACAGACCTTACTGATCCTAAAACTGCGGCTTCCTTTTTTTAATGGGATCAGATTGAGACAAGACTATAGTCCAAAGAATCAAATAAGAGTAGGTACCCGTAGTCCCCGTCACGTAAAAAGAACGCTAAAATTATATAACCAGGCGTCATAAGAGAGGACCACCTGATGGAAAGTGATCACCACTGCCTATGGACATTAGCAACACCACAGTACACTCTCGAGCGCGATACGCGAGAAATGGCGCGACATAGTACTGCTATCTCTTTCATCACAGTATAACAAGAAGGAAACAAACGCTCTCTCGCTGCGCAACCTGGTTGCGGGCACACTTGTCCTAGCCGCGCTAGAGTATCACCAATGCGTTGCCTGCCTCTAAAGACACCTCTAATATACCTCTAACTTACGTGCTTGTTTAACTACTTCTGATGCTAACTATACCAGAGTAAGTCCAAGCTATTATCATAATCACAGCCCATAACAGTCCACTGCAGGACTTAGGACATCTCCCACGAATGGGGAGGTTATTGCCCTAATCTCCACGCTTGGCAGGCGAGTTGGAGATCGCAGCGTTATAAATATAACAATGGAAAACGCTGCTGCCCATTTTCCAGCCTACGGAGACTCTAGATCTTTAGCCTCGAAAACATTAGTCGCCTTGTACGACACGCAAGCTGTTATGAAGTGGGGCTATTAGGGTCGTCATGGCAGCTTACTTTCATGTGTAGATGTGAACCAAATGTGTGAATTGTTCCTGTTTGAGTAGGTAAGGCCTTGGATTATATCAGAGACAATAAAACACAATATTATGTGTAAAAGATTCACTATATTGTTTTGTACAGTGAGCATTTACAAATTCAAAACAATATCGATTCCGTTACACGCTCTTAAAAATATTTCTCAATCTTTTTTCCACTAGTAAAATTTCTTAAAATCACTAACTCCTCCGTGGGATCGCTGAGACAATTGCTCGTCACAGTTTGATACGGGGCTTCAAAGAGATCATGATTTTTAGGGAAACAATTTTGAAACCTCGTAAATATTTAGTTATAACTCGCGTCACGAAAGAAGAGACTTGTCAAATGGCAGTGGAGGGGATTTCGCGCAGGCAATCGTATGCAGCGCAAGTCGAACCACGTGACCCGCCAAGTCTCTTCTTAATTGACACTAGCTATACAAAGTGGGTGGGTTGTCCATCAGTAAAGTTGATAAATAAAACCTAGTCCGATACTGACTGCCGTACCGGACCGTGAACAAACAAGTTACAACAAAGTATAACAAATTTTAAATTATCTTTACAATCTGTTCTTTATTAGGTCAATAGCCAGCATAGTCCGACCATTACTGGACACAACTTCAAAGACTGGAGAAGAAAATTGCAATACAAAATTATGTCAATACATGGCCACTTCACAAAAGTATCCTTAGGGATCAAGTCTGCATAAACAGTGTCGGTAAATCTAGCATTACTGAAGACAATAGTACCAGCTACAGTTATAAATTTAAGTACTATCACGGTTTCCATATCTTAGCATATATTTTTACACATTTTTCACAACTTCTTACACGTTATTTCGAGAAGGTCTTTGTAGACGGCAATGTCGAATTGAGATTATAGGTATTCGAGTTTCTCCAACAAAGGCAACATAAAATATCTAATGAAAAATAAAGGAATATAATTTAACTATTTACATATTTTAATACTAATGAATAGTCTCATTCATTCACACGCTTTTCCCATATCATTTACGAAATTTTAGTATGCAACTTTATTTATTATTAATTATTGCTGACGCTACCTATGGCGAAATGTAATAACTTTCAAAAATATAAGGCCTCATCGATCTTGTTACAATTATTATGGGAAAGCAAATAAAATCAACAACCAATCAACAGAAACAAATGTCGAAGACTCAAAAGCAAAACTAAAAAAATACTCTAACAACAACAGTTCTATATCGGCTATTATTTTTTTCTGCTAAAAAATCTCAACAATCTTTCTAAAATTATATAAAGAAATATCTTTTTGATCCGAATAAAATTAAAAAAGAAATACTTGGTTCGGCCACAAAACTTTAGTCACACAAAATGACGGCCTACAAAAATCCAGTGCTAGCCCGGACAGGGGCACTAAAATAAAATTATAATATCATCAAACTATTCGATAACAAAACACAGACTGCAGATCACAAATACCTGACGCTGTATAAAAAATACTACGTCTGAAAAAGGAGACGTCAAATGGCTCGAGTATAAAAATCCGTTTTTTTATAGTGCACTAACCGCCGTCTCGGATACTAACATTCCACCTAGCAAAAAGTGGACATGGAATAGCTGCGAAAATTAACCGTACTCGATGGTACTTAGGCGGGTAGAACTAGGGAAATTGAAAAAAAGAATGAGCTGCCAGACACTAAGCTGCAAAGCCTTGAAAATCGGCGTAAGGTAGCGCGTCTATCGATAGCATTTTTGGGAGGCTGCGAAGGGATTATACGGTCTGCAAGCGAGCATACTTTCCCCCTTATGTCGCAGATATACCAGCTATCTGCAAGAACCGCTAAGGTTAATGACTAATACGCTCATTACACATTCCTAAATTTAGTGACTGAATTCAGAAACAAAAAGCGTGAGAGCAAATCAAAGTGGAATGTATTACTCACAGAATAAGGTCCATTTTTGTATCTCGGATTTTTGAAAAGCGGAGCGACGCGTGACTTAATATAAGTGATACAAAAATGTACCTCATTCTATAAGCAACACGTTCCACTTTGATGTGCTCTCACGCTTTTTATTTCTGAATTCAGTCACTGAATTTAGGAATATGTAATAAGCGCATAAGGAAGGGAACGCTTCGCCGCCAACGTGTTACTTGAACAGTACCTGTACTCCTTCATGGTCAGAATAAATAGGCTGGTACTCGGCCGCAACGTCACTTACAATCAAGTGATTCATACTACATGAAGGATGAAATCTGTACTATTCAATGGCGAAACGTACCTTGCCGTATCATTCCTCTATATATACTTCAACTATTCCATATCCACTTTTCCCCCGGTCGATGGTACTAACTAATAATTTTGTCTATGGCCGTCGTCTATTCACTTGTATTCTTCTTCGACCTCATAGTCGCCCGCTTCCTCTTCTGTCTCGGCTTGGTGCCTTTGCCGCTCCTGCAACAGTGCTAGAGGGCCTTTCTTGTACGCCGTCATTTCCTGCAACGAAGACAAAAGGCTTGGTAAGTCATCGTCGTGCTGACTTGGTTCCTGTCAGTAAGTTTTACTAAACCACATGTTATAGGGTTAGCGAACTGCTGTTATGGACTGTGAGGGCGCCGTAGGTTTTCCTATTCATCGAGTGCAAGAATAATTCCACTTTGTAATGTAAAATCACTTTTCTCGCTTGTGATTATTATGTAACTGAAAAGCGAAACTGCCGAGAGGATGTTAGGCACCCCGGTGTTTTTACTTATAGAACCCACACAAGAGGATATGTAAGTATTATCGCTACGATAAGTCAAGGATTAGGTCACAAAAAAGAAATTGTGCCAGACTGTGCACGGGCAGACCCATGGTTTATGGGTCTCCTAAACGTCTACTATCACTACAAAGTAGAATGTGTCTTGTACTCAATTACGTAAATAACCTTGTTCCTGTAACGTATCGTTTTTTTATTAAGAATGAGATTATCGCGTACTCCGGCTTGTGTTTCAACTTACTAGACCCCTCTGGACGGTTCTAGCATGTTCAAGACAGTCACCTTGTACGGTACCCATCAACAAAAAAGGCCCAGTAGTTGTATCATGGAACCAGCAACCGAAACTACTGGGATAGTCTGTGATACCCCGAGTCAGTGGATGGGGTTACGTTAATTGTTATATTTTCCTTTTATGTATCTTTTACTTTTGTGTGTGCAATAAAGAGTTGTTACTTACTTACTTACGAATTGCCATTTTCATTAACTTGGCATCTTGGCAAGGCGATTCCTAAGTTTAGTGAAAACAGCCAGCATTCTACACTGCTGGACACCCCACGGCCACAGGTTAGTTTAGGAAGAATAAATAATAAATAAGAGTGACCCAACCACTAACAATATCGCGCCTTTTTTTAGGCATGAAGTATGCCTGTCTGCCTTATTCTGTCCGGAAAGTGCTCTGTACTTAGTCTTGGCTGAGGAAGAGGTCACCATAGTGCATGACACATGCAACCTAAGGGGAACTTTTTCTAATGACTACTATTTTAAATAGTGTTGTGTTCCTGCCGGTTAGTCTCTCCAGAGGTCTCCAGTGCTCCATGAGGTGGGGATTTGGGGAACCGTGGCTTTGTCTGTGCAGTTGCTGTCTGAGCAACGTGCCTGGCCTGATGTTGGTAATATCTATAGGCAATGGGGACAACTTTCCATCAGGCGGCCCGTTGCCTATATATAAATAAATTAACATGCTTGGACAATTCACACAGCACCATCTAGCCCACAGTAAGCAAAGCTTGTATTATGAGTGCTAGATTTCTTATAAACTACTTATATAGTTTTCAATAAATACTTATTATACATATAACATACGGATCTGCTCGGCCGGGAATCACACCCGGGACCTATGCGTGGCAGAGGCCGTCTGACATAAAAAAATATATATTTAAAACAGTGGCTCACCCTATCATATCTCGCCTTATCCTGTTCCGACAAGGCCTCGTACTTGGCCTTGGTGGCGGGCTCGGCGGCCGCCCAGCGCCGGCCGAGCTCCTTCGCGATGTCGCCCATCGTGTACTCCGGATTGTTCGCCTTCACCTTGGACCGTTCGTCGTTGCAGAACCAGAAGAAGGCTGACCTGTTGAGGGAGGGTTGGGTTGGTTTTAGGCTACGATCTCGGTATGCGAGCACCTGTCCACTAGTAGGCTTGGACCTAATACAGCGGCGCCTTTTTAATTTAGCTGGTACACTGAACAAACCTATTTTTTTGTTTAAAATGATTATCCATATAACATTTATTATGACAACTATACATAGGTACCTCTAAACCCAGTCTAAACTGTGTAACACGTATCTATAGTTATTTTTCAGTTTTAACTCAGTTAAGACTGAGTTTAGAAGTATAGTAGTCGTTGTTGGTGTTGTTCGGTGAATCATTTTGAACTAAAAAAAATAGGTGTGGTCAATGTAACAGCGAAATTGAAAAGGCGCCAAGGCATTGGCATTTGTGGGGGCTCTTAACTAGAGATGAAACGGATACTCGTACCACTACCATGAGTTTTTTTTTTGTTTACTGTGCAGTAAACGTAAAACAATTTGTATGAGAATCCGTACAGCACCTCTATCGGGCAGTAAGGGAACTAAAATCCCTACCATGAGTTGCTATTGGTTAATTTAATTTATCACATACGTTTCAGTTTACGTAGAAAGTATAGTACGTAGCGTTTTGCAAACAAATCCGTACCACGAGTTACCAATTTGACAGATGTCACAGTAAATTTCCTGTATTTTTCGTTGGGAGATAGATATTATTTTCGTCAGAAAAAATGTCTGAAAGGCGATATATCGCTTGGATTTTTATCGTCAAACAAGAAGCCTATATGCGAAATCTAGTAAATAATTTAACTCACAAAAGTGAGAGGAAGTTTCAAAAGTTGTACGTACAGGTTGTTAAAGGAAGCCTTTGCTTACCTTTGCAACGTTCTAAGAGAACATACCGATTTAAAATCATCTCAAAGGGTTTCTTAAGAAACCTAAAAACAACAAGTTGTGATGTGGAAGAAGTACCTAACGAACGATGACAAACCATAAACGCGCTGCAGAAATTTATAAAATTTCCTACGACGAATTTCTCCGCTCTTTATTGGTGTAACCAGCATGAAAATCCGTTGCAAAAAACATTTGCAGAAATAATTTCAAAAAATATTATAAAAATGCCCCAATGCTAATGTGAATTTTTATAAATCTTAGACCTAGCAGCTACTTACTATTTATTAGTCTGCCTTTAAAAATTGTTAACAAAAGCTACAAGTCATTAAGATGTAACAAAATATTTTTAACTATATATAATTGCTTATATGTATGACATTTAACTTCCCAGCAGAAGCTGAGGACCCTGATACTGGTTGAGCACTCTAGGGAGCTGATGGATAGGCACTCCTAGATGGTATATTATCTATAGATACATAGTATAACAAATATACAAAGTCGTTTCCCGTCGTCTCTCCCTATGTATCTAGTACGCTTAGATCTTTTACACTATGCAACGGATTTAATTGCGGTTTTCAACAATATATAGTGTTTTAAGAGGTAGCTTTTTAAGCAAGAAAAAATTGTTGACATGGGTAAAGAGGTGTACGCGAACAAAGTCGTGCCAGGTCCACTTGTTACTAAATAAATAGTACTGCACGAATTTCTATGAATACCACAAACGAGGCCATGACTGGGATAGGTCAAGGATTGTATTTTATCCTGGATAATGCCAACTCTTCACAGCATCTTAAGGTTAGTAAGGATAATGAAACAGCTAAATGTTGTTAACAATGTCAAAATTTTTAATTATACAGTCACAATACTTAGTAAACCTACATAATACGAAACCAACTTTACTGTTTAAAATTATTTGTCTGAATGTAAACATATTGATACATGCCCCATGTCTGTACATAAATGGACCATAAACAAATTTATGCTCCATTTGAAAATAGTTATTGCTACATAATGTTACTAACACTGAAATAACAATCGCAATACTCATATCTATTAGACCTTCATGATTCATTTAACAATTTCAATTTTTTAAATTATTAGTCTCTGAAATGAACAATAACAATGTTTATATCTATTTGACCTTTACGATTATGATAACAATTCAACTGATTTATAAAAGTATAAAAACTAAAATCAAACTCCTAAAACCAAAATAACATCAACAGAACTAAAAAGCTAAATATGAAAAAGTTGTCCAAAAACTAAAAACCCTGATTGCTGATTAAAAACAAAAAACAAGCAATTTTTAAATCTGTTCATTTTTTGCTATACGGTTCTTAGTAGTAGATACAGTTTTTTGTTCTTAAAAAAATTCTTAAATTTTAGCAAAAATAATTAAGTATTTTTATCAAAATATTTTTCTGCCAAAGCCAAGCATTGGGCAAATAAATTTTGCCAGCGGGTCTGCATCTCAATATCCACCTCTCTAATCCTAATAGCCTCTCGCTCCTGCTTCGCCTGTTCTTCCCTCCTTTCCCGGTAGGAATTTAAGATATATTCTGTCACCTGGTCAATCCTTGTAACAGGACGATT
This sequence comes from Blastobasis lacticolella, assembly GCA_905147135.1. Lineage (NCBI taxonomy): Eukaryota > Metazoa > Arthropoda > Insecta > Lepidoptera > Blastobasidae > Blastobasis > Blastobasis lacticolella. The sequence goes on from LR990050.1 coordinate 14,945,654, forward strand.
GGGTATCTGAAGCCTAGGTGATGTACGTCGTGGTAGAATTTCCATAGTCGAAGCTGGAGCGGAGCTTGGCGAAAATGTAGGAGGGTCCTGGTTACCGCCCGCGACATTCCAATCTTCTGTAACAATAAATAACATATTTATACAATTCCACAAAATAAAACCTCACATCTTATATTGCAGAATTTAATTTTCATTTATATTAAAAGTACAATATTCATTAGTAATAGGTAGACTTACCAACATCAAAACGTTGAGTTGATCCACTCCTAGCTGGGGTGGCAACTATGCCAGCATTAGTGACGAGTAGTGAACAGGCGGTTGGTGGTGAGATTTGTGATGGATGGACCGACACTTCCTCCTCCACCTAATTAGAAATAAAAGAATAAATAAGTATTTATTTGCCAGAATACAGAAGAAAAGATCTTACCAATACAAAAGTGCCATGTATTCAACTTGCATGCAAGTGTACAAATATTATGTACCTAGAATCTAATGTATGTTCAACGCCTAACTTTTAATTCTAGAAAATCCTTAATACTATAAAAAGAGTGCAGTAATAGTTGTAATGTAATACATTGTAAAGAATCATAAGATTAATAAAACAAATAAAATGGACTGCTATAACATAACCGTAATTAGAGACCATCTAATGATTGGAAAAGTTTTTGTTACACAATGAAAACCATAAAATTATGCGTGACAAAGTAATATTATGAAAGTTTAATACACACAAACCTGCAGATCTACTTCAGGTATGTCTGGATTCCCAGTAGCTGCAATGGGGTTAGTTATAGCCATTATTCTTGACTTAATGTCACTTACTTTTAATTTGCTTAGTGGCCCACCACCAGTGCCTCTGGCTGATTTGGCTTTATTATCCGCTTTTCTTTTTATATAATTTGTTAGATCACTCCATGCCTGCAACAACAAATAGGTTACATGTACCTATTTCTTAAGTTTGCATATATCTTAATAGCAATAATGTGGAGTAAAGCAACATAGGTTATGTGTTTATCATCATCATATCAGCCAGAAGACGCCCACTGCTGGGCATAGGCCTCCCCAGAGCTCTCCACAAAGGCCAGTCCTGTGCCTTCCGCATCCAGCTGGTACCTGCGATCCTTACCAGGTCGTCGGTCCACCTTGTGGGAGGCCTTACCCATGCTGCGTCTTTATATTACTGTGTGTTTCTTGTTTGTGTGTTTATATTGAAATGAAAACATTACCTTTTTCCATTCCTCCAGAGATCTCGCTCCGCCTGTGGGGTCTGCATTTAAGCGTGACGTTAATTCGCCCCATAGTCTGTAGTGGGCAACTTTGGCTTCTGTGTCACTTTTGGGCTTATGTAGGTCTAGATGCCTGCAACTGAATAGTTATAATAAGTGGTATAATCATGGCAAACATTACGTTTTGTAAAATATTTAGGATTTCAATACAACTTTTTAGATTGAATGATAGATAATATAATATAAAAACTTACGATTCCATGATAGACACTATTAGGTTTATCTGCGAGTTACTTATTCTCATTTGCCGAAGTTTGCGTCCAACACTGTTAGTATGTAAAATTGTAAATAAATAAACAAAGTATAAAGTGACCAAATCTAGAATACCGTCTATTCTTGTTTAAGTAATATAAAAATAACTTTTTAACTTGGTCGTATAGCATTTAAGCTTTGTGTATCACTGACTAATAATCAACTTCACTTGTCAAGGACCTATGCCTTGCTTATATTGGCTATCTCAGTGGACAACTGAATTTGTTATATTGACGGGGAAGAACTGAATTCTCTTATCCTATATAAAATGTAAGATAGGCGAATTTAGTTCTTCCCCGTCGCTATATTTAATCTTACACTACTCTAATTTGGTGTGACGTATGTAGAATTACCTAACGTCAAATTCAGTGGCCACTTGAGTTAGACAATAGACCCGCTGGAACTACACTGAAGTTAGCTTTAACTGTAGCCAGTGTGTAACATTATACAAAAAACGTATATGAAACTCGTGGTACCGATGTAATGTTTACTATTGTAATTTTACTGTAGCAACTCATGGTAGGGGTACAGGAAGCACGCGTCCGTGCCGACTATGGTTAAAAGGCAAAAAGTGGACAGCTGCGTGCAGCCTAAGGTAGGGAAGACGTAAGGATCACGTCGGGGTCACCAGTTTGGCGGTGAAGGGTAAAGGTAGCCGCCAATGTTGGCAAGCGAAGATGGTGAAGGTAGAAAAGGTCCAGGCGGACCCTGCGCGGGGGCGCAACCGGGACCTAACGCCAAGACGATGATGATGAGAGCACAGTGGCGGTGCTTAGGTTCTGCCTACCCCAACTGTGGGTCTACAAATATGTAGAAATCGCAAACGATCCTCGACCGTGGACTCACAGCGATCGCTTGGGGGCGTTGGGGTCCTTCATCTGTTGCCGCTTGCGACCGCGGCCGACCTTCACGTCCTTGGGCGGCACGTAGTTCTTCATTTCGACGTCGTAGCGCAACTTGTCATGCTCAGCCATTTCATGGAAGCGCTGCTTCTCCTTTTCGGACATCGTCTGTGGACAGGTGGTTAGGATTAGAACGATAACGACCTGACTAAAGAAAGGAGGACACAAGGGGCATCGGTGGCCTAGTGGTTTCCGATTCATACCCCGAGGTACCGGGGTATGAGTCGCGTGCCGCCATTTATGACTATTCTCAGTTACGTACATTTGTTAAACACTAATCGATGCTCTTACGGTGAGGGCAAATATCGTGATGGAACCTGCACATTCAGGCGACTGAATGTGTAACCATGACCCAATCTGGTCAGATTCCCCTGTAAACACTTTTGCTGCAAACCTAAATATCAAAGAGTCAGGCGCGGTGCGCACAGCTGTATGGCCGCCGAAATATACCAGCCGCGGGCCATAGCCGATCGAGTCCGATTGTGTTTGTATGGACCGGCCAAACGAGTCCGCGAGTCCAACAGGGCCACGGAGGTCAGATGGCAGTCGCTCCACTGTAATTAACTGACGTGCCAAATCGTGATTCATGGTCAAGGCGGATCCTGGGCCCTCGAGCGCGAGAGCACAACCAAGTTATTTTTTTAACAACCTAGTTTAAGACAGCGCACAGAACTAGTAGCTGAAGTGGCATATCCGCCGAAGAAGAGACTACCGGTCGGGTAAACGAATTCTTTATTGGTTCCCGCGACTCAGCAAGCTTAGTGTAGGGTGCCCTCCGGCCAGGTAGAGTAACGATTTGCGAAAGGGTACGGTTGGATGCTGGATGCGGCAAGCCGAGGACAGGGTGCATTGGCGCTCATTATGGGAGGCCTATGTCTTGCAGTGGAATAGTATAGGCTGATATCCATAGGCGGCAGTACCCACTTTCCCGGAAGGATTGCCTGTTTACCAAGTTATGTCTAAGAAGCGTAGAAATAAATAAAAAGTAATCACAAGAAAAACCAACATATTAAAAATAATCATCTTGGCGTTAATGTCCCGGTTGTGTTATCGCGAGCGAGGGCCCGGGGCCCGCCTTGACCACTATCCAGGATTTGGCAGATCTGATACTTACAGTGGAGCGACTGCTATCTGACTCTGTGACTACTAGGGGAAACTGACCAGATTGGATTGAAGTTACACATTCAGTCGCTCAAATGTGCAGATTTTATCACGATGTTTTGTTTCCCTTACCGTACAAGCATCGGTTCGTGTTAAACTTATGTACATTCATACATAACTTAGAAAAGAGTAAGGCTGGGCCTGGCCCCACGCGTGTCGCGCGGGGGCGCAACCGGGACGTAACGCTAAAATAATGATGATAAACATAGAAAAGAGTCATTGGTACATGGCGGCAGATGGGATTCGAACCCGGTACCTCTCGCGTGCGATTACGCTCCGACAATGGACATACTCATAGATATAAATAGTTTCGAATTTATAAAAAGAAAGAATTCCAACCACAACTCACATTCCACCGCTCGGCGCACTTCTTCGAGAAGGCCGCGAATATGACATTCTCATCAGGATGCTTCTTCTTGTGCTCCTCCCGGCAGGTCTGCACAAAGAAGGCGTATGCGGTCATCCGTCCGCGTGGCTTATTGTATGGCCGCGCGCGCGGCATCCTGCCCTTGCCTTGGGCCAGTAAGGCCTGCTGGGTGGCCTGTTGCTGAAGCTCCTGCTGGTAAAATTTTTATTTATTTATTTATTCAAAAACTTTTCGCACAATAACACAATTGGCGGATTTAGTCATTATGGCTGATTATCAACCGTAGCCGTGTGGGGTCCGACAGAGTACAATAGCACCAACCCCTTACACTCTGGGTGTCGTATGAGGCGACTAACGTTTTCGAGGCAAAAGATGTAGTCTCCGTACGCTGGAAAATAGGCAGCATCGTTTCCATTGTTCAATTTGTAACACTGCGATCTCTAGCCCGCCTGCCAAGCAAGGAGATTATGGCAATGACCTCCACTCTCATGGGAGAGGCCCTAAGTCCTGCAGTGGATTGTAATGGGCTGTGATATAATGTGATGTACCGTACTAAGTTTAGTGTGCACTTTTAGTACCTGCATTTAAGTTACTGTTCCTATGCCTCCAAGGTTTGCTGGTACGAAATTCAATTGATGAGTTAAGCTCGCCTTTGTACATCTCTACTACCGTATTGTATCGTGATGGCATGTTTGTGTACAATAAAGAATAAAAGTAAAGTAAGGCTTGATCTTCTAGTCAACTAGTAGACCATGCAGATAGTGAGTAAGTAGGTGCTGTTATGTAGGTTCGGCTTTGGGCTATCATAATCATTAACATTACGTATCATCACGGGGTGCCAATAGGCTCCCGTGACTGTTCAACCAGTCTCCAGGTCCCCGGCTAAAGACCTTGATCAAGCTGGCTTCACCAACTGTATTAGAAGGCGCACTTAACGAGTGGCAAACTTGGTGCTGTTGCTGAAGTTCGATAAGCCTCTAAGTACGAAATCAAGAGTCTCCGTAAGCTGGAAAATGGGCAGCTGCTTTTTCCATTGTTATAATTATAACACTGATCTCCAACCCACCTGCCAAGCGTGGAGATGTGCTGCAGTGGACTGTTATGGGCTGTGATGATGATGAAAACAAAACACAGGACTACTTTCATGCCATTCCCCTCTGACAGCCAACGTCCATGTGGTAGAACGTTAACTGTACTGCGAGTGCAACAGGGACTCCAGGATTGCGGTAAGTGGTTGGCTGTAATTCAGGAACCGGTAAACTCAGCGCGAACGGTTAGTGGTCACGATATCCTAGCAAACAAACCCCGCCAAATCACAGCTTGTTCCCAGTTAGCAAGCAAACCCTAAAGAATAGTGTGATATGGGTTATTTCATGCCTAAAATAAAGCATTAAACAAAGACCACAGTTATCACCCTTCATCGCTGAGATACTAGCTACAATCTATCTATAGTATTACATGTATATGTATGTTTGTAGAAAGTAATCTTTGGAACTATTGATACGATTACGAAAATTCATTCACTGATAGAAACACAATACTCTATTTTCATGAAATGAATAACAGAATGGTGTATACGATTATTTATGCATCGAACGCGAATAAATCAATTTTATTCAATATGTAACCGTAGTCGTAAATTAATTGTAAGGTACCTAGGATTAGACGACATGAGTGGTTCAATGGTTTACCTGCCGGTTTGCGGGTTCGATTCCCGGCCGAGCAGCAATTGAAATGATGAATTTTACTTTTTGTTATGGGTTTGGAAGTATATATTTAATAAATATATAAGTAGTTTATCTTAAGAGGCCTTTGCCCAGCAGTGGGATGTTTCAGGCTAATATACATAAATAAATAAAAAGTAGTTTATCAGTTGTCTAGCGCCCAAAACAAGCTTTGGGGCTGTGTGAATTGTCCAAGCATAATTATTATTTAGTTCGAAGTTGAATTTTCCAGACTCTGAATCTCAACACTAAAATGGTGAAAGGATTTATGCCAACCATAGTGTATATTTCTACTTTCCATATCCATCCATCTTTATAAGTCCATGTTGTTGACTTGCCTGTGTATCAAGCGGTTCTTTACACAAAGGTTGCCTGGTAGAGATCGCTCACAGCAATAAGGCCTTTGCCCACAACTTGTTATGGTTTTTTGTCGGAACTTTTTAATGTAATTATTCTTGTGTGAGCAATTTAGAATTTATCTATCTATCTATCTATCTAACCATCATACGACCGCCGAAAGTTGATAAGATAGGCAGTGAAGAGGAAGATGCAACGTCTTTATCGGGAATACTTATTCATACTTGCACTGTACAACATAAAGTCGCTTACTACGTCTATCTGTCTGTACATTGATGCTGTTTTCACTATCATTTAGATAATGTTATTTACTAGGTTTCTATTTACAATACGTGCATATTATAATAGACAAAACAATGAAATACTTAAACTTATTATCATTGCTTGGTCAATGGCCACCGATATCAGATGCTGATAAATTATTTAGGGCCAAGGATAGGATGGTATGGGTTCCACGAACTTGTGGTTTCACCGGGCGCTACTTGAAGTACTACAGGCGAAACATTAAATGTATTTAAAAATACACCTTCGAACTTAAATGGTGACGTACTGGGCGGTTACAGAGCAACATTGTGGAATGAGGTTTGCAACAGGGAGTTCTTCGTAAAGGTATTCACGGGATCGGCGACACGCTCGTGATCCCTGATATTGCAAACGTCATAGACTGCGATAACTGCTTACCATCAGCATTATAATCTTCATAACTAAGGCAAGTTTAGCCACCTTTTAGGGGTACAAAGAAAAGGTTCGTGGGCTTAATCAAACCAAGCACGAAGATCTCGCGACTTAACACCCTATGTACTAGTGACCTATGTACTAGACTGCCATTATTCAAATACAGACGACTCCGGGCAACATAACTCGCGTTCTTCGTGAAATTTGTTAAATCTTGGAAATCAATCTAAAATTGGTCCACACCGATGCGCCACAACAGGGCCGCATAAGCTACTTACACAAACAACAAAAAAGTAATATTATATGAAAATTCCATTACGGCTTCGCTCAGCAAACCTAGTAAATGTGCGCGTAATATTGAGGGAAGAATGTAAAAGAGCGGCGTGAGCTACGTCGCGAGCTCATCTTCCACGTTGAAAACTGAATTAAAATCCTTTGCTTTAAAATGGAATCAAACGCACTTACAGACGGTCGTAACACTGCTCTACTCTATTTCGAAACGAAATAAACACCTGCAACATTACACAGAGCAAGCACATCACTGACCTGTAAACCGGCAGTCTGCCGCTGCAAAGCAGCCTGTATCTGCTGTTGTTGCACCGCCTGGATGTGGTCTTGCAGCGACTGCTGCTGCTGTTGCAGACTCTGGGCGACTTGCTGCTGCAACGCTGCCTGAGCTTGCACTATAGCCTGAGCCTGCGCTTGGCTCACTTGCAGCGTCTGTTGCAGCGTCTGCTGCAGCGCCTGCTGCTGCAACTGCTGCTGTTGCTGTTGTTGCTGCTGCTGCTGCTGCAATTGGAAGCTCCAGTTAACACTTGGTACATATCATCAATATCATCACAGCCCATAACAGTCCCTTGCAGGACTAAGGGCCTCACCCACGAAAGCCATAATCTCCACGCTTGTACGACACCTACGAGTGTAACGACTACTCTGCCGGACACCCACGGGCAATTGGTAGGTACACATGTGCCGAATACGATATCGTATGAATAAACGTAGCATGGTGTATATAGTTGAGAGTGAGCTTTACCTAAACTAGAATGACTTTGTAGCTACCATATATGTTATACCAGGCCTATGCCTGTACGATATACGTATTGCCGACAACCCATAGGGTAATCCCCGTAAAGCGTCGGCCTCTGTTTAGAAGAAACATTTCCCTTGTTTGTATTGGAAGTACTTAGGATAGCCCATCACTCCGAGAAATCTTCCTGAAGTGGTAAGGCCTATTGAATCTCCTTGAGGAACTAGGTTGGCAGGAACATGTTTTTGTTGTGTTAGTGTTTGGCGAATGATCATTAGTATTCGGAGAGTGTGCGAAGAAGTTGCACGACCTCATTCCGCCGGCCCCTTTCCGCCATCGGAAGACGCGATCCGGGTGCGCGCTTCATCCTTATGTTGTGGATCTTCCAGCTATACGCACGAGCCGCTTTGGCTCGACTTTTATAATGCGTACGGCTAAGGAGTGGAATGCGTTGCCTGCGAGTGTGTTCCCTGATCAATATAATCTGGATGTCTTCAAGGCTAGAGTGAATAGGCTGTTCCTAGACAGGCATGCTCCATCATTGACCGCATCGTCACTTACCACCAGGTGAGGTGGCGGTCAAATGCCTGGCTAGTAAAGAAATAAAAAAAAAAAGATCACCTACGTAAAATCAGTGTAGATTCTAGAGTTGCGGAGAATGGTACCTATTGCTAATATTCTAATCTAAACCGTTTAATGAAGGCTGATGATGATGATGGCATAAAGCTCGAGTCTAAGAGTAGATTAGTGTAGGAAGCCCTACGTCTTGTATTAGTAAAGATTTCCGATTAGATGCAGGTGGATGCTGGGTGCGGCAAGACGAGGACAGGGTTGCACTGGCGCCTATGTCCAGCATCTGGATTTGTATGATGATGATGAAATAAGTAAATAAAATTACCAGAGTAGACAATTCTTACTCACACAACTACACTAATGCCTAGCTTTCACCGTCGCGCTGTTTTGTGTCCATAGTAATAGCACAGAAAATATATGTGCTAAAGTGTATACTTTAACTTGATTGTTACCTCAAGCTGCTGCTGCTGCTGTTGTTGCTGCTGCTGCTGCTGTTGCTGCTGATGCTGCTGCAGCATCTGCTGCAAAGTCTGCTGCTGGTTCTGCTGCTGTAAGGCCTGCTGCAGACTGATCTGTTGCTGCAACTGATGCTGTAGCGATTGGCCCTGCTGCTCCTGTCGCTGCACCTGGTGGCTCTGGATGCTGGATTCTTGCTGGCTGCCCTGCTCTGGGTCAGGGCTGGACTGGTTTTGTTGCTGCAAGAAAGGAGTTGCATTCAGTGGGAGGTCATGATTAGTCAGTAGGTGGGAATTCGTGTACAATTACCACTCGTCGCCTGTTATTAGTGGTGACATTATATTATGTTCGGCATTATTGTATAAATTGTAAAAAAAAGAAAACAAATTAATATGTAACTGGCCAATATTGTAAACGTGATAAACAATAGTAATATACTGTCATGGGTGTCAATTGGCTCCAGCTATAAAACAGGCTTAGGGTCCCCAGCGGAGGACCTTAGTCAACCTCACTTTGGGAATGGTATTAGGAAGCACACCAAACGAGTGGCAAGCTTATTGCAGTGCTGAAGTTAGACTAGTATGAAACGGTCACTCATCCATCCCAGACTGTGTGTTGTTTTTTGCAAGCACATTTCCAGTAGGCCTGCGCTTCTTTCACTTAGTTCTCCAGTCGTTCCAAAACAATTATGCATGCAACTACATTGAAATATTAGTGTATTTGTTTACCAATAAATGCAATAACAAGTCATAAAATGTCTTCTACATGTTTGTCGATTAATTATTATTTAACAATTGTGTATTGTGTGCAATAAATATTATCTTTATAAGGGAAAACTAACAACTGGGTACCAATGAATACTCATTATTATAGTATTGCTTACATCAATCATATGAGAAAAAGAACTAAAACTGCAAGCGGTCTATCTCAGCTTCAGCCAGCCATAGCTATTACATACTTTTTTATGAAGAAATTAGAAATAAAGTATATTGCAATAAAACTATTGCCTGTAAGTCTATAAGCCCCATAACATTTTGAATCTGACTGAAAGTTTTGGAAAGAAAAAAGACACTGTACTAAAAACTGTAACTACTTATCATTGTTTAGAGGGGAGTGAGAAAGATTAGAGGTGGGAAGGCTTTTTGAGTTGCACCCTTTGATATCCTCTAACTGAAGATTAACCTTTATTTAACAATCTTGGTATGCAAAAATATCAATCTTCTGATGCAAAAAAAATCCTTTTTTCGACTGGAGTGTGGCAAAGGGGGCGCTGACTTGTAATCTTTTCAGAAGTAGATAGGTACAGTAGGTAGTAGGTATCTAATTTAATTCTAAACTGAATGTGAAGGTAAGATTTTAACATAATGGTAATGTACCTAGATAAATATGTTCCAAGTAGGTAATCTGTATAATTCCAATTTACTTGTGTGAAATGCCTCAAACTTACCGTAAATTCAACAAACTTCTGAAAGAAGCCTGTAGTATATGTAGAATACATAGTAGGTGATGAAAGAAAGAACACAAGAGAGAATCGCGCACAGTTGTACCCTAAAATATATAGTATTCAGAGTACTTTTTAAAGTAACTACTTCTTTTTACCATAAAACGATAATACCATTATACCCCCATCGCAGGGCGAAAACTACAAAACAAAACAACCAACAACCAACATAATGTGCTATGGTACCTACCATATCAAAAGTATACAAAGTGATCCAGTTTATTCTAAATACCGTATATGTATAACACAACATACCCAGATAATTATATTTACAAACAAAATTCAGAAACAGCTTTAAAACAGATAGAATTTTAATTTGAACGCAAACCGAAAGTTTCGATTAGCCAATCCATTGAATGATTGATTTTATTTTGTGATCCACTCCCTCCTTTCCTGCTAATTACGGTAATGACAACTTGACAACATGAAATCTTGAATGAAAAAGGAGAACTCAAAAGAAATCGATTTTTTTACTTCAACCAAAAGCTGTAAACTTCAGTGAATGAATGATTAATAATATAAACCCAAGTTCACATTCAATAACATTTTACGGTTAAGAAAAAATAACAATAAAGTGTATAATTTGGTATTGTAAAATCATAAAAGTAAGTTCTAATGGTATATTGCATTTATGCCTATAAACTATCTATTAAATTTTGTTTTCACTACCATACACTAATTTTGTTTTCATTATTATTTCATAAACAAAAAGAATTTCTCATCTGGTACCTATTTGTCTTGTTTTATGGACGATGTTAATGGTACTTACATAATTAATTGATTCCAGTCAATCCACAAAAAGGTTTTAATGATTTTTATTTGTTATTAGTTAACGGGGATTATTATTTACCATGTGGAAATTTTTTAACACCACATGCTGTTGTACATTATAATATTTGGTGTATGTTACAAATGCTATATATTGTACCTATGTCTGCCTGCGCAATATTTTCTTTGTCTCAAATATTGTAATTGTCGATTGTATTGTTCTGCATTTCTATAATTGCAGGAACGGTTTACTTCTGCCAATATAGTAAGTATAACGAGTTTATTTTATGTTTGACGGTAGATGTGGTATAAATATTAAATTACAAAAGTAATTAGTAGAGTTGAATTATACTTCGTCGTACCGTTGGAGAAGATGCTTGCTGAGATTCCACTGATCCTGAAGAATACCACCACGATTGCTGGTTAGATTCTTCTCTGCTATTGGAGCCTGACATTAGTCGATAATCAAAATTTGTGTTAGTAGTCTCTCCGCCATTATTAGGAAAACCACCGGTCATTTTGTAGGTATAAAGTTGATGAGTAGCTGCGGCCGAGCTTCTAGCGATTTCCTCATTAATTTGTTGTTGGTGCTGAAGTTCACCTGCGCTGCCCGGCCACCACGAGGCATCGTCGCGCGCACCCCACGCGCCCCCCGTCGCACCCCGATCCCCCATCTTATAGTCACTGTTCGAACCGGACCAGTTTCTCTTTATGACCCTCACGGTATTTGAGCACTGTTTTATGTTCTTTTTGTTAAGGAAATCATGTCCTTTTCAATTTCTTTAATTGATGATAGCAGTATTGAACTCGAGTACTTATTATGTTTTCAACCAGAACACACACACAGTTTACTATAAAAAATCAACTATGATCACAAAGACTCAATATAATATCACTTTTAGAACCATTTTGTAACCAAACTGAGTTTTAAACACTTAAAATTATAGATGTAACGTGTTGTTAAAAAAGCTGCCGGCCGTAAGTTCCACTCCACACGCGTACGTTTTGTCTTCGTTAGTACTTAAAGTCAATACATTTGGCAACGTCGCACAACGAGACGCTAAACAAGTGCACACGAGCGCCCCCAACACGCAGCGGCCGGCGCGGAAACATTCGAATATACACGAACTGGGACCGAACGTGCACGAAACGGCAACAATCTCGTCCAGCAACCGGTCAATAAGACGATTAGCGCAGCCATGGCTATCGCCGTTTAAAATAAAATTCTTTTGTTTACATTAATGTTTTTCAGTTTAATGAATTCTCCCCAATCTTAAATAGAAAATGCGAACAATGAAATGAAAATAAAATATTAATGCATCGATACATTTCATACGTACTTACAGTGTTATATGAAATAAATATCAATTAATTTAATGAAATCCTCGCTGTGGCAATATCTACGTTCTTTGTATTTAAGTGCGACTTCATCCGTTGTCTTTTATGTTTTCTCATCTTTTTTATAATATTCTCACCACTTTTTCCGTTAACATTTTCTAAAATCCTAGGAAAATACATGCCAAATTTTGTTCTTATTATTTTTAGAATTATTGCCCTTTTTTATAAAAAATTACACTCGTCGTTATTTCCTAACTTTTATTTAATGTCTACGTCCTAATATCCATGTGCATGCCAAGTTTCAGCTCGATCTGTCTGGTGGTTTTAGAGTAGGTATTATTTTGACTTGATTTGTTAATTTATTGGATTGTGTATAGAGACATGGTTAGAATGAATTTATGAAATTACTTGACATTATTGTAATTGATTAATTGACATAAGTATTGAATTGACATGTTTATGGTTAATTGAATTAATGTACCTACCTAAAAATATGTATTTTGCTTAAATTCTGAAATTAATGATTATTTATTTATTTATTACTATTTTCTATCCAAACTTACATCCGCCGTTATTTTCTACCCCATGAATATTTCTGGAAATATTTTCTTAGCGGCTTGTGCAATGTGCATGACAGTGTCGGCTCATAGAGACTGAGCTAGGTGTGTAAAATTGAGGACCGTCTATAAGGTGTGCCTTTGAGAGGCCTATGTCCAGCAGTTGACTACTATTGGCTGATGATAATCACGACGATGATTATATCCAGTGGTTTAGAACTAGGACCTATTTAAAATGCGCGTCTGTCAGTCCGTAATCTTTTCCTTTTATTTTGTGATTATTTCGATTAATTACGTTATTTGCCGAACAAGAGAGCGTACAACACAAAATAATATATATATATTCTCAAAAGTGTTTGAAAAAGCGATGCACGATCGTATTTCTAGCTTTATAAATGCTTTCAAAATTCTAAAAGGTAACCAGTACGGGTTTCAAAAGGGTAAATCAACGTCGTTAGCTGCTTTTTCACTAATAAATAAAATCCTGCGATGCTTAGACAAAAGAACAGCTGTTACTGCAGTCTTCTTTGATATGAGCAAAGCATTCGATTTCGTATTACATAAGAAACTTCTCGATAAATGCGAACGTTATGGTTTAAGAGGGCAAGCATATAAATGGCTGGACAGTTATCTTAGCAACAGAAGACAATACGTTGAAATAACAAAAATAGATAATGCAGAACGTAGATCATTCAGGTCCTCGATGGAATTTAACAAGGTTGGGGTGCCACAGGGCAGTATTTTAGGGCCACTATTATTCTTGCTCTATATTAATGATCTGCCAAATGTAATAAAATATGACTGCACACTATTTGCTGATGACGTTTCCGTAATAATACCATGCAGTGACATTAATACTTATAATGAAGAGATCAATAAAGCAGTACATGTTATTATAAAATGGCTTGATGACAATAACCTCAAAGTTGATTTGAATAAGACTACGTACATACAGTTTATAAATAGGAATGGAAAGAAAAAAGATTTAACTGTATCAGTTAATGGTCAAACTATTGCTGAGACGAATCAAACTGCATTTCTGGGCATCTGGGTGGATGACAGGTGTGCATGGACAACGCATATCTCCAACTTGTGCAGTAAAATAAATTCCTTTGCATATGCACTTTGGCGGCTCACCAAAATTAGCAGCGAAAAAATTGCTTTGCAGGCATATCACGGGTACATATGTTCTATTATAAGGTATGCCATTATACTGTGGGGTAATTCATCACAAGTAAATCAGGTACTCCTCTGTCAAAAACAGTGCATCAGAGCAATGTGTGGTGTTGACTCATTGACATCTTGCAGACCCCTATTTAGGTATCATAATCTGTTAACAGTCCCGAGTATATACATCTACGAGATATGTGTATTTGTAAAAAGCCATCTGTACTTATTCACTAAAGTCTCAGATACAACTGCCTTCAATACAAGGTTTCCTAGTCGATTGGTGGTCCCTAATCAGTCAACCACACTCTACAGCAGAAACAGTTACTCAATGGCCATTAAAATTTATAACCGCCTCGACAATAATTTGAAATTATTGCCAATAAATATATTCAAACAAAAATTAAAAAAATGGTTGATTCAAAGTTGTTTTTACAGCCTTAATGAATTTTTTGAGTCGTTTAAGCGAGGATGTTAAATAAGGATGTAACACAATGACAATAATATTGACATCCTAAAGATTTTATGACATAAGTGCAATAAGATATTAATTTGGTAATCATAATTAACTGTTGTGATAATATGAATTTATTAATTGCTGATTGACATATTTTTTGTAATATTTTGACTGTTGTGACATTTTTAATTTTTAATTTATTAATTCTGATTGACATTCTTATATATTCTATGTTAATGATTATATGGGTAAATACTGTTGTGAAATTTAAACATTTGTAAGTTATGAATTTTGTTGCTGAAATTAAACAAATTAATTTAATTTAATTGTTACTCTCTAAATATTGCATGCCAGATTCTGGTAAAGTGTGTGAACCGAAAATTATAATTTTAACAACTATTGTATTCCTACCACATTTTGAGCAATAAATGATATTCTATTCTATTCTATTCTATAATAATTTATTTTTAATACATACACCTTACCCTAAATGATGGTAATTATAGAGGTAAGATATCCGCAAGGTTCCAAGTATTGATGAAGGTGCCAAGCGGGCGTGGTGTTTGTTAATAATATCTTATTCCACATCTGGAGGCAAAGAGACACATCGCGGCTCTTAGACCTAACCTGTGCTTTCAATCTAGTCTAACTCATTATCTTAAAACTCGACCACTACGGCGTACGAGGCATACCGCTCCAGCTTATGAAAAGTTTACTGTCTGATCGTACACAGGTGACAGAGGTGGGCAATAGTAGGTCTGAACCTGAGCTCGGAGACAGATCTGTCCGCAGGGTTCAGATGTTGGCAACAGCATCTTAATTATGAACGATCTGTCTTTTTACTTGTGTTATGTAAATTTTCTATTATATGGTGATGATAACATCTGTGCAGTCGATCATGGCAAAGATGAACATGAAATAAACAGTAACTCACACGGTCGCGGAGTGGTCGCTTGCCAACGAAATACAATTGAATATTGCCACGACGAACCTCTGCTATCTATGTGCATTGATGTTGTCCCGATTCCAAAACTTTACTGCGCTCGCTTTGTTGGTTTCGACTTCGATTGCCAGCTTCAGTAGCAGGACTACATCGAAAGACTGTGCTTAAAACTTAACTTAGATTTGAGTTACGAGCACAGTCGGCATCATTTTCCGACTGGTGATGACACTTTCACGTGAAAACCTATTACCTGCTATAATAGGCAGCTAATACCCTATTCCCATTCTTACTTGACTAATGTAGATTTGTGCAATCAGAGTGCGGACATCCCCATTAATTTGACCCTCTAGTGGTGTCAACGCGAATATTTGAAAGAACATTTCTCGCTCGGACGATTCGGATGTGGAATGTGCTCCCAGCCACAGTGTTTCCTTTGGTCTATGACATGGGATCGTTCAAGATGTATATTAGAGGTTTCTTTAGAGGTGGGCAACGCATTGGTAGCGCATCTGGTGTTGCCGATGTCCATAGGCGGCGGTGACCAATTTACGTCAGATGGCCCGCAAGCCTCTTTGTCTCCCGTATTACATAAAAAAAGTAGTACGTGTCCTGTAGCGAGTAGCACTTGATACACCTGCAAGGCAACTATTTATCGATTTAAACATATTAACGTTACCTTCTCAGTCTATTTATGAATACGTTGAACGTAATTTGGGGACGATTCCAGCCAACAAAACCCTTGGCCTACGATGCGCCTCTACTCCTCTAGGAGTACTAATGTCTTCTCAATAGCGGCGCACCGTAAGGAAAAAACATAGAAAAAGAAATCCATGGAAAATACAACTCGTTTTCTTATGATAATGGGGCCGCGAATCTACAAAAAACTACCTTCAGAGTTCCGCGAGTGCTGACAATAGTTTTTATAGATAATTAAAATTAATGCTGCTGATAAAGCATATTATCCGGTAAATGAGTTTATTTTTAAAATGAATTAATTTTTAGTTGTGGGAGTTTTGTGTTTTAAGAATCAATGCTGATTACATTATTCGGATTTATTTATTCAATGAATATAAATAAACAATATTATAAAAGCAAAAGTTTGTAAGGGTAGATGGATGTATGTCACTTGTACACACAAAAACCTCTTAACGAATTTTAATATAATTTGGTAGTAACGTAGCTTATAGCTCTGAATAACATGTAGACTGTATTTTATTATAAAATGCGGTTCCCGCATGAAGGGGTACATATTAACCGAATTTTAGGCTGACGAAGTCGTGGGGAAAATCTAGTAGAAATACAACATTTGTATAATTTCAAAAAAATATTTAGGTATACCTATCACGTTTATCAGCGCCTAAACATATAAGAAAACTATAAATATTATGACAATAAAAATTACTGCAATCGATAGATTTACATGTTACCTCACACAGACCCAAAGATTTAAACGATAAATCTTTGGCTTAAACCATAGCTACAAAGACGACCCTTATTACTAAAATTTAAAATAACTTTGTAGGTATATCCGGGTAAAGACCCACCTATTTCCTATTCCTTCAACACCCATTCCTACAGTTGCAACTTTAATCAGGTAAATAACGATGGACCTACCTATGCCTATGTATTTTTAATTCGTGGAGCTAAGCTAGTGCCTACCAATGAATTTAGATAGTTTTGAATTACGTTTTGTTAAATATTTTAATATAATATTTAACTACAGTAGGTACTTCGCTGTTTCATTAAGTAAAGGGGAAAAGTATTTTCATTATTTAATATTGAATGTACAGTTATTGTTTTTAATAGGTAAGAAATAGATATTGATACCCCATTTTCTTACTACAATCTAAATAAGTCCGTTTTCTACTGGCCAAAGACGTAGGTAAATATAGAAGTTAGGTACAGATTGCAGATTGGCAGCATAAACATAAAAAGATAATAAGTCGAATAATATTGTTAAGATTTAATGTCGGGCTTTAAAATATATTTGATTAAAATATAACCAGATAGTGTCACAATGTCACAGTCAAATTCCTACCTAATAACTTAGGTATGTAGTAGTTAGAACTAAAGTACAAAAAAATTAGAATCGTACGTACTTCAGTGAATTCTACTTACCCACTACAGTGCTGTCAAAAGTATATAATGTCACTTTACTTCGGCGGCAGCCATTTGCTTACAAAATTAGATTGTATAACTAAAAATATCGCTTCAAATATAACACAGATAATTTAGACAGTCCACATAAATTACGTCCATATCCACATGTTTTTGAATTTATACAAATATTCTTGACAAAAATGGAAGATAATGAAACTCACCGACTGTGTTTATAATACAAGAGCACACGATTTCAGCGCTTATTACGTAGGAAACTTCGTGGTTGTCATAATGAATACACGAGTAGACGATGTCAGCACCTAACGACACTGATTGGTTAAAATTAAACATCCCGCCTCGCCGGGGCCAATCCACGGTCTAGCGTTAGCTTTATTTTTTGTTTATACTACATTCATAGCTAAAATTTCACAGTGCATCGTTGCACACAAACATAGTGAACTGTTTCCACGACGAATCAGAACACTACTGTTTTACTAGTGTGCACTTGCTTTATGCTACTCCCATTGGATAATGAATGAGTGAGTGAGTTGAGTGACGAGACAGACACAACTCGAATCATCGAATGGCTGGCGAATACTGGCGATCATCAGCAGTCGGTGTAAAATGGTGTAACAGCGAATATTGTTTCTAAAATAAATTGAATTACAGTTTATGTTAAAATCACCATAAATAACGCTTTAATAAAGCCCTACCTCAGTTTGTTAAACTTCCTAGTGATAAAGGCCGGGTGCATCGACATATTCAGTGAATTCGTGACCTGTTGTGTAGTTGCAATGGACGGTTTTGTAGAGCTAAATGTTCAGTGAATAGATTATTTCTATATAATATTTGTGCTTTAACTATCATTTCTATATAAGTATATCGTCCGTGATGTGTTTGTGGGGTCTAATAAATTACAATGTTTTGTGTTGTTCCAAATTATAACCTCTACGGAGCGTCTTTGTGAATACGTCGAACTATTGGATCGCCAAGTGCGAGGTTTAATAACACGAGTTAAATTCATTTGTTATATATGATTCAACGCGAGTATCCAATGAACAACGGGTTTAGTACAGGAGAGGAAGATTCTCGAGGGAACTCTGACCAAATATGTTGCCTTGTTGATGACGGCGAGCGATGTAGGCGCCCCGCAGGCAACGCCGCGTACAGCAAGCGCATACAGAAAACGGTGGCGCAGAGGCGGCTCAAGCTCAACATCGACCCGCAGGTGAGTTTATTTATACATTTTACACAATACAAAACCAAAAAATTAGTTAATAAAATTGATAAGTGTTTGTAATTATTTAATTGTAATTTAATAACGTATTATGTAAATTGCAGACAAGGCATACATACATCTGTGATGATCACAAGACAATGATCCAGTGTGCAAGAACAAAGCAAAGGAGAGCTAAAGATTCTGAGGATGACAGTAATGAGGCTGAAATGGACAGTCCGGAAGTGCCATGGGTCCAGCTGCAGGTCAACACACTGAGGCGATATAAGAAACACTACAAGGTGTCAGCGAGGCCAGGATTGAACAAGGCTCAATTAGCAGATGTAAGTAGTGATCTGAATTGTGATAGAAAAATAATGGCAGTTAACCCTTCCATAATTAGCCAACTGTGTAAGCCAAGTCCAGTAATCAAATAGCTCAAGATCCAACTCTAGGGAGAAGTTGCCTTAATTATTAGTGTATCCAGGACAAGCAATTTCTGCCCTTACACTGGTGGGTGTTGTACAAGGAGACAAATTTTTTCGAGGCATAACAACATCTAGTTCCCGTAGACTGGAAAATGGGCAGCAGCTTTTTCCATTGTTATATTAATAGCACTGTGATCTCCAACCTGCGCCTGCTAAGTGTGAAAATTATGGCAATAACCTCCCCTTTCGTGGGAGAGGCCCTAGGTCCTGCAGTGGGCTGTGATGATGATGATGATACAGGACAAGAAATGTGTCAGGATCATATCTTGTAGCATTCAAGTCTTGAGTTGAGTACAGGCATGAGTTCATTGGACTGCAGAAACAGCCTGGATACATCTATCTATCTAGTATCTGCTTAACCCAATGGGATACAGGAGTAAGTATGTATGGATGTATGTATCATTTGATGTAAATAGCAAATCTGCATCCATTTGGCAAACACACTATTTCAATGGACTAAATATGTGAATATAATATGTGAAATAAGTGACACATGCTTAGCAAGGAGATGATAAGTTATTAATATTTATTTTTCCTTCCCAGGCTATACAGAAGCACTTTAAGTCATTACCAGTAAATGAGAAGGAGATTATGACTTACTTCATTTATATGGTAAAAACGAACGGCAACAAGCTGGATCAGAAAAATGGAATGAACTCAGACTCAGTGTAAAGTGCTTTGTGATGTAATTTTATGTAGATGAAGTGTGTAGTTATAATACTAGTTTTAGGAAACTGTTAAACTTCTCCTCTTAAATGTTCAATCTCTACCTTGTTATTCAGATAGGTACCTTTTGTGTTTATTTATTTATATTACATACTTCTCAAAGAGACAATTTCACTATAACAATAAATTAAGATCGAAAACTGTAAATCTGAATAGCATAGTAGTAATTGTGAGAATTAATAAATATAGATTAAATGAATTTGTGTATCTATTTCATGCAGATTAAAAATCTACAGAGTGCAATGAATGACATAATGTTTTAGATTTATTTCAATTTGTCCATTATGTCACTTAATACATAGTGCTTCAAAGTTTAGTTATGAAATTATTTATATTATGATATTACTGTAAACATAATTAAGTATTGTATTCTGTAGAAATTATATTGCATGTAATTTTTGAGAAACTCCACTTGTTTCAACCACTATTTATTTCATCTTAGTTTAAATTTTTTTGTAGACAATTTTTTTTTGTATTATACATGACTTTATAATTCTTGCAGTGTCAAATGTTATGATTGTTAATTGATGAGGGAAATGCAATTTTAATGTAACTGTTAAGAGAGATTTAAAAATAGCAGTAAATTTAAAATGTAAATTTATTACATTTTATCTAACAAAATTTGTGTATTAATTTTCATCGGAATCAGAGTCCACTTCTATCCAGGCTGAGGCTCCCTTTCCTCTGATCTCTGCAGTTTGTGGTAATGAAGGCACAACTGAAATTAAAAAAGTGTATTAAAGTTAAGTAAAATATTTTAGTTCTATTAAAATTTTATAACCATAATCAGCATTGTAATAAATATACCAATACTAAAGGATTCAAAATATCAATTCAATTCAATACATTTATTTGCATATAAATAAATAAATAATTACCATCATATTTGCTAAGCTCGGGTTTTGTATCTTCTTCCAACATTTCTTCATCTTCCTCACTCTGCTTCAGATTGTCTACATTGTAACTCTTCAAACATATATTCAAGTCTTTTTTACTTAGTGACAATATATGATCATTTGTAATAATATCAGAGAAATTAATCCTTGTGCGTTTCTGTCTGTAAAGAAACAATAAATTAGTAAGAGATTTCTTAAACTGATTTCAGGATAGGGTAACAGTGTAAGGGGTACAACCTACCTTTTTGCATCGTCACTGATAATAGCTTTCTTTACAGTGTCCACTAACTCTTTACTTCTCTCAGCAGCACTCAGAATTGCTCGATGCACAATATTGCTATTATAAATTGCCGCTCCTGTCAAATCTAGTAAACAAAGCTCTTTATACTGATTCATGCCTATAACAAGCAGGCCTCCTGTGTTTGTACCTTCTTCTGTGCTACTGGTGCAGACTGACTCTTCTATAGAACTTGGATCGGATATTAGTATTCTGCAAATAAAATAATTAATTTATTCAATTACAAGTTCTCATGAGGTAAATCAGAATGAATGTTAAGGTATGTTTTGCCACTATTGAATAAAAGTATAGCATCCTTATTAAAAGACTATTGTATTACTTACTCATTAGCAAATATAGCAAAAGTCAGACATATAGGATAGTGGTAGAGTACTGTTGGTATTGGATCTTTTTCCACCAGAGTGTGTATAATAACATTGTCACCACTCCTTGTTACATCAGGTCTCTTGAAGTGAGCCAGGGATGTTAAAGTGGCAATACTTGCACACTCTATGAGGTTTCCAGCATGATTCAGAACTTTAATATCTACTCTTAATGACCAAACCTGTAAATTAAGTTCGAAAATGTTAGTAATATCAAACTTGTTTGTTTAAAAGGTTTAAATTATGTACCAAAATAAACAATACCTTTTCTTCTACCACAATACAAAGGGACTCAAGATCAATACATTTAGAATCTTTGTAACATTTTTCCAGTAATCTGTTTAAGTAAACACAAAGATCAGTCTGCCTATTGGCTTCAAACTGTGGTGCTGCCATCGGACCTATTTCCACATTTATGTAGAGGATTCCTTCATTTGGACGAATTTGTTTGGGTTGTACTACTTCACAAGACACCTGAGCTAAGACTCTGAAAAGCATAAACATCAGTATTTAAATCGTAATTTTAAAAAATTAAAAAAGGATTTTATTTTACAAATCTTTCATTTTTTCTTACTTGGTTTCTCCTAAAGACGCCATACAAGTACCATACTCTGAACCAAATGATATTTCTAGTCTTCTACTTTCATTGTAAATTCTTCCATCCAATCTCTGCAAGTTTAAAACACAGAATAGTGAGTAATAAGTAATATTCTATTATGACTACAGAAATTAGAAATTGAGGTTAAGTTACACACATGTCCTTCGGAAATTATTCTTTGAAGGAATTTTTTTTCGCAATTAGATACATTACTGTCTCTCATGTTGTTAAAACTATCTAAAATATTTAAAGTTTATGAAACCAAACAAACAACACGAAAGAAAACACCCGTCACAACCCGTGCCGCGGCTTTCTGTCAATGTCAAAATAATTGATTGACATAGAGTTGACAGAATAGCAGGCAGGAAGGCACAACCACGAATGCAACTCAGTGTTACCAATTCATCAAAATAAATATCCTAACTTTACATTCGATCAAGACTAGATATACAATATTATCTTAATGTCCACATTTTTATACATCTAATAAAGGTCTCGTTTTGATTTATTTTTGAGAATCGTGTCTAATCAACGCCATCTATTACAATTATGTGAACTATTTTTTCATTTTAATCGACTCTTGAAAAATCTACCATTCAGTAACGTAGACGAGAGTTTAACATTCCAAAACAAGCCTATGAGTTAAAATGCAAAACGGTTCATAATTTACCTAAATTCGTATAATTTTTTTACACTGAGAACATTTTTCATGGCCACCACAACAAAAATGCAAAAAAGGTATTTTTTAGTACCAAAAATTACTTGAGTAGCTGTCAATGATTTTTTATAAATGGCAATCTATTATTATTATTTTAAATTTTCAGCTGAATGGAAATGGCAGGGAAAATATCTGTACAGTCAACACCAGTGACAACATACGGCTTACCACGAGCTCTTATAGTAGGACCGTCGATCTCGGATAGCATGATTCTACCCTATGGAATTACGTCAAAGAATTCGTACCGCCGATCTCAGGAACAGTACCGCCGATTTCCAATCGCATGATACCACCCCTGTGGTGTGTGGTGCCGCCACCTCAAAGAATAGCACCACCCCATCTCTTCCCGTAGGTGTCGTAAGAGGCGACTAAGGGACAAATCCGAAAGATGGGCAGCAGCATCTTTCTGGGTAGATTTACATCAACTGCACTGCGATCTCCAACCCGCCTGCCAAGCGTGGAGATTATGGCAATGACCTTCCCTTTCGTGGGAGAGGCCCGAAGTCCTGCAGTGGACTGTTATGGGCTGTGATGATGATACCACCTCTCTGGAATGACGTCACACATTAATAGGCACCTATCTTGTGAAATGGACTGAAATGTACGATTTATAATGTAAGCCAGAGCCAGTAGCCGTATTCACAATGATTCGAAACCGTTTCCGAACGATTCGACACGAAATTCGTGAGCGGCGAATCCGTGTCGATCGATTCGAAAACTGTTATTCAGAATCCCGATAGATTCCACGGAAACTTTACTCTCTATAACTTATGAAAATTTCATCAAAATTAACTGAAACCGCATTTTCCTTAGAACTTTTGCGGGGTCCTTTGTCGATTCCGTATCCGAATACGATTTCCGAGCCATTGTAAATACGGCTACAGAACTGTCATGCGATTCGATTGGTTTAAACACAATGAGCAGTTTTCCAATAGGTATCTAAAGCATTCCTAACCACTCACTAGATGGCGCCCCGACAATTTTGGTAATTGATAATCGGTTGAAATAGGTTCTTAGCAAACAGGATATAAACACTGGGTACCTTGTATTGGATAATATTGTATTTGTCAATAGTTTCAACCATTTTAGAGGTTGTAATAATAATAGAACATAGTGCCAACTTATATAAATATTTCTTAGTACAGTTCGTTCAACCTTTAACAGTTATGTTTATATTAATAAACATTTTATTTTTAAGTTTAGTATTAGTTGGCTGCATGGAATCACTGCTACCATCATACAGATAAAAAAATGATTACCAAAATTGTAGGAGCGCCATCTATTGATGCTTTTTGATATCGACTTACAATACCTACTGGAAAACTCCTCATTCCAATAACATTGCGACGTACAATCGGAGATAGGTAGTACCACTGCTGACCTGCCGATGTCACAAAAACAATGCAGTGCTTAAACCGTTCACCGAAATTTTGTAAGCAATTACTAAAATGTTGCAAGCTTTTGCCCACGACTTCGTGTGCGTGGAAATAGTTTTTATGACAGTTTATCTTTTGCCCCCATTTCTATTTTAAATAATCTCCGTATTGTATGAATACTAGCATAATGGAGGGTCAAGCTTCTACCTACTTGAATTAGATGAAACATGGCTTAGATTTTACCCTGGACTTGAAGCAACAAAATTTTCAAAACCGAATCAAAACCCGTTCAGTAGTTTTTGTGTGATGCGCGAACAGACAAGCAGAAATACAACTTAAAAAAACATTTGTTTATTAGTGCCGTTATGTCCTATGGGACGTAAATATAGTATATAAATAGGTTTTGAAAATTTTGTTGCTTGAAGTCCAGGGTAAAATCGAAGCTTGACCCCCATTATGCTAGTATTCATACAATACAGAGATTATTTAAAATAGAAATGCGGGCAAAAGCTTGCAACTTTTTAATAATTGCTTAGAAAATTTCGGTGAATCCAATCCCGACTATTTTTTTTGAAATATTTTCAGTGTACAGTAACGACATTTTAACAGTTTTAAACTAAGTATAGATAACTTGAAAAAGATGGGACCTACCTGGGTTACCTGGGACTTGAAATTGTCGGTGGCCGTGTGGTTTCCAGCAGAACCTCGGTGGAGTAGATAGTGTTATGTGAACAGAACCTTCTATATTCTATATATATACAAAATGGGCACGCACAGTGTTTTCTGTTGTGTAGGTTTCTAGGTATTTAAACGCTGCGATTTTAAACATGCCTGCCAAGCGTACAGATTGTGGCAAAGCCTTTAACTGATGTGGAGGAGGCTCAAGTCCAGCAGTGGGCTATGATGGGCTGGTCATGTCATGCGAAATTTAACTATTTGCATATTATTGTACTGATAGGTAACAGATATTCATTATTGATACATCTTTGGAGTCCAGGGAACAAGTTCCGTGTGGTATCTGGCACGCAACCCTTTTGACTTACGATTGTCATACAAGGTGAGCCACTAAAAAGGCAAGGCAAGTAAGGTAAAGGCAAGATAAGACCAACAAGCTTTTTTTTTTATGTTGTACGGCAGACAAGCGGGCCACCTGATGGAAAGTAGTCACCGCCGCCTATGGACATCAGCAACACCAGGGGAGTCACTAATGCGTTGCCTGCCTCTGAAGAGACCTCTAATATACTTCTTGAACGATCCCATGTCATAGTCCAAAGGAAACACTGTAGCTAGGATCTTTGTAGCTAATAAAATACATTTTTTGTTGAGTTTTTTCAACATGGATATGCAAACCGTCTGATAAATCATCCACTGATGCGATGTATAGATAATGGGATTTTATTTATTCTATCTAAGGTTTATCTAACAACGTTTCGTCATATCCCGGCGTCTATTAGGACCCTTGCAACGAGGCGTTGGTTGGGTCCGCTGTCCGCATCCGACTGAGAGATGTCGTGCGATGTATAGGTACATATAAATTCTATAACCCTATTTTGGCGAGAGATCTCCGTTTCGAGTTTTCGCTTTACTCGACTACCTAGGCAGTGTTGTACCTACGCCAGAGGTCCTATTTTTGAAACCGCTCGCATCCACGTGAGCGCACGCGTGCGCTACATATCTCTTTCACAATCGTGGTAAGTTATTAGAGATAGAAAAATACAGGCAATAAAAGGCGAGCGCTCGCGTATCGAGCCATTCCGGACCCCGGGCCCTCGCACCCGAGAGCGGAACTGGAATATTAACACTAAGATGACTATTTTAGAAGTCGGCACAAGACACTCGGCAATAGTGGTTTCGGATTTCCCCCAACACCCATGCTTACAACCTGCAAACTTTTCCCAATTTTGCGATAAGGCCGCCTGTTGCTTCTCCTGCTGTTAATTTAAGTTACCCATTGTATACTTTTGATTGTGCAATAAAGCGTTATTCATTCATTCATTCATTCATTTTCCACTAGATATACCTACCCTACCTAGTATATAGTGTACTAATAGATAGATAGGTATCATGGATAGTATTTAGGTAGGTAGATAACAACGTTTTTCGATCATGACGCAATTAAAGTAATGTCAGCGTTACCGACTTGATCAATGTTTACCTTAGCGCATTACAAACCGTTATGCCATCACCCCATTAAGGGCATATTGCCTTTTTACATAGGCGACCGGACCTAGTACATAATTATAATGTGAATAATGACTATGGCGGTGTTGCGGCTAGTGTGGATATGCCCTATTTGTAAGTTTGAACCGAGGTTTTAAGTAGGCAACAAACCGCGACATAGGTTAAAAAATGGTAAAAGGTACAGATTGCGAATTTTTATTGAATGTATAAAGGTAGGAATAGTAGAAAGCTATCAGGCTCAAGTTAAATTATGGACTGTAGCAGAGTGTTAAATGTTGATGATATTGATTACCTGTCTATTGCAAAGATTTGGATATGGAAATAATTTAGAGCGAGATGAAGACAAATAATTAAACTACTGATATGATCATTATCATCTTCTCAGCCGCAGGGCCCTCAAGACGCCCTTGATGCGTTTTCACTATTATTTAAATATTTTCTTCCGGAAGAAAATAATACATACATATTATAATAGATAAACCTGGAGAACACCCGTATGAAGCAACGTTTGGGAACTTTATGAGTGACTGTTTCGTACTTTGAGCCTAGTCCAACTTCAGCACCGCAAGGAGCTCACCACTCGTTAGGAGTGTCTCCTATGGCCAAGGGTTTCCGCAACTGGGGACAGTCTCGGGTGCAAATTGGCACCCCCTTAGCTATTGGCAGCGGTAACCACTTTACATTAGGTGGCCCGTTTGTCTGTTTGTCAACCGAGTACCGTATGACAGTAAAATACAATACAATACAATACAATACAAAAACTCTTTATTTGCACACTAGATACATACATGGGATAAAATACATAATAAAAAGCAGTAAAAAGGGCGGTCTTATCACAAGCGTGATCTCTTCCAGACAACCTTGGTATGGAAAGTAAAAGAAAAGTATTTTAGTTATTGATAGGTAGTGCTCACAAAAACGATACAAAATTTTACAATGAAAACACAAAAACAATTGGAAAGCTAGTAACCTAGCACCCATAATCACCCCACTAAAGACAAGCAATGTTGTTTTATTTTTTTCTTAAAACTGGTCAGCGATTCTGCACACCTGATATCTCCGGGAAGACTGTTCCATAGTCTAGCCGCCTGCAGTGCGAACGATTTGTGATAGAAGTCAGTTGTATTGGCAGGAATCTCGAGCATCTTCTCACTGAAAATATTAAAATGATTATAGAATGTTACCTTTAAATCGATACGTATTTGGCTCAATAACTCAATAAATATAATAAGCCATGTCCACACTAAGCGAGCGTACATTAGCCGTAGCGTGCGACAGCGTGGCGCATCCTCGCAGTGTCCGCGTCAGTCGCCGACGGACCAGTGGCAGTTACCATCACTCACCACCCAGTTACCATCGGTCACCACCGTGTACCACCCGGCGACTAGAATGCCATGGGCACAGGGATCGAGCTTATCATATCGTCGATATGCAACGCGACTTTTTGCGAAGCTGTATACGACAACCCTCTAATAGGTACCAGTTTTTAAGCCCCTACGAGAAAATAATTCTACGTGTGTATCTGTGGCTTTGTGTGTCTGTCTATCGCATCGTAGCTCCCGAACGGATGGACCGATTTTGATTCGATTTTCTTTATTCGAAAGCCAGTTTAGTCAAGATGTACTTAGCTTTATTAATTTAAAATTGGTTCAGTGGTTTAGAAAATAATATTTAGTACAAATAAGTGTGTGTACTTGGTCGGGGGTTTCCTATATTTAGGTTATTATTTATTTATTAGAGATAATATTGTTGTTGTGAAACTAATTTTGACAAGTGACTTCGTCTGCGGGAGGTTCGAAAAAAAGCTCTAGAGATAATCTGAGAAGCTAACGAACAAAACGGTATAATATAAAAAAAAAATTCAGAAGCAGTAAAAAACTAAAGTGTTTCAATAAAACACGGTACAATTTCATGGTAATTTGTTTATTTATTTAACTGTTTATTGTACACAATAATTAAATACAGAGAAATATAATAGCATAAAAGACACCACTGGCGACGTAATTACAGCCTTATGATCGAAACTACGAACTTTGGATGCAATTTTAACACGATTTTAGGCCGTTTTGATTGGAATTAGTTAAGGTTCGTATCCAGCGGGCTCTAAAATGAGTACTCTTATTTAACCAGAATCGTAAATATACCGTTTTGTTCGCCAGCTCCTCACTCTTATGTGTGAAGCGTCCGTAAAACAAAATAGTTACTAAACGTAAAATAAATAAAAACTATAAATTAACTATAAGTTGAAATATTACATATTATTAAATATTAATTTAAAAGAGCAAGAAAAAAACGACAGCTGACGCCGGAGTTTCAGACCCAGACCGAGTTAGGTATTTATTAAAACATAAATTTATTTCTAGCTGTAAAACTAAACAGGTACTAAACGAAAATTAAAAAAATTATTTAACCATATGTTTCAACATTATTATTAATTTAAGAGATATTTTATATTAATATTAATTTAAGAGAAAAAACTGCAAGCAACGCCCTAGTTTTAGACCCAGACCTAGTTTTTCCTTTTATTAGCTTATGTATTTTTACAGATTCGCAACTGACAAAGAAGCAAACTGAAATAAAGGAGCTGTCCGATGAACTCAATGGAAAACATTTAAAAATCGCTACATACAATGTAAGTAAGAAAGTTATTTTACTATTTAGGCTTGCCCCTATTTGATGAAAAACATATTTTATTTTAGTTATGGAATTAACATTTTTGGAATGATGAACTAAAAGAATACGTATCTACCTTGTTATCAAGAAATCCCAGTAGAGGTAGCAATTTTTTACAAAAAAACTAATTTGGTATTTCCTGTTTACCTGTTTAATACGTACCGATTGTGGCGAACCTATCGTAATTCATTTCTCATGGGTGACCGTAAAATACAGTTGAAAGACCTGGATCCTGTTCACAATTCTTAATTTGACAGATCGAAATCTACAACTTAGTTTTCTTCGAAAGGAATGTCTACATCATCATCATCAATTTTGTAGGCCAAGGCAGAATAGCAGGCCCGTAGGCACCTTCGCGTATCTGCGGAACTGAGCTTTGGCCTCTTTAGCGTTTAGTGTTTATATAATTTTATTTTATCTCTCATTTTTGTTTTCCTTGTTTAATTTATTTTAATTTATGTAATTTTTTTTATATGTCTGAGCTAAATGCTAAATAAATACCTTTTTATGTTTCATTTTTATTTTTTACCATCATCTTGTTGTCAGTCCCGGTCGTGCTCTCGTGGGCGGGGTCCGACTATTTTCTCTTTGTCCACTTCGCTCGGTGCTCGGCATCTTTGGTAGTGAGTTTGTTGGCGCGCCTGTCATCCTTAATTACGTCAGGCCATCGCTTTTTGGCTATCCTACCAATGTCTGGCGGGGGTGTCATGGTCAGACATTTGTTTTCACTACGTAGTATTCCGCTCTGTGCTGAACGTGGTCATACCATAGGCCATACCATCTTCAGGTAAGGCGTTTACAGGTACTTCAAAAGCCAGTGACGCATCCGCGCCCGGTAGACGTCCTGACGACGGTCGACGCGCGGTGACCCTATTTCCACCAAAAGGGCCCTCTGACTGTGTGCCCTTCTAGAAAAGCCGCTTTTTACAAGCTTTTATTTAACATGCACTGTTCGTACAGTTGTCCGTCAAAATTTTCAAACCATTTTTCAACCATTTATTGGTATCCCATTAAGCTGAAATTTGGTATACTTATGTAACTTGCATGACAATCCATTGATATGCTACCATGGAGCTGGTCTGATGATGGAATCTGAAATTGGTCATAGGTACTAATGAACGCAATAAAATAACCCCCTTTCGCTTCACAGAACTATCCTTTGAGTTGGGTTGACCGCGAGAATGGCACGCTCATCGGCCGCGGGGTGGCATTCGTCATCGTCGACATTTTGCGTGAGAAATTCAACTTCACATTCGAAGTTGTCACGCCAGAGAGGAACTATATAGCAGGAGGATCGCAGTCGTCACACTCAGTTGTCGGTCTTATTAACAGTAGCGTGAGTAATTACTTTTGAAGCCCTAAGGAAAAAAGAGGGGGAGTTATAAGTTTGACTTGTGTGTCTGCGTATATGTAGCTTTGTAGCTTTGTGTATCTGTCTGTGACATCGTAGCTCGCGAACGGATGGACCGATTTGGATGCTGTCTTTGCTATTTGAAAGTCAGTTTAATCGAGATGGTATTTGGCTTCATTTTATTAAAATCGGTGTTGTAGTTTAGAATTTTGGAGTTTGAGTAAACATAGGTAGTTATCTGACTTATTCTGTCGGTTAGGTTATTAACAGTTGTTTTTAAGACATTTTTTTACATGATGAATCATGATGATTGGCCGTGTGGTGTGCGGCACAGTAAAGTACCAACCCCTTACACTTGTCGGTGTCGTACAAGCCGACTAATGTTTCCGAGGCAAAATATCTAGAGTCTCCGTAGACTGGAAAATGGGCAGCAGCGTTTTCCATTGTTATATTTACAAAACTGCGATCTCCAACCCGCCTGCCAAGCGTAGAGATTATAGCAATAACCTTCCCTTTCGTGGGAGAGGCCTTAAGCCCTGCATTAGACTGTTATGGGCTGTGATGAGAATACATGATCTAGTCCTGGGTCCTTCATTCAAACAGCCTTCATAGAAGTCATCGATTCTAGAATAATACCCAGACTACCATTTACAACATAAAACAATCCACCGTTGGACTACGACTTCATTAGCTTCGATGTGTTTACCCAATATTTAAGTTTTAACAACACAACTTCATCATAAAGTACTTAAACGTATTGGAAAATATATGAAGTAGATAGAAGAGATACTAGTAGTGAGCAACAATGTACCAAGTACCTACCTGTAGTTGATATCGGTGCAATGCAAGCTTTTAGTTGATTAGCGAGTGATCGGTTCATCGTCATTATTAACAGCGCATACCTGTCCACTGCTGCACTTTAACCTCTTCCTGTTTCACTGGCTCAGTGAGCGAATTAGATGTTGGCCTCCACGGTCCGCAAAGCGGCCACTGTCGACCTGCACATCTGCCTACCTCTATAATTACCATTTGTAGCTCAATAGCCTATATACCTAAATAGGTTGTGACACCGAGAAACATCTTAAAGCTAGAGAATCATTACAATCTTTTCACAAAACCGCGTCAGTGCAGCGTATGAACAGCGATCGGACAACGTCCACCTAGTCACCTCGTAGCATAGGTGTAGCCACCGCATACCTACGCAGGTAAACGCGTAGAGCCCGCGTAGCCACCGCGTAGCGTCCGCGCAGTGGGTAGGGTGTAGTAGGTGTAGTGCTGCAGAATGATGTATTACTGGTTTGCTGCGCGTAAGCGAAGACACACAACTACTCAGAGTAAACAGGCCCTACCAAAAAAATAGGCCGAATACTATTGAGGTATTATAACAGTAGTAGGGCTTTACTTCACGACAACCAAAGGCGCCCTATAATTCCACCAGGCGGCAGACATGGCGGCAGCTTTCCTCCCGACGCTAACCAACTTCCACGACACGGTGGCGTTCTCCAACGGGCTGGACGAGGGCGTGTGGATGATGATGTTGAAGCGGCCCAAGGAGTCAGCTGCGGGGTCGGGCCTGCTGGCACCTTTCGATCAGCATGTCTGGTAATAATACGTTGACGCCTAGGCATAATAACAGCTAGTCTCGCCGGTGTGAATGATGTAATGCGGGTGAAAGGAGTGTCAAGAGGGCGAGTGATAGGGTTGAATGGAAGAAAGAGACATATTGTGCCGACCCCATATAGTGGGATAAGGGTAGGTGGATGATTATGACACCTAGTCTAGCCCCGTCCGTTAGAACAGTGCTGCTGTCTTAAGGGTCGTGCGTCACGTATCATCATCGTACACGAGCCGCTTTGGTTCAACCTTTACAATGCGTACGGCAAAGGAATGGAACACGTTGCCTGAGAGTTTGTTCTCTGATCATTATAATAGACAGTTCCTAGACAGGCATGCTCCATCGTCGGCCGCATCGTCACTTACCACCAGGTGGGATGACGGTCAAATGCCTGGCTAGTCAAATGAAAAAAAATCATCAATCCCAGCTTCTGCCAGGAGCCGCTTTCCTACCCTTCTCCTCCTTCAGTATCATCGCGTCGACTCAGCGGTGTCACTTCATCTGCAGGCTGCAGGTGGGTGCTGGATGTGGCAAGCCGACTTACGCCTTAGTTACAGCAATGGAATACTTACTATAGGCAGACAGGCAGTATTTGCCTACAAGTTGATGTTAATTATGTTGATCATGCAAGGTATCTAATCCTGGCGGCCGTACTGTCCTACGGGCCGTGCATCACGCTGCTGACTCGGCTGCGCTCGCGCATGGTCCGCGACTCCGAGACCCACGTGGCGCTGTCGCCGAGTTTCTGGTTCGTTTACGGCGCGTTCATCAAGCAGGGTACCACGCTCGCTCCGGAGGCTAGTGAGTATGCTTATCCTACTAATATTATAAATGGGGTTTGTAAGGATGTTTAAATTGTTAGTTACTCCTTCACACAAAAATTACTGAACGGATTTTGATGAAATGTTTGCAGTAATGTAGCTTATAGCCCATACTAGCAAATTCTATTAATATTATAAATCCGACAGTTTGTAAGGATTTTTGGAAATTTGTTACTCTGTCACGCAAAAATGACTTAACGGATTTTTATGAAATTTTGTAGTAATTACTTAGTTTATAGCCCAGAATAGCACATAGGCGATAATTTATCCCGGATTTCAATGTCGTTCCCGCGGGAATGGGTCTAGATTTTTTGCTGACAAAGTTGCGGGAAAAACTAGTTATTACATACATACACACTCAAGCCTGTATCCCACAGGTGTAGGCAGACTTATTATTACTCTGAACCATCAATGGTGTCTACAACACTGTGGACCAGCTACGGTTAACATTTAGCAAGAAGTCGGTCTCCGGTAGTACCTACCCTTAATAAATAAATATTCAAATAAATATTCGTGTACAAATTCACGCAGAGCCATCTAGCCCTAAAACAAAGCAAAGCTTGTACTATAGATGCTAGATAACTGATATACTACTTAAATACTTTTAAATACATACTTATTATACATAGAACACCCAGATCCGTAACAGAAATTAAAAATCATCATTTCAATTACTGCCCGGTCGAGAATCGAACATGGCAGACCATGTTGACTACGGAACCACTCAGGACGTCAAACTTGACCCTGGATACAACATATAATTATACGTAGGTATGTACCAAATTGCGTCAACAATCCTAGACGATATTACCGCGATATGATATGCTTGTTCGTTCCTAACACAAACAGCACATCATCAATCAACGAGCTATCCAGCGAAAAGAATTTTACTTACGTCCCAATAGTAAATTACTTCGAGACGTTGCTAACGGCATATAGACCACAAGGACAACATGATAAGTGGGTGATTGTAATACTAATATTGGAAAGAGTGTTCCTTTCAGTGTTCGTGAAAAGTTAAATCATAAAGCGTTAATTTGAATCGATAAAATAAATAAGCATTTATTATCTCTTCACAAACAAATAATACATACGCAGGTCAGCACTATAACATTTTTATAGCTATTTTTATTTGTGAGAGACTAGTGCCTGAAATACGTTCTAGAGAACCTGTGGTACAGGTCACTAGGACTCCTACCCCACGGATATACATAACATAGACTAGGTAATATAAGAATTTTATCTGGCTCGAAGGACTATTTTAATACCACTATCGTCAGCTTATTCGCAACAATGAAGCAGATATTGAGACCTCTTTATGCCATCAAGATCCATCTTAGTGTATTGTATTGATTAAGTAGATAATTTTAAGATAAAATTCCTGAAAATATTGACTGATAACGAAATACGAAAGCATTGCTAGTACAATGCTGATCTGTGGGAAATACCGTCAGTTTATACGTTCGAAGAGGCGGCCAAAAGTTGATTTCGATGTTCGAATATTTTAAGTAAACGACAATACATGTTTGAGCGATATCTTGCCTATTTGACAATGATTTATAACAAAATATTGTCGTTATTGCAATTACCCGATGGACCCGATGGCACGGTAGGGGTGTGACCGAAATGACTGATGGTTGTAAGCATTACGGTCGATAACATCGCTCGGCAATTTAGGTATAACCCATAGATCATAGTATACAGGCTGTTACATCATATATGTATGAAGCCGTGAACTGGATGGAGTGCTAAACATATTAAAACGATAGGTACAATGACGACCTGAGTGGTTCAGTGGTCAATATGTCGGTCTGCCACGCAAGATGTCCTGGGTTCGATTCCCGACCGGGCAGAAATTGAAATGATGAATTTTAATTTCTGTTACGGGTCTGGGTGTTCTATGTATAATAAGTATGTATTTAAAAGTATTTAAGTAGTTTATCAGTTATCTAGCACCCATAGCACAAGCTTTGCTTAGTTATTTTTGTACCTATCGTTTCCATACATTTAGCACTCCATCCGGTTCACGGCTTAATACATATATTATGTAACAACCTGCATACGGTATAACCTATGTACTTAGTACTTACGATTGATCGCGGTCACACTGTTAGTCGGAACTTATGTATAGTACGGACTTTTGTCAAAATTAAGAAAAAGACAAAAGTAGGTAGATAACGGTAACGTATTTTGGTAGAGCTCAAATTGTTGTTATGGTGTTATGTGAGGTACCGAGGTACCGAGGAATCTGAAGCATACGTACCTAAAGATACCTAAAATACCTAGACTATACTTATTTATTTATTTATTTACCATAAATTTACAGCGTTACAGTACTTACAAATGTACTTACTCATACATGGGAATCCGTCGTACTCCTACATAAGATTACCAGACGGCAGAGAGTCGACAGTGTCAAATAAACAGTTAGCTCCGCTTCCGGTCCATGAAACATCTGAATCAGAAGATGAGCCAGAGGAAGAGACTAAAGATTTGGATTCGGCACTACAGTTGCGAAGGACAACTCGAGAGCGTAGACCTCCAGCTCACCTTCGGGATTTCGTGACTGATTAAGGGGGGTTTCTTTAAGCGGGGGAGAATGTCATGAATCTATGCATTGTCTGTATTTTTGATCTGTCAATGTCTCATTGTGAAACTAGATATGTCGTGTAAATTATCTAAAGTTTTTAGCTGATTATAGCCAAGATTCTAAGTTGGTTTTGTCGTTTTATGTATCAATTTGTTCTTATGTTTATTCGATATTGAAGCATTACACAAAGAATCTGATAAGGATACCAGGAACCTTATCGACACAATTTCCAGAAACTGATCTGCCTTACAATTGCTTGGCGAACCAGCTGATCAGTGGGACACAATTGTCTTACACATGGCCGCTATGAAATTAGATACAAACACAGCACGGAATTGGGAAGAGTATAGGAGTAAATTAGATACACTCAAATTAGATGTTTTAGGCACGTAGGTACTGACTGAACGTTTGACCAAAAACGCAGTAGGTGTTCCGGGATCCGGGTCCGGGATAAAAATGTCTTCCAGACCATTGACCGAAAAGCACAAACTGCATCATAATCGTTTGTACCTACCGTTATTTTAATCGATTATTGGAAAAGCTTCCAACATCGACATACCTACATCGCCTGTGGCAGTCCGTCTATTGATAAACTTGAGTCTACTCCACATTAGTAATTTAGCCACAATCTCCATATTTAGGAGCTTGTCGAAAAATGAAATAGTTACACAGGAGAAAACGCCGCATCCTATTTTCTGTCTGCCTCTAAAACATTAGTCGCATTGCAAATATTGTAATGACCGGAGTGGTTCAATGGTCTACAATGGCCGGTCTGCTACGCAAGAGGTCCCGGGTTCGATTCCCGGCCGGGCAGAAATTGAAATGATGAATTTTAATTTCTGTTATGGGTCTGGGTATTCTATGTATAATAAGTACATAAGTAAAATTCTTGTCGCTGGATAGGTCGTTGATTGATGATGTGCTGTTTGTGTTAGGAACGAACAAGCATATCATATCGCGGTAATATCGTCTAGGATTGTTGACGCAATTTGTTACATGCCTACGTATAATTATATGTTGTATCCAGGGTCAAGTTTGATGTCCTGAGGTTCCGTAGTCAATATGGTCTGCCATGTTCGATTCCCGGCCGAGCAGTAATTGAAATGATGAATTTTAATTTCTGTTACGGGTCTGGGTGTTCTATGTATAATAAGTATGTATTTAAAGGTATTTAAGTAGTATATCAGTTATCTAGCACCCATAGTACAAGCTTTGCTTAGTTTGGGGCTAGATGGCGCTGTGTGAAATTGTCAACGAATATTTATTTATTTAAGTATGTATGACTCCAGCAGGCGGCCAGCGATTTGGTGCTACATTCTACTGAGCTGAAAACCACATCACTGGGCGACCAAAAGCACTAGCAGTAGAAGTTTCCTTGCACTCCTTGAAGACACCTTCGACATATTCATTTGGCGTCAATCCCCGCTGGTGATCTAATGCGCTCGGGCCCGTCCGGCTACCTGTAGCCGTATTCACAATGATTCGAAACCGTTACCGAACGATTCGACGTGAAATTCGTGAGTGGCGAATCCGTGACGAACGATTCGAAAACTGTTATTCAGAATCCCGATAGATTCCACGGAAACTCTACTCTCTATAACATATGAAAATTTCACCAAAATGAACTGAAACCACATTTTCCTAAGAACTTTTGCAGGGTCCTTTGTCGAATTCGTATCCAAATCCCATTTACGAGCCATTGTGAATACGGCTACTGCTTTTCCTTGTTTCCTTTGCTCGGTCTGCGGCATCCTTGGTGGCGAGTTTGTCACGCATGCCATCCTTAATGTTTAAGTTCCCTTGCAGACACCACTCGTGTTCTATTCGCAACATGGTGGATCTTCATAATCCTGCTGTCCGCGTTCTACACGGCCAACTTGACCGCCTTCCTGACTCTGTCCAAGTTCACCCTGGACATCGAGAATGCTGAGGATCTCTACAAGAAGAACTACCGATGGGTCGCCAACGAGGGCGGTGCGGTCCAGCATATTGTTAACAATGTGAGTGACTCATTAGTACTTACCTACCTATTATAATTATTTTACGTAGAATCATAGAGAATTTAGTATTCTCTTCCGTTCATGACATGCCCTGACATTACAATCACGGTTTCATGGTTATCATTTTATCCCGTTGCGATCACTTTACAGCTAACACGTTAACAGTTAGTCTAAGGCAACAGTTTTATAATGAGCAAAATTTGTAACCGATAAAATGATAAATGATGATCCGATAGAATGCTTACATGGAGTTTTAATTATTATTGGTAGAAAACAAAACAGGTCAGGTAATTAGACGTATATAAAATAAAGAAACCAAGGTTGGTTATCAAGTACATTAAGAAATAATAATAAAGCGGCTGAAACTGAAGACATCGCTACCCTTAAAACTAAAACCTTTACTTCAACCCTTTCTCAAACAGCCAGACGAAGAGCTAGCCTTCCTGAGTCGCATGATCTCCAACGGGCGCGCGCAATTCCGTTCCTTCATGGACGACGCTGATTTCCTGCCGATGGTGGAACGTGGAGCTGTGCTGGTCAGGGAATCTACTGCTGTTGACCACCTAATGTACAACGACTACCTGCAAAAGGCCAGGGAGGGTGAGGACGAGGAAAACAGATGCACCTACGTGATTGCCCCCAACTCTTTCACGGTGGTGCCACGAGCGTTCGCCTTCCCGCTGGACAGCAAACTGAAGTTGTTGTTCGATCCCGTGTGAGTACGAACTTGATCCGGATAGTAGTGATATGACATAGACATTTACATATTTTGGAGGTATTTAGAGGTCACGCCACCTTCAAAATAAGTAAGTAGATACTCTATGATTGCGAAAGTACCTACATAATTGAGGATGGATATCGTGATGAAGGGGTGGAAGTACGAATGTTAGGTTTATTTATTGAAGCAAAATGACTGAACTGATTTCGACGATAGTAGGTACATACAGGTAGGTTTTATGTTTATCTAATAATCATGTTGGGGTTCTATCTAGTATTTGAAAGTAAATTTCAAGCTACCTCGCTATCAGGTTGTGTATACTTGCAATTACGAAAACTAACACTATTCCAGGCTAACTTACCTGTTGCAAGCCGGCATAGTGGCCTTTCTGGAGCACCGCGACCTACCTAGCACTAAGATCTGCCCTCTGGACCTGCAGTCGAAGGACCGTCGCCTGCGGAACAGTGACCTCATGATGACGTACATGATTATGATAGTGGGCCTCGCGGCGGCGTTCGCTGTGTTCATCGTGGAGGTTAGTTTAGAAGGCTTGGACGTGTGATGACCGGGAGAGTAGAAGTAGCGCTGTTAGCTTCCTATGAATGGAAAGCCAATGGTATAAAATCTGCTACGGGTAAAGCTTTGGTACGAAGAGTTCGGATGACGCGGTGGCGAGAGGACGAGTAGCGAGTGTCGCTGTCGCTCGCTGTGCAACACCGCGAACCCGCGAGCTTTGCTCCATCTTTGTTCCGACATTTTCGACAGGCGCGCTCAGTGGTTTTTGACAGGCGCCAACAAGCACCCAGCCATATCCATAGCGTCGTAAAATGGCATGCATATGATTATTAAATTATTTCATCGGTAAATCTCTTCCACATTTGTATTCGAAAACTACACAGGTACCAAGAAGTTTGACCGATAAGACGGTCTAGATCAGATAGGCAATGTAATTGTCTTATCTTTACTTTGTCATACCACTAAGGTGGCAAACAAAGACAATATACCGTCTGATAGGAAGCGGTTGCCTTGTACTATCTCCAGTTGACAAAATCGATGATAATTTTCTCATTATGCACATCTTTCATTAGAAATTAAGCCCCGCTTGTACCAAATTCTTAAAAGCGACTGCCATCTGACCTCCGTGACCCTGCTACCAGGGGAACCTTACCAGATTGAGTCATGGTTACACATTTAGTCGCCTGAATGTAGTTGGTGAATATAGTTTGAGTTAAACAATATTATTAAATGAATGTTGGACTAGTAAGGCATTGTAGGTGGGCGAGTTAGGAAAATAGCAGTTGGTAGGATGTTAGGAAGTGGACGAGGTCATCGAAAAATAAATAAACAATGTAGGAACAAGAAATGTTCGCTACGATAATAGGTACAAATCAGCGCCATAAGCTTGTCACCTTAGCGGTAAAAATTATACTTCACTTCTACCATTAACAGATCCTGATTCGCCGCTACATCCGCATAAAGATCAGACCCGACGATCAAGGCAAGCGCAAGAAGAAGGCCAGCAAGAAGATTCGTTTCAAGGACCACGATGACAGCAAGCCGCCGCCATACGACGCACTCTTCGGCAGGAACCCTCGCTACAAGCCTCATAAGAGCTCGAAACGACAGATTATAAATGGCAGAGAGTACTATGTCGTGAACACAGTCGATGGTGACACCAGGTTGATTCCCGTGAGGACGCCTTCGGCTTTCCTCTATCAGTAGGTGGGATGGATCGTAGAAGGTACAATGGTACAGGACTAGGTACAGTCAGCAGAGGTCCATTCACACCCCCTAGTACATTTAATGTATGGTGGGGGCTACTTTTTTCTGTAGCTGACTGTATCTACAGTTTTGTCGCGCAAGATGGTATATATCTTGTGTCCCATTTACTTCAATGAAACGAAAGAGGTATGTAGCTCTCAGACCAGAAGCTGCTATGAGTCGACTTGGAAGATTTTGCATTAGTAGTACATAAAGCAAATCTAACAGAATTGATTTGTTTGAATACTTGGAAAATACTTTAAATGTTAATTTGAATTGTCGAAAAATATTTTTTTTTGTGGTTAGATTAGAACTAATGCAGATTATACTTAATATAGCGTTTGTTTTTGTGCTAATTACTTAGGCTAATATTTATATAAGTAACCTTGATTGCAATGGGGTTGAAAATGTAGGGTACAAAAATGAAACGTGTGTTTCAGAAACACAATTTGCACAATTACACTTAAATTAAGGAGCAGAACATATTTTATTAGAAATAAAAGAGTTATTTTTAATCCATATTTTTTATTAAGTAACTGTGAAAATACATTTCCACAATACCTTCCTAACAGTCAAATCATGATTTCCAACGGCAATTTTGAATTAACCATAAAATTCATTTAAATACTTAATTCAATAAAAGAATAATTAAGGAGCCAGTTGGACGACATTTTGTTTCACACAATTTCAAAAAATATATACTATTCTAAAATGAAAAAATGAAGAATGGCAAAATGTACGGTTCAACAGGCTCCGATATCGCAATATTGCGCCTGTATAATGTACAGTATTTCACAGACTCGCAAATATACACATAGTGGGTTAGCTAGGTACATCTCAAACATTGAGCAGTGGCGTTCGGCCACTCACATAACACCTCAGTCACGCATGACTTTTGAACAACTCAAATTTAATTACCTAATGCGCTTATTACATTTGACTAAATTCAGTCGTCTAAATTCTGAAGCAAAAAGCGCGAGAGCAAATCAAAATGGAAGATATAGCTCATAAAATAAAGATCATATTTGTATCACGCCTTTTGAAAAGCGAAGCGACGCGTATCATAATATAGGTGATACAAAAATGGAGCTTATTCTATGTACAATACATTCCATTTTGACTTGCTCTGACGCATTTTGATTCTGAATTTAGTCGACTGAATTTAGTCAGGTGTAATAAGCACATAAGGCCGAATTTACACTTGTAAGTTTTACTTGCCCAAGTAACTTACGTAGGTTATTTACGTGAGTAAAACTGAAGTTACTTACGTGAGTAAAAGTTACAAGTGTAATTTCGGCCTAACGTAGTATAAATACGACATCTGCCCTGAATCTCGTTAAGACCTTTTTACAAAATAATAGCGTGCTATTGAAGATAAACTAGTACGTTCGAACAACCATAACTTGGGTCTGGGAACTCTGTCTAACACCTACGATATTTTTCTTTAATTCAAAAGTACACCGTTTACTCAGTTAGCTACAATTATCCTTGCTATATCGAAATTTGAATTAACCATTGGAATAAAAAGAAATATCGTGACGTTTTGCGACCCCTGTCTAGCATGGTTGTTCGACTGTATTATCCTGACCAATGGCACAACTTCATTTTGGCAGGATTTACGCCTTCGTCTAGCCGATTTTAAGGCAGATCCTGAATTTGCCAGTAGAAATCAAATTTGAGCAAGCCAAAAATCCGAGTTACCTACAAACTGCTTAATTAAATTAGCTTTTTTAATAAATTCATTTTATTATTATTCTTTACATTACTTACCGCTAAAATTGATACAACTAAAATATATAAAACTTACTTCGATTTAATTTTTATGTAATGAACACTGACGCCTGGCTTTGGCAAGATATTTTTACTAAAAATTACGTGATGTTTTCGGGCGTATTTCTTAATGCATTTTAATAATATAAATAATAGTGTAATATAATAAGATCTTGCATATGATTGATATTTTATCAAGAATTAAAGTTGTAATGTGATCCTATAAAATTTGCCCATGTGATAAATAAATAAGTGAAATACGCCTGTGCCCAAAAAATTTAACAAAGCAATTAAAACACAGTTTTTCTAACAAAAGATTGGTACAATTATTATAATATGAACTAGCCAATATCATCACAATGCTCCGTAGCATTGAAACTGTAGTTAGCAATATATGACTTTAATAATTATCTTGGCTCGACATTGGATATCTACAATCAGAAACTACAATTATTCAACATGGAAGATCTTCACATTTGAACTTGAGCTATTAAAGTAATTATTTATGATAAATTATTAATCACAGTAGTTACTCTCTTTCACCATAATAATTTACCTAAATTATGTCAAATCATGTCGCTCCTAGCGCTGTTACATAGCCTCTATAGTAAACGTCAAATCAGTATGATCAAAAGCTATCACATCATCACTTCTATACGTTTCTAATCAAAAAGTTTCTAGAAAGTTCTCTCGAATTAGTTGTTTAAAGCATTATTTTCATACAAGATTAATTGGAATGGCCACTGAAGTATAACAGAGAAATTAATAGAAGAACAAACCGTTCCGCGAGTGATAGAAAGAAAGTATATAAAGTAGAATGATTCTGTTAAAATTTTGCCCATTCTAATTTAACTTGTGAACGCAGTTCAATAAAGTGCTATGGCCGAGCGGGTGTCAAAAGTGCAATAACTAACAAAATCGCTACTCTGTGGTTTGCCTACCTATCTATCTACGTACGTCGTATTGCAATTGTTACCCGCACGATCGTCTAGCTAGTTGTAATATAATACATACGTACTATTATTTGTAAAATATAAAATGCTAGCCGTTGCGCATGGCCTCCCGATATCTATAACTACTTAATATGATCACAATTTTTAAGTATTAGAAACATTATACTCTATCACGGACCCTATTTCTGCGAAATATAAGTATAACTTTACGATTATCAATTTAAAAAAAAAATGCATAAGATTATTTGGAGCGGTACTAATTGTAAGTTGTATTAAATATAAAGAAAGGCATATGCCTCAATCACGCACAAGCAGATTTAGTTTTAATTATATATTACATAAATATCAAATATTTTAATTCATATTGCACCAAATAGCCATGGTAAAATTAAAAAGGAAATCATAACAAGTTATAATTAAAAACAATACCTAATAAAAAATAGTTGGTTAATATTAACTATTAAAAAGAAATCATTCATGATATTTTGTGAGGGAATGGTTAGAATCGTAAATAATTTGTTTAGGGTTAGCTCATGC
This sequence comes from Blastobasis lacticolella, assembly GCA_905147135.1. NCBI lineage: Eukaryota > Metazoa > Arthropoda > Insecta > Lepidoptera > Blastobasidae > Blastobasis > Blastobasis lacticolella. The sequence goes on from LR990050.1 coordinate 14,988,913, forward strand.
TATAAATGAATTCGTGTCAAGTTCAAATAAAACTTTTGTAATATATGATTCTTCAAGTGTTTCAAGTGTGGAAGTTCCTATAATACGTGGGCTATAACATATACATCGTCTTCTTAAATTGTACACATTAATAAAGTATGAATATAAATTAGATTTTTATATAAGAACGTCCACTGTCCTATCACAATATTCTCGTTATTAATAAAAAATTATGCCGAATTGAACACCTTTTATAATATGCGCAAATAAAAAAGACGACAATTTATGATTGCAGAGACTGGATTGTCACAAATAATAATATTTATTGTCTAACAGATGTATGAGCTCATCGACTATAGTAGAGAAAAGTCGACAAAGTGCATTGTGTATTTAGTATGACGGCATACTAATATTATTATCGTGTAAATACACAAAGCAATTGCTATAATTTAAGGCAAGTAGTTGAACACTTGAAGGACTTAACACAATTTTAAACACAGATAAGATTGTATCTGATAAAATACTGCCCACGTGGAGAAGTTATCGGTATTTGTTTTAGAATAATGAAACGCTATCGACAACCTTTTCTGTGAATATTATTCATAAAAAGACTTAATTTTATAATAATTGAAATAATAAAAGACTCGCGGATTAATATGCTATTATCATTGCATTGTACTTTAGTATGATGAAGAGTCCACGGTGAATGTGTAAGCTTATTATTAAATACGAAATACAGTGTGTGCTAGATAACGTGCTAAATGAGGATTTAAAAAAAATATTTTTACCCTAAATGTAATCATAATTTTCAGCGGCTATAAAATATTTTTGTGACATATGATTTTCGAACAGTCTGCAGTTGAACCGCAAGTTTATGGGCAGTTCATATAAGTGCAACCAAGTTGCCCCTCGATTGCATTGGGCCTACAACTGCATTTGACTTATTCAATTACAGTTGCGGTTGCATGCAACTACTCAACTAACATTAGATAGAACCACAGCACTATTGGGCAATTGCAGTCGATAGAACTGCACGCACACTGGCCGCAAAAGGATCGGCGCAGTCCATGCAATAATGAGAACTGCATAAAAATCGCAACCAAAATGCAATTCAAATGTAGAACTAATTACATACTTATACACCCTGTACAAGCATAAAAAAAATCGAAATATTTTGTAGCCACTAAAGAAGCATCTAACAATAGGTGGTTCCAACCGCAACGTTCTTAAAAGGAATAAATTACATTAAACCTTGAAATAACAATGTCTTGTAGACAAAAGTTAGACTTTTAACACAAAATATCTTAAAGTACTCACTTAGCGAAATGTCAACAACATGTTTTGGTATCAACCAACTTGCACTTGTTTACTTAAGTCGTGGAAAACTATCCAACCACGGATATTAAAAAAGATTAAAGTTGTTATATTTATCGAAACAACATTTGAAAACGAACTATCACGTACTATTTTAATTATAGATAGGAACAAATAAATTGAAATAAATAATATAATTCGGCTGGATGCGTTCCACAAACTCGCAGCACATATCTTGTTACACTAAACTGTGTCACTGGCTATAACTATAAATGCGGCTGAGCCTGTGTGGATTAGATTAGACTCATTGGAGCGTAGTGTCTGTCCAGGTCGAAGTCACACTTAGAACAAATGTCATATTTTAATAAGAAAAAAATCTGTAATTGAATAATTTTTTATGTAAAACGAACAGCAATATTGCCTGAAAAGGAAGCCTTTAAAGCAATCGTCATTTGAAGGTACGACCTGTGGCAAAGCAACTCACGCCCGAATCGTACGGAGGTACCAGGCGATCATGAGAGTGACACAGCTTACTCAGTGTTGATATGCACAGTATAAACGCGGTGTAAGCGGAAGGAGCTAACCGGTGGCCGCGTGGACGATGGCCGGTGGTCAGACAGCTAATCTACCGTCGGCCATGGGCGACGGCAATAGCGATCTGGAAAGAAATGCTTGGTTAAGTATGGTGCTGTGGTAGCGTATTCATTAATGAGGCGTGTGGTAATCGGCATAGAAGTTCGACATTCAGTCACATAAAATGCGAATATAGTTCATTCGCGATAAGAAAATAGTGAGTCATCATAGTCCGCCGTTCTATCCCCGCCCCTCGACCAATCGGGTCGCAACAAATTTGAAGCTAAGTTCACAGTGACCAGTTGACGGCAGAAAATAATAAAACACCTCGCCGGGTGGAATAAACAGCAAATACTAGACTGGCTGCTAAGCAAAGGGATATCTTGGACTTTATTTATTTATTTATTTTATTTAACATTTTATTGCACACAGTAAAATACATAGAGAAACATCATACATATAGACGACACAACAGGCACTACTTTTTCTATAAGAAATTTCTTCCAGCAGGCCTACTGAAGAGAGATGAGATTGGGACTTTATTATTAATTTAATCTATTTTTTTAAATATAAATTGTTGAAATTTCTACTACACTGTGAAAACACCTTAACTCACTATTTTCTTAACGCGAATGGATTATTAATGTCATAGTGACAAACCCTCTAAACTTAGCTTTGAATCAAAGTTACACATCTTATAATCTTACACATCACATCATTACAATAGCATCGGATGATGGTTCGATTCTCGGCCGGGCAGCAATTCAAGTAGATCATTTGTGTGAATGTGTGTTTATATTTGAGAGTATGTAGGGAGTTAGGACTGTACAAAGGTTTTCTCTAAAGAAAGACATTATATCGAAAGATCTTGCTCTACTCGCATATATCGGCTACTCACAACCTCACAAGATCGTTATTAAACCTTATAGAGGACCTCCCCATTACGATCCGCAGTCGCCACTCGTATAATTCGACTCAATGCCATTCTTGTACCGAATTCTAAATGAAATTTGTCACGAGAGCAACGTGTTTATAGAAAGATTAACACTTTTATTCGGACAATCATAATGTACTTGATTTTTCGGCCTATTTTGATTATTCGATCTTAACACGTTATTTTTTTATATTACATTTGCTAGGCCTTTGGCCGCCATCTCACCTGGTGGTAAGTGACGGTCCGTTGATGGAGCATGCCTGTCTATGCCTATTTACTGTAGCCTTGAAGGCGGCTAGATTATAATGATCAGGGATCAACGCGTTCTATGTTAATCGAAACCGGCAGATAATTAAATATTTCGCTACAAGGATTATTAACGAGCTGATCCAGAATAACAGATTCTTTAGAGGTTATGTATAAATCTACATAACTGGTAAATAATGGGAATTTCGGAAATGGGAATCATTCATAATACCGTAGGCTTTCGTCTTGAGACATCAAGACGACAGTCTGTGTGTGTTGCCAGTGGTGAGTCATGTATCAGAGGCGCGGTGCCGTACTAAGGGCCCCAGAACGCTCCAGATCACACAACCGAGAAAGTTATGTTATGTTGGGAGTTACACTACGTTATATGAAGATATCCGTAGCAGGCCTGAGGTCACCAACATAGGTTCCAGACAGGCAGGTCACATAGCTCGCGGAATCGATGGCCGATGGAGCGCTAAGGTTTTCGTGGGCGACCACGTACCCACAAACGCAGTGTAATGGCCTCAACGAGATGGAAGGACGATCTCGTTAATGTCATAGGAAGCCGATGGATGAAAGACCCATAGAGTAAAAAGTAGGGAGGTTTGGAAAGCGTGGGGAGAGGCCTATGTTCAGCAGTGCACGTTCTGGGGCTAAGGTAATTCTGTGTTCAATCTCCTGGAAGCATTTGTCAGTGGAGTCTATAGCAACCCGATAAGCCGGCAACCCCACGAACGGTGACCCAGACTGTGGTGTCGGCATATCTTACATAGTATAACATAAAGTCGCCTTCCGCGTACGTTCTCTTAAACCACTCAATGGATTTTATGGGGTCTTCACCATCAGTTACAAAATTTCGTAGTATAGTTACTAGCTAATAAAAAAAAAATCCACCTACCCGCACTCCAGCGCGTCCAGATTCCTCGTGTTGTTGCCTTGCGCGCCAGCCGCCATATTGGAGTTCATGGATTCGGTGCGCGAGCCCATGGTGCGTTGCCGGCAGAGGTACGGCGTCACGGCCGGGGACGGGGTGCCTCGCTCCTGCAAACCAGTTCGCAAGGGTGAGAGAGGGCCGGAGAATGGCATTGCGGAGTGAGCGCATGGAGCAATTTACCCAGAGGAGAGGCAGCTGGGGGACCGAGCACATCGAACGTATGCGATTTTTAGTATTATGTTAAAGAATTTTTCGTCACTCGGAGTTATCCTGCGCAGCTTAGCTTCTGCGTCAACAAACAACGGCCAATTGCAACCACTCCCCCTACCGCCGGTGATTTGTGTTTAGAACAAAAACGTACAGCGGGTCTAGTCAAGATGCCAATAAATTCGTATAGTAGCAATTCTATTGCGACTTTAGATCGGAACTTGTCGGATACGTTCGGCCCGTCCAGCGCTAGTACATCAGCGCAGTACCGCGAACGCTGCGAAGCTGGCCGAACGCAGCCGACAGATTCCGGTCGTCAATGGCAATAGAGTTGCTACGAATCAATTGGCATCTTGGCTGGACCAGCTGATTCGCACTCCACTAAATTGCTCCATGAGTGAGGGCGTACACTGCAGGTCATTTCCTGAACCAGGGAGCTGTGGTGGCTCGTACCTGTTACACATAGGATTGTGAGTCTTGTTTGACCATTGAGACGGTCTCAACTAAAGTACAACATTTTTTGTGCTGCCTTATGTACAATATAAGAGCATAACTGGTTTATCATCTCATGCTATCAATCATATTCCTATACAGTTGTTAAAGAGTTTTTACAGTATCCATGTCAGAAATTATCAATTACTGAATTAAAAACTGGGGTCAATGATGAGTTCTTGAGGGCTAAGGGTTAGCTAGTCCTCCTTTAGCCAATTGAGTTTGACTAACAATGCGTCTAATAACTGCGCCATGTTGCTGAGCTGCTAAGGAAAAAGGACTTATGCTCTAGTATTGTACAACTTCGTAAGGGAGCACACGATGTGTACAGGTAGTTAAGATTGGCTGCCTTGTGTTACTCCGTAGTTTAGGCTGTCCAGATACAGAGTATGCCCTGCTATGCTCGCTAATGGCTAGTGAATATGATGGATGGATGTATACAGTTACTTGGGGACACTTGAGACGTCAGCCAAGGCAATCAGAGTCGAAATTGCACTGGCATTTTGCTACAGCGTAATCTACACAACGGGTAATTTGTTTTTTGTTAAGTATAGCTTGCAATGCAGTGGATTCAGTTTTACATTTCCATTGTGCATTTATGGTAAAACCCCAAGACAAGGGAAATTTTCTATCAGGTAGATACACATAGATTATTTGCAATTAACTGGAGTCTATATAGCATTGTTCTTAAATTCAAATTTCGTCTCGAGTATCCGATATGTAAGTTTGAAACTAGTTCGTAATTTATTCGCACATATGAATGATCTAGTTGTCTATTCTGTTCTACTCTATCAGCGTAATTGTGGAATATCTGGTTAGATGACAAAATTACATTCTGCTAGAAAACTGATACATAATTAGACACACTATGACGCTAAGTTGGTATGATAAAATTAATATTGTCTTACGATAAACGGTTCCGCCAGAAAGTTTTCATGTACAAATTCAACCCACGAATGTTATTGTATCTCTATTAAATTCTCTTTTACACAAAATACAATAAGTCAAATGTCTTCGGTTGCATGTCAGTCGGCAAACCTTTTGATTCCTAATGACCTTCCCTGAAAGAATGGCCTTTCATATCAATTTTCATAGTAAATAAAGGTCGATTCAATTTCCATGCACCCTTTATGGAGATTGCACAATACTGTCAATATTAAACGAATATGGCGTCAAACACTGTGCAGTAAGGTCTCATTTGCATTGACGAGAATACAGTTTGCCCCATCATAACACAAATGTCAGGGCGAGCATGATAAAAAATGAGAAAGTAAAACAAATTACCAGAGCGTGTTATCAACATTTGCTTTTACGAGGTACCTTATAGTAGTTACTCTATGTATATTGCACAAATAAATGATCAAAGGTCGCGGTTTCTTTGTTCGAAAACTACGTTAACTGTAACATCAACGATGATAATGAAGCCCACGAGGCAAACACAACAATAACAATTTTAGTACCCATGGCTAGTAGGTAGCTATGTTTAGTCTATGGAACGACCATAAAAATTGCAAAATTAGACCCTACTAAACGTATTCTAGTAATATAATAAATGCGTAAGTTTGTAAGGATGTATGTTTGGATGTTTGTTACTACTTCACGCAAGAACTACTGAACGGATTTTGATGACATTTGGCGGCTTACTTGCCTTAAAAAACCCCAATTTTACGTGGACGAAGTCGGGGGCAAAATCTAGTAATCTATAAATATATATTTACGAGTATCTAGAGAACTAAAAGGAAATATAGTACTAGATAACAAATGTTGAGGATAACTTGATTAAATAGTAAGCTATTTTATTCGCACATCTATTAACTGAGAACGGAGGGAAAATCGAAAACATTCGCAGTTCACGTCGAAAACAAACTGCATAATTTATGCAATACCAACATTGAAATAACCAAACAACATAGAAATTTGAAGGTGGCACCTACAAGCGGACCGAGAGCCATTTCTAATCCGTCAAACAATATAATTGTTATGAACTGACTACACGTTGACGTGTTCCGCTCGCGTCTCAATGGAGTAATTATCGCTATTATTATGTGCCTTGTATTTGTATTATATGTCGGAGTGTGCCGAAACTGAAGGCGTCGGCGTCGATGTCATAAACAACGCGGGGGAACAATGAGATGTTGTCGCTTCATCTCTAACAATGGCGACGAGTGTCCGATTGTTTCCATGTGTAAACTAGCTCGATAGCCCTCGACTTACGCCTGCGTCGAATTCGCCTTATAGAACTTCGGTAGCCCTCGACTTACGTTCGCATCAAATCCGGCTTATAGACCTTCGGTAGCCCTCGGTATACTCGCGTCAAATCCGCCTTATAGATCTTCGATAGTCCTCAGCCTACGCTCGCGTCAAATCTTCAGATCTTAAGTAGCCCTAGGCTTACACTCTCGTCAAATCCGCCTTATAGACCTTGGTAGCTCGCGTCAAATCCGCCTTATAGAACTTCGGTAGCCCTCGGTACATTCGAGTTAAAACCGCCTTATAAAACTTCGGTAGATATCGGCTGACGCTCGCGTCAAATCCGCCTTATAGAACTTCCCCCGGGAACCCTCAGATTTTTTATGTAATACGGCAGATAAACAAGCGGGCCACCTGATAGTAAGTGGTCACCGCCGCCTATGGACATCAGCAACACCAGGGGAGTTACCAATGCGTTGCCCGCCTCTCAAGAGACCTCTAGTATACCTCTTGAATGATTCTCTGAGCTCATTACACATCCAAATCGTACAAGCGAGAAACGTTCTTTCGAGCCTTCGCGTGTTGACCAAACGAGGGTCTACGTAGTAGGGATATTTCTGAGATTTAAGCTATTTTTATGCCTATGACCATAGACTTATGTCGCTAGCTTCCTATGCATTCGGTTGATTTGATTTAAACTATCCCTTTAGTAAAGATTTGGTACCAAACGTCCTCAACAATTAAACCCAGTTATAGCTAAAAACATTTTACTATTTTTTAATATTTCACAACATAATTGATGTTTTACACAAAATAGAATGATTACTTACATTCCAAAGTAAACGTAACATGATTTAAAAAACATAGTTCGTATCAGAATTGAATAAACAAATATCCAAATACACTTTCATCGCAGCAGTCTTCTAAGCCGGGGCTCGTTCCAAGAAGCCCGGTCCCAGTCCCAGTACGCTCAAACCGCTTTCCCGTCTAACATTATCGTACCCCTATCGTCTCTAAACTGAAAAACTGTAATTGAAAATAAAAGAAAATTCAACAAAAAACAAATCATAACGTTCTAGTCCTGCAAAACAAGAACAAAACTAAGTTTTTTAGATTATGTTGCGCCAGTAAAGAATATTGTACGAAAAGGGTCTGACTGATGGCGGTATAATAGTTGCCTCTCATTCGGAAGACTATGTTCACATAAGACTTACTTGTGAGCCATATAGCAATTTACCCTTTCCACGTGCTAGCTCAATAAAATTAAATATGATCTGCAATATAATGCTGACGAGACACGTCAGAAAATATAACATCCCAAATACAGTAGACAAGAATACTTGCTAGGTACAAATGTGCTCTAACATATTGTTGACGAGTATTAAAACTACTATATTGTCTTTAGAACGCGTTGCACTAGCTCTATGAGTATAGGTACTCGTCAGTAGAACGGGCGAGCAGTTATTGACGGACGCATATACTCGTCAGCGACATGGAAAAGGTTAATACTAATTTCAATTAAATATAGGTATTCGCAATATGGATAATGGCATAGAGATGATAGCTATTAAAACGCTGCCACTTTAAAAATGAATAATTTGGCAGGATAATAGGCAAATCTGCTAAATTCAATTACAAGAAAATAGAAATCGTTATTCTTTTTCTTAAGCAACACGGAAGACTGAACAACGAACGGAACGGCAACAGATGGAATGCACAACAACGAAAATTCGTTGGATATGAGGAAGGTGCTTTCCAAAACCGTAATTCACTTCACTGCGCAAGAGAAAGTATAATTTGACACAGTCAAATCGGCAGTGCGCCGACAATGTCACGGCCGCGGCCGACGAGCACCATCATCAGCCCACCGCATTCCACTGCTGGACATAAGCCCCAAGCCCAATGTGCGCCCTCCACTGCCAGAGATTTTGCCTAGACCGAGATCCAGGACGTACTACACCACGTTTAACTAATGGCCAATCGTGGTCTCCACTCGAGTATGGAATTTCGAGTCGCAAGCGATTGGTCTCGCCGAGTAACGTTACGTGAACAGCCGAAGATGGGATGACAATATACAGGGTGTTACATAATATATGTATGAAGCCGTGAACTGGATGAAGTGCTAAACGTATTAAAACGATAGGTACAATTATTTCTGTCGTACGTGGAATAGTTGTGTCTATCGTTTTAAAACATTTAGCACTCCATCCAGTTCACGGCTTAATACATATATTATGTAACACCGGTGTATAGGAAAAATAAAAGAAGGATTAATCAAGACACGGCTTGAATTTATTTTTGAAGTAAGGCGCACGACTGGTCTCAGAAGGGCTGGAGCTATGCACATAAGCTAAGACTCTCGCGAGGGGGCACATTTCACGAGGCAATCACGACGTTGGGTCGCTCAGGGCAAGCACCATGATGATCATGATTTAAAGAGAAGATATAATATGTCAGTAGTGAGTTTGAACAGTCTCAGGAGCCGATTGGCGGGACGGATAAGTAACGACATTGGAAATGGCGACACTTATTCAACAGCAAGGGGAGAACCTTCGAAGTGGACGGGAGTGAAGTAACAGCATTTCGGGTATCCTACTTTGTTGTGTGGGGGTAGCGGTAGCGAAAATTAGATCGCTTCTCTAGTTGAAAAGAGAGAACACTATCGACATTAGAAAATTAGCATTGTCAGTGCCCGAAATTTAAGAATCATCCTTAGGCGAGTATTGTTACAAATAAAAGATGACCGAATAACGAAGAAGTGCCTAAAATACGACTGGCCGCATCGTACATGGCTACAAGAGCCATGTGATCGCAGAGGCGGTCGGGCGAAGAGACGGAAAACATGGCGTAAGCACGTCACATGCGAAGGTAGCGGAAGGAGTCTGCTGAGTGACAGATTGCGTAATGAACAAGTAATCCATACGTACACGCTTGGATTCTTGGACGACGGGGCACTGGCGTCGCTGCCGGACGGGCGTCTGGAGACCGGCGTTTCAGGAGTATCGTCCCCGCTGAGAATTTTGAGCGCGCCCGGTTTCTGCGAGACAGACAACGTATCTGGACGTATGAGGATATGGATCAAGGGGCCTAATGGGGAGCCGCATCGGCTTTCGCTACGTGCGGTGGACCTGGACCCGGCTGGTGCCGGCGAGGTTTGCCAGCCGATAAGGCCGTTTGCGAGTTGTGGCATGCAGACGTCAACAATTCAGACGCGTCCGGCCGGAATAATTGGGAGTTCTCGTTGGCCGGGATTTGTGGGGAGTTAAATTTGAACCTCAATCTGGTTAGCTTCCTTAACTAAATTGGAATAATGAAGTTGCTCGTAAGAGTGCTGTGGATAAAAGGGCGCTTAGCACTTTTACTGAGCACTAATAGAGAAGATCGTGGTGGCCGAGCAATTGTGTTGCGTGTATTGCTAAGTTGGGAGACATACGGTGCGCTCCGCGTGTCGCCATCCCGGTAAACCGCGCCGCGAGACGCTTCTTTTTTATGGTTCTTGCTCCTCAGATTGAAAAAACAGATAATTCCAGTGCTCTCAGTAATATTTAGCAAGCGAGTCACTAAATTCGCGAATTTCGCGCCGCACTAAAGTTAATATAATGCACGATAAATTGCGCGAAACTGACGTCTCCGTACTTACATCATCTGAAGACTGTAGCGATATACCTAAAATAAATATAGAGATTCCGTTCCATATATAGAGTTTGGCTATCGAAAGTAGACCCTGAGGTAAGGCGGTAATCTTGCGCGCGCTCTTTGGCGCCCTCTAACAACCATCTGACAATTTGGGATTTGTCGGAAGTTGACGTTGATCTTGCATTGAATATTGCAATATAAAATATCTAGGGTCTACTTTCTAGCCAGACTCTAATTGCCTAACTGACTGGATTCATTAATCGAGAAGAACCTAAAATAATAACTTTTTGCGCACACAAAAAATATATTTTAGAATTCAGACAATGTACAGATAGTACTTTTACATTACTTGATTAAAACACCGATACACATATCAATTGGATATGTTATTTAAAAAAAACTTCGAACAAATAAGTAATCCGTATCTGCTATGCGCTTTAGCATCCTAATCCTTACGCACATTCAGTTAATTATAAATAAATAATAAATATTGAGTACCAACTTTATATTACCTAATAACTAATTCATATTCTTTATTATTAAAAAAGAATACAAAGCTCATTACATAATGAATATTACCGCTTTCGAAATAACACTCAACTACGTACACCTAATAGGCTCGTGTGGGCGGCTCACTCAAGCGTAAGCTGATCAGCGTGGGATTTGCAGGTAAATGAGCTTGTGGACTATAAATAAGCCTACGTAATGAGCTCCTATTTTCCGCATTTAGACTCTAAATCCATCCCGTATGAAACACCTGGGCAGCAAGCCTAATGTGAACATGGTCTAATAATTAACGACGGGTACAAGTTACGTTTACGTAAGTGACCGAACATTTCAGCGATGGGTTGACGTTAAACGAGGTCCTTGATACAAGGTGTTCCCTAGTAGGTACACTAGAGAAAACCTTATCATTTAGATCATCAAGAAAAATGTGAAAGGGATTATAGTCGAGGGTAAGCTGGGCACTGCAAACATCCATAGCATATGGGTAACCACGTAGGTTACGCCTAACCCCTTAGTGATGCAAAAACGTAAACGTCAACAGTGCCAAAGGAATAAGTCATCTTAATGTAAAGATATCTTGAAAAGAGGCACAACAGAGGAATACTAAAGGCGACCATTTTCGCTTCAATTCTTTGCTAGCGCTAGGCATTAGTGGGGACTTAGGCTACAGGTTGATCAATTTGTTTACTTACTTGTTGGTTTGGGCCGCAACACGTGGCGTTGTGGCAGAGGTCGTTGGGCGGACAGTGCAGGGCGCAAGGCGCCTCTGCCGATGCACCGCTCAAAATCTGGACGAGAAAACGATATGATTAACTAAGACCTAGATTAATAGAGCTAAGGCCCTTCTTTTATTTAAAACTAGCAGGTCCTAGTGGGTTTCATCCGCTTTCAGTACTAAACTCTGCTAACACTAGGAATGCCGCGGAATCCTGATACTTATCCGGGACTGAAAGTACACCATGACAGCCGGGAAGAATGTAGCTTCATGTTACTAAAGAAAAGGGCTTTGTCTCGCTAGATACAACGTTGTGTTTCGCTCACTTCAACGCAATCCTAAAGAGTTAGCTAGACCTATGTCGTTCTCTCGCGCGTGACAATGTCAGTCATGCCACGCAGGCTGCTAGCATATCCGTAGACCAGAAAACGGACACAGCAGCGTATTCTGTAGTATATCTCTAACACTGCTATTTCCAACGTCTACCATCTGCGTCTGGATTGATATATCTTTTAAGATATATACAGGACGCATCACTTGAAGTTTTACCAATTGAAAATGCTATACTTATGTCAATTTTGAGTCTATTTAATAAACTTCAGTATATCGAAAAATACCTTGGACAAATAGTCCAGCTAGGTAGATCCAATTTCGAGAAAGAGGTCAATCGACGAATCCAACTCAGTTCGAATACAACTACGCCACATATTTTCGTCCCAATTACCGCAGTGTCTCAAGACGAAGGTCTTCGACCAATGTGTGTTGCCAGTGATGACTTACGGGACTGAAACGTGGCCGCTCACTGTGGGCCTTATAAGAAAGCTCACTGTTACCCAAAGGGCAATGGAAAGATCTATGCTCGGAGTTTCTTTGCGCGATCGAATCAGAAATGAGGAGATCCGCAAGCGGACCAAGGTCACCGTCATAGCTCTAAGGATTGCCAGACTGAAGTGGCAGTGGACAGGGCACATAGCTCGAAGAACAGATGGCCTATGGGGCAGTAAAGTTCTCGAGTGGCGACCACGTATCGGAAGACGCAGCGTGGGTAGGCCTCCTACAAGGTGGACCGACGACCTGGTAAGGATCGCAGGTAGCAGCTGGATGCGGAAAGCACAGGACCGGCCTTTTTGGAGATCTCTGGGGAAGGCCCATGCCCAACAGTGGGCGTCTTCTGGCTGATATGATGATGATGATATCGAAAAAATATGTCTAATTTTAATAAAAATAGGTTATTGTTTTATTTAGATACTTTAAGCGCGGATAACAGCTCCCGAAAAATTCGGTCGCTGGATCGGGCTGGGTCGGTTCGGTGGCTTGAAAATTTGATCTTTTTCAATCTAAAGCTTTTTACTGGTCTGCGGTATGTAAACAAATTAACTCACATTTCTACCTTTAAATGTATCTACAGTGACACTCATGTTGAGATAGTCGACCTTTGAGAAGATACGTTCCGCATCAAACATACATTCACCGGCACCGGTGACGCAACTCTTAAACGCGCAGTTACAATGGGTGTATTTTGAAAACATTGTTTCAATAATAAAATATAAATGTTATGAAGAAAGCCAGCGAGTATGGTAACAACCATATCTTATAATAAGTGTACAACTAAAACAAATGTGTTAATGAAAACATTTGATACCGCACTTACTAAATAATCATAATCTTGTCGTTAATATCCCGATTGTGTTCTCGCGCATGAGAGCATGGGGTCCGCCTTGACCATGATCCAGGATTTGGCAGATCAGGTAATTACAGTGGACCGACAGCCACCTGTCCTCCGTGACCCTGCTACCAGGGAAACCTGACCAGATTGGATCGTAGTTACACATTCAGTCGCCTGAATGTGCAGGTTTCATCACGATGTTTTCCCTTACCGTAAGAGCATCGGTTAGTATTTATCTAACTACTAATGTACATAACTCAGAAAATATTCATTGGTACATGGCGACAGTGGGATTTCAACCCGGTACCTCTTGCTTACGAGTCGGATACCTTAACCACTAGGCGACCGACGCTCCCGCACTTACGAAATAATATATCTAAGTAAGTAATACCGTAATGTAATAAAACGGGTTGCTAGGTCGCCTACAAAACAGTGTAATCTACAAGCGTTTACATTGTCATGTTAATTTTGATCAATATCTCGTATGGATTAAGTACCTTTGCCACTCTATATTCCGATGACGACTGATTGATCAATAGTGGAAAATGTTGATTGTCGTCGCATGATAACGAATGCGATAAGTATCTGGAGTAGAGTCCTTGTTCTAGACGGTTGTCGTAAAGACATGCGTTTAATTCATAATCTACACATGGATTGTAGGGTGACATTAGTAGTAGTTTTACAGTACTATCTAGAATGCCGGATTGATGAAGAATTCACATTAAATGATACATTTTGATTCAATAACGAGAAAATAAAATAATACATTTCAAGGGATACAAACTATAGTAGATAAATTTGAAGTATCGGTGGGTTATTCTTAGCAAAGAAAAATTATTAAATAAAATACAAAGCAATGAAAATTTGATAAAGGTTTTGAGGTCTGATTTTATTTCAACGAGCTGTGTTTCAATTTCAATGTAATCAGCAGTAGGTATCCGCATAGGGTCGAAATATTAAGTACCTCAAATAAGAGATTTCGATGAGACAAATCATTCCATAACGTAATATCTGAGAACAATAAACTATTCCGCGGGATCCTATTCTTTTTAAGAATGAAAAGTACTTTAACGACACTCGGAAAGCAAGCCTCCCATTAGTGAAAGAATTTTCGAAATCGTTAATTAAAATCTTATTTTTCTCTTTATAACATTAAAAGTAAATAATTCTGAATTCTGTGTATTCGAACTTATGGTAACTTTGGCAAACTTTTACTAACACAAATGGATAATTGTTGACTCTTAATAAATTAAACCATAAACGCAGACGTGAATATTAATTTTATTGTTCCTGCGGCGTTCAAGACTTTTAGATCAAAGATTTCTTGATGGAAAAGAGAACTGCTTCACAGATTTGAATAATCACCAATTTCGATGAATATTTAACAGAATAAGATTGAATTTTAATGACAACCTATAGATAGGCGACAAACAATCGTAAGTGTATTGTTTTTTATTACATTTTAATATACTACCTACATGCAATAAAATAACTCGATTGCTGTTTTATTTAATCGATTTTTATGATACTACCTAATTAAGTGATTATGTTCTAACAATAATGTATAAGATAACACGCATATTTAGTCATTGAGAAAGTGTGTTTCAGTGGTTTGCCTGGTTTTGGAATAACCTATCTATACTATAATAATCGTGGCGTTAATGTCCTGGTTATGCTTTACTGCTTTTATGCCTTTTGTCCGTGGTCATGGTCCGCCTTGACCATGATCCAGGATGTGGCATATCAGATAATTACAGTGGAGCGATTGCCATCTGACATCCGTGACCCTGCTACCAGGGGATACTGAATAGATGGATTATGATTATCAATCAGTCGAATGAATGTGCAGGTTTCATCACGATGCTTTCCCTCACCGTAAGAGCATCGGTTAGTATTCAACTAATGTTCATAATTCAGAGAAGACTCACTGATACATGGCGGCAGTGGGATTCGAACCCGGTATCTAATAGCCTATCTTACAGTTAAATATGGTTACGCATTCTCTTTGAAACTAGTTGTCAACACATCACCTCACATCACTTTTTAAATGAAGACCAAAGAATTTAGGTAACAACATTCCCAGTTCTTGTGGCGCCAACTTCCAGCCAAGCAAGTTGTTCCAACCGTAGTTCAAACCACTCACATTCATCTCGTACACAATAGGTGTTGTACCAAGTTCATGAATATCAAATTCCAAACTCGAGGATTAGTCAAACTTCGAGAATGCCCTGAATAACATAGAGGGACCCTTGATCCGAAGTTTGCGAACCCTCTAGCTTTTGTAATTTGTAAAGTTATTTACAGACTCTAACTAAACTTTGAAGTTTCATTTGAGAAGTAATTAATTATTAAGTTTGCTACTACATTTGATATGCAACAAAAACATAAAGTTAATATTATTTGGACTTATGCAGTCTTAAAATATTTGTACAGGTTTTAGATTGCTCATGCATATCATAAGGAGCATCGGCGGCCTAGTGGTAATGGTATACGACTCGCAATGAGACAGGTACCGGTTTCGAATTCCTCTGACGCTATGTACTAATGACTCTTTTCTAAGTTATGTACAGTCTAACATACTAACCGATGCTCTTACAGTTCAGAAACCTGAACAATTCAGGCGACTGAACGTGTAATCGTGATCCAATGTGGTCTGTTTTTCTTGTTCGCAGGGTCACGGAGGTCAGACGGCAGTCACTTCACTGTTACCTGATCTGCCAAATCATGGCTAATGCGGACTTATGACCCTCGTGCGCGTGAGCATATCCAGGACATTAACGCCAAGATGACCACCATCATGCATGACCAAATAATATGCAGGTAAGGGGCAAACTAATTAAATATTGATGAATACTAACTAGAGACTGTTCAACCAGTTTCTGTCTCTGGGTCCCTAATTAAGCGGCACACATAACGAGCGGTTGCGGTGCTAAAATTCCATAAGCCTCATAGTACGAAACGGTCGCCCTTGCAGTTCCCGAACTTTAGGTGCGTTTGCTAAGAGGAGTGTTTCCTAAACGAGTTCCATACAAACGTTGTTTGATAATTCTTTCAATATTACGCTATCAAAGCCAATGAAATTTTGTAGACGTGATTCAGAATCCAATATCTATGTCTGTGGTTTGTCAGATTTTCATTAAAATATAGTTTGAATGGAGCGCGCTCGGGAAACACTCCTAACTTTGGTTATCCGTCTCGCAAGCACGCTGCCACTAGACCAGGGCCGGTGATAAATACGACTGCTTCAGTATATATTTGTTTTTATACGGTAACCTGGCAATCAGGCTACCTGATAGAAAGTGGTGCCGCTGAAAGAAAGACAGCAAAGACAGTCTTACCTCATTCCCATCGAGGGGCTGCTCGACGAACTCGGGCTGTATCGTGGTCGAGTGGATGCCCTCGTTGTGGAAGAACTCCTTCACCTTCTCGGCGATTTTCATGTACTCGGACAAATTTCTACACCTGCAACAATAGAAAGGGCTCGTGTCACTGTCGCTGGTTACGATAGCTGTAGCGGGCTTGTGGAATGGATTATTTTGGAATTTTATGGAAAAAGGGATTCTACATAATATTATATGCTGCGGTACGACTTTGGCACAGAGGCAGAGGATTTTGCCCTCTTTCCTCTGACCAGTGTGTGTTACAGTGAAGACCTACAGAGACAGCGATAAGCGCTTCGCTTGTTTGGTGACATCTCATTTAGTTGCCCGTACATTCGCTCTGCAAATTCCGCCCGCGGCGCCGCGCTGAGCGACGTATCGTGGCGTGCTTCATACATTTCAGTACAAGTGTATATGTCGCAGGCATCTGGTTAAACCAGCCATTTAATGTGAAGGCTGGGCTGTTAATTAAATGCCGGTATTCAATTGAATGCCTAGGCGAATCGTAGATTGAGCTGGCGACACAAAACGTTTAACTAGTTGGCTTATAGTAAGCTAGCCCTTTAAAGACGGCTGACGCTAAATCAGGCAGGTGATTTAAATGAAGTTCAAATTTTATCCACTTCGGCACTGGTAGTGCCTAAACAAATATGGCGTCAGACAGCTCGCACAGCAACCAATGCTTTTGTATTTTTTTTCGTTTTAACTATGGTACCTATACGTTTTTAAGTAAGAATTGAGATAAGTGTATTTTTACGATCTTCTTTAATGTACAATAAAGTGTTATAAATATATAAATAACTGAATTTGTTCAGTTGCTATTTATACTTATAATTAGAAACATAGATGACTGTCAAAGTTTCTTGCCCATGCATATTTAAAGTTTTTATTGTTGTAAATGCATAAGTACTCGCAATACAGTTAATTGTAGGTATACTTACTGAATGAATTTGTTGCCACTAATAATTTATTTATTACATAAGTTACGTCACTCTAACTAAACATCCTTTAACAAAACGGCTAAATAACGATTAGCCAACTAGCTGAACGTTACATTCAACTACTTGGCTAGTTGACAGTCAGCCACTCAATTGAATGCCGGCATTTAAAAAACTGACTAGCCTTTTCATTAAACGGCTGCGACATATATACCGCCCGCCGTGCCACGCTAAGACTTCGCTGGTTGCGGTAAGGTCGTGGCCAAGCTGTTAAAGTCGCTCAGCGCGCAATTTTTTGAGTCTACCTACCTAATAATATCAGGAATGTTGATTTTAAGTAGCAGTGCGCGAGTAACATGCTCGTAGAAACAGAAAGGCTCTCGAGCGGCGATCACATTATAATTTTTTTTATTGCCTAGCCCGAAGGAGCCACCTGATGTGATGATCCATTACCGCTACTAATCACAGAGTAAAATACATAATACATTTGTAACACAAAGCAAATTCGCGGGTACGTGCCCGTGAGATTAAGCGTATCAATATTCTGTGACTAAGCTGATAAATGTCACATGCTTGTTATTGCACTTTTCCCTCGGGCCGAAACACAACATTGTTCATACTTGTAAAGCTATAATGCATGGTTGCAGAACCAGATAAGGTCGAGACGACCTTGCCAGCCTTGGCAGGAGGTTTGGCGATTCCAGGCTTTCGTACCTGGCCGTGTGGTGTCCACCAACCCCTTACACTCGTGGGTGTCGTACAAGGCGACTAATGTTTTCGAGGCAAAAGATCAAGAGTCTCCGTAATCTTGAAAATTGTCAGCAGCATTTTCCATTGTTATATTTAAACACTGCGATCTCCAACCCGCCTGCCAAGCGTGGAGATTATGGCAATAACCTTTATATAATAACCTTAAAATTTCGAGGGAGAGGCCGTAAGTCCTGCAGTGGACTGTTACGGGCTGTGATGATGATGATGTACATTAGTTACAAGTAGTAGTAGTACAACACTAACCGGCGCTCTTATGTGAGGGAAAATATCGTGAGGAAACCTGCATTCAGGAGAAAAAATTTGTAGCCATGATCCAATCTTGTTAGGTTCCCCAGTTAACAGGATAACGGAAGTCAGATGGTAGTCGCTCTACGTAATTACCTGATCTGCCTAACCCTTGATAATTGTTAAGGCAAATCCCAGGCCCTCAGGCGGAAGTTACAACCGCGATATTAACGCCAAGATGATTATTTTACTAACAAAGCACCTTCCTATATGGTGAATCAGACTAAAATCCGCGAATCACTCTGGAATTTAACGAGGTCATTCCTTGAAATGCGTCCTAAAATGACGTCATTGACGTCTAAAATAAACTGCCGTATTTAGGAAGGCAGAGAGAAAGGAACAAAGGGGGAATGCACTGCTCTCGAAATAAACAAACAAACAAACCGATATTAATGGCGAATTAAGAAGAAGAACAACCGAACCAACATGCATTTCTTCGAATGAAATGACTCATAGAATTTTGAACTTCACTCAGTAGTTTTGCTGCATACGTTGATTGGTGTATCATGGTCATGAGTCATGGGACTACCAGCGTGATGCATACAAATGCGCCACCGGGTCTTATCTACTTTTGCCGCCAATAGACAAGCTTGCGTTGGTGTTAAGGTAGCCACCGTCATTATTAGGCATGGCAATGATAGCTTGTTCTAACTAACACAATGACAACGTATCTGCATCATTTTTTTATAATAGAGCAAGGTAATCAACCGGTGACATGATTGATGGTGAGTCATTACCTACGTCAAAAGACCTTTCACAGACATCGTCGAGACTGTCGTCCAGTGGCCTTAGCACAAGAGTGTCCGCGACAAAGCTCGCGCCGCGAGAGAGTGTTTGTTTCTTTCTCTCAATACTAAGACGAAAGAGACAGCGATACCTATGTCGCGCTTTTTCTCGCTTATCTCGCGCGAGAGCAACTTGTGCTAGGCCTACAGGACATCTGCTACTAGGGTTGCAGTTTATAGTATCCTACTATATTAGGAGTGTACCTACTATAAATTATAAATTAAAATATCTTAGGCCAAACTACTATATTTAATTAGCAAAACATTACCCTTAAGATTTTACGAATATTTCTGAACGAAGATTGCCTGTTTTGCCGTAAAACGGAAAGCCTCCTAAGATACTCAAAAGCAAAATTTTCCTGATTCAAATCGAATATTTCAGAACGATCTTGAGTCTTGACATTTGTTTACGTCAAACTCAAGTCAAACAAAACAAAACAAAAATTAAAAATATGTTAATAAAAGCTCAAAGTAGCAGAAAATACACATTTAAGAAATAATGTAGGTACTTATTTAAAAAGCCTACTATATATTTTTTGATTAATTCTCTATCTACTATATTTTTATGGCTTCTAAACCCGAAAATACTATATTTGGTCTAAAAAAAGTTGCAGACCTATCTGCAGCCTAAAGGCAGCGAATGCGGTGGTGTTGAAGAGTCCCAAATTGTAGTACATAGGAAAATCTCGTTAAAATGTAATCCATCCATTCTAAAATAACTAATTTTATGATCCGCAATTATATGAACTCCATTTTTTATCCGTGGGAAGATAACATGATACTAAGGCGTTTGCACTAGACAAAGAACAACTGTTATGAGAATAAGACATCGTTAGACCAAAGACGAGTGAAAATTACGAACTAAGTCACGTGTTGAGATAGATTTGTGATCATAATAAGCTGCAAAATACACAGGTCAGGTTTCTATGTTTAGATGTTGGATAATCATAGAAAATACTTAGCCGATATAAAAAAAAATCTTCGCTGATAGGAATTTATTTCGGAATATACTGTGGGAGTATTTAGTAGACAGGGATAGTGCGTTCGAGTCCAATAACCTGGCATTGCAGCCCGTATTTATGACAGACAGAGATCACATGCCTGACAAACCTATTTCGCTTCTTATACATCAAGATGCAATTTAAGAGAGGTAGGGCATAGCGGGGTATCCCATTCGAATTGGAGCCGCCCGACTGGGGAAGTACCTCCACCTTACAGAATACCGCAGCTAAACAATACTCTATTAAATAGTGTTGTGTTTCTGCCGGTGAGTAAGGTTTCCAGTGCTCCATGGGGTGGGGATTTGGAGAACCGTGGCTTTGGCAGTGGAGGGGCATTTGTCTTTTTGCTGCCAGAGCAACGTGTTATAGAGGTGGGCAAAGCATTGGCGATACTCTTGGTGTTGCTAATGTCTATAGGCAGTGGTGACCACTTTCCAGCAGGTGGCCCGCTTGCCTGTTTGCTTACTGTATGACATAAAAAAAAGCAAGTATGTAAACCAACATTATTTTCCAAAGCGAGATTAGTTCCTATCAGATTATAATGTCGGATTAAAAATACTACACTTATGGAGGTAAATAAGTAAAAACTGAGTCACTGTATGTACGTAAATCAAATTCTTCATTGACGCGACTTATCGCAATAAAGAAAAAGTATATTTTCTCGAAATATATACCCAATTACCTAAGCTAATCGTCATTATTAACAGCCCATAACGATTCACTACTTATAATGTGTCAAAGTAACGCTGAAGAATACTATTTCTCGCTGATTTAAAACTTATAATACCTTTTCTTTAGCCGGGGAATGCGTTACGCGCGGTACTCTCCGTAGAGGCCGGAGGGCCTGTGTGGGGACTCCCAACAGTCGCCGGTATATCTGTCGCAGCCGGATGGTTAAATTAGCCAGTTAACTAAACGGCTAGCTTTTTGAACAATTATTTAGTTGAAAATATGCCAGTTTCATAAGATTTTAAAGTGATGATGAAAGAACGATATTGCCTCAAGTTTACGCAGCTCTTCCACACATTGTTCCAATGCTAACCTACCCACAATAACTGCAAAGTATAATTATAGTTTGCGTTAGGTTTCTATTCGGTTAGTTTAGGTTAGCATTATGACAATGAATGGAAGAGCTCCGTAAACTCGAGGCAATATCGTTCATTTGACTTTACTTTCAAAGTTCATGAATTTGGCCAATTTTCAATTAAATAACTGCTTAAATAGCTATCCGTTTAATTAACCGGCTAATTTAACCATTTGGCTGCGACATATCTACTAAACCCCGCGGCGCTCCTTAGTAGAGTCCTTAGTAAAGTAGGTGTCATGAGAGCTCACGACGCCGTCATCCACGACACAGATCAAGGTCAATAACTTTGGAGAAGATATTAAATCACGGAGTACTCTTCAAATACACGACGGCATCAGGATACGAACTGATTAAGGGCCCAACACGCGATTAAATAAAAGAAAACTGTCATGGGGTCCTAAATTGTTAAACCAATCCCCGGGTCCCCAGCGAAGGACCTTCACCAACGGTATTACAATTACACGAATAAAGAAACATGAAAAAGGCTAAACCCTCTACAGCGAAATATTAATCAGGCCAAACAAATCGCAGTTTAATAGCGCGAAACGTCACAATCAATCGCATGGACTCGAAAAGTAAAGGGTTCAACGACACAAATTCCAGACAAAGACTGGATACGGCTGGGCCGGTGCCAGCGGTTTATTTTGAAACATTTTTTTTCGACAACATTACGTTACGATGCTAGAAATTAGAATAACTATATTTACGGTTGCATTTATTGCCTACTATTTACAACTCGTGTACATCGTACATCTACACTAATGTGGCTGCTCCACTCAGGTCAACAACCGGAATAAGATAATTACAAAAATCCCAAAATTATTGCAGAACACAAAATATTTGTGAAGTATCTGAAATTGTACCAGTTTACACCAGTGAGTACAAACTGCCAGCTACTGGGTAGGTTGTGATGGAACTGCCATAGGTAGAAATGGTAGATAGTACGCAATTTGTCTTATTCTTATTATCTGGTTAATGGACTATACTGCTTTTCCGCAAGAACGATCCATCGATGAAATGTACCATCGAAGTTATGGTAGCCTAGGGAACGTCAGTCGAGGTAAAATATTATCTTCATCACAAAAGCTGAATTTCCCAATTAACGACAAAGTTAAAAAGAACAAACTAATTCTAGAAAGTGAACCACTCATTCAATTCTCTCAATTAATATTTAGAGGCGAGTAAGACTTAAAATGCCTCCATACAAATAACACGTGTAACCTTAAAAAATAATAAAATAATTAACAACGTTGTACTAACATTATTCTATGACGACGCACAGGTAAAGTAAGAATCTAAGTTACACATTTCTTGTATCGACTACAATCGCCACATTGTTCCAATGCCACAGTAGCAAATTCCCTAATTTGAGAAAACCACGCATCCTGGAACGTTCTCACATAATTTCCGAGGCAATTACCAGGGTAACGCGTCTGAGTACAAGTACTAAAGAAGCAAAGCAGTTCCAGAAAGTGACGCTACACATTCAATTCTCCCAACAAAATATTTAAAGGCGACTAAGAGTAAAAATGCCTCCACCACACAAATAACCCTAAGAAATAATAAAATAATTAACAACATAGTACTAACAGTATTCTATGTCGACGCACAGGTAAAGTAAGAATCGAAGTAACACATTTCTCGTATCGACTACAATCGCCGCATTGTTCCAATGCCACAGCAGCAAATTCCCTAATTTGAGAAAACCACACATCCTGGAACGTTCTCAGTGTTCTCACATAATTTCCGAGGCAATTACCAGGCTGTAACGCGTCGGAGTACAAGTACAGATACGTCGACCTCAACGTTATCGTCTCCGAATGAAAGGCCCCTTATCAAGCGCTTATTATATTCGGCGTGTAGGCGTGATACATGTTATTCTGTACAGGCATTGTTCATTTGCACCTATTAATAACGGTTGCCGTGTTACAAAGAATCATTTGGAAGCGTATAACTAAGCGATTTGATTTGATGTAATGGTTTTCTCTCTCAGTACCGATGACTTCTATACATAGTATAAAACAAAGTCGCTTCCCGCCGTCGGTATCTATGTACGCTTAGATATTTTAAAGTACGCAACGGATTTTAATGCGGTTTTAAACAATAGATAGTGATTGAAAGGGAATAAGCAAGAAAAAAAGGGTAAGTAGGGGTAAGTTAGGTGTACGCGCACGAAGTCGCGCCGGGTCCACTAGTTAATAATATACGAGAACGTACGTATATTATTAAAGACGGTGGTCGCGTCTACTGTTTGTTCGAAAACGTTTGCATTGAACTTTTGATAATAGGACGCCCTCTTGACTAACTACACAATAATAAGAACCAATAAATACATTTTGAATAGAATTGAATTGAAGGGGCATCAGTTTCTTTTCAACAGTAGTTTTTCTATCGGTGACTTTTAAAGACAATAATGAATGTGGCGTAAAAGGATACTATTATGCCGCCGATACTAGTGACGTTATTTATCACCCATCTCTAGCACTTATTCGAGTAAAGATTTAGTAAAGAAGCCGCCGTACTAGCAAAAAAATTCCGTTTCCGTTTTGTTAAATAGATCTCTATGCAATCACCCATCAATCGAGGAAGAAGGTTCCGGTCCAGTGAATAGTTTCAGGTGTGTGAAGTAGTAAGCTTAGGTTCGCTAAAATAGGTACCCACCACCTGCCCATAAAAGACTCTTAAGTATCTCTCTTGGCCGTGTGGTGTCCGACAGAGTAGAATAGCACCAACCCCTTACATTCGTAGGTGTCGTAGACGGCGACTAATGTTATCGAGGCAAAAGATCAAGAGTTTCCGTAAGCTGGAAAATGGGCAACAGCGTTTTCCGTTGTTATATTAATAACACTGCAATATCCAACGGGTCTGCCGACGTGGAGATTATGGCAATAACCTCCCCTTTCGTGAGAGAGGCAGTGCACTGTTACAGGCTGTGATAATAAAGTATCTCTCTTGAATACATTAAGAAGGACAGCAACGCAGAAATAATATTTATTGTATTGCAAATGTTTGTAGACGATTAGGACATTCGGTTGGTTGAAAAAAGAAACACTAAATTCCTTTGAATACTTTGTACGCTAAACGACTCCAGCTCCACCACTTCGTATGAAATTAAAAATATGAGGCATAAATCAGTGTGAATCTCAACCGAGAAATCTCTAAACACTTGCCAGAGAATGCAACAACACGGCACCGGTCAATACGTTTATCGATCGAAAAGAGTATACAAATGAACTTGTTGTAAATCAACGGTTGGAAATCTGACTGCAGTGTAAATTATAATTCTACTTCTTATATTTTACCGTAATTTCGAACTAGCAGATTTTGACTAAATACAAATTCTACCTTTGTCGCCTAATAATAATAATAAAATATAATATTGGCGTTCATGTCCAGGTTGGCAATCCTAGCGTATTCCAGGATTCGGCAAATCATGTAATTACAGTGTAGCATCTGCCATTTGACCTCCGTGACCCTTCTACCAGGGGAACCTGACCAAATTGGATCATGGTTCATGGGATCTTTCACATTTAGTCGCCGAATGGGCAGGTTTCATCACGATTTTCTCCCCTCGCCGTAAAAGTATCGGTTAGAGTTCAAGTAATGTTTATAACTTAGAAAAGACTCAATGGGACACGGCCGCAGCGGGACTCGAACCCGGTACCTCTCGCTTACGAGTCAGATACCTTAACCGCTCGACCACCGACGCTCCACCGACGGTCGCTAGTAAAAATGTGGATGTGCGCATCTGTCTGTCTGGCTACAGGTCAAGGGAAAGTGCCGCGCCAGTGATTATAGTCTCCTGTGGTGACAGTATGCATTAGACAATGGTAGGCTAACTAGATTCCGCCTGCGGCTATGCTAGCGTAAAATGCAATACAAAGGTCTTGGCTAAAAAAATCCAGAGTCGCCAGAAATTTTATATATGCCATTATTATATTCATTATATGTACATCAAACATTTATAATAATTTACTGCAAATTCGATGTAGTATACTAGATATTTTGTTTGTAAATGATACAATCTCCATACAAATCAATCAATTGCTCTTCGTTAATCTAGCTATAACTCGAAAACGGCTAGACCGATTTGAATAATTCTTCTTTTGTTTTGTTGGTATTAATGCAGGGGTGGTTAGTACGGAAGAAAAAAAATGCCCCTATCTTTTTTACTTTGAGTTTGGTAGGTACGATTCTCATACAGTATAATAACTTCTATATTGCAGGGTTTAAGAGGCTGATTATTTAAAAACATAATGAGTTTACTATAGTGAACCCATTTTTATTCATTTCGTTGCTGGCGATTCTGGGTTTTTGTCTATGACTTTTTAGTCTTTTCGGGATAAATCATTCTGGGATATAAACAAACATTGCAAAGTTTCAAAGGCTTCTGATGCCGACTGTATAACATAACAAATTGATTGCTAAGCAGGCAGTCTGACTCATCTTTCACATTAACAAGGTGAACGAACGTGTCGAAAGAAAAGTGCTAACTGAATCGAATTACTGCTTGGTAGCTGTTTCGGATCTGGAATTATGGAAACTGCTTTCCTATCGTTGCTTTCGCTATTTTTACAACAGATATAGACAATATGAGAGGTTGGCTGGAATATATCTCTTTTAAGAGCAAGATCGTTATTGTACATCGTAATGTTTATATGTGTCATTGTGCAACAAAGACCCGTACAAATAATATAAATTCATCGTTCTGTGCCAGCACAGGGAATCTGTAGTTATATAAATGGTCATGGCACTTATCTGTTTAATCACAACAAGGTAACGAGGAAACTATTTTTAGTACGCATATACGTGAATGACGCCATTAGCAAGTCGTAAAGTGAAGCAGGAGGTACTTTACTTAAGTTGAAAATAGTTAATTCAATTATCAACTGTTACGATACGGACACAAATGCAGGTTTATAATGAAGATGGTGTTCTTTATTTGATCCACGATAGTCTGTTAGTAAGGTATTGTTTGTCTGAAAGGACTTAAATTGTCAAATATTTTTTTACAAGAAGTTTATCGGCAGTAAACTGGTTGGGTACCACCTGGATGTGTACCACGCTGCCGCCTTATATGTGCAGTCAAGCAAATACTAGACAATCAAGCCAGCCTGGCATGATGGAAAGTGGTCACCGCCGTCTATGTCGATCAGAAACACTAACGTCACTAATGATTTGCCTACTTCTAATGAGAACTCGCATGAAGCATCCCATGTCATAGTCCAAAGCAAACACTATGGCCGGGAGGATATTCCACATGCAACGTGTTTCACTTGGTTTGTCGTGCGGGGCTTCTAGTTGTGGTTTCTTAAATTTCATATATCTATAAATAGTATAAAACAAACTCGCTTCCCGCCGTCGTCTGTCCCTTTGTATCTATCTATGTACGCTTAGATCTTTTAAACATCGCAACGGATTTTAATGCAGTTTTCATCAACGGATAAAAGTGATTCTAGATGAAGGCAGGCAATAAAACACAGGGGGTGCGTAGGGGTAAAGTTTTTTGTAGGGTAGGTATAAGGTAGGTGTTGGGTAGGACGCGTTGGGTCCGCTAGTGTCATGAAAGTTGGCCAAATTTTGCAATACTTACAATGCTAAGAATTTGGCAGTACTTATCCACGGCGTCGAGTACCGAGCGGGACCACGGCGACACCATGTATCCATTTAAACAGTGGACAAAGCTAGCGAGGAACCGAACATATGCCATTTTTAGTACATATGCAGGGATTTGTCGCCAATCGGACCAATCCTGGGCACCCAAAACTGGTCTATGCGTACCCTAGATTTTTTAGCCCAAATGCGGCCGCCAAGTGTATTCACTCTCCTGCGCCGCAAATCAGCTATTTGTACCAACAACGTAAAATCTTTCCAGACCGACTAGTCTTCTTTGGTAAATAAACAATACTCGTAACAATATCACGACGTCGACGATGAAATTGCCAGACGTAGTGAAGCGTGAAGGGTGTCACTCACCGTATGTGCGCGCTGGCGATGATCCTGTCTCCGGCCAGCTGCCACACGTGGAACTCATGCACGGCCAGCACGCCGTCCACTTTCTCCAGCAGTCGCCTCTGGATAGCGTCCACCTAAAAAAAACAATGGCGTCAGTGCGAGGATTCGAACCCAGGTCGTTCGACCTGTTCTGAATCCGAGCGCTCAATGAACCAATGAGAGCTTTCGCGATACCAAAATCCACAAGATGGTGTTACTGCGACGTGAGGTCTGGTGCCAAAATAAAAATTTGTCATTGGTTTCTGTCAGTTGTTTCTGTCCAACAGCCCGACAGCATCTTGACCACAGACCTTACGACTCACTAGCGCCATCTGAAATTGTGAAAACCCTCATTCTGCCGCGGGGCAACGACACCGTACGGACAGAAAGCATCATACGAACCCCTCACTTTGTTATGGTTTTAACCAGCGCGATAGCAATTTATTTGGGCAGCTGGTGAATGTGTATCGAATGCATAAATTTAGAGATCCTAGTATAAAATGTGACAGTGTTAAGCTTGAGGTGGTGTCCCGTGTACAACAATATATATAATACAGCAATGCGTTCCGATAAATAACTGAAGCTATACAATCGAGTCTGTCTGTACCTACTTCAGTACTACGGACGTTGGTGCAAGTACGCACGGCAAACACCATACAGATATCGGCGGTAAATAATGCACTTTGGTTAGTTTGGCTTCGTAGAGCGTAGTCTCTGTCGCACGAGTGTGAGCGAATAAGCTGCCGAAACCAGCCAAAGTGTTATTTACCAATTTGTGCTGTACGGTTACGGAAATAGAGAGTAGGTCTTTGTGGTTGTCTTTTAGTAGTTGCATGAAACATCAATTCACGCTCGTGGCTTAGCGAATGCACGTGCGGTGCTTATCACTGATTTCTAATCAATGTTTGCATTGGTAAATAAACAAGATTCTAGTAAACATTGTGTGTAGCGTACCTACTGAAGCTAACATAATACGGATATAGGGAAACTGTGTTCTGTTTATAGAAACCTAACGTTTAATAAATAAGTTTTAGGTTTCACAGTTCTTTTTCTTTCATTAACTGCTGACGCGGTAGAACGCGTTAACAGAGCCGCGGAAGTCAGAGGGCAGTTGCTCCATTACATGCCATATCCTGAATCATGGTGATGGCGGACCCCAGGCCCTTACGCATCCGGGATATTTGACGCCAAGATGATTATTCTTATTTTTATCTGACGTGTTAGAACTTAAAATAAGTCCAACATTTAAAAGGGATCACTTATATGATAGGTTCTCTAAGAGTATAGCTCTCATCTCAAGCACGTTAGAAGCAATTTTAGCAGGAACGGAATTAACTCGGGACTTCACTTAAGTGCTTCAGACCGAAGAGGTTACGGTCAAATGGCGGAATTCAGGCACAAATGATGTGTTTAATTATACCTACTACCAGAACATTGACTTATTATATGGATAAATAATATTATTTTAGTGACAGCGTACCTCAACGTAGAGTTCAAAGCATTAGACCATCATGTCTCTAGTTGAATAAAGGCACGCCACTTACATTGTTTAATTATTAATTTGACATTATAATAATGGCCTGTATTTGTAATTTTTAATTTATTATTTGTCATTTTTTATTATTATCTTGATATTGTAATAATTATGTTAACCTATTTTGACATATTGCTCGACTATTTAGTGTTATAGATGTAATTAAATAAGTGTGCAACTGATGTAATAATTATGTGCTACTCTACGTATTTTATATAATAAAATATTTACATGTAATTTTTATTACCAAATAAATAATATTAATATGAATATGAATTTGACAGTCCTCAGTACATCTAGTACATAAAAAGAACATAAACCTCAGCTCATACTGACCTGGATATGTGTTGGCACAGTCTGTAGCAGTATGAGCGCCGACTCCCTTAGGAGAGGCCATACTGAGCCCAGTATTAGTATGACTAACACTATACTGAGCGCCGGGTCCACGTACATTTTGTACTCCCACTCGGTGAGCCATACCACAAGCGCTGAGCCCACCACTATCAGGGAACCTGTTGGGAAGAACAGAAGTATTGATATAAGTATATGAAGCAGTTACCAGGTTTAGGGTTGCCAGGTTTTTTTTGCATGAATTTGAGAAGTACTTAGTTGGGTTCACATAGTGGGGGACAACCATTTTGACTTAGGTCAACTAGAAATAAAGAGCTAAGAAAGTATATTTTTAATCACACTGTCACAAAACATCCTAACCTCAAAAATGTCCTAAAATAATAATATCTGAAGAAGCATAACTCAAGCTTAGAACTCTGTACCGGGGTGCTCGGAGCTGAATGTCAATCATGCAAGCTGACGTGAACGTCCATTTTGATTTTCATTGTGATTTAGACGCGACTAAGTTTGGAAATTCTTGAGACAACAATAAATATTTGATACAATGGAAACCCTTGTTTTGCAGTCTCTTATTTTCGAGAGTTCGTTTTTACTTTTGGCGGGAAAATCAAATGTACATTGTGAGTAAGGAATATAACTTTCATGGCACGGGGAATCTGAGAAATACTTTTGTCAATCAGGTTAAGGTAGTGTGGGCTGGACAATGTCTCTTTACGTTCTCTCTCAGTTCTACTGCATTAATCCTACTACTACTGCGTTTGCCGCCATCCTACCCAATTTTCGCTTCTATACATTTATGTTGGGACGAGCACCTTCGATTGTTGAGTATATAGTATGAAACAAAGTCGTTTCCCGCCATCTGTCCGTATGTATCTATGTATACCTAGATCTTTTAAACTACGCAATGTATTTTATGCGGAATTCAACAGTGGATGAAATGATTTTTAAAGTTTATAAGTAAGACCAGAGGAAAGTTTATAAATAAGAAAAAGGGGTAGGTAAGGGTAAGGTACGAACGTAGTCGAGCCGGGTCCACTAGTGCCATTTATAAATATCGAATACCTCAATGTGAAGCTTACACATATACGAGTATATCAAAGCAATTCGTTATTCCCAGTAAGTAGCGCCATATCCGTTCCCTAAACGATACTCGTGTAGCACGTGCCGCGCAATTTGGACCACGAGGAAAACTCTTGAGGCTTTCATGAGCAGTGTTGCCAGCTTTTTATTTATCATCCACTTTTTGTAGTTTGACCAACAAAAGACTTACGCTTGCCCCGTCCGCGGACCATCTAGGGCGATTACGTCGCGTGATTGTACTTTACTTTATTTTATTTATTTGGGATAATTAACAGTTCTTATTGACCATATCAGGCGTTAAGAAGAATGGCTGCGAATATTTTTTCCATACAAAGTCGAGGTTTTAGACGTCCCCATTTTCTCAGTGGATTTTAAAAGTAGAGTCATGATTTTCATAGACAGAGTAGATATTGGCCATTAGCATGTCTGTGCCTTCAGTTTTTTTGGATAAGTTATCTTGAATATAAGTTATGACCCTTCTCATACCGAAAAAATAATTATAGTTTGAACGCCACCTTTAGGTACACCTCAATTATACAAAATATACAATGTTAATCCAAAAAAGCAAAACGTAGACGAGATAAATTTATTCTTTTGAAACTAAAATCACTAAAATCGGTTAAGATTTGACGTAGGAAAATCGACGCCGTTCCCCAAATCCCTTGCCAAATTTTATCCATATAATTAATTTTAAACAGCTACTTATGCGTGAAAATGGAGCAGACACTTTAATTTTTGTTGGGATGCATTAGCGGCTCAAACAGAGCACTAGCTATTAATTTTATTATCACATAAGTAAGACATAAGTGCCAGATAGCCGATACATATAAAATATTTTTATGCTCCATCTCTAAGCAGATTGTTTGGAGTCATTTATGTTTTTTATTTAGGTAGATTAGGTTTAGATAGGAATACCTAAATTATAGCTTAGGGAGGGAAACAGATAATATAACATAGTAATTAGGTACATTGAACTAAAAAAAAATATAATAAATACCATCACAGGGCTTAGTCGATAAATACCTAATTCTTAAAATGCCTAACAGCTTTAAAAAGGACTAATTCGGTAAATACCTAGTTCTGAAAATACCTATTAATTCTTAAAAAGACCAATTCTTAAAAGGGGTCTAAACTATTGAACCTGTCTCCGAGTCCCCAGCGGAAGACCTTGGTCAACCTCGCTTCGCCAACAATCAGTTGCAGTTGATATTAATCCTTACGCAGTATAAAATAAAGTCGCTTTTAGGTGCGGAGGACGTGGTCGGATGTCCGACCAAGGTCGGCTCGCTCGCACACCGAATTAATCTAAAAGTGAATTTATTTTGCACTTCGTAAGGTTTAGTATCAATTGCTACTGACGGTTGGTCGGCTCCAGCCAAAACAGAGCGTCTGTTATTGTTTAAGTTCATATCCTTATACCGTTGGCGAAGCGAGGTTGACTAAGGTTTTCCGCTGAGTTCTCGGAGATTGGTTGAATAGTTTAGCCCCCTTTTATTTTTACTCTATATATCTGTTTGCCTCCCTAAGCTATAACTTAGGTATAGACCCAGTGATGGTAGTGGTATTAGGAAGCACATCTAACAATTGAATTGGAAGTCACTACGTCACATTCTCTGCAACATTTTCACGGATAACTGCCGGCCGTTTTAATGAAGTTTGAAAAGGAGATAGATTGCGTTTTAATCGAATTTCGCCGGTCCGTTGGCTGCGGCTCCGCGGAGCCACATATGCAAATGCTGATATAATGCAAAATGTTCTAGGCGCTAATGTAATCATATAAATTAGTAGCTATACCCCACGGTTTTCGTTTTATAAAAAATTTTATGTTAATTTGATGTTTTGTTTGTATTTTGATGTTGTTGAATACTGGTGGACCCAGCGACTTCTTTGGCGTGGCCGCATACCACTACACGACCCTACCCCTACTCCTACCCTACCCTAAAACTACCTTACATCTACTTTACCCCTACCTATCCTTTTTTTTTTGCTTATAAACATTCCTATCTATTGCAGAAAATCGTATTAAAATCCGTTGTGTGGTTTAAAAGATCTAAGCATAGGTACATAGATATGTCGCAGCCGGATGGTTAAATTAGCCAGTTAATGAAACGGCTAGCTTCTCATGTTATTATTTAATTGAAAATTTGCCAATTTCAGAAATTTTTTAAGTAATGTTTAAAGAACGAAATTGACTCGAGTTTACGAAGCTCCTCCAAATATTGTCACAATGTTAACTTAATCACAATAATCTCAAAAAATAATAATAGTTTGCATTAGGTTTTAATTCGGTTGGGTAAGCTTAGTGTTGTGACAATGTGTGGAGGAGCTCCATAAACTCGGGGCAATATCGTTCATTAGACGTAACTTTCAAAGTTAATTGATTTGGCAAATATTCAATTAAATAATTGCTTAAAAAGCTAGCCATTTAATTAACCGGCTAATTTAACCATCCAGCTGCGACAGATACATAGGGACAGACGGCGGAAAGCGACTTTGTTTTATACTATGTATAGATAGTTCGTAAATATTTACGTACCTATAGTATAAATATTATGTTGTACTTTTTAATGTTTCCAAATGAAATATTCTGTCTTCATTTCATAACGAATTTCTTTATGTACCTACTCTTTGAGTACAATGAAGAGCTAATTTACTAGATGTTAGGTTTCTAATTAAGCATTAAATTCTATGATTAGTAAAAATTGTTTTAAGAAGTATTTCGATGTTTTTACCCGGCCGTCGAGGATGGGTTGTGTTTAGAATAATATTTACGTGACATAATAGATAGTAGACATATACTTTTTTTACTCTTGTTAATTAATTTAGCCTTTTCCATATGTTCCAGAACTTTCGGAAATTACATCACCCCAACATACAAACTTTTCCACTCTAATAATATTAGTATGATATAAGTATACACATAGTGTTCAGTCAGTGGAGAGCGTCGGTAGCCTAATGGCTAACAGGACCAACTCGGCAGCGAAAGGTACCGAGTTCGATCCCCAGTGCCGCTATGTAGGTACCAAGAGTTACAACATTAGTTGAGCACTAATCGATGCCCTTACTGTAAGGGAATACTGAAAGCTGATTATGTACAATATTTTTAAATTTATTTTATAGGCATGCAGGACACGTTCTTTCGAATTTTCGCGTGGACACCACTATGTCTACGTAATAGGGATGAGTACTCAGCCCGAAGCGGGTGGTGCGATGGCGGAATTGGTCTGTGGGCACCAGATCAAATAGTTTCTCAGAACACTCCCCAATGTACAGCCGGTAGAACACACACAGGGAGCCAAAGTCCCTTCGGTCAGCCAGTGGTTCTAACTTGCTTCTCAGTATAAACGGTCTGTGGAACGGACCACCCCCCGCTGCGTTCCAACGAACAGGAAAATCAATTCGTAATTTGTTAGGGCGACTGTGGCCGACGAAATATTCAATGCGCCGAAGCCACGAGCATCTCCCGAATCTCATTCGAGATGTAAATTATAAATACCTAAATGTAGGTAATTTCACAGATTATGCAAACAATACTCGCGTTCTTACAATATTTTTGATTCTGTACACAGAATTTTTCTTCATAATTTTGCGGACGTTGACTTGTGTTACAATTTCGGATTATTTACACGCACATCTGTTTTAATGTCCCATCGTACGAGACTTTATCAATGAAAATAAATAATGAAATCATCATACAATGTTAAACTAAATACTTTCTTAATTATTTAATGGATGGTAACTTATGTTACAATTTTAGACTATTTACAAACACATCTGGCTTAAAGTTAATAATGTAAATTGGATCAATGTCGCTCGTACGAGACTTGATCACTGGTAGCAAATTAAATTAAATCATCATACAATGTTAAATGAAGTAATTATCTCTGATAGCGTCACGCAACTACTATTTACATCGGTTATCGGATGTACAATCTACGGCGGCGGTTCTACTGAAAACGCTTTTCCTAAGTGGGTCAGGATCATGTTTTAATACGTTAAAACAAATACGCGTTATCGATTTTATATCGTCTATCGCGCTGGGGTTGTTTTGTAATTGCACTGCGGTAATCCTATGCCGCTCCTATACTCGACCTTGGAGAGGTGATAATTGACGGAGTTGACCGCGCATCGGTGGCCACGGATCGAAAAACCGTGTGATAAGATTCGTAAGTGGGGCAAGGTTGGCGAATAGACGCGTTTCGCGTGTTCGTGTTCCTACGAATGTGAAACCATGTCAATGGCGGACGCCGCCGGCGCGGCGCAGGCGCCGGGCAAACACTGTTTAATCCGGCCATCGCTAAAATTAATACCTAAACGACACATTTCCGAAATTGTGCGGCTTATCGTTCTATTTGGGTCAGTTTGGACAACATCATTAAATATA
Organism: Blastobasis lacticolella; assembly: GCA_905147135.1. Classification (NCBI taxonomy): domain Eukaryota; kingdom Metazoa; phylum Arthropoda; class Insecta; order Lepidoptera; family Blastobasidae; genus Blastobasis; species Blastobasis lacticolella. The sequence continues at coordinate 15,023,899 of LR990050.1, forward strand.
GGCCATGTGGAAACATAGTATTAGAATAGAATAGATTTATTCACACACAACACCACAAACACATAACATATTGGTTCAAAATGGGTTTGAATCACTGACCACCAACAATACAGGTGTCAGTGGCTCGAATACAGAGCCGTGAAACAAATTTCAATAAAAGTAATAAGAAAGAAGTATTATGACTGTCTGCGTGCAATTTTCTTTGTTTGGATCTCGATTAGACCTTAGTTGCAATTGCAGTTCCTAACTAGGTCCTCATATGTATGAAAAAAAAAACATGAATGAGTTGTATTTTTTTTGTCTTTCTTTTCCTGCACCGCCTACCTTTCTCAGGCTTAGATTATCCCGGTTGACTGGTAGATAAGGCTATTTTAGCTTTAAGTCCGCCACTGTACTTTTGTGCATAAAGCTTTAATAAATAAATAAAAAAAAAAAATGAGTTGTAGACGTAAATACACGATGGTTACTGTGCATTTGATCAGGACAGCTAGATCTTGTCGTTACCATTATGGTGATAATAGAAATAGGATGCTTCATGAGGGAGGACACCTATACGTAGCAATTGGTAGCAGTCACAAATATCACGTCATCGACAAGAAGGTGAAGGTAAAGTCAACACAAACATATTTTATTCAACGAATTGGATAAAGATACTTCCTGGCTTTTGTGGCATTGAGGAAAAGATTATTAAGTAGGTATCTAACATACATACATACATCAATATAGTTGAAGAGATGCTTTGTTTGTTTGATCGCAGCAATATGTGGAGCAACTTAATTACTAATAGAAAGCTAATAAGACACATGGTCCACCCTATGAAAACTGGCCAGTGTGGTCAAGGACCTTTGCAACCTAAGCGGAGCTGACGCGGCTCAGCCTTTGTGAACATACTTTTTAACTAACTCCAACTTGTAGTTTAAGCGAACGACTTTGGAAGAGAGATTCCACACATTTAAATAGGCTCGCGCTGAATGTTGGTCAGAAGCCAGACGTGGATGAAACCGTCTAAGGAGAGTGCGATGGCGGAAATGTGACGGTGGCACTAAACTTAAATGTTCATATTCATATTTCATATTTCTTTATTAGTATTGTTCATACATTGTCCAAAATTCAGTATCTAGGTATGTAAATACTCAATATATGCATATACATATATTGAGTATTTACATCAATAATAGTATCACAGTCAATAGAATTATTAATAGAATTGAAATTGTCACCTATTGATATTAATTGAGTATCAATAGTCATCTTAACATGTCACATTACAAAAATGTCAAATTAAAAATTATATTATTATAAAATTAAAATAAATCGATATATTTTAGTTCACTCGTCAAGGAACTCACTAACAGAATAATATGCTTTTTGAATAAGCATCGCTTTTAATGTTCCTCGAAACATTCCCCAAAAAATATAGAGAACACACAGAGAGCCAACGTCAAGTATTCGAAATGATACGAATGACGTAGGCTACTTTCTTTTGTTTGATAATTTAAAAACAGTTGAAGGATAACTGAAAAAGCAGGTATCAAATATGCATTTGATACCTGTTCAATTCGTATGAATCAGACCCCTAAGATACCTACTGCGAATTCTTCAATTCGATAAATACCTGGGCTACCGCGATCGCACGTGATAGTGACTAGGTACGTTCAGTAACGTCCTTGATTCAATCAAAAAACACCAAAACAACAATTTACTACGAAATCGCTAAAAACCGTTCCTAAGAAACAGCGGCGATTTTCGTATGTTCTACGAATTGCATGGAGGGTTTATCCTCCTTTCTCCTCTGTGAGGAGGTTAATCGCTACATATGACTTTAGTATACCTATATGACCTTAATATACCTATTTGAATATACCTTAAAAGAAGGAAGAAAGGAAGGACAAACCGACGGCGACGTGCCTTTTTTTATTTATTTTTTTACGCGTTGAATGCATTACGCACGGTACCCTCCATAGGGGGGACGGAAGGCCTGTGTGGGACACCCGACAGTCGCTGGTGTACCCACTAAACCCCGCGGCGCTCCTGCTTCGCGTCAAGGAGGTGTGATGAAAGTAGCCGAAGCCTTGTCACCTCCGGCACATTGACGTGCCTAGTTTAAGCACCCGTTCTACCCCGATTGTCAAGACTCAATTTCTCTTGGTCGCCACTGTAGTGCTTAAAGGTGTGGCAGCTATGAGAACTTTTGACCTGAATGGTTCAGTTGGTTAACATGCGTATCTGCCACGCAGAGGTCCCGGGTCCGATTCCCGGCGGAGCAGAAAATGAAATGATGAGTTTTATTTTCTGTTATGTATATATATAATAAGTATGTATTTAAATATTTATAAGTAACGCAAGCTTTGCTCACTTTGGAGCTAGATGGCGCTGTGTGAATTGTCCAAGCGTATCACAGACATAACAGACTAGACACAAATCACAAATATTCCCTATTCGCTCACTCTACAATTATGATTAATCTTGCTATCCCGTTTTTTCATCTATTGAAATAAATTGTTGGAAAATGACGTGCGCAATGTTTTGAACGTTCGACATGTTGCTCACGCTCCTCGAGACCTGACGTTTCTTTTGAAACATCGGTGTAAATTTTATAATTTCCTAATAAAATTTAAATCAAACTCTTTAAAAGACGGTGTCATTTGCACATTAGAGGAAAGTAACCAAATATGGAATAGGGTCCAAATATGGAATTCCTTGATTTCTTCGGAAATAATATTTAAAATCGTAATAAAGAGCCATATTATGTTTCATATACTCACATTAGACGTGTGACATGGCATGTATGTGTTTTGTTTGGTCGCTGTTCAGAACATTTTAGGCACGTAAAAACGATGTACTTATTATTATTTAGTGAGTGATAACATTTTCCTCATATATTTATGTGGTTACATATATGGTAGTTCTTGTATTTCCAGGCCATTTATTTGTTTCAGTTTTGTATTTAGTTTAATATGAACAACAATTTCAGATGTCATTTTCATTTCTGGGTCCATTTATGGAATATTCCATATTTGGGTCAAAATCGCAACTGATGGTTTAATTTTTACTTTTAATGTGTTTATATTTATCTTTCAGAATGCTTTCTAACACATAAAGTAAAGATAAATATTCGAAAACCAAGAACTTATCGATTTATCACAAAAAACTAAACATTTTATTTGCTTTTGGTCAACAGCATTTTTCATACAAAGCCTAAAGAAAATTTGTTTTACCAACTGTAAATACTTATTTTTTAAAGATTTAATCAGCTTAACCGATTTGCATCAAATGTTTTATATTTGTTAGGTCGGACGGAACACTCAAGATACGGGTACCACTCGCACTATATCGATTTGTAACAGTATTTTAATTTAAAAAAAATTATGTATTGTTTTGCAATATAACAGTCTAATGATTTTTACAAGTAATTACCAATTATCACGGGTGACTTCCGCTCCAGGTCGTTCTTGGTGCAGAGGTTGGCCATTGCGATTCAACGCGGTAATGCAGCGAGCGTGATGGGCATGGATATATGTATTGTTAAAATTAGTATTAAGTTTTGACATTGTATTGATGACTTTGTATTATTGTATTATTATGGAATTTTGATTAAAATTATAACATTTAATAAATAATGAGATTGTTATTAAGTGTTACAAAACATTATTTAACCATATTTTTATGAATTTGTTGTACCTTTTTCTCATGGTCCATATTTGGGGTACCTATTCCATATTTGACTACTTGTTTTAATTTTTTGGTTAATCTAGATTTTTGATACTGTAATTAGTTATAAATATCATAAGATTATCACTAAGTGTTGCAAAACATTATACCTTCTCATCGAATAAAGAAATTGACTTCGTACTATGAATAGCTTATTTTTTACTTTATATATAGTTTATTTGGTTACTTTCCTCTAATTCTGGATTATCATTTCATCGGTAAGTAATCGGGAATCAATTTTAGAAATTGTGACAAAAATATGCAACGTAACGCTCTACTTCAGTAAATAATTTTTTTCTATGAAGCATATTTATTATTTATATTATTATAAGTAAGATCATTTGTGACACTTGGAAACCCGAGAATTCCCTCTAAGCGAGGTTCATCTCTGAATCACGAAAAGTAGATGCTCGAAATACCAAAGATCGTATAATTTTTTTTCTATGAAGCATATTTATTATTTATATTATTATAAGTCAAGGTCATTTGTGACACTTGGAAACCCGAGAATTCCCTCTAACCGAGATCCATCTCTGAATCACGAAAAGTAAATGCTCGAAGTACCAAAGATCGTAGGTAATAGAAGCAAACACTAGGTACCAGTTACGGTACTCGCCGCGTGTTAATGTATGAAGGGAAATAGCAAAACAAACAGGCTTTGTTTACATTGGATAATCCATTGTAGGGTATCCGCAGGTCACCTGTTTGGTCACGCTGTGTCTCTACCACCACTATTGTATTTGATTAACGTGACCAGGCCTCCGACCGAAATTGACTCCATTCAATCGGGCTGCTAACAAATATATAATTTTGATTTTAATGGCAGTTTTGCCCTGACTCTGTTCCGGTAGCGTTCGATATCCAATGTCGTTCCCCAAGGTTGTAATTAATGCTGAATTTCGTCAACATTTGATCAGCAGTAGACTGTTAGAGCAATAAAAATAGTACAAACACATAAACTCACTTTCGAACGTGTACTCGTAGGTTGTAAGGATTAAATTTTTATTTGAAGCTATGTTACTTTTGACGATTTACTTTCATTGAGTACGTCACGTACTCAATGAAAGTAAAGCAAATTAATGAAAAATTTCGTCAAAAATTCATCAGCAGTAGACTGTTCGAGCAATGAAAATAGTACAAACACATAAACTCACTTACGAACGTGTACTCATAGGTTGTAAGGATTAATTTTTTATTTAAAGCTATGTTATTTTTGACGATTTACTTTCATTGAGTACGTCACGTACTCAATGACGTACGGTTTTAGATTCTATATTCCAGCCGCCAGCCAATTACGAGGTAACTTAGACAATCTAATCTGTGGGCAATAATAATAGCTTGGAGTATACTCATGAAGTTTCAATTGGTGCCAGCTCTAAGATAGTGGACCAGAAATTATCGGGTCACTTTCAAGTGACTTACTAAGTGACTTACTTCTGTACGTATAACAGTAACAAAGTAACATTATTTGAGTGCTACTTGAAAATATGTATCGACCAGAAACTATCGTGCATATGCCTATTATCAATCGTAAATGTAATTGTCTTCATTATAAACCGACTAGCCAGGAACGTTACCCTTGAAAAAACTATACACATAAACATGCTTGGACAATTCACACAGCGTCATCTAGCCCCAAAGTAAGCAAATATTGTGTTATGGGTGCTAGATAACTGATAAACTACTTATACACTTGTAAATACATACTTATTATACAGAATTATTGTTATGATAATTATTATTATTTTTTAATTTAATTGACATGGATTAATATTATATTTAATTTTGTATGTAGAAATTAGTATTTAAGATCTACATTTAAGTGTTTTTATTGTTATGTTGTGACGTCCATAAGTGTTTCGTCGAAACTTAATCTGAATAAATGTTTTTTGAATTGAATTGATTAGAACACCCAGACCCGTAACAGATACTAAAATTCATCACATCAATTTCTGCTAGGCCGGGAATCGAACCCAGGATCTCTGCGTGGCAGACCGCGGCATGTTATTCAACTGAACCACTCAGGTCGTCACACACCACTAACATGCCGTAGAATGTTCCAAGAAGTATGAATCACTGTAAATTGTATTCCGATCTATGTGGAATGGCGTAATCTCTCACTGGTAAAGTGTACAAAGTAATTCACCGCAGATTACCTATATCCGCAGAAACAAGTAGGACAACGAATCAGATTTCCAGATAGCTTATTGCGTACGATCGCGCTCGTAAGTGCATGATCACCTTAAAGCTCAAATTCCTGTGCAGCTGTTAATATATATAATAGATAATAGTAGTTGGTACAACTGTCATATAAAAGGGGGTATTAAAACATGAGTGTCTGTTTATCATACGAGGCGTAGCCGAGTATGATAATAGTTTGACACGAGTGTTTTAATACCTAATTATATGCAGTTGCATACACTACTTTATCTACACTCATACTTATATGTTAAAATATCGTACCTATAATTTTTGTTAACATTGGTGGAAGTAAGCTGCGAGTCAGTTCTGTTGTATCTACGCGTCGCGCTTGATATCCTTGACGTAGTGGTAATAGCTTGGTTATGTACGTGGAACAAGGGGGTTCCCACTGAGTAACAATATGCGAGAAAGATCTCTAGATATTTTGTATGCATTTGGACAATATTTTTATTAACTAGTGAGGCACGCGGTCTGTCCCCCTGAGGGGAAGCGGTTACAGTCCTCTAGGACATCTGTAAAACCTGTGCAGGCGACCTTGCCCTTGACATTTTGATCTGTGGGTTTTTGAAATCATTCTTCTCGCTGGCATGACGCACTCTTGGGACATCCCCGAGGTACTACTCCTTTTGGCTTTGTACCGGCTGCGTCACTAAGCTTAGCTTCCTACGAGAATTTTAAATAACTATTGATGCAAAAATCGATGAATATTATTAACGTCTATGGACCTCGAAACAGTCACATGGTCTCGTAACCATGACGCATGCAACTGCGTCGAAATATCGAGGTATCAGAACAATACTAACCGAGGTAACAAACCCGATAATGTATGGTGAAAGTGAAGTAAATAACTACGAAAGTCTTAGAACCTATATTCGGTCACATGGTGTTTTAATAATTATCTCTTGTGAAAAGTATCGGATCGAGATCTTTGCAGTCAATGCCAAGGTAAACACAACGATTTTACCAAGGTAGCGCACACGGTCAACTGCTTACGTGATTTTTGAATAACTATAAAGTATTTAAACTGTATAAAGTATGAACCTTATTATTATGGTGATAAGGTTACTGTCTTATACATACAGTTAGATTTTAGAAAGTTCGTTTTTAGGTACGTTTAACGAAACGTACTATGTCACCCAAACAGTCAAATCAAGCTCTTGGTGTCTGAATATCTTTGGTATTGGACGTGGTCACGAGAGGGTAGTCAAAAGTCGCCTCTATTAAAAAGAAAGTAGAACCGAAGATCTCCTCCACCCACACCGACTACGAATTCACATCTCCGGTAAACGGAAGCTACAAAGACTCATCCAAAGCGACAGAGACCACGTGTACGAACACTCCCTTTATGTTCATATGGCCAAGGTCGAGGTTTTGAAAGAATAATCAAAAGTCGCTTCTATTGTAAAGTCAGTAGGGTCGTATATTTGCACCTACACCTAAGAGTACAAGAAGCGGGCAGTTCTAGTGGGCAGTGGTCTATGTCCGGCGTGTGTTGAGAAACAATTTCAATATCAAGGCCATTTACAACGACTGGTCCCGGACAGATGTGGGCATTGATCATGACTGTGCTTTTGCCCAGATTCTAGCCAAGACCTACCCGCTGCGAGGCTGATGCTAAGCCGGCCAGCATCCGTTGTAGCTCCTCCAGCGACCCGAAAACCCGAGATAACACAAAATTCACACAAAACTTCAGAAAAGACATGTTCATATGGCGGAAGTAGTGCTGTTGAAAGGATATTCAAAAGTCGCCTCTAATCAAAACACAGTAGTGTCCAAGATCTCCTGCACCCAAACCGACCGCGAATCCGTTCAGGACAACATTGACAGAAGTTTAAATCGTCCACTATACTTAACATACCGCTTCCGAATCCTTCTAGCCCTCACATGTCCATCATCATCATATCAGCCAGAAGTCCACTGCTGGGCATAAGTCTCCCCCCAGAGATCTCCACAACGGCCGGTCCTGTGCTTTCCGCATCCAGCTGGTACCTGCGATCTTTACCAGGTCGATGGTCCACCTAGTGGGAGGCCTACCCACGCTGCGTCCGGTGTCTCATAATGTCTAGTACAATCCAGTAAATAGAGATTACAAAGACTTACCCAAAGCGTCAGAGAGGACATGCAGGAACACGCCCTTCATGTTCATATGACCTGGGTCGTGCGTCGCCCGGCAAGGGGCCTGCTTGTTGTTGTTTGGCATCTTATCCGTCTTCACCATTTCATCTGTCTCCTCGTTGTCTGTCGTGTTGTGTCCCAATGCCATGTCCGCGTTGCTGTTCACGATCTCGGTCAGGTGCCGGACGTTGGCCGGCGGGGGGACGCCGCCGTGGGAGTGGCCGTGGCTGCTGCCGTGTTCTGCGGACAAGTTTTATGGTTACATACATAGTACATACATATCGTCACGCTTCTTTTCCGTAGAGGTACGGAAAATACCACATTTAAAAATTAAAATCCACATCCCCATCCCCATCCAAACGGTATATCCTGCCCGGTTCAAATGCTAGTGTAAATTAGCCCGCCAGGGTAACTTCCATCGTGGGTGGAAATGGTTAGCATGAAAGCTAAACGGTATGGCTGGCAGGATCAAAGGCCTATGTCAATAACGTATGTTAGAATGTTTGTTAAACTGGATTGGTTAATGTAAATGTGTCATATTATATTTTGAACAGTAGCGAAACATAGCAGTTTATTACTTTTATCATTGTATTGGAGATTTAATCTACATCTTACGTATTTATTCCTTATTTGTTATAGACATACTTTTTAGGTCTTTTAAGGTATGTAATTACCTGACTTGCCAAATCCTGGATCATGGTCAAGGCGGACCCCGGGCCCTCGTGCGTGAGGAATGATTATTATTTATGATTATTTATACTTTTTAGGCCCGAATGTATGTTAAAATTTTGTAACATAGCCGCAGTGGTGCGAGAGCCTGGTTGGTGACCTAGTTCAAATTCCCTGTGAACCTATTTCAGGCATCAGTCTCTAACATACATACAAAAATTGTATAATGCTGTCCTGGCTATGAATGTATATTTTTTGTGAAGAGATAATAAATAATAAAAAAGTAATCATCTTGGCGTTAATGTCCCGGTTGTGCTCTCGAGCACGAGGGCCCGAGGTCCGCCTTGAACATGATCCAGGATTTGGCAGATCAGCTAATTACAGTGGAGCGACTGCCATCTGACCTTCGTGACCCTGCTAATTGGCAGGTTTCATCACGATATTAATATAACAGGTTTTCCCTTTCCCCTAACCGTCAGAGCATCAGTCAGAAAGTACATAACTCAGAAAAGAGTCATTGGTACATGGCCGCAGCGGGATTCGAACCCGGTACCTCTCGCTTACGAGTCGAATACTCAACCGCTCGGCCACCGACGCTCCGTGAAGAGATAATAAATGCTTATTATGTCCAGGTGTTTGCAGTTTTGTGAGGGCATTCAAATAACCAGATAAAATATTGTACACATGTAGGGCAAGTTCGAGTTTCGGGTGTTATCTAAAAGTTACACGAGGAAGCGAGAGATTATAATAATTACATAATAATTGTCACTAGCAAATACTTAGATGTTGATCATCAATTATAATAATGGTAAATAAATAAGTACAAAATAGATGATTATTCCTGTGGTGCAATTATGTATGCCTATCGTTTTCCTATCGCTAAACTATATTAACACGGGCAACTCGATAGGAGAATGGTGCACTCTCGATATTTATATGTTTACAATTCAGGTATTCAGGATCGTCTCATAAAGTGTAGGTATTCATATAGCTAGTAAGCCTTCGAGGCAAATATGTTGCCAGACGAAAACGGAGACGTGTGACGTCACGGTTATGTCAGACGTTTCGGTGGTCCGTACTATTGAGGACAAATGTGACGTCACACACTATTAGTCAACGTGAAGCGTGCCTTAATTTTTTCTTCGGCGGAGAAAAAACACGCTGTGTTTTGACAGTGCTTATTATGGGTAATTAAATATTCATTGATATGAATTGAAACGATCGTGTATGCGATACGTGTGATATTTATGGAAAAACTCGAATACACTTTAGACGTCACGCAGTAAAAAACTAATGACATGCAAAATATCACTTAGTTAAGTTAGAATCGCTTCGGTTTATAAATAGAGTGTTTACAGTGTTGTTTATTCACCCGGAATAAATAAAATTATGCGGTGTTGAGCCACAAAATTAAAATAAACGGAAGCTTGTTCAAGGTTTTAGACTTCAAAGTAGGTATAGACGTTCCGAGATGAACGTCATTCATGTCATACACATCGGAGCAGACTATAATAATCATCTTGGCGTTAATGTCCCGGTTGTACATTTGACATCAATTAATAATGTTAATGACATCTGAATTTGTAATTAACTCCCTTGGACAAAATACGTTAATCTGTGTAACTGACCTCATGACATTAAGATTGTGATTTTTTTTTATCTGTTGTAACATTATTTTAAGAATAATGACGAAGAATTTAATGACATTTGACGTGTAAATTTATGTTTATCAAAATAAATGAAATGAAATGAAAATGTGCTCTCGCGCTCGACGGTTCGGGGTCCGCCTTGACGATGATCCAGGATTTGGAAGATCATATAATTACAGTGGAGCTACTGCCAGCTGACCTCCGTGACCCTGCTACCAGGGGAACCTAACCAGATTGAATCATGGCTACACATTCAGTCGCCTATACGTGTAGGTTTCATCACGATGTTTTCCCTCACCGTAAGAGAAGAAAAGTCATTGATACATGACCGCAGTGGGGTTCGAACCCGGTACCTCTTGCTTACGAGTCGGATACCTTAACCACTCCGCCACCGACGCTCCCTTTTACACTTTAATTAGCGAGGAATTTATAACAAATGGGCGCTCAGTCGTGATCAATCTCGGATTCCTCTGCTAACATTCGACTATCCTGCGGGATCTGGTATTTTCCGGGACCATAAAGCACCCTATGTCACTCGGGAACAATTTACCTTGATATTATATTTTTTTAGAATTTTCGAAAGAATTTTCATTATCTTGTACTTACTAAAGTAAATATAGAAGGATAACGAATACACCTTGCTCAAACCTAGTCAATATTCTAAGTAACCTCTGATAATTTTAATCTGTAGGTATACATAAGATCAAACCATTGTAAGACGAGGACCTACAATTACATAGATCGGCAACATTCCAAAGAGTTCATGCATCTCATAACCGCCGATCGCTTGAGTTGACCCAATTTAGTTGTTGAATCGATACGACAACATCCCATATCCCATATATTGTATTTTGATTGTTGAAATTAACTGTTGTTAATTTTATATAATTTATTATTATGACGATGTATGTATAACACTATAAATGAATATGAATATGAATATCGGGAGTAATTCTCACAATGGCTTTCTAGGCATATCAGTCATGCGTGTCCATAGTTCCATACGCGTTTTTAGCAAAAAAACATTTATACATCGAAATAATCGGGTAAGTGGGAGCGCACCTCCACCTTACAGAATACCAGACTTTTTTTTTTTTTAACCCGGTTAATGCATTACGCACGATACCTTCCGTAGGGGGGACGGAAGGCCTGTGTGGGACTCCCGACAGTATCCGGTGTACCCACTAAACCCCGCGGCGCTCCTGCTTCGCGTCAAGGAGGTGTCATGAGAGTAGCCGAAGAGAATATCACAGCCTGTTTTAACCCTGATGTTTAACCATCGACGAAAAAAGACGGTGTGTATCTGTGGCTCTGTCTATCTGTGTGTCTGTATGTGGCATGGTGGCTCCCGAATTGGATGCGGTTTAATCGAGATGGTCTTAGCTATGTTTGATTAAAATCAGCTAAGTAGTTTAGAAAATATTTGAGTATATGTATACTTGGTCGGAGGTTATCCGACAATTTTTCTGTCGGTTGGGTTATAAATAGGACTTATTCTGTTCTTCCTGGAGACTAAGGCTTCTAGTGCCCCATGGGGAACCACGGCTTTGGCAGTGGAGCGGTCTGGCATATGCCCATTTGCGGCCGCCAAAGCAACGTGTTAGTTACACTTGCCAGTTTGTCTACCGAAACGACAGATATAATCAAAATGAGAGCAAAGTAATTTTTTGATGCGACTACTGACTTTAAATTACAAATAAGCGAAGTAGCCGATTTATTTTAAATGGACACATCTTCAAACAGACACAATCACTCATGGACTTACTCTTAACCAGAATGTGTATTTGATTAAAGTGATTTAAACTAGAGATGAAACGGATAGTTGTTTAGCCGGATATCCGGCCAACGTACAAGCCGGATAGCTGGATATCCGGCGGCCGGAGATAGTCTCTGAACAATTGTTTATATTATATGTAAATAATTTGAAGTCGGTCTGAATAACTATTCCGTCCTCGGACGGATCCGTAGTTACGAAATACATGCTTACAAATATCCCCCCCGCATTGTAGAGCAGAGAATAATGAAAAATTCTCGATAAACGAAATCGCATACTACCTCTCAATGGAGAGCAAAATTAGTATTTTGAATGCATTTAAATTTAACATTAATTAAGTTTGGTTACTAAAATTTAATTAATTAAAATATTAAAGATTTTTGCTAATCTACCAAATGAACAATAAGTACATACCTAATCAACAGTATTTTGATTAACTAATATTTTTGGTATTTGAGATAACTTTTTCCGATCAACAAAAAAACTTTTACGGCCTTACCATATACTATATACTATCCGGTATCCGGCCGAATATTAATGCACTAACCGGTATCCAGCAGGATAGTACATTAAGGCCGGATAAGCCGGATACCGGATAGTAACCGAAAATACGTTTCATCTCTTATTTAAACACACGAGGCACAAAAGCTTTTACCTCTCTCACGAAAAGGGCGCTGTTGGTACGCAAAAACTCGCAGCAAACCCTTACTTATATACTATAAATAAACAAAATCCAGCTCACCATGGAACAGGAAGAGCCCGACTATATTCAGCAGCAGGCCCAGCGTGCCGACTATGACGAGTAGTCTCGCGTCGTGAATCGGCTCCATGTCTATGAACCGCTTGACAGCCTCCACTGTGATGCTGAAGCATAGGGCCACTAGGAACACGGCGTTCACGAGAGCGCCGAGCACTTCCGCCCGAGCCCACCCGAATGTGTTCTTCGACCATTTCTTTGGTGACATCTGTGGGGGAGGGTAAGTATTAGCTGTATACATATAGGTAGAGCTCGTCTAATCTAAAATGACGCGCCCCACTATCGCATTAACGCACACAAGCAAGTTTAAAATATGGACGCAATACATATACAAATGCCGTTGTAATTGGTCATTCAGTTGTCGGTAAGATTCAAACGTAGGAGCACGCGTCGTTCATTGGCTCCCACACAGATGAAGTGTCGTTATCAATATTTGCAATCACACATCAAAATCAACTAACTAAGTAGTGGGGCGCGTCATTTTAGACTAGACGAGCTCTACACACTCACACCCATATAGGGCTAGGCAGAGAATATCGAGTGTCATATGCTACGATCCTGATGACGCACCTCTTTTGCTTCTTTCATATTTAATACACACATTTTCTGATACATTTACGCCGGTTGAGGGAGCTACTGACCTGCCCTTTTTGGAGGTCATATATTTATCATCCTCCACAGCCTACGCCAGCCCATTGTAGGACTTCAACATGTGGTTGGTTGGTGTTGTGTATGAACCAAACGGAAAGCAACTTCTGAGCTTAGCAAGTGTGTTGGAACTGTCTCTGCGTTTTGAGGGGGGGAAGTCGGAACCCATATGTTTCTTACTCCTAAATAAATTTGTAACTTCCTAGTAAATTTGTAACGGTATCCAAGACAGTTTTTACTAGTCCTAAGACGGCCTGAGTGTCAAAACTCAGCAGCTCTTTTGGGTCGCCGCTGCAGTTCCTGAGTACACAGAAGTTGCAGAAGTTGGTAGCGTGGGGAGTAAAAAGTAAACGCAATAAAAAACGCTGCAATAACTTTCAGCCTGGCTCTATGACGTAGGTGTCAAGTTTGCCTGGATAGGTATAGTGATACCGTATCACCGCCTCGTATAATTTCTACCGCCAAGTAATAAAAGTAAATGCGATGTTTTGGGTTCTGGTAGGACCCATGTTAATCAGCGGTTAAACATAAACAAGATAAAATAATAATAATAATAATCTTGGCATCATTATCCCGGCTGTGCACCGCGCGCGAGGGCCTGGGGTCCGCCTTGACTCAAGATATTGGTCTCAAAAATATTTCGGTAACTATCTAATAGGTATGCATTTCGCTAAGCAGAATTGTGGCAAGAACAACCGTCTGATGTGCGTGTAATATATGGAACATTTAATCAAGGATGTTAACCGTCCGTTTGCTTAACAATTATGACTCATTGGCTACATATCGTGGAATTTATTTGCAGTTTCCAAATAACATTAGCCATGCAGTGACGTCATACAACAAAAATGCTGGTATATAAGCGTACAGGATATATGTACGCCGGATATTTATTATTCATCCATTCCAGATATACGCGGAAAATATCATAGCATATTGTTTTTAAACATTCAATGCCAATTATAAATGCGCCAATAAACTCTGCCTGTCTGCTTCTATAGTTCGATGTATTGTTAATGTTTCGCAGATATTTCATGCTTTAGACCTGGATAGTTTAATATTTTATCAAAACCCGAAGAAAGGAGTATCAAAGTGAGGAAGAAAATCTAGTATTTACAATTAGATTAGTACACAGAATAACAATGTAATCTAATCTAAGAGCGTACATTGTAGGCAGAGCAATTCTTACTTAAAACTAAATGCAATGGCTAACCGCTAAAGTGCTGCGTTGTCTGTCTGTCTGTCTTTTAGTTACGTTTTAAACGCGCAATATTTTTTAACACGCGCGTAGATTTGACATGCCTAACGCATGCGACGAAGTTGTTGGAGGACAACTACTTAATTTAAAAAACGTAGTGATGCCGTCACAGACTTAATTCATCAACAGCTCATAACACAGTCCAAACCAAGAGATTCTCTCCTCAAGTTTAGTACGAGTTTTGCTGCTATCTTCACGCGCGGCAGACTTTTATTCCCGGTCGTACCTACTGGGTACCACTGAGAATAAAATTTACATTCGTACCCACTACTTATTGTTATCCTTAGACTTGAACTTTAACTAATTGTGTTACAATGTTACTTCTCTTCTTCGAGTGTCTTCGTGTATTACCTGAGACTTGTAGAGAGGCTTGTAGTAGACAGACATAATTTCCTTAAATGATTTTTTCTTTTACTTTTTATTTGTTGTGTTCAGCTTCTATTGGTTATACGGAATCCCCTGAAAGTATGCTATTCGACTAATATCTCCAGCAGATTTTACGAGTGTGCACGTCGAAATTACGATAACCGATTGTTTACCATCAGGCGGTCCGTTGGTGTACGCTTATTTGTCATCTTTGTGCATTGATACGGCCTATTATTTTTCTAGGCGCAAAAGTAACATCCAATAACATTTGGAAATAATGAAATAGCTTCATTTAGTGAAACAACTTTCAATATCGGTTCATTACCAATGCAATATTGATTATGATGCTGTAGAGTAGGTACCTACCTCAAACATCAAAACAAAACCAACGAAGCTACAAACTTGCAGAATGGTCCTGTCTACTGTTTTATTACACTAAATAGATTATTGTTGCTGTTATGTGGTTTCGTATATTAACCGCTCCTTCCGCGCTGAAAACATTATATTCAGCTTCTTGCGCGAAAATCACCAACATTCATCTAAGGCTCATGTAATACATCGTCAATTTAGATACGTCCTGTATCCATATCAAGAAACAATGTCGATAAAACGCCGAATATACTTACTTTAACCGATAAGAATGCAATGATAAGGGCGGCGACGTCACTCAGCATATGAAACGAGTCTGCCACAAGTGCCATGGAGTTGGTCACGTATCCCACGATGAGCTCCACGAAGAAGAAGCTCCCGGTGAGCCACAGCATCGAGAGTAGCCGACATTTCTTCCCGGTGAATCGCCCCATGTTTCTGTTGGAGAAACAACAATGTACTTGCAACAGAATGTCTTTCGTTTGTAGGTACTTGAAGAAACACCCAATCGGAGCTAATCAATTTCACACAGATTTGAGAAAAGCTATTTACATTACAATTAATCATTTTGGGCTACCGTTTCTTATCCTACACCCGACAGTTATTAAACATTGTAAATCTTGGCTGCTATAGAAATAAAGAGTCGGCTTTACTGAATTGTGTGTGTGAATACACACGTATTTTCTTTGCATGTTATTTTGCTATTATATGTACATAATAATGCTCTTTTAAGTTTGTGTGAAGATTATTAAGAATTTCGATTTCTGCCCGGCAGGTATTCGAAACCGGGTACCTCTTGCTTTGTAAACTGGTATGTTAACAACTGAACCACTCAGGTCGTCAAATATACAGATATTGTTCGATCGGGTTTGGCATGGGTTTCAAGAATGGGTAAATGGCTTTTTGTCCAGCAGATTTATCAAAGCCGTGTTGGCGGCAGTTGTTCCGATACAATTGTCATTAACGCTGGGGTCCCGCATGGTTCAGTGCTGTCTCCAGCTCTGGTCCTCCTTCATATCAATAATATGTTGTTCATTGACGGCACTCGTTGCTATGCGGATGACAGTACTGGAGATGCCTTTTATACGGGTCGTGGAAATATCACCCGATCTGTTAGAAGAGGAAAGTCGCGAACTACTTCTGTCAAAAATCGTGAGTACTCTACCTAGTCCAATCTAACCCTACAAAGGCACACAAGTATGCGCGTTCACCGCCAAGAATGCTCGATTCATTGTGGCTCCACACACCGCATACCATCTCGAAGAGCGTACATATGCCAGCCTACGTATCGACATCTCCAATGACGTCCAGTTTCGCTACCATTTGGAAGAAAAGGTCAAGCTGGCATCAAGAAAACTGGGTGTGTTTAATAGATCAAAGCAATATTTCACACAAGACTTCTTCTTTAGAAGGCTCAAATCAGGTCCCATTGAGTATTGCTCTTATCTGGGGACACCGGCGCAAGTTTGGTCCTTGTAACACTATCCAAACACCTGTGAGAATTGTCGACGATACCGTGCTCACGAGCGTTATTAAGAAGCTAAGTCATCGGAGGGATTTCGCCTTATTCTGTTTGTTCTTAGCAACTGTTTGATATGATGCCTACAAATGTGTTCTACTATCATCGCATCGCTCATCATCGACAGGGAGTTTATTCTCACATCTTGGAACTTAATTGGTCGCGAACTGTGCCTTGAACCAGAGGAACTAAATGGCCTACCATAAACTTGAAGTTGTTTCTGAGGCAAACCTTGCAGTTAGGCAGAAACAATTTTGAGAGAGGCCAAGAGGCGGATTCGCTAGGCTGGGCAGCATTCAGAAAACTCGTCGAGTTTTCACGTCACTCAAGCATACCACAATGCTTCGTTTAAAAAAGGAAAGTTTTTAATCAGTGCGTACTACTTGTCTTTACGACGAGGTCAGATGCCAGGTGGAATACCGATTTGTTTCAGGTGGATTCTGGATGCGACAAGCCAAGGATAGGATGCATAGGCTCTCAATGCGACAAGCCAAGCTCACTGGAGGAGCTGATGATGATGTTCATAATTTTAATTATGACTGCAAGTCTAAATACATACATACACACTCACGCTCGTATCCCGCAGGGGTAGGCAGACACTGTTGAGTGCCACAAGCTTCGTAGCTTGTGGCACTCGACAAGTGTGTCAGGCTCGTGACACACTTATTTTGCCTCTTCCACATTCATATATCTTTTCATATATTTATGCTGGTTGGTACTCCTGACCTACCTTTTTTTGGAGAGGGTTATTTCTTTGATCAGTCTTTATCAACCATTCCATCCACTCACATTCCTCATTCTATTCCATATTCAGATTATGAGTTAGTATACTACATGAAGAGAGAAAGAGGTTAGGCAAAGCTGATACCTTTAGCCGATGGCCGAAAGCTGGTCAGACTAGCGTAATTGAAGAAGTTAGGGATGAAGTTAATACTTTGTGTAGAATAAGATACTGGTAGAATGAGATATTACAGCTAAAGACATTACGTGAGTGAGTCATAAGGATGAAATATTGTTTAAAGCTATGTTATGCATTAAGAATGGATGGCCAATAAAGTGGATCAGAGGTTACAGGGTTACTTTTTAAGAAGGAATGAGATAACTGAGTATAAAGGTTGTAAATAATTGGATACAAGGTCCTTGGGCTTGTGTTATTAGTAGATTGATAAAAGATTTATGGCATGAAGAGAACATGCTCCACCGAAAGCCCACCTCCAGTTGAATCCTCTACAAAGAAGATGGCTTTATGGGAACCTGGCTGTAGTGACAATTAGAGAAAATCAGATATTTATAGTGGAAGTTTGGATTAGGCTATTTTATTGTCGTCTACCATGCAAGAGGTCCCCGGTTGCATTACTGGCTGAGTAGAAATTAAAATCATTAATTTTAATTTCTGGTAAGGGTCTAGGTTTCGTATAACAAGTGTGTATTTAAAACATAGGTAAGTAATTTATCAGTTTTTTAGCACACATACCACAAGCTTTGCTTACTTTGGGTTTGGGATTAGGTGGTGCTATGTGAATTAGTCCAAACATATTTATTTTAATTAAGAATTTAGGTAAAGTACAAATATGAGATCCAGTGACTAAATTGGTATCAAAGTTTGTAGCAAACAATTAAAAACAGTTTCTAAGATAATCTTAAATTAACAAATTATAGAGCAGACTAAGTAAATACACCTACATTAAACCCTATGATTCTATTTCTAGACAGTTATCAGTTGAACATCAGTAATTGTTGTTGTGTTAATCAAACTGTACTGCATTCATTACTAACAATTAACAAATGATAGGGGGGTTAGTTTTTTTTTATTCTTTAGTTACGTGCAATAACCATTGTGAGAAACTGTAAACAAATATTTAGATTCATAAACAATGCAAAGATTTAAGGTTTATTTTCACAATGTAATATGTTTTAGGGACTTCGAATTCTACAAATGTTAATAAACACTAATAAACCCGTTGCCATTTCATTAAAAAAATGATTGATTGATTGAAAAACTAATAAAATTATATATAGAGAAATAAGTCTTTACTTACGCTTAAATTTCAGGACTGCCAATTTATCAAAAGCTTTGTATCAGCAACTATCCATTTAGTCCATGTGTCACTAGGTACACAAAATATGCACAATCATAACACAACAATAGGTTAGAGCTTCATTCACAGTATCGATACCCTAGACTGCCACAAACAGAACAACTGTACTTTAAAAGTAAACATCTAACACTAGTGCGTGATTTGAAAACAAATCCTGCCCCTTGTTCGTAGAATTTCAGAAAACAATTTCTAAAAGAAGAAACTCTCGTGTGAAAGCTGACAGGGCAATCGCGTAACACTGCACTGTGGTTAGTAACGGTATTTTTTTTAAGTTTTTACTTATTACCAATTTTGCTACACAACGCGCTCAATCAGAGCAGAGCACAATATTACACTCCCGAGTAATGCTACATGAAACAAATTTTATCTCAAATCTACCTCTACCCAAACTGCCCGAGCAAGCGAGCGAGCTCCACACATAACTGTCAAATTAAATGTCATTGAAATGTCAAATTTTGAACGTATCATTGTATTGCCATTACAGAAAATTCTGAATTATAACGTACCTAATAACTCCATGGAATATTATTTAGCTATGATAAAATACCTGTTTTTATTTCATGACGACCTGCGTGGTTCAGTGGTCAACCACGTCTGCCACGCAAGAGGTCCCGGGTTCGATTCCCGGCCGGGCCGAAATTGAAATGATGAATTTTAATTTCTGTTACGGGTCTGAGTGTTCTATGTATAATAAGTATGTATTTAAAAGTATTTAAGTAGTTTTAACAGTTATCTAGCACCCATAGCACAAGCTTTGCTTAGTTTGGGGCTAGATGGCGCTGTGTGAATTTGTCCACGAATATTTACGAATATTTATTTATAGGCAGGCATAGTGGACAGTAGACCGTAATCAGCAACGGCACGACCGATCTCTAATAGCATGATACCACCTGGAGGCTTACCATGAGTTCTTATAGCAGGACAGAACGAGACAGCAGTATACGTATTACCATAGAGCAAAAAAAATTGTCAGTCTATAGAGGGGGGTGTGACAGCTTTTTCACACCAAAAATGCATGCAAGAATCAAATGGATATGACAAGCACATATACCCGAAAGGGATAGACTCAAAGTACCAGTGTTGCAACTTCTACCAAAATTTAGCCCCAAAATTTTTGAAAAATCCCCTATCATGTAATAGGCTACATAGATGATGCGAATAATTTTACTAGAGTGCGCGTCATAACGAATAAATGAAATTTTAAATAAATTCTTTAATGCGTAAGGTCTTTGCAATTTTACTAGACTATCAAATTTAGTTCCAGTTCATTATCTTCGCCCACTCTATACTTCGGTTTTTAATTAAAACAAAGACATGAGTACAAAGCGTTTAGTCACATACGATGAGTGTTCAAAACAGAAAGCAAAAGATATCATTCATTTTGGACCAAAAACTCGAAAGTGCCAGCCAGAAAGAACTATTATAGGTATTTTTCAAATAGAGTATACAATTCCTCATATTTTATACTATGACGTCAAATCTGTACGTACGTAAACCAACACTTCTATGTATCACTGGGCGTACGGCACTGGATAAATTTAGCCCTCTACCGCATAGGAACCCATATATGGTTTCTAACTTCAAAGTCACCTTTGTTACATAATTTCGAATTATTTATAGGTAAAAACTATTTTATGTGTTCGATAGATACATAGGAATAACGAAACGCAATTAATATGTTCAATGTCAAAGGGTTTTTGAAGTTACCCTCGTTTTTTTGCGAATGGTCGGAGCAAATTTAGCGACGTGTGTAAAGTAGTGCGAACCTCAACTTCAAATAATTATTATATAGTGAAAAGGTAAGCTTTTTGAACTATTAAAAATATTGTATTATGTGCCATAACCTCTTCTTCGCATAACATGTGTCGCATTTTCACTATTCGAAGGTTTTCAGTAGTTTTCATACTCTCAAATGTCAAAACCATATTTGGTTTCGTATGCATTCGAACGCTTTTTCACTGAGACATAAATGGGTTCGTATGCATTGAAGCTTGATACTTTGTATCTACAATAAAAATGCAAAATATGGGTTCGCTTTACCACTGCTGAACTTGAACCTCCTCTTCATCAGTGGAGAGTTTTGCCAAAATATTAGCTTTGCTTTGATATTCGAGAGCTTTGCTATATACAGCTTACCTATTTATTTTCAGAATGGACCCAACACGCTTTTATGGTTCTAATAAGTTAGCAAACCTTATCCCTGGTGATGGACTTAGTGATGACGAATTGGCTCCAGATTCTGACAGCGAACTACCTACGTCTTCCATCCCATTTAGAAGACCTATAATTGTACCAGAAACAGATGATGAATTCATTGATGAAGACGACATCCCAATAGCAAATTTACCCTCTTTATCCAAAAATAATGTTCAAGCTCGTCGTCGTAAAAAACTCGTTGAAAAGACTAAATGGACATCTGCTCATCTAGCTTCGTATAATCCTGATCAATTTGTCTTTACAGGAGAGACTGAACTACCCTCCTATATCAAAGAATGAGATTCACCTGCCGATTTCTTTTTTGTTCCTTTTCACAGACGATCTAATTTCAATGATCGTAGAACAATCAAACTTGAAAGCTATCCAAGACAACGTGAATAAGCCTGCACATATCACGAAAGAAGAAATGGAGCAATTTATTGGTAAAGTTATTTTTATGTCGATTGTGAAACTACCAGCTTCTAGACTTTACTGGAATACGACCATAGGACAACACCAAGTAAACAATACAATGACCTGTAACAGATGGGAAACCATAAAGCGTTTTTTACATTTAAGTGACAATACAAAGTTTATTCCCTTTGGTACGCAAGGCCACGATAAACTCTTCAAAATCCGTCCCCTGTTGGACTCTATTCGCTAGCGTCTTTTACTGGTTCCCAAGGAACAGTATTTGGCTGTCGATGAACAGATGATACCCACTAAAGGCAGACATGAGCTCAAACAATATAACCCAGCAAAACCTGATAAATGGGGGTATAAAAACCAAGTTTTGAGTGGCGCGTAAGGGTTGTTATGATTTCGATCTATTCGCTGGTGAACAAAGCAACAAGGTTCCTGACGGTGCACCAGATCTGGGGGTGAGTGGCAATGTTGTAACCCGTCTAACACAGTCTGTGCCTAAACATAAGAACCACAAGATTTTTTTTGATAATTGGTACAATAGTCCCAAATTGCAAGTTTATTTGACAAATAGTGGTCTTTTGCCTTTGGGTACTGTGCGATTAAATCGTGTACCTAATGCCCAAATGCCTTCCGAAAAAGACTTGAAAGAACAGGGTCGAGGTCATATGATAGAAAAAACTGCTAAAATTGACGGCGTACAGGTAGGTAAGTTTAATAACTTGGTTTCACAACAAACCAGTGAATATGCTTTCGACTTATGTTGGTAGCGAGCCAGTTACTAGTAAACGAAGATATTTTAGGAAAGAACGAAAATACAAAGATATTGACTGTCCCCAAGCCGCCGAAGTCTATAATCGTCATATGGGTGGGGTAGACTTATTGGATTCTATGCTGGGTCTTTACAGGATCCACTTGAGATCAAAAAAGTGGTATAAAAGAATATTCTTCCATATGATAGACTTGTGTGTTGTAAATGCATGGATCTTGTGGAGACGAAAATGGACCGATACCTATATGTCTTTGTTCGATTTCAAACACGCAGTCGCAGAACACTTGTGTAAAGCAGGAAAGTGTCTTCCACGTAAAAGAGGTCGTCCAACGACGACTTCTGTAACTGGATCTCCATCTACATGTCACCAGGAAAGTCCTACAACTACATCTAAGTTTGGAACACCCACTCGACAAAATGAATGAGAAAGGTTCCAGCAAAACGCCAAGAGCTACCCCTGAATTCTGTGCGGATTGACAATATAGGTCACCTGCCTGAATGGCACAAGTACCGACAAATGTGCCAAGTTTGCGCACGAAAAACATACACCAAATGTCCAAAATGTGGGGTATTTTTATGTTATAAAGACAAAAGAAATTGTTTTTTAAAATTTCACCAATAATAATGTTATTTATAAAATTACTGACATTTGTATGTATGCATAGGAAACCATATATGTCTTAGTGATTTTTTGTGTTAATGCATACGAACCCATATATGGTTTCATAAAATAAAAACTAAACTACAGTACTTTTTTTATTTTATTTTTCACAAAGTTGTTTTTTTTATTTAAGTATAGCAAATAATATCAACAAATATTTTTTGTTTCACTTCTGTCATATATCATGCAGTAGAGGGTTAGGGTCCATATAAAAAATTAATACCCCACAACTAAGATAATTTATCAATACCACAGCTGATATCACTAAAACGCTTGTAACCCGGACAAATAAAAAGTATCATAAAATGCCGGACTGAAGCTTGACTTAACTTATTCCCAATTTGGTCGAAAAGCGATTGTTGGTTGCAATTGCAATTGCGACCAACAAAAAAATCTCATATTCCGACAAGGACAATAAATAATGTCGTCGTCCTTTTCATTCTTAGCAGATTTTGTGTGTTGTGATCTCTCATCTCGTTCATGCATGGTATTATTATTAGGTTGTCATCTCTATGTTATACTTCCTTTACGGTGTTAGGTCTCTTCCTCCTTCATGTCAATGATATGCTGTCCATTGACGGCATTCATTGCTATGCGGATAACAGTAGTGGAGAAGCCTCTTATACGGGTCGTGCCATAGTGGAGGAAAGTCGCGAAGTACTTGTGTCTAAAATCGAGAATACTTTATCTAATATCTCCGACTGGGGATGACTAAATCTAGTCCAATTCAACTCCACTAACACACATGTATGCGCGTTCACCGCCAAGAAAACTCCATATCTTGTAGCTCCTCAGTTCTAGGACCGCTTACCAACTCTAAGAGCATACATATCCTAGGTATCGACACTTTCAGTGACGTCCAGTTTCGCAGTCATTTTCCTCCAGGTCAAGCTCGCATCTATAAAGCTGGTGGTGCTTAACAGATCAAAGCAATATTTCACGCCGGGGCAACGGCTTCTCCTTTACAAGGTTCAAGTCAGACCCCATTTGGAGTATTGCCCCCATCTATTGGCGGGAGCACCGGCATATCAGCTTGGTCCTTGTGACTCGATCTAAAAGCGCGCTGTGAGAGTTGTCGATTATACTATGCTCACAAGTGGTAAGCCGCTGAGTCAGCGGAGGGATTTCGCCTTCCTTTATGTGTTCTACCGCTTGTACAACGGTGTTTGTTCTGAAGAACTGTTTGACATGATGCCTAGAGCTACATTCTATCATCGCACCGCTCGCCACCAACAGGGAGTTCATCCACACACCTTGGAGCCAAATTGGTCGCGAACTGTGCGGTTCCAAAGGAACTTTTCCCACGCACACTAAGGTTGTGGAATTAACTACCTGGAGAAGTTTTCACTGGAGAGTACAACATGGAGTTCGTTTCAAACTAAACTCGCGTTCTTTACACATATTATTATATTAGACGGGACTTGGACGCGACGTACCTTTATGATTTGTTTTCCCGACGTTTCGGTAGGGTTACACCCACCGTGGTCACGAGACGACTGCCGTGGGAGGTGACAGCTGCGGTGATGTGCTAGTAGACTCCTACCCTCACATAAAATTGTCAATTTGTTGTTGATTCGGAACTGCACGACACACAACACTCACGATATCCACGGATGCGTCCGACGATAACTCTTGTGTCTTACGGTTATTTATTTTGCACACCACTGGATTCCACGACGCCGAAAGCTTATATCCATCTTCCCGATTGAAAGTTTTGTACTTTTTAATTTCAATCGCTTCCCGAACCATACGTGGATAATATTGCCGGTCAGTCGAGAGGACATTAGGCGCATGCAGTTCTATCCAGTGGTTTGGGCCTGAGTTGAGCAGGTGGTCTGCTATGGCAGATTTATTCGTCTGGTGGTTTTTAACTGCAGCTATATGCTCTTTGACCCTTTCGGCAATCGAACGTTTAGTTTGGCCAATGTATGAGCTTCCACAGCTACAGTCAATCTTATAGACACCTGGCGTCTGATACGGGATCACATCCTTTGGCGTACGCAGCAGGTTAGCTACCTTGAGGTGCGGGACATAAATTGTACAAGTTGATAGAGAAGCCGGCGAGACGGAAAAAGAGGGATAAGCTCACAGAAGTAAGTCGGCAATCAGCATTCCTACCGTATGTGAAAGGGGTGACAGATAAGATCGGATCAGTACTGAGTAGTTACTCGATTCCGACAATTTATGTCCCGCACCTCAAGGTAGCGAACCTGCTGCGTACGCCAAAGGATGTGATCCCGTATCAGACGCCAGGTGTCTGGATAAGATAGAACTGCATGCGCCTAATGTCCTCTCGACTGACCGGCAATATTATCCACGTATGGTTCGGGAAGCGATTGAAATTAAAAAGTACAAAACTTTCAATCGGGAAGATGGATATAAGCTTTCGGCGTCGTGGAATCCAGTGGTGTGCAAAATAAATAACCGTAAGACACAAGAGTTATCGTCGGACGCATCCGTGGATATCGTGAGTGTTGTGTGTCGTGCAGTTCCGAATCAACAACAAATTGACAATTTTATGTGAGGGTAGGAGTCTACTAGCACATCACCGCAGCTGTCACCTCCCACGGCAGTCGTCTCGTGACCACGGTGGGTGTAACCCTACCGAAACGTCGGGAAAACAAATCATAAAGGTACGTCGCGTCCAAGTCCCGTCTAAAATAATAAAACATGGAGTTCTTCAAGAAAGGGGTAAAAAGGTTTTTACGGGGTCGGCAACACATGGGTGATGCCCCTGGTATTGCAATCGTCCATAGGCTGCGGTGACTGCTTACTATCAGGCAGGCCGTAAGCTTGTTGGCAACCATAGTGGTATAAAAAAATATTTAAAACCAATAAAATTTTCATCCATAAAATAATAATCTAAAATAATAAAAATTAAGTGAACTTACGAATTTTAAAGCTCAACTATTCATATTAGCCTACATCATTCCCCTGTTGAGCAAAGGACTTTCCCAATTTTTCCACTCCTCGTGATCAATAGGTATTTATTGTTTACATCGACATTGGGAAAAAGCGGCGAACACATCACTATCGCACGTCCGACCAAGCAATAACTTTATATATTTTTAGGGATTAAGTAGTTAATTATGAATTATTATTGTTTCTACAGTACATATTACTGAGCTCGGCGTAATAATTCAGTCAGAAAATTACTAATACTTTGAGATATTTCGAAAAAGCTCATAAAACAAGAATCTTCAACACGCATTTATTTCAAATACTATACACATTCTACAATCGATAACTAAAGAGTTTTAATATAGGTACATAAATGGTAGTGGTCCAAAGCACCTCACAAATTTAATAAAATAACAAAGCCTATAAAACAAAATATAAAAATATTTTACCAATAAATAAAATGAAATAGTTTGTTTACAATTGCGTCTGACAAGTATCAAGTGTCAAACTGACGGGTAGCATGCATTTTACCCTTCGGGGCCGCTCTACACTAACCATGAAGGTAGCTTACTTTTCAATATCTTTGCGTATCACATAAGCTTGTCTCGTACTAAGCAGGGCAGTTCTGTTCAGCGGGGCTATTGGCTAACTCAGTTGACAACTGTATTTGACACTAGATAATTCTACACCACGTCATATACGTTGAAAACTGGCAATAGCGTCTACCAAATTAGTACCAAATTAGAGTAGTGTCAGATTTTTTTATGTCAAATTCAGTTGTTCACTGAGATAGCCGATAGGCCCTCAGGTCCTGCTATAAGAGCTCATGGTAAGTCCCAGAATATCCGAAATAAATGTTGTGACGTCATTCCAGAGGGTGGGATCGGCTATTGGAGATCGGCGGTGCCCATGGACTTACTACCCAAAGGGACTGCGCACTGCTTTGACTAAAACCGGGCAGAGCGAGAGTCACCATCGATAGTCCTTTGTCCCTTTCTAACAGTGTAAACACAATGTTATTGGCATAATCACCGTCATTCTAAATTGACAAGAGTCATGTTTGGTGTTGCCATTATTGGAGAAATATATTTACCGTGAATTTGGTATTATTATGAGGTAATCCGTACAATTCGAAAAGTAGTTGTCAAAGTACCTTTTGATCTACTGAACATTTCTCCGACAAACGTCAAGTCGACATAATTATTCACCTACGACTTTTTGTTCCACAAAACAGATAAAAGAGTTCGGTAACGATTTATCCTACAACACTAATTTCTAAAGAGAAGTGATAGTACTCGTCGATATCTACATTTCGGGTGACAGCTGTCAAATTTAAATGTGTTATAACTCGGAACTCATTGGTTCTAGAACACTGGTTTCTAAAGAGATATGATAGTACTCGTCGAGGTCTACATTTCGTATGACAGCTGCCAAACTTAGAACTGTCATCCAAAACGTAGATCTCGATGACTACTATCGTATTGCTCTAGGAACTAGTGTTCTAAGACCAATCGTTTCCGAGTTACAACAGTTCTAAGTTTGACAGCTGTCATGCGAAATGTAGATCTCGACGAACACTATCATTTTTCTTTAGGAACGAGTGTTATAGCACCAATCGTTTAGGAGTTATTTCAGTTCAAAGTTTGACAGCTGTCATACGAAATGTAGATCTCAAAAAGTACTATCATTTCTCTCTAGAAACTAGTGTTTTAGGACCAATGGGTACTGATTTATAAAAGATTATCATTAACAGCTGTCATACAAAATGATGTTCTCGAGGAGTGCTATCATTTCACTCTAGGAACTAGTATTCTAGGGCCAATAGTTTTCGAGTAGCAGGGTAAGCTTGGGCTGGACCCTGGTGAAAACATGACCTTCAAATTGCACCCGGTCCGGCTCTGCCTGGCCCTGAGGTCGGTGTCCGCGCCAAATAATAAAAGTAATTCGAAATTTGCATCAACAATGGTGGCAACACTAGAAAGGGACACAGGACTATCGATGGTGACTCTCGCTCTGCCCGGTTTTAGTCAAAGCAGTGCGCAGTCCCTTTGGGTAGTAAGTCCATGGCGGTGCCACTGCAGCTGCCTGTCTGTTATGACATTTGATTTAGTTAGTCTGTGATTTGACGTTCGCTTCCTGCTTCTTGTGTGTTTTTCCACGCTGACTGTCATTATCAGCATTGCCAAATCGTACCTTTTGGTACGATTTACGTACTATTTGGCCGACTGACGTACCTTTGGCGTACTTTGCTTCACATCGTACTATTTAGTGCGTTTTTACAAAATACTAAATTTAGCTCAGGGAGGTGGACACTTTGCCTTTCCTGTCTGCAAAATTCTGTAAAATAATGGAAGATAGGGTTGATTTTGACGTGTTTTTTATCACTGACACCACCGGCGAGTAAATAAGGTATTGTATTGTCAAAGTCAGCTTACGACGGATCTAGAACCCCTCCCCCCCCTCCCAAAGGTCGATAAAATAGAAGGTAAACCATACTCTTTTAGCCATTTTCGTACTATTTTAGGAGCCCGGACGTAGTTTTTGGAATCTGCTGCTGGTAACACTGGTCATTATAGTTATAGTGTTTTTATACTCTTTGGCTGTCATAACAAGAAATTGAACAAATTTTTATTTTCAATTTTGTTTGAATTGTTTGTTGCCAAATAACAATCTTATTAAAGTGAATTACGGTCATTTTTTAAAGTGGTTATTAGTTATACTTATCTTAAAATTCCTTCAAGGTCAAAATTAATTTATTAGGTTATGATGCAATCTAGTTTTTCCAACATTAGTTACATAAAATAGAATGGCCTATTTGAAATATTTAGGGAAGACATGTGGATTTTTTGGCTACGTATTGCAATATGCTTGTGTCACTCATTGCACATTTGAATATATTGGCGATTTTGTTATGGTAAGGGCGCAGTTGTCCGTATGGTTTGAATATACAAGTAGTTTAAATAACTTAGGTAAGTTTTTAAAATCGCTTAATATTTTTCAGTGCTCTGGACCATCAATGGAACCTACTTTGGAATCAAACAATATCCTGTTCACCGAGCACATCACTCCACGTCTGCAGCGGTTACGGCGTGGCGATATTGTCATAGCAAAAAGTCCTACAAACCCAAGACAGAATATTTGCAAAAGAATAGTTGGTTTACAAGGGGACAGTGTGCGCTGTTCATTCCCTAGAAGAAGTCAAGTGGTGCCTAGGGGCCATGTTTGGCTAGAAGGTGATAACTCTAGTAATTCTGCAGATTCAAGGGTCTATGGGCCAGTTCCTGAAGGGTTAATTCGGAGCAGGGTAGTATGTCGAGTATGGCCATTGGATAAGATTACATCTCTAACCGAATATGAGAATTGAGCTGTGAAATGTTATATATCATAGTTGTTTCTAGTTACTACGCCTGTGATTGTTGTTAAGACAGTTTTACTTTGTAGGTATTGGTATCTACTGTCTATGTGTTGTTATAGGAGTCTTCCTTGAAAACAGTGATTATTATGTATACATTTTTTACAATTTATTTCATGTGATCTTAGGGTTGTATTTTAAAAATTACAAACAACATTCACAATTTTAGCATAATATTTAATAAAGTAATTGTTTCTTTGGTTGTCCATGTGATGAAATAATAATATTTTCTTGTTATACAAATAGCCTGATTGTGAAGGGTTGTAAATAAGAGAAAAATATTTAAATAAAATAGTCTTTAGTTATCATTGATTTCAATTGTCTTCACTGATTCTGGTTCCATTCTAAATTCGATATATCTCGTGGCTGTGATCCTGATGCGAACATTAACTTCATTGGTTCTCCTGTAAAAAAAGATTTAAAAAATAAATGTAAATAGTAATGGTACATGGTAAATATTACATAAAAATAAACTTTGCATCATGCAATTATATGTATATTTATGCTATTTTAATGGTATTTCAAAAATTTCAGAGTATACTTTCCATACAGCTATTACATTGAATTCAATACCAAAAATTACAGTCCTTTGCTGTGTCAAATAGGGATTCATTATTATTTATTAAGACTAACTGTTCTGCAAATGTAGTGTTTTGCTGTGGGCCCGCTGTCTGGCGAATGCGTAAATATAATGGCTACTCTTTCTCCTTAGAAAGAATCTGACAAATGCATAATCTGGCGGATGTGTTCCAAATCCCGTATGGGATGTAGGGACAGCAAGAAATTTTCGTCATAGGCCTCATACCACATAAAGGGTCCACAGACACAGTGCTCAGTAGCCGTATTCACAATGGCTCGGAAAACGGATTCGGATACGGAATCGACAAAGGACCCCCAAAAGTTCTTAGGAAAATGTGGTTTCAGTTAATTTTGATAAAATTTTCATATGTTATAGAGAGTAGAGTTTCCGTGGAATCTATCGGGATTCTGAATAACAGTTTTCAAATCGATCGACACGGATTCACCGCTCACGAATTTTGCGTCGAATCGTTCGGAAACGGTTTCGAATCATTGTGAATACGGCTACAGACCTGCCACAGAATTCACTACTAGACACAGCCTCCTGCCAGTGTAGCATAGTATAACGGGTTTATTCGTTTGAGATAAGAATGTCTCGCTTAGTTAATCGAAAGAGTATCCGTCAATTTCAAATCCAAATGGGAAAACGATGAATCTCGATGGGAACAGATCTTGTTATAATTTACGCTGTTGTGCGCAAATAGCGATCTTTTTTGGCGGTAAAAATGTACACGAGGACTGTTTCATGCCTATAATGCCCAATTAGGCGTGAAACTACTATTTACCTCGACTCGATGCATCGTTTCTGAAAACTTGTGTTTTAACTGTAGGCAAGTATTTTAATGAACTGCTGAAGCAAGTTATGTACCTGTTCTGGGCGACAATGACAATATTTCCATCGGGCTTGAGCACAGCGACGTTTTCAACTGTGACCAAGCTCCTGCGAGCCATCTGTATTCTCCTAGAACCTCGTGGGATGAACTTGGAGAAGTGACCCATGGCGTAGAACATGGGTTGTTTAATGAATGAGTTAGTTTCTTCGAAAACCAATATGGGGGCGTCGACGAAGTTGTTAGCCCAGTTCGGACCACCGGTTGGGCTAAGGCAGAGATTCCAGTCAATCCAACCGATGACGAAGTTGTTCAGATCCTGTAAGTTAGATAGATAGATAAAGACGCTATTGCTCATAAAATATTACAATATCAATCACTTACAACAACACAAGGCGGACCCTGGGCCCTCGCGTGCCGCGCGGGGTCGCAATCGGGACATAACGCCAAGATGATGATGATGATGATGATGATGAATCACTTACAACAACAAGGAACACACATGAGCAAAGGTGGTCTTATCGCTATAAGCGATCTCTTCCTGGCAACCTTTACAGAAATTGAGACAGGAATTTTACAGCAGGTAGTGTTGAGCCACAGGATACAAGATAATGCATTGTGCATTTATCTATATACTAACAAACAGCCAGAAACATGACAAGTACTAATCGTAAATTGATAGCCTTTTGTTGCATTTTATTTTTAGATTTCTGTCTTGTACACGGCAGACAGATTAGTGCCCATTTTATGGCCGTATGGAAGTAATTTGTGCCTTACCTGTAGAATACTGGTAATATACCGCCGCGCGCGCCGCCACGATCCAATTTCCACTTGCAGCAAGTCCCAGGGCATTGGTCCTGAAGTTATAATATTTGATGTTACGATTTTTCGCAAGTATTAGGTAGCTGTACTAATGTACGAAGTAAACAAATACCCACCTTCACATGCCTCTGTAGAGAGTAGTAGTTTGGTCGGATAACGTCGCTGTACGTCGCTGAGTATCGCAGCCGGGAAGAAGTTCCCGTAGTAATGGATCGCTACGCCGTCCATGTACTCGATGGATTTGGGATCCTCTCTTTCCATCTGCAATAATTATTCATCATCATCATCATTAGGCTACTTACACTATTTCTGCTGGGGCCTCCCCCAACGTTGTTTATGCACCGCATCCTAATGCTTGCCGCATCCAGCATTCACCATCCATCAGCAGCCTTTCGCAAATCGTCGTGTATAATAATAATTAGGTACCCTTTTCTTACTATAGTCACAAATAGTGTCGTGTTTCTACGAGTAAAGTCTCCCTTGTGGAACCGTGACTTTGGCGATGGAGGGGCCTAGTGTTTGCATCGTTTCCAGGTGGTTGTGTTTATCATTGCATTGGAGCGTTGGTGGCCGAATGGTTAAGGTATCGGACTCGTAAGCGTGAGGTACCAGGTCCAAAAATGGCACTGCCGCCGTCTACCAAATATTTTTTCTGAGTAAGTAATGTACATTAGTTGAATGCTAACCGATGCTCTTACGGTGTGGGTAAACGTCGTGATTAAACCTATACATTCAGCGATTCATGTGTAACCATGATCAAAACTGTTCAGGTTCCCCTGGTAGAAGGGTCACGGAGGTCAGATGGCAGTCGCTCCACTAAGTAATTATCTGATCTGCCAAATTCTGGATCATGGTTAAGGCGGACCCCGGGCCTCTGTCTTTCAGAACTTCTCTCAATTGGTTGAGACTAATTGTTAAATGGTTGCACTAGGTACTTACACCAGTCAAGTATATATGCAACAGGTAGCGCTGGTCGTCAACGGCAAATATTAAAGTGTCGTTGTATTTTGAATTCCGAATAGTCGGCCCCAGGTAACTAGCCAACCATCGCCCCTGTAAATGAATATATTAATTATTATTTTGTCCATATGTTATCAGCACACATTACCCCCCCCCCCCCCCCCCCCCCCCCGAAGTAATTCATTAGGTACCGATTTAAAGATAGACTTGTTTATCGACCGACATATATATCTACCTGTACGTCATAGCTATTACGTAAGAATTGCCATAATACGTTTAGTTAATAAAAATAGAAGAAATGATAGAAAGCGATTGGCCTACTTCACTACATATTATAAAACGAACTCCCACACCGGTTCTATTTGACTACTGGACGGATTTTATCCGGTTTTCACCAATAGATAGACTGATTCATGAGAAAGGTTTGTGTGTATAAAACACTAGAGTATGCATGCAACAACTTCGAAAACCGTACGATACAAAAGGTATGCTTTTAAAAATTTAGCGCCATCTGCTGATAAATAGGGTAGGACAACACGCGAAAGAGTAGATCTAAAACGCGAGAGAGTAGAAGTCTAAAGGTCGAGCCGCAGGTCGAAATTTAGATCGGCGGGCAGAGTTGTCTTCCGACTTCAGTAGATACCTAATGGGCTAGTATGGGCTGTTGATGACGTTCGCTAACAATTGAAACGATTTCTATTTACCAATTGGTTCGGCATCCATCCTAGAGAGTTGAATGGCGCCAAGGGGACGATCCCGTTGATGGGTTCGTTTGTGGTGGTGATCGCCCAAATTTTTACGTCGGCTTTCTCGTATTCTTCAATAAATCTGAAAGTTACGTTGTTAAATGCAAATTAACTTTGTAAACTACCTTTTTTATGTAATACGGCAAACGAACAGGCAATTTGGCTTCCCGATGGAAAGTGGTCACCGCTGGACATCAGGGGCGCTACCAAGGCGTTGCCCGCCTCTAAGGAGATCTCTCTTTAATCCTCTTAAACTATCCCATGTCATAATCCAAAGGAAAGACTGCGACTGGGAGCTCATTCCACACCCCTTTCGTACGAACGAGAACCGTTGTACCACACTAGAACTAGGTAACATCCATGAAACAAGTATTGACATCCGAAATTTAATTTTACAAATTAAATATACGGAGTACCTACCGTTGGCCGACAGACTATATACTCACTAGATACTCAATGACAAACGAGCAGACAGACCACCTGATGGTAAGTGGTAACTGTCGTCCATAACATCTACGATTCTTGCACTTAGGTTTCAAGAATCTATAAAAATGTAGAACCGACGTTGTCACTGTGAGGACTTAGATAAAATATCTCATGCCTGTAACTGTGCTGGCTACCGTATCCTTCAAACCGGAACACGACATTGGAAACATTGTTGCTTGGCGGCAGAAATAACACTACATCCTCTTCCATTAATTGACGAAAGAGAATAGATAGGTTCCTAAAATGGGCAGCAGCGTTTTATGATGATTAAGTTTTAAAGCCTCCAATTCGAGATCTCCAACCCTCTGCCAAGTGCGGATACCGGATGTTATGATATGATAGTCCCACCAATGTGGAGGCTCAGTGTAACAAAGGACTGCTCTGTTATTTAAGTAACGTACCTCATGTGGTAATCCGCATATGCTTGATAATACTGCGGCCTCAGCTGCCCGAAGCCAGTGATAGCTTCATTGGTCTTCATCCAGATCGGCGGAGACCAGGTGCTGGCCATTACTTTGATCTCGTCGGTTGCGACTTGGAACGCTCGTTTGAGCATTGGCAACTGAAAATTATATATTTTGTAGAGACCATACTGATCTTGTGCTGGTGATCTAGTGGTTAAGGAGTCCGACTCGTGCCCTGACGTACCGGGTTCGGAAACCAGTGCCGCCATGTAGGTACCGATGGTAACGAATTCATCATCATTGTCCTAGCGCTTATCCCGGCCTCTGCCTGGGTCCGCTTTCCTACTCAATCTTCTCCACTTTGCCCGGACTTCGGCATCCTCTCGTCGTAAGCCGTGGGCTCTCGCATTCGATTCAGCGGTGTCAATCCATCGCTTCTTGGGTCGCCCACGGAGCCTCTTTCCTGATACCGGCAGATTCAGGCACCTATTTCCCACGTATCCCTGAGGCTTACGCAAAATGTGACAAAACCAGCGCAAACGAGCCTCCTCGATCTTATCTGCGATATCCCTCAAGCCAAGGCTGCAACGGATGTACTAGTTACATACTCCGCACATCCACCGCAGCATTTTCATTTCGTTGGTGTGGAGTTCGCGAACGTGTTTCGTCAGCGCTGGCCATGTCTCACAGCCATAGAGCATCACCGGTCTAATTATACTCTTGTATATAAGACCTTTAGAGTCACAGGTGACTGCCGTGAGTTCCCTCCATTTGGCCTAAGCTGCAGAGATTCGGGACTTGATATCGCTGGACTCGTGCATCACGGATCCGAGGTATTTGGATGTACCTGTTCTATTGACAGCTTTGATACCTACAAGGATGGTTTCGGGATCTGCGCTGCAGCTGGCCATATACTCCGTCTTCGCGACATTCAACTTCAAACCACCTTTTTTAGCATATCCTTCCACGTGTTTACTCTGGTCTCAAGATCTTGCCTAAGCTTGCTCACCAGTACAATGTAGTCAGCGTACCTACTTCATAAGCCAAGTAGGCATGTTCTGAATTTCCGCTGAGAGGGCATCGAACACAATGCAAAACAAGTAAGGACTCAGCACAGAACCCTGGTGAACACCTACAGTAATCGGGAAGGGATTAGTATGGTCTACGATGGTTTTGACGACGGCACCAGTATTATGCCAATATCCTGTATAATAGTAATGTACGCTTTGGGCACAGACTTTGATCTCTGAGCCCACCAGATTATCTCATAAGGGACACTGTCGAAAGCCCTCTGCAGGTCGGGAAATGCTTAATGCAGAGGTTGATTCCTACACAACGGACTTCTGGAGGACTCTGAGGGCAAAGATTGGATCTATGGTGCTGCAGCCCGGCCTGAAGCCGTATTGGCATTCCGACAAGGAACATTCCTGGTGAAGTCTCTGGTCCATAATACGTTCGAGTAGCTTCATTGTGTGGCTCATGAGTTTAATACCTCGATAGTTGCCGCACTCCTGCACACTGCCCTTTCCTTTATAGATTGGTGTAATAATATTTACGCGCCACGCGTCAGGTATAAGCTCCGTGGCTACGATCCTATTGAATAGTTAAGTGAGCAAGAGTACGCCTCGGGTCCCCATTGTTTTCCAAGTTTCTATGGGTATTCCGTCATGGCCAATAGCTTTCCCGGTTTTCATATGGGCCAGAGACCTCTCCACCTCGTCCGGGGTAATCGGGCTTATCAAGCCAAGGTTTGCAGGAAGCTGTGGTGGTGGCACGTGGTTGTTGGCCTCGTTAGACAGTTCCTTGAAATGACAGCACTAACGGTCTTTAATAGAGTTTGCACTTGTACTTGACTCATACAAGTGTCATTTTCACAGTATCAACATTTGTATTAAGCTTGACTGCTTCGTACCTAATCGATGTTTTATTATAACCAGGTTCATCGTACCTTGAAGAACAGATCCTCCTGTGTGAGCGAGTAGTTGCTGAGAGCCGCATCGTGCCAGGGGTGCTCATTGTAAGTGTACGGGTGCGTGGAGAAGTCGCAGCCGGCTATCGGAACCCGAATCAGGTTATACTCCAGCCCAAGAGGACCGAAGTAAGAGCTGGAATAGATTAGATGTGAGTTGGTGAGAGATAAACGTACCTACTATCGTTAGCCACAGAGTCCGGCGTGGAAAAGGTGTTGAAAAAGGCGTGTACTGTCATAAATGCATAAATTAGACCATTATGAAATGAGCAGCAGTATTTTCTGTTCAGTATCTTCATCGTAGCGATCTCCAACGTGCCTGCTATCCATTAATGTTATGGCAATGCTCTCCTCTAATATGGAGGAGGTTCAAGTCGATGTGTAATGTGTAGGTACACTTGCGTGTCACTTAAGTAGTTTTTAATATATATTAAATATACTTATTTTGCTTCGGCCAATACGGCCAATATTATAATTTTTATTTTTTACCCGGGGGAAAGGAGGGTCCTTTTTTATTTTGGGCTATGACTCACTCGATCATCTTCTGCTGAACATTGTCGGACAGTTTCCGCCAGTTAATAGACGCGGCGTCTGTCACCGACCCGCCGAAGCCTTCTATCCACTGGTGACGAGTGTTCTGGAACATTCTGTACACGACTCGGTTCCAAATGGTCTCTGGAATAAGATGTTACTGTTAAAAATGGCGGAATACAGCGTGGTCATTCAGTCGTATCATGCCTACGAATTCTACGTAGGCCGCCAAGCTAACGCTGATGAGATACATATATGTATTTCCGATACATATATACGTATTTTGCTTACAGACCTATCCAATTTATTTACAACAATAATAGAAATTTTAATATTATGTAAATAAATTACCAAAATAAGAGAAAAAAGCGATACAAAAAGAATAAAAATATCCTTCGGATAATAACGGACGTTAGCAGTTTTTTTTTATTACTTTACTAGCCAGGCATTTGACCGCCACCTCACCTGGTGGTAAGTGACGATGCGGCCGATGATGGAGCATGCCTGTCTAGGAACAGCCTATTCACTCTAGGCTTGAAGGCATCCAGATTATATTGATCAGGGAACACACTCGCAGGCAACTAATGGATAGAGAATTCACGAAACGGAATCCAATGTATAATAGGTACATTGCTTAAAATTACGTAAAGTCAAATAGTAGGTATATTGTCAATGTTCTACAAGAAAAACAATTCTTTTCTAATAATATGACGAACGTACCCTCAAACTCATCATCGCTAGAGTCTTCCACATTCTCGTCTTCTTCGTTGACCGTGGGGGCGTTATCTACCATGACTGAGCCGGTGGTCTTCACGAATCGCTGCCCGGCCTGCGATCACAGAAGGAATGTTTTAGGGATTATCACCATCTTGGCATCAGTCCCGGTTGTGCACCCGCGCGTGAGGGGCCAGAGCACCGCTTGGGATGTCGACCAATAATTGAATCATCACTATCATATAAGCAAAAAGCCACTGCGGGCATAGGCAGTGGCGGATACAGGATTTTGGTTTGGAGGGAGCTTAACCGTGACCGTCTCGGGCCAGTTATGAATAACCAAATGTCTAAGCACAGGGTCAGGTTAGCCAATAGCGTTTAATTTTCGTATTTGCTTTTGACTTCAAAAAAATACATAATTTCTGTATTTGAATACCTATTTAAAAAAGCTTAGGTGATTGTAAATGTGATAATATTTAAGGTAAAAACAAGTCCATAAATGAGCAAGCGCAGTGGGCTCAAAATATTTGGCATTTTGGCTGACTAAAAAGCTCGCGTGTGTGTTATAATAAAAAGAAGTACAAATAAATGAATGAACAAGCGAAGCGAATTGTCATTGTGTCATTTTGGCTATTTAAACCGTTTGCTTGATTGTATTGAAAGTTACTTTTTTTAATTAATAAGCGTAGATCAGCGTTCATGTAGAAAACTACATGATTATAATAATCAAGTTACAACAACTGATAAATGAGCGAGCGTAGTGCTCGAAATTTTTAGCATTTTGGCTGACTAAAAGCTCGCGTGTTGGTAATAATAAAAATCGCTCCGCTACAAGCACTTCACCTACAAATAAATTAATGCTAAATCTATACAGTTTGCCTGATGGTACCTAATACTAGTTATATTTTTATTTTGAGCGAGTATTTCATGCTATAAAAATAAACCACTTGCCTGGGGCTCTATTCCTGAACCCCCCCTCCTGGATCAACTGGGCATAGGCATAGGCCTGCGACTCTAAACAGGCCGTCGGTCTACCTTGCAATAGGCTGCGTGTTCCGGTACTTGGGCGAATCAGCAGAATTCGATATGAGCAGAAATATATTGTTAAACTTATTGAAGTATAACTAGCGATCCCCCTCGCTTTTCACATGCGCACAGTTCGAACTTCGGATATATTCGGACTTTTAACTAATAATAATCCAGGTGGCCAACTCAGACTCTACCACTAGTAAAAGAGGGTCAACTTACGTTGGTTGAGGTGTACATAACATATGTGCCCGGCGCAGGATTTTCGCGCGTGATAGTGTCGCAGTAGTCTTCATTGCATTCGCAGACTATGGACCTCCCTTCGATGCCGAAATCCAACTCCCGACAGGGTAGGTCTTCTACAATAGCATCGAAACATATTAAATAATATCCTCATTGATGACAGAAAGAGGGTGTGCATTATCCCTTTCGTTTCTAATATTCGTAGCTAGCGACGTAATGGGCAATACTAGGTACGTAGCCGGCTACCAAATGTGAATATTGAACGTAACGAGCCAAATCGTTGCCGGCTACTATGAAGGAATCGGTACTTCGTTGTTCGTCGCTGGCTACGAATTTTGGCTTTCACCGTCACTTAGAGAAATTCTTCCGAAGGTTTATTAACATGCATAATGTAGTAAAGATAAGCCGAGAAAACCCGTGTGAAGCTGAGACGGGTTGCTATTAGTACTCGCTAAAAACCGGCCAAGACGTGTCGAGCTACGTGCAGTGTAGGATTTCGTAGTTGCCTGCCATACTATGGACAAAAGAGGTCTTTCTAATATTATAAACACATTACAAAGTTACAAATGCAGCTAGCTTAGTTTATTTCCATACAATTTGTATGAAATGTTTGGCAATCCAACTACATTTCATAAGTTGGGACACGAAACTTCTTATAAAATCTTCCACTTGGAAGCTTGAACTTTCCAAATATCAGTAATGGAATACTTAATTAAAAAACGTTATTTAGTTACTATAAATGCTTTCAGAAGACCGGTCCGGTGACACCTTACACAATGGACTAAACGCAAAAAAACGTCCCCCGTGTTACGTGTAGAGGAGGTACCCAGATACTTTAATAATTTTTAAAGGTTTTATTTTGTATCTTTGTTGACGTGAATAATACGTATAACCATACCAAATTTCAGCTCTCTAGTACCAATCGTTTACCAAAGATAAAGGGCGGACGGACGTCCAAAAATTCATGGCGAATCTATGAGTTCTTTGGTTTACAACGGAACCCTAAAAAAGACATGACAATAAACGAAATGTACTTACGACATATTCCAATAGATATTGATGACAATATTATTACTAAAAGTGTGAGACACCCCAATCTGGCTACGGCAGCCATCTGAAAACGCCACAGTTATCAATATTTTATAAAATAAAATAATATATTCCTTCTTTAAATTACAAAAATTGGTTTACTAACCTCAACAGAAGTGTGTCGAGAAGTGATAATTACATGTGTACCCCACCTAAGGAATTCCTTATCATAAATTAATTAATTATCTAGAATTATCAGGGCCAAGCATTTCATTTCGTACCTATTTGGTGTATTACACAAAAATGCATTGCGTCAACATATTCTACTAGCCTTTCATGTAATTTATCCCTTAAACACCATGATGTCCATAGGTGGCGGTGACCACTTTACATCAGGTAGCCTACTTGCCTGTTTGTCTGCCGTCATCATCATATATTTAAGACTCTGAAGATCTTGTCGGTTGAGCGATCGCCAGAGGAAGAGGGAGGTCAAGTTTTGAATATTAGAAGGACATTATGGAAATCGTGAGCGTCAGGGATTATAAGGAGATGAAGAGAATATCCCTCTAACAATGTCATGAATCCTTTTTGTGTAAGTTACGTACCTATTTGGTAGAAAAGTAGGTAGGTATATGATTTACCTACGTTATAAATCTAGCAATGTAGGGTCGAAGAACTGCGAGAATTCGGTAAATTCGAGATATGACAAATGGCCAATTAAAACTTGGTATTCTTTTCTTGTAATTTAGCTTGATTGGATTGTAGAGGTCATAGGAAGTTAACATATAGTTTATAGTTCGGCAACGTAGGCCAGAATATCATACTATGAAACATTTAGTCAGGACTTGCTGTTATTTATACCTACAGAGAAAAGACAATTTTCTTTATCATCAGAATAGTTCTCCAAGATTGCAAAATTTGTTTATCTCCTAAACGACGGAGGATTAAAATGTTTTAATCCGATTTAGGTACACGGTAAAACGCACGAGCTGCCTTATCGATTTTGATAATAGGTGTGTCGATTATTTACCACAAACTTAACTGACTCGGTGTCAATAACTGGAACTCATCATCATCATCTTGGCGTTAATGTCCCGGTTGTGCTCTCGCGCACGAGGGCCCGGGGTCCGCTTTGACCATGATTCAGGATTCGGCAGGTCAGGTAATTACAGTGGAGCGACTGCCATCTGACCTCCATGACCCTGCTACCAGGGAAACCTGACCAGATTAGATCATGGTTACACATCCAGTCGCCTGAATGTGCAGGTTTCATCACGATGTTTTCCCTCACCGTAAGAGCATCGGTTAGTATTCAACTAATGTACATAACTCAGAAAACAGTCAAAGGTACATGGCCGGAGCGGGATTCGAACCCGGGACCTCTGGCTTACGAGTTGCATACTCTAACCGCTCGGCCACCGACGCTCTTTGTCAATAACTGGAACTAAGAGTCGGCAATTCAATTTGAAAGGTCGGTTCGTTGTTAACAGCGACGCCGTTACCTGATGGCCTATCGGCTATCTCAGTGGACAACTGAATTTGACATAAAAAAATCTGACACTACTCTAATTTGGTAGACGCTATTGCCAGTTTTCAACGTAGATGACGTGGTGTAGAATGATCTAGTGTCAAATACAGTTGTCAACTGAGTTAGCCAATAGCCCCGCTGGTCAGATAAATTTGTGGCACTTTAGGGTGACCGAAAAGAATACAAAAGGTTTTTAAGAAGACAATATAATTAAATTTTCATACAAATCTTTAACGTAATATTATCTTTAAAATACTGTACAGTGTCGGCTAGTTTTGCAGGAAATCATTTGCAGGTCTTTACAATTTTTAATGGTTGTTTGGATAGAAATACTCAAAGTATTTATTGGTAAACGTGTGTTATAAAATAATTACACATACAGGTGACAATGTCATTATCGTTGTCTAATCTTTCACGTGCAAGAGAGATAACGTAAATTGGTACTTAATTAAAGATAAGTAAGACACTTAATTTCAATTTTGAAAAGTCAATATTGTGGCATTCTATTGTGCCTACAGTTTAAATGATCCGGTATGAAGCAAATGATTATCTCCAACTCTGCCGACTATATCTTTAATATTC
The DNA here is from genome assembly GCA_905147135.1 of Blastobasis lacticolella. Classification (NCBI taxonomy): domain Eukaryota; kingdom Metazoa; phylum Arthropoda; class Insecta; order Lepidoptera; family Blastobasidae; genus Blastobasis; species Blastobasis lacticolella. Next base: position 15,065,846 of record LR990050.1, read on the forward strand.
TCATCTTGATATGGCAGATTGTCGATATGAATGACTTACAAAGAAATCAAAAGAACACTACAACTGAAGAAAATGCACTAATAGTACTTCTTTATATATTTACATTACACTCCTCGATTCTATAAAACATCACTGAAATGTTGTATGTTTAAAATGATCCACATAATCAATTAGCAAAAGAGTCAATTAAAATTGAGTAATCTCATCTGAGTACATAAAATTATCATTTAAAATTATAATAATCACAACAAAGCAGATCTCTATTGCTTATTCTTTACAAACTTTGAACACCAAATTATATATTGCGATCGTTATTTGGTCCGTATCCAAGAGAAACGTAACTGGACGAACCCGTTCAATTTCACAAATTCCTTGTAATAGAACTATAAAAAAATTAAGTCCGAATGCTTAAGTACTACCATCTGAGAACTCAACAGTGTTCTGAACGACTATCGCCATATTATATAAAAAAAAATCTTACATTTATTCACTTTACAATTTACCTAATATATAACTCTATTTAATAAATACAAAAATCTCTTATTTATTATCTAAGATAATATTTGCCTACCTCATGTCTTGGAACTAAACCTAATTAATGCACATAACACTGTAAAGTATAACTGCGAGCCCGGAGGCGCACTGTACGGGGACCCTAAAAATATTTGACTAAAAGAGAGATCAAATCATTGCCACGTAGACACTTATTGTAAAACAAATGGGCCGGCCGTTTAGTGGATTGCCGCGAGACGCATTTTGTACTTTGAAAATTGGAGGACAGAGCGGCCTTTGCGAACGGAAGTACAAGACTTCAAGGGAACCACGAGAGTCACGAGACAAGTAAATGTTGACAAAGAGACAGCTGCCGTAAAATAGATGATACAGTTCGGTAAAAACAGTACAGTACTTTGTAATGAATGATCACAATTGATCCTACATCTCACCCAGTAGGCCGTCAACGACGCGAACACATGATACTACACGTGTAGGTTACATTATAAATTTAGAATTATCTACAATACTTTCACGTAACGTGTGGCAAAGACTTTAGCAAAATATGTGGGTGTACGACGAAACGTAAACTATATACAAATCAAATGCTACATCTGAAAGAAACTAAGGAATTAAAAGAGTAAAAAGGGAAATGTAAAGTAAAGAAGCCGGGCTAGGGCGCCTAGGAAGGTAGTTGCCACGACGGGCCAGTTGTTAGTAGGGGTGAGCAAAGAAACCAAAGCAAATGATTCTGTATCACGAGCGCTTAACGAAATACTAACCGATAGAGTCGAAAGTCTTAACAATTCTATGCTTAACACCTATTTATGATTCACAGTATCCTAGACTAAGTTTCAATCTTTTCACTACTAGACATCCCTTTCCACTTTACATCTCCCTGAATGCAGTGAAAAGACTAAACACGCTCAAGTAATTTATGTTAATGTAACATAATTTATTAGAGGCACTGTGTGTATTCAATTCTATACTTTATTATTTGACAATATTTTACACTCGACTATTCTGAACGATACGTCTTAAGAGTAATGTAAATTGATACTTTCAGTTTGGCGTCGGGCCTCGGCCCGCGCTGAGTATGTGCGGGTGTCGGAAGCGCCGGCGCCGGCGGACAACAAACTCTCAGAACATTAATAGATATTCAAAATTGAGCTATACAATAAACATTCAGTTACAAAAATACTTGTAGCATTATTTTCAGATCACATTTCTTTTCTCTGCGTCGAATCTGCATCTGATTTGGTGTGGTGTCGGTTGTTGGGCGGACGCTGCTGCGGCGCGCTTCGGAAGACCTACTTACAGGTACACTAGCAGTAGTTAAAGCAAGTCAAGGTCCTAGGGCTCTGCCCGGCGCGTTCAGTCTTTCACGAGCCTATAGATATGGTGCTGAGCCCCGTGCTCACTGTTCGACACTTCAAACACAAACGCGGCACATAACAACGTCTCTTGAGTATCCCTATTTGACACCACCTGCAAAGAAAGAAGGGCGAATGTTATAAGTTTGTAAGCGATTAAGAGGTACTTGAAAATAACAGAAAATGGCCCTTCTCCTCCGCCTTGCTGGAGGAATTTGCCAACTAGAACACTTGAGAGGAGGTGGAATGGAGACCGGAGGCTGTGTCCATTTTCTGGTCTTTGGGGGTACTAAGTGGTGGCCACTAAATCAATAGTCGCCTTGTAAGACCCGTAACGGTACGGGTTGGTGTGATATTTTCCTTTTATTGTCCATGGTAGTTAGTGGTGGTGGCAGTGGTAGCCCAACTGGTAGAACAAAGGGCAATGTCTACTCTACCGAAAACCACATGGACTTTATACTCATGTGTACGTATCTAATAAATTTCCTCTTTCGAAACTCATGCACGAATCATTGTAGCTCGACATTTCCAAAATTACCAATACGGCAATAGAATATAGGTACGGCTAAAGAATGGAACGGTTTGCCTGCCAATATGTTCCCTGAAAATGCTCCTTCAAGGCCATAGTGAATAGGTTGATTCTAGACAGGCATGCTCCATCTTCGGCCTCATCCGCGTTTTCCAGCAGTAAGGTTAGCACAAAGTGCCTGCGACATAACTCGCGCTGCGAGAGAGCCTTTGTTTCCTTCTCTCCATACTAAGGTGAAAGAGATAGCAGTATGTCGAGCCTTTTTGCGCTAGTTGCGCGTGAGAGCACACTTGTGTTAGCCATGTAGCAAAGATGGCGGTCAAATTCATCCCCAGTAAGTTCCAAAAAAGAACCATTCAAAGAGGTAACGCCGCCAGCATTCTGGGAAAGCTTTCGGTTGGCAGCGATTTAGAGTCTGTTTTTAGCTTTAACTTTGTATATTCTGTATATATCAATGTATTATCCTATTTAAAAATATATATTTATAAAAGAACCCACCTGAAGTATAGTGAAGTTCTCGAGCACGCTATTCATCATATACTTCTCTGGCAGGTGTTTCAGTTTGTGTATGAAGTTGACCATGTACTCGCACATCGGCGAGCGGTGTATGCGGTACACGAACCGGCCGCCTTCGAACCGTGCGTATTCCGTCTCCACCTTTTCTACTACTTGCTTGCCGAAGGAACAGACCTTCGTGCTGCATGTTATCGTCATGTTCTCGTTGCTTTCGTACCTGGAATTCGTAACTGAATATAATGAAATATCTCGATTAAACAGGCTTTCAAATAAAGAAAACCGGATCCAAATCGGTCTATCCGATGTCATATAGAGACACATAGATCGACAGATTCTACCATGATAGATGTACTGTGTCATGCATTTGTGAGATATATGTGATTTTTATTTATTTATTTGATTTAGAAACACACGTCAATCTTATAGTACATCTCTTTTTTCGTCGGCGTTTAAAAACGGGACCGCCAAATGACAGTAGCATGCATTTATGCGTAGGCGAATCGTAAGCTAGATTTCTGTTTCTGGTGTACAATAATTGGTTTGAAAATATTTGTTCAGTCAGTTTCAGGAGCTTGGTAGAAGCCAGATAAAAAAATAAATAAACTATATTAACCATAATTAACTCTCAGACAGCAGTATGCAGTATCTAGGCCGGAGGTTCTCGCTGTGATAAAAGATTTCTACGGCCGATTATAAGTTCCCATTCACCACAACCCAAACCTCAACACGATGATCACACAGCCTCATTCTACATTTCCCTACATGGATGAACTGCAAGACGTCAGCTTAGATGAGATGAAGTTGGCTATGAAGCAGTTAAAGAATGGAAAAGCCCTAAGGAAGACGGATTTACTTCAGAACTGCTAACAGCTGCTTTATTGCTCTCATCTATGGGCGGGAGCACCGGCATATCAGCTTTGTCCTTGTGACTCGATCCAAAAGCGCGCTGTGAGAATTGTCGATGATACTATGCTCACAAGTGGTATTGAGCCGCTGAGTCAGTGGACGGATTTCGCCTCCCTTTGTGTGTTCTACCGCTTGTACAACGGTGTTTGTTCTGAAGAACTGTTTGACATGATGCCTACAGCTACATTCTTTCATCGCACCGCTCGCCATCGACAGGGAGTTCATCCTCACACCTTGGAGCCAAATTGGTCGCGAACTGTGCGGTTCCAAAGGAACTTTCTCCCACGCACACTAAGGTTGTGGAATGAACTACCTGGAGAGGTTTTCCCTGGAGAGTACAACATGGAGTTCTTCAAGAAAGGGGTTAAAAGGTTTTTACGGGGTCGGCAACGCGTGGGTGATGCCCCTGGTATTGCAAACGTCCATAGGCTGCGGTTACTGCTTACCATCAGGCAGGCCGCAAGCTTGTTTGCCACCTTAGAGGTATAAAAAAAAAAAAAAACTGGTGACACTCCTGTACTACGGAAGGAGCTACAAACGCTTTTTGAAGGCGTCGTTCATCTTGTCAGGACTTCAGGAGCGTGGAAAAGGAGTATTACAGGCTTTGCTCCACCACTCATTCCCACCGCTGCACCTCGTGTGTAGCCAGGATCCACAGCGGCGACCACACACAGGTCCTGAGTTTTGACCCTCAGGCGCGCCCGGGGACTAGCTAATACTGTCTTGGAACCCGCAACAGGTAGGAGTAGGAAATATAGTGTTTCCGAGGGTGGGACCCTCAAAAAGCAAAGACAGCGTAAAATAAAATAGGCATGCCAGAAATCAGGGGAAACGCACCACGGACATATACTAATTAATTAAGTAATATCTGGCAAATAATAATTATGACAAAAGCGCTTAAAGGCTTTAAAGTTGCCTATTACTGTGGCGACAGCCACAAGGTCCGAATATTAAACTACCCGAGGTACAGGAAATTTAATAGAACATTCAGCATCTCGCATTTTGGTACAGTTCGCATTCTTAAAGTTTAGATGAGCAGATTGTATAACTAAACTATCACTTGAAGAACACTCGCAGTAGTGCGAGTGGAAAAGAGTGCAATTTAGCCTTAAAGTTATCAGTCCCAATCAAGAACTGGGCAACACAATGGTCCACAACCAACCATTTCTTACCATGTCTATCAGAAAGGGCGATAAAACCATTTTGAAAAAAAGGAAACGGCCCATCTCGTTCCAAAAAGTTGTTAAAGAATCGACCACATTATATAACTTGTTTTTCCCGAGACATTACGAACCATCGACCACATAAATTGTAAGACTTTCAGTCGCTAGAACAAGCCGGGTTTTGAGGAGGATATAGTATCATAGACCATATCCATACATTGCGGCAGATATGAAAAACAGACCAAGAGACGGATTCAGCTGGGCTGGCCAGCATTTGAGAAGTTAAGCGTCGAGACGACGAGTGATAGGGTTAAATGGCAAAAGAAAGAAAGAGACATTATTGTGCCGAACCCACCTATTATAGTGGAGTAAGGGCAGGTGGAAACGTCGGAAATGACGTCGCGGCAGACCCAAAATAGGTGGACAGATGCGCTGCGGGCCTTCGAAAGTGTCTGGCAAACATTGGCACTTGATCGCGAAGAGTGGAAGAATCGGGGGGAGGCCTTTGCTCAGCAGTGGGATGATTCAAGCCAATATAAAAATAATCAAAGGGTAGGTGGATGATAACGATACTCACACACTGGTGACTCCGTAGAACGCGCTCGGGTCGTCCAGGTTACTGGAGTTGAGATCCGCCCAGAACTTGACGAGGAAGAACGCGTTCCTCGGCCCCTTCTCGTACAACTCCTTGAGGCCGCCCTTCTTCTCTGGGAACTTGTCGTTTATTTGTTGCACGTCTACTGACTGTGGACAAAGTTTTCGTTTTATTAGAGAGACACGACCGCTTGAATAGTTCGAGTAGCAATGATTGAAGACTCAATACAGCACCATCTCACGACGCTTACGACGCGAGGATGAGGACCGGGCGAAATGGAGGAAAATGAGTCGGAAAGCGGACCCTGGCAGAAGCCGGGACTGATTACTCGGATGATGATGATGATGACATCGCCAGCTTACTTGGTTGCGGTTTGAGTGAGTGAGATGGCGATGTATAATCCGTTCGAGTTAGACGGTCAAGCCCGATGGAAACGAACTCGCGCGCTCTCTGTAGATAGACACAATGTGTCCAGAAGTAGAAAGTAACCAGTACATTACGCGATATTTCCTATTTTCCCACTCCACTTCGTACGCGGGACATACCTGTACCTTTCGCTGTCAGGAAAGATGCGCATTGAGTCGGATGTGAGGTCAATGCTTACGCTGCGAGGATGCTAAAGACTGGACGAAGTGGAGGAGAAAGAGTGGAATTTGGACCCTGGTAGATTCCTGGGGTAGATACCTACTGTGCGCGCGCGAGTTTATGTCCATCGGGCACGAACGTTTAAATAATTCGAGTAGTAATTATTGAAGGCTCGATACATTGCCATCTCATTCTGTTGCGGTTTGAACGGTTTGACGGTCGGACTCGACAGACATGAAACTCGCGCGCGCTCAGAAGGATGATGATGATGATTACTATTTTGGTTGATAGGATACTTGGTCCAGCTAATGACCACTTCACTAATAATGATAAAACCTGAGTAATATATTCTTACCTCTAATAAGGGATCAGCGTATGTGACCGTGCCTCCTATATGGACGAAGAGGTGCTGCGCCGGCGCCGTGCCGGGCGGGTACTGTAATGTAATCGAAATCAAAATTTTAATTGTCAATCCAGTTAAAAAAACACTTGTGAAATTACGAGGCATTCGTGATTTGAATCCATTCAATATTATAATGATTGAATCTGCAATGCAATACGCCGCGCAACTACGTAACTGAGTCAACGTCCGTTCTATCATATTTATTCGTGGCCTTGAATGGTTTACGAACTCAAGGTCAATATCTATACTAATATTATAAAGAGGAAATGTTTGATTTTTTGTTTGTTTGTATTGAATAGGCCTCGAAACAACTGGACCGATTTCAAAAATTCTTTCACCGTTGGGAAGCTACACTATCCCCGGGTGACATAGGCTATATACCCGTGTCCCCGTAGTGGTACCCGTGCAAAGCCGGGGCGGCTGCTAGTAATATATAAGGTCAGATAATTTTTAACCATATCGGCAGTTATTTTGTATAATTTGACCATAGGCATCACATCCTACTACAAAACAACATGAAAATTCTTTCATAGGCATCCTAAGCCAACTGGTACAATCAATCACAAATATTGGTCCTTCGAGCGAGAATCTGCAATGCAAGAATTCGGCCCAAAATCCGAGCAATGCCCGTCAAAGTTCAAGGCTGCTATGCACTTTCGTGCACAACAATGGCGGGTGATGAAACCTCTACAATAGCAATAGCAACTTGCGGTGTCAGGGTCACGAGGGTGTTCCAAGAAAGTGGAGAACTCAGAACTTGAAACTGATTAAATAGTACTAGGATTCTATGAAGCCTGAGGAGTCCGCATGGATAGGTGTTGTCGAACAAATAGAAGGCAACATAGAGCGCGTAATTTGTCTTTGATTCTCTAAGTAGTGAGCCTTCTGTCGAACTGCAACAATGCTTGCATTGTTGAGTTCCGGTTTAAAGGATAAGGTAGCCAAGGACAAATAGACAACGCATAAATGGGTATGAATTTTATACTAATTGAAATGAAACCTAACTGTGAATCGTAGATGTTATAAGGGTGCTACTGCTTACCATCCGGTGGGCTGTCTATCCATTTGTGGTGGAGTAGTTTTTATGCTAGAGGGTTCGTTTTCGCTACCTATCAATTTCACGCTCGTGGTAAGTTACTAGAGACAGAGGAGACAGGCATTAGAAGGTACGAGCTGTTCAAAAATTGGGCCCCAGGCGCACTGTTACTTTTTTTATCTACTCTTTTGACTCTAAACACTAAGTTGCCCGCCTGATGATAAGCAACCTACCCTTTGTAGTATTACGAGAATCAAGTGCAGCTCACCGTATCAGGGTCCCGGGGGTGTTCCACGAACGCGGAGAACTCCACCAGGCGGAGCTTGTGCGTGGCGATGGCGCGGCCCTCCCACGGAGGCGGCGGCGCCACGTCCGCGCCCGGCACCCCCACCGGGCCCACGCCGGGGACGCCCTTGTAGCCGGCACCAGGGAACGGTTTGACACTGCAAGGTGAGGGGGTTTGTGAGTTTTTTTTTGTAATTTAGGTTGGAGCGTCCGCGCCGCCCGGCACCCTCACCGGGCCCACTCTAGGGACGCCCTTGTACCCGGCACCGGGGAACGGTTGGACATTGCAAGGTGGGGAGGTTTGTGTGTTTTTTTTATTTAGGTTTTGACATTTCAGGGTGATGGAGTTAATCAGTTTTTTAAATTTAGGTTGGGGCTTGGGCCATGGTTGAGTAATAGGGCTCGTCGTGTAAAAAGGAAGGTGGTCGGTTTTAAAAATGAGAGACAGAAATGTAACAAATTGGTTGTATGAAGGATGTGTAGTTGATCTAAGTATGAAGGGGACAGATATATCCCCAGCTAATGTCGCTTAATATTCTAATAACGTGACGGAAACTATACAAATTCTTTGAACTATACCTATGGTGTTTTTTTATTACAAGCTTTTAATTAACTTGCAGTTTGTAAGAAAAATGTTCGGGTTCGTCTTGCAAGCTTAATTTGACCCACTAGCCGGCATTCAACTGAGGTAAAATTTGGTGTAACTTGGATGACAATGCATAAATATGGTACCATGGAGCAGGCCTGATGATGGAGTTGGAAGGTGGCCATAGAAGCTAATGAACGCCAGAATATAACGCCCTCGTGTTTGGGCTCTTTGGAATTGTCTTGATGAGTAATATAGGTACGTCCAGATGATATATATTTGATGATGATGATGGAAGATGGTCATAGGCACTCCTAAACTATGTATTAAACATCCATCAGATTTAGGTTTGTTTGATTCGTCTTGATAGTAAATAGTATGTATTTAACATCGGACGCGTATTTAAGTTTGTTATGACATGTTTTTTTTTTCATTTGAGAACTATTTAGTTTGGTAATTATGGAAGTTTTACATGTTCGATGATAAAAGTAGCTTGATAAGAAGTCGTTTTAATAATATAGCTTGACCGGCGACAGAGGCGTTCTGTTAATGGTGACGCTAGTTGTGCGTTTTATGTAGCATCACCGGAAGCATGTAGTATTCTATGACAGAATTCAAATGCCACTAACAATGCGACATGGATAATAAGGAACGTGACGGAAAAAGAAACTAACATGGCCCTATTGTAAAATAAGAATAATGACGTTTCCGAAAAAGACCTAGCGCCCTCCTTCATGGAATTATAATTCTTGTTAAATGTGTCAACATTTGACGTAGTAGACGTTGACACCTAAGTTAGACAGTATAAACCAACTAATTTTAAACGGTGTACAATAATTAAGGGTATAGAATACTCAATAGCGTCGAGTTATATTTCCTCTATATAGTTTATTATTTCCAGTAAAATAAATTTAGTGTACTCGTTTCTCCGCAATGTGTCAAAGTAACCTGAAGTCGTGGTACCTCTATATATAGGTATGATTTGGTGTTATAGGTAGGTATTTATCAAAATAGACCGAAATATGGCTATAATAGGACAACGCTTAGTCCGAATCGCTTATGAAAAATATAAAATAAAAACATCTGCATGGCAACTTATGCCAAGTTTAAAAAAAGTAATAGCAATCAATTTGATTTCTGTAGGACTGTTAATTTTGGTGAGTTATGAAAAATATTATTAAATAATGGGCAAACCAATTAAAAAAGAAGAAAGAGAGATAATTTTTAGCATGATTAATAATTTAGACAAAGTTTCAAGCTAATCGTGACCAAATAACTGAATGTGTATAAGAAGGATTGACAAGGACAAATTATTGCCATATCCTCATTTTATAATTTTTACTAGTGGCAGTCGATACGGACTTATCGTGGTCCTATTATATAAGTATCTATTATATATGTAAAATTCAGATAAAAAATACTCACTCTTGCGAAGTCCCAGGTTGTAGACCCGGCTGCCAAAATTGCTGAAATTTAAACAATTTTAAAATTAGTTTACTGTTTCAAACATATCAATTGCTATATTGGTTGTTAAGATTGGTCTATTAAAAACAGTTTAACTTTTCAAACTCAGCGTCTACACACTTACATTCATACACTTTAAGCGCAAAAGATTTCAACTAGTAACAGACGCTCCGATGTGGCTGATCCCTACCGACCGTCAGTTGCAGCCGATACTAATCCTTACAATATGCAAAACAAGGTCGCTTTTGGATTAATGCGGATCCGCGCTTGAGCCGACCTCGGTCGGACCTCCGACCACGGCCCTCGCACTCAAACGCGACTTTATTTTATACTGCGTAAGGATTAGTATCAATTGCTACTGACGGTTGATCGGCTCCAGCCAAAACGGAACCTCTGTTACTATAGTTTAAAGTGACAAAAAATATTTGGCCTCAACACAAACTCATTGTAGACCGACTAAAACGTGATGATTGCTATGAATGAATAGCGTGGATTTTTTATTTCAATATTTCTGGTATATGAAGTAGTAGTAGCATATGGATCACTCCTAATACAGTTAGCTCACTAACAAAACACGTAATTAAAGTTGTGAGTAAGCGTAAATCATTTGTGTTATTGTGTACTTGTATAACACTTTTTCTACTTATTAAATAACGCTTGTCCTATTTCCAAAATCTGTGGCACTGTTTGAAGTCGGAGGTGCTGTATACATTCTGTAAGTAACAGAGTTACCAGCTGACGTAGCAAAAGCTTTAGAAATACAGTAGGTTTATTACGTAACTGTGTTGCTAACAATATCTGCTTAATTGATGATTGAAATTGTTACTTTAGCGATTATGTATGATCGATTTCATAGTTTCAGTTTTTTGCAATGGAGCTTTGTTAGCGACCGAACCCATTAAATCGATGATACTTAATCGTAAAAGTAGCAATTTCAATCATTGAAATCAGAGAATTGTTCGCATCAGCGATACGTAATTAACTTACAGCACACCATTCATATAACCTTTCGATAAAGAGTTAACCCTAAATCGATAAAGCCTGCTTCAACAAGTGCCACGTCTTGTAAACTTCGCGCTCCAACGTCATGCCTTTAGTAGAAGCCACACTAGCCCAAGATCTCTCGGTAGGACACAAAGGCATGCCTCAGTACCGTGTGGTGGTACGCCGGGTGGGGCAACCCCGCCACAATCTGAGCACTCGACAGTGCACTCATGGACTGCATCGCCTTCTCTTTCATCATGCCACCGTCCTAGATTTTTGATACGGTGTCAGTATTTTGGGGTTATGAGGATGTTACAGGTACATAGTTTCTGAAGTTACCTTATCAAACGAAAATCAATAGGAATGCCTATAAGTACCTAAGTCAACTACTCATACAAGTAGAAATGGTTGTAAGTCAAATAGTAAATTTGAATTTGAAAGGTAAATCGCTCTGAATCTTTCAAATAATTTATGGTTGACTAGTGGACCCGGCGCGCCTTCATTCGCGTTTACTTTACCCCTAGCTACCCTTTTTTCTTGCTTGTAAACCTTTCTCTTTAATCACTCTGTATATTGTTGAAAACTGCATTAAAATCCGTTGCGTAGTTTAAAAGATCTAAGCGTACATAGATACATACATAGGGGCAGCCGGCGGGAAGCGACTTTGTTTTATACTGTGTGTAGATTCAGATGAGGTGGCGGATGGCGTAGAAATCTATGAAGTAAAACAAATGTTTATTGGACCTACCACTTTGAGCTTGGCCTGTATCTCCCGCAGTTTCCGCCTCGCCAGCACCTGTATGTGCGACGAGACCTGCTTCCTTGTCCTTGTTTTCCCTGTCCGCAGCTTTATATACCGCGCTATCAACTCGTTCCTTCCTGGAAAAAAAACAAAGCATTTCGTCATTTCGACGCGAGAATGTCGGTATGTGAATAAAAAAAATGGCACGAAGAGACAATACTGCACAAGCCAATTGACATAACCCGCGAAATATCTCGCATAGCTCGAGTACAAACGCCGAGCACAATGCAATGCCGGCTCTGCCGATCCCGTTATGAAACAATTTTCAAAATATTTTGAATTGCTATTTTCAATCGTTGTAACTGCAGTCGGGCTGGAATGCAGGGAGGATTGGCTATGCGGGCCATTTTGAAACAAAATTTTCCGAATAGACAATTTAATTTGAGCGTAGATTTGCAGCGGACGGGTCAAACGGTACCTAAATAGCGATGTTTTAAATGAAAATTCCGTTTCTGTACACCTTTATTAAACAATCAAAACTGCAAATGCCTTAGCTGTAGGTAAAATTACTTAATATTCGCATACGTAACTTATTTTTACATATTTAAGTAATTTAGAGTAAGGTGTTTATTGGTAGGAAGTGTTTAATATGTAATTTTGTTCTCTGTATGCTGTGATTTATATAAGTATACGCTAGTATATAGAAGTCTTTGTTTGTATGTAATGTTTAAGTTGTAAATAAATGCTGCCTTTTAGTGAGACTAAAGTTCTTATTGTAACGTTTGCCTTAAAAATCGATTACAACCTACCAATCTAATAGTAAATAGTACCTACCTAGGCTTAATCATAATTACGTCCACACACGAGAGGACTGAACATATGAAAAGGAAACTACCTCCAAGGGAAGTCTTGACCAGACCAAAGTAAATTGAAATCTCATTGAATCCCGGGAATGCGACTGCGACGAGAGACGGGTGGTGCAAATTTAATTAACCCCTTGCTTGCTCGTTGATGTTACCGCCTACGTAGGTGTATGTGGGTCGGGCAACGTGTTGATATCGATATCTATCTACCCACACAACTCGCATCCGTCTACCTGCTAATTAAGTATAGTTCAGATATATTGCATAGATCCCCGAACTTCGTGGGAGGAATTGAAATTTATGAGCTGTTTTATAGCACCGAAAATTAATTGCACATCGAAATAGGTAAAAGTAGAGATATCAGGCCGAAACGAACTCCCGAAAACTGTTAAGTCGGACATTCTTGAGATCGCTCCGGAATTATGGCACCGTAAAGTTTTCACGGCGTTCGTCGGTCGGGCTAAAATTAGTGAGTGAGACCACTCTAACAAATTGCTGTTAACACGAATTAGTGAGAGGATAAACAGGCGGCGTGCGCGCGCGGCGACACCCGCGAATCGGCATTAAGAGTGCTTTCACCCGCGACGCCGGAGTGTGCACTCCGCTATTAATAGCGGCTGCACCGAAGGATCGCCGCTAACGTTTCTATTCCGCACCGAATAGAAAAACAAGAGATCATTATTTATTAGTTCGTTAGTTGGCTAATTTGGTCGATTGCCAGCCGCGCCACGCTCTCGCGACGCCGCCGGATGAAATTGTGCGTGCGCGCAGCTCGCGCATATGAATATTGAGCGGTTTCTAGGAGACCGGCCTCGCGACTCGCGTTGCAGCCGCCGCCCGCAACCGCTCCATTAAGACATTAACACCGCGACGATTCGGAACTCATTTGTATATCGTAAAACTTCTATATTCATCTCCGCGTGTTAGACGCTTTCAAAACCCGTAATTTATTCGTCAACAGGGGTGATAGGTATTGAAGATCCATCAGAAACACATTAACGTGGCTCCGTACCAGCCTGAGGCATGACCTCGCGATTGTTTTCGCACAAAGAGCTTTGAGCGTACAAATACGTCTCCATCAATAAGTAATAGCGGTGCAGAGTTCAAGGGCTCTCCGGTTTTACGCGCCTTATCTTTTAAAACGAGGTTTGTAGATCGAAAACTATGTTACCCTTTTTATGTGCAATAAATGCTTAAAAACAAAGTTTTTACGACCATTGCTTTCAAATTTATGAAGCGTGTAAAAAGTTGACAGTAGATAATACTTCTTCTTTAATAGATAAGCATTTATTCGTAACGGTGCAAAATGAAAAATGGTCTATTGAGCCATCCAACACGGTAAGTGTCATTGACGATGACAAAAGGCGATAAAAGAAACATTAAAGTTGTCCCGAAATTATGGGTGTCGTGGCAGAATTTCACGCTGACCCAAACACAAGCTATGCGAGTCAAATCCTCGCGGGAAGGGTTGAGTGGCGCCGGGTCTAAGGAGGATTTCTCGGGAGACAATCGGGAGTTATGCCCGAGGCGGGCGGGGCGCTAAACAACGGGCGCGGGCGGCCCGCCCCTTCTTTATATTTTCTTACTGCGTTCGCCGCCTGGCGGCGCGGCCGGGCCCCTTACACGCTCGCTCGCTCACTAATTGCGCATTCTTCGCATAGTTTAGCCCTCCCGGCGAACCCCTCGCCCGCCTCCCCCGGACCACGTGAAGCCGTGCGCCGACGAAACTTTCATACTCCCAGGATATTGAGCGGTTTTGAATGTCTTAACTCACGAACGTGCCGGCACCACGCCGCAACTGCTGGCTTTATAAGCAAACTGTTGGCAACTACAGACCGCGCGGCGCAGCAACTTGGTCCGCGGCGCGCTGTGATTGGGCTCCACGCGTTGCCTCCGCCGCTTCATTACCGCACACTGCTACAACATGTGACATGTGACGCTACTAGTTACCCATTTTGACAATCAAAGCGAAGTGTGGCTCCTTCAGGTGCAGTAACGCCACTAAATAAGCTCCTAACTCCGAACGGATCATTAAACAGGTACTCTACCTACATCTGCACCGTCACCATATTTTTTTAATAATACCGTTTTCCGTTATGGCGGGTCGGTGGCGAGGGCGAGGGTGCAGATGCGTACGGACCGGACAAGGGCGACGCACTCTTCCAGCGCTAGATTAAGCCCGTCCAACACGTCCACGAGTAATGTGCCCATATATTGCGCGGACGACGCGTGGCCGCAATTATTATACGCCACGCATCCGCATCTCCACTCTATACGACACATGTAATTTCGCCGAAAATCGGCTCGCTAATACCACGTGACGAAACGCTCCATTGAGCTATCACGCTGCACGGGCTCCTAACAAATGAGTCGGTTGGAATACATTAATTTCTTGAGCCGAGCGAAGGTCTATTAGCCGGAACAATTTGGGCGCTGCATTTCTTTCCATCTATTAAATCACTTAAGGTGGACACATTGCTTGTGGCGAATTTGTTTAGCAATTCCATCTGTGCGGGCCCCGGGCCGGGGCGGAACGGGCAGTCCTTTAATTAAAACCGGGACGTATAATGTTGGCGCTTGACGCGGACGGCGGACTTAATGCGCGTCCGGCGGCGTAATGGCGGCGGCCGCCTTTAATTGTGCCCCGTCAATTGTGGCCCATAACGTACGTGACATTGGCTTTCCCGTGAAGCCTTGCGAACTACGCTCCAGTGAGAACGTAGCCCAGGACACCGAACGTTCACCGGAAAAGCAACCCTAATGGAGGGTATAGCCGTTTCCATCTTTCATTCTCTTTCAAACAAAATGTAACTTTCATCTGTATCTAAATTAAAATAATATCTCGTTTGTAAATACACGAAAGATCTAACGAACAAAAAGAGTGGTAGACGCAGACGGCAATAAATCACAATAATATGCCGTAATAACCGTCCGGATAAGGATACAAACACAATTTTTCCGCTGACAGTTAATTTGCCGGAGCAAAAGGTTTCTTTTAAGTGGCAATCGTCACGTCGCGTTAACGAGCTCCCTAAGTTAACACTGTAACGTGATAAAATTCCCTCCCGGCTCACCAGCTTTCAAGAGCAGAGCTTTCATTTTTAATCATCGAGACTTAATGAATTCGGGTTTATGCCGTGGACGGGAAAGTGACCTTTATTACTTCTAGGTTTGGCGCGATCTAGCTCCGACTATCGTGTTGTAAATTCTAGATTTCACAAGTAGAATGTTTAGTGACGTAACGGATCGACCGCTGTCGTGTCAGGCGCTTTCTCGCGTACGTTACCAGTCAGTTGTGGGCCAAAATGTAATAAGGCAATCCCACATTTACTTCCTCGAATCGGCGACACGGTCCGATCGAGAGATAATAATTGTCGGTTCACGTCTTTTCAAGGAATCCTATTGCGCAAATCGCTTTGTCGGCCGACATCAATACCTACCGTGGCTTTTGTCTCGTGCCCCATCCATTGTTCATTTTGGCGAAGAGGCCTTGATGCCTCTTCATAATTCGATTAAATTCACACGTAAGCCAAATACAATGGTTAACGCAAGATTTTGTGTCAGAGGCACCGAATATTTGCATTTATCGTAGCGTGAAAAGTAATAAAAACAATCATTAAAAGTCTCCCATAAATAAAGCTATGTACACTTCGTTAAATTTAAATTAACACCTGTATTAGCGGACCGTTTAATTTAGTGCCTACTTAACGAATACCTGTTTTAGCATTCGTGGAATAATTTATTATGTATATGAAAAGGTCATACGTAGTGGTTAGTTTCCATTGCGGTCTAGTTATTGTTTCTGTGGGGTAATCTATAAGAGAAATTATGATAAAGGCATTGAATGAAGAATTACACCTTGGTACCGTTACCCTAGACTACAAAAAAGAAAGTTACAGTTAAATTACTATTACGGGGTGCATTCACCAGTGTCCACAAGATCACTAGAGGGTAAGTTTCCTTACATTGTACAATTGTTCATATCATAAACAAAGAAGCTAATTTCGTCAAACATTTTCCGATTAGTTATCCAAGGTCAATTAATTTTTACATTTTTCCTAACTCTCTTTAATTAGGTAGGTATGGCAATTACATCGTCATATCCACACTTCACTCGTACATAATGTATAGGTAAACCACACCATACACCAATTACTGACTTTACATGAGTTATGAAAAGGAACCATATCGTATACAATTTATATATTGTATTCAAATTTAGTCGTATATTTTAAGCGCTTCAAGCTATGTGTCTAGAAGCGCTTAAATTATGCGACTACCGGACGAAGAGTAGGAGAGTGTACCCTGGCAGAATTCGGGATGGACCGCTAGGATATTGAGGAATATAGATAGATAGATAGAATTCGCCGCAGTTACATGAGAGAATAGCACCAGGGTCTCAATCGCCGGAACTCTTTACGAAATTGCCATAGCTTTATGACTTCATCTCGCTCGCTACATTCGCAAGCAAGCGAGATGGTAAGTTTTAAGCAATAGCATTCAAGTTAGGTGGTCGAACTCCAAATCTGGAGTATCTTTCCATCTCTACTACCATACCGCTTTCCACTAAGCATGCTATCAGTTTGTTTATCACTACCATGAAGTATACTGCTCTCTTCCATCAACTATACACTGATGTACATTCTCGAGACGTCAATATCAGTTCAGGCGACGTTGACTCACCGTACATCTTTCCCTCGTCCGACAGGATGATCTTGCGGCGGCCGCAGGGAGGGTATATCGCCAGCGCCTCTTGGAAGCTCTGTTCGATGTCTGGACTCCACACCCCCTCCGCATCAGCCGCTGACATATCCTGCAGAGAGGTCAGAACGTAAAGAAATTGAATGGTGTACAAGCAACTGGTAGTTATTACGGAAATATATTAGAAGAAATACTTTTTTATGTTTTACGGTAGACAACCAGACAAGCGGACCAACCGCGACGGAAAATTGTCACTGGTCACGATCCAGGAATTGGCAGATCAGGTAATTACAGTGGAGATACTGCCATCTGACCTCCGTGGTCCTGTTAACTGGGGAAACTGCCGCCATGTACCAATAACTCTTTTCTGAGTTATGTTAATTAGGTGAACACTAGCCTATGCTCTTAAGGCGGAGAGTTAACATCGAGGGGAATCCGGCACCTTTCAGGCAACTGAATGTGTAACCATGATCCAATCTGGTCAGGTACCCAGGTAGCAGGATCACGGAGTTCAGATGCCTGTCGCTCCACTATAATAACCTGATCTGTCAGGTCCTGGATCATGGTCAAGGCGGACCCCGGGCCCACGTGCGCGAGAGCACAACCGGGACATTAACACCAAGATGATTATTAAAGTCTTGTCTATGCAGTGGACTGGTACCTAGTTGGCTGATGATGAACCATTTTTTATTCACAAGATGCCGATTGTATAATATAAAAAAAAGTACCTGCTGCCCATAAATCCACATTATATCTAAAAATCACGGTGCACTTCCTGCATAACACTTTGTATGAACCTTCATAATATTAGGAATTGAGTAGATCTTTATAAATGCATCGGTCACTAGAACAAACACAACTTTCGTGAGTTATTACATCATTTGGAACCTTGACATTCGTCTCACTGAACATCTGCGTTACAAAAAAAAAATTAATAAGCAAGCAAACAGTTACATTTGAATTAATTTACATATTCGTAAGTACTGTTTCGTACGAATTCATAAATAACATATGCTTGCATTACTTTTCTTTAACGTAGCGTTTTATATCTACAATTTCATGGAAAGCACAAGGTTTGGAGGTCAATATTACTATATATTTTTATTATAATCGTTTCACAGCACGATTTCCATTGGCCACGTGCCTAATTTCTGTGTACCCAAATGTGATCAAAGTCGATTAAGAGCTCTTTTACAGGGTTGTCTAGACCAACTAACATGAACCAGATGTTAACATGCCTCGTATGTACTTATGCGTCACCATAATTAATAGACTGGAGCCTATACTCAAGAAGAAAATAAAAATAACACATTCGCCTTCGACGCCGCCAAGTCGATAGCAAAACACAGTGAATCACGGTTCCTTGAAGCCACTCGAAACATTCTGGTTTTGTTAAACCTACAGAGAGTCAATATTTACCGGCTTTTTTCTCGCAACTGTTTGTAATATTGGCGCTGCGCTGCTGTTTTTGTTTTTGTGTGCTATATTTTAATTTTATGTTCCGTATTAAAGTAATTGCATAGCTCCGAGAATCATGGCTTTTAATGAGAGATAAGGACTTAAGAATAGCGTGTAATAATATGTTAATTTTATGAATTACCATATATCCCTAGGTATAATCACTACATAGTATAAAACAAAGTCGCTTTCTCTGTCCCTATGTCCCTTTGTATGCTTAAATCTTTGAAACTACGCAACGGATTTTGATACGTTTTTTTTTAATAGATAGAGTGATTCAAGAGGAAGGTTTATAAGCAAGAAAAATGGATAGGGGTATAGTAGGTATACGTGAACGAAGTCGCGCCGGGTCCACTAGTAATATTATAAATGCAAAAGTAACTCTGTCTTACACTCTCACGGCGAAACTACTGCACCGATTTTGATGTAATCGCCATGGATATAGTTAAACACCTGAGGGTGGACATAGGCTACTTTCAATTCTACCTACCCTTACGAGGTATAGGTCTACGCGGGCGGAGCCGCTGGCAGAACGTTTGTACAAAACAAGTATGAAATTGTGCCCTAAAATTTTTATTTATCACTAACCAAGCTTACAACACTTTGACACTTTGTCTTTCTTTCTATTAATCTTTCAATCATGGGTATCATCATGTTTCATCAAAGATCAAAGACGTGACGGTTACTGCTTTTCATGTGTGTTATCTGCTTATTTACCACACTACTGCAGTATGGATCGTCACCATTATCAATCATCATCCCTATCTTGGGTTAAAATTCCATGAGATATGCTGTTTGTCGCTATAGTTTGTGAAAAATCCCCTCACATCCGAAGTTTTCGCTACACACGAGTCAGGATAGTAGCGTATTATTTGCGGCTTTACTTTTTCTCTCATGTCCTACCTGCTCTATAGGTAATTTAGCTCCCTGTGCATGCTCATGTCTCTTATGCTCTCATATCCAGAGACTTTAGCTCTCTACGCATGCTGTACATTTTCTCTCATGCTCTACATGCTTGTGAGAACAGGGATCTCTCATGCTGTATGCTCTCACACGCAGGGTTTTTATCTCCCCATGCATGCTCTACATTTTTAGACTCTCTTAAATGCTGGAAATTTATCTTCCGAAGAATGCTCTACATTTTGTCTTATGCTACATGCTCTCATATGCAGTTAATTTACCTCCCTAAGTATGCTCTAAATGCTTTCGATATTTATTCCTAAGAATTGTTTGTCGCACCGCTCGCTATCGACAAGGAGTTCATTCTCACAATTTGGATCGAAATTGGTCTCGAACTGTTTCAGTAGAACTGTCTCCCACGAACACTACAAGGCTATTTACTGCTAAGAAAGTTTCCTTAGTACAACGTGGAGTTTGTCAAGACAAGGGTGAAAAGAGTTTTTACGGGGTCGGCAGCACGCCCGTGATACCTCGTGTATTGCAAACGTCCATATGTTTCGGTAAGGTCTCTACTCGAAGCTTCGCCTTAGTTGTTTAAATAAATATGATGGTGTGGCATGTATGTATTTGAATGGGTGTATCTTCTCATCCGACATCCAGGTGCTTCCCGTCAGCGCCTGTTGGCTAATTTTAGCTCTAACAGTAATCTACTTAAAAACAAAGTCCAAACATGGGCGGTTTGATGCGCTCGAGTTATAAGAGGTGAGTTTAAGCACCACTGTTATGCCGCCAAATACTCTCTGTCACCTTCTCCTCGCGTCGTGATCCTCATATACCCTAAACTTTATCTGACCGATAAAGTAATACACTGCCCAATTAAATACACTATAATCCTTTATAATTATTAAGTAATTATACAATTTTATTTTAGTCGCACAATAACTTATCAGACTGATATGTTTTAGCTGAGGATTGAAAAATCGGCCCTAAATCTACTATATAAAAATAAGTCGGGTTTTCCTTCCTGACGCTATAACTCCAGAACGCACGAACCGATTTCCACGGTTTTGCATTCGTTGGAAAGGTCTCGGGCTCCGTGAGGTTTATAGCAAAGAAAATTCTGGAAAAATTTGAATTAGGGTAGGTGTAGGGTAGATGTAGGGTAGGTGTAGGGTAGGTGTAGGGTAGGTGTAGGGTAGGTGTAGGGTAGGTGTAGGGTAGGTGTAGGGTAGGTGTAGGGTAGGTGTAGGGTAGGTGTAGGGTAGGTGTAGGGTAGGTGTAGGGTAGGTGTAGGGTCGGTGTAGGGTAGGTGTAGGGTAGGTGTAGGGTAAGTGTACGGTAGGTGTAGGGAAGGGTAGAACTAGAGGTAGGGTGGTGTAGGGTTAGAACGCTACGCGAACGAAGTCGCGCCGGGTCCACTAGTCTCTTATATTTTCTAGACTACAAAACCAAAGCTAAGAATCATGTCCATTAAACTGGCTTTCTAATAGAGAACTTCGTGAGCTGCGATGCCACAGCCAGATAGACTAAGCCATCAAGCCACAGGTACACAGATACCATGGACTTCTGGGTAGTAAGTCCATGACAGATACACGTCAAACCTTTAACAACCCTCATTGTTGGTCGGGGGTTAAAAAGAGGGTTGACGATGTTTCTTCACCTATGTCTGGAGTGCATCGTTGAGTGCATCATGCAACTTGATATTCAGCGTAGAGATTTGATCAGTACATTTGCACTTGTACAATGTACTGTGCGGGAGATTCGACAGACTGAGTTGAGGACTCCTTGACAAGTTTTAAGTTAAAACTCCAAAATCTGAGTCTTTTACTAATTTTAAGTCAAAGCTTTGCAAATAGATTTTAGCGAAGGATTTATAAACTTAATTCAGTAGGTATACCTAAGAGCAGTTCTGTATCCGATCATGTTTCTGGCTGTTTGTTGATGTTTAGATATAAGCCCAACGTATACTTTAGTATGCCTGTGGCTCATCACTACCTGTTGTAAAATTCCTGTCTCAATTGCTGTAAAGTTTACCTGGAAGAAATCACTTACATCGAATTGCCCATATGTATTCCTTATTGTAGTAAATGATTGATATTGTATTGTTTTATCAGCACCGGGCTGTTTATTGATGTTTAGATAGCACAACGCATTCGTTTCTATTCCTGTGGCTAACACCACCTGCGATGCAATTCTTGTCTCAATTTTCGGTCGAAGAAATAGCTTATAGCGATTTGCTCAAACTAATATGTATAACTTATTGTTGTAAGTCTTCTTCTTCTTATCGAGTCGACGAGTTAAACTCTGACTTTTATTCGCCCAGTATTGGGCGACGCATACAGCGTTATAAGTGACTGACAAAGTTGTGTTTTAGGAGCACTAAAGTGGATCTATCAATCTATCGATGTTCGTCACGTACCTTCTCATCGTCGCTGGCATCGCCGACGTCCAGGTGTTTCCCGTCGGCGCCCGCGCCGTTGGTGTCGGGCGCGCCGGCCGCCGCGCTCCACGGGGACGCAATGGTGCCGGCCGCGAGCGCGCCGCTCGCTGTAACAAGCAACAAAGGGTTAACATACGGAATATCATACAACACAGTCCACTGCAGGACTTCTCCAGGCACAGCCCCTTCGCCCTAGCCGCGAAAGGGGAGGTTATCTGTACGCTTGGCAGGCAGGTTTGAGATCGCAGTGTTATAGATAAAATAACAAAGTAAAACGAGGCCGCAAGCGCACCGCTCGATGCAACAAGCGGCCAGAGGGTTAACATACGGAATATTTGTTCATCATCACAGACCATAATAGTCAACAGGACGTAGGGCCTCTTACGAAAAGGGAGGTTAGCCTTACGCCCAGTTTCTGAAACGCTAGTCAATCATAATCATCGATTAAAACTCTTTCTGTCTCTGTCTACAACTCACCATAGATAAGGTTGGCGGATTTTAATTGATGATTAACAATAGATTAACCTAAGAGAAACTGGACGTTAATTTCCACGCTTGGCTGGCGTGTTTGTGATCGCAGTGCTATAGGTAAACTAGCAATGGAAAACGTTGCTGCCCATTTTCCAGCCTACGGAGATTCTAGATTACCTACCTCGAAGACATGTATAAAAGTGTATAACCGTATGACCGATGAATACTAACCTATGCTATTACGGTGAGGGAAAACATCGTGATGAATGATGTGTAACCATGATCCAATCTGGTCAGGTTCCACTGGTAGCAGGGTCATGGAGGTCAGATGGCAGTCGCTCCACTGTAATTACCTGACCTGCCAAATCCTGGATCATGGTGAAGGCGGACCCCGGGCCCTCGTGCGCAAGAGCACAACCGGGACGTTAACGCCAAGATGATTTATTTATTTTAATATAATGGAGTTCAAGAATCACACATCAAGAATGCACAACACAAAGTGTCAAATACTCGAAAACATTAGTTGCCTTGTACTACACCCACGAGTGTAAGAGGTTGGTGCTATTCTACGCTGCCGGACACCACACGGCCAACATAACATAACATCGTAATATTTAAATCTATCAAAATGTACAGTAAAGAATCAGTCTAGTGGTGGGACAAGGTTGAAGGCACGAGAGCGCCAGGTAGATCACCCATGAGATGGTCTGAGACTGACCTAATCAAAGAAACATGATTAGATGCACCCCTACATCGCGGGTGCATCGGCGGACCGCCTGACTTGAACTGAACGTCGCCATCTTTAAGCAATAGGATCGCAATGGTGATCTTGCCACCAAACCTGACTTCATGACCACCACCGAAAAATTTGAAACATTATGTGGTCATACTCACCCTACCTTCTCTGTACATTTACCAGGTAGCCAAACATGTGAGACAGAATCTAAAGGAGTTTCAAACGATCGCACTACGAAGCTCCTCTAGGAGGCAACACGATCTGCCCATACCGACTCACCGCCTTGATAAAACTACTCGATCGTTAGAAATAATGGGTCCGCGAGTCTTTAATAAACTACCGATAGATATACGCGGGAGCAAAACTGAGTACGGCTTCCTCAAAAGATTAAAAACTATGTTAATTGAAAAAGCATACTATTCTGTAAAAGAGTTCATTGATGAGTGATGCCCTTCATTCTCCTCCGCTGTAATGGCTTTGTGATTGTGTTGACATCTATTGAAATCGATTATATTATTTGACATATTCTTTTTTTTTTATGTTGTTTTTATTTTTTGACATTTTATTGTAATCGTTTACATTTATTTCATAATTATTTTAATATTTTTAAGTTGACTTTATTATCTATACATATATTATTTTGACATTGATATTATAATTACTTGAATGTTTTAATTTGACATGCCAATGATTGTTATTCGTCATCTAATCTAATTATTTCAATTGTATTTTGATTGCTGAAATTAACTGTTGATAATTTTATATCACTTATTGTTATGACGATGTATGTATAATACTATAAATAAATAAATATAAATAAATAAATATATACTGAGCATCACCTTGTAGTGCAGGCGGATAGAAAATTATACGCTTATTGTGTTATAAACAAAGGGTTATTGATTAAATCCTTAAAAAAGTGAGTGTTTTATGTTCTATAAAAGAGAACCAGGTATACGGCAATACGGGTACATATTATCACAGTAGTATTATAAAGAAACGCTCCCTATCTACTGGTTTCCGCTTGTCTATCTTTACTTCTGAATCTGGCTCTAATAAAGGTACTTTTTATTTATAAAAAATGTACCAACTTCTATTCAATTTTCTCTCAATTTTGTCGAATTTCATTTCTGTGCCTTATCTTTCGACGAAATTGATGGCGCCAGCTAGTGAAAGTTTGACTGTGCTTAATTTTTTTTTATTACTTAAGCATATCTCGTACATTTTACTATGTTTAAAGCCAATAAAGATTTAATTACCTCGCCCAAGGTGCGTAATTACTATAATTTGAAATTGGAACAGGTACCTAGTTAATTAATTAAATATAATTTATTAATGAAATACGTACTAGACCCCACAACTTTGTCCGTTAAAATTCGGTTATGCCCTGTTCCCGCCGGAACTACATTTGATATTTCGGGATAAAATATAGCCTAAAATATCCAAAGAAGTCTTTACATGATTGAGTAACAAACATACGAACTTTCCTTACACATTTAGGCTCACTGTTTAGAACGTAACATAGCAACATAGTCACTTAAATCTCGAAAACATTATAAAAGGGTTACCTATAATGGAGGAGAAGATATCACCGACCACGTAAGAGCAAAGGTATTTTCCACAAAATTAACCCGAGAAATTGCTGTCGCCGCCTTTGTCAAAAATAGACATAGCTACGACCGTAAGTGGGTGAAACTTAAGTTGAAAACTCTTGTGACTTAAAGTGAAAAATCCTCTTTTGCTGAGTACGTAAATGAGCTATCAAAAAGCTATACATGCTCATTGTAAATGTCAAGTTGCAAGAGGAACATAAAATCGCATAAATAAATTGTAGTGTAGCGGTTCGTTACATGACGTGATTGACGCCATTCGGTCTGACGTCAGCGCGTATGTTTGTTTACGCCTCGGATGCCCGCGCTGTAAACTTCCAATACATCGTGGCCATTACGCTAATACATCAATGTAAGCAAGTCAAACGGCGTAATCTCGAAAACAGTCCAGAAATCGAACGACAAAAAACCCTTTCATCCACGTTCGCGACTGTTTTTCGTAACTAGCGAAAAAACGAATCTAAACCAAAACGGAGCACCTAGAAAGATGGCGTAACTATAAACAGCTGTAGATAAGTAGGTACCTACTACCTACCTAATAAAAAGCAAAAACAGAGAGGCGAAATTTTCTCAATACGGTGGCATTGAGAAAATTTCGAATAAGCTTTGTTCCCTCAAGTTCCAAGAACGAAGTCGTAGGCATTCCGAAAATTTTCATATTTACCGTTAGAAATATGCAGGTACGAAACGTTTATGATATAAATATAATATCAAAATGGAGAATTTCGTTATAAAGATCGGATCGGGCGAGAGTCGGGAGGGAAGAAAGTATGCGACCCCGCCTTCGGGGCAGGCTGCTACTTTGTGACTTTACCTGTTATTACACCTACTCGTACATAGCGTACTGCCGGCATTATGACACTTTCGCGCCCAGGCTACTGGGATTATTTAAATTGGGAACGCTTGTTCAAAATAGGAGCACAAAATAGAGAAAGGAGGGCCGTTTATTATGTTGTGCTCGGAGAGTGAGTGGTCTGCCAAAATGGTATTTGTATTGCTACTCGATTTTTATCTAATCTAACTCTAATAATTTAACTCTATGCTAATTCGAATCGTTTTTGTATTACTCTTTGTGATGGTTAAATCAGTTAAAACGTCGCTAATAAACGAAAACTAAGTTAAACTTACACGATTGTCACACATTGCATCCATCACATCCACAACCCTTAACTGCTGATCAGGGTTTGGTTTCGAAGGTCCAAGCTGGACACCTTTACGGCATTAGTCACCTTTTATGTCACATGTGTATGGTAGCGGTTGGTGCTGTATTTTACCACAGAGAAAATAAATACTCTGTTTTACTATACCAGACACTAATCCATGGAAATCCATACTACTGTCTTCGATCAGATATATTTGGCTTACCATCATACATATGTATGTAACTATGTAGTTCATCTAGAAATCTACAGGTAGATAAAACACCCAACAGAAAATCGCTAACCGAACAAAGGTTTCAACATCGCTCTACTACATAACCGAATGAGTCAGGAACTGCCTAATAGTCGTAACATTGCAATCATCTCAATGCCGACTAACCTTCGCGCGAATTTGTCACGATCAAGAGTAAAAGTGCAATATTACACGCTCGCGGGCCACCCGTCGTATAATGAGACGTTGAGAGACGCGTGTGTGATACCCACGCTGGGCGCTAGCGTGTCATGTGCACGCCCCACGTTGCTGCAATAAATTCGTGGTTACATTACACCTACGGTATCCGAGTTACGTTATAATAATGCATTTGCAATGATGAGCTCAATACACGAGTAGGGACAACGCTCTGTCGGTAATAGAATTGGAAAGTTTGCGCGACGAAATTTTGATCTTTCTTGTTGGTAGGGATATCACTAAATTTGTATAGGTTAATAATTTTTGAAAAGATGAGGGCAACACAGCAGTTATTAATATTTAAATTCCTAATTGAACACACTCAGCTCTTTCTTTTCAATTGGGATTGTCACCACACGCGCAGAGTGTAATTCTAAATCGCGAAGTTCAAAGCAACGATGTACTAATATTGAGAATGTTCGTCATCGCCATGTACGGAACATCGAAAAATTTAGTATTGAAAGTTTCGAAGTTCCACATAGGTATAAATTAACAAGTTCAGTGTCAATACGTAATAATCTAATTATATTACGACAATAGAAAATAAATAGGTAATACATTATATAAAATCCTATATAATCTTTAGACTGCGAATCCAAAGCGGCGTACGTACGATTTGACGTCATTCCTCTATTACTCATAATACTGTTATCAACAATGCACTATTTAAAAGGCAGGTAGGCAGTATATACGTCCACATACAAAGTAGGTATAACTCTATGACGACAATTCCATTTTATTTATAAAACCCACGCAAAGCCACGCGTATTACACGCGCTACGTGATTTGATTGGGCCGAGCGTGTCGGCTAATAAAGGATGTTCAATTAGGACAATTCAGCGAATGACTAATTCACGCACTCGGTCGGTTACAATACAAAGGGTGGCTCGCGTACGTGCAATAATTAAAATAATAAAGCATAGAGGGCCCCCAGCTCATTGTGTTGGCATGACAAGTGTCCGCAATAAGGGCCCTCGAGAGTATAACCCCCGCTTTGCCTATTCAATAATATCTCATTTTGGTTGGTATTATATGAGCTCTCCTAGCCGAGATTTGCTAGGAGTTATTGCCTCAGTGGGACGCGCGTAGGCTGATGTGGCACTTTGGTCGCGTTGCGTAATTTTTGCGTACTGAATCTAACTATGGGTAATACAGTGTCGGGCTAAAACGTGTGTAAGATAGTTCTCGGCCTGTATAGTACGGAAACTAGGCTCGTGACCGCACTGGCGTATAGTAATTGTTACGATGCAAAACAAACAGCGAGATGATCGTAAACAACCGGCCTACTCTCACCTCCGTAACGCGAGATAGTGCAATCGTTATGAGCAATTAGGTGTCTAATAAAAACAATCCCAGTCAGACAGGACACTAAGCTGCCATCACGAGAAAGTATTATATTTGTAGGTTAATTTATAGTCCAATTAAATTTATAACACGGGAATGTTCGCCACAGAAATAGACTAACGACGTTCCCCAGTAGTTATAACAGTTGGAGTGGTTGCTCAAAATGTACATTGTATTTATAGATCCGGTTCGTACAAAGAGTTGTTGGTACGTACGATTCATGGTTAAATTCAAACCGCTAGGTAAACTGCGGCGCTGCGTATGGAAAGACGTAGGTAAAGACTATTATAGGGGCCTTTGTGAAGCACTTGTTTACATAGGCGGCCGCTATGGTATACTTACCTATGGGATTCATGGAATACAATAATTATAATAACAGAACCACGTCATATGTTTAATGCCCTTTGACCCGAAGGCGTAATTAAATGGTGTTATTCTTACACGAGGGCTGTTTATGTTGATTCCGACGACCGTTTCTCCAAGTGGAGAAAAAACGTTAATAGCCCGCGTTTTATGTTTGTATTGTTAGGCCTCCGTGGTGCATTATGCATAGCTCTCACGCGATTTCCGAAACCGGTATGCATTTTATATCAACACTACGGCGGATTCGGGCAGCCTAGGCGCACGAAGCACTCTGTTCGCTGTCAGTGCGGCGATTTGGTGCATATTAATCCAGTTAATGAAGCAGGTTTCACTTAATCACCTCGATTTCGCTGGGTTGGCCAAGTGTGGGTTCCAACGATTTAATCGCAGGTTCAAATTCAAACGACTATGGCGATGACTAAACTCTTCGTCGTACCGCTGTCCTTATTCCCTTAGGTGGGGTCGTCCCAAGATGTCTCTATTAAAGTTTAGGCTTTATTTTTATGACGAGCCGCTTGCTTGACGTCAACTCTCTTTGGGAATGCTGTTGAGACTGCAGTGTTTCAAAGACATAACAGATAATGCTTCTGTCCATATTTCGGTATCGCAGGTCTTAGCTGTTTCGCCTCAAAGGCGACGGGACTTTTACAACACCCACAGTTCAGGGAGTTGGTTTGTTTACCTTAACTCTACATTAGACGCTAAAAGGCTAACAACAACACGCCCTAAATTACGATCGCCTCTCTCCGGCGTCTCTCTTGACATTGCAGATGTGATATTTCGTCCAACAAAATAGGGGTTTCGCTTTTGATGAGGAGATAGAGGCATAACGTCCGCGGCGGGGGCGTCGCGGGGGCGGGGCGGGGGAGGCCACCTGTGCCGCGCCCGCGCATCAAGCGGGGGTTGCACGCCAAAGTATGTTAATTAATTTTCGGTTGACCGTCCGAGCCGCGGCCCCGCTGAAATCGGCGGACCGTGCGGTTTGCGTACATTTTGTTTTCATCGCAAGAGTTCGTTTTGCACAAGCCTAATTTAATATCGGAGTTCGTAAATTCGAGCCCGAGTTTAATTTTAAATATTGTATTTAATAATGTTCGGGTTCGGATACACCTTTTGCGCTACTGCATCGTTATTCAATATTTGCAGGCATGGTATTGATAAGCCGATTATCGGAGGGTGTACCACAAAATATCTCATTAATATTTTATCCGCTGTCGTGTCACCGAATCAATATCGCCACGAAAGGCCGTCCCCAATTTGATCGTTCCCGTCCAATTAATTATTCAATAGGGCGACCCTCCTTTCGTTTGCTACGAAATGGGGCAACGGGTTTTTATTAATATCCGATGCGAATATTTATGGTAATTGAGAGATCGTGAGATGTGCGTGGCGGCGCTGCCACTTGGTTGTGTGTGCGCGGTAGGTGATGTTTATCCGGTGGCGTGGATGTTTACAAACGTGGAGGAGTCGTGTGCGCACAAACGCGAGACGCGGGCGCGGCCACGTGGCGTGAGCAGCCGGTTGCCGCAGAATGCGCCGAAGATCCGAGCCACCGACCGCCCGGGCCCGCGGCCGGTGCTAGCTATTCACCACGCTCACACCACAATCGTCCCTTACGAAGTCTACGGGTCTAAATCCTCTACGATGAAGAGGCTCGTGTACTAATGGAGCGCGAAATTAAGTCAGAAATGTTCGGCGTAGGTACTAAAATAGGCCCCTATACTAGCTCTAATATCAAAGGTATTTTTCTATAGACAGGGACTATTCTCCGTGCTTATTCGCTATTCTATATGGTTATCTCCGTGCTTCGGAGGGCAAGAAGTCGTCGGTCCCCGCTTCTATCTACGGATATCGTCTTAAACTTGTGACCCATTGAGCGGTCTTCGCACGATAAAGAAGACCAAACAGTTACTATTCAGTTTATGCACCACAACGACCGCCAAAACAAACTGAAAGTAAATATCGGAAATCCCAGCAGCCTGTTTACTTACAGCCATTGATACAAGATAGCTACACGTCGGAAAGCGATCACTTTCAATCGCTGTTTTTAACTGAACCGATGCCAACTTTTTTCCACTAAATTTCGTATAACCGCTCCGAAGATAATCATGGGAGCACACCTCTGAGTCACGCAGACTGGTGCCAAGTCCGGGCGCTAGTTGACACAACGGCTTATCTACGAATAGCTACGTTATTCAGTTTTGGGCTTTACTAGTACAGCGTTAGATGCAATTATCGCATGGGCCGCCTAGCGCGTAGTAATGATTCATCGTCAGCTCGCCAGCTGCGAATTAAGACTCGAATTGCAATGTTCTCGGCGAATGTCGCGACTCAACTTACATTATGGCTCGTAATAAAATACTGTAACATTTTGCAAGCATAAGCACTGTGGCTAATCGCTGCGTCGGTTGCACAACTCCAATAGTAAGTAATCGCTTCTCGCCACTATACCGAGAAAAACAAACAAAATTAAATGAATATTAACGCATTCGCAGCAGTCGAATCAATCTGATAACAAAAAATATCGGCCAGGTATGAGTCGCACACTGTGTCAATATCGATATAGAGAATTATCCCAGCGTTAAGATGTGAAAACCAAGTGTGACTTTTTTATAGAGACCATTTTTTGATATATGTACTGTACAGGTATAGTGTATTTGTATGAGAATTAAAGTGGTAATGTATTTATCTATAGTATAATTAAAAGTGTTTTTCTAGAACTGTTTAAAAACCATGGGACAACGACAAACGTACTACAGCGGTTCACTTGATCATCCTTCTGTTACAGATTTGGCCGATCATTCATTATAAGTACGTAACGTTATCAGATTCTGACAAAATATTGGTTATGTGTAGACATATTTATTTTATTGGGTTCTTTAACGACAGGGTTATCTGTTAACGATAGCCCTCCTTACAATAACTGTATTAGAGACTGGTATAAACTGTAATCTTCATTGTCAGGTACCATCGCTAGCCCCCATTACCACCACCAACACAAGCGGTTCACCCTTTTTATTCTCTTTAAAATTTTCATGAAACTTCAAGCTCAATATATCATAATAATTATAGCATTATACGTATGGATAGGTAGATGGCACGATAACAAAGAGATACTTATGAAATTAAAGCTATAAATCTACGTGGCCGGAGGTTGGGCCATGAATGAGCTGGGAACAACGGCTTATATGTAAATAATGTCTTCTCCCGACGCTTGGCCGTTGCTCGTTGAATTTAAAGTAATAACGTCATATGTCATAGGAAAGTGATAATAGGTACAGGATTGGGAAGAAGATGTGTGATGGATGGTGCGAATTGATTTCTTAATAACCTAAACCATAAATGTAGCTATCAAAGTTTTGGTATCGGTTCAGGGGTTTTGATTCTTTACAATTATGTAGGTAAACAAAAGTTTGATAAGGTTATAAATATCAATTACTGCAGAAATATACTTATGTATGGTGTACACCTGCTGTGTAATTTAACTTGCTGAAACTTGTCAAAATCCGTGAAAATACCTACATAATTATTTATACTGTTTGATAATTCATGATTGAAATAAAATATAAAGGAATTTTTGCGGTTTCGTTCAGTTCCACTAAGACTTTGACTACATTCAATATTTGTAAATGAGTGATTGTGCTAGATACTGCCTCCAAACAACCTAGTAAAGTAGTAATATATACTATTACTATCGATTAGTCAATTATATTAGCTTCACTGCCGTCTTCATTGCAACAACAAGTACTAAGTCAGCAATTATTTTACTTACCTAGTAGGTACTCTACGCTACTACAGAATATTATTATAGAGTCTATTAAATAATCACATTTGTTTTTAATAAAGTTTGTTATTTTACTTAAGAAATTTTTCGTATATTCCTTACTTTTACTTATAGTATCATAACATTTATATAGGAGCGGTCTTGCTTCTACCGACGAACTTGTAAGGTAAATAAAGAAGGTCAGAAAATTTTGTTTCATCCTGATACTCTGCAAACAGGTAAATTCACAGATTCTAGGCAGGCATGTTCTATCTTCGGCCACACAGTCACTTTGGTATAAAAAGTAGCTAAGTATGCACAGACTGTGTAAAAAGCCATGTGAAGGGGACCTTCATAACAGGCTTATAGCAAGTCAAATCTATTTTTGAGCCTTCTTTAATAAATAAATATAAATAAATATTCGTGGACAAATTCACACAGCGCCATCTAGCTCCAAACTAAGCAAAGCTTGTACTATGGGTGCTAAATAACTGATATACTACTTAAATACTTTTTTTTTAAATACATACTTATTATACATAGAACACCCAGACCCGTAACAGAAATTAAAATTCATCATTTCAATTTCTGCGCGGCCGGGAATCGAACCCGGGACCTCTTGCGTGGTAGACCGAGGCGTGGTAGGCGTGATGTTGACCATTGAACCACTCAGGTCGTCAACTTCTTTATATCCTCTAAAGGGGTAAGCAAAGACTAACGAGTGCAACCAGCTACGATTCTCTTTTGCCTCTTAACCCTATGGGTACGGACGTGAATATATATGTATATCCCCCATACTCTGATATCGAAGCCGATTACGATTTCGCCTCTGCCTAACCTTTTGGGACACGGACGTGAATGTGTATGTATATCCCCCATACTCCCATATCAAAGGCGATCAAGCTGCAGGTGGTATTGCAAGCGGATGTCCATATTAGCCCAGTAGTGGCGCAAAGAGGTGGCAGACCAGAACGCCACTCGCGCGCCGACCGCCGCCCGTCGATAAGGCTTTGCCAGACACGGAATTAGGGTTTTCCATTTACTGCAGCTATGGTTGGAAGTTACAAACTTAGCAGCAGTTCCAACTTGGAACTAAGCTTCAAGTTTAACGATAATGCGTTTCAGGATCGGTTATAAAGGTGCCAACCCATTATGAGTGTCAAAGACCGGCAAATGCATTCGCGCCCCTTCGTGTTGCGAGTGTTCATAGGCGGTGGTAAACACTCTTTTAAAATTACTGCTTGCTCGTTTTCTTTCCTCTATTGTTAAGAAGAAATAAATGACAAAGGGGGAAAAAAGAACAGTAAATCTGGAAGACGGAAGGGAACAACATTTACGAATTATAAATTACAATAGTTCCAACTTCGAAATCCACGATAACCAAGTTAAACAAAGATCATTCATTCATCGCAGATCGTTCATCACAGAGTAGTCTCTCTTCAATGTCAAACTCCTACATAATAATTGCAAAAATATTCTCTTCTTGGTTAAAGTTTCCAACATTAGCTTGTAAATCCCTAAATGCAAGTCTGGTATCGGTGGCAGGCAACCATGGAGGTGCCCACAACTCACTGTGCAACCAGAGAATGGGCTAATAAACGCATGCGCACTTAACTGACGCAATTTGCATACATCGGGAATTGTGGTCGGACTCCCGAGAACTTAGTTTCGACGCCCGGCTTAGTTGTTGTACTTTTTGGAGCATACTTGGTGCTTGAAAGTAGAGCTATTGGTTGGTTATTATGATTGTGGATAATAACTTTAATGCCCCATTGCACTAAACTTAGACGAACGCTCCAGTTTAGGCTTTTAGATAGTTTTGATTTCAATATTACCTGTGAGCATCTAGGGGTCTCAAAATTGAGTCAGCAAGTTTAGGCTATAGGTTGTTGTTGGTGTAATGCTTTTTCTTGTGCCTACATACATAAGGGTAAAGTTTGGTGCAATCGGGCATAAATTTATTCTATTTGGCCTATTTCAAACATAAGTACCTATATCTTGCTTTTTTCTGGCTCTTATTAAATTTCTATTTTATTTGTAAGATTGTTACACTGTGAAATAAATAAATAAATTTCATTCCAATGTTTGTTACCTCTTCACTCCTAAACGGATTAACGGATTTAGATGCAATTTGGTAGATAACTAGATTAGGGTCTGGAATAACACATATGCTACTTTTTAGCCCACTTGCGCTATCTAACGCGTAGTAGCGAAGCCGCGGGCAGAAAATTAGCTATCCTATAAAATCCGGAAACAAATACGAGAACATTTTCAAGAACTCATCAATCTTATTTACATCAATCAATACACAAAAGCTCTTACGACCGATGTAGGTTTTAAAGCCCAATAGGCACCCCAACCAAACACGTACCACACATCGCGCTTGCCACTTACAACCTTTTAATAACGGTTATCGGGGCTGGATGCACATTATGGATGTGACGTAACACTGGCCGCCACACTACGCTGGTTATGTAGGCAGGTCTGCTCTCCTCTCATTAATCGATAAACGCAGCAATTATGTTGCAAAAATAAAACGCGCCACTGCCCCGCCGGCGGACACCGAGACGTGTCTCGCACTTTCTTCGTCGTGTCGTCGGAGTTGGGACTTGATGTTTGTGTGTAAATTGTAAATTGATAGTAGGAGGATGTGTAAGATAGAAGGGTGATTCGGGCTAACGCTGTGGCTATGTTTATGGTTTATGACAGTTTGTGCACGTAATTTGTAAGGGTTAAAATCTGGGGCAAGGAAGTGTCGGCCATTTACAGAAGTGACCCTAATATCTTCGGTCTAGATTATGCCAGTAAGCTCACATTTTTAGGATAATCGTATACGTAGCAGACTTATAAAAGTCACCGAGACATGTCCCGCACTTTCTTCGTCGACAGCAGTCTTGGAGCTTGCTGTTTGTATGTAAATTGTAAATTGATAGTAGGAGGGTGATTCGGGCTAATTCTGTGGCTACAGTAACGGTTTAAGGGCGTTGTGTTTGTGGTTTATAGCAGTTTGTGCACCTAACTTGTAAGAGTAAAAATCTGGGGGCACGAAAGTGTCCCCAATATCTTCGGTCTAGATTATGCCAGAAAGCTCACATATTTAGGATAATCGTATACGTAGCAGACTTATAAAAGTTTGTAGCAGTTTGTGCACCTAACTTGTAAGCGTTAAAGTAATTCTTACCCAACAAGGGTATTCTACTTTTAATGTCCGTAGACTGCGTTCTGGCATTAAATAGAAAAACATATTATCATCTACTCTATTGTTTTAGCTAAATTAATTAAAGATCACCATTACCATGATTTGCCAAATCCTGAATCATGGTCATGATGGACCCGGGGCCTACGCGCGCCATAGCACAACCGGGACATCAACGCCAAGATGGTAGATGAGGAGATGAAGAGATCGCCATTACTATCCAGTTTCACACAGCCATTTAGACAATAGTAGTTACAATACAGCTATTTAATTAACTGCCAGCGTAGGTAGGTATTAAACAGAAACTAGGAGAGGCAAAGTGTCTGCGGTATCACGGCGGCTGGGCAGTCTCGCTTCGACTCGAATAGCACATCCGACCAGCCACTGTCACTGTTCGACGTGCGACTGTCCTGTTTGTCTATCTTGTGCTTTTGTATGCCAGCATGGGAACTGCAGGTATGTAAAGCATCTGTATGCTTGCTTGCTACGTTTTTAACGAATTTTGACTCGGGAATTTCTCCAAACTTGGTGAGTGGGACACGCTTGCATAAGCTAGTATTCCACAAAGACATCTAACGTCCACATTAATAAAATATATTTCTGTAAGTTATTTATGGTGGTCTTCTTCATGGTTTGTAAGGTACTGCAGATACAAGTAAAGTATGCAAGCATTTTGAGTAATAGAGGAAACAATGATCAGTTTTGAGTGAAATTACTCAAAAGCCATAAGTCTTACTTCTAAGGTACTTCATCGTAAAAGCAAACATAAATCGTAGTTGGAAAATTTAAACAAAACTTAGCTATTCTCTTCAATTACGACACACTTCCTTTTACAGCGAGCCATTGACGTATGTAGGTACAAGTTGTAAGAATTCTAAAAAGCCGAAGCATCCAATACGCGACCTTTAATATTCCTATGCCGTATTACTTTAAACGTGACCTGAACTCTTTCCTATTGTGGTTCAATATCACACGAAAACAATGAATTCATGACCAAGTTCCATCAGTGCGTGGGCACGGACGCCGCTCGCTGAATATTGAACACCATATCCAGTAATAGCTTAATTCAACATCGAGTAAATGTAGTCACTTGATACCGAGGTTATACCATCGCCACTCTTCAACGTTATGAACATCTATAACGGTGCATCTTCGTTCCCTTTTGTATTGGGGTCTTAAGTCTTAGAAGATATGCAGGAAGACGCTTTTCGCATGCAAAATGTACCGGAAAAGACGTAACAAAAGCGTTGTTTTACGGCCAGCCTAGACTTAATAAATGCATGAGACTCAATTTGCTCGAAAGGCCCGTTCGATTGCGCCGCGGCGTGGGTGTAATGAAGGGAATCCGAGAGCTTTAGCGAGATCAAGGTGCGCTGATAATCGAATTAATTTGAACTGCATTGAAGCCGACGATGGTGCCGACAGAGAGGTTAACTAAGTTTATGACTATGCTCGGTACGCTCTTAGCGCAACAAGTTTGCGAACGTCTTGAGTGCTTCAAAATCGCTTGAGCTCTAGTGCCGTATACAATAGCGAAACAAGCCGGTTCAGTCTAATTGTCTATTAGGCGTGCGAGTGTAGTAAAGGGCAATGAAGTGATGGCTACGAGTGCAATTAACAAGCGGCGGTAACCCTTCGATGGAGGAGTCAATTGGCGGGACGATTCGCGGGGTTCACTGACCAGAGCCGAGCGAGGCGGCCCGAGATTTTGATAAGATGCAGCCCGTTTACGGTTAATGAGCAAGACATTTCTCATTAAGGAACAGATAAGAGACCATTCTGTTGCTTCTACCGATGTTACGTGCGTTTTGCACGTCAATGGCTGCCAATATGCTTATCTGCGAGCTCGTTGCGCCAGGTGACCCGAGATAAGTCGCATTGCTGTGTCAATAACAGATGACTGCACCCAAAATAGTCTATTCCACCGAGAACTGTAATATTTCTTAAACAGGAAATAGCTACACACTCATACTTCATTTGCTACTAAATTAAATTACAAATGTTGCTAATTATCGCCATTTATGGCAGTTGTGTCAATGTCCATTTACGATTCTCACAGTAATTATCTGTAGGCAGTAGATCAGTGCAATAATATCTCGGCGGTATCAAGTATAATTGGATTGCAATGCGATGCGAATAGCTTCTATGCGGAAGAACGGGCGCGATCTCTCGTTACATTCTGTGTTTTATTCTAAGAACTGCCTGGGAACAGAAGCTATAGCGCATCATGCATAGCGTTTCGGTATCCAAATCAAAATACATTAGTAATTTACACGATTAGGAAGCGTTGCATGACATTTAAAGTGTAGATATGTGGAATATCTAGTTATGAATTTGGTCATGATAGATACGATTACTCAAACGGCATTTACTCAAGAGGACAAGTGTTTAGGGTTAAATGGAAATACATAATATTGTGGCGACCCGACCTAGTCGGGTTAGGGGCAGGAAGTTGAGATGATGATGAGGTATCAGAAGTGTTTGATGTCATTGCTTAAACAAAAGATTACGATAGCCTATGCAACACAAATTTGTCAATATCTTCAAATCGAAGCACATCATCAAATCGCACAATAGACTTAACCTATAAAAGGGTCGCACGTAACGAAGGGGAACACAAGGTTTACATTGAAACCGGGCTCAAGGAAGAGGTTAAGTGAAAAACTCGGAACAAAAGCGTGGCGTGGCCGCTCAGCTGTTTAGTATGCATTTGGAAAGGCGAGACTGAGAGCAATAAGTTTGAGCCCGTACGATTTGCATAGATTGCGGCGGCGGCGGCGGCGAAGCGGGCCGTGTTTGGTGATTTACTCGCAGCGGCCCGCCTTGATAACACCTGGCTGCACTCGTGCGGGCCAGGGAAATTGAACTGATGCGATAATAACTACAAATTGCATCGATGCCAATGTTGTACAGTCGACTGTTTTGGTGTGGTCACACAGTAACGGGTGTCGGGAAAGCTGCTACAGTCAAGAAGAACGAGACGTTGATGCACCCAGAGATACCCAAGATGCCAAATTAAAAAAAAAAGATTAATCCAAAAGACTACTACTCTGCAATCCCGTTGTGGGAATCGCCTTTGCGTTGTAAACTGTTTTTTTTCGTGTATTTAGTGCAATGCACAATAAAGAGATTACAAACAAACTGACACGAAATGAAGAAACGCAGAAAAAAGAGTTGTACGCTACGTTCCGTATCTGATTCGTATTTGCATTGTAAGTTGGATTGTTCTGGTGTAGTTGATCGAAGGTTGCATTATATGTATTTGACATGCATTGACACATTTGCCAATAAGTATATTAAATAAAGTCCTAGATTGTAACATTTAACAACAAATCTGACATGCTAGAATCTGCAAGTCTCAAATTACTTTTGCTTGTGTGTACTAGGTATATACTCAATGGGACAAAAAGTTAATTTTATAGGACACGAAAATGAATTGTTGATTGATTTCAAGGAGCGATAAAACTGCAGTAGGCATGGCGTCCGATGCGTCAGGCACACAGCTAATGCGTCCGTAAATGGGGGACGTGCAACATTTATGTCGCAAGGGCCTAGAGCGTTTTTTACCATTTATAAGTTCTATTGCTCTGTTGGAATTCTGCTAATCGCCATGGCCGCATAGCTCGGATGCTGGTGCGGTGGTAAATGAGTGTAATTTAGAAGCTCGCGTCTCCTCATGTGGCTTGGAGCCGCGGTAAATATGACTGCAGCTTCCCTATATGGCTACAGTTTATATGAACACCGAGTGTGTAATTCGTGACAATTGTGCTCATAAGTCTCGGGACTGGCGGTGGCTCGCGATTCTTGGATGTCTATGTTGTTATGTTCGAGCTTTGCATGGTTTTGCACGTTTAGTTATCAAATGAGACGAAAAAAATGAAGAAAAAGTTCCCCTGATTCATAAAATGAACAACCACTAAGGGCGGCTGCAACAAATTCTTAAACTCATTTAAGTTAGAAAGAAAGAAAGAACATTTATTGACACAAACAACAACACCACAACATAAAAAAAAACACGTAGACACTTAAACAAAAATCTTCATACAATAACACCCTGACAGTGTTTTATAGGGTTTGCATTCGTCCACTTTAACTATCCTAAATTATCAATATTTTGTCAAAACCCGATACGGGAAAAACTCTAGATAGGTATCTAAAGGAAAATAAAATTTGATAGGTATTATGAACTTTGAGTGTATTCCAATTCTTCTCCAGGAAAACAATCCTTCCCACTCTCTGAGTCCATCTTTCCTACAGCCGGTATGTATATCGGCTAAGATCAGGTATCGCATGAAAGGCCAGCTTCGCTGTGCCCAAGCCGTTGGCACAGTGCCCGCGGCCGGCGACGCCTTTACAGTTACGCTGCGACGTGGTGAGAAACAGACACTAATTGATCGTTTGGATCAAACCCTTGAATTGAAGGACGCGAAAAGCGACCTTAATGACACTTATGAGGTTACCCTGCACAACATGTGTTGATAGCAGGCAGTTACGCCTCATAAACGGGTCAAATATCGTTTTATGACGATAGAAATTGTTGTGTACCGATTGGAAAATAATTATTTTCCTCGTAATTCCAACAAACAAGTTTGCATTCTTGAAATTTTATTATAAAAAAAAGGTTTACCTTGTCCTCAGGAAAATACTCGATGTCATTTATTTATTCCATTAGATATGTAGCGTAGCGTAGTTCTTAATAGAATATTTTATGAATAAGGTTTCGTTTACGTCAATGGATAGTTTATCATAATTCTAGAGGGAAACTCCTTTAACCGCAGTTAATAACATATGTAATCAAATTGTATATTGGTCCTAATATAGAATTACATTGAGTCACACAATAAACAATTTGTCATCATCACATTACTTAGTCAGCATGAAATAAAGGCCTTTAAAACCGTATGAAAAGATTATTTGAGCCTGTTATCGTTTGCGCTATAACAATGACAAGCAAACTGGCTGAACCGCTCAACTACACAGAAGCGAATCAGGAACAAACTTTCACTTGCACTTTTAGCAAAAATGCATTAAGTATGAACATTATAGTTTTAGAATTGCATCTGTTCGTAATAACCCGCATTGTAGACAACAAGCGATTGCCTGTCGCAACATCGGCGCGCGCGCAGCCGCTTTCCTAATTATTTGCCTACAATCATTCCATTTGTTGTTGTGGGTACCTATTTGCGAAAATTGTAAACTAGCCTGCTAGTACCATTTACATTTACCACCATTCACTATTCATTCGAAGAGGTTTTGCTGTTTAATATTTACACTGTGTTTTATTTATAAGAATAAGTAGTACCTAGATACCTCTATATCTACAGTACCTTTAAAAGCCATGTCCATCTTTAGCCCGGAATGCACCAAATTAGTAGACACGAACGTTATTTATTTATTTTGGTATCTTAACAGATATACCTACACCGCAAATACTGTTAGTTTATGAACAAAGTGCTGAGTTTTTGTATGAAGTATTTTGTTGAAGTATCTTCTTAAATGCCTTTAAGAATTTGGTGCAAGCCGCCTAATGTGGTTGTTCGTTCTATGAATCAGGGGTACTTTTTCTTAATTTTTCCAAGGTGATATCAACAACGGGAGGGTGAAAGTGTTAAATGCCATATTCCTCTATTGTCGGTTACCGTTTTATTTCTATTCTCAATTACATTACCGGTATACTATTTATAAGCTTTGATTGCTGTCACGAGAATCAAATGTTAGAAATAATTTCAAAATGTTACCGGTCAAAATGTTACCGGAACATCGTAGGTACCTAATATCTCACGAATATACCTCACGCTTAATATTACCATAGAACAAAAGGCACAGGTCTAATAACTTATGCGCATTAGATAGTGGTTTGCGACATAAATAAGAAGCTGGCGCCAGTGTCACGGCGACCACTACGTTGGCCGATCAAATAACAATAACCAAAGCCATTAGGCACGACTCAACACGCCGAAACGTTCACGACAAAATCAATCACGCAATCTAATAATGCGAAACATCGGCATCGCGGAGTTCTTCGCTCTTTTTTCAAGGCTACGGCGAATTTTGGCGGGGTTGCGTTCCGAAAATTGGTAATTGGACGCGGTAATGAGCGCCCTGTAGGGAAACAGCCGTGAGAGGCGCAGAAGCCGCCCGACCAGTCCGTAAGTGGGCCGAATTGATCACGCGCCGATCGCGCCGAGCTTTAGCTCCAATCTAAGGACCGTCTCAGTACTTATTTGATCTTTAACCCCAGCGCATTGAGTCATTAATTGGAGCTAAACGGAGTACCTAAAAGTTCACGCAATCGACCCGATAATATACCTCAGGTTTCGGATGAGTGGTTTTCTTTGAACTTGAAACACGGGACTGGAATAAAATGACAAACTAACCACATTTTGGAGCTGTAGTTCGGGCGTTTAGAAAATATAATAGATTTTTTATTTTAAACGAAACAAAAAGCGACCATTTGTTGTTTCTTTTGTTGACATGTCAGCAGTTTTAACCTCGCTCATGGGCTATGCAAAGAGACTACATTTGAATAAGAATCGACACCAAGTTTAGGGGAAGCAAGTGTTAGAAAACACGAAATATATTCGGAGCCGCTTTGTAACGTAACGGAGGTTATTAAAATGCACAACGTAATAAAAGCTCATACACTTAAATATAAATAAAACAAAATATGTAAACTTACACTTACGTACCAATCTGCATAAAACGTAATGAGTTTTCATTAAAGCCGATTTGGTTGAAGAGCTTTTTTGTAGTAGGTACAAGAAAAATTATAAATTAATTTTAATCAACAGGTTACGAATAATAAGAGATTTGACAATTTGATAAGAGGCTTAATCGTGAGCTAGCTCTTAAGGTTACGCACTCATAAATAATGTATTGACAAATAAGCCAGACACCGTATGCGTTAGTGCGGGCACATGATGCAAGTACCGCGACAAGTTAATTTCTGTCAACCGGGCCGGCGCTGTCTTCGCGGCCGGTGTCGCGTGTCGATATAATCGGTGTTAGTTCCGAATCCTGCCACGCAGGGAGATGTTGGTGCGAGTAAGTACAAAGGGTGCAGACCGAGTTGTCAAACGAGAAGTTTTTATCGGGCAGCCTGTCGCCGTTGAATAGAAATGAGTGTTGAATAATGCATGCGTGGTGTGTTGTACAGACTTGTACAGCACGCGTCCCCCCTCCCCCCCGCTCCTTTCCAACTGATTTGTTGCGAGCTGCGTCTGCGTCGCCTATGTTGCGTATTCGACAACGACAGGTGTTGTCCCGTTCAATGGTCGTATTGTGCTGTCGAGGTTTGGGGCGAAATCAATGATCGGTAGTGAATGGGGTCCTTTAGACATTTGACCGATATTTGTATTTTAATCGATTCTAATATTATCTGTACCTGCCTGTGCCTGCTCTGATCTGAGTATGATATTACTATATATTAAGTATTTTGTGTTATGACGAAGCTGAGAATAACATGCATATTAAACTATTATCCATTCACATAGAAAACATAGGTAGGTAGTCTAAATGCTTTACCGTTAGTATTTGATAAAAATTAAATTATGTATCTTTCAAATTAATTTAGACGACTACTAAACGCAAGTGCGTAAACGCAGTAAGTATGTATTTTCCTCAATTACAACTAAGGACAGCTACGGGTTGGGTATTGATGATGATTAGGTACCTAAATAGACTTCACTAGGAAAAAAGAATGTGTGATATAAAAGAATTGATTTCATATGTAATATTCCTAAAACGCATATAAACAGGTACCTATATGTTTTCCATCCGATATTTACCAAGAACCAAAAACAGACAATAAAATAATATACCTCACACTTCTATATTTTATTATGTTCCCAATTTTCTATCGAGACTTTAGATTTTACAAATATATTCATGATTTTCTAGGGTCCAGATGACAATGCACAGCTTAGGCCCGTGACCAGGATAACCAATATGAGATGTTACAGTTTTTAATGCCGTGACCAATCTAGTGAATAATGAGCCTATCATTATTCACTAGAATTATTTTACTGGTAATATCAGGTTAAAATTACAATGAGTTAAGGCTTTGGTGATATAATAGGACCACGATAAATCCGTATTGAATGACAGTAATAGAAATTATAAAGTGTGGATATGGCAATAATCTGCGGATAATCTGTCCTTGTCAGTTCTTCTTGTAAACAATCAGTTATTTGGTCACTGTTAGCTTGAACTTTTGTCTAAATTATTAATCATGCTGAAAATTATCTATCGCACTTCCTTTTTTATTGTTTTGCCCATTATTTAATAATATTTTTATAACTCACGAAAATAAACAATCCTACAGAAATAAAATTGTTTGTTATGACTTTTATGAATGACGTTATATGACGTTCAAATAGTTACCATAAAGATTTTTTTGAATAAGCAATTTGGACTTAGTGTTATCTTATTATACCGCCTAGTATGATTAGCTACCACCTATTAGCTAGTTATAATGAAATGAAACCATATTCATCCAAAAATAAATATCGTAACATAGTAGTAGTGAATGGATCACCCAGCAATACAATAAGTAAATGTATCGGAGGCTTTTAGGCGGGTGGAAACTTTGCATTAATTGGAACTTTCAATAGCGTACCGACAAAAAGCGTAGTGGTTGGCATAATTCTACGTAAGCCACGAACATGATTCAATATTGCTCAAAATTTTTTAATTCATATTATTGCCAAATAGGTACCTATATTTAGATATAATGGTTACTTTTTAAGTAATCATTACTACTTCTTTGCTTAATTTGTAATGTATGCCCCAATTAACCTACCTTGCTAAGCAATCCAATTCGATCGTAACCTACGCAATTATAGTAAATAAGTTAATTATGAAGTATTGGCTAATCAAGTTTTAAAAAATCGGAACTTGCTAAAAATTTACATAATCCAACCGATATCGCTCTAAAAAAACAGTCACCAACAGACACACGACTGCATTTATATATCACGTCACACTTTCAGCATTCAATCATCTCCAAGCACCAAGACCACGTGAGCGATGCACTAACGGGTCATTGGCCCCCGTAGGCTGATGGGCAGCGCAGGCGCATAAAGGAAAACTTTTTACGACATCACTTAATACACGAGTACCGCTAGCCCGATGCAATGCATCCCGGTGTATTACCTAGGCGTATTTAAAACCCGTAGCCGTGGGACCATTCAGGTATTCAGTCAAGGCTCTCATGCGTTATGCGTTTCCAGCTTTTCATTCTCTCTCTTAGCCAGCTTAAACACAAGCGTATTCAACTTTACAGCTAATGGTTGACGACCCGTTTCTGTTCATTCCGTTTGAGTATAATTTTCATGGTTATTATTTTTATTGTGTTAATGCCGTTGGAGATTGAAGGAAATGTACCTATATATAGAATAAATTGAATTGAACGACATTATGATTTTATGTTGTTGATTGCTCAATCTTTCCTTGCTTTAAATGTGAATGGTTGAGTAATTGTGGCTCGTTTGTTTATTATTGAGTCGGGGAAATGAAAGTATTGCCGATTGCCTACTCAATTAGTGCAGTAAACGAATCAATTATATTACACAGTTACGGCTAGGTCTTGGTGAA
The DNA here is from genome assembly GCA_905147135.1 of Blastobasis lacticolella. Taxonomy (NCBI): domain Eukaryota; kingdom Metazoa; phylum Arthropoda; class Insecta; order Lepidoptera; family Blastobasidae; genus Blastobasis; species Blastobasis lacticolella. The sequence goes on from LR990050.1 coordinate 15,110,552, forward strand.
GGGATTTCGTTCGATGCAATGCCAAAGGAAAGCTCTGTGCGCGCGCGCCGCCTCGCGACTCGCGCTCGATGCGTTGCGACACTCGTCACCTATTCCTACCGATAAAAGGTCACAGGGACAAATGTCAACTAATGCACTTGCCGACTGCGAAGGCAAAAAGGGAGATAAACAAACAATTCGGTTACATAATAAGAGTTCTTTGCAATCGTAGAGGCAATTGTAAATTAAAAGTTATGCAATTTAAAGTGTTTTCAAAACACAATTTGATACTATTGTTTTCGCCGCCCTAGCAACCGAAACGACAATGGATGACATTGAAATGAATAGCATCCACAAGATGAATCATGCTCAAATAACTACGGAATATTTAAATGCACCTTTACAAACAGACGGGGAAAAATAACAGTATCTGTTTTGTAAAAGGACCCGCAGCCTTTGGGAAGGCTCCTGTCTTCACTTCACTGCAAGCAAATAGAGCAAACAATAGAGCCTTAACGAGCGACTGTTTCATACTCAACGAAGTTGACTTTCGCGCGATTGCATTTAATTTGGAACATACAGGTGTACATTAACTTTGGTTCAGCTGAATGCAACACGACAAGATTCGTACAATGTAGCACAATTTGCCACTCGGCCAATGAAAACGAAATCAAGTATTATGAGCCAAACGATGAGAGTTCGCAAAAAATACGCCAGTCAATTTTTAACTCAGGGTTTGCACAGACCGAAAATTATCAATGTAGGTTAAATTATAAGAACATTGCGTAGTTTTTATATGACAGGTATCTGAAATTAAACTAATATCGTTTTTTAAAACTTAATGTATCTCCATGGCGTCTATCCGTCGGTAACTTCATTGGTAGCAAACTTTTGAATTTTTTTCCATTGGTAGGGCTTTAATTTTCAAATTTAACATTAAGTTAAATTTTGCGACAAAAAGGAATAGAACAAGAAAAAATTACAAAGAAGTAGGTACCTCCAAATAATCTCAGAAGTTTTCGATTGCAATGTTGTGTTGCCCAAATCAAACGCAAAAAGCGCATTCCTAACGGTGTTTTATTTAAAATATAGCGGCGAGTCCGCATAAAAATTTGGTAGAAAAACAAAAATGTCACCAGCCCTGGAGTTGTAAAACTAAACGCTTTACAATGCTGTGTCTCTACTCTATCTAACTCTACAGAGAGCCGTGGAGAACACAATGCGGCCGGCCCACGCGCGGTGAATCACGCGCAGGCGCCGCACACGGCGAGATCGGCAAAAACATTACCCACTTTTGAATAAGTTCCCTTTCTCTTTCTACCTATACACTCCCAACGACCGTTGTCATTCGACAATACGTAAGGCGATATCCAATTTTGACCAAATCAATTTTATGACCCACCGATAAAGCCGCGAGAGATTCACAGATTTCTTTACGAGATCAATAAATCAATTTAATGAAGAATTTTAAAATGCCGTCCTAATATCTATTTTTGAAGCTGTACATGCGGCGAGATAAATTTCCGTTTTCGTATAATAAAACAAGCTGAATTATTCGAGGTACGTACGAAAGTTTTAAAATAAATGCATACCTACTTAGATGTTTTTAAACGAACACGCCAAATGGCACATAAACGTTTAAAGCGCAGTAAATTCGCCTTAATCTCAATGCTTGCTGGCTCTGATGACAAATATAATGTCCTTTCACTTCACCTGAACAGCTTTTTTTTAAATATGTATCTGAAAACATTTATCATTTGACTGAGATGCATTATTTAATGTTACTTTCTCCAAGTAGAAAGATGCTCTGAGATCATTAAAGCAGACACCAAGACTAAACAAGGAAATACAAATATCATACAAATGTCGAACCTATATTACCTATAGGTAGTATACAATTTATAACACTTAGATCGAACTAAAAAGTAATCAGTGTAACAGATTTTCCTCTTTTTACAGTACATAGTGTTTTTTATTGAGTATGCAATGACTAACCTAATAAACTGTAAGTGACTTTATTAATTTACATAAATGGCCACCTAAATTACATAATTTTCATTCCAGTTTTTTCCGTGATATAAATTAATTGCCAATAAACGCCCGTAGTCGCTCTCCACGAGTTTTATATTTATGGGCATAAAAGTTGGCCGAGATCTCCATATTTAGCTTTACAATTTATAAGGCAGTCGAACTGATCTGGTGCGGAAAGTAAGTCAGATCAGAGCAAAAATCTGGAACTCGTTTTGACCCACCCTCACCATGAAAACACGCAGTTCGTGTTTACGTTCACTTGCATCCGTAACATGTGGAAGCGATAGTGTCGCGTGAAATCAGTTTAGTTATTAGTTGGGAGTTTATGAGTTTAATATATTGTCGCCGAGTGGTTTGGCTTCGGCGCAAACCGTGACGGCGGTGGACGAGTGACCATGAAGTGCGTGGTGCGCCCGCTCCGCGCGATACGTAGAAACGGTGACTCAGCGACAGAGAGCGAATATAGCCCCACCCGCCGGCCAGAAAGAGACACCACAACCAAAACCGGTTTTCAGATTTCGAGTTTCGATCCGATATGCTCCTGTCTGTGCCGACTTTGCTCGACTGGAGCTCTACTGCTCTGGGAGGCTGGTGGCCACTTTTATTTTGTTTGACAGTAACTAATTATCGGGACTCAATTTGAAGGCGTACGTTGCAGTGTAGAACTCAAGTATAATAAATTAATATTATTTATTAGTTATCGGATTCAATTGCGTGTAACAGCATGTCTACGGCATACGTTTCCTAAAAGAGTATATCTGCAAAACGGAATTAACCAAAATACCTAAACTCTCTAACAAAGACAGCCAATATAAAAAACGGCCATGTTACTACATTTATCGCAAATTAGTCATAAATCTGTCTTCAATATGTTTTCGACAGTCGCTGTTGTTGTTGTGCCGTAAGAATTAGCCAGGCGATTATTTATCTTATCATTTAAAGGTTACCCACTACACTTTCTTTATCAACAGACGCTCTGTGATGCGATGAGGTCAGCGTTGCTTTGGGCTTATCTGGACGTTGATAATATACAACTTAGTTAGGAATGTTCTATAACAAACCTCTAAGAGAATATTATCTTGGACACTGGTTACCTGTCCTGTCCCCTTTCAATGCGATATCTTGCTGATACACTGGTGATATTTTACTCAAAAATGCGGACGTTTCAATCAAACGTAGATGTAATCTTGTTTTGTTAAATATTATCTGGATTTGGATCTGAAATAGTTTGTTAGGTATCACGTTTTAACGAGACAACGAATAAAACAAATGCAGGCAGAAATGAGGTAGTTGTGAAACATTTATTATCATATGCAATTTTAATTAATCCTACATTATTATTTTAGAACTAATTTGCCGTGAATTGTAAACAGGTTATCAATAGTATGATGGAAAAATTGGCAATGAATTTCGTTAGTTCTTTTCAGATCGTACTTTCTTAAGCCTATGTCTAATGTTACCTCTTCAAGAACGGGCGTTGAAGGCCAAGGTTAGGGATCCGTGAGGCATCGGTGTATACGTGTATGTGGTTTGTTTATTAGCGGGCTCGCATCGCGTGCGCCGGGTGCACTGCTCGCCGAAGAAAGTCCGCCGCGTACGCAGGAATTTTCCGACTCGGTGGAAATGATCGCGTCTCGGTGAATCATTACGATTTTTTGCGCGGATCTCCGGGTGGCGGACCGCAGAGAAAACGGCCGCCGCAATAAAATACGCAGTGGAATCGGAAATATTAGATTAGGTTACCGATACAAACATTTTATTGCACATAATAGTGGCTCCGAATGCAGATGTTTATCTGTTCCCGTTCGTATTTGAGATCTTTAAAACGTTTCCGCTAATAGTCGTCCGCCCGGCACTGATATCCATTAAACCTGATATACTCGTAGTCGGCACATGTTCAATTCAATTAGTTCTTGCGTTTCGCTTAATTGTCTCGCGTTTGGTCGCGGACGCTTAATTATCCGAATATCAATCAGTATTTGCGTGAATTTCTAGCGTCGACCGGTGACGTCACGAACGGCCGGCGGTGGCGGCAGAATGGCAATATCCACACACGGCCATCGCAGCCGTGTATGTAGTCCCGTAGGGTTGAGATTTTAACATTTTTCAATTTCTTTAAAAGAAAACTTATAAAATACCAACATTATTACGGTCATTGCCGCCGTGTATACAGAGTCCGGCTCACCATAACATAAGTAGGGAACAAAGTAATTAGGTAGGTACGCTACAAACTCAGACGTCGTCAAAAGGGTTGAAATTTAAACATTTTTCATTTTCTTTAAAAGGAAACTTTAAATAAACCTGTATTATTTACAAAATTAGGGTTTCTAAATCATAGGTATTTGGTGCCAATAGACTCTAAAAATTGCAAGCCAATTGCAGAAAATAGCTTTAAATTGATTGGGTCATCATCATAATCCTAGACGCCTAGGTGTCAATGCCGGCTTCTATCAGGGTCCATTTTCCTATATTTCCTCCTCCACATAGAGTAGTTCATTGCTGTTTTCCGAACTTGGTGGACACACAGATGACCTGCCGAAGGCAGGCGGCGGCAGCTCTTTGCTTTATTTTAGACCACCGTAACACCTAATATCAATAACAAAATTAAATTGAACGAGCTATCACGCACGAGTCATTTTAATAATTAAGAGTGGAACAGCGCTGTAGATAGTGTTGGTGGGTATACAAACAATAAATGTAAGGTTCTGATTGAACCTTAAATTAAAAACAAATTTGAAATCATGTCTTAGCTAGATTGTAGATTGTCGGTAGAGTGGGATGCGGGAGCCGACGGCCAATGATGATGATGAATTGAGGATGCTGTAGTGGAGAAATAAGAGAAAAAAAACGATCCTAGCCAGAAACCGATATTCACCGCTCTGATGATAATAACTCAGGCACCCATCCACACGTATAATAAAAAAGGTAAGCCCCTATGTCCATGATCACATAGAAAATCCACAGAAAGGAGTAACAACAAAAATCAATCATCTAATCCCACCGCCGCTGCTGTTGTACCACAACAAATCAATTCGACAGCTCCCGTTCATTCATTCATTCATTCGCTGTCTTCAATATTTTATATCCAATCACCATACAATTTAAACTAGTACAGTGCCGATAAAAGGCGGCGGGCGGCCGGTTACGCCGTAAAAGACGGAACGGCGGTATAAGGTATAATTTTATCGTGGCCCAACAATCGTTAAGGCTACTGTTACGACAGAAGAAACCAGTTTGACCACTCCCAGTGCCGAATCGGCGCCAATCATAGCCTTAACACCAGAGCCCAGGGCTCGCAGCCTCGTAGGTCCCGGAGCGGCGAACCATCCCGTTGCTTTCACTCGCTATCAAACGTAATTAATACCTTATCAGATGATAACGTGGCTAAACGGTTAGCACTCTCGTGCCTACTATAGTAATTAATTATGCATACGTATAGTATTTTCGCGATACAGATACGACGATGGCTACCGGCGATACGGGTTCTGAGAACGACGTTCGCTTGCCAATTTACGCTGTTACTCATTCAATACACACGCAGCCTGATACATTAGCAAATACGCGGGAGATATAACAAAATGGTGCGCTCCAACAAATAGAAAGATACTTCAGGCGGAGTGACTAATAAACATCAGAGAACATAGAACGCTAGTAGGGAAGTTCCATAAATTATAATTTCTAAAGCTACAATATATTTGGCATATTACTGCACAGGAAACTCTATCTCTCAGTATGCGTGGCTCGTGCGCCTAGCCGTAAATCAGTTTGTGTTTATTACCGAGTGGCCGTGCCAAAAGACTCAGCATCTCCTGCCCTATGGATTTGTCACGCTTCCAAAATCTTTGTTTTTCTTTTAATCTTGTTCTTGATAGTGTGGAAATAAAAAAAATATCTGGTGAAAGCCAGGCCGGAGTTTGTTTTGCAAATAATGTTTCTTTACTGTAAGAAGCGAATTAAAATACGTAAATCCAACTGGTGGAGACAGTTTCACTTTGCAAATTACCTACACAGAAAACATGACAAAACTGGAATTTGCAACTGTCAATTAGGGCGACCGCGTCGTGTCGTGGGTCGATTCACGTCAATTCATATCGAGAAAAGAGCTGGATCACGTCTAATCTTAATTTGCCGACAGATTTAGAAGCCATGATGTGACAGCTTAGTGTGACCGACTTGATACATATCAATCACCGCTTGATCAGGAGTTGGTCGGTGTCACCGAAATGTTATACAATCTTTGGCAACGGCCGATCGAATCTGAGATGCTCAAATTATCACACGCATGGGTGCCAATACTGTCTGATTGATGGCTGATCTATTGTGAGTTTGTCCAAAGTGAAGCTGCGTGGGCGTGACAGCCGCGCGTGGAGCCAAATCGGCACTAATCAAAATAAAACAGGCGAGAGTGCGTTCTAATCGCGACTTCCTGTGAAGCCCTCCGATTACCCGCGAGCGGGGCAACGCCGGCAGCCACTGGCAATTGCGGTGTGGCGTGCTGCAAATTGGCATGCAACAATACGAATTTGGGCGGTAATCGCCGACGAATTGGGAGCCCGAGGGCGCGCACCTGCGGGCGCCGAGGTTCATTCATGAGAGCGGAATAACGCGGCGAGAGGTCGAGAACAATCCGCGGTGATAATAACAGTTGGCTTTTCTAAGAAACTACAGAGCGAAGTGGCGAAGGCTTCGGCGGAGGGAGTGTCGGCGTCTCGCTCGCGCGGCCCGCGGCAGAGCGAGAGCGCGGGGGCGGGGCGTGCTGTGGCGCGGAGGCGGCGGCGGCTGCATCGCCGCTGCAGCGCTCATCAAACAGACGAGGTCATCCGCGGACCACTCGCTCCTCATTCACAGCCCGATGAGCCGACGCGCCCTATCCACCGAGCGCTCAATGGAGTGACGACACCGACGCCCCGGAATCGCTCCGTAGTCCGGAGCCCTGTCCGATCGGCAGTAGTAAGTGCACGCCTAGCAACAAACGGCCGCAGAAATGAACGCTAGAAATAAACCGTGGTGGAAAGAAAATGGCACGACTTAGCCACACATGGTTCTGAACCGTCGATTTTATTGCACGAGGCAGTGGTGAGGCGACGTTTATAAATCATACTTTTATGGTTATTCTGGGCGATAAAGTGAACGTTTCTAGCGTTGACGCCGACGCGGGTGCACCTAGAGGCACCGAGCGTTCGTATGTGGAGCTAAGCGGTTCGCCACGCCTCCAGCGCGCCGATATAACATAAACAATAAGGTAGATTAATCTCGCGGCCCGCCGAACAAAGCCTTAAGGAGGCGAGGGTGTAATCAATGTAAATAAATGCTCGTACAATATAATAACGGAAATGGTTATGGCCCCCATAATAATATTTTGTCCCATAAACGTTTTACATGCGATGTTGGTACCGTACACTCGTGCAGAGATATTAGGGCTAATTATTTCGGAGAAACTGTTTCGTTAGAGATGTGACAATTGCTTGAAATGTTCGGCTTCAGCAGATACAATAAAAAGTTATCATCTTGTAATTACATAACAAAGTCGCTTCCCGCTGTCTGTCTCTATGTATCTATGTAGACTTTTTAAACTACGCAACGGGTTTTAATGTGGCTTTCAACTATATATAAAGTGATTCAAGAGAAAGGTTTATAAGCAAGAAAAAAAGGGTGGGTAGGAGTAAAGTAGATATACGCGACGTCACACCGTGTCCACTAGTCTCTATAAATTACACCACTAATATATCACGTGAACAAGAATAAATTTAGAATCAAAACAAAGAAAGACAATTTCGCCGAACTTGTGTATGTAACAGAGAGACCATCGAATACCGAGGAAGATTCCGAAAGAATTTCTGGAGCCCGCAAACCCTTCACTCGAAGCCTCGAAGGTGAATCCCTACGCCACGGGTAACAATCTGTGACGTATCGTCACTAGATTAGTGGCATGGAATTGGCCAATCAATAGCGTCGACGAACTGTAATTACGAGCTATCCCAGTAGAGTAATTAGGACGGAGTGGCGTGTGTAGTCGTACCTTTAGGGTTGGCTTGTCAGTACCAATTTGTAACCCAAAACGGGTCGAATAGGGGAACTGTACTTGATTACGATATACATGGAAACAATAAAAGTTTCCTCAACATAGGCTTGAACATGGAACATGGCAAAAGTGGCTTAAAATAGGTTTCATTATTAAACTAAAAGTTGTAAGCGTAATTGTAGAAAATATTATGGATGGAGAAATAATAATTGGAAAAACTTATCACTGTTGTTTATTTTGTATTGTATCAATTGCAAGTGACAATACTTCACATTTTTCAATAGAAATCTCTTCCTAATGAGAACACTGCTACTCTGTTTAGAGAAGTAGATACAAAAAAGGATGTATTCTACAACACTACTGGTAAAATTTTGACTGGGGACACGGAACACGTCTATATACCTATTAACTAATAGATAATACAAGTTATATAACTGGAGCATACGATAATAATTACTCAACACAATCACTTATAATACCTACATGTTATGACAAATTTATGATTTTATGGAATTAACAAAGCAGATGTTACCTTACCATAGTCCCATATTTGTTCTGTGACTCATTTATCATTCACTAAATGCGCATTACAACGTACTTACATTGTTGAATCAGTAACAAAGTGAATTTAACTATGTTATGTGTATGTATTTATTGATCCACGCAAACACAATGACTGACGCAATGCAAGGAAAACGATAAAATAGGTACTTAATCAATAAATATACCTATCTTATTACCGTTTCTGTATAAAATTGAAACTGCCATCATATATACTAAAGTGTGAAATTTGTATAATAATGTCACTCCCGAGATTATTCAACAAACAGAGCAAAAATAAATTCTAGCAATGAAGGTAGCAGCTTTACAATCTTTTTGGTTCCACCAGTGTCATAGTCCCCAGTGGAAGACTTTGGTCAATCCAGCTTCACGAATAGTATTTGGTAAGAGGCACAAAGGCGAGCTTGTTGCGTTATAGAAGTTTGATAAGCGTCAAGGTACGAAGAGGTCACCCATCTAGTTACTAGCATCGACGTGCGTTCCTTAACTCAGATTGGGTTATCATCATCTGAACGTCAAGCCCGGCTTCTGCCAGGTCCGCTTTCTTGCTCTTTTTCTCCATTACGCATGGTCACTCCGTTGGCTCTCGCATATAACCCGGCGACGTCGACCCCACGTGTCCCTAGGGCTTTACTCAGGGTGTGACCAAACCAGCATATCCATCATTATTTTAACATGATCCAATATGGAATATATCTAGATTACTAATGTGCCAACGAGAACACTGAGTCTAGCACTACTTAAAATGTTAAAATGATCATAGAAGCTAAAGACCATATTGCTCCAACAATAACAATATACTTACAGTTCAGTTACAATCAATAAGGCACAGTTAAGCAAAGGCGGGCTTAACGCTACAAGGGAATAGTCAAAGCACTACGGTGAGTAGTAACTCAGAGTACCTAAATAACTTGCTAGTACCTACCTAGTTGCTAGGACCTATAGTGTTATGTGGATCTATATGGAGTTCCAACATTTTATTTTGTCATGTAAATGCTACTCCATAAAAAGAAGAACTAAGAATTATAATTAAAATTATAACTAGCGGTTCTTACGACTTAATAATTATTATATGTTCATCAAAAGCTAATACATATAGGTAGCGTCGTCCGATTTTTAAAAGCAGTAACTTTTTAATTTACCGATCAAAGATATTATGATACCTTACCTATGATTCCAAACAGTAATTTCAGCAGAAAAACCCTTGGAAGTCTTAAAATCTGTACTTAGATCATAAATGATTTATTTGTGTCTTTACCATCTACAAGAGGGTACCATTTACCGCAGGACCATCACTGCTTTACAATTTACATTAATGGCAGATTCATAAGGAGGGATTTTATAATTAAAATAAAGCTGACGTAATAAGTACCAACATTACTATACGCAATCAGCATAATAGGTACTTACCTAATTTGTCAGTTATCGGTACTAAACACGGCCTACAGTTTCACACACTTGATACTTTCACAGCTCTATTTGTAAATAAAGTTGGTACACAAATTCCGGTTTACCTGTTTGAGTGACAATAGGTCTAAGGAATATTACTCAGTGTGATGTCACGAGGTTTTATCAAAGCGATATCAGATCATTTCGTGGAAAACACTGGCTGATAAGTCTGTGCCGTAGATAAGTTGTTGTAACCAAGGTAAATTTTGCAAAATTTTGTTTGCAATATAGGCAATAATATGTTTGAACCTGAGTAGTTATAAATAGATAAACCCACACGATAAGACTGCAAAAACAAATAAGCGACAGGAATACACGTGTGCTAAGATAGTGGCTGTTTAAATATTCCATAAAACATTTTTTTTACTTTATTTTTTAATTCAAATAAAACTATGGGCTCTATTTTTGAACCGCTTGTCACGAGTCGAACGGTTTTCAATTTTGATTTTCGGCATGAAATATTCAAAACTTTTATATTACATTGACAACACCGAAACCGAACCGTTCAAAAATGGGGGAAAATCAGCGTCATGCATCAAAATAGTGAATTTTTCATGCTAATAATAAACAATCAAAACCGTTCGTCTTGAGGCGAGCGGTTCAAAGATAGGGCCTAATATGTAAACCACGATAATAAAATAAAGGGGTTTAGAACTTTAGACCATTTTAGAAAGCGTTTTGTTTTCCTCATGAATATACCAGTAGAAATAATGTCTATGGTTTTCCTTATACATAACAGATAATGTTTGTTACAGAAATCACAATTACCTTTATTGCGAGTAGTTACACATTTTTATCAAATCTCCATGATATGGCCACTGATTAGCTGCATTGTATATCAGGCAATTTGAATGACGAGGGATAATATTTAAGTAGTTAAGTTTATAATTATCGATAGATTATTATTGCTTATTCCGCTATGACTAATGCAAATGTTCGCAAAACAGACATAAGGGCTATAGACTTAGTTCCGTTCATACAAATAGTGTTCATGAACTTAATTAAAGATTCATAAGAAATTAATATAAATCGAATGATTAATTTAGAAAAATCTACCCAAATTTTACGGATTTTAACCTTATTACCGAGTAGCCCGATATTTCGATGCAGTTGCATCGGAATGTAATATAATATATTACCGTATATTTACAGAAAGACAAAACAGCAACAGAGATCGATCGATTCGATTGTCAATCTATAGCACTCTATAAAAGCGTGTAAAGGAACATTATCTTTCCTTATGCGCCTGAATGATCTAATATACCTGTATATATTTAATATTTTATTATGTATATATGTGTATTTATACTATTGTATGTATTTAGAATCTTATTTATAATTCATGTAGTTTATTAAATATATTTTTTAAAACTATTGCGCACGTCTCATCCCCTTTAATCTATAATGTCTCTCTTCTATAGGATTTCTTCTTAGAAATAAGTAGTGCCTGTTGTTGTCTTTAATTTTGTAATTTCTGTATACTATATATTGTGTGCAATAAATTGTTAAATAGATATGCAAACTTTGCTTCATATTGTGATAAGCCCGAGGTGGCCATTTGGATCATTTCTGGCGGCAACAAGGCTTTCGTTGTGTTCCGACTCGAACCATAAGGTGATCACTGAAATTAATTACCTACACGTATTGGACCTTATCCTTAAATGACATTATGACGTGACATGCCAGGCGCTTTCCTGTATCGCGGGAGACTCAAAAGCGATGAATCGTCCATTCGGATACGCGAAGCAATGGTTTACGACGAAAGGAAAATGAAGAGCTGGTTGACAGTTGACCAAGATAGACCAGGCTGAATTATTTTGATGGCTAAACCTACAAAAACTCTAAAATTCTTTAAATCTTGCCTGTGGATACATTAGCATATAAGAAGTTTATTAATGCGTATTGTGTGATGTGATATCTTGCACATGCATACCTAATTAAAAATGTAATTATTTGTGGTGGAAATAAACAATTCAAATCAAAATGACAATAGTATTGTATTTAAGATAGCCTGCGTAGTGTACAAACCTAGTGTCATCTTCGTCCAGTGCATACTGTCTTGGGACCGGTGGAAATTGGCAGACATTAAAAACTTTGACAAAAACTAGTAGCATGTACCTCAAATCACTTATAAATCCACATAGAATAAATTTGTATTGAATTAACTTTAATTTTCAATTAAGTTGATTGTACAAGTTAAAAATGCTTAAAACTAATATTACAACTATAAGATAAGGACCGCAGGTCGTAAAGAGCGGATCGAATATAGACTGATGATAATTCCAAGATATCAAGTATATCAAGAATGATGGGTTGGCAAATTCCACCTGTATGGAATCCTGTAATTTAGAATTTTAGATCATATCATCATAGGGTTAGATCTCAAGACACCACCAGTTTGTCCTGAGTGCAACGGATAATTCAACAAAAAGTAGTTTTTATTAGTATAGGTTGTTTGTACTTACGTAGTCTTTTTTTCTAAGTGATATGGGGTAGTGTAAGTTTAACACAATAGTTCTAGACAAATGTCACCTTAAGTCCACCCGTGAACATGATAAGTAAAGTATTTGAAACGTTAGGAGAAAATAATAAATAAATATAAAACAATGATCAATCCGGTAAAAATCGTTCCATTCGGAGCTGGGGCTCTATACATATAATATGTAAACGCTTATGGATTTTTGTGATGTCAAAATAAATTGTCTGTATGTCTATGTCTATTTTTGAACCGTTTGCTTCAATTGAAACACGTTTTGAATTTAGATTTTCGGCATGAAGAAATATTTTGGTGTATGACGTTGATTTTCCGTATTTATGAACAGTGCGATTTCTTTCTTCCAATGTATTCAGTGCCTAGGCAGAAGAGAATAAACACTAATCTTAGGGTCTATCTATCTACGAGTATGTACCTAGGATTTATAACCTCTCCACCTCCTTCGTACTATGTTGTGCGTAAAGTGTTAAATAAAATAATAATAATAAATAATCCGTGTAATATCTAGTGAGGTAGTGGGAACTCGAATATGTCAGTCTGTCTTACCGAGGTTGGCGTAATAGCCGGCTGGATGCATCATGGCAGAACCGATCAGCGTGAGAATCCCATCTGTCACTTACCTGAAACAAAGATCCAGTGTAAACATAATGCAATTTTAATACACTTACATACATTATACATACATAACATAACTTAGAATCGAATGAGAAATACAAACAAGTTACCGAACCAAATGTTGTATGTGATTTGCGTGTAAGATATAGTTTCATAAGAAATTGACAATAAAACGTATCAGCTAAGTCAAAACCTGCGGTTATGTGTAGGGCTTTGCACACTTTTTTACCTAGATTTACTTGAAAATCATAATATATTATGGTATACTAAGTTCAAGTGGCTTCATGTTCAAGACAACATGATAGGTTTTTGCTGCAAGAAAACAAAACTAAATTATTTTGAAATTTTTGAAACTATGTAGTAGGTACCGGAATAAAATATTCAAAAACTGATTGCAAACTATAATGTTACGTGCAGGTTTATATTCATTTATTTTTATAAGTACATATATGTCTTTGTAGGTACATTTTGGTCTTATAAACAATATTACATTACAGTTCATCACGTTCAGCCAGTATTAATAGACATGAAAAACAATGTAAACCTTATTCTAATTTACAATCTAAAAATTCTTTTACGGAGTAAAACATTGCTGCATTAACAATTTATGTAGCTCTCTTTTAAACTTATTAATTTTCTACTCTTTCATTTTTTGTGGAATCTTATTTAATATAGATGTCGCAGCCGGATGGTTAAATTAGCCAGTTAACTAAACGGCTAGCTTTTAGAGCAATTATTTAGTTGAAAATTTGCCAGTTTCATAAGATTTTAAAGTGATGTTGAAAGAACGATATTGCCTCGAGTTTACGCAGCTCTTCAACACATTGTTCCAATGCTAACCTACCCACAATAACTTCAAAGTATAATAATACTTTGCAGTAGGTTTCTATTCGGTTAGTTTAGGTTAGCATTATGACAATGAATGGAAGAGCTCCGTAAACTCGTTCGTTCATTAGACTTTATTTTCAAAGTTCATGAATTTGGCCAATTTTCAATGAAATAATTGCTTAAAAAGCTAGCCGTTTAATTAAACGGCTAATTTAACCATTTGGCTGCGACATAGATATTGTCGTCGATCCGCATTGTTTTAGATATAATGCTAAGTTGGGCGTAACCGTGTACCTACAAGTCGAAGTTGATTCCGCTTATCCTTAGGAATATTTATCTCTTGCCGTGAATAATTCGGGATTAAATCTCACAAATTTGGCAACCTCAAAAATATAAAGGCTAGGAAGAAGGAGGATATTAAAACTTCTAAAAAAAGGACGACATGGCTCAAATATATAAATAAGTATAGCTGCCTAAGCGAATATCCTAGTAACAATATCTACATTCTCGCTAACACCTAGTTCGTATCACACTAATACAAGCTATAGGTAAGCGCTGCGAAATTAATAATGAGCCCCGTAATAATTAATTAAATGAATTTATTAAACCGCAGAATGCTCGACAAGTAGCGAACACAGCTAGCGCTGATAATTATCTCTACTATAGTAACCTACATTATAGTATATCTCTACGTGTATTTTGGTTTGAAATGGCTATGGTTTTAATCAGAGTAATAGCAATTAGTTTGGGCAGGCGGCAAATTGCTCATCAAAATCCCTGATTACCTATTACTTTTATTGCAATGGTAAAACTAGAGAGTCTTGAAAAACATCGAACTATTTAGAGCTCTAAATGCGTATTTGTATGCAACTTTTTAAATTTCATGGAAGTTGGTGTTTCTAAAACATTGTTTATAAATATGAGACCCGAATAAAGATAAAGAGCCCGACCGAATACACACAAGTGGGACTCGTAACTTCTACCGAACCAATTTAAATCTAACCGATTTTAAGGTGTCAAGAAATGTCTTCAGAAAATTCGCTTGGAAAAAACGTTTAATCACTAATTGGAAATTATTAACGTGCAAATTGATCTCGACTAGAATATTTGCGATTGAATTTTTACAACGCGATATAATCACGGAATTAGCTGTTATTTACTATGATATCTCACGCAGGTTTCGGTCGTTAATTGAAAAAATTAACACGAACCGCTGTAAATTGCTGTAGAAACGTAAAACAAGGGTGTCTTTCAAGTTACGATATTTTTATAAATTCAAGTGGTGGAAGAGTTAATTTATCAAGTATAACGAATCACATTGCTCATTTACGTAGAAAGGATTTTGCGTTGCGACATTTGCGGCCTTATTTTTTAACCGCTCGCCGTCGAACGGTTTTCAATTTTGGTTTACGGCATGAAAATTTAAATATTTATGACGCTGTTTTCTGATTCTATTCATAAACCGTTCGATTTCGGTGTTGCCAATGTAATTAAATAATATTTAATTTTTCATGCCGAAAATAAAACATTGAAACCGTTCGAATCGAGGTGAGCGGTTCAAAAATAGAGCCCCTGCACAGGACGAGATACTCTTTAATTAGCTATAGATTTTTATGAAATTTATTGCGCGATGGTGGTAAATTGGAATAAAGATTTATTGCAGAGGTGAAGACAACCAGCAACATGCAGCCCTCTTATTTAAACATCGAAACCGATAGTAAACAAAATTCTTTCGCCAAGATGCAGGCCTGCGAGCATGAGTCACGCGTCGGCGAAATTTCACCAGACTGTTTGTCTGTTTGCGCCGCCAGAGCAGGGCACCGTGACGTGTGCGCACATTTGCACAATGTGCATGGAATATTCCGCATATAGGGGGCAAAATTCATGAAGCCAAAGCGCGCGTGCACGGCCCAAGGCATGCGGAGGCGAGCATACGTGGCTTCCTAGCCTGCCTGCCTCGGAATCTGACCAAATGCCCATCCGAACACGATCGCTACACCCAGCCCCCTATAGCTTATTTATTACCTATACTGTTACACCAAACAATGCGAGGCGAAAGGGCGACTGCAACTATTTTTATGCCACATTGTGAAAATGCCAAGTGAGAAACGCAGATAGCACGAACCAGGATCCTACGTTGCCGTCAATGAGAATAGCTCTTGCATAATAGACTGTGCCGTACAAACAAACGCTGCGCTGAACAGAAACAATTTATTTAACGTTGTTCAACTAGAGATAATCCTCATAAATAGTAATTTGCGTCGTGACAAACGATCTTAGGAGCGACGCTCAGTTTGGAAATCGCGTATAATGCCGCTATTGTTAATTATACAAGTCACCGCGTCGCTAAACATAGGATTTATTGTCAGCAAACTGGAACGGCGATACATCTAGCGTGAGATTTGTGCGGCAGCCGCGGCGCGCCGCCGACAATGGCCCAAAACGTTTCAAAAGTTATGACAAATTGTCACCTTCCTGAAACTATGAAGACAGATGTAGCCCTCAAAAGATTAACTTTCGAATACTTGTTTGTTTAATGGTTATTTACTAAACGATGTGAATGTATTGATAGATACAGGTACTTACTCTACTTACTAAAGAGTAATAATTGGAGAATTTACAGTTTTAATTAACGCGTAAAAACAGATGAAAGAATTTTTAATGAAGGGTTCACGTTTTTATTTACCGAAACACGCGGTATACGGACCCGTTTATAGGAGTCCAAAAATCGACGGCTCCGACTTTAACAACGCTGCGATGTCGGACAAATGGTGATCGAACTGTAGATAAGAGGAATCGGCCTCCAGATCTGTCGGCCACGCTTTCGGGCAGACACACTACCGGCAGCGGCCTTACCGCTTTACTTGACTTTATGCTTTTAACGGAAACTTATCGCTGCATCAAATCTGGAGTAGGTGATTACGAAACAATAGGACATTAATGAAAACTGTGGCCTAAGACTAGCGGAGCATATACAAGTTTTCTTTTGTGTTATTTTCGGTGTAATGGTTGTTAAAGGCGGCCCGATTTGTGCTTCGGCTGTTGCTGGGCTAAAAAATAGTAAATACAGGTGTCAACCGGCGCTGCGCGGGGACTGTATATCTCTCGGCAAGCACCGGACAAGGCAAATAAAACAATGGAACAATGAAATACGCGGGACTGAAGCGCGCCTCCACTAATGAACTGGCGCACAGACACCAGGCCAACACTCTTGGTATTAGAACAGCCATTAGTTCTGCATTACAATATTTGCTGCAGTGCTGCTAATATTTTTCTTTGCAGTCGGTGTCAGTTATTTCGAAACGGAGTAGAACGTGAGACAGGAAACGGTGATGGGATCGTGATGAGATTTTCAATAATGATAGTTGAGCGACACCTAGGAGGTATTGCCTCGTAGACGAGCGATCTCGACAAAATATCGCCATTCCAAATGTTAATCGTTCACCATGACATTTGACTTTACAGTACCTTCGGCTTTAAACCTTCTCTAGGAATTCGTTCGGGCCGCCGCGTTCTTAGAGTATCTTTGTACAGTGCGAGTATCCTTGCCCGATCTTACTGTTAGGCATGTATTCTTCGGAGATGCCAGAGATATTAGTTCGAGATAAGGTGTAATTTATGGACAAAAACAATTCAGTTAAAAGTAATGATCGTCATTTGAGGCGGAGTCACGAGCGGCGGGCGGTGGCCGCGGCCGCTCGAAAAAGCAGCGCGGGTCCGGCGGAATGCGCGGAATGAGCGGGGCATCCGGCCGGTTGCGATTGTTACCAGTTATCACTGAATGTTTTCCACCGGGGCATTTTTGCCGCCACAAAAAAGCACATAAAGGGCGGCCGCGGCTCGTTTGAGACACCGCCGTGCCCCTGTGGGAAAATCGTCGCCAGAAAACTGCGAGGCAAATAAATTATAAACTCTCTCACGTGGAACGCGCCGCGGCATACGTAGGATTCGTGCTGAGCTTTGTTGTGCCAGCGAGCGGTGCAAGTGCAACTATGTTTGTTTACGCCCGCGCGGCCGCGTGGGGCCGCCTTCTCATTAAGATAACTTATCAGTCACCTTTCTAACTTCAGCTTTCTAAACTGTGCCGATAAGGAGTTTTGCCGCATGCTATGTTGTAATTGTTATAAGTTGATGTAGGTACCTACGTGCGTGCAGCACATATTCCCTTATAAATAGCGTAGCTACTCCCTATACGAGAGTACAGTCCAAGCATAAGGTTCATTACCTAATCCATTTGATTGTAACGGCGAGAATATCAAAGCTCTGCCAAAATTACCTCCAGCGCTCATTAAACCGTAGGCGCAGCCTCGAGTCACGGCTCGCCAGTGAAACGTTATTTCGCAATACTGTCAGTGTAGGAGGTTGAGATAAAGCCGCGCTTCCATCTCAGTCGTCACTATCATCCTTTGTGCGTCGCGCACCGAGGGAATCATTAGCGAAAACGGCGTCCCGGAATAGAACGCGGGACCGCGCCGGGGCTGCACCAGTGATGGATGGCCGGGTTATTACCACCGGCTTAATGTCCACCGGGATTAGATCCCGGTAAAAACGACCCGCCGACGGATCGGACGGACCCGCTCTCGATGTCACAATTACATTGTTGCATGCGTTAGCCCTGCTGTTTATTGCACTTGCCCACAAAGTTGTAAACTATATTTAAGTGAGAAAGTATGTGTTCTTCAAGCGGCCGCGTGCGCGCTGTACAATAATAGTCGGTGAATCGAAACATAAACATGCCTACGACAATTGTGCGGCCTGTGAGAATAGTGTGATTCTATTATCATTATCTCTCGAGCTTTCTAAAACTGCGCCACTCGCGAATCTCGGGCTAATTGGCGACGCACGCGCAATGCCACGAATTACTGCAACTCATTAACCGGTGAACCTAAACGGCGATAAAAACCCGAGCGGGCTAGTCTTCGCCGCTCGCATTGGAAACTTGCAGAAAATGCATTGGCGATAAGAAAAAATTCAGTCCGCCCGAGCGCACGTACGACATACCGCCGGTGACATTCCATGGGGAATACTTCGCATATCGAGACTCAAACTAACCATTTACCGATTGCAGATACACTGTAGCCGAGCCAATCTGGCCGCGACTCGGCGAGCGGGCGAGCGCGGCCCTCCACCGGTCCACATGTAACCTAAATAAGCAGCGAATGCATCGATTCATGGTGTCTTTTAATGAGCTCTTGAAATCTTTGCGTTCTTGCTCGCTTATTTTACGACTCTGTATTTCCAATGCTATTTTGTAATTGATAAGAACTTCCATAATAAACACCGGCGAACGGTTTTAAAAATTGTTCAGCTATCTGTGCGTAGTGCCTCTACTATAATATTCAACAAATACCTACAACTAATTTTAAACAAAATAATTACTCGGACTATTAGTGAAAGCACCGAAAATGGACAAACATTTTGTCAGTAGTAATAGAAAGTGAGCATTTCGTCCACAACTCTTCATTATTAAGCGAAACGTCTTTACTAAGTCGTCATTACGGGAGCAAAGTTACGGCTAACGGTGACTTGTCGTGGAATAACAAAAAAGCGGTCCTGTCCTACGGTTATCCCCGTCTTTCTCCCTCGCAGGTCCTTCGCTAAGGTAGAAGCGGGATAACAGGCGGTTTTATTATGCCGCTTGTAATGTGAGTTGCGTTTAATTTATTGTGAGACAGCCGCTACAGCCAGGAGTGGCGACATCAATCTTGGAAGTCGGGAATCGTAGCTAAAACACTTTGCCATTGAAAATAAATCATGCTGACGTAATCCGGGATTTTTATAGTGTTCGCCTTTTGGTTGGCTCTGTTCGGGATTTAGCTCCTTCGTCGAGGTGTTGTTGGTTACTGTAGTTTGTTTAACACGAAACCTACTCTAGCATTGAATTTAGTTATACGATTATGGATTATTTTTTATAATTAAAAAGCTGGAATAGCCAATATCTAAAAGTCAATTGTAGGGTTATTGGAGCCTCCTCCACATCCATGGAAGGGTTTGCAATAATCTCCACGCTTGACAGGAGCGCTGCTCTAGTCTACAGAGGTCTCGAAGGAATGCCCGAGTGCACCAAACTTTAGACGACTACTCTATTTTCAGATACTTACAAGAAAAGGAAATACTCCTAACAAGAAAAAGCCACTCTTAACTTTATGACAGCGATTTTGTGACGTCTAAAATGCTTGGGAATATCTTAAAGTGTCAACTTAAGCATCGGCGCCTAAGATTAGTGCAATGGGCATAAGACGCCGAATCCTTAGGGTTGGTGCCGGACACCGTACGGAATACACTTTTATAGATACATACTTAATTTTGTAGAAGGATCCGAATTGGGTATATCTACTTTAATCATAGTCCCAAGAGACGAAACACGGGTATTGTCCTACCCTAGAAAAAGTGTTGTAGATTCGAGACAGTTACAGTATACGCGTCGTCAGGTTACGCTTCAGTTATCAAGTGTCCTAAATAATCGAGAGGAAGAAAAAGAAAATGGACAGCCTTTAAAATATTTGGGCGACATGGCATAAGGTTGAACGCCTCGATAGCTTACCCGAACGCCCAGCAACATAATTTAGGTATCTATTAATACCGTAGGTAACTAGATACTCCAATTATTTTCGCATTAACCTTCACCCACACTTGCCTAATTATTTTGTGTTTTCCGGGATAAAAGGCTCAGGACTAATGTAAAACCCATTTTAACCTAATATTGGTGTGAGAAAGTAAACGAACTCGACCGGCAGTTTTTCCTTGTATTAACTGACATGACGGAAAAACCTATTGTAAGTACCTATACATATTATAATTTTCACATTTTAGTTAATAGGGATATTTATAAATAAATATCCCTATTAACCAAAGACTTAATTTGGCATTGTTAATTAAACACATTTAACCATTACCATGAATAATTTATTGTTCAAACCGTTTTGTACAAAATCCAACACCACCAAGTCTTTATAACTGTACCTACGCATATAGTTCGTAAAACTATTTATGCAGGTAGGTAACGATTAATTGTAGGTGTGTTATGTTACCCTCGAAAATCCACGTCAACCGCCAAAAGCGGTTGAGATTCGGCCGACATTAGGGTGTTCATAGCGGGCATTATTCAAATTACAGCATGGGCACTCGGCAGGACACGTATGGGCGGCGGTGGTACGTGAAAATCAATACACCCTGTGTCGTACACCGTCGCTAGAACGTTACAGATTCGAATTATGTACGCGCAAGGGTGCCGGTGCATGCATTTGTTATTTTACACCCCATTTGGTTGTGAATAATTGAGTGCGCCAAGTACCTATATTATTACGCTATTGGCTATCGAATTGTGTAATAAGTATTGCTGTAGGTACTGTTTTTTATTCATTTTATACTGTTGCAGTAGTTCTATTAATAGGCAGAGTTGTAGAGTGACCGGCGTTAGTCCGTCATACATTAACTCGTAATCTAGTGCGTCATGATTTTTTTTTATTTATAACTCTTTATTGTACGTACAAAGGACAGTAACAATAGTTACAGCAAGACAATATAGTAAAGCCTAAGCCTAAAGCGATCTCTTCCAGACATCCATTTTCACGGACATCGGGGAAGGATCTCAAAGAATGCAGGCATGTAATGTACAGAGAGCCAACTTAAACACTCTCTACGTTACATAATGAACAAAATGTTTGCAAACAGGCAATGGATTTCAGTTATTAATGTGCAATTTTTTTAAATAGAAGGTATCAAACCAGCAAGCTGATCACCTGCTGGTAAGTGATCACCGCCGCCCATGGGCATCGCACCCCAGGAGTGCTGGAAATGTCTTGCCGGCCTTCGAGAAAGGTGTAGCCCGTTTGCTTCATTCGATTTATGCTTATACGTTCCGTGACTCTATTTTGGAACCACCCTCCTCGGGCTTTCAATTTTGGTTTGGATAGAATGGTTTTCAATTTTGGTTTTCGGCGTGAAATATTCAATTATTTTTAAATTGGCAACACCAAAAAACAACGGTTCAAAAAGAAAGTAGCTCAGAGTCATGCATCAAATATAGGACTTTCTCATGCCGAAAATCGAAATTGAAAACCGTTCGACTCAAAGCGAACAATTCAAAAATAGAGTCCCAGGTCGCTTTACAAGACTATACTACGAACAGCTTTAGAAGTTAAATAGTCAATTAACAAAAGATAAAGAGAACCATATTCGACGCTAATCATATTCGACTCACGCAATCCAAATCGCAGCCAATCTTGTATAGTTAAAGAGAAAC
Organism: Blastobasis lacticolella; assembly: GCA_905147135.1. Lineage (NCBI taxonomy): Eukaryota > Metazoa > Arthropoda > Insecta > Lepidoptera > Blastobasidae > Blastobasis > Blastobasis lacticolella. The sequence continues at coordinate 15,132,776 of LR990050.1, forward strand.
ATTGTGAACTCCCGTCGCGTCCCGCTATAGGTCCAGTGCTAATGAACCGAATACAAAAACTTCTAATTGTCCCCCGACATCTTTGCACCCCGATGTTTCCATTAAACTCCGGGGCCATTTGCAAATGGACAGCGTTTTTTCTTGTTTCAAAGTTCGCTTCGAGCGGTTCGGAAAATTGAGCCGCAAATTGAAAGACTTTGTATCGGCTTTTGGCTCGATATTGACCTGTTATATGAGGTTCAAAGGATACGGACGGACGAATTATTATTTTGTCTGGATTTAACGCGGATGGGTATTAAGAGCACTTTGGACAAGTACGTATAATGCGTATGCTTCGAGCTCACTGAGTAGGAGTAAGAGATTGATGGGACGTGAAGTGAACCGGATTTTTGCGAACGCGACTGACTAACTCGAATGAGGACATGGAATCAAATCTACGTAAATAGATTAGACGCTTTTAAGAATATGTGAAAAGAACGCCCATGGAATCAATCGCGTCTTTACGATGTAAAGCTTTTTAACAATTAGGTAGAGTATGGATTTAGCTACATACAACGGCAAGACATAGCAATAAGGCAAATTAGTAAGACGGCTGAGAATCCACATCGATTTCTACAGGTTATTATGGGTGTACTAATAATAGGCACAACCATACGTACTACGCCCTCCCAAGCAAAGTTCGTATTTATAAGCAACGTCCTTTCCACAAAGAAGTGGTTATTTCTTTAATGAGACATACATGAAAATATCACGATTCAACAACCAACGTCTGTTATGCATCTTGCACTGTCATAGCGTCAATGTTTTAATCTATTCTTTCCTTGTTAATTATAAAATATTAGTATCAAAGTGACACGGCCACAGTATTTTACCTAAACGAGTCTATATTACAGCTATGCGTATAAAACGTCGCTGCACACCTATCATAATGGGTTATAAAAAACGTTCGCATCGTAAAGCGAGATCTTTAACTGCATATCTGCCATTATAATATCTAAAACGATTTCACGAGAGCGGAAAACGGCTTACATTGTCAGGAAACGTTTATAACTTTGTAAAACACTAGCCGGCCCGGCGGCGGCCGGCGAGTTAGTTGGGAACAGAACTCAACTGCACACTAAAAGACAAAAGGCCCGAGTTTGAAAGCCGACGGACAATCAAAGCGAACACCGACCCAATTGCGAAATAAAACGTACAAATAACAAGTTTAATTAAATCGCCAGACCGACGGGAGAACAATCCGTACTACAACGATAGTTTAACAAGGGAACTTCATATTGAGCTGCTACCTGCAATTCTCGCGGCGCACTCATTCGAGAAAATTAATCCTATAATGTAAAACGAACTGCGTTCATTTATCTGCACTCTGCAGTGGGTTGAGTTTGTTCATTTCCAATAGTTACCTACTTTGTTTATCAATCAAAGTTGTTTTATTTCATTACGTGAGGCTAGATCTTTACTTTGATTGTGGTTTGGGTTTAAACAACACAGACGAGTGCGATCACGTATGTCACCGCACTTTTATTTGATTCATTATCAAGTGAATCAGAGAGTAGCAGTGGTCTCTAAAACCAGTCACGAACAACTTGCACCAATACTAGTTTAAAATCAATACGTCGAACACAACAGGTGAGCCGACCACTTAAAATCTTGTTGCTAAAATCATTCGTTTCCAGATATTTTATTGAGCGATTAAAGCAACTGTTTCTCAGTCAGTTGCTTCGTGTGTGTTTTGTCCTATATTTAGAACGAACGTGTTAGAGAGGCTTTTCAACAGAATTAAGTAAAATGAATTGGCTATTTATGTTAAGTAATGTTAATCACTACATGTTTATTTGGTGTTTGACGGATGACTCCATTTACATTAAGTAAAAGATAAAATCGTTTGCGAATTCAAACGTTAAACTGAACCATTCAAATCGAGTTCAATAAGTCGCGCGGCGCACGAACCCGAATCATTTTCATCCTCATTTGTCATTTATTTGCTGTGCAAAATTAAGATAAATAAGAGGCAAGCACTAGTGGGTCCTTTCGCTGCTCCCGGTTTAAACGGTCGAAAGTCGCGCTCCGCTGGCTTCGATTTTGGGCCTTAACTGTTAACTGTTACGGTTGATTTCGCCAGATCGCCGCCAGGACTCCGAGAGTCCACAAATAGGAGGCCCAGAATAGAGCGAGGCTACTGGACTGGACAGTCGCAGTCGCAATCGTATCTCCAGTGAGCTCGGCACAATTTTTCAACTTTACGACCCGCGTTTTCCATGACGATGGCTTTTAGAACGGCGATAGGTGCTTGCCGGAAATAAACAGGACGGGCTGTCTGTGATGTTGGCGTCTACGCCTCACAGTTAATGCCTGTTGCGTTTTAATTTAATCGGGAAGCCCGGAAATGTTTTCTTTAAGCTCTAAGTTTTGGTTGCAGACGACATAAATTGTTACGATTCCATCAAACTATCTAATCGATGTGTCTAACTCAATGACGCCTTTTCTACCATATTTTATCTGACTATTACTATTTAGGTATACTTTTGATAATGGTTAAAGAATTAAAATAAGATAACAAAAACATTATCAATTTCTCAGGATTGATTGAGGCGTATGTAGAACCTACCTACCTACCTACATATGTGTCTATCTACTTTCGCATTGAATGCTAATTGCATTTAAATTTTACCAACTAACCGTGACTTGTTCTTTCCTAACAATAATAAACAAAATTGACCTCATGTTACCTAAAGCACTTAGCCCACATCACCATAATAGGTGGACAAAAACCGAAGTTAGAGAAAAGACCTACAGTCTGATTTGGGTGTACAAAGGTCGAGGAAGAAGACGGACACCATAATAAAGTAATATCGAGATGTTAAGACCTTGGATGAGATAAGAGTCAGAGAGAAAGAAATATAGGTACTATTAAAAACTGCTATGAACAATTTATTTTAAGATGAGTCACGGCTCACGGGGTAAAACAACATTAGTAGATCTAATTTCAGTGTGATTTTTCTTATCTAAACGCCATCCTAAGCACAGTACCCACCACATTACAACTTAGATATTTATATTATAACTATACGGCGCGGCACGAACTCAAATGCTCTCCACATCACAACGTTGTGGGTACAACAAAGTCTCTCTAGAAGATATGACTTTGACAAAAGGCACTAGTGAGAACTCAATACAGAGCACAGAACCGTGTATTTTCCGCAAAACAGCAATCAAAGCGTTAAACTGGTACGTGACACATTATTAGTTTGATTCGTGGTGGTTTCGGTCGGCGGCGATTAGGAAAGGGAACCGTCCCCGGGGTCAATAAGCGCAGGTAGCGGAGCCGCGGTGGAGCCTTACCTCACTCAATGCCCGGGCTGTGGGAACACTGTATCGCCTTTTGTTTTACCCTTACCTACTAACCTGTATAAGTAGAGGCTAGTCCACGAGTAGCAAATACTTACAAGCAAAGTATAGTGAATGTTGTTCTTGAACGGAGGATCCAACGATATTAAGGATGTGAGCGTGAGAATTTTTAAGGATCGTTGAATGTTTACTCGGTCAAGCAAATAATAGTGAATGGAATTTGAAGAAATTTTACGGTGCCTTAGAATATACAGTTAGACCACGTGAGGATAATAACATAAGGTTTACAGATAGGTAGATATTTCGAAATTTTATGTGGGTATAGTGCGCACTGAACTTTACCGGCTTTATTCTTTTCTGACGAAAGTCTTTCCTAACGACTCTAATTTTGTATGATATGACGAATCATTTCGTGTTAGTTAATATATATAATTTGACATGTTCTGAATTTTTATTATTCATTGACAACAATAAAAATTTACAGTAATTGATTAGGTACATTGTTGTATTATGTAGGTGTGTTATGTTTCGAGTTGACCCGTAACAATTACTGAATGTCTGACATTTGCAGAATACAAGAATCGTTATAATTTCCTGCATTTATTAAGCACAAGGTCAGTCGTTTGCAAACTGCGAAAAAACTACCGGTGCATTTAGTTGGCAAGCAGTTAATTAATTAATTACCATTATGCGTTATGATTATGACCACGAAAGTGTAGCTACTACCAAAATTTAATTTAAAAATATTCACAAACGCAGCCTCACCTAATCCCCAGAATAATTGTAAGAAATTACCACCTAAAGCTAATAGGTACACACTTAAGTAATTGTTACAAGTACGTATTATCAACACCTGTGAAACGTACGTGCATAATGCAATCGCATGTTGTCTTTGCTGTTATACGATACGGCTAGGCGTAAGCGAATGAGCAGCGCTCTAAGATTACAGCATCCGGGGAGTGATTCGAATGCACCACAATTATTTGCTTTAACATGCGCGTTTGCTGGGCAGCATTCTGCTTGGCTACTGTATCGAACATACCTATACAGCTACAGATTACTGGCCCAGGTAGACAGAGCTATTCTTAAGACAACTTACGCACAAGACATTCGAGATTCGTCATTTCTATGATCCGTCTTATCTAGAAAAGAAGTAATTCTGATAGTACAGTATTTTCTCATTGTATTCCACAAAAAAATGTGGTGTGGTGCCATGGGTGATTCACTGATTCCCAAGACACAGGTTATTCCTAGTTTCGGAAACAGGGCAAACAATATTTTTTTGTTCTTATAACAACTGCCATTTAACATGTACCTTATTGTATTTTATATTAAACAAAGAGTATTTCGTATTCAGAATAATAGACAGGCCCAAGAACATTCCCTTGACGTCGACATGCTTGCCACAAACTAACCACCAAGGATGATAAAGACCGAGCGGAGTGGACAAGGATAAGTCGGAAGGCGCAACACAACGGAGATTGGCGCCAGGGTGATGATATTTTTGTATTCAAACGAAATATTTCGTAAGTAGGTAGGTAGGAGGCGCCGTCATTGGATCTCCAACTTCTAACATTTGACGGTCGGATTACAGATCAGGGGCGCTAGTTTTGAACTGCTTGCCGTGGTTCGGGCGGTTTTTTACTTTGAGTTTCGGCATGAAGAATTAATTTTTTGAAATCACATTATCAACACCGGAAACTAACGGTTCTAAAATAGGTAAATCAGCCTCATGCATGCATCAAACTATTGAATATTTCAACTAAAAAATAAAAATTTAAAACCGTTCGAATCGAGTCGAGCGGTTCTGATTTTAATCCGTTCGTCAAGTGTTAGAATTTTTGTCGCTTTGGATCCAGTAAACGTGCTTGTGTACTTGAGACATTGTTAAGTTAAGCTTGAATGGGCTAGGGAACCCAGTTTATTAAGATTTCGCGTTTAAGTGTCACGCACGGCTCTTGGCATTAGCATTAATCCCTTAATACTTAAAGGAGGGCTGACAAATGCTGTCGACACTAACGCTCGCTTAAGTGAGAAGGGTCCACATCCAAATGAAAGCTAAGAGGGCAACGCGCAAGAGAATAACTCTCGCAAGAGATTTAAACCCGTTACCCTGTACCCCCGGAAGAAGCAGAAGAGTTTAATTAAAGAACATTACGTTACGGCCGAGAGCCGAACGGAGCCGAATTCAATTTCCCTAAGACAGAATACGTGATAAATCGCCCAGAATCGGCCATTAGGTGCTACGTCGCGTGGGGGCCCGAAGTGTCAGCAGTTTACACGTCTTATTGCTTGTCGCGCAGCCAGCGGGCCGTCGGCGGGACTCACAATAAAAACATCAACTGTATTGACCAAAATAACTCTTGGCAACCATTCGGGAAGCCGACAGACGCTGTGAAGCTGCAGCGTCTTAGCGAATAATGTTTTGAGAGGGAACAGGAAAGCGCCTAATGCCCACGGGTGCATGCGTTCCTACCTACGTAGGTACTAAGTTTTTCATTGTCGATGTTGTTACGTAATAAATTTAAATGTCTTCCCTAAACAATTCCAGAGAGCGGTCCTAAGTCTTGCAGTGGGCTGTTACGGGCTGTGATGATGATGATGAAATAATTCCAGAAATATATTTTGGTTTTTTACGAATACCAGTTTAACATTTTTTTTTTATTAACACTCACGCCCGTGTCCGCACAGACAGACACAGTTAAATCTCTCTAGCTAGATAACTATTTGATTGACTACCGACAATTAAATTGATAGGTAATTAATTATAAGTATTTAATTTAGTAAATTATTTTGACAATTAACAATATTAAATTAATTGAGAAGTCAAAAAAATATTGAAATTGATTGGACATTGTCCACCTATATTATTTTATTTAAAGGCGTTGAGTGCACAATAGCGTTCCGGCCAAGTTCCTCTAAAAATAAAAATCCAAAAATCTGAGACCCCAAAAAATCAAAAATTGACTGCTTATCGATTAAAAGCGTATGTAAAAATAAATTAGTTTACTCAGGGTAGGTAATGATTTAATTATTGTATATTGTCACCGGCCCACATCTTAATAAATTTAAATAATTAATAGTAGATACTTTCTATTTCATTACTATTTCAGGTTTATATCACGTAAACTAACTGAAGATTTCTTTATTAACACTATATTCATAAAAATGTATTTTAAATTAATTTATTTCTGACACAAAACTTCAAACTATGCAAAGAATTTGAAGAATTTGTTTGTTTATTTTTTAGGTAAATGGCAAATACTCACGCCTTGGATAAAATTTCGAATAATAACAGTCCATGTCACTCGATAACAATTCACTGTATCAATATCAAATTCACTGTCAATTTGTTTACTATTCACTCTCGCATTACAAGTAAAACGTTTGACATTTCATAAAATAAGATGACAAGTGACATCACCACGCGCAGAATACGTCAAATCGCATGCAGCCACCAACGCGACTGAAGTGTATCGCGGGGCGAACGATACCATACCGCGTCTTTCGAAAATTGCGCCATCCCACCCAGTAAGCACACTCAAGCGAATTCAACAACACAAAAGCACCTTGAGCACACTTCATTCCCGACAGTTTGCTAAAACGCGACCAAATCCTAAAACTAGATAATGTTTACATCGCAAAATGCCGACACTCGAACGACCGGAAGTCGAACCGAAGCAAACGCGACAACTATGTAAAATATTGCAGGATTGCGATCGCATTGTTGACATTCCCGAATAAAAATCACCAAAATATCGAGTTAAATGTATGAAAACGACGTAAAAAATAATTTTCACTCACCTATTGCGTTGGTGGAAGATGAGGTGAAGGGGCGAATTTTGATAAATTGTTAATTTACTAGTATATTTAAAGAATATACTCTTATTGGTATGCGAAGAATGGCACAAAGAATCTCGACAACGCACGCGACGAATGCGCACCTCGTTTGCGCATATGCTGACACAACTTCACGGACGTTACTCCCCTTACCCCGCGCGTACCCGGTTTTTTGTGTCAGTGTGCGCGCCCAGAGTGGTCAAACGTGAAATTTCCTACACGTACACACTAACACATGCATACTTTCTACCTGCCTGCCTAGCTCCCGTTCGCCGCCATCTTGGATACGACAGAGAGCAAGCGTTTTCTATTTCAAGCAAATCACTAACGTAGCGCCATCTAGTGAAGTGATGTTTTAGTAATTTGATGTACACTAGATGGTGCTGCTCGTGATAGATGTAGGTATATTCTTTCGCCGCTTCTGGGCACTGTCAAAACTACTTTATTTAAATGTTGTCACAAAACATAGCTATATTTAATTCTAAATAAATTTTGGAGCGTCCTGTTTACTGAGCTATATCTAATCACGATGGGTACGTTAGCTGGCTACTTTATAAAGCTTTTAATTAAATTATAAGGTGAGTTAAAGAAAGATTCAGTAGGAAGTTTTGTAATTAGTTATTTTATTCAAAAATTAGTTTTTAAGGCTTATTGACTATTTAATTCCCTTAATCTAAAACAAAATTACTAATTATATTATACAAAATACGAATCAGGTCTTAAAGTTTTTTATTACAACTGAACAAACATTGACATTGACTTGGCTTGGCACTTCACCTAAGTGTCCCTTTCAAAATTGATTTTATTTTCACGCTAAAATACTAAACTTATATAAGTAGGTACGACTTTCAAAACACGCTCTGTTATCGGTTTAAAGCCTATAATCCAGTGTACGTACACACCATATATACGTAAATTATATAAGATAGAAGTATTAAAATAAAGTAGGAATTATAAAAGACAGATTAAAGAAGGTCTACGTAATATTTAGTAGGACCGTAGGTACACCTAAAGGTACAATCAAAATATAACAACAAAATGCACATTCAAATTCGAGATTTTTGTAAATAATTAATATATGAATAAATTTAGAGAAGCAGAATTGCTGTTGTGCTAAACTTTGAGACTTTATCATTTATCATTCTTAAATTAACTAGGTAGGTAATTTGGTACAATAATTTAATTTGTAAATCTTTATTCAATTGTAAACCAATTTTAACTCGTACTTACTCCTAAATTCCAACAACATAACAACTTAAGTACTAATAACGTTAACAAGACGTACGTAATAAAACATTCAACTTTAACATAATGCTATTTGTGTCAAGCACATGAAACGTAAGAACTTTAGTGTACCTAAGTAGTTGCATTTATTATTATTATTCGAAGAATTCATTCTAATTAGATAAGTAGCATTCTGTTCTATTTGCTTTGCAGGCCAGCTTTATGTTTGTTCCACGTCACAACTTTTTTATTGCCAATGTGTAAATTAGAAATGTTTAATATTTGCACTGTCTACAATCAATACGTAGGTAACTTCTTTGAAACTTAAAAATTTAAAGAGGCACTAGAATAGCATAACGAGAGTAGTATCTATTATAATAATTATCTTTGACCAGAGTATCATTTACACTTAATAATGTCTACCTATATGGAAGCAGCTTTTATAAATAAATAATGAGATTGATTAATTAGTACCTAAAAGAACTATGGAATGAAAACTATAGTTAAAATTATCAATTACAACGTTTCTGGTGAGGTTGTCTATGTAGAAATATATATTATCAATAACATTTGTGGTAAATTTTATCGAGGGAGTAAGACCGAAAATTTAGGAACCACGAATATACTTTTCTAGAGAACTGTTATAGTAAGCATATCGGTATTTAAATATAATGTTTAGAATTAGGGACCATTATGTTTAGGTATATTTTGGTGTAATGTCAGTAATTGATTGTGTGCATTTCATATGCCACTACCCTATTCAAGCTATTTTACTTCGTTTAGTCTATTTATTACATTACAATAATCGAATTTATGTACTCGAGGATATGTCTTTTTTGGAACATATCTTAAGGTACTTAAATTTTGTGACAACAACAACTTTGGTCCTTTTAATTTAGCAAATTATAAAGTTTTTAACTTACATTATTATAATAATTCAAAACTCTTAATATATTACATAAGTAGGTACTAGAATCAAATTAACTATCAGATTTTTAATTAATATATGTGCCTTTGTAAATTGGAACTATGGGCACTAATGAAGCACAACTTTGGGCAGTATGGAGTTTTAAGGAACGAACTAATTAATAATGACAAGAACTGACTTATATCACCACTTTTATGATAAAATTATGCTCTCGTGTAGTTTCAGCCTATTCATAAAAGTTACTGTATTTTGTTATAAAAACAGCGTTGAATAATAAAAATGAAGCAGTAGGGAAGCATTCGACATTTTATAGTATTCGGTCAGGGTACTAGGTATATTCTAGCTAGCCAATCAATCATTATATTTTAACCTGACTGAGAGGCATAATATTTATTGATTTATCTTACAAGTAATATCATATTTAAACTGTGGGTAGCAGTTCCCGGAATGACATCAGCTCTTACAAGAGTTGAACACCTCAAACAGAACACAGGTCACGGGCTTGCGTTAATTGTCCTTGTTATGTGGATTGACGACTTGCAGCTGATGCAGTGGCAGGTCCCTTACTACGAGCGCGTGGAAGGCCATGTTGGCCGTCGCAAGTATATACTCGCATACTGAGAACCAGGTGAAGGCTGTAATGGGTGAAAATTACAATTTAAATTATCGATATTCCCATTACGAACTAGTAGGCATAGGTTAGAGCAGTAGTACAATTAGTAGCAGTAGTACAGCTAACAATTCTCAAAGGAGGTCCGGACAACCCAGCCTAATGACTATACTATGACAACTCTCGAATCATTGTGGGAAAATTTTTATGTCATATAGGCCGAATTTTCCCGTATAAAATGAAGGTTATTTTAATTGGCCATAACTTTTTTCCCACAACGCTTCCAGAGTTGTCGCCATAGTAAAAGTTGCAGACAATATAAAATCCTTTCTAATGACATATCGCTTAACGTTATTGGTCATTAGGCTGGGGTCCATACATTTCTGCCGGTCCTCCTTTCAATTATTGAAATTGTTAGTTTTGCGAATACGTATCGATTTCATGGGTTCAGTTACTAACAAAGTTCCATTGCAGTATACTGAAACTATTAAGCCCCGATTGTACCAAATTCTTAAACACGTTTAAGAATTACGTTTTACGTTTTTTCTGCGAAGTATTTTGTTTAAGTAGTAATGTATTGCAAGCCTTAAATCAATAATACGTAATCGTAAATTTACTATTTCAATCATTGAAATCAGAGAATTGTTAGCAACAGAGATATGTAATTAGCCTACAGGCTATAGATAAGGTCTTACCTAAGGGTCGACAAAGCAACCGATGCCTAAGGAAGTGTACAATGAGTCCCACAGTCGCAGCTATCGCTACGTAGAACAGTATCCATACGAGGCGATTCGTGCGCACAGGAGACACCGTGGCTGCACCGGTGCCGCCGACGCGAGCTCGACACAGCATGTGGAACAACGCTGCCACCATGAAGACTATGAAAATCTTCTCGTGGACAACTGTAATTAAAAGAGGTTGGCTTTAATAAAAGAGCATTATCACGGTTAACTGAAAATGAAAGTGATTTATCTAGTGTTGTGACAAATAATTCATAACCAAGGGTAAAGCCGGGCCCAGACATGTGTCAAGATGCACATGATACATGTTTCTACAAATGTTTTACAAATTCTTACTGTTTTACAAAAGCCACTTCCCTTTTGATTTTGACCAGTTTTTCAAAGATAGCTTTCACAATTGACGACAGAATACCGCGTAACAGCGAAGTAAGTATTTGAATGTTCGGAGTCGTCTAAATATTTATGTTTACGCCTTTTGCTGTAGGTACGCCAAAAAACCGACACCTTAATGGCAAATACAAAATATTTGTACAAAGTCTCTTACACATAGTTTTTGCGCATCTTTATACACATTTTGATACATGTCTGGGCTCGGCATAATAATATTAAATGGTTTTCGTTTCACTGCAGAAATTAAATACACTCACAGTAATTTTCCCTGTTTGAAACATAGGTGACACCCGTCAGAGCAAAAAGTTCAATTAGATTGAGCCAATAGCACGCATCGCCTAATTTTGTTGCTAACGCGCGATCCTGAAAGAGGAAACAATTTGTTATTAAACGTTTTAAAAAAAGTTGTTACCAAAAATTTAATATTTAATTAAATTTTTAACTTAACCGTTTGTTTCCAAAAAATTCTTAGATATTTAATTTATTTTTTTAACTTAACTGAAAGTATTTTTTTACTTAGGGCCGATTTTTCAATCCTCAGTTAAAACATATCCGTCTGATAAGTTATTGTGCGACTAAGGGCCGATTGTTCAATCCTCAGATATAATTTATCTGTCCAATAAAGTAATATACTGCCAAATTAAAACAAACTAAAATCCTTTAATTATAAATAAAGCGTGGACCAGATTATTTATTACATTCAGATTGTTACGTTTTTTATATGGCTGAAATTGAAACACCACTTAACACTATTCCATGTGATAATTTTTCAATTATTGATAAGGAATCCATTGATCCCTTTTTCGAAAATTATTCTAGCCTTTATAAAGCTACGCGTATTATGGTATACGTGTTAAGATTTGTAAATAAATGCAAGAAGCGTAATGGTCGCTCTGCTGAGGTTTCTGTTCTAGAAATGAGAGAAGCATTGACTTCAATTATTAGGGGAATTCAAAATCGTTATTTTTCCCATGAGATAAAAGGTTTAGTTCAAAACAAACTATTAATTATAAATAAAGTAATTTTACATTTTATTTTAGTCGCACAACAACTAATCAGACTGATATGTTTTATCTGCGGATTGAAAAATCGGCCCTAAAATAAATTTGTATCCTTACTTCATATATAAGTGAAGAATTATAGTTTGTATTTATTTGGCAGTACTTTATCGAGGAGATAAATTTTACTTAAGGATTAATTGAAAAATCGAACCTTATAAGAAAATACTTTTAGTGTTTTCAATTACGAACTTGGCGCAACTCCAAATGAAAGCGCAGCGCCAAATGAAAGCGCAGCGTTGACCCGCGTTCTCACAATTTATTTATTAATTTTATGATTTAAATTTTTTAACCTCACCTTTACATCAGTGATATGAGCAGTACGTTCCTTATGGTAGTTGTAGTACAGCGACCCTATGAGCAGTCTTGGTCCGAGGTGGAACGCTATGCATATCCGCCACACGTACCTTTGGGGGCTGATGCCCGTTATGGCACTTATTGATGGCACTACGTTGTATACCTTGAATGGGGAAAAAATAATTATCATTATTAAGTATAGTTTATGTAGCTGCCAGCTGTGTGGTGTCCGGCAGAGTAGAATAGCATCAACCCTTTACACTCGTAGGTGCCGTACAAGGCATGTTTTTGAGTCAAAAGATCTAGAGTCTCCATAAGCTGGGAAATGGGCAGCAGCGTTTTCCATTGGTAGATATATTTACAACACTGCGATCCCGGGTGTAGATTATGGCAATAACCTTCCCTTTCGTGAGCGAGGCCCTAAGTCCTGTAGTGGTGGTGATGATGATAATATTTTCATCTATATCTAACTTTTTTCCTGCGGCAGCGTGGTGTCCGGTAGACAAATGCCACTTACTTATCTGACCCGGTGACCAAAACTGGAACTATGTGTCGCCATTTTTAAATGTCATTTTGTTGTCAACAACAGTGACGCTGTCTCCGGGTCAGATGAGCTCGTGTTGTGCCACTATAAAGCGCCAACCTCCCTGTTGATACAGGTATCGTAGAAGGCGAATTACGTCAGAGGCAGACTAGCTTGTACCTTCGTTATCCAGAAAGAAATTGGGCAGCAGCATTATGACATTATGGCAATGCCCTCCACTAATGTGGAGGAGGCTCAGTATGGAGGGTCTGCTTTCGGTTATACCAATGTATTATGAAAATATTAAATTTGTAATGCCTTTAATTGAAATTGAAAGTCATTCGACTCGAAACGACCGGTTTAAAAACAGAGCCCTTGTCCTTTTATTGTCTCGCAGAATAGCGCATAAAGTAGAATAGGTAAGTATTCCCGACGACCTAAGTGGTTCAGTTGTTTAACATTTCGGTCTGCCATGCAGAGGTCCCGGGTTCGATTCCCGGCCCGGCAGAAATTGAAATTATGAATTTTAATTTCTGTTACGGGTAAGCTTTGCTTACTTTGGGGCTAGATGGCGCTGTGTGAATTTATCCAAGCATGTTTATTTATTTATTCTTCTAATTATGAGATCTCTCTCTCTCTCTCTCTCTCAGGGGCTCTCGGTTTTCAATTTTGATTTTCTGCATGAACAATTAATTATTTTTTATGCATAATGCTGATTTTCAGTTTAAAAACTGTTCATGCTGAAAATCAAAATTGAAAACCATTCGACTTGAAGCGAGCGGTTCAAAAATAGAGCTCTAGAACTCGACTCTATATAACTTCTTCGCGAATAAAGATAATCTAAAGTTTTTTGCTACACTCTGGGTAAAAAACCCATGACGTTAAGACACTGCCTTATCCCCTTTATATAAGATCTAGTATGAATCACCAGTGTGAGCTAACGGATACCATGCCATACTCATGTATGCCCAAGACCGGGCAAAGTAGAATCCTGGATGGACAGTTTGGCTAATAATCTATCCTACTTTTACTTAATAAACACTAGGTTTTTCGAAATAAACGATAGGCAGCAAACTTACCCTACAGTGTGTTTCGTGAATATCATCTGCTTGGAATATTGACGCGGTCACGTAACAAAATATTAAAGCACCTAGTGGAAGCCAAAGAGCAGTCAAACATATTTCCCTCAGACCACATGTCCAGAGTACTCCCTGAAAATAGACAAGAAAACAATTTAAAAAATCGTGTAGGTAAGATATAGAATTTTAATGAAAAGGACATAACATATTATTTCCAGAGACTGTAAAAATATTTGTTGAATTCGGTTACTCGTAACAAGAAAATTATAAAAATCGACTGAGTACGTAACATGAAACATGAAAAACATCGTCCACCCCGCTAGCCCCTGGAATAGTGCCCAGAAAGCTGGCTGCCAAAAAATCAAGTTAAAAAAGAATAATAGATAGGTGTAGGTGCCACTTGCACTTACCTTAAATTCTAATGTTTTTACAATACTATTTACATCACACGCGTTAGTGCGTTGCTCGTTCTCGCGCCCGTCCAGCTTCGGCTGCGGCGGCGACACGTCGTTTACCATTTTTCTCTCACGACCCACTCACTCTTACGCTAGGGATCACATAATTCCACCATCAAATCCTCCTCATCTCATGGTTCACATTGACAATGGCCCGCATCTATAAAATAACCCTCGTTCGGTACGGTTCACATTTATTTCAGTTAACAACACGTTTTATTTCATAGTTTCAGACATTTGCTTGATTTCTGAATCCTTTGTGCTGCAATTTGGTGATAGTAAGGTATCGAGGCACAATACGGGAACGCGTGTGATGACCGAGCCAAGGCGTGGATTGAATGAGGTTATTTGGACATGCGCAGAGCGCAGCGGAGGGTGCAACCTCCGGAGGGTCGTTTCGTAACACAGCGTTGGCTACGTGAAGCGACAAAATGCAATGCCGAGAGGAAACTTCCCCACTTGCATTAATAATAATGTAAGTGGGGAGCCTCTGTAACGTTAACATTTTAGATAGTTTAGGACTTTAGGTACCTGTTTATTATTTAAGTCAGGCTATGGCCACCTAGTAGAAAAACCTAGTGAAAGGCTTTGTTTATAACTTTGTAAATTAAGTTTTTAGAGACAAAATTACATAGTTGTAATAAAATTAGACATAATCAATGGATTAATGAGCGAGCGAAACGAGTTATTAATTATTGATATTAAAACATTGCGTGTAATTTATCTTAAATTAATGAGAACGAGAGGAATAAATTTGGCTATGCAATGGTTGCATGTTTGTTATAGCCGTAAAATGAACGAGCGTAGCGATTTAGATTTTCTACAATTTGGATGTCCAAAATGATTGCGTGATTGTAAATAGGTAATAGTACTTAACTTAAATTAATTAATGAACATAAGTGGCCCTGGTCTAGTGGCAGCGTCCTAGCGAGACAACCAAGGTTAAGGAATGCACGTCGAGTCCAGGAACTGGATGAGTGATCGTTTCGTACTTTCATCTAGTCGAACTTCAGCACCGACACAATCTCGCCACGCATTAGGTGTGCCTTCTAATCCCGTTGATTGACACGCGGAATTTTTTAAAATGACATAATGAGCAGAGTACCTAAGCGCAGCGACTTTGAAGAATAAAACTAACTCAAACAACTTAACTGAATGGAAAGGGATAGCCTTGGAGTCTCATTGCGCGATAGAATCAGAAATGAGGACATCTGCAGCTGAACCAAGGATAGCCAGGCTTAAGTGGCAGTGGGCAGGGCACATAGCCTAGCAGAACAGATGACCGATGGGACAGTAAAAGTAGCGACCACGTACTGGAAGACGCAGCATATGGGCATGTCCCGCTCAAGGTGGATCGACAAATTGGTGCAGTTAGCTGGTACCGGCTAGATGCTTTTATTCCCAGTAGATGCGCACGGCGCAGGACCAAGCTAGACCGTAACCTCTTCAAAAAGAAGAACCCCATGTTATAGTGCACAGTAAATACTTCGGGAGAGAGATACTCATTCCAAATGTTGCACTCGAGCTCGTAAGGGTCTGGCTTTTGTATATTTAATAAGCTTGAGTGATTGTAACAAGAACAGAGAACGCATTGAGCCCGAAATTTTTGTCGATACTTGATCAAACGTACCTAAGTCAAACATTGGGCGAGTGCGACAAGTTTGAAATTTTTTGAATTTTGTCTATACCTACTTGTTTAGAAACTTTTGTAACTGAAATAAAGGATTAACTAATTAGTAAGCGAGCGCAGCGAGCATGACATTTTTAACCTAAAACTTTTTAAAAACTTGCAAAAATCCATAAAAATTAAGGTTTATGACAGGTGGAAGCCGGTTGCGGGTCGCAGCCAACCGCTGGTTTAAATTATTAGTGATACGGCTAAGACGTGCCGAGCCAGGGTTCCGTGTAAACCCTCTTTTGAACACGAATGCACGAACGTCTTTTTTTGCACCCCGCAAAAAACAGAAAATCGAGCGACATAAAATTTTGTACTTTTACGCGGCCATTTCTCGTTAACTGGCTTGATCAATGTGGATAATTTTTTTAGAAAATCTTTGGCGTAGTCCAGTTCTTAGAGTCTATGAAGTTCTTTAGAGATTATCAATAGGAAAGAGATAGGGTAGGATAGGTGTTGTATATAAAATGTAGGGTAGTGGTTTGGTACAGTTATGGTACCTACAGGCATTGTACGGGTAGGGGTAGATTTCATTAAATTGAAACCACGAGAACCAAGATGAACCGGGCAGCTAATTCATGTATTCGTGAGGACTGACGGCAGTAGCCTGATACCTGATACTACCTACGCGCATACTTCTTACTTCTTCCTTTCCAACCACTTTTGCTGAACAAAGCACAGGATGACTAGACAACTGTTAGAATGACTAGACATACAAACCATTTGATATTTGTTATATTATCTAAAACACAAGTCCTTACAATATAATAACAATTATGGCAGAAAGTTATATAATAACCACAAAACACAAATAAGTTGTGCCTGTTGTGTCATTTATAATTGTGTTTTTACCTGTATGTTTTACTGTGTTAAATAAATAAATAAATAATAAAACTTTTATTTTTATACCACCAAGGTGGTAAACAAACCGTACGGTCTGCCTGATGGTAAGTAGTCACCGCAGACTATGGACGTTTGCAATACCAGGGGCATCACCCACGCGTTGCCGACCCCGTAAAAACCTTTTAACCCCTTTCTTGAAGAACTCCATGTTGAAAACCAGGGAAAATCTCTCCAGGTAGTTCATTCCACAACCTCAGTGTGCGTGGGAAAAAGTTCCTTTAGAACCGCACAGTTCGCGACCAATTTGGCTCCAAGGTGTGAGGATGAACTCCCTGTCGGTGGCGAGCGGTGCGATGATAGAACGTAGCTATAGGCATCATGTCAAACAGTTCTTCAGAACAAACACCGTTGTACAAGCGGTAGAACACACTTAGGGAGGCATAATCCCACCGCTGGCTCAGCGGCTCAATACCACTTGTGAGCATGGTATCAATGACAATTTTCACAGCGCGCTTTTAAACTATTACATAATTAATATTCGGCCTTCCATTATCACATCCGTCGCTCACCCGAGGCTAACGTTCGAATGCCATCCCATATACACAGCGCATGCAATGGCTAAAGGGTTCCCCTTGCTAGCGTTATCTATGGCACTAATAAATAAATGATAAACGATGATAAGCCTGAACTATCATGGTGTTTTGTTAACAGTCCCCATATGGAGTACCGCTCCCGCTTATGGGCTGGAGCACCCCAATACCAACTCTTTGCATTTTATTCCATCCAACGTCGGGCTACTCGTATTGTGGACGATCCCCTAATCAGAGGCGGTCTGGCTCCCTAGCCTCCGGCTTGGATCTCTATGTGTTTTCTACCGCCTGTATAACGGACAATGTTGCGTAGTTTAAATTTGGTGCCTCAGTTTTTCGACACCGCAACTTCCGACGGATTTCATCCACATCAGAAATGCCTGGTATCAAAGTAACGTACGGGTATCGCGAGCCTTATTACCGCGCGCGTGCAAGATGTGGAATGAACTCTCGGATACCGAAATAGGTATTTCCTTTGCACTATAACATGGGGTTCTTCCCAGAGGAACCTATGTTCTACAGGTACCTCAAACCTGTACTGTAGGTTGCAGCCAACAAAATATTTGACTTTCTTACAAAAGAGTCGCAAATGTCGCCGTCTTTTAATATGAGTTGAATACAGCGCGTTTAAAGCAATGGTTGCATACCGTCATTAAAATGATGACTTACTAAACGTACAAAAGAGTTCACCACGAAAGAGGTCCCCGTTGATGTCCTTTACATGGATGTAATTAAAATTATGTTTAGAAAGTTGCCAGTTTTCAATTGGTGGTAAAATTATGAGCGTGATTTTTTAATTCGCCTTGGGAATTATAAAAATTGGTTTTTAGAATTCCGAAGGCAATGTATGGAAATGATACCGTATAGACACAACTTTCGTAGAACGGGCCAAATGAACTTTCAAATATCCTAAAAAGCTAAAACTTTTCGTTCATATGGATAACTTCCTCTGGATGGTGTCTATCACTGTGTAAGTAAGGAAATTATCATAACACTGTGAATTTTTACGATTTGAATCGATTTAGCAATAGATTTTTATCTGGTCCCACGTTGGGCGCCATTGGAACGTGCCAGACATCACTGAATACATAATTTGCTATCTTCTTCTTCTTGTTAGTCGGCATCTTTAAGGTCTTCCTGCTGAAGGGCTTAATATAGGGCAGAGAAGGGTTGCTCCTAAATCGCACAATTGCAACCCCTTTTTCCGGGTGTAAGAAGCACATAATCAATCGGTAAACTTTGTTTTACAGCACAATTGGAAGCGGGGGAGCCGATGCAAATGTGAATGAAGGCCTGAATGTCTTTTGAATGAATTGGCAGTTTCTAGACACGCTTGCCCCATCTTTGGCTGCATCCTCATTTAGCTACCACCAGTTGAGATGACGGTCAATTAACTACAATAGCTAATTATTATGCGCTTATTACACATGCCTAAATTCAGTTACTAAATTCAGAAGCAAAAAGCGTGAGAGTAAATCAAAGTGAAATATATAGCTTATGGAATAAGGTAAATTTTTGTATCACTTATATTATGTTACGTGTCGCTCCACTTTACAAAAGCTGTGATACAAAAATGGACCTTATTCATGAGCAATACATTCCATTTTGATTTGGTTTTACGCTTTTTGCTTCTGTGTAATAAGCGCATTAGGTAGCGCATATTAAAAGTAAGAGTTAAAGTGCAAAGGTACTTACCTACTTAAAACTTCCGGAGTATTCCCATCTAGTATAATTGTTGGATATAGACACAGGGCAGGATTGCTTTAGTTTAAAAATATTACAAACTCCCATGCAAAAACCA
The DNA here is from genome assembly GCA_905147135.1 of Blastobasis lacticolella. Taxonomy (NCBI): domain Eukaryota; kingdom Metazoa; phylum Arthropoda; class Insecta; order Lepidoptera; family Blastobasidae; genus Blastobasis; species Blastobasis lacticolella. Next base: position 15,152,177 of record LR990050.1, read on the forward strand.
AATCATAATCAGAACTCAAAAATTTCTATAGCTTGTCTTAACTTCATTATGTGCTTTATTTGTATTAAATTTGAACAGTGAGGTCGTCTTAACTCCAACTGAACGTCGCCATCTTGATCCAATGCTATAGAATGACGTCATTGAATCGGTACCGCCTAACTCAGTATAGATGAATGCCATTGGGAGAATAGTAACGATCCGTTTCTCATTTGAAATATCGTCCTTTTGAAGTTGAATTAAATCCTTAATTAATGTACTTTACAACAGAATATTTTCAGATTGTTTTCGTATTGTGTTACATATTTTGAGTTCATCATGTTTTCTGCAATGGTAAATTTATTTATTAAACGAGATCAAATCACCCCTGGATTGGTACCGCAGAACTCCAATTGAACCTCGCAAACTTGTCACACCTAAAACTACTCACACCATCGAGACAGAAATTCTTATCGTGAATAAGAAAAACCAGGAGTTGAAGAATCAACTCGCTGAGCTCGACATCCAGCTTGAAGACATGAGAGGGCAGCGTGATGAACTCCAGGCTATGTTGGAGTCTTTTCACGAGTGCAGCGACCACCACATGACCACTCTCGACCGCGTCACGTTCCTCGAGCACGAACTGCAGACTGCACAGCGGGTTATTGACCAATTCGAAAAAGAAAAGCGTCAACTTCAGTCCTCATGTACACAATCACTGTATAATGAACTCGTTTTAAGTGATAATATTAATTATGTTAGGGAATCTAAGATTAAGGCATTCAAACTTCAAAAAAAGGGCAAAAGGTGTAATAAAAATAAAGGTAACTATAAAAAACTTATTAGCAAAAATATTAAATTAAACAAAGAAATTTCCACCGCGAAAAATGAGCTACAACATTATACTGACATTATACGTGAAGGTCAGAATAGGTATAAAAACGACACATCAAACTTACAATTAAAACTTAATGATTTAGAGGCAGACTTACAAAACACTCTACACCAGTACAATTTGTCCCAAAAATTAATTTGTGAATACTCAGACTCCATGAATCTCTTACTAAAAGATATAAAATATAATGAGGAAAAGTTTAACTCATTGTGTGCACGCCAATACTGTGGTTTTTGTGACTGTACTCGAGAAGACAGCTCAATACCTACAGAAAATAACATATTGAGGGGCGAGTGCACTGACACGCGGGTGGAACCACCGGTGAGACATATGCGTTCTACCGTGCAGTGTAATCCAACCGCCACTGTAAAACACATTGTGCGTGCTAGAACAATTGTGTATTCGGATATAATGGGTCGTAATCTCGGGCCTATTTTGTCAAAATATACCTCTAATGACGTGGTAAATAACTGCTATCCGGGCACATCATTACCCACGTTAGGAATGCAAATTAAGAAAAATAAATTTAACTGTTCTGACACATTAATTGTAGCATTAGGTGATAGTTTAATTTATAAAAAGTATGACGTCATTAACTTTTATAACATTTTAAGTAGTATTCAAAACATAGGAAAAGTAATAATTTGTACCTTACCATATTCCAGGTCCTTTAACCATAAGCAAAATAATTATATTTATTATTTAAATAATTTATTGCACAAGCTGACCAGTCATAGTGACAAAGTTTATCTCTTTGACATAAATAAATTTGTTGCACATTGTATGTATTACAAACAATATGTATATATCCCAATCAAAGAAAAGCTAATATTCGCTAGATTACTAGCCTATAATATTTTTCAAAGTAACATTACATATAATTCTATTGACAATACATTAAATAGTGACATTACATTAAGTGACATTACATTAAATAGTGACATTACTTTAAATAGTGACATTACATTAAATAGTGAATCAATTACAGAGCCATGTACACTGAGTACAAATTTAAACTAATACCTACGACAATAGCCAAACCCTGCTTAAAACTAAAGCATAATCATCTCAATTTAATACATCAAAATATTCAAGGGTTGGCTAGCAAATCATTAGAATTAAGTTTGTTTTTAGATGATAACAATGTCAATATTCTATGCATAACCGAGCACTGGCTCACTACGACGTCCATATGTCCTAAATTTGGTGGTTACATTATTGCTAGCAGTTACATGCGACAGAGAGCAATACATGGTGGCTCCCTAATTATGGTAAAAGATTGTTTAAAATACAAAGAGCGCAAGGACATAACCGGACTATCTGTTGAACAAACGATTGAATTATCCTGCGTAGAATTGCCATCTTACATAATTGTGTGCATCTACAGACCTCCTTCTGGTGACTTCGTAAATTTTGAGGAAATTATGGAAGAGGTTCTAATAAAAGTTACTAGTAGTAAGAAATACGTCATGGTATGTGGAGACTTTAACGTTAATATGTTGGACGATTCTTCTCGATGCAAGAGATTGATATCGTTGTTCGGATCTTTTCAACTCAGAAACGAATTTTTGGAACCCACTAGAGTCACTAAATCGTCATCAACTTGTCTTGATAATATGTTTTGTGATTGTGAGGTATCCAACAGGTTTGTCCTGAATTGTCTTGGATCTGATCATTTTGGAATAGGTGTAGAGTTGCCCGCAAAAATAGTATTGAAACCACATATAATTAAATGCAGACTCATCACTAAAAAGCGGCTGAAATCATTTTCAGCAAACATTGACAAAAAAATGGCCTCATTCATTTCAGAACCGAATACTTCAAATCACCTTTACAGTACAATGTTTAATGAAATAAATTTGGAATTCCAAAATATATTTAAAATAAAAGAATTTAAAAAGTGTAATAAGGTCAAATTTTGTGATTGGGCTACCCCAGGTATCTACAAAAGCCGAATAAGACTATATGAATTATATAGCATAAAGTCCCATAATAAATCCGAAAGTGTTGCATTGTATGTAAGGACATATTCCAAAATGTTCAAAAGAGTTTGTCAGAATGCAAAAGCTATTTTCATTAAAGCTAAATTAAATGAAGCTAGTAATAAAGTAAAAGCCACCTGGCAAATTATAAATAATGAAACAGGCAAAGTCATAAACCATGATCGTCATTTTGAATTGCACATAAACAACAACGTCATAAAAAATGACCAAGAAATAGCAAATTGCTTTAATGAGTATTTCTCAAGCATTGCTTGCAATACAACAAGTAATCTTCGCTCTTCCACTAACTTAGCAGAACAATTAATACAAGACCATGTCCCTAAGTGTACAACTGATTTTAAATTTGAGCATATAACTGAAAACGACATATTAAAAGCTTTCAGCTCCCTAAACATGAAAAAGACTGAAGATATTTGGGGCATGTCAGTCTGTGTGATTAAGGGTATAATAAAGAGTATAGCTCCACAGCTCGCACTCATTTTTAACAGTAGTGTGGATGAGGGATCTTTTCCCAGTCTAATGAAGCTTAGTAAAATAGTGCCTCTCTATAAAAATGGTGAAAAAACAGACCCTTCTAACTTTAGGCCAATATCAGTCTTACCAGTACTGAGCAAGATCTTTGAAAAAATTGTTCTGAAGCAGTTACTTGCTCACTTTACATCACATGGTCTATTTCATAAAAGTCAGTTTGGTTTCACTAAAGGCCGATCAACAGTTGATGCAGGTGTCGAATTGATTAAACACATCTACAGTGCTTGGGAGAGATCACAGAATGCTATTGGGATTTTTTGTGATCTTTCCAAGGCATTTGATTGTGTTCATCATGACACCCTGCTAAAGAAGTTGATGCACTATGGCATAAATGGCAATGCTCTTTTCCTTCTAAAATCATATTTAAATGACAGAGTACAAAAGGTAAAAGTTAATGATTCCATATCTAATGGATGTCCTGTGGATATGGGAGTGCCACAAGGTTCTATTTTGGGGCCTTTCCTGTTTTTAACGTACATCAATGACTTGCCTTTCTTTTTAAATAAGCTCTGTGAGATAGTCCTATTTGCGGATGACACTTCTTTAGTATTTAAGGTTGACAGAAATAAAAACAATTATGACGACGTAAATGGGACTCTTTCGCAGTTGCATGAATGGTTTGAAATCAATAATTTATATCTGAACCCAAAAAAGACAAAGTGTGTGCTTTTTCAGATGCCGAATGTGAAGGTGGATAAGTTTGATCTTGTTTTAGACAAAAATATTTTAACATTTTCTGATTCCACAGTTTTCCTCGGTTTTACTTTGGATCAGAAACTACAATGGAAACATCAGCTTGCTACACTAAGTAATAGATTGAGTTCTGCAATTTATGCAATTAAAAGAATTAAAAGTCTCACTGATATTGAAACAGCGAGAACAGTATACTTCAGCTATTTTCATAGCATAATGGCCTATGGATTAATGCTATGGGGTTCGGCAGCTGATATCCAAGATATCTTTATCTTGCAAAAACGGGCAATCAGATCCATATACAGTTTGGGTCCTCGGGTCTCATTGAGAGATATTTTTAAAGAAATTAATATTTTAACCGTAGCATGTCAGTACATATATTTCAACCTTATTTACATATATAAAAATAACTTTAATTATAATAAAAATTCAGATACTCATAATTACAATACCAGACACAGAAACAGGTTGGTCACTGAACGCTTCAGACTGACAAAAGTGAAGTCTTCATTTGTTGGCCACTGTGTTCTTTTTTATAACAAATTACCGCAGGACATCCAGGAATTGCCTCTTCATAAGTACAAATCTTGGCTTAAGAGCAAACTACTTAAGAAATCATACTATAAAATTGCTGACTTCATCGAGGACAAAAATCCCTGGACATTATCCTAGCGTGAGCTGAAATGATAATTAGGAATTTAATAACAGTACATACTTAGGGACATACTATTCAATGATATTTACATAATAATATTAATACATGCAGTAGGTATGTTGTTTTAATTAATTTAAATAAACTATTGACTTCATTATACTTACATGACATAATACTTAAATACATGACATATTACATGATACTTACCAGCAGTCATTTCACTTTCACCATAAATGCGTATTTTGAGGGAATTATATGTTCCAGCTTTTTGTATTTCATTGTACTCTGTATTCATTGGTGTTTTCTGCTTGAATTACTGTATTGTCGAGTAATTAATTTTGTATGAAATAACCTATAAAGAGAAAGTTAGGTTACTAAACTGATATTGTGACTGCATTGTATACATTTCTTTGCATTGTACTTATCGTAATGGAGTATGTACTTACCATAGGGTACGTTATTGTTTGTTTTTAACTCACTCAATTCAGTATATATTTGCATATTTAGTAATTAGTGAGATTTGTATTAGTTAATCACAATACAGGCGAGCGGCATCATCAATGCGCTCGGTGGCGGATGTGGCGGGGTGACATATCAAATGACATTACGTGACTGTCAATGTCACAGTGTCGTGGACAAAGAATGTAATCTTTGGCTGCCTATTTTTTGTTTTCTTTTTTATATGGCCCTACATCCAAGTAACCGTTGTCCGCTCGATGGTGCTGTGGTGCCTAGTATTCATTTTATATTATAATTGTGACGTTCATAAGTGTTTGTAAAAACCTAAACTGAATAAACGTATTTGAGTTTGAGTTTGAGTTCATCCATGGGAGAGTTTGTATTCTTTTTTAATTTAAAAATGTTAGCTAAATGGAGCTATGCCGCTTAGCGGCTTAACTTTTTCACAGAGTGACCTGCGTTCAGAGAATACGCTTCCGGCTCAACGGATAGTTGTACAAGGTTATTAAAAATGGATATTACAATCAGTTCATTTGTTTTATTCATCATAATCATATTAGCTTAGCTTGATTATAATAGGAAATTAGTAAGTTTTGACAGTTAAGTTCGGTTGGTCGGTGGTAATATCGCATCCAAAGCGCATCCTTTTAGACGACACTCCGTGACATTCATGATTTTAACTTTCGTCAAATCGTCACAGCACAAATATGTATCGAAGATATACTTAAAACTCATGGATGTATTTACAGAAACATTGTGTTATGTGCAAATATATCGTATTTTGTAAATTTAATAAAATGTTAGATTAATGTACTTTATAAAATATTTTTTTCGTATTTTGTTATTTTGATTTCATCCAAGTATTCTGCAATGTTAAATTTATTTATAAAACGAGACAAATATAAAAAAACTAAAAGGCATGAAAATTATGTTAGTAAAACGTCATGTCGTTTAAAATCGTAAATTTCAGCCCATTTCACTGGGTAGGCTATTCTAATTGGATGTTGTGACGTTATTTCGCATGATGGGATCAAGATGGCGGCGTACTATCGGACATTGGTGGTACCACACCTCGACAATTTTTTTTTTATGTTACACGGCATACAAACAGGCAAGCGGGCTACCTGATGGAAAGTGGTCACCACTGCCTATGGACATCAGCAACATCAGGGGAGTCACCAATGCGTTGCCCGCCTCTAAAGAGACCTCTAATATATCTCTTGAACGATCCCATGTCATAGTCCAAAGGAAACACTGTGACTCGGAGTTCATTCCACATCCGAATCGTACGAGCGAAAAACGTTCTTTCGAACCTTCGCGTGGTGACCAACAGAGGGTCTACGTAGTGGGGATGAGTATCCAGCCCACGGCGAGTGGTGCGATGGCGGAATTGTGCTATGGGCACCAGATCGAAAAATTACTCGGAACACTTCTCATTGTACAGCCGATAGAACACACACAGGTAGCCAAAGTCCCTTTGGATAGCCAGTGGTTCTTACTTGCTTGTTTGTATGGGATCGTCGACAATCCGTACGGCGCGTCTCTGTACGGAGTCCAGAGGATTAAGCAGGTCGGCAGTTTCGCTAGCCCAAAGATGGGAACAATCCTCCATATGAGGCCGCCGCACCTGTGCCTTGTACAGTAGCAGGCGCTGCCCTGGGGTGAAGTATCGTCTGGACCGGTTAAGCACTCCAAGCTTTTTCGAAGCCAGTTTGGCCTTACCTTCTAGGTGACTCCGGAATCGCACGGTATCTGATATCTCGACACCAAGAATCCCGATACTATTTGAGATGGAAAGGGGTGTCCCTTGGAACTGCGGCACAATGACAAAAGGATCCTTTTTGGCGGAAAATGCGCAAACCTGTCTTTGAGGGGTTGAATTCCACTAGGTTCAGTCTGCCCCCGTGAGCAACCAGTCTGTGCCAGTGAGAATTGACTTATTCTTATTCATCTATCGGGCTCTACGGGGTCTCTGTACTTTTGTCTTTAGTTATTAGCACAACTTGTGCGAATTTTCATTATGAAGCTAAGCAGATAGCGTCTGAAAAGAGTCGAAAAAGCGCGCTTTTGTCAGTTTTTGACATGTCCGTTACTGCGCCGGCCGTGTGAGCGATTAATATTACGGGAATTACGGAAAAGTAGTTTTTATTTTGTCTGTTGATAATAAATAAACAGTATGGTTTTCTAGCATAATAATGATTCAGCATAAATTCATGATGGTGTATTTAGTCATTATATGGTTATTGAATGTGTGTAGTGTCTACACTTTTGAAGATCATCAAACGACACATTGGATAGTCACAGAGACGGGTCTTATTGAACCAAAGGTCTGATAACAACTTCCTGTTCATGCCAGAAATTGCTACCTAATATTTGCGTTAATATTCAGAATCACTTATCCAATATATTTTTCGATACATCGCCTAAAAAGCGATTCCATATGGATCAAGCCTAAAAAGCCATACCATATGGACCATACAAATTAGTAACAATAATAGATCAAATGGACTCAGGAAAAGTCCGGAAATTACGCGTTTTGTAAATATATTATTGATGTTTAGACCTCTATCTTTTGAATTATTAGTAGATCTTTAAATATGATATTTTTGTTTTAAATAAAATTCTTACAAGATTTTGAAAAGGTTAATCTGATTATAATGAAATTTTGTTAGTGTAATCAGACACCAATAATTATAGTGAATTGTATTTTTTTTAACTGCCTTATTATATCTGGTTATAGAGGCAATACTGATGATTACTTTCATCTCCATAATTTTTAGGCTTGTTCTCCTTTCCAACTTGAGCGCCCCCATGATCTTCTCACATTTCTGAAACAAGATACTCGGTGGGAAACCATTATTGACCTCTACAATGAGCTTTGGAGCCGCCAAGAAGATATACAGATAATGTGGACTAGTTTAGAGACAGAAGGCAAAAAAATTTTGCTTTCTACAAAAGAGGGAGATTGTGCTATAGCAGGACCAATTAAGCTTATAGACTTACGAGTGTCCCAATTAGAAGATGGGAGGTCAAAAAATGTTCCAAAGAGAGAATTTAATTTGTACGTACCTCTTACCGGTGTGAAAAACGAACCCCCTGACTGTAAGAAAATTGCTGCAGCTACATACAAGAGTATCTCTTATTTTGACAATTTACAGGTAAGAAAGTTGTCAATATAGTTTACAAACTCCTTAAGCGATGGAAAGTTCAAGAACATCTTTCTTTTTTATGGTGAGGGAAAACATTGTGATGAAACCTACACATTTGTGAGACTGAATGTGTAAACATGATTCAATCTAGTTCCCGAGCATATCCAAGACATAAACACCAAGATGATCTGTCTTTAGAAAAACATAAATAAAATTAATTTATTTCTTTTCTGTTATATGTAATAACAGTCTCACTATTTCCTTAGTTATTTTATTTTTCTAAATGTTATTAACCACATTACCCAAAATAAGTCCAAAATGTAATGAATATTTGGGTCTTTCGGTGGTTGGTTACCTAAAAAATTTTTAATAACAGTAATTAATAAATCGCTACATACCTAGATAGGCATTTTTGGGTCTATCATGATGAAGCTGGAGTAAATACTTACTAGCAAAGCAGTTGCAGGCTTGTGACTATGACTAAAAATGTAGACATTGTCATGAAGATTTTAGAAGTGAGTTCCGGGCTGAGGGACTTTGGTTTTGGTGAAAATAAAAATTATATGGCCAATTCTATTCTAAAACTTAATTAATTTATACTGCTTATGTTTATGAACCTTTCTCTATTAACCTGTTATATTTTCTTAAATATAATTTACTGCTAGTAAACTTAAATGTATGTACTACTCCATTAGGTGTAAGTTTGCTAGTTTAAGTCTATGTTGTTGACTTGCCTGTATATTAAGTGGTTCTTTAGACAAAGGTTGCCTTGTAAAGATCGCTTGTTATGGGTAGTACACAACTATCTACATTGTATTGTTGTAAGCAATAAAGAATTTATCTAACTGTCTACTACTCAAATGTCCTGTTATTTCAGAGTATGAAAGACATGGATAGTCTCAATTTCACAGCTGAAAAAGCATTGCCTTTTGTAATACAGCGAACTATGAACTTGGATCAGTTTGCTACATGGACAACAATAAATCTTCGTAAGAATCTCACATCTTGGCTGCATTTTAACTTAGCATCATTGTACTGGAGAATACGAGGCAATGCCTCCAAATCTTTAGAGTGCAGTAAGGCTGCTGTATACCATGCACCTAGGTGAGTATGAGTTCAAAACTTATTTGTTCAAGTTCCTACACACAGTGTGGTTTTGTATTAAAATCTCCTTTGGTTTGTTCAACTGCTTCACCCACAAAAAAATAATTTAAATCTTAAAAATAGAATCAGTCCTGCTGCATACATAATCTTGGTTTATTCATTCATTCATACTGCTGGTGTTTGCAAATATTTATAGATAACATTTGTCAGCTTATTCTCTGTGTAAAATTAGTTTATGCCATCTTCCCATGATAACCACCTTGAATTTTGGGAAGTTACAGCATATGTTAATAACACATATTCTGCCTATGCGACACCTATCAATTCTTTTGTATTTTTCGTTGTTCATTAACTTTGATATTAATTTCAGGAGGTACAAAGACATACCCCTTCAAAGCATTGGCACCGTATTCCACCGTAGCCATAGGCCAGAAGATGCAATAGTAGTCTTCCAAAAAGCTGTAGAATACGACAGTATGTATACCACCAACCACTTTTTGTTGGCTAACGCATATGCAGCAGTGGGAGAATTCGACAGGGCTCTTAATCATTACGAGAAAAGTATAAAGTTGGCACCTGATTTAGAGATAGCTATTCAACACAAGCATGGTGTCTTGTGCCTTGCAGAGATTATAAGTAAACTACCATATTTTAGGAGGTAAGTTTGAATAAAATAATAAATGAATAAACATGCCCCAAAGTAAGCAAAACTTGTGTTATGGGTGTTAGATAACTGATAAACTACATATATGCAATTTTATTTTTTAAATACATACTTATTATATTTATATACCACACACCGTAACAGAATAAAAATTAATCATTTCAATTTCTGCTCGGCCGGGAATCGAACCCGGGACCTCTGCGTGGCTGACCTGTTAACCAACCAGGTCGTCAGTTTGTTTGTTGTATTTTGATTTCAAGGTTTTCATTTGAATAGGTAAGTGTATTACATTATTAATTATTTGCTTTCAGCTTATTCTATTCATACAGAGTGGCATTGCAAGATTATGGTGTAAGAGAAGACTATATGATGCAGATGCAAAATGAGTTTCTACGAAATGTCAAGAACATTCCAAAAGAAGGTTAGCTACCTTTAAAGCTCTAAACGCACTTGATACTCTGCTACACGCGAAGAAGAAGCCGAAGCGACTAGCTAGCTTTGAGCCCCTGTAGTAAATGTTAGCATTAACTACAGTGGCTCAAAACTGGAATGTTCTTTTTTATGTCACGGTAGGCAAACAGGCTATTGAGCCACCTGATTGAAAGTGGTCACCACTGCCTATAGACATTACCAACACCGAGAGTATCGCCAATGCGTTGCCCACCTCTATAATACGTTACTCTGGCAGCAAAAAGGCAAATGTCCCTCCACTGCCAAAGCCACGGTTCCCCAAATCCCCACCCCATTGAGCACTGGAAACCTTACTCACCGGCTGAAACACAATACTATTTAAAAGAATATATTAAAATTAATTAAATGCCCAATCCCTATTTAGTACTATTCTCATATCAAGTCACGTAAATGACGACTCAATTTATTGCAGATTACATGGACATTGAGAGAGCGTGTGACAAAATGTCCGAATTAACCGGCCTTAGAATGAGAGACTTGAAGACTGAGAGTAATAAGTTGTCTATGATACTGTTTTACCTCGAAGGGCCGATGTTCAGTGATAATTTGTTGAAGATACGGGGCACGCAGACGGTAGATGGCATATACAGTACATACGTTCTTCTAATGCATGCGGACAAACATAAGAACGACAAAGTGACAGAGCTGCCGCTGCCGCCCAATTTCAAACTTGGTCTTGATATGGTAGTTCGACATGTAACCTGGAGCGGTGAAATGCCCCAATGTAATCACCTTGTTTGTAATTTGCATGTCAGGTTGCATGTTGCGTAGATTTGGTAGGCGCCGTTGCTAACTGATGCGGGGTACCCGACGATGTAAGTCCAAAATGTTATGAATATTTGGGTCGTTCGGTGGTTGGTTACTTGGTTAGTGTAAGAGAATGTCCTTTTTACAAGGCGAACTTCAGAATGGAATAGAGGGAACTTTATCAAAATCATCATCATCGTCCTAGCGCTTATCCCGGCCTCTGCCAGGGTCCGCTTTCCTACTCAATCTTCTCCACTTCGCCCGGTCCTTATCAAAATACCTGTAATATATTTGAGATCTCACCTAGCGCCACCTAGGCCCAAAATTAGCAAAACTACCCACTTGAGTGCTAATATTTTCGCAAAAACACATTGTAAAAGCACACAATCTTGCGGGGGTTCGATCTGAAACCCTCTGATGCCACCTCTTTTAAAAAGTACTAGTTAATAGCGCATGCAAAATGAAAGATTGTACATTTGTTGGTAGATTATGTGTTAAATGTTTAATTCGGAAGGTCTGTAGAAACAAAAATATATCTCTAAGTGTACTGCCCCACCGAAATTACTGCGTATCGGCGCTAAACTGGAGTTTCGGTTTCACCAGAACTTTAATAAGACCACGCTAAGTCTGAATCGCTTATGAAAAGAAAAAATCTCTGTATGGCAAGTTTTTAAACGTCATAGAACGTCAGTCATAAAAGTCATAAACAATTTGATTTCTGTAGGATTGTTTATTTTCGTGAGTTATGAAAAATATTATTAAATAATAGGCAAATTAAAAAGTAAGTGCGGGAGATAATTTTCAGCATGATTAATAAATTAGACAAGTACAAGTTCAAGCTAAAAGTGTGAACAAATAATTGAATGTTTACAAGAAGGACTGACAAGGACAGATATCCATAGATTATTGCCATATCCACAATTTATAATTTTTACTACTGTCAGTCAATACGGACTGATCGTGGTCCCATTATATACCGAAACTACAGCCGAAACCTAAATTTCGGTTACTGTTTTAGTATCGTCAAAAAATCCAGTTTCGGTCGGACTCAAGAAATATGTACTTAGTAAAACTAACCGACAGAAAAAGTCGGATAACCGTAACCCCCGACCAATATACTCAAATATTTTATTATTTACTGAACCAATTTGAATGGAACAAAGCTGAGAACCATCTCGATTCAACTGGCTTTCAAATATAGAAAACCTCATCCAAATCGGTCCATCCATTCGCCACAGACAGACACTCATCTACACAGAGCCACACATACACACGTCAAACACCCCTATAAAGCACCCCTTTATTCGTCGAGGGTTAAAAAATGTCATTAATGTTCTTTTTTTAACCTCGGTCGAAAAAAATTGTGTATCTGTGGCTTTGTGTCTGTGGCATCGTAGTTCCCGAAAATGGTTTGTCTTGCCTTAGTGGTATAAAAGAAAAAAAAATTATTCTTAGCATTGTTTTATTAAAATCTGTTCTGTACTTTAGTAACTTGGTCGGGGTTTATCCGACATTTTCTATCCGTTACTTAGGTTATTTAAATTCACATCTGTACTCTATAAGTCTATAAAAATAAATACGTAATTATTATGTAATTCGTGTTTCAGTGAAAGTTGACATAACTGTAACTAGAAAGAAACTACCAGTATCGAAAGATAAGACTGAGAAGAGTTCAAAGACTGACACAAAGAATACAGAAAAGAAACCCAAAGATGATTCTCGTAAACCGGACGAGTCATACGCGGAATTTCAAACAGGCAAACCACTGTGAGTATCTTTACGTCACATTACTGCAGCTACAGGATAGAGCTTGAGCATCCTCCGCATTAGTGGAGGGTGTGTTCTCCTCTGTCGCTTTATTTGATTTACAAATTATGGATATTATGATTTCTTCTATTATCTTGTAAGGTTAGGTTTATTTGAAGCTCTTTAATGACCTGGTGTCATCATTCAAATCGAAGCTAGTCAGTTGACCCTAGTTTGGTCCCCTGCTAGCTTTCTCCCCTGGTTGTATTGCTCCAAGAATCTAGCTGAGCTTTTGATGATGAAGTTATATCTCTTCCACCAGATACCCCAACAGTATGGAAGTGCGTCGCGACGTGGAGGATTTCGACACGGACGCCGAATGGCCGTCGACCAGCCTCTGCAACACGCCTGGCTCGGTCGACAACGTCGAGGTCATCATACCGACCTTCATGCCTTTCGAGAATAAGGGGATAGGGTATGTATAGATTCCTCTTTTTGTTTTGATAGTTCATTTTAGCGCCATCTCAATTGGTATATGCCGATACAGCCGAAGACTGAATGAGTTTCCAAATTTATTTTTTCAATTTAATATAAAAATTTGAGTCAAATGAAACAAAACGATGAAAAAAATGTTAAAATATCTCAAGAAACAAAAAAGTTATGAGACTTTAAAGTTGCGATTGCAAGAATAATTTCATTAGGGGCGTGAATTCGTGCGTGACGTCACCAGGCCGGCATCCCGCCCGCCACTATGGGGCTACCCATACACTGAAACTCTTAGTGACTGTATCTTCGGAACCGTAATAGCTAGACATTTTAACTACAAGACACAAAATATGTGTTATTATATCCGCTGTAACAACAAATAATAATAATCGTCATTAAATAAAAATAAAGGGGGGTCTCCATACATAAAACGTGATTTTAAAGGCGTTTCAGATGTATTTCGTTTTTCTCTATGGCCTAGATGGTAAAACTTACAAGCATCACACTTTGGGAGAGCGGCACTGATCTAGTGGCAGCGTGCTTGCGAGACCGATAACCGAGGTTAAGCAATGCTCGCAATGTTCGGGAACATGATGGGTGACCGTTTCGTGGTTTGAAGCTAGTCTAACTGCTACGAGCTCGCCACTCGATATTGCCATATAAATATGGCATTATAGATATTAGGAAACTTCCTCATTGTCTTTGTCGGACGTATCACTATGGTTTTGATTTTTGAACGGCCCATCTGATGGAAAGCGCCCTCCCTCGTACAGTACGGCTAGCACAAGTTGCTCTCGCGCGCGGTAAGCGAGAAAAGGTGCGACATAGATACTGCTATCTCTTTTATCTTAGTATTGAGAGAAGGAAACAAACGCTTTCTCGCGGCGCGAGCTGTGTCGCGGACATACTGGTGAAAACCGTGAAGGACATCTACAACCTCAAGGGAGCGGATGCGGTAACGGCCTTATAGTACCTGTAGACATACCTTTTGAAGAACCCCATGTTATAGTGCAAAGGAAAGACTTTGGGAGAGGCGCTCATTCTACATCTTGCACGTGCACCTCAATTTTCGAAGGATGCACGCATGCTCTCTCGTAGACTTCGTAGGTTTAGTTAACCAGGTTAAGTTTAGGCCGAGATTGCTGTGGTTGCACTCAATACATTACATAAACACATGGTTTACTAGGCTAGGTAAAGAAATATTTTAATTCGTAATTTCAACTCAGGTGGGAATCGAACCTGATACCTTGGTAGATCGACGTAACCTGTAAGAACTGCTGCCCTACTAGGATCGTGAAATTTTTTATTTAAACTGAATATGAGTATATAGCACTGTGTGTATACTGTAGTTTATTGTACTCGCCAGCACTTTTTCGAAAAGGAAAAGTATGAGTAAGAAAATAAGTGCACCTTACTGTTTCCGGTTCTGTAATCGGAAGTAAAAGTAGGCAAACCGGTAATCTGTAACTCGATCACGAATAATCACGATAACTGATGATGACACGACTTTATCAAAACTGTACGTAGATTCTTATGGAGCTGTTGAGTACATTAGGCTTATAGTGTAGTGACGTACGTGACATTGAGTTCCATTTTCGCCATTATCAATCAAGATATAATACGAGAACGTCAGTGGAGGAAACCAAACAGCTATTTTGTGAATGTATTTCATCGTGTTTACGATAATTATGTCAACGACCTGTAAAATTGTGAACCTACCACAAACAAAATAAAGTAAAGCCACTACCTACCACGGACAGCATACCAGTTACAAGGATCAGCTAAAACAAACGATTGAGAACATTTGTCTGCCATTTGCATATTAGAAAAGCGGTATGAGGTGGTAAAATGTACGTCCGAACGACTATGACTTAAACGATGCAAATCACTCTGTAGCGATAACATTGGACCTAGACTGTGTCTGATAATCGGAACCCGTCGGCCTAAGCTCGTAGATTGGCGTCATACTGCGAACGCAGCGAAGCCGCCCGATCGTAGTCGAACGTTCGGATCGTCAGACGCAGTGTAGTCGCTAGGGTGTGATCTGCATCTCTGTTACACCCGCTAACTTTCCTGCAATGCCTTCTCTGACTTCGCTCCGGAACATGCCCTTTCGTTAACGTTCGTTGACTTATCCTTAATACTTTTTTTTTAAATTTTTGTTTTACGGCTCTGGAGTCGAGCCATTGACCTCAAAAAATACCTATTTGGAGGTCAGTGATTCAACCCCTTTTAGCCATTTGTTATGTGTTTGTGGTGTTATTGTGTGTAAATAAATGTTTTCTATTTCTATTCTAACGGTAAAAATAAGAGTCAATAAGATTCATATTGGCGTTAATGTGATGTCCCGGTTGTGCTCTAGCGCGCGAGAATCCGGGGTCTGCCTCGACCATGATCCAGTATTTGGCAGATAAGGTAATTACGGTAGAGCGAATGCCATCTGCCCTCCGTGGCCCTGTTAACAGGGGATCCTGACCAGATTGTATCATGGTTACACAGTCAGTGACGAGAGTAAAAACATGGAAGCTACAGTATTATTTTAAGTGTTTTGTGCTGTGTGTTTGAGTGTAATAAATGTGTTTTACTTTACTTTACTTTAATTTACTAGTATTACTACAGTATTCGACGCCTATCGTTTCTGGGTAGAATTTTAAGCGTTGTCTTTCACTTTCACGCAAATAGAATCCGAGTATTTAGCATTTTGTGTGCGATGTCATAGCACTCTTATTGTAACCCCAGGGCTACGTGGAAAATCGGTACTAGGAGGCCCAAGAAGCGATGGATTGACATCGCAGAATGTGAAAGCCAACGGCTTACGACCCGAGGATGCCCAAGACCAGTCGAAGTGGCGTAGAAAGAGCAGGAAAGCGGATGATAGAAGCCGAGATAGACCTTTAGACAAATATTATCGGGTTTGTTATCGTGTGTTGTTTGTTATAATATGGTTGTGAAAGTGTAGTAAATAACCACGAAAGTATTAAAACCTATATGATCGTTGTACTCATATTTTGCCATCTATTCCAGGTTGGAGAATCTGCTGACGAACAAGATAGGCGTGCCGGCGAACATCGAGCACGAGCTGCCGTGGCACCCGCCCGCCTGCCCCGAGAACAAAGAGGCGATCGCATTCGCACAGAAGAAGGCCCAGAAGTAAGACTCATTGCCAATCATACCGTATTAGTATTCTGTGACCATACTAATAGTAAATAAGGTACAGGAGTAACGTCACTATACCCATATAACCATATTATGGTCACCTTATTTTAATCCATTCAAATATTAGTACATCAAATAAGATTGGATCATGGTTACACATTCAGTCGCCTAAATGTGCAGGCTTCATCACGATGTTTTCCCTCAGCGTAAGAGCATCGGTTAGCATTCCAGTAATGTACATAACTCAGAAAAGAATCATTCGTACATGGCCGCAGTGGGATTCGAACCCAGTACCTCTCGCTTACTGTATATTTTGCTTTATTTCTTTATTGTATTTTTGATATAGGTACCATTTTGTTGTTTTAGGCCACACCTGACTGTAATGGACACCGATTACTTACGATCGAAGCTCCTGCAGTACGTAGGGGACGGCAGTATCGAGCTCGTGAAGAATATGCAGGACTTAGAGATCGGGCATCGGATATACGCCGCCATGAATTTGGTATCTGTTATCAACATTGTCGTCACATACACTAACGACCAGCCACCCGAATGTAGTCAGTGTAATTTAGTTTGTGTATATAGCTGAGGGGATATATCTGTCCCCCTCTTACACCCATTTTAATTTAAATTGCATTTAAATTGCTTGTTATATTTGACGTGACTTATGATCTGAGATTACCTCAAACGGAGTGAACCCAGTAGTTACACGACACCTCCTCCTAAATAAACCACTGCATATGTTCTGAGCTACAGGCAGCCCCTGCGCAGGGAATGTCTTGTGTCATATAGTCCTGGTATGTGAAAATTTAAACGACATCCAGGCTAAGTTCTCAGTAGCAAAAGGTCCCCGTAAATGCCTTAAGAGACTTAGGCTTCTGGAAGGAACTGGGCTATTTACTGTGCATGCACTTCTCACTTAGGCATAAACGAGGATATTTAAAAAGTAGCTGACATTTAGCTGACATTATTCAGATTTGAAAATGCACAACAGAAAATCCTGTTGCCATTTTCCCTATCTCGTCACGGTACATCCCGGCTTCTGCCAGGCTCCGCTTTCCTACTCTTTTCTCCACTTCTTCACGAACGAATAAGTACTTGGTTACAACACTGACTTATTGAAAATTCTATCACAAATCACAACCCCAATTATTTCTGAATACGAAACACATCTACAAGTTAATGTCAAAACTCAAAATTCAAAATTCAAAATTTATTTATTGATTTGAACATTAAATATTTCTTTCAATCGTCAAAAAGGAGGGGGGTAGGAAAGTAGGAAGGAAGCACACAGTGACACGCTGGCCGCCCCATGGCAGCAGCAAACCCACCCCACGCCAGTCACGACCGGACCGTGCCCGGCAATGCCAGGCAAAGCCGGACCGCGCTCAATTTATTATATAAATATGTCTAGTAAAATTAAGAAAAACCACCTAAAACTACAGCAAGAATGTCCAATATTTTAATATAATAAAATTATTTCAGAAACTTGCACCGAAATGGATACTTTACACCATGGCGTCACTGTACTGGCGGGTGAGGCAAAACAACGTAAACGCGCTAAGTTGCCTGATGAACGCAACCAAGATTGTCAAGAACAAATACAAGGACATAGTGCTGTCGTCGTTGGCCTCCGTCTATTTGGAAATGGGACATCCAGATGAGGCTTTGGCTGTCGCCGAGGAAGCTTACAAGATCAGCATGTATGAGGTATGTCATGAAAATTAAGAAACAGTTGTACTTTAGTTGCAATGAAATTTCGAGATTTCAAAATTCAGCAGATGGTGCTGCTGAGAAGTAAGGGCCGTTGTGAAAATACTGCCGTGCTATTGGACCAAAACAACTGTTGTTAAATCAATAACGGATAAATTCTTGCCAGGCTTTGTTTTGACATCAGACCTCACGTCTCAGTGCGCCATCTGTAGTGTCCGATCGAAGCTTCGGTTTGGGCCATCTTCGACAAAAAAATCCACCTTCGGCGAAAATTTCGGCTTCGTCCCGAAACACGGCCAAAGCCGAAGGTTCCTAGCAAACGTCGAAATTGAATGATTAATTTTATATCATCTCTACATCAACTTCTAGAGATGATTTAAATTACCTTTCTATATTATACAGTATGAATAATATTAAAGTTTTAAAATTTATATTATATTATAAATTATTTTATCTACACTCATAGCGTAATGTTCCAATTACATATTCGAAAACAGTCGTTTAAGGATACACTTTTTTCACGCCAGTCTATAAAATTTTAAAAAATTACTTTTCGATACAGCATTTCCCATACTATTTTCATTACAGCTGTATCGTAAAATAACTTTTTAATCATTATGCAACACTTATATTTTTTAAATTCTCGTCGGGCGCCCGGACACGGTCAAATGTAGGCTGAATACCTAGATGTCTTTAACAAATTCAAATTCAAAATTTTAATTTTCCTGTTTATATTCTGTGTAATTATTTTCCCGCTAAACAGAATATTATTTGTAATTGTTGTAATTTGTGTTTGTGAATGTTTTTCCTTATTTTAAGCAAAAAAATAGATAAATGTGAAAATAGTTAAGTGAATTTCCCGCCGCTTGATATCCTTGACGCGTAGATACAACAGAACTGACTGTACTGTACAGTACTTCCAGCTAAGTTGAGAAAATTATAGGTACGATATTTTAACATAAAAATATGAGTGTAGATAAAGTAGTGTATGCAACTGCATATAATTAGGTATTAAAACACTCGTGTCAAACTATTATCATACTCGGCTACGCCTCGTATGATAAACAGACACTCATGTTTTAATACCCCCTTTTATATGACAGTTGCATAAACTACTATAAATGTTCTTAGATCTTTTCCATAAATGCTTCGTCCATAAATTGACCTTCAGTCGGACACTAGCCCCCTGCAATCGCGACAACCCTCATTTGCTCCTTATACAAAAAAAAAATTTATTCCCTCCCCAGCCAGCAACGAACTTCCTGCTCGCCGAACTGAATATGCTAAAGAGGCATCGCAGCACGCACATGTTCCATTTGAAGCAGGTGTCCCGAGTGGAACCCTCGTTCATGCTGGGCGCGCCGAGGGCATTGCTCGCTGCCTGGGCTTGCGTACTGAAAGAGGTCAACGCGCTACAGGAGTTGGGTATGAACGTATAAATGATGCTAGTGAAAAATAATTAATGAACTATATTAACACTATTTAAAGGTATGTCCCGGGTTTCCAACCGCATACTTTTAAAATGTGTGATAATAACCGCGATAGTTTAAAACAATGTTATTGTAACGCTAGTTCAAAATTCCACTAGATGGCACCGCTGGTGAATAAGGTCCGTTGTCGAAGTGCGTCACGCTATTGGTCAGAATCATTCAAGTTAACAGTTGGATTTTTGATATTTTGATAGTGTGATCTTACTCGCATTAAATTTTTTAAATTTCCTTTGGCTGTCATTGCGTAATTTGTGAAAATTAAGCCTAGCAAGCGTGGAAATTATGGTAATAACATCCCTTTTCAATGGGATAGGCCCTACGTCATGCAGTGTAATGGGCTGTGAAGATGATAAAACTTAAAACAATGAGCGAGTGTAGCGAGATCGTAATTGGCATTTTGGCTTTCGAAAGCCTATATGAGTAACTTAAAAACCCACAAATTTGAAGATCCTGAATTAAAGAATAACAGTGCTGAAAGATTGTGATTTTATCTACGCCATCAAGTAAGTAATAAGTGTGAGCAGCGAAACCTAAATCAGTTATATTTTTTTATTTGTCTTTTGGGCCATTGACGCGACCCCTTATAGAGGCTTTGCGACCACCAGGCTCGCTTTGAAAAACACTGGCTTACCGTGACAGGCGTTGTCGCGCGTGTTATAACTTTGTCTCGTTTGTTACTCAAACCGAAAGAGCTAGCTAGTTATGTCGCTCTCTGGCGCGCGACAAAGTCCGTCATGCTACAGATGTAGCAGCAGTTAGTCCATTTTTACACTTTCGGGGACGCTTTGGGCAAATTTTATTTTATTTTCTTATATCACAAAGGTGGCAAACAAGCTTACGGCCTGCCTGATGGTGCCCACACACACTAAGGTCGTGGAATGTACTACCTGGAGAGTACAACATGGAGTTCTTCAAGAAAGGGGTGAAAAGGTTTTTACGGGGTCGGCAACGCGTGAGTGATGCCCCTGGTCTTGCAAACGTCCATAGGCTGCGGTGACTGCTTCCCATCAGGCGGGCCGTAAGCTTATTTACCACCTTAGCGGTATATAAAAAAAAATCCCTTTGGTTCGCCGCTTAACATCCTTTTTTAACAGCAAGCGACGTAGTAGTAGGCCAAAACAACTCTGCGGCTAGGGATAAGGTCCTTAGTATTTATGAATGAAATAATAATTGACTAGGTCCATTTTCAGCCTAGAGTGTATTTTATACTGTTACATTTGTTTTGCAGCAAACTTCACGGAGGAAGAAGACACATGCACGGAAAGCGAGTCGGATGAGAGTCCGAAGTGTGAGAAGGGCGTCAGCGACTGTCACGTCTCCCAGAAGAAGTGCAAGCACTCTAAGGAAAGAGGTATGTTTTTGAGACGTTAATTGCTTTAAGAATAAAATAATAATAAGAATCATTTATTGCCTTTAACAAAATATCGTGCCTTACCACTACATCTAAACAATACAAATAACTAAGGCAAATGGACCTGTCTCAGCTTATGCTGTTACGGGACGGTATGGTTCCGTACAGCGCCGTTTTTTCAGCGAAGTTCTTAGAATAAGAATTGCTTTAATATGGCTTTAATTAAAGAGGTTTTGGTCAATTGCAAAATGTGTTTTGTCAGCAAACAAAGTTAATTGAGCTGCTTCTAGTTCTTAGCTGTAGTAGTAGCTTCAATAATATAATTTGAAACATCATCAAGATTGTCTTGAAAATAATAAGAATTTTTAGCATTAAAGGGCTAACTATACATGAATTAAGTTATTAAGATCTGAATAACAATTAACATCAGTCCTCAGAAGTCCTGTTTTGCGAAGTTTTTGTGGTACTAAGAGGGACATATTTGCGCTGTCCTACTATACTCTGATTTGTAATTTGAGACAGTAAAGTGGCATTCGTGGCTTTTGCGAAGAGGAAAATACTCCAAACTGATCTTATAGACTGACCAATTTATTACTAAACCTTAAGCTAATCATACAAATATCTAGAGAATGTGCTTACGAATTATTGTGGTACCAGTCGCGCAGTGCACATAAGCGCTGGCACATTACTCCCACGTTTACACATATCACAGGTATTGAGCAACATTCTAAAGTCCATCCGTTAACTTTCTATGAAAAAACTGGTCCCAATTCGAGATTCAAAAATCCACGAGATGGCGCTACTGCGACGTGACGTCTGCTGTCAAAATGAAGCCCTGTCATTGGCTGGAATAGATTCGTCATTTTGCAGCAGTTGTGTTTAACCAGTAGCACGACAGTATTTTGACAACAGACCTTACGTACAGTACATCTCAGTAGCGCCATCTGTAGGCTTATTACGTACCTCTGTTGCTAACTATTATCTGATTTCAATGATTGAAATTGTTACTTTTACGATTACGTATCATCGATTTTATGAGTTTAGTTGCTGATTAAGTTCCATTGCAATGAACTGAAATTATTAAATCGATCATTCGTAATCGCAAAAGTAGCAATTTCAATTATTGAAATTAGAAAATGGTTAGCGATAGAACGTAATTAGCTTACTAAAATCGCGAAACCCCGCATTGAAATATAAACTAGACTTTAATATATCTTAATATATCAAAATCTTACCTCCAGGGTCCAGCACGATAGTGCGAATGCTCGAACAGAAGGTCCGAAGTTCGTCAGATCACATAGACGCTTCGATATTCGAGCAGTTCATAGAAAACACGCCGACGGAACGTGGCGACTTCGCGCGCCACTCCGCCAACTACCAACTCATGCTGGACGCTGTATACGGAAAGCTGCATGGGTGCGGGCCAAGGGGGTGTCAAGGTGGGTGGATTTTTCAAAATAGGAATTTCTCAAAAAGTTATTTTTTCTAAATCGGGATTTTTCAAAATAGGGACTGGAAAAGGAGATTCCTCAAGCTGGAAATCCTTCTGCCGATTCCTGAAATACAGTCAAGTGAAACTACTATATCCGTCATAGTTAAAATATTTTTTTTAAGGAAAGTCAAAGTATAATTAGGTTATTGCTCTTGCTTCCTAGCCACAAAGTACAAAACACAACTAGAAAACAAAAAAAAAATACCAAAAATACGCAAAACGGAGAAGTGCAATGGGCCGCACTCAGCATAATGCCACGGCTGACGCAGTGGCGCTGGTTTTCAGTGGGCCTCATATACAATGAGATAAACTGTATCTACACAAAAAGTGCCCATACAATGAGCAGTTTTCCAATAGGTATCTAAAGCATTCCTAACCACTCCCTAGATGGCGCCTCGACAATTTTGATAATCGATAATAGCTTGAAATAGGTTCTTAGCAAAGAGGATATAAACACTGGGTACGTTGTATTGGATAATATTGTATTTATCAATAGTTTTTAACCATTTTAGAGGTTGTAATAAATTATTACAAACAAACAAACATCAATTTGACTGAGTCAAATCGTTTCATGGACACTAGGATCAAGAATGAACGCAATACAAATATGAAAGGTTTGTATTAAAATACATTTCGTTGAACCTTTTGGTAAAAAATTACCAACATTGTAGGAGCGTCATCTATTGATGCTTTTTGAAACCAATGGACAATACCTACTGGAAAACTCCTCATTGAGGCCATGTGTTAGTCATAATAAGGCCTGCATCTTTACAGTTTGTCTGAAATAACATTTTATTATACATTTTCAGCTGTCAAACCTGAAGACCTGGCCATCACTCCGGACCACTGCATAAACACGCACCTGCAGCTCGGCTACTATATGTTCGTACTGGGCATCATAAAACTCTTCAAGGGTACTGAGTACAGGTAAGATGTTGTGCTATTTCTATACATTACCTATCTTTGTATGTCTATCCACATTATAAAACAAAATCTCCCCGCCGCGTCGTCGGTCTGTTCGTCTGAACGCGATGAACTGCGGAAACTTAGAAAATTCTTTCACTAATAGGAAGGAGCAACGTTTTGCCCGAGTGTTGTAGGGTATTTCCCGAAATAGTCACAGAATCCCGCGGCACAGTCGAATGTTAGCGAGGTTCGGATTAAACGGGGCTGCTAGTAGTGAGTACCAAGCCGACCTGATCTCAATCAAATCTTAACATTGTCGAAAACGTAGCACTAATTAAAGTAAAATGTTAACGTTAGAGGGCCTAGGGTCCGCCTGACCAGATTGGTTACATATTCAGGTGAATGTGTAAGGTTTCCGATTCGGCTACCTCATAGGCCAGCGACGATTACGCCTTGTATGTTATTGTATATCGCTCTCAAACCCAGTTAGAGCCATATTACGCCATGTACATAACATAAGATCTGTTCTCATGAACCATGTTATCGATTTTAGTGACAAGAAAAACTGTATTAGTAGATTAAAAGCACAAGATTTAGAGCACAATTTTTTGAAATCTATGAATACAGTTTTTCTTGTCACAAAAATCGATGACATGGTTCCTAAGAGTAGATTTTAGTATGACTTATATAATCAAATTTTTCTTAAATTAAATTCCAATCTAATGTAATTTTACCGATAATTTATTTTCCATTTTCTTTCATACAATTTACTTGACATTGAATTAATAATAATATTTAGAACATACCCCTAAAATAAGTTATTACCATGATTGAAATGTATATTTTATTTTCTTTGTTTGACATTCATAAATGCTATGTAGCCTAAACTGAATAATTTATTTTGACTATTGACTAATATATAGTTTCAGACTTTCCTATACTGACAGATCTAATTGGACCACTGCCTAACTGCCTAACCTGTTTCCAGGATCCCATCCCCCGAGATAGATGACTCCCCGCCATCCCACAAGCAAGTCCCCGAATGCCGCGAGTACGGCGATCCGTCGCAGGACTTCTTTCTCGAACGCCTGAATCGTATCAGCGGTGATGGCTGGAGCCCAATGATCGCACTCATGCACCAGTTCACGGAACTCCTCAGCTTCATGGACTATATGTCTGCGGGGCCGAAGATCATCAAGTATTTGGAGACGGTGAGTATGTGGCGTAGAGTATGATTCCTTCCGTGGAGGGACGATTTGTGAAATACTCAAGGGGGCGATTCTCATGGGGGGGAGTTAACTACCCAAAAAGGTTGCCTGGAAGAAATCGCTTTAAGCGTTAATCGCTTTTGCCGCCTGTTCCTTCTCCTGCTGTAAATTTAAGTTAACCATTGTATACTTTTGATTGTGCAATAAAGCGTTATTCATTCATTCATTCATTCTCTCGGTGTGACATCACAAACTCGAAATTTTCTCAGCCCAAAAAACTGTATTAAAATGTCACTGAAGTTGATCTTTGACAATATACGACTGTCGAAATAGTTGAGAAAATATTTTTTGGCTGAAATAGACATTCCAATGTCAATATTAATGGAGATATGTGGGTAGAAAATAATGTCGAATTCGTGATATCACAGCGCTTTCGATTTTAGAATTTCACATATTCTCTCACCATAAATATCAGTTAAAAGGTGACTGCAACGATTTGCGCTAAACGTTTAAAATTACATTTTTAATGGAGATATTTAGCTAGGAAAAAAGGAAAAAAAACCACGCGAATGTTCGAAAGAACATTTCTGGCTCGTACGATTCGGATGTGGAATGAGCTCCCAGCCACAGTGTTTCCTTTGGACTATGACATAGGATCAAGAGGTATATTAGAGGTCGCTTAAGAGGCGGGCAACGTATTGGTAACTCCGTTCAGGTTGCTGATGTCCATAGGCAGCGGTGACCACTTTCCATCGAGTGGCCCGCTTGCCTGTTTGTATGCCGTAGAACATAAAAAAATAAAATTATGTAGCTGAATACCGGAACTGCCAAGTTTTGTGGGTCTCCTAAACGTTGGCTATCGCTATAAAGTAGAATTTTTCACAGCGCGAGAATTAGGCCCCAGGTGGATGCTAGATGCGGTAAGTCGAGGACAGGGTGCATTGTCGCTCATTGTGGGAGATCTATGACCGACAGAGGACTAGTATAGGCTGATGATATTGACGAGTTTACCGTAACTCGTGTCTCGATGTGAACTGACTTGCTGGGAATGGGAATTGAGTCTCTACTCTGTAATACTACGAATCGATCAGAACTATAAAATCTTGACAGGCTTACGTGAGGTTTAGCCGTCTAATCTCCGGCAGAGTAGATAAAGCCAGCAACCGGTTTTATCAAAGGCATCGGTTGTACTAACAAAGCGACTAATAATTTGGAAGTAGACCATCTAACTAGAAGCTCTGTAGGCCAAAAATATGTCAGCAGCGTTTTTTGTATGTTTTCAAACTGCGATCGTCAACTCGGCTGCCAAGCGCGGTGGTGATGGATAACTCTCCGCTAATGTGGAGGAGGCTGAAGTTCACCAGAAGATGGCGGGCTCTTGATATGGCTATGTCAACTGAGATATACCTAACAAAGTAGCAATGTTAAGAGATAATGGGCTTCGAAAGTACAGTCGGACGGAAAGAAAGTAGTGTCGGTACCATTTTCGGCGGAATTGGGGTGTAACTAATCAGCTACCCATCTGGGAGTCGTGCTTTTTGGTCTCTTTCTAAAGACGTTGAGGAAAACTTTTGTCGGACTACCTTTCCACCTTTGCGCAAGCCGGATGATCTATTTATTGGCCAACACGTCAAACGAGAAAGCCGATTTCTTGGGTAATGGCAAAGGCCATAAACTGAAATCTGGATGATGGGGGAGCTGCACCGCCTACCATCTCGCACTGTGAGGGCAGCATGCCTGAAGTTCGTTTCATCCAAAAATTATAAGACGTGTGCTTCTTTTCCTGGAAATCAGAAGGTTCAGTGGGCCTAACGGCATTCCACCTATTGTTCTTAAAAATGTGCTCCCTAGTTGTCTCCCTTGCTAACGCGATTATTCGAGCATTCCTACACCTCTGGAACGGTGCCGCTCTTCATGGAAGCTAGCCAATGTGCATCCGATACCCAAGAAGTGTGACAATTCAGACCCATCAAATTACAGGCCTATAGCGGTAACCTCCTTGCTCTCTAAGGTGATGAAGCGGGTTATCAATATCCAGCTCCTCGGATACCTAGAGGATCACCAGCTGATCAGTACCTAACGCACCCGTGAGCTGAGGCAGTCGAAAGCAAGGGGGAAGCTCTGGCTGTCAGTCTTGACATAGCCTATTCATTTTATTGGGTCTGGCACAGGGCCCTGCTATCAAAACTCCGAGGGGTCGGCAATTGGGTATCCAGCCTTCTGTCTGGACGGAGCATCCAAGTCGTTATTGATGGATGCTGCACCGATACCAAGACTATAAATGCTGGAGTAATCCCAGGTTCAGTGCTATCTCCCACGCTGTTTCTTCTACATATTAATGATATGCTGAATATCCTCAGTATTCAATGTTATGCGGATGACAGTACTGGAGATGCTCGTTATACTGGCCGAGTGAATGTCCCTCGTTCCGAGGTGTTGAAAAGCCGAATCAGACTTGTGAATTTGTGTGACTTGGCAGACTAAACCTGGTCGAATTCAACCCTTCGAAGACACAGGTCTGCGCATTTTCCGCCGAAAAGATCCCTTAGGCGGCGGTGTCCACTTTCCATCGGGTGGCCCGCATTCCTGTTTGTCTGCCGTATAACATTTAAAAAAATGTGTCTGAATACCGAAACTGCCAAGTTTTGTAAGTCTCCTAAACGTCTACTATCGCTACAAAGTGGAATTTTTCTTATACTCGATGACGTAGTGACGTGACCTATGTCACCCTTACAGTCTAATAAGGGTGGAACGTCCTTTGTTCCTCGAATGCGAAAATGGTCCTTCAGGGGGACTACTCTTGAAGCCCATTATCTCTTAACATTGCCACTATGTTAGGTATATGTGAAGTAGATATGACAGCTATCCCCATGAACCGCGGGTTAGCAATGAATTCCGCTTTGCTTTCTGATGTGTTCCGCGAACAGCATAACCTGGACTCCTTCGAGGCAAGAGTGAATAGGGTATAGACAGGTTTCTAGACAGGCACGCTCCATTTTCGTTCGCGTCGTCGCTTCCCATCAGGTTAGTTTAGGTACCTATTTTCAAAATGTCTGCCTCTAGTCATTATCATCAATTCAGCCGAAAGATGTCTACAGCTGGACATAGGCCTCCCTCAAAGATCTCCAAAGGTCGGTTTCGTGCCATCCGTATCCAGCCGGTACCCGCGAATTTTACCAGAATTTGACCCTTTAGCGTTTGTCTTTGGTAGCCTTTACTATGTCCCTCTAGTCTATACTTCTACTAATATTATAACGGGAAATATTTGATTGTTTGCTTGTAATGGATAAACCAAAACTACTTTCATCAACAGAAAACTAAATTATCAGCGATTAAAGTAGCCTGTAGTTTATCCCGAAATTCAATATCGTTACCACAGAAATATGTCCGGAACGTAGTAACCGAACTTTACGCTAATAAGTCGTGAGCAAAAACGCTTGTAATTAGTATAAGAAAAAAGCTATATCTTAGTCTATTTAATACCTAGAACCCTACGTCGTGGATGGGCGCGGTGGTGGCGGGGTGGTGGTGCGCGGCGGGCGGGCGCGGCGCGTGCGCGGTGCGCTGCCTGGCCGCCGCCTACGCGCGCGCGCCGCCGCACGCCGCCGTCTACCCCGTGCGGACGCTCGCCGCCATGCTCGCCATGTGAGTAGCCCCGACAGGGACCCCGCCCGGCGACAGGGCGGGGTGGCGGGGCGCTGCCTGGCCGCCGCCTACGCGCGCGCGCCGCCGCACGCCGCCGTCTACCCCGTGCGGACGCTCGCCGCCATGCTCGCCATGTGAGTAGCCCCGACAGGGACCCCGCCCGGCGACAGGGCGGGGTGGCGGGGCGCTGCCTGGCCGCCGCCTACGCGCGCGCGCCGCCGCACGCCGCCGTCTACCCCGTGCGGACGCTCGCCGCCATGCTCGCCATGTGAGTAGCCCCGACAGGGACCCCGCCCGGCGACAGGGCGGGGTGGCGGGGCGCTGCCTGGCCGCCGCCTACGCGCGCGCGCCGCCGCACGCCGCCGTCTACCCCGTGCGGACGCTCGCCGCCATGCTCGCCATGTGAGTAGCCCCGACAGGGACCCCGCCCGGCGACAGGGCGGGGTGGCGGGGCGCTGCCTGGCCGCCGCCTACGCGCGCGCGCCGCCGCACGCCGCCGTCTACCCCGTGCGGACGCTCGCCGCCATGCTCGCCATGTGAGTAGCCCCGACAGGGACCCCGCCCGGCGACAGGGCGGGGTGGCGGGGCGCTGCCTGGCCGCCGCCTACGCGCGCGCGCCGCCGCACGCCGCCGTCTACCCCGTGCGGACGCTCGCCGCCATGCTCGCCATGTGAGTAGCCCCGACAGGGACCCCGCCCGGCGACAGGGCGGGGTGGCGGGGCGCTGCCTGGCCGCCGCCTACGCGCGCGCGCCGCCGCACGCCGCCGTCTACCCCGTGCGGACGCTCGCCGCCATGCTCGCCATGTGAGTAGCCCCGACAGGGACCCCGCCCGGCGACAGGGCGGGGTGGCGGGGCGCTGCCTGGCCGCCGCCTACGCGCGCGCGCCGCCGCACGCCGCCGTCTACCCCGTGCGGACGCTCGCCGCCATGCTCGCCATGTGAGTAGCCCCGACAGGGACCCCGCCCGGCGACAGGGCGGGGTGGCGGGGCGCTGCCTGGCCGCCGCCTACGCGCGCGCGCCGCCGCACGCCGCCGTCTACCCCGTGCGGACGCTCGCCGCCATGCTCGCCATGTGAGTAGCCCCGACAGGGACCCCGCCCGGCGACAGGGCGGGGTGGCGGGGCGCTGCCTGGCCGCCGCCTACGCGCGCGCGCCGCCGCACGCCGCCGTCTACCCCGTGCGGACGCTCGCCGCCATGCTCGCCATGTGAGTAGCCCCGACAGGGACCCCGCCCGGCGACAGGGCGGGGTGGCGGGGCGCTGCCTGGCCGCCGCCTACGCGCGCGCGCCGCCGCACGCCGCCGTCTACCCCGTGCGGACGCTCGCCGCCATGCTCGCCATGTGAGTAGCCCCGACAGGGACCCCGCCCGGCGACAGGGCGGGGTGGCGGGGCGCTGCCTGGCCGCCGCCTACGCGCGCGCGCCGCCGCACGCCGCCGTCTACCCCGTGCGGACGCTCGCCGCCATGCTCGCCATGTGAGTAGCCCCGACAGGGACCCCGCCCGGCGACAGGGCGGGGTGGCGGGGCGCTGCCTGGCCGCCGCCTACGCGCGCGCGCCGCCGCACGCCGCCGTCTACCCCGTGCGGACGCTCGCCGCCATGCTCGCCATGTGAGTAGCCCCGACAGGGACCCCGCCCGGCGACAGGGCGGGGTGGCGGGGCGCTGCCTGGCCGCCGCCTACGCGCGCGCGCCGCCGCACGCCGCCGTCTACCCCGTGCGGACGCTCGCCGCCATGCTCGCCATGTGAGTAGCCCCGACAGGGACCCCGCCTGGCGACAGGGCGGGGTGGCGGGGCGCTGCCTGGCCGCCGCCTACGCGCGCGCGCCGCCGCACGCCGCCGTCTACCCCGTGCGGACGCTCGCCGCCATGCTCGCCATGTGAGTAGCCCCGACAGGGACCCCGCCTGGCGACAGGGCGGGGTGGCGGGGCGCTGCCTGGCCGCCGCCTACGCGCGCGCGCCGCCGCACGCCGCCGTCTACCCCGTGCGGACGCTCGCCGCCATGCTCGCCATGTGAGTAGCCCCGACAGGGACCCCGCCTGGCGACAGGGCGGGGTGGCGGGGCGCTGCCTGGCCGCCGGCTACTAGAGCCAGGGAGATGGAGCCACGACAGACATTCGACAGTGACCATAGAGTTGCGCCAGCGGCCTGGGATTCGCGACAGTGGTCAGAGACCCGAGACCACGATGTGACCCGCGTAAGTTAATT
Organism: Blastobasis lacticolella; assembly: GCA_905147135.1. Lineage (NCBI taxonomy): Eukaryota > Metazoa > Arthropoda > Insecta > Lepidoptera > Blastobasidae > Blastobasis > Blastobasis lacticolella. The sequence goes on from LR990050.1 coordinate 15,182,922, forward strand.
GCGACAGGACCCGCGACAGTGGTAGGGACCTGGGACTGCGACCATGGTCTATTAGCATATGGATATAGTTACATACTGGACTAAAGCATACTGACCCGTTCTTAAACTCAGTGTTGTCGCTCAGTGTTAACAGAGCCACCTGTATTCTTACAGTAGACCTTATTCCGCATTAGCGCCATCTGGAGGTTTGATCGAAAAACCCTCTTTAGACAACCTTTGTACATTGCGTACGGTATGCTGTATATCAGGGGTTCCTTTTAACAATTGATTTAATTGCTCTTAGTTTTTCACAAGTGGTATTGAAAATACTTTACTTTAGTTCGTATGGATGGATCAAGCCTATAAATTAGAATGGATATTCCTTGTAAAGAGAAACACTGGACTAGTTGTCTTGAAGAGATCGTCTTAAGCAAAAATACTTTATTATTTATAAATGTTATTCGTTCGTTTTTGCGAGGAAATATTTACAGAAATAAAACCATTTACTTAGTTGATCAGTCATTTATTTTCGTCAGACGCATTCGAGCCCTAGAATGTCCCACTTTGGACTATTTTTATAATAGAATTCACTCCTGACATTCATATGTTCATTATACTTTCTATGGCGTCTATATGAACACACACACCTAGGCCCGAATCCCACAGGAATAGGCAGAGACTATCGAGCGTCACAAGGCTCGTCTATATGGCAACAGAATTCGTTATTGCGGAGCCCCGGCTTCTTCATTCTCCACCTGCTAACAAAAATACAATGTTAAAATGCATAATAATTTTTAATAGTGAAACTGTCTTATCTATTTTTTTCAGACAAGCGAAGTACGAAGAGGCGAAGGAGGTGGCACAACTCGCGTTCTACATGTCTCCAAAGAGCAAAATAGAAGCATTCTTCGTTGCTGTGTCGCATACTTATGTGGTAAGTTTATTTTGATTGGCCACATTATACAAGGCTGTTTATGTTAATGTATCTTAATAATAATTTGACTGACTTAAATGCAATGTCATTGGAAAGAAAACCTTTTAACATGTTCATTGCCATATATCATACGATCACGCTTTATTTTTCTAAGCAAGGATGGGGTTACAATAAACATGTATTTCTAATATCTATGCTGAAGTTATCTGGTAGATATCAGATGTTTCAATTAGAGGTTTCATGACTTTCCAATCAGCCTTAAAAGGAGTTTCTTTGTCATTCCCACATGTCCCATGTCATTACATAGGCCACATAATCCCAAACCCCAAACTCATCATTTTCACACCCTAACAGTCCAATGCAGGACTTAGAGCCTCTCCCACGAAAGGGGAGGTTTTATTACCATAATTGGAGATCGCAGTGCTGTAAATATAACAAAGGAAAATTCTAGATCTTCGGAGACTCCAGATCGTTTGCCTCGAAAACATTAGTCGCCTTGTAACGAGTTGGTGTTATTCTACTCTGCCGGACAACACACGGCCAAACCCTAAGACACTAACCGACTAACTAACTTCCCAGGCGGAATACGAACAAGCCGTGTGGATGTACCGGTACGCGTTGACCTTCGACGACCAGTACCATCCAGCCAAGACCTGCCTCCACGCCGCCATCTGCCGGATGCTATTCGGCAACAACCCGAAGGCCGCCGAGTAAGACCACTGGCGACATCTAGCGGGGCTTGAAGTAAGCCTATAGTTCATAAAATATAGCTTGTTCGTGACAGCTGTCCCCGAGAGCATGCGCCGAAATGTCTGGCAAGAAGAAGAACTAATTTTTACAGTACTGAATTCCATTGTTTCGTACAAGAAATGTTTCGTTTTCGTTTTCAATTTTGTATGACACCGTCAATTTTATTCGTGATTTCATAGTTAGTGTCATAGTAAAAATAGTTGGTTATCATCAGCACATGCATACGGTACTTCTTCGGTCCGGTATCATCAATTTCAACTCAACCCGTAGATGGCATCTGTCACAAATTTCAAGCTTTATTTTTTAATCTATAGAGCTATCTAGCGACCGCTAGCGACTTTCTTCGAGGTTTCTGCCGATTTGATAATTACAGTAAGTTATTAGGATTAGCTGATTTAAAATGCAAATGCAATATTGTGAGGTGTCTATCCCAAGTATTTCAATGTTTTTCATTGAAGAAGTTATTGAAGTGTAAGGTGTTTAAAGCTTGTAAAGAACAGTTCGCCATGAAGTAAAATTTCAAAGGGAACTCACCTGCGTAAGTGTTCTCTATCTAAACATTTTTACCTAAACGGGATACGTAGTCATAATTATGCCAAAGATAACAATTAAGTTTTACTGCTTAGTAAATAGGTTTACAGTCGGTTTATTAAACTCAAGTCATTAATGGATACAAATTGATGTAATGGACACATATTGATGTTATGGATACATATTGATGTAATAGATACAAGTTGATGAAATGGATACAAATTGATGTAATGGACACATATTGATGTAATGGATACATATTGATGTAATAGATACAAGTTGATGTAATGGATACATATTGATGTAATAGATACAAGTTGATGTAATGGATACAAATTGATGTAATGGACACATATTGATCTAATGGACACATATTGATGTAATGGATACAAGTTGATGTAATGGATACATATTGATGTAATAGATACAAGTTGATGTAATGGATACAAGTTGATGTAATGGACACAAATTGATGTAATGGACACATATTGATGTAATGGATACAAGTTGATGTAATGGATACATATTGATGTAATAGATACAAGTTGATGTAATGGATACAAGTTGATGTAATGGATACAAATTGATGTAATGGACACATATTGATGTAATGGACACATATTGATGTAATGGATAAAAGTGTAAACGTGAACTAAGAAATCAGATTACTTAATAAACGAATAAAAAAAATATTGCACTTCAGTTACATTATTGCACGCTTTGTTACAAATGATAATTTTACAATCAATATATAAATTTCAATTTATTTGCTTTAAATGTTAAGATTCATAATCATAAAATATAACATGTATACAAGACAGATCTTTAATCAATATTTGAATAGTACATACCATATTTGTGTAGTGAATGTAACCATGTTAAAATAAAAAAAATACCTACCTCCCCGACTTCAAATTATGACTGTCTATATTTTCCTACGATTGATATCTACTTCGAGTACATACAAAACATTATTGGGTACAATTAAATGAATATTCACAAAATGTTAGTATAATAATGAGCGACTTCTTCCATCTTTAAATTTTGACATTCAATAAATTAGTTTGTCCCCATCTTGCATAACACCCACCATTCCTCAAGTCCTAATGTCAATAAGCGAAGGTCAAAGTTTTTATATATTATTCATTATTAGATAGAGATTGTGATAGTACAATAATTTGTTTCACGAATTTATTTACCCTTGGATAGAAGCATGAAGCAATTTGAATAGTACGAAAAGCTGTGGGACCGCTCTCACCGAAAATATGCTATTTACTTCGTAAGATGTGTCATCCTACGCACCTTTGACTGCGTCAACTCTAGCTATTCAAGACTAGCTTCCTACAAATCCCCTAGAGGGTGCGCTCTAACGTCTTATACATTATAATAATCTTTTGACTGTATTATTCTTGGGCTAAATCAGTACAAATTAAACAGCTTTAAAACGCGAATCATTATTTTATGAAGTGAAGATTCTAATATAAAGTTGAGCCCCATGGAGCACTAACATTATAAACTTTACATAACATTAAATTAATAGATCTAAAATAAATTGGATCGGAATTAACATAAATATCAATACCATACAGCTAAGAAATTATAACAATGTTTGAGTCATTAGGAAGAGACTTGTAGGAGGCTGGTCTTGAAAACGGCTTATTGCATTCAGCGATGCTACTCGTGTTCAGATTAAAAATGTGCACTTTCGTTCGCTCGCCACTAGTCAAATTGCTACATGGATTGTGACGAGCTTGTCATTAGAATAGTTTTTCATTTCCGCCTTTGGTGGGTTGTAATAATTAAGACATGTTGTATCATTCCTATTGTTGCATTTATGTCATTACGATTAATTCGTGTTTAAATGTCCATTCGTGTTCCACCCTTTTTGATGTAAAAATGTTTACTAATACAACGAAATCTTCGAAACCGTAGCGGTTCAGGTGAAATCTATAGCAAGTATTTTAGATAAAATCAAAATAATTATCTTGGCGTTAATGTCGCTCTCGTAATTGTGCTCTCGAGCACGAGGGTCCGGGATCCGCCTTGATCATGATCCATTTGGCAGATAAGGTCAATTTCAGTGGAGCGACTGCCATCTGACCTCCGTCACCCTGCTACCAGAGGAACCTGACCAGTTTGGATCATGGTTAAATATTCAGTCGCCTGAATGTGCAGGTTTCGTCACGATGTTTGCCCTCACCGTAAGAGCATCAGTTTGTATTCAACTAATGTACATAACTCAGAAAACAGTCATTGGTACATGGCCGCAGCAAACCCGGTACCTCTCGTTTTCGAGTGGGATACCCTAACCGCTCGGAAACCGACGCTCTTCTACTCTATCTTTTGTTGAAAACAGCATTAAAATCCGTTGCGTAGTTTTTTTGTACTGCTCAGTGACAAACGAGCAGACAGCCCAACTGATGATAAGCGGTAACTGTCGCCCATAACATCTACGATTCATGCATTTAAGTTGCAGGCAACAAAATTGCTGAACCGCAGGTGCGTTGTCACTTTAAGGACTAAGTTGAAATGCCTCATGCTCGTAATCGCGCTGGCTACCTTATCCTTCAAACCGGAACAACAATGCCTTGTTGCTTGGCGGCAGGAATAGATAAGGCAGTGGTACTCACCCAGGCGGACTCCTCAGGCTTGACAGAGTCCTACCACCTGATAAATGATACACCTACATACATACATACTTAGGGACAGAGGGCAGAAAGCTCACTTTTTTTTATATACCATGTATTGAACTGCCCATTAATCGTAGAAACATGTATATATCCTTTTAGTTAACGTTCATATTACAACACTTGATAAGTCTTAAAAAACAATATTACTTGATAAAAAGAAATTTACCTGAACGCTATTGGATTAATTGGATTCGAAATTTTTTAGATATTAAAAATGACGGAACAAGAATGGACTTAAGACAAGCTCAAATATTTGTGCCCAATGGGCGCTGCATTTGTTGAGAATTTCCATATTAGTTTGCTCAAAAGTAAAAAGTCTTTGCCCAAAATATATTTGGGTCCTATTTCTTCTATCATTAAAAATATTTTATATTTTGTTGTATATTTTGAAGAACGGAAACCGTAATAGTAAGTTAATATAATGTTATTTTATTATTAAGGCATAATAAAAATCTTTTAAAAGAGATTATATCTATTACCTAAGCTAAGACTGACTTGAAATTAATTTTTCATTCTGTTTCACAATTTAGTTGATAATATACCTTTCAAAAAATATTAACTGGTTTCATTTATAAGTATTGTTTTGTTTTTATTTGTTATTATTATTAATATATTATATTGACGACTTGAGTGGCTTAGTTGGTTAGCACGCTGTAGTCGGGTTTGATTCCCGGTCAGGCAGATATTAAAATGTTGAATTTTAATTTCTGTTACACCTACATACGGTTGTCCGAAAAAATTAGGATTGTGTTCTTTTTTTTTTTCGCCCAACGCGAAGGAAATGGGCACCCTCCGGTAGCGGTTGGGAGGGAGGAGGTGAACTCTTATAGAGTACCTGCCGGCCGGCCGGACTGGTTATGCACGACTCGCCAAAAAAGGGACCTAGGCGCCTACGTGCTAAACACCCCCTGGGAGCACCCGTAGCCGGGAAGGCTTTCCAGGTTTCATCAGACGGGACACCCCGTGGGGACGGGGTGCGCACAGGATTTAGTTTCTCGGACATAATGTCATAAGACTCTATATTAAAAAAATATTTACAGGACAACGGAAATACTACACCAAATTTTTAAAAACACTAATTATTCCTTGCTTAATATAGGTTAACTTCTATACCTAACAAGACTATAAATGAAAGGTAAGATAAGATCTTCATATTCCTGTTTGGCCAACTTTTATGTAATTAATGCAATGATGATAAGTGCATCTAGGAGATCTTTATATGGCCAAGCCAATAATTACTGCAAAAATACCTGTATATTTTACGAACCCTACGGATATATTTTACTGTCTTGATAACAATTTTGACGTAAGTAAATCTGAACTTTGTTGTTAAAACCTAAAAACTGATGAACGTTTCCATTACTCGGCTGGACCTGAACATCTGGCGTACAGCGTTCTCGTAAGTACTTCAGATGGCGCCACTGTATAATAAAAATGTTAAAAGGTAACATCACTGTAAATTTTTGCCTTGAATGATTTAAATCTCTCTCAAACAGGAATTATATAAGATGCAACAAAGATAAAAACGCAGCTGGAAAGGACGCAGAACGCATTATCGCAAAGAACGTACGGAATATAATCGCGCGTTGTACCGCTCCTATTTGGGAGAGCGTTTAGCATGTAAAGTTAAAAATACATATACACCATTAAACTAAGAAATACATTGTCCAGTAACGATTACCATAGTAATGGATTAATTATACACACCCTAATTTAGGTAACTACATAAGGATCCCAGATATGATTACACTGCCCCTACATAAGTTGCCGTTACAGTGCAGTGTCAAGTGTTCCCAGTGGCCGGTATTCAAAAGATAAAAAATAACATTAATAATAACATAAAACAGTAAAAATGATAATTTTTGGGCTGCTTTGTGTTACTTATGAATATCGACCACTGGCAACACTGCCCGTAACGGCAACCCCGGCTGAGGTACGATTCTTATGTAGGGGCAGTGTAATCATAACGCTAATCTGGGATCCTTATCTAGGTACCTGAATTAGTGTGTGTGCAATCGACCCATAAACATGAAGCAGATTGAAGTCAACACAAATTAGGTACACACACGATACAATAGCCAATCGAGCCAATTCCAATGTAAGTAAATACAGTAGGTACAGTGCCGTCTTCTTGTGTTGATTATGAAGCACCCATAAGAACTATTGGAACACGCACAAGAGTATAAGTGGCTTACTAGTCCTGTGCAGTGACCAATAGTTGTTTTGGGCTTCTTTCTCTCCGCTTCTGTCTTTTTCTAGCTTGTTTGTGGGCCCTGGAAAATATATCATCGGAAACAGATCGTATCATTGCTTACCTGTCTGACCTCTGCACCCCTAGTACAAGTGTGCGCGCGAGAGACAAAGCGCGACATAGATCTTGCTATGTCTTTCAACTTAGTATTGAGAGAAGGAAATGAAGGCTCTGTTGCGGGCATCCTTGTGCTAGCCGTGCTGGATTGTTTAAAAGTACCTTATTTAAACTAAGGGAAAGCGTGGTAAGGCGTACCGTGCACGGTAGGTATTGCTTTCAGCTTAGCTAGTCAATGCTGTGACTGATGAATCGCTGCCTATGTTTGACTGACTATTATCTACATATTTTTGATAATTCCGTCATGTGACCATAATTTATAGAATACTTTATTGACGCTTGCATGACCGTGTACGGTACGTCTTAACAACTTACAGGAGCGCGCGCGAGTTCATGTCCATCGGGCCGGACTGTCTGACTCGAAAGGATTATAGGTACATCGCCATCTCAGTCGCTCAAACCGCAACCATAAGCTGTCGTGTCCGATGGACATGAATTCGCGTGCGCACAGTAACATTTGGTAGTAATTGTAGAATTTAATCTATAAAGAATTGGTTGTTGGAATGATTTCTTTGGAGGACGGAGGTACGATGACACAGTGTGCTGTTCGCGACGGCTCGGCAGAAGACAATCCGATACCTAAACAAAAATAGACACATATTTGTTACACAAATAGGTACGTCATGTGTTTGTGTTATATCATAAAATACTAATACATACTGGTGATATCACGAGTGATATTACGGCGCCAGCTTTCGGTAATCTACGTATACTTGTGCTACGTGGCATTGGTTTTGGCCAAATTTCATGATTTTAAGTCAACGGGAAGAACCCTATTGGTTTTAATTCATTTGCGAGCGTAAAAATATGCCGCATAAACGAAGCATAAACGGCCGTATCTTTTGATTTTGCGTTGACTTATTTTTTCACTGACCAAAGGATTGCAGACCGCCGTTAACTCGGGGTTAATATCTAACATTAGACGTTACTTTCAAAGTTTAAATATTTGCTTAAAAATGCCGTTTAATGAGTTGGCTAATTTAACCATACGGCTGCGACATTAATATCAGCTTGATACCTCCACGCGTTCTTTAGGAAAAGGCTCTTGACAGATGGACGATCGGGCGGAAAACAAGTGATCCTATACGGGTTCAGTTTTTTCTTTTGAGGTGAACTGAACCATAAAAAATAAGGAGGCAATAACACGACGTAGCACGACCTTATGGACCAGGAGCCATCTAATACTTGTCTTTTCTGTTTCTAGTAAATTACCACGAGTGTGAAAGAGATAGGTAGCGCACGCGAGCCCTCGTGAGGATGTGAGCGGTTTAAAAAATAGGGCCCCAGGAGCGCCACCTAGTAGAATTTATTTGCGTTAGCCCATGTCAGCCCCTTTACTTCATGGGCTCTAACGTTACTGTTAGACCGGTAAGGGACTTTTGAGGTCTATCATGAAGTAGTAGTATCCGGAAAAACCTGTAAGTTACAGCTTCGACGAATCTGTAGGTATACATATCCGTATACTGTAGTACGCTCGGTATTGCTGGGTGGTGGTGAGTCATCATCATATCAGCCAGAAGACCTCTGGGGAGGCCTATGACCCACTGCTGGTCATAGGCCTCCCCAGAGATCTCCGCAAAGGCCGGTCCTGTGCTTTCCGCATCCAGCTGGTACCTGCGATACTTACCAGGTCGTCGGTCCACCTTGTGGGAGGCCTACCCACGGAGGTGGCGAGTACTTATTAGCAATTATTAGTGGGTACACATACATGGGACATGAACATGGGTGAAGAACTTTTTAATAGTGATAATAGAAGGTAAAGTTGAGGGAAAGAGGAAGAGGAAGGCCAAGATTTGAATGGATTATAAGGAAATGTAGAAGTCGGCAGACAGGAGAGAAGAGTGGCGATTGCTCCACCGACAAGAGTCATACTCTTAAATACACGATGATGATGATCATGATCATCATATATGATAACGATGATCATATATGATGATGATTATGACAAGGCCAGCGAGATCATAGGCTGTTTCTAGATAGGAATGCTTCAACTTCGGCCGTTTGTCACAATGTACAGCTGGTAGCTACATCCACACCTAATCTGGGAACAAATAAAAAATTTGATGATTCTGTTCTGTTCGGTTGTGTTCTGTTGGCATCTGAAAACCGGTGTAACGTCTCGAATTCGACATTTTCCTAGCCTACGCCACCACCACCATCCCTACCTACCTCCACCTACCTACCCACCTCCATACCTACCTCCACTCCACCCCACCTATATCCGTTAATAATGACAGTCTATTGCAGCCAGTAAATATTGTCTTAACTGTCTTCGACAGTCGTACATTGTCTAAGATTAATTTCAGTGACGTTATAATTTTTTTGAGAAAATGTCGTATTTGAGATGTTACAGCGTCGGAATCGCCCCCCTGTAGTTGGCCGCTGAATGATTAGAACCTCTTCTTGACGTCCGATTGAGCTGAAATGTTGCATGCCTACCTAAATAAGTTTAATGAGAATCTAATTTTATGGCACCATTGAGCTGATCTGATGATTTAGACGGACGGTGGCTATAAGCATTGTAAAACTAAATTAGGTAGGTAAATCCTTCGTGTTTAGGCTCGTTTGTTTTGTGTGGATATAAACTGGAACCGTGTGTGGAGTCCAGGGCCTCTTCAATTATGAATGATAAAACTATCAAGTTTGGGTTCGATTGATTTGCCTTGACCAGTACTTGTGCCTGACCAGGTACTTTGACTGATCGTAGATGGAATCTAATTTAAATAAAACGCGATATAAAAAAAAAAATACTTATAGTTAGGTGAAGTGTCATGTCGGTTTGTTATCAAAGATCGTTTTTGTTTTTATATTCTACGTTTTACCTACATACAGCAGCGCTTCCGCAGTGTAACTATTCATATTATTTACAAGTTTTTCCGCGTTTTTTCCTAAGTTTCCCGTAGTTTTTATGACGGTTTAGCTTTTGCCTGCCACTTCGTTTATACGTCCATTTTAAATGACCTTCCTAATGTATAGAATCCTAAATGTATATAAAGAGTACCTACTACGGAGAGGTCAAGCTGTTGATTTTTTGACTCCTAAATAATTAGGAATATCTTAAGGTGTCAAGCCAACTTAGGAGTCTCCTAAGGTTAGCGCAATCAGGTATTATTCTATTTAAAGTAAAGTAAAACACATCTATTACACTCAAACACACAGCACAAGCTTCTTAAAATTAAATTAAAAAAATATAATTATTTTATAAGTCTGCTAAGTATATATACTGCTATTTATCCTGAAAATTTTAGTTGGCGCCAGATATACAAAAATAATTATCACATTCAAATAAAAGACATCAACGGGGGCGTGGCTCTCATGCATGAAAAGTATTTTTTTTTATTTACTGTTATAAACCAGTAAAAAGGGCGTGTCTGTACTTTTAAGATATTTTAGGAAAAATAGTCGAGGTAGAGTGCTAAGTTGGTGAGACGTAAGCAGGACGATTTTTTAATTTTTTTCTGTTTTCCTGTTGCGCGCATTACGCAAAAACCATTGAACTGATTTTGATGGGGTTCTCACAGTTTGACAGCTAACAAGCTGCAAGCTTGTTAGCTGTGGGAACTGTGAACTGGAAACTGTGGGAACCCCATGGACAGCAGTCCATTTGATGTTTTATTAAATTGGGGTGAGTATAACCCTATACTGGCATCCATACATTATTTAAAATGGTCCTGCGGGAAAAAGATAAACTGTCGTAAGAAGTCGCGGGCAAAAGCTAGTTTATGATAAATAACGTTTCATCACCCGTTTTTTATTTTGTAGTTTCAACATGTTGAATAATCATCGTGTGGTTGTAAGGTTGGAAACTGTTATCCGAAACTATGAATGTTGTAGTGTATAGCTAAAGATTAACATAATAAAATAACGCGTCTCACAGACCTAGGAAAGAAAATGTGAAGTGTCCGTTGATGTCATTAACATTTCTTCCGATCCCTACTGTCAGTCTTCTACCACCAGCTGATACTCAAACCGTGCTGCTGGCCCGGTGCTGCTGGTCGGGCAGCGGGTTCGCTGTAGACTATGGCGTTTAACCCCCACTGGAACTTAAGTCTACACTATGGTAGGGTGGTTATTTCGATGAATATTTATCACTTTTTCTAAATTATCTTAAGTTAGTTGTTCAGTTTTGATAGTAAACTTTGTTTCTAGTAATAATTAAGTATGTGGTTTGGTTTGCCACGATAAGAAATGTTCATATTTTTCTACAGTTCAGAATAGTTGAGTTATATATTTAAAGTACGTTTCAACAGAAAAAGACAAAAGTAGAGCACGACAACGGTAAGTATTATCCACAGAAATCAAAAGAAGAATTTATACAATTAAGTTAATTTATTTAGATATCTGTGGAAAATTCTTATCGTGATCGTACGTATGGAATCATAATAAAAATAAAATATAATAAAAATAAAACATAGGTAGAGGTACACAAGTACTTAAAAATATTAGGTAAATAGGTTATATAATACCTCTAAAAGATTAATATAAAACAGTATCATCAAACACTAACAAAATTAAAACAAATCGATAACAATAACAAAATTAAGCATAATTCAAAACAGTGAAAGCATAAAAGCGATTCTTTGGAACATTAAAATAAGAAGAAGTAAGAAGGAGTAGGTAAAGTACAAGAAATCTGGGGCCCTATATTTGAACCGCTCGCACCCACGGAAGTGCTCGTCTTCTAATGCCTATCTTTGCTATCTGTAGCAACTTACCACGAATGAGAAAGGGACAGATAGATTTTTATTTATTTATTTTATTTATAGTAATACGTTACATATTTAACTACTTTTTATAATACGCTTTTTCCACTAAATTAATATCAAAAGTACCTAGCTAGATTTACGCAAAATGTTGGCATTCTTAATTACCGCGAAATCTTTTTCTTGAATCAAAAATAAAGTCAGGTTTTTAGATAATGAACTTCGTGAGTTAATTATTATTTTAACAGCAAAAAGCAAAAGATTGAGCACGACAATAATGACTGTGACTTGGTCGTAAATAGTCTTTCATATTGACGGCATATTAATCACTTTCAATATTATTATTATCGTTAGGGGTTGAGTAGGTGTGACAGCATCTGTGACGTCATCTGTCATATCATCAAAAGTGGAAAAAAAACAAACATTACATATACGGAAGAAGTAACTCATAAATATTAGCGTCTTAAATGTAACAAATTAAAATTGAAATCAACATAATATGCTAATACAAAGTTGCCTCCTGAAATGGGTCATAAGTATAGGTAGTAGACACAATAGTAGGCACCTAAAACCCCATCAGCAATATATAAAGGCGTTCGTCCCCATCTTGTCTAGGCAGGCTCTTCTGCGATGAGGATGAAATGCCCGCAATAGCCGCTGTCACACGCACAAGAGTATGGCTGAACTAATCTTGTACCGTGGCCAGCAGCTGCTTTGGGCTTCATTCCGGGATGCTTCCGAGTCCAGTGGCAGTCCTTGGCACCGGTAGGTCTTCGGCTCAAGATCCTGGCGCCGCCGGTCCGAGACTTCAGGAGACCGAGGTTCAGATAACTGAGTTTACTGTACAGCCCAAGTTATACGGTAGAAAACGGTAACTGTTGCCCGTAACTACGATTCAAACCAAATAGTGTAAAATAAAAATATAAGCATGCAATGAAGAGGCAAAGGTTTTGTTGTTAGTGAAAAATAAAGCTTTAATGAAGCAGAACGGGATGATACTTTTTGCCTTACCGCGAGATTGTGAGTGGCCTCAAAAAAGTAATTAACATGTTTTTCAAATTTAATTTTGGCCCGTTTTGCCACAGAAATTTCATCTTTATTTTGGTGCACCGCGAACATTTAAAAAAATTTGTGTCCTGACATGAAATCAATGATGGCGGAACAAAGGTGATTTGTTAGGGTTTACAGTTTTAAGAGTTTAGGTTATAGGTATTAGTTATGTTTAAAATTATAGAGTTCGTATATCCCGTGCACCAATTGTCTACTACGATAAGACTAGAGTTTTCTTATTCTCTTTATTGCAAACAGTAATACAAGAAAATATCATAATTATAGTAGTATTATTATTAATTATTATAGTATCATAAGTATAAACGAATTAACCGGCACTACTTATTTCTAAAAAGAAATTTCTTTCAGCAGGCCTACAGAAGCGCGATTTTATAAGAAACGCATATACGACGTACACAATCAATAAATAGTATAAAACAAAGTCGATTCCTGTTCTGTATCTATGTACGCTTAGATCTTAAAAACTACGCACCGGATTTTAATGCGGATTTCAACAACTGATAGAGTGATTCAATAGGAAGGTTTATAAGCAAGAAAAAAAGGGTAGGTAGGGGTAAGGTAGGTGTACGCGAACGAAGTCGCATGGGTACACTAGTATTATTATAATAGAGTAACCCCGAGAAATACGTGCGAATAAATAAGAAATAAATAAACAAATAAACATGTAGTAGTAGTAGATACATCCCGGTCCCAAATTCGATTCGATTCCCTATTGATGAGTTTTAATTTATGTTCCAAGTTTGTGCATTTTTGTGGAAAAGTTTGTAAGTTTGTATATTGTATGGGTAATCTGCTAAACCCTGAACCGATTTTGAAAATTATTCCCGTGTGTCACAGGGTACGTGACTTTTTTTAAATTATAGGATTCCGCGGGGTATAATGAAATGGTTATAGACACCCGAACTAGTCGTGGGTAAAAGTCACAGAGAACGGCTGTGAGTATATCACTTTATTACAAGTTGCAGCTAGGTTTAATTTGAACGCAGAGGCGTTAGGTTAATATGTCCAAGAATATTATTATGTTACCTACACTTGTAGGTACATATTATTATAGATACTTCAATTATTGGATATTTATTTTAAGTTGATAATAGCTATGTAGGTAGGTACCTATTAAAAGTAAGAAGAAAGGATACATTAACACAGTAAAATTAAAATAGACATTAAAAGTACAATAAACATAACGAAGGATAAATATCAATTGAATAAAATCACAAACACAAGTTAAATTAAGTTAAAATTTTAATTCTAATATAAATAAGGTAGGTAAGCCTGAGCAGTCTAAATAGCCGTATTATAAAGGCGTCCAAAGCGGGTCGTAAAGGGATAATTTATTAAGTGAGTAGGGGCAAAGAAGGTATCATACGAATATTAGTAAGAAGTAGCATAACGACCGATTAACAACACAAAGAATTTAAACAAAAAAGCGCAAAGTATCAGGTTGCGAAGGAAGCCCTTTAAAGTCTCGGAAACCATACTACCGGCTGACACGTCACTGCACATGACATGCCGCTCAGGTATCGCTACACGTTACGTATTATGCGCTTATTACATTTGACAAAGGGCCGATTTTTCAGTCCTCAGATAAAACTTATCAGTCTGATAAGTTATTAAGCTCAAATAAAGTAGTATCATTACTTCATATATAAATGAAGGATTGCAGATTGTTTTAATTTGGCAGTGTATTACTTTATCGGGCAGATAAGTTTTAACTGAGGATTGAAAAATCAGCCCTTAATTCAGTAGCCTAAATTTAGAAACAAAAAGCGTAGAGAGCAATTCAAAATGTAATGTTTTTTCATAGAATAATGTTCCTTTTTATTATGTAAGGCGTCGCTTATTTAAATGCCGTGATACAAAAATGGACCTTACTGTATGAGCAATACATTTCGCATTAGGTAGATCATTAAGTAATAAATCGTAAAAATCTGTTCTTTAATTAATATTTCACACAATAAGAATAGACGTGTGTATGGTAACATGTTATTTGTATGGAACAAATCACAGAAATGAAACAAAAACAGAATCCATGTTACTTTAAAGAGATGTGGTGCTTGCAAGGTGTGACAATCTCCTTTGTTGTACATGACATACACTCATCGGGTCTTACAACGCGCCGCCATTTCGTAGCGATCGGACATATTTATCCTCGATTAAAAATATTTTAAAATGCCGTCATGTGTAGTGAAATCGTGTAAAAGTTACTGGAAAAAATGTAACAAGGCAGGAGGAATTACCTACAACGCATAAGTAATTATGATTCGGGCTACTTTTTTTTATTAATGTTTTATTTACTTTGGTGCAAATTTCTAACAAAAGTACAACGATGTGACTACCTGTTTTTCGGGAAAATTCCCATAAAGTGGGGAATTCTTTATTAAATTTTTGTGACTCAGATCAGCTTCCGAATTTTTATTACCTATCGTATCTGAAAAGAACTTGAATGATTGTAATTATAGTCTACCCTACGTACTGCTATGATGTAAGCATAGTAGTCCGATTTTATAATTAAATAATATAACACCGCTTTCTGCGGAGCCCTTATTATTTTCGATCCCGATTTTATTTTAACTGGGTTATATTATTTTAATAGGTTTCCTAGTAATAAAAACCGTAAAGACGATTGGATTCTAATTATACGAAACTGTAGAAGAGAAACCAATTGGAACCCATCATCTGCAAGTACCGTGTGCAGTGCACATTTTGATGACGTGGATTTATTAACAACCACGAAGGGGCTACGATGCTTGGTTGGTAACTGAATAGCTATTTTGTTTTTTATAATTTGATGTATTTGTACCCGCCTCGAATAGCAGAATAAGAAAATAGGGCAGGATAGGGGTACGGCAGGGGTACGACAAGGCTAAGGTAGGGGTACGGGTGGGAAACGGCAGGCGTACGGCAGGGCTATGGGAGAGCACGGCAGAATTACGGTAGACCTAGGGGAGGGTTGCGAGAGGGGTACGGCACGGATTATGGGAGCACGATAAGGTGGGGGTACGGGAGGGAAACGGCAGGGTTACGGGAGGGGTACAGCAGGCATACGGTAGGGATACGGAAGGGGTACGGGAAGGTGACGTGAGAGGTATGGCAGGGCTGCGGGAGGGATACGGCAGGGGTACGGGAAGGTGACAAGAGAGGTACGGGAAGGTGACAGGAGAGGTATGGGAGGGGTACGGGAAGGTTACGGGAGGCATACGGTACGGGAGGGTTACGAGAACAAATTGCACCGGACAGCTGTCTGTTATTTATTTTTAATAACACTGCCAGAAATGCGCAATATTGAAAATATGATCAAACTTTATTTGTATGGAGCGTACTCGGGGAGACTCCTCTTATCAAAATATTTCATTACTTAAGAATTTTTAAATAAATAATTTCAATCAGAAATTAATAATTTTTATTTATTTATTATTGTAAAGTTGTATTGCTAACATAATACATAAAGAGGGCAAAATGGATCATGTATATGGCAACCCTAAAATTACGCAGACATATAAAATGGCGGCCATTTCTATGCTTCCCTTATGACTTAAGACACATGGATTCTGTTTTTGTTTCATTTCTGTGGGAACAAATATTATTTAAACAGAAAATATTATTTATTGATTTTGTTAGTAATTAATAAACTCAAAAACGACTGGTCTTGAAAATTATCTCACGAATTGAATGCTACATTATCACTGAGTTACATAGGCTACTTTTTATCCCGGGAAAATAATAGGGTCCCGCGGGAAAGTTAATTGTTTAGAGAGAAAACCGCTGAGAACGGCTAGTCATGAGATAAAGCAATTTAAATAAAGCACCCATGTTAGTGCTAACTATTGATAAAATTGTATTTCAGAGATGACAAAGAATATACTTCGGAGAAAACCACGGAAGAAGAAGACCCAGGAAAACCTTTAAAAAATTAAGGTGCACTGCTTTCAACAATTTTCTAGAATTTTATTTCGAATTTTAATGTAAAAAAATAGAAATAAGTACTGAGAACTGAAAATAATATAAGTTGTCATGACTAGCGACCCGCCCCAGCTTTCGGTGTTCTTGGGATTTCTTTACTATAATATGCATGTTTTATAAGTACGTATAAAAGTGCCGGAAGAAATTCTCTAAATGATATTGAAAACCGCAACCAAATCCGTCGGAGGAGGAGATAGGGGATAAACTGACTTACAGACGCGGAAAGCGACTTTATTGTATACTATTTAAGGATAATTACATTAAGTATAAATTGTTAAAATAACGCTTCTCACTCATAGCCTCTTTATGAGATACCTATTCGAACCCGGGACCTACTGCATAGCAGATCTATTATGGTGACCACTCCGCCACTCAGGGCGTCGATATTTTTTTATGTTATACGGCAGACAAACACCTCTTCTTTAAACCGTAACGTTATACTATCTTTGAAGAAAAGCACGTACAAGAGTTAGTTTCATAGGTGTTTGTCTGAAGAATTTATTTTACTTATTTGTGATTAGGTACCGAACCAAGCTATGCTACCTGACTATTAGTTACACCCTACTTCTATACTAAATATGATTGTATAGTTGAGTTAATAGTTGCACAGGACTAAAAAGAAAGTAAGTGAGAAAAGAAAGAAAGAAGGTATAATAAGGTCCTCTTGTTACCTTTGCTATTGGTTGTCATCAATTGAAAACCTCTGT
Source organism: Blastobasis lacticolella (assembly GCA_905147135.1). NCBI lineage: Eukaryota > Metazoa > Arthropoda > Insecta > Lepidoptera > Blastobasidae > Blastobasis > Blastobasis lacticolella. Next base: position 15,200,615 of record LR990050.1, read on the forward strand.
GAAAAGCTTCCGTTAAAGGTATATTATCTACTAATCGCATTCTGTTCAAACTTACTAAAAACACTGTATACTACTGCTATAAAATTATAATATTATCCAGTTACAGCAACTAAGTTAATTAAAAAAAAATTCAAACCATACTCACAAAATCATATGCACAACGGAATATAAGAAAAAAGAAACAGATCAACACAAAAGAGGTTGCACCAAACAAAATAGAAAAAAAGAATAAAATTATCACTGGCCAGCGCCTGGTACGTGGTGACAGACGAGAGCCCGGGGTGGAAGTGAAGCCGTCGATGCTCGGCTACCGTACAACTACGGCCTATGTCCTGTTTCACCCCTAATTCCCTTGCTCACAAATCACGAGCTGTAGCGAATACGACTTGTAATATGTTTTTGGTTTCGATTTAGTTTGAATAAAGTACTGCTTATGTAAATAATCGTGAAAGTTTTTTTTTTAAATTGACGTTACGCGACTGCTTTGTGAACATGTAACTCCATACTTATGGATCCACACTATATATATATACACTGTTTTGAAAAGTTAATTCATTGGGTATTTCGTACTACCGAGTTTTGGCTGAAAAACAGTGTGTCCCTTTTATTAAGGTGACTCTGTGCTGAGTCATGACGATTTTGTGTTGCTGCATTACACACATACAGCTTATGTATTAAGTTGTGAAGCCGTATTAATCTCTTGTTTAGGCATAAGTTGATGTGTGCATGGAGTACCAAATAAATGCTTTTCTATTCTATTCCATTCTAAGTGGCTGCATTCGTTCTGAAACTTTGCGCGAACACGCAACGGGTTCATACCTTGGTTTATATTATAGCAATTTTCCTAGGGATATCACATTGTTTAAAATATAAAATAGCTTATGTTACTTGCTGATAATTTAATGTGGCTTCCTATAGGTGGAATAATTTTTAAAATCGGGTAATAGTTTTTGAGTTTATCCATTACAAATAAAAAAACCGACAAACAATCAATTCTTTCCTCTTTATAATATTAGCACAGATCAGGGGATTTGGGAACACTTGTATTCATATGAACTTACAATTGTTAGCTTATTGCAGCTGCAGTCCAACAGCTTGTGACTTGTAATGGAGGTTTGCGTAACAAAATAATAAGCCTAGACGGTCACATGAGCCGTGTTGCGCTCGATACAGTTATCTAATTTACTCATGGACCACATATTGTTTAATTTGCCAGGTTTCTGGCAGGATAGGTTCCAGCTTCTGCTCTAACCAGCTGTTCTTATGTTTATGCCCGAACAACAACCTGTTTAGACCTGACATTTTGAAGCAACCTCTTGTGCAAAAGGTGAAACGCGGTGGATATTGTATTGTTTACTGTATAAAATAATAATAATCTTCGAATTTTTTAATTTCGTATGTCTTTTTCGTTGTGCCTTTTCTTGTCTCTTTACGCAGTTTATGCTATCATTACATGAAAAAGTTTATTTTTGCTGGTAGATTAACAGATATATTAACACTAAAGTGTTAAAATAACGACTCTATATTTACGTTCATTGACTTATTATACTAACCATAGTCCACTTTGTGGGAAATAGGTGACTAAACCTGCCGGCATCAGGATTGATGTTCCGCTGGATGCCCAAGAAGTGTGTCGCACCGGTTACCAAGTTATATCGGATGCGAGGGCCAAGAGTTTATGATACGAATCGAGGATACCCAGGACCGGGCGAAGTGGAGGAGCGGGAAGGCGTCCCTGGTAGATACTGAGGTGGACCGCTCGGATGATAATGAATATTAATCATATCAAAACAGGCGTTAATTCGCGAGGATCCATAATTCATTAGTTGTTAATATATTAATATTTGCTTAGTCTCATTTGTCAATGGCTCACCACACTACACCACTACCACCACCACTAGCGCCTCCACAACACCACCACTTACGTGACTCACGTTCATGGTTTTCCTGAGGATGCTCCGATGTACGAGCGAAACACGTGTCGAGGTTTACCAGTGCTAGTAAAGTGGTGGTGTAGTGTGGTGAGCCGTTGATAGGTAAGAATATGCTGAATGTCAAATTTAGTAACAACTAATGACAATGAATAATCTACGGTTGCACTTAAGTAACTTCAACAGGCGCTAGGCCAGTGGAAGCAAAGGCGGAACTCAAAGCAACTCAAATACAACTGAAAGCGCTGATGCCGTATCCTGATCTGCTCTGCGGAGCTCTGGTTGCCTCAAGGTATTGGATGTACGACACCGGCACCCAAAAACGAAAATCTTATAAAAGTCTTTTGCTTGCTTTTGCGAGGAGTTAGCGGATAAGACAGACGTGGCAAGCGACCAATCCATTGGTATATTTTGTTATTTACTCGTATTTTCGATTGAGGGATTTGATGGTCCTTATTTCGTTTTTTATATTCAGTAACGGAACTCGCCGAACTAAAGGTGTCCGACTACTTTGTATCGAAGTCTATATGGACGCCACGGATTCGAAAGCAAAGCTTTATTATTTCGTAATTAAATAGTTGTTTTTAGTTAGTGGAATGACATGGAGGTAGGTTAAGTCTCCGATGGTTTGTTTCGAGCTGTTGTGGTGATGATAATTTCACAGGCATAAGTACAGTCATTAAAAAATAATTTCATAATATTAATTAAAACGTTTTAAAAGAGCCGCTTTGATTTTCAGTGGATTTGTACGTAGTAAAACGTTTATTTAATTGAACGATATATGGGATTTGCATTGAAAATTCAAAGTGAGTATTTAGAAAGGTTACAGAATGAACTAACGAATATTCGACATAATAATTTCACCTAAAATTTTAACGAAATCCAATTCCGTGGAAATGGAATCAAAAAGCAAGGCAAATAAAACTCCCAGCAACACACGTAGCTATACTAGTATTATTAAGAAAAAAATATATGATGGTTTTTTTGTTTGTAACGGATAAACTCAAAAACTATTCAACCGATATTAAAATTTCTTTCACCTATAGAAAGCAACATTATCCGGAAGTAACATAGACTATAGTTTCCCGAAATTCAATGTATTTCCGACGGGTCCGGAACGTAGTAACTGAATCTAACGCGTAAAGCTAAAACGCTTATTGTGCTAAAAGCTAGTAATTTATAATCTTTGCCCCTACTACTACTAGAAAGTACATATATCATCATCACAGCCCGTAACAGTCCACTCTAGGACTTAGAACAGTACACTATAGGTCCCACGAAAGGGGAGGTTATTGCCATAATCTCCACGCTCGGCAGGCGGGTTGGAGATCGCAGTGTTATTAATAATATCAATTATAGCAATGGAAAAAGCTGCTGTCCATTTTCCAGCCAACGGAAACTCCAAATCTTTTGCCTCGAAAACATTAGTCGCCTTGTACGACACACAAGAGTGTAAGGGGTTGGTGCTATTCTGCTCTGCCGGACACCACAACATGTATCTTCGAATTGTATTCGTTAAAATACATTAAACATAGCTGAAGGAATTTGTAACTGGCCTAGTCTGATACGAGAAGCCTTAGCAGGGCGGCGCCTACCCTGTTATAGGATTAACTTACCGCCCCCGTCATACAGATTTCCATCCGTTTCCATTGTCTAACGTGGCGTGAATACATGTAGGTACCTACTTCCATCCGTATTTATTGTTTAACATTGTATATTAAAATAGTGATATTTATTAGGTTGGCACTTTAGTTGTTATAATTTTTTAATTTTTTAATGTTATACGGCAGACAAACAGGCAACGGGCCACCTGGTGGAAAGTGGTTACTTTATATTAGCCATCAGTATCCCATTTCAGGGCAATGACCTCTCCTGTTCTTCCACTCTGACCATTTTTCAAAAGCATCTCTAAGTCGTCGTGCTACCTTTTTCGTAACACGAGGGCGATTACGACATATTTTGCGTTTGCTTGCTTAAATATTGAAAGCAATCATAACATTTACCTACAAATGTGAAAGTTTGTAATTGGAATGTTTACTAATAGTAATAGGCGTTAATTGGCGGGAGGTCTTAATTAATTGGATCTGAAATAATGAATATGTCGCAGCCAAATGGTTAAATTCGCCGGTTAATTAAACGGCTAGCTATTTAAGCAGTTATTTAATTGAAAATTGGCCAAATTCATGAACTTTGAAAGTAAAGTCAAATGAACGATATTGCCTCGAGTTTACGGAGCTCTTCCATTCATTGTCATAATGCTAACCTAAACTAACCGAATAGACACCTAATGCAAACTATTATTATACTTTGAAGTTATTGTGGGTAGGTTAGGTTAGTATCCAGTTATGTACCTGTATTTGCTGAACACTAACCGAAGGTTTCATCGTGATGAAACCTGCACATTCAGACGACTTAATGTGCAACCATGATCCAATCTAATCAGGTTCCCCTGTTAACAGGCTCACGGAGGTCAGATGGCATAAGTGTGTATAATTGTTTTAACGAGTCACGTGCTAGCGAAACCGCCAAGTTTTAACCCCTTGCCCCCTGATTCAAAATGGTTTCAAAATGGCGATTTCAAAATGGCGTCTATAAACCCCCAGCGTGTCCTGTCATACGGCCTAGCGGCGTCAGTCCATAGATTAGACACCGGACACCGCGGAAGCCCCGCGGAAGTCGCGTCCGGACACTCGATACGGTGGAGCTAGTCCCGCGGAAGGACACGCGATGGCTCAGTGGGCAGCGAGGACGGCTGGTGCGGGTTTTTGTGTTGGTAACTTATTATGATACTCAGTGATGAACGGGCAGATATCCCACCAGTGTCTTAAGTCCGCTAATTTACTAATGTAATCTACTATGTTGTTGCAATAAAGAGTTTACAAACATACATTCTACATATGTACTATTGCGTACGATTGAATTGTAATTGGATCGTAATCGCAGCTTAATGGCAGTTTGATAGGTATATGGTATTCTGCTATTGTTACTAATGGATCGAATGAATTGTAATTGGATCGCGATGGTAGCTCAATGGCAGTTTTACGCATTTTTGGTATTCTGCTGCAATTAAAACTGCTGTTGAGCTGCGACTGTACTAAATTGAAGCAAATTAGCGGACTTGACACCCTGATAAAAGTGGTAACATTTTATCAGCTGGGCTGTCTGTCTTTATATTTCTGTTGTGAGGTGAAGTTACTAATTAGTTAATAAAGAAGTTAGTAATTTTGAATTTCGACGGCAAAAAGCGGAAACTCTGTAACCGGTACCCATGTAATTTTTTTACCTATTTACTCAAAGATGTCATTGAGGTCTCACAGTACACGCGGACACACAGGGTCGGTAAAACCTATTCATGAACAATAATTTGGCGATCGGCGAAAGCACGCGTATCAGATCCGTTGACAACGTCGCTGTTTGAATTTACTTGACCACAAAATGCGGCAAACGCAGACATCAAAGATTTCAAAATGGCGACACTCAGTTCCAATTTTGGCCACCGAACCGATGCCGATGTTAGTAGTACAAATGTCGAACAAAAAGTGGAACATAAATTGACCCATCGCACTGCGTTCATTTAGCAAAGGGCCACTAACGCCTGGTTGCTCTAAACTTTGGCGACTCTTATAAGGTCTAAAGGTTTATAGGCTTTAAGATATTCCTAAGCATTTAGAAGTCATATTTTCACTTAACATAGAAATCGACTAAGTTCTTTCTTATCTCAATTTGGACGTTGCTAATTGGCTAAAAACTAGTTAAGACAGAACTTGACGTTTCGACCCGGTCTGGTTAAATTCTATTAAAAAATGTTTTTCCCTTTTGTCCTTAAACTATTTTTAACGACATTTTTAACTGCGCGCCCAAATGCCTGAGGAAAAGCATTATTTTAATGCATCAATCGTTTCGGCCCGCGGGCCAAACCAGGCCAGCCCGAAACGCCTGAACACAGTGCATTACTCTTTAGGCGATGCTTATCGTGATCAAAGATATTCCTTATAAGAAAAAACACTGCACCAACACCAACCTTATATGAAAAACTCGATAAGTCAACTTCATAACACCGATTTTGTGACACTTAAATGCTTAGGCACATCATAAGGTGCCACCTTAAGGGTTGCCTAAGTTTGGTGCAATCGAGCAATAAAATTTGTGTCATCACGCCTAAACTTTAGTGCAAGACGTAAATATTATCTGTGAATCGAAAGGTGTGCCATGTAGAGCATTGTGGAATTAGGTACTTATAATCTGTCCAAACTGACTTGTCCTATTTGGTTCAGCTAATTATGTTTTTAAATGGATAATGTGCAGCAGTATTCGTTGAAATGATACGGCAAGTCGTGATTTTGGGCATTGTTTGTTCACCAAATACGATAAGTCAGAATCAAACAGATCATAGACAAGTATTGTTTCTGAATACGGGTATCAGAAACAGGGGGTCAATTCTTCCGCTGCGAAACGTGAAATTCGATAATGAGCAGTTTTCCAATAGGTATCTAAAGCATTCCTTATCACTCGCTAGATGGCGCCCCAACAATTTTGGTAATCGAAGATCGCTTGAAATAGGTACTTGTCAAAGAGGACATAAACACTGGGTATCTTGTACTGGATCATATCAACACATATCAACAATTTTAGAGATTTTAATTAAATATTACAAAAAAAAACATCAATTTGATTGAGTCGTTTTGTTTCATAGACGCTAGGATCAAGAATTGAGGTAATTCAAATATAAATGGTTTGTATTAAAATGGAACATAGTGCCTACTTACATAATTTTTTTTTTTTAAATTTCTTTTAACCTTCAAAAGCTATGTTTATAATAATAAACATTTTATTTTTATTATATTAGTTGGTTGCATGAAATCACTGCCACCATCATACATATTAAAAAAAGATTACCAAAATTGTAGGAGCGCCATCTATTGATGCTTTTTGAAACTAACTGACAATACCTACTGGAAAACTCCTCATTGTCTAGCCACAAATCTATATTAAAGCGTCTCTGAAATCGACCTTCGACATTATACGATTGTTGAAGATAGTTGAGAAAATCATGTTTTGGTTGCTAAATACATTGCAGTGTCATTATTAATGGAGATTTGTAGCTAGAAAAGAATGTAGAATCAGAGATATCACAGCACAAGAATAGGACCCCCGAAAAAAAAACCGTGCCGTGTTGTCCCGCTTCCGTGGCTATACGACAAATAAAAAATTTCTTACAGATTGAAACTCACACAATTTTTTTCGTGGGAACACCTACTTAAATAAATAGCATAAACCGATGCCGATAGCTAGTCAAGCTTAAATTATCCATTATGATTATGAATATAAGGGATATAATAATAATTAAACTACTTACGTAGTACAACAAAAACTAAGAACCCCGAATACTGTTAAAAAACTGAACCTTTATTTTAATACTCCACTCGTTTGGTTTTAGAAATAAAAGATTTTCGAAAGTTACAATATGTAAGCCAAAATCCGTCATTTTGAATTTTTTAAATTTTAATGTACCCAGTGTCACTCGCGCGACCAAGACGAATCTAACAACACCTCAAATGTTAAACTCTAGTGAGTTGTTAGGGCTGCAGCCCGAGCCAAAGAAATAGAGACATACATACTTATAAACTCTCGAAAAACAAAACCCCCCTTCTGTCGCAGTCGGGTAAAAACATTGAAAAGGACCACACGTTCATGTCTTTAATTAGTCAAAATTAAAGATTTTGGACAGGACATAGAGCAGTCAAAATGCTACGTAGACCACGGAGTAGTATTGAAAAGTTATACACACAATTATAATAAAAACGAGTTATAAACTGTCTAAATGAGAATTTTAGACATTAAGATGAATATTAGTTTACCAAGGGATGATTCGTTAAAAAGGTATCCTTCAATTGAAGCACTAAATAAATCAAGCAATTAGGTTTTTTATATCGTATGCAAACAGGCAAGGTCACCACATACCTACTTCTGCGGTGGTCCCTTATTATGAGGTCAGGCCCTGATGATGGAATCTCAGGAAAATCGAGGACAACCCTAAAAATTCTAGGCACCTACGTACTATAGGAAGGCACCTATGTATATGTACATCTAACTTACTCAGGTGTTTGTGATGAAATTTAACCTCAAGGGTGGTCCCATGAAAATTTGAAAACACCGTACGTCAAATAAGTTTTTGGTAATATAAAACGAATCTTCAAATGTCAAAAAGAACCTTATGTTCATGTTAATATTTATACGCGAAGGACCCGTTCAACATCAGCAAGCATTGAAGAAGATGCGATGTCGACCTTACTCGTACGCGTGTCGACGCACAGTGCACACCCTAACATCCACAACGCTAAGCGTTATAAACTTATAAAATACGCTGTGAAGTAATAAGCAATTATATCGAAGGCAACAAATCACAATGGGATCGTCGCTACGGCGCTCCCCCGCCCCCGCTCCCTTGCTCCCCCGCGCTCCCTGCTCTATAAATAAACCGACCTTCGGATTAAAAATAGACGCCGATCCCTCCCGAGCGAGGTCGGGAAACTGGGTCACTAGGACGGCTGTCTCACTCGCTCCCTCACAGAGGAACAAGGACAGGCGCACAGCCTGCAGCGCCCGTGACGTAGTCAAGGCTCGTTCATTGAATTTTACAGGCTCTAGCGGAGAACGTTGGCGCGGTGCAGTGCCACGTTGGCGGTTTTAACTTGTTTGAGGAGTTAATTTAAGACGTGAGGTAGGTACGAGTAGATACGTTTTAGATGTAGAAGCTTAACTTAACATCTAACCCTATGCCTGACGTAACAATTTCTTGTAAGTATAGTATGGAAAATTGAAGCTAACAAAGGTACAACGCAGACATCAAATATTTTTCCGAAAATAATGATATCAAGTCTATAATTAGAGTAGGTACGACTAAAATTTAACTTTATCCTGCCATTAGTAGACTTTATCGAGCGCGCAGTTCCCGATCGCTCCCCGTTGCGGAGGTTCAAAGGCAGTGTGACGTCAAACGCGGGTGTGGCACAGATGCATGACGTCACGGGCAGCCTCTGACGTCAAACCGTTCCCCCCGCTCCCGCCGCGCCCCCTCACCGCATACGAATTGCCCCCCACAGTTTTATGGATATTGTTTCTTTGTGGCCTCCACGGATTATGCCCCGGTTCCATCCTCAAAAGTAAAGATAAGCATACGTTTGAATTCCAGTACGAGATAGTTTTTCTCCCCTTGCATATGGACGTTGAAGCCTCGATAGGGTTTTGGGTTATGCGTTTGTTTCCGCGAGGTAGGCGCGGCGGCGTTGACCGTCTGAAGCGTAATATTGCGATTATTTGAGCAAATTAAGAATAAATAAATGTTATGATTTTAGTAGACCCTTTATTACTATAAATATTACCTAATATTTAAATATCTTCCGTCCGTCTTGACCATGACCCAGGATTCGGCAGGTTAGGTAATTACAGTGGAGCGACTGCCATCTGACCTTCATGACCCTACTACCAGGGGAACCTGACCAGATTGGATCATGGTTACATATCGTCAATGTGCAGGTTTCATAACTATGTTTTCCCTCACGGTATTCAACTAATGTACATTACTCAGAAAACAGTCATTGGTACATGGCCGGAGCGGGATTCGAACCCGGTAGCTCCGGCTTACGAGTTGCATACCCTAACCGCTCGACCACCGACGCTCTAATATTTTAATATTAGGTATTTTAATATTCGCTACCAAAGCTTTTGCATTCTGTAATTATACTTTTACGGTGCACAAATTGTAAGCCAACAATTTACACTAACAATGAGGTCAATAGTCAAGAACCATTTAAACTATGAGTATGGACCTACGTTATTATTACGTGCTCTGAGTACGCTGATTCCTGTATGGTGGACATTGTAACAAACTTGAAAAGGTCAGAACATAATATTTGTACGGAGTATGCATACCTAAGCTTCCAAGTACACCTAAAATATCGAGCTTTCATCCTAAGTATTCACCCACGAAATAAACCTCAATCGATAGAGAAAGTACGTTTTAAATTGAAAAAGACAACGATAACGATAAGTACCTTTTATCCACGTAAATCTAAATTGGTAAGAAATTGACATATTTAAATAAATGTAGGATCTTCTTTACTTAGCTGTGGATATTACATTAAATAAGTCAATTTATTAGGATTCATTTATTATTCATTCATTTATTTCATAAGATCATTGGAGTACAGTACAATGAAATATCTATATTACAGGCATCAAGCTTAATTAACCTATAAGTATTTAAGTAATGCTAATAAAATTTATTAGGAGATAGGACATTTTCCATCTTTCGATTGCACCACTGAAAAGTCAAATAAACAATGGCGGTCGTGGTGGGGACTAATAGTCCAAGTTCTTTGGTATCGAATTGCGATTATGTAATCCGGCTAAAAATAAAATTCTTATGTCTTATTATATTATGTTAAATATCTACACCAGAAAAATGGAGTGCGTAATCATCAAATCCGTCTATCTTGTTGTTCTTGTGTGGATTAAGTTTAACTAGCATAAAAATACTTTATAATAAGCATTGTTTGCGGCATTTTGGCATCGGAATCTAACGTTTTCTAAGATAATGCTGCGTCTTCTTTAGAAACGATAATGATTCTATTCTAAAGGCACTTAAATAAAGCACCAACATATTATGTACATTATTATAATCCTGTCCTATCTATTCTACTGTATTGAAGTTTTGAGCGAGAAACCAACCAAACGAGTCCAAAAATACGAAGAATTCCACTGACTGACTTACAAAGTACGAAACGGTCACCCATCTAGTTCCCGAACATTTCAAGCATTGCTTAATCTTGATTATCGGTCTCGCAGACACGCAGTTACTAGATCAGTGGCGCTCTTTTATAAGTGTAGATAAAGATTTAAAGATTAAGATATAAGTGTAGATGTTATGTTAGAAATGAATTATGTAATATTAGTACCTAATTATGGGCATGGACCATATTATGTTACTGTGCCCAGGTAGGGTACATGTACGCGACTGAATCTTTTTTGTTGTATTTTTTTATTTAAAGGAAAGCGTAATCTGATGTCATAAAATAAAGATATTATTAAGTTATGAGATTAAAAAAAAAAATTTGGCCACTATTGAGCGTCACTGACAAGCACTGTAAGTTATAAATATATAGGTAAGTAGTTTTTTGTAAATAGAATCAACTGTAAACTATAATACTGTGAAAACAAAATAAACACTTCAACATATAAGTATTTTCTTAGCATTTTTATTAGGACACCGCTCAACTAAGAAAACGGTTAAATCAAAATGACAAAACAGACAGTATAATAAATAATCCTCCCGAACCACTTAATAAATGTAGTTATTGTATCATCATAAAGATTTTTACTTAAATTAAAATGCAATTGTTAAAAATATACACTTATTGCAAAGTTACGTATGTAAGTGTAATTTTGAATTGAATTGAAAAATAACATTTTTTACTATAAATTTGGATCATATTTGTATTTAACGGCAAACAATATAACGAAGGTGAGAGTGCACGGCGATTAGTTTACTGGCCACCGTAAAAAAAGCGCGACTTTTTGTGTGTGTAAGCATCAAAGTTTGAAAAATGAGCAGTTTTCAAAATTTATCCCGCTTCCCATACACTCTAGACTCTGCAGATTGTAATTTGTAGTGCCGAGATTAAGTTATAAACAAAGTTTTATTAATGTACCGGCTTCAAAATATCCTGATTTTCCTGAATTAAACTGATATCTGCATCGCACTCTGAGTGACGTTCGCGAGGGACCACGTCTCCTATCCGAAAGTCATTACTGACAGCACACACTGGTCAATTACTTTCGTCTTGTGTCACTGCGGTATTTTGGACAAAAATATATTTCGCAATTACCCGAACGCTGCTCAACCGAGCTGAATTCGTCGATTGATCTCTTTCTCGAAGTCTACCTGGATCGTTTGTCCTAGTTAGACATATTTGTCAACTACTCCCAACCTTAGGATTCCTCTTGTCCATGTTCATTTTTAGACCCAGCTGTTCAGAGACTACTGAGGTTTTCGAGCTTCGTGCCTAGCTCCTCCAGAAATTCTACCATGAACAAATCGTAGACGTTCGTGCCCAAAGGATTAACAATAGATCGCTTATTAGATTAATTTTCTTATGTAGACTTGCAACCCCATTTACGGGGGTTGGAGGCTAATGTCAAAGATTTTCTTAATTTTATTGGTATTTGTGTGTAATTCCTATTCTGCATACTAAAATTTAAATTTTCTAGTACTTCGAGAAGTGCCCGTTAGGGTGCGTCAAAATGTGTTGCTGCAACAGCGCGTGAGCGGCGCGTTGCATTCCACCGTACAAAACAATTGAAGACGTGCGCACGCGCCGCTTGCACGCAGCTCACAGCAACGGCGCAATCGCGGCACGTTCGCGAGATCAGGACGAAGCCGATTACATTTTTTATACAGACACACCCCCTTTATGGGGGTTTAAGGCTAAACGTCAGATACCCTAATTTACCTGTGATTTCTGTGATAATTGTAGTATTTATTAATGCTGACGCATTTAAAGATAGGAAATAACCAAACCGACAGAAAAAGTTAGATCACTCCCGAGTGTCCCCGACCAAGTTTACATATATTCAAATATTTTTTAAACTACTAAACCCAATATAATGAAACAAAATAAAGAACCCTCTCGATTAAACTGGCTTTCAAATAGAGAATACCGCATCCAAATTTGTCCATCAGTTACGGAGCTACGATGCCACAGACAGATACACAAAGCCACAGACGTCAACCTCCCCTCTGTTTTCGTCGAAGGTTAAACACGGTGTAGAGCATTTATTTGGAATTTTCATTTAGGTTCATAAAGTTATATAAATGCACCAGTTCTAGGAAAAGGTTGATATAATTTTAACAAACTATACAAGTTATCATGATTAAATTAGTTATTTGTGGACTGCTAAGAGTATACGACTGAAGATTTGACGATTTTTAATTAACTCTGAAGCTGTTTATTACTAATGTTTATTACTAATCACGATAAAATCGGAGATATCGTAAAGAAAGGTCAGGTCCCTAAACTGCGGGCGTCTAAAAAAAATTAAAGAATGTGGAAGAAGCAAGATAAGTTTTTCAGGACCCTAGCAAGTACAGCGATATGGTCTGTGTGTATGAAAAGGGCGTGACTATAAGTTAGAGTATTTGTCAAGACTAATCAAACGAGCCCAAACACGATGGGTTTACCTTTCGTAGTTTAGGAGTTCCTATTAGGCCACCTTCCGGCTCCATCACCAGATCAGCTCGATGGCATCATAACATTGCATTGTCACCGATCTTCCATGAGTGTGCATAATTAGAGTTCAATCGGAAACCGGGAAATGCGTAAATTAAACTTATACAATTTTATTACGAACAGACATGGGAACATGTGAAACTAAATATAATCTTGTGAAAAAGTAAGAGTATGCTGCCGTCCAAACCTTTTTTTGCATCGACAGACCAAACTGGAACGCGTTACTAATAGATTGAGGGTCATTGTTGCATCACGCATTTTGGGACGCGGACCGCTGCAAAAAATGCGAAATAGTGCATTTTTGCGTGTTATTCAAAAGCTATCCCTTAAATATAAAATCGATACTATAATACTTTTAGTTTGGTTATAGCTAGAATTAGAATAGCTAGGTACATATTTGTATAAAAGGACTTGTAGTCGTGACAGTAAGTCCTGAGACCTAAGCGATATAAACATTTCTTTTTTATGTCATACGGTAGTTAAACAGGCAAGAGAGCCACCTGCTGGACAGTGGTCACCACTGCCTATAGACAGTGATACGAGTTTTTGTTGGAAGCATGTGAATATTTTATTTATTACCGAACATTAGAACTTTAAAAAAAATTATATGACACCACTGGTGACCAGAGAGCTGGCTCGTTCCTCGGGCAACGAATTAGCATCGCTATTCGACGAGGCAACGCAGCCAGCTTTCTGGCCACCATTCCGGGGGGCAGCGGTGTGGACGTTTTTTTTAATTTTTAGTATTTATTTTATATGTATTAGCGAATAGGTATATGTAGTAATAGGTATATGTATAATAAATTCTAAAAGAATGAACCTGTATTTCATGGAATTTTTTACAAGCTATTAATTAACTTGACTTGATTGTCCTGGAATGTTGCAAGCCTAATTTCACCAACTTCTCGGTGTTCCATTGTGCTGAAATTTTGTATATCTATGTAACTTCGATGACGCTGCATTAATATGGTATCATGGAGCTGCTGGTCTGATGATGGAGTCGAAAAGTGGCCATAGGAACTACTGAGCACTATAGAATAACCCCATCGCGTTTGGGCTCCTTGAAATGGTCTTCATCTACATAAAATGATTTTCATTTGAGAACTTATTCGACTTGATGATGGTTTTAATGTAAAAGTGTACGGGTTATTGGTTGCATACATGTAAAAAATTATGAATATTTTTGATAATTTATCCGCGCATTCCGATAGTTATTGCTGAATATGTACGATTACAAAATTAAATATTTTAATCATTTATCATGTTGTTAATATATATATCACAATTTACTAACTTACTAGGCAAACTGAACAAAGCAAATTAGTTGGTCCGTTCGAGGAAGAAAGATAATTTAAGGTTTTAGATAAGGTTGATAATTGCAGTGTGAAAATGTAAAAATAGTTATTTAACTTGGTATTAATTTGTTTACGTATTACGTTTATTAAATACCGTTCTTCCTTTTTGTGAGGCAGATTAATTTAGAAGAACGTCATGTTCGTTTCTAGTCTAATTCGAGGGACGTCTTTTTAGTTAGTCACCTGTAGTTCAATTTCATCCAAATAATAAATAAATATGAAGTAAAAATGAAGAATTCAACTTTTAGTATTTCAATAATGACACATAAATTTTTAATTAAAGCTCATCTACTGCATAGGTGCAGGATTGAATGTAGATAACTATTGAAATCACTAAACATTACCAATTCGTTTTTGCGAAACGCGAACAAAGTTTGTGCGAACGAAATTCTTTTGTAAGTAGCACTGGAATCACGTAATTCAAGTTTCGTGAGGAATCCCTTCGCGTGGGCGAGTCTACGCCGCTACGACAGAGGCTACGGGCAGACGGCGCGTAGGCGTTGTAGCTTAGCGTAGCACCTCGTAGACCTGAACACGTGACCAGAAATCTAACTTCCATACCGGACCGCGAGAACTTTTTATCGCTACAGGACGAAAACTTTCTCAACTGTATTTTAGTGTTCGTACTCACCTATTACAGCTCCAAGATCCAAATAAAAAATAACATGCCAATTTGGGAACTAATATTTTTTTTCTCATTTATGTACCGAAATCAACTTAGGGTTTAGACTGGGATTTCGCGCCCCGTCCGCGGTACAGACTGGAGAGCGACGCAGCCGCCCACGCCGCGAGTGTCCGTCGACTGCTGGCTCCATCCAGTCGAATTTCCCTTCAGGAGTTAGGCTTGAATGGGTCTGCGCTGCGATTGGTCGGCGAACTGTGACGTCATCACGAAAATCTCGGGCACACGGGCGCGTGCGTGTGGGTGCGTGTGTGTGGTAGTGTGAGTGCGGCCCATGAATGGGGCGCCGCGCCGCGCCCGCGGCCTGCCTCCTGACGTCACCGCGCCAGCCTCCGTTATGCAACT
This sequence comes from Blastobasis lacticolella, assembly GCA_905147135.1. Classification (NCBI taxonomy): domain Eukaryota; kingdom Metazoa; phylum Arthropoda; class Insecta; order Lepidoptera; family Blastobasidae; genus Blastobasis; species Blastobasis lacticolella. Next base: position 15,216,216 of record LR990050.1, read on the forward strand.
AGATACAGAGGCAGTGGGATAAAAATACTTCGGCTGTAGTTCCTGTTACTGGGGGATAATATTTAGGGTTTGGTTTGGTGGAAGGCTGTAGGAACTATCTTGTATTTTGTTGGGGATAATAATTAGGGTGAAGGATGCGGTGTTGAGTGTCGTGGGTAGGTATTTAATTCCATGATTGGTAGATGTATCAATTGATAAAAAATGACGATATGAAATGAATGACGACCTGAGTGGTTCAGTGGTCAACATGACGGTCTGCCACGCAAGAGGTCCCGGGTTCGATTCCCGGCCGGGCAGAAATTGAAATGATGAATTTTAATTTCTGTTACGGGTCTGGTTGTTCTATGAATAACAAGTATATATTTAAAAAAAAAAGTATATAAGTAGTTTATCAGTTATCTAGCACCCATAATACAAGCTTTGCTTACTTTGGGGCTAGATGGCGCTGTGTGAATTTGTCCACGATTATTTATTTATTTATTTATAAAAAATAGGAATGAACGGGGAATTAGTGGCGGGACTGTGCTATTGATATAATTTACTTCGATGCACATTGTGTGGTTCAATTATAGGTAATGAGAATTTATCTTTTGAAATGAATTTTGGCTTCGCTTTTATCTAATGTGTAAATGTATTTTATCTATACTCAAATTCCAATTCCAATTCCAGTTCCAATTATACATGGGTATTCGAATACTGTTGTGGGTGATGATCTTTTTTCACGCCAATCTATATTTTCTAATACTATTTTTATTACTTATATTTATTAAAATAGCTTTTTAATAATTGTACAACACTTTTATTTTTACATTACTGGCCGGCGCGTTAATTGGCTGAATATTGAACTATGCAATTATCTGTAGATGGAGGGTAAGTAACGCATTGGTAACTCTCCTGGTGTTGCTGATGTCCATAGGTGGCGGTGACCACTTTCCATCAGGTGGCCCACTTGCCTGTTTGTCTGCCGTATAACATAGAAACAAGTGAACTTCGCTGTATGAAATCGTTTTCCTGCTAAACAGAGTATTTTTTCGTGTGAAAATTTTTCCTTGCTTCAAGCAAATAAATAGATAAATGACTCGACTTGGCAACAGAAATAACTCACACCTTAAATCCAGCAATGTTGAGAAAATTATAGGTGCGATATTTTAACATGAAAATATTAGTGTCGATAAAATATTGTATGCAAATGCATATAATTAGATATTAAACACTAGTGTCAAAAATAGCATCAACTACTATTATGATTCGTCTAAAAAGCTTAAATAAATTATACCCCTCGAAATAGTTCTAGTCCTATTTTGGTCAGACATGAGTCGTCACTAAATTACGAGTAAGTACCTACGTACAACGAGTCCAAAATAGTTAATCATTTATCTATTTTATTAACGAATCTAGGTATTGAGGTAAAACGTCCGACTGTATGACGTTGTTTGTAATTACCTATGTCGATAATATTTCAGAACATTATAGAATATAATGCCTTTTCTCGGGTACTTTTTGCGAGCGAAATAGCCTGTCCTTTTCCAGGTTACGTTGCGACGAATTTTATGATTTTTTTTGTACGGTTGACAGACAAACTTCCAAATACTCAAGCAGATAAATTTAACGTTGAAACTATTAGATAGTCACCGACCAAGTCAATCATGATCCAATCTGGTCAGGTACCCATCTTAATAGGGTCATGGAGCTCAGGGGGCAGTCACTCTACTGTAATTATCTGATCTGCCAAATCCTGGATCATGGTCAAGGCAGACAATAAGTGCAAATATTAATAACGACACTTTATCTGTGTGGGAGCGTCGACTGCACCAATCGAACGACGCGTGCTCCTACGTTTGAGTCTCACCGGCAACTGAATGATCATTTGTATATGTATTCCGTCCATATTTTAAATTTGCTTGTGTGCGTTAATGCGATAGTGGGGCGCTTCATTTCAGCTTAGACGAGCTACAAAACCGTATATGAAAAACAATTCTACAGAAGTATGCTACTAGTATGTGTAGTAGAAGTAGGACCACTAGTACCGCACAATAGACAGTATCACATCGCGTGGCTTTGCGCTATTCTGAGAGCGCAAGTACAGATATAGAAGTCTAAAAACAGTCGCTACGCTCTCTCGCCGCCGCACATAGGGGTATTTTGCATTCCTAGCCGGGCGAAATTATTTGTGCGGTTTTTTCTGCTCTAAAGTAGGTAAGACTTAATAAAATATACAAGACCACCATTGGGGAGGCTTTTATGCAACAATGAGCGTCATGGGATGATATGATGATAAAATAAAGGAGTATTCATGATTTGAAATTTATTAATCGACAAATTACGTAAATTTTTATATAAAATCAATTTGATGAGGAAGAATGCCAGGGTTCATCGTCACTTTCTGCGACCTGTTCTGTTTCAGATTCCGAATCTGAATCATTTTCAGATTCTGGAGAAGGTGGCAAAAACATAGCTGTCGCTTCTTTTGAAAAAGGATGCATTCTGCTCTTTGGCTTTGGCCTCAGACTTGTGATCAGTGGATCCGAGGACAGTAGAAGGCAATTCAATACATCTTGATTGCTGTCTATTCTCGAAAACTTCCTCGAAAATTATATCTATGAATTCTGAAATGTTTATTCCTAGCTTCAGCAGCCTCTTCCGATAATAGTCCGATAGGCAATAACGCCTTTTCCATGAATGTAGCACCATGTATCAAAATTTTGTGCATAGTCGGGGTCATCGGATGCCAGTCATGGAGCGGGAGGTAGACTTTTGCTGTGTGCCAACAGTATTGAGCTAATTTTTTTAAGTTAACTTTATAGCCGCTTGAAATTACCTCTAGAATTATTTTTGATCTGAATATCAGGTTGTAATCGATACCGGTAATTTCTGCAGTCTTCTATGGGTCACCGGAAAAGCGCCTGCTGGTGTTACCATCATTGGTATTACCAAACCCAGCTATCGGCACGTCTACAATTAATCCAGTTTCGTTTCTAAATCTTTGTTGTATGCTAGCTTTCCTTTCTTTAACTGTAGCTTTGTCCGAGTCTGATCTCACTTGCCATTTTTTTATCGGAAGCTTGTAAGAAAGGTGCAAAACACTTTCAAACAAGCGAATCCTAGCGTGAAGGATAGATAAGCCAAAATCCAAAGCGATTGTCAGACGATAAAAGGTAATTTTCCAAATAATCGACTTTCTCGTCAAAAGTGGGCAATTCTTGTTGTTGCATTTTATTGAACAGGTATTCTTTAGTTACAACATTGTAGTTAGAGCCCCCTGGTAACCCTGAAACAATAATAAAGAAAACATTTCATAATTTGCTCCAAAATAACGGTTAATACTTTTTAGCTAACACCAACACTAAAGCGTAAGTTTTGTCGAAAGTAGCATAAAGTAGCACTCAATTCATGAAACAACTATCAAATGACCGTTTTTGTCATCCGTTACAACAGAAATCGTTACTCGGAAGCACTCGGAAGGATAACTATTATCACTTTGAAATGTATAATTCAGATAAAAACTGCTTAAATAATGGAGACAATTGTAAATTTATTTTGAACCATAAAAATACATGTAAACATCAGTGAATCGTAATAAATAAGACTATTCTTACCTGTATTATGATAATCCATGATACTTTTGGTTAAATAACACGCAATAATTAAGCACTGAGGTCTCAAACACGGTACGATTTTAATGTAGCAAGTAACTGACGCGAGCGCATGCGACAACGATCAAGTTCCGCCTGGTTCCTGGCTGGATGGCGCAGGCGCACGACCCTGGAAAGGGTCGTCTATTGTTCAGTAGCTACCTGGCTCGCTAACGAGTATTCATTTTTGCTTTTGTTTTGCAATTTGTTTTATCAATTTCGCCCGGCTAGGAATGCTAAATACCCCTATGTGCGCCGTTCCTGAAAATAGTTCTCAGCTTTAATGGTTGATGTTGTTTATATATCGAGGCAATTACCTGATTTACACCAACTGTGTAACAGGGATGTTGAACGTGCTTAATTATTGTAACACTGAAATTCATGTACCTACATTAGTTGTCAAAAAATATAGGGAAATACTTATAAAATTGTTTTTTTATCTTTCTGTAATGTTACAAGGTATATTAGGTATAAAAAAAATTAATGCAGTTATACTTAGTTAAACACAAAATGTCCACATTTGAAATTCTAATTTCGACAGAAATGTCCTGACGATTTCGATGGCTATACAGGGGACGACAAAAAAAGACTAATACTGCCCCTGTGTATGTGCACCTGATTGAAGACACAAGCATACAGACTTTTTTGTCAAATATGTTAGTTTAAAGGGCCATTTTTATTAAATAAATAAATAAATATTCGTGGACAAATTTACACAGCGCCATCTAGCCCCAAACTAAGCAAAGCTTGTGCTATGGGTGCTAGATAACTGATAAACTACTTAAATACTTTAAATAAATACTTATTATACATAGAACACCCAGACCCGTAACAGAAATTAAAATTCATCATTTCAATTTCTGCCCGGCAGGGAATCGAACCCGGGACCTCTTGCGTGGCAGACCGGATGTTGACCACTGAACCGCTCAGGTCGTCAATCTATTCTTTACTGACAAAGTTTGAATTTATATTTATTAGAAAGTATATAACACAGTTATTGTCATCAAAAAAAGCCATAATAATAGATTTTGTTATAAATGCGTACTTACCGTGAGTGAATATGGATACCTCACAGTATAAAAGCAATTTTAGTAGTTATTCTTATTATGTGTGCTTAGGCAGCCAATGCCACTGCCACAATGACTGCCATCTCACCTGATGGTAAATGTTCATGCAGCTGACAAAGGACCATGCCTGTCCAGGAATAGCCTATTTACCCTTCCACCCTCCAGCCTATTCCTTCCAGTCTTGAAGAAGTTACTTAGAATCTAATTGCATCTCAACTGTCGTCCCTGGCTAGCAACAAGACGCCAAAAAGAGGCCACGGCATGACCTTCGAACTTTACCTATGCAGGTATGCTCCCGAAATAGCTTGCAGCGGCGGCTCGGTCGTTGACCGATGCAGCGCCCCCCTTTCCCCCTCCTTCCCTTCCACCCACCACCCACCATGACCGGGTCACGTGGCGCAACAAGTGCGGGGTGTATCGACTGTGATCGTTTGACATTTGGACGGCGGCCTGCAGCCTTCGGGCACACCTTGGGCGCTGTTGGGCGAAGGTAGCGAGTGACGCTTTTTCAATTTAAATTGCCAAAGGTTGTCCGCTTGGTAATTCCTGGGGTGTAAAGATGGTATGGAGAGTTTGTGGGGTTAGTTTTTTCGAATTGTGGGTTTTTTGTAACGATGCATTGTGTTTGGTTTCATTTGTGATGGTACTTATTAATTATAGTTATTTTAGAACTATGCATTAGTATACGAATTTGATGAAAACGGTTAAGATTATATGGGGAAATAAATTTTAATGGTCCCTTGGTTTCTGGACCCTTGGGAATAACACCTATTAGTGAATGTTTTTCGACGTTTGCACAAAGAATGAACACAAGATTTACAAATATTTATCTATATACAGGTAATAATGTATTTAGGTACTTGTGTTCTTTTTCTTAAGCGAAACGTATAATCGATTTAAGTACCTATCTACTTACCCACGTTGAATCTATTAAGTATTTCAATAAAACTTTAAGACACTCTCATCATTTTATCTTTCAATTGCAACGTTAAATATTTCGAAAAATAGTCTATTTCCCTACCCCATATGTATTCCTCAATGAGGCTACTTATCTATTTCAAATACATAATGCGCTAACTATTGCATTCGCTACGAAGAAGGTGGGCCAGTCGCAAGTACTTCTAAAACAAAATCACATCCACATATCCCTACGTAACCGACACACCTGATTACAAACCCAGCCCAATGTCCACCGTTTATCCAGCTCTATGGGCGACTAAAATAAATATCCATTGAAGGCTATATTTGACTAGTCTATTCTCGGCGCCGGGGTCCGTCTGTGTCATCCGGAAAGTAGGCCGCGAGGTGCGAGCCCCCGGCCCATTGAGGGTGCCCCAAGGCACGCGCGTGCGTCACCGGCAAGGCCACGGCCTTGCGCCGCCAGCGGTAGGGTTGCTAGCTAGAACCTGGAAACTAGAACCTATGTTTGGGGTGCAATTTGGGGGTAAAGCTAGGATTTGGTCCTCGAAACAGAAGCTGATTTTTAAGTCTGTTAATTTTTTAGGTATGCTAGCTAGGGCCTGGAAACTAAAATCTAGGTTTGGGGTGCAATCAAGGTTTTGATCTAGGGTTTGATACTCGAAATAGAACCTGGGCCCTGAGTGTGATAAATTACAAATGACATAATTAAATCTCAATTGGATGTCAACCTGAATGGTTCAGTGGTTAATATGCCGGTCTGCCATGCAGAGGTTTCGGAGTCGATTCCTGGCCGAGCAGAAATTGAAATAATTGATTTTAATTTCTGTTACGGGTCTGGGTGTTTTATGTATAATATGTATGTATTTAAAAAGTATTTAAGTAGTTTATTAGTTGTCTAGCACCCATAACATAAGCTTTGCTTACTTTGGGTAGATGGCGCTGTATGAATTGTTTATTTAAATGGTTTACTCTTTTTGGTATACATTTATTTTTACTCTTTGTAATTTTTTTTGTGGTGTTGTTTTCTGTGTAATAAATGATAAAAACAAAAAAACATTGTCCAAGTACATTTATTTTTTTATTTAATGATGCTTGATTGCTACCAATTTAAGAGCAATGGTTTTAAACTAATAGCGTACGGCAACGGAATAAAATGATTTGCCTGGTAATGTGCTCCCCGTTTAGCATAAAACAACCTTAACTTTTCGACCAAAGTCCCATCGTCACATCGAAGGTTGTTTCTAGACAGGCATGCTCCGTCTTCGTCCGCATCGTCGCTTCGCATCACGTGAGATGCGAAATAGCTGCTTGGTGGCTACTAGGTCAGCTAGGTGTTATAAAAAAGCGGTCAAGTGCGAGTCGAACTCGCCTACAAAGGGTTCCATACTATTAACGCAATGGTACGCGATGTTGATGAGGATGCAAGACCTCACGCTTGACCGGTTTTTAGTATTTCATCATATTAGCCGAACGACGCCCATTTGTTGGAATAAGCCACACCCAGAGATCTCCACAAAAGCTGGTCACCGTAGCCTGTGACTACTTATCATGCTGGGTGTACTGCCATAAAATATTTTTTTAGTATTTATTGTTGTTATACTTTCGTAAATCAATCATTTTGGCGTTAATGTCCCAGTTGTACCCTTGCGCACGAGGGCCCGGGGTCCACGTTAATCATGATCCAGGATTTGGCAGATCTTGTAATTACAGTGGAGCGACTGAATGTGCATATTTCATCACAATTCTCTTACCATAATTGCGTTGGTCAGTATTCAACTAATGTACACAACTCAGAATGAATCATTCTTACACTTGGCGGCACAGGGATCGAGCTCAGTACCTCTCGCTTACGAGTCGGACACCTTAACCACTAAGCCATCGACGCTCTCTAAGCTCCGCTATTCTATTAGTAAAACGGACTTATAGATTTATTGCAGTTTAATATCAAAATTCCTAATTATAACTTTAGTGGTGTTTTGGCTTACCTCTACGTGCGACTAGTGCCATCTGACCCGCACAACTCGTGGAGATGCCGATTCACCATAGACTCGTCCGTCTGCCAGCAGGGGGGGACGGGGGGACGACGACAGCGTGTAGCAATGCAATCCTCTAAGCGCCTCGAAGTTGACATCGAAGAGCTCACAGATGTAACATCCTAGATTTCGCCGATGCGGTCGACGTTGTAATTATTTGTATTCTGTAAGTCTTAATAACTCGTTGGCGATCTTTCGTATGCAAGAATATTGAGTAGGATGTTTAAAGTCTCAGTCTGAAAATTTGCTGGGGTGAGTTTCCCTAAGAAACATCCGTGATCGCAACGATGAAATGTAGGATGTCAGGTCGAATGATAACAAATTTCAATTAAAATTTGCACGTTATTTGGCCACCCGGCCACGATCTGTCACGTTTCATCGTTGCGCTCACGGATGTTGTCTTAGAGAACAATATAGCTGACACAGATTTGATACTTATTCTACACTTTTGTTATTTAATCATCTTCATTATACACAGATAATAGACGACACGTGGTCCACTTATAACGTTCAATACAAAATAAAATACAACTGCATTGCAGGCAAAAGCGTATAAAATTTCAGTATTATTTATTGATATATAAAATCGAGGGCAAGACCGAGGATGTAATCAAACGCAACGATGTTTTTGCGAAGAGAATTTTCCATTACCTTAAAAAATTGTCAAAAGAACATCAGTGAGTATTTCCATCTCACGCCGTCAATATTGATGTAGCGTTAGTGCGGGCTAATGACCTTAATGAATGAATAAATTTCAACGTTGAAGCGGATTTTGTAAGGATGCTTGCACCTAGAGAATGACACTCCAGGTGAGGTTGGCTTGTTCCCTATATGGATAGTGGTAGGTCCCATAAGCTAAGGGAAGCGAGCTAAATAATGTAGGTTAGTTTCTTTATTAAATTATATCATTTTAGCTATGTTCTCTGAGGTCGATGAAAGTTTCGCGAATGTAACTGGAAAGTGGCAGTGTTTATGTTTGTTAAACAATACCTAATTACATTGTAATTCGCCATAGTCAACTTTTGCAAAAGGATTACACGTACAGGCAATTACAAGCGTGAGGCATTTCATCTTAGTCCTCACAGTGACAACGCACTTGCTGTTGAAACTTGAATACATGAATCGGAGATGTATTGGACGACAGTTACTGTCAGGTCAGCACGTTTGTCACTAGGTAGGTAATACTACCTACAAGTTTAAATGAAAAATATTTTAACATAGCAAGCTTTTAATGCGCGTTCACTATGATCAGTCAGAGTATTTGTCAAGACTAATCAAACGAGCCCAAACTCGATGGGTTTACCATGCGTAGTTTAAGAGTTCCTATGGCCACCTTTCACCTCCATCATCAGAATAGCTCGTCACCGAACTTACATGAATATGCAAAATTTTAGCTCAATCGGAAACTGAGAACTGAGAAATGGGTCAAATTTAACTTGCAAGATTTGATTACACAAGATATGGGGACATGTGAAACTCAAAATAAAATCATGCAAAAAGTCTCGGGGTCGATTGGCACCCCGTGACTTTTCAATAGAAATAGACAAATGTAGAGCGCGACAACGGTAAATATTATTCACAATAAATAGACTTAAATAAATACAGATTCTTCTTTAGTTTTCTGTGGATAAAAGTTACCAAGCACGACGCTTTACATCTGTCTTTTTTTTAATGTTACTTTTTAATATTTATAATTATAAGTAGGCGACAAGCATTTCACTTGATCACCAAAAATAATACTTCATCTGAATCACGCCCCCATTCCTAGAAAAACCTCGGGGTAACCCTAGTACACTAAACATATTGGCCTACACTATTTAGACGGCCTGTATTTTAGGTCGTACCATTATAGGTGAGGTTAAACTATGTTGGCGTTGTTTTGATACCATTTTTGGTTATAAATAGGTGCTTTGTTTGTCGGTAACCTAGAACAATCTATTATCTAGGTTGATCTTCCGTTTACAGGTTATTATTGGTTTAGTTAAGTGTTATGAAATATTAGCAAATATGTAGAAGTTTTGTAAACATCAAGGCCCAGCTTTTGCTCGCCTTTTGTTCACGTGGAGTTAAATTGTTAAGTATTCGATTTTATTAGATTAACTAAAGATTAATTATGGCCTAAGTGTCTGAAATAAATAATTATTTAGTATATAAAAGTAGACTATGTCCTGTCGTTAACCAGCTATTTTCATATTCTATTTCATCAAAATCGGTGCATAGGTTTAGTCGGGGAAGCGTAACATGTAGAGTTACTTTTGCATTACTATTGAATAGATTGTTAACCTCCGACGAAAACAGAGGGGTGTTGTAAATTAGACTTGTGTATCTGTGGCTTTGTGGCGTCGTGTATGAGTATCTGAGTGTCAGTCTGTTGCCTCGTAGCTCCCGAAGGGTGGACCGATTTGGAACCGGTTTTTTCTATTAACCAAGCCAATAAAATCGAGACGGTTCTTTGCTTTGCATCATTAAAATCGATTCAGTAGTTCTGAAAGTATTTGATTATATGTATACTTGGTCGAGGGTTATCCGAATTTTTCAATCGGTAGATTAATAAAATCCTTATGTTCACGCATCCGAAAGATCGTCGACGAGCTATTAAGACTTACAGAATACTAATAATAGCAGCGTTACCCGCATCGGCGAAATGTAGGATGGAGTTCATCGATGTCAACACATACGCGGTCCCCCTGCTGATAGACGGACGAATCTATGGCGAATCAGCATCTCCCTAATGAGTTGTGCGGGTCAGATGGCACACGTCGCACGTAAAAACTAAAACAACACAAAGTATTAATTAGAAATTTTGATATTAAATCGCAGTAAATCTGAATGAAAGCCCGTTTTACTAATATAATAGTGGAGTCCAGAGAGCGTTGATGGCTTAGTGGTTAAGGTATCCTTCTCGTAAGCGAGAGAGCCCAGTGACGCCATGTACCACTCATTTCTAAGTTGTGTACATTAGTTGAATATACCAATGCTCTCAAAGTGAGGTAAAACATCTTGATGAAACCTGCACATTAAAAGCTAATAACCATGTCGATTAGATTAACTTTCAAATAAAGGAAATCGCATTGAAATCGGTTTATCCGTGCGGGAGGTACGATGCCACAGACAGTTACGCAAAGCCCCCTTTTTCCATGCTGATGATGTTGATGGTAAAAGCTACTCACTAATCGCATCTCTTTAATTTTCTTGTGTACAATAAATTGTTTAAAAAATAAATAAATAAATAAATCTATTGGGCGATAATTAACATTAATCCATTATTGATAATTTACCTGCCTCCACACATTATTTAAAGGTCAACCATTTCATTACTATTTCAATATCAATCTTAATTATAGCTGGAAGTAAAAACAATACAACTAAAATTATAACGCAAAGGTCATGTTTGAAATGTATCTATGAATAGGGTGTGCGCTTCCGCACTATAAATAGGATAAGTACTCGTTATCATACTGTTTCCGTAAATTTTTCCATTCAATCATCTAGTTACGGAGTTTGGTGCTATGGGGATACTTCTTAGGTTGTGATTCATCACAATGGACTTTAATTCTCAACGAAGCTGTTTTTTTAATTGTAATTTAGGTTTTCGCTCATAGTTTTTTTGAGGAAAATTTGCATACCAAAATAAAATTACCTTCAGTATCATTCCAGGTTTATTTTTATTTTATTTAGTTTTTTATTAGGGGGAGGTAAAGTACTTTTAATGAACAAGCGGGCCACCTGATGGCAAGTGGATACCGCCACCCATAGACACTAGCATCGCCCGGATGTCAAAAACGCGTAGCTGTAAGCTCGTTACTTGAAGGTTTGAATGATGTATCGGTTAGCCAGACCGCACGAAACTCGTTCCTTCTCCAAAGTGGACGAAATCGTCCAGAAGGGTGATTTAAAACGTGATCGTGGTCCGCAGGATCTTTCGCTTTTATTCTCTTCGTACCCTGTCGGTGCACCTAGCCACTACACTACCTTGGGGAAGGCCGTTTTTTATTTTGTGATAACTAAATTTAAATCGGTTCATAAACAAAGGAGTTAGCTTTTAAAGATTACTGGTTCTCTTCCCTGCAATACGGTTCGTGACGTCACGAGCCTCAGTATCTATTTAGGAGGTTCGTTTTCAACAGAAAGCTTTTCTTATGCGATTACGAAGCCGCAGTTACGAATTTCGGGCTCAGAGCGTGGTCCCGAAGCGCGTGGCCGCTGTTCGATTAACAAATCGCCAAGAATGAAATGCGTCGCGCGCACAACCGCCGCTTCGATTCATGAATAGAGGCTTGCAACCCGGGGTGACCCACTTTTGACACCATGCCACACTTTCCCAACTCCAAAACGGCGTAACCACCCCCGCCGTTGCATCAGGAGCACCAGCTCTACTGACCTAGATATTGACTAGTATTTACTCTGATGGGCGAAATGGGGTTATGCACTTCTCCAAGCTAGGGTGTGTCTATGACGTCAGTCGGCGCGGGGGGATTGCAACGCAGGAATTAGGTCAGTTTCATTCTGAAACAGGTTGGGTGCGGGCGGGGTGCGGGCGGGGCGCGGGGCGCGGGGAGCCATCTCGGGTAACAGTCCGTGATCAAGCAAAGGGCAACTAAATTCTAGCAGCTGAGTGCGTATCAAATTATAGCCAGGATAAAATTTAAAAATGAAAATGGGAATTCAAGTCCATCTGTGGACCATAGGTTGTTGATGTGATAGAGAAGCGTAAGAATGGATTTAAGTAACACCACAGTGAGTCTCACCATTGTCGTCACGCTTGGACGGGTTTAAGCTCATAAGAGAGGCTCTAGTCTGTAGTCGCTTTGTATGAAGCGGCAGGAGTTATTGAAACACACTACATACATAAGGTAGCCAGCGCAATTATAGGCATGAGGCATTTGATCTTAATCCTCGCAGTGACAACGCACTTGCGGTTGTACATTTTGTCGCCTGCGACCTAAATGTATGGATCGCCGATGTTATGGCCAAAGCTAAAGTGAACATTTTTTCATGCATCATGGTATAGATTTAAAGAACATCGTTCATATATGCACGTTTATGGAGGTAGGAGCGTCGGTGGCCGAGTGGTTAAGCCAGGGGTACCGGGTTCGAATCCCACTGCGGCCCTGTATCAATGACTCTTTTCTGAGTTATGTACATTTAGTTGATTGCTAACCGATGATTTTACGGTGAGGCAAAACATCGTAATTAAACCTGCACATTCAGGTGACTGAATGTGTAACCATGATCCTATCTGGTCAGGTTCTGCTGGTTGCAGAGTCACGGAGGCCAGATGGCATCGCTCCATTATTATTATCTGATCTAACAAATCCTAGATTAGGCCAAGGCAGACCCCGGGCGCTCATGCGCGAGAGCACAACCGGGACATTAATGCCAAGTTGATGATGATGATGTTCATATAAGCACGTAAAATTAATATTCCGTTGTCCATTCCCCATTCACCGTTGACTTATCTTGTATACGCGGCTTCTACATATTAAAGTCAGTCTCGATCTCACTGGACTGAAAGGCGCAAGCGTAGGTACGCATAGCGTACGTATACGCGGTATCTTCACAAAGGTTTAAAACGTGAACATGACTGTAATGCCCGATAGCACTACACTTTAGCTAACGCCGAAGTTGATTTCAGACTTTCCAAGCATTGTACTACAGAGTATGTTGGTAGTTTATGTGTTTGTCTTGTGATATTATACGAAATTGACATTGAATTTTAAAACGCATGACGTTTAATTTTATGTGATGGACCTTTTCTAGTTAATAAATTATGACATGTTTTGACATTATTATTTTGGAATTGAAATTTTGGAATATTAATTTGGAATTGAATTAACTTATGCTGAATGACATTAATGTGATGTAATTTTTGACATAATTAAGTCATAGAAACGTCGAATTTATTAAATTAACTAATATAATATAAATTATAGTCCGAAATATATGATTATTAAATTTTTTTTATTTATTGCACCAATCACCAACCTTTAAAACCAAACTCGCTAAGTCACTCTTAACTTTATATCACCGATTTTGTGACGCCTAAACGCTTTGGAAAATCCTAAGGCGACAACTTAAGCATGGCCTAAGTTTAGTGCATTTATTGTTGGTCGTACCCACTGGGAACGTGCCCACTGGTGAAAAAATTCCCAGTCTTACCCAGTTACGTTCTCAACGGGAACAACAGGGAATAAATGCTTTATTTCGATCTTGTGTTGACATTTTCCTATAATCTTGTACGAGTGCATCCTTCCAAACGAAATGGGTGACCCGGATAGGGTGGGGGTCTGTACTCGCAACCTAGAACCATGACGTCATGCCCGCCCCGCCTTTTCTACAATAAGCTGTAACAATCCAATCTTTGTTCTCTTTACATGTAAGTAGTATCTTTGTGGCAATTTCAGGGCTACAGGTTTGTGTGTTTCGAGGGGTGTGTCTGCCTTTGGCATTGTACTGTAACACTGGGGGATCAACTGACTCTAAATAAAATTTTAATTGCTTAATTTAAGTTATATTCGTGAAAGTATATAGAAGAATGATACAAAATACATAGGATACATTACATCTAATTCAAATGGAACACATTTGAATTCCTACCTAGCCAGTGCTATGTGTGCTTATAGAGACAGGCTAAAGGCCTACGTCCTACTTGCTCCGACTTATCTAAGCCTACAGGCCTAGATCTTACTTTTTTTTTAACGCGGGTTATGCGCTACGCACGTTACCCTCTGTTGGGGGACGAAGGGCCTGTGTGGGACTCCCGATATTGGCCGGTCTACCCACTAAACCCCGCGGCGCTCCTACGACATCTAGATCGAGGTATCATGAGAGCAGCCGAAGCCTTGTCATTCACGACACCTCCGACAACCTTGCGGGGGACGGATGGGAATAGCCGGAAGCGCCGGACTATTCCCATTTAGCGCCGGAGGCCTCTGCAATGCAGGCGGAGATGGCCCCGCACCTTTGGCCCACTGGCCACCACCGGGAGCGAGAACAGAACGGTCGTACATCCGTCTTCTCACTCCTCTTCTTCGTCTGGTGCGTGCGGAGCGGTGAAGCGAGTGGGTTATCCTCCCTCTCTGGCTTCGCTGCATCTTTCTGCGAGATTATGTCCTCGCAGAATGTGGCCACGGCTCCCCAGGCCCTTTCACTTTCAAGCATGGCTTTGATTACGCTTGGAAGAACAAGGTCCGGACCTACAACCGCATTCAGGACACGGCGCTGCTCCTCCCAGACAGCGCAGGCCACGAGGGTATGTTGCGCTGTGTTCTCCGTCGCGTTACATTTGTGGCACGACGGGGCTTCCTCTCTCCCGATTCGGTACAGGAACGATCCGAAACAACCGTGTCCGGATAATATCTGCGTCAAACGGTAAGAAAGGGATCCATGCGAACGCTCGACCCAGTCCTCGATGACGGGACCGATGGCGTCGAGCGTTCGGCGCCCAGACTGCTCGCAAGCAATGTCCTCTTTCCAAAGACGGAACATGACCATGTTCCATGTTCGCGATACCACGCGAGCTTCACATCTTAGCCTCCAGCTCCCAGGGGGGAGTGCCTGTAATGGCGCACGCTGCAGCATGCCCCACCGTACGATTAGCCCTCGCCACACGCTGTACAATGGCTCGTTGAGGCCTGCGAAGAAGGGCCGCATTCTCCTCCTTATTCAAGGAGTATGCCCAGATGGGGGCACCATACAGCGCCATACTCTTTCATATGCATGTATTTATTTGGCAGATATTTCAAGGTGTCGGCACATATATATAAGTGCCGATACCTTGAGCTTGGTCCTCCCAGTTTAGGGAGAAGCCAGCTGAATGCATCAGCCGCCTTTAGGAGGCGCGGTGACAGACCGCTAAAGTGTCGGCCAAACTGCCACCCGACCATCCAATATAAGGCCCAAGTGTTTCTTTTGAGCCTTAACTTCGACGCTGATACCTGATACTGACCACGATATGGGCATCAGATGGTGCACGCTTCCGCGGACCGAGGAAGAAAAGGGCTTCGGTTTTCTCCAGCGCCACCTTCAGGCCCAGTAACTCGATCCTCCGTGCGACTAGGGTCCCGCCCGCAGAAGCTAGCTGTGCAGCCTTTTTGTAAGTTTTGCCCCGGGCTGTGACAAGGGTGCCATACGCATAGCAGATGACATCCATACCCGCCAAGAGATCACCCCGAAGCAACTAATCATACCCGATGTTCCACAGTAGTGGCCCGAGAACGATCCCATTTGAGCCTGGTAAGGGCGTCGATCGTCGACCGACCCTCCCGAAAACCGAACTGGGCATCAGACAGACCCGGACCGGTCGACAATAAGTGAGACGGGAAACAATGATGCGCTCGAAGATCTTACCCTCTCATCCAGGAGCACTAATGGGTGGTACCCTGATGGAGAGTCCACCGACCGCCCTTCCTTCCGGAGCAGGCACAGTTGACCCTCTTTCTACGGTTTTGGTAACCTCCCCGCAGCAAAACATCTATCGAAGAGGGCCCGAAACCTTGCCTCCATGTGTTTGATGGCGATCGCCTTCACACGCGCTGGTATGCCACCCGGCCCTGGCGCTGTCTTTTTGGCCCGGAGGCAAGCTGTCGCCGTGCCAAACTCCTCTGCGGATACGAGATCTATCTCTTACAGTGAAGGTACACTTTCCACGGAGTGGGTCATCCGCGGAGGGATAAAATCGGTACGGTCCGGGAACAGACCCTAGACCACTTCATTTAGGAGATCTGGCTGAAGGGTCTCGGTTAGCGGGGGACCAAATGAACAAAGCTTATTTTTTATTGCCTTATACGGTCTCCCCCACGGATCGTCATCCAGACTCTGCAGCATCTCCTGTCTCGAGCGATCTTTCGCATCTGCGATCGCCACCTTGAGGACACGCTTCGCCTCCTGATAAGAGGCGTATAGGCGATCCTTATTTTGCTGTTCTCTACGGCGGCGGCGACGACTTCTTGTGTATGCCCTCCTGGATGCTACACATACCGTGCGGAGCTCAGCGATCTCTGTCGACCACCAATACACGGCCCGTCGCGGTGGCAGCCGGCAGGACCGAGGCATGCTGGCATTACATACCTCAGTTAGGGCATCCCGTAGCTGCAACGCAGTTTTATCTAGATCAGGACTAGCAGGCGCACCAAACCATCTTGGACAAATGCTGCTTCGTGGGCCATCTCCCGATCTAAATCCTGGGCTAGAGCCCATCGGGGGAATAGCGACTGTCTCGAGCGGGACCCGCCCTGGGGACGCTAAGTGGACATCTCAATCCGGATGTACCTATGATCGGAAAGGGTTTCCACCAAATCAACTTCCCACTTCGTAACGCGTGCAGCCAGTGCAGGGGTAGCGAAAGACATGTCTACCACTGGCCCTTCCTGCCATCTAATACACGTTTGAGTTGTGCCACTATTTAGAAGGGATAGAGAAGACGATGTCGCCCACAATTCCAGCAGACGCCAGTGCGTCAGTGATTTAATCACCCCAGCGCCCGGACCTCGCATTTAGGTCACCAAGGACGGCAACCTGCCTTGATAACAGACGGTCAATGACCGCTGACAACTCCTGGAGGAAGTCTTCAAATTCCGCCAGCGAGCGGTTGGGGGAGAAATAAGCTCCCACAAGGGAGATCTCCCCCCACCTGGTGGCCACGTATCCATGTCCCCTTTCAATGACTGAGAGGGAAGGGCAATCTGTGGATGGCCGCGGAACAATCGCCACCAGGCCAACCTGGTCACCCACCCAGTTGGGAGGTACCGAATATGGTTCGGCAACCACTGCAACCCCTGCGGACTATTCGGCCATGACCTGTTACATTAAGTCTTGGGCCGCTCTACAGTGGTTTAGGTTGCCCTGCAATATTGTGCGTTGCCCAAATTGTGACATTATTCTTGCATGTTATTATCACCCTCCAAGCTGTTCGGGTGAGCCTCGACAGCGGCAGTGGCAGCAGGCCTGGTTGTTGGCTGCGCCTTGCCTTTCTTTGTAGGGGGAATACATTTCATCCCCCCATAACTTGGCCGGCGCTTGCCACGCAGTCAGCGCAGCACGGTTTCTCGTTGCATAAGGCGGACTTATGACCCAATTTCCCGCATCGGAAACACAGCTTGGCCCTGTCTTCTTTCGAGGGGCAGCGCGCGCCGGTGTGCCCAATGGCATAACATCGGAAGCAGCGTAGTGGCTGCTCCTGAAGAGCCCTGACAACACCGGTGCTGAGACCGACAAGTAGTCGTCCCTTTGCGAGGACGACTTTCGTGGCCATGACGGCGCACTGTATACGGACTGTACCCAGTCCGCCTTGGCCTCGTCAGATCTCCCCGGTTTTGACACTCTCTGCGGTACAGCCGACGGCATTCACGACGGCGGTGGCCACCTCGTCCTTGGTGACCGAATCATCTAGTTCGGAGATTACCAATGACACCATATTTTCACGCTTCGTCACCTTGGCCATATCGGTGACCGCTTCCCGGGACTTTGCCGCAAAAGCGTCGGCATGCTGTTCTCGCTGCGCCACCGAGAATTCGAATATTTGAGCTCCAGTTTGCGTTTGCCGACACTTCACGTTGGTGATGCCGAGGGCCTCGGGCTTTACCGACTCCCGAGCCTTTGTTAGTACCATCTCATACGTCACGCCTGTCTCTGCGGCCTCCAGCGTAATAGCCACAATGACCGCCGCAGATTTGGGGGGTGCCATCCCGTCATGTTACCCTTTGACATAGAAGTTGATGGCTTCGGACCCGAAGAGGAGGCAGCGGTCCCCTTCCTTTTCGTCCTCCCTCCTCTGTTGCCTACTGTGGTCCACCCATCGTTGGCGGCAATAAAGAAGGCAGCATAGTGTCCGACTTCGGAATGGCCTGGTAGGATGCCGATTTTCCGGACTCTATGGCCTTTGATGGGCCTGGTTTAGATGGGCCAGCCTTGGCTTTGGCTCTAGGAGCGGGTGGCGACGACCCCGGAGTTCTCGATCGATCGACGATCTCGCCAGAGCCTTTGCTCCTTTTCCGGCTACGGATGTATTGGCGATGGCGGATTGTGTAAGTGGTACCATTCCCTTAGTCTTTGCACCTTTACCCTTTGTGGATTTCGGTGCCTCAACCTCGACTTCTTGTCCGCCGCTAGTAGCGGACGTAATATTTTGGCCGGTAAAAGCCGATCCTCAATTCGTGAAAACCCTCTCTTGCATGGTAACCTTTCGGATGACAGCCTTAAGATCCATGGAGAAAGCGGGCTAAGAGGCTTGCGATACCATCGGAACAACCTCCACTGCCATAGTAGCTGTCGAGGATGTAAGCACTGAAACTGAACTGACCAAAGCGAGGAGCTGCGATTTTATTTCGGCCCGATCATTTTTCAGATTTTCAACTTCGGCCTGCAGGCGAACGTTAGTCGCTTGCATCCGCTTTGTCTCCTCGGAAACCGACCTTTTACTAAGCTCCAAGCATATATCTTTGATAGCGACGGCCTTGTTTTTAAGGCCTTCTGCAAGGTTACCCTCAATCGGCTCGTTTTTGCGGCGATTTCAATACATCAGGGTATGCAAATACCGGCGAAACCCGCTCTACCTGAACCAGGAGATCCCTCAACAGTCAGGGAGCATGAGCAGACACCGACAAGAGCAAGAAGAATATTTGGACGTAAATAACACCTTGATTGCCCCACGTATGCGCATACGCGTTCGGTCATCCAACCTGCCACTGCGTTACCGCGCACAGGAAGGGGTCCAGGGGAGACGACGTGGACGCAGCGTATGCACCGTGTAATCGCACCTGAAACGTACCGAAAACACTCATGGGGCTTCCCCCGCCTACATACAACTTTTTTTTTTTTTTTAACGCGGGGAATGCATTACGCACGATACCCTCTGTTGGGGGACGAAGGGCCTGTGTGGGACTCCCGGTATTGGCCGGTCTACCCACTAAACCCCGCGGCGCTCCTACGACGTCTGAATGGAGGTGTCATGAGAGCAGCCGAAGCCTTGTCATCCACGACACCTCCGACGACCGCCCGCCTTACGCGGCAGGTCCGCCATGCCCCCCGCAAAGGGGGCGGATGGGAATAGCCGGAAGCGCCGGACTATTCCCATCCAGCGCAGGTGGAGGCCTGTGCAATGCAGGGGGAGATGCCCCCGCACCTCTGGCCCGCTGGCCACCACCGGGAGCGAGAACAGAACGGTCGTACATCCGTCATCTCACTCCTCTTCTGCGTCTGCGGAGCGGTGGAACGAGAGAGTCATCCTCCCTCTCTCGCTCCGCTGCCTCTTTCTGCGAGATTATGTCCTCGCAGAATGTGGCCATGGCTCCCCAGGCCCTTTCACTTCCCAGCATAGCTTTGATTACGCTTGGAAGCGCAAGGTCCGGACCTACAACCGCATTCAGGACACGGCGCTGCTCCTCCCAGCCAGTGCAGGCCACGAGGGTATGTTGCGCTGTGTCCTCCGTCGCGTTACATTTGTGGCACGACGGGGCTTCCTCTCCCCCGATTCGGTGCAGGAACGATCCGAAACAACCGTGTCCGGATAATACCTGCACCAAACGGTAAGAAAGGGATCCATGCGAACGCTCGACCTAGTCCTCGATGACGGGACCGATGGCGTCGAGCGTTCGGCGCCCAAACTGCTCGCAAGCCATGTCCTCTTTCCAAAGACGGAACATGGTCACGCGAGCTTCATATCTTACGGTGTTGCGCTCCTCTGGGGCCGGGCGGTCACCTTGCGCCCTCTGCGCCACCGTCCATTCGTAGACGACGGCTATAACCCTAGCCTCCAGCTCCCAGGGGGGAGTGCCTGCAATGGCGCACGCTGCAGCATGCCCCACCGTACGATAAGCCCTCGCCACACGCTGTGCAATGGCTCGTTGAGGCCTGCGAAGAAGGGCCGCATTCTCCTCCTTATTCAAGGAGTATGCCCAGATGGGGGCACCATACAGCGCCATACTCTTTCATATGCCGGCATGTATTTATTTGGAAGATATTTCAAGGTGTCGGCACATATATATAAGTGCCGATACCTTGAGCTTGGTCCCCCCAGTTTAGGGAGAAGCCAGCTGAATGCATCAGCCGCCTTTAGGAGGCGCGGTGACAGACCGCTAAAGTGTCGGCCAAACTGCCACCCGACCATCCAATATAAGGCCCAAATGTTTCATTTGAGCCTTAACTTCGACGCTGATACCCCCGACCACGATATGGGCATCAGATGGTGCACGCTTCCGCGGACCGAGGAAGAAAAGGGCCTCGATTTTCTAGCGCCACCTTTAGGCCTAGTAACTCGATCCTCCGTGCGACTAGGATCCCGCCCGCAGAAGCCAGCTGTGCCGCCTCTTTGTAAGTTTTGCCCCGGGCTGTGACAAGGGTGTCATCCGCATGGCAGATGACATCCATACCCGCCAAGAGATCACCCCGAAGCAACCAATCATACCCGATGTTCCACAGTAGTGGCCCGAGAACCGATCCCTGTGGGACATCAGATTCAACGACGTGACGCCGAAGTTGACCATCCCGGTTCGCAAACAAGATTTCCTTATGGTGAAGGTAGTCACGTAACAGAGCCTGCAAATATGAAGGCACCCCGTGGAATCGGAGTGCCTCCAGGATAGTCGCATGGGAGATTGACTGAAATGCGTTAGCTATATCAAAAGATATAGCCAACACGCCCTCCCCCCTAGCCGCCGCCTCACGCGTTAGACATTAAAGCCTAGTAAGGGCATCGATCGTCGACCGACCCTCCCGAAAACCGAACTGGGCATCAGACAGACCCGGACCGTCGACAATAAATGAGACGGGAAACAATTATGCGCTCGAAGATCTAACCCCCCTCATCCAGGAGCACTAATGGGCGGTACCCTGATGGAGAGTCATCCGATCGCCCTTCCTTCCGGAGCAGGCACAGTTGCCCCTCTTTCTACGGTTTTGGGAACCTCCCCGTAGCAAAACATCTATCTAAGAGGGCCCGAAACCTTGCCTCCATGTATTTGGTGGCGATTGTCATCACACGCGCCGGTATGCCATCCGGCCCTGGCGCTGTCTTTTTGGCCCGGAGGCAAGCTGTCGCCGTGCCAAAATCCTCCGCGGATACGGGCTCTATCTCTTCCAGTGAAGGTACACTTTCTACGGAGAGGGTCATCCGTGGAGGGGTAAAATCGGTACGGTCCGGGAACAGACCCTGGACCACTTCATTTAGGAGATCTGGCTGAATAGTCTCGGTTAGCGGAGGACCAAATGGACGAAGCTTATTTCTTATTGCCTTATACTGTCTCTCCCACGGATCGTCATCCAGGCTCTGCAGCATCTCTTGTCTCGAGCGATCTGTAGCGTCTGCGATCGTCACCTTGAGGACACGCTTCGCCTCCTGATAAGAGGCGTATAGGCGATCCTGATTTTGCTGGTCTCTACGGCGGCGGCGGCGACTTCTTGTATATGCCGTCCTGGATGCTACAGAGCTCAGCGATCTCTGTCGACCACCAATACACGGCCCGTCGCGGTGGCGGCCGGTAGGACCGAGGCATGCTGGTATGTTAGGGCATCCCGTAGCTGCAACGCAGCTTCATCTACATCAGGACTAGCAGGCGCACCAAACCAGTCCTGGACAAATGCTGCTTCGTGGGCCATCTCCCGATCTAAATGGGTTAGAGCCCATCGGGGGAATAGCGACTGTCTCGAGCGGGACCCGCCCTGGGGACGCTAGGTGGATATCTCGATCGGGATGTACCTATGATCGGAAAGGGTTTCCACCAAATCAACTTCCCACTTCGTAACGCGTGCAGCCAGTGCACGGGTGGCGAAAGACACTGACCCTCCCTGCCATCTAATACACGTTTGAGTTGGGCCACTATTTAGAAGGGATAGAGAAGACGATGTCGCCCACAATTCCAGCAGACGCCCGCGTGCGTCAGTGATTGAGTCACCCCAGCGCTCGGACTTCGCATTTAGGTCACCAAGGACGGCAACCTGCCTCGATAACAGACGGTCAATGACCGCTGACAACTCCAGGAGGAAGTCTTCAAATTCCGCCAGCGAGCGGTTGGGGGAGAAATAAGCTCCCACAAGGGAGATCTCCCCCCACCCAGCGGCCACGTATCCATGCCCCCTTTCAATGACTGAGAGGGGAGGGGAATCTGTGGATGGCCGCGGGACAATCGCCACCAGGCCATCCCGGTCACCCACCCAGTTGGGAGGTACCGAATATAGTTCGGCAACCACTGCTACCCCTGCGGTGTATTCGGCCATGACCTGTAGCATTAGGTCTTGGGCCGCTCTGCAGTGGTTTAGGTTGCCCTGCAATATTGTGCGTTGCCCAAATTGTGACATTATTCCGACATATTATTATCACCCTCCAAGCTGTTCAGGTGAGCCTCGACAGCGGCAGTGGAAGCAGGCCTGGTTGTTGGCTGCGCCTTGCCTTTCTTTGTAGAGGGATTACATTTCATCCCCCCCATAACGTGGCCGGTGCTTGCCACGCACTCAGCGCAGCACGGCTTCTCGCTGCAGGAGGCGGACTTATGACCCAATTTCCCGCATCGGAAACACAGCTTGGCCCTGTCTTCTTTCGAGGGGCAGCGCGCTCCGGTGTGCCCAATGGCATAACATCGGAAGCAGCGCAGTGGCTGCTCCTGAAGAGCCCTGACAACACCGGTGCTGAGACAAGTAGTCGTCCCTTTGCGAGGACGACTTTCGCGGCCACGACGGCGCACTGTATACGGACCGTACCCAGTCCGCCTTGATCTCGTCGGATCTCCCCGGTTTTGACACTCTTTGCGGTATAGCCGACGGCATTCACGACGGCGGTGGCCACCTCGTCCTTGGTGACCGAATCATCTAGTTCGGAGATTACCAATGACACCATATTTTCACGCTTCGTCACCTTTGCCATATCGGTGACCACTTCCCGGAACTTTGCTGCCCACTACCACCATGTATTAATGACTCATTTCTGAGTTTTGTACTACAGTTAAACATTAACCTGCTCTTAAGGTGAGGGAAAACATCGTGATTGAACCTGCACATTCAGGCGACTGAATGTGTAACCATGATCGAATCTGGTCAGGTTTTCCTGTTAACGGGGTCAAGGTCACACGGCAGTCGCTCTGTAAGTACTTGATCTGCCAAATCCTAAGCCAACGAATGCCAAGATTATTTATTTATTAAGCTATAGAAAGTCATTTGGCGCACCATTGAATACATTTACTATGAGTATAAACCATAATAAAATTACTAAACCCTTGTCAAAATCCAGAAGCAAAAAGCGTGTGAGCAATTTAAAGTGGACTCTATAGCCCATGAAATAAGGTAAATTATTGTATGCACTTAAGGCGTATATCACTAGCGACGCCGAGTCACTGCTCATCGAGATATTAGATGTGTCATCAGATTTGTCTACAGGAAAATGGTGAGGCCACAACAAATGGAGACATTTTTACGATGAATACGCATAGTATTTGTTTCTATGTGGTATTAAATATGGACTAGGTTTATAATTTATTTATTTCAAGCAACAAGAGCCCATAGATATAATACACAACATTAAAATCATCATCATCATCATCACAGCCCGTAACAGTCCACTGCAGGATTTAGGGCCTCTCCCACGAAAGGGGAGGTTTTTGCCATTATCTCCACGCTTGGCAAGCGGGTTGGAGATCGCAGTGTTTAAATATAACAATGGAAAATGCTGCAGCCCATCTTCCAGAATACGGAGACTCTTCATCTTTTGCCTCGAAAACATTAGTCGCCTTGTACGACACCCATGAGTGTAAGGGGTTACATTAAAATAAAAACCAATAAATAAATAACAATAAAAAACAACAGACTAATAGAATTGTAAAAGTATTCGGTCTACACTGCACCAGCCAATTAGCCCTAGTAGTTTAGTAGTCCGCAGTCGACAAGATCAACGAGCTAGTTTTATTTGATAACATGACTATGAAACAGCATATGTATTATATCATAGCCTCCTTCATCTTACAAGCCATGCTGTAGCACGGAACGGCAACGTCGCTGTGAACCGATTACTCATTGTTTACATGTCAATGTGCGGGAAAATTATGAATTTTATGACGATAAATTAAAAATATATGGATAAAACTGTGAAGAAAAAAAGACCATCTACGAAGGTAAATAAAAGTAAATATATTCACAATTGTGCTAAAGTTGTATAAATACGATTTTTGAAAAACGACACTTGACCATTTCTATTGTTAGTTTTTTACTTATTTCATAAATCAAATTCTGTTTTATAATCGTAATCTTTCTCTAACAAATGCAAAGGCGTTGTTGCATTTAAAAATGCAAGTAAAATTATGATTACACCTTAAAAATAGGAAAGAAGCTGTGCCGATGTTTTGCTTTCCAAAAGATGTAATTCTATTAAACAAATAGACTTTTGCTATTCCCCAAGCGTACTGGAGTCCCACCAAAGGATCTTTTGTGTGTAGCAAACATTTTCACACTGTGAAAGTTATCACAACTACTTTAAACCACGATCTTTGATTATCCACGATGATGGAAGTGTTTAAAAAGTAGGTGGGTACAATAAGTAAGTAAGTAGTTAGTTTTTATATACTTAGGAACATAAATAAAACTATTTCAAATGTATTATACCTCATATTTAATAAATTGGTCAATATTTTGGCTGGCATAGATTATTTTCTTTCATAATAGCTATAGGCCGCGACTGCGTCCGCATAAAATTCGGCTATAACGTTCCAGACCCGTTCCCGCGGAAATCACATTAAATATCGGGATAAATTATAGCATATGTGTTATTCGGGGCTATATGCTATGTAACTGCCAAATTTCATTCAGAATGCGTTCTGTAGTTTTTGCGTGAAGGAGTAACAAACATCCATTACGTACAAGACGAAACACATTATATTTCGCATTTAAAATATTAGGATAATACAATTGCGAGTAGGTAGATAGGTAAATAGTACAGGAATATATCCAATTTCATATTATCTAACTAATGTATATACTTATTTATATACTTTATCATTTAAATAACTAATAAGATTAAACGACGACGACCGCGACGATAGTTCGACAGTAATTTTCAGGTACACTAAAATTAAAAAATGCGACGTTGTCAAACTTCTGCGCATGGCTTGTAAGATGAAGGAGGCTATGATTATATACGTTTTCATTTTGGCTAAAAAGAGACCTATTACCCAGGTGACTCGTCTGTTTCGAAAGATTCATCCCATATTTTTTTTTGTCAAAGATTGACGTTTGATCCGCGAAGGAAATATTTTGCGGATGAATTATCACTAAGTCTTTATACGGCGCTTCCAGATCTGTCATGCGCATAGCAATGAATGCTGTCAATGGACAACATATCATCGGTTCCCAGAAAGCACACGCGTACCCGCAGTCACCGAATTATCGAAGTAGAGTCTGTGCGTACTATTTCGTATTTTACCTCTCTGTTGGTAAAAGCACGCATACAATTTAATAAATGACTGCGTGCGTGAGGTACCAGATCCCGATACTCTAGTAAATATTCATAAAATAATTGTAATGTTCTCTGAAAATTTTACCTATGTAGTTTGTATAGTAGCTGTAATTTATAACATAACTTATGCAGCGCATTAGTTTTTAACTGTAATGTTGTGCAAAGAATGAATGAATAAATAAATAAACATCATTGATATGAAGTAGGAGCAGATTGGTGACAGCAACGAGCCTTGCGGGACACCAGCGTCAATGTCACAGTTATCTATGCATCTGCTGTACAGAAAACTAGTTACCCATTTGCAGCAGCGTTGAGCGTATCCCTTCTAATTTTTTCCGTCACCGTAAGAGCATCGGTTAGTATCTTAGAAAAGAGTCATTGCTACATAGCGGCAGTGCGGTTCGACCACGGTATGTCTCGCATACGAGTCAGATACCTTAACCACTAAGTCACCGATGCTCTTTGATATTCTTATGACGCTTTTTGTAAAAAACTAATAATCTCAAGAAATCGGGTAGGTATTATTTATGGATAGGTTTCGGACTTTTTCTTGTTTGTTTGCTTTTTGTTAAGCAAATCGAGACGTGATCGCAACTGCGACCGCGAACGTACTGTGTCATTTTTTATGAGAAGTATGAAATCCGCGTGTGTGTGGCATTGCGCCCGTCTTCGATTCTATTCTTACCCGAACGGGTCAAAACGTGTGTATGTTGGTAACACCCCTTTTTGCGTCGGTGGTAAAATCCATTTCCCATGCATCCATTAGTTAATCGCCACCTGTCGGTATAATGTGGAACTACGTACCTATTTCGCAAGAAATCCTTGGAACAATAGCCCGTTGGAACCAACGTAGCTCTACTTGAAACCACCGCGGTGTGCAGATTCTGAACTAGATGGCGACACAAGTAGCAATCTGAAAGGCGGAAAAGTGATGCAAATCTTTGCTGACAGACCTCAATGTAATGATCATATTTTCCACGCATTTATCCCAGCTTTTGCTTATGTTTTGCTTATTTTAATTTCTGTTACGGGTTTGGGTGTTATGTATAAAAAGTACATATTTAAAAGTATATAAGTAGTTTGTCAGTTATCTATTACCCACAACACGAGCTTTGCTTACTTTGGCGAATGGCGATAAGATTGCGCTGTGTGAACTGTCCAAGCATATTTCTTTATTTATTTATGGCAGGGTCTGCCTACCACCTTTTCTTCCTCCACTTCGCGCGATTATCACCAACCTCCCGTCGTAAGCAATTGGCTCTCGTATACCACTCTGCGATGTCAATACATCCCTTCCAGGGCTTCCCGCGGGATCTCATTCCTAATACTGGCACGTTTAGACATCTGTTTCTCACGCATCCCTGGGGCTTACGCAGCATGTGACGAAACTAGCGCATGCGTGCCCCTTATTCGCGATGTTCCTCACTTCAAGGCTGCCACAGATGTGCTCGTTACGCACTCGACACATCCACCGCAGCATTTTCATATCATTGGCGTCCAGTTCGCGGACGTGCATCGTCAGCGCCGGTCAGGTCTCACACCGATAAAGAACCTCAGGCCTAATTATGCGCTTGTATATTAGCCCCTTAATCTTGATCGGGATTTTAGGGTCACAGGTGACTACAGTGAGCTCCAACCATTTAGCCCAAGCTGCTGAGATTCGGTGCATGACATCGGGGCTGATATCGGACTCGTGCAGCACGGATCCGCGGCATTTGAATTTATCTGTTCTATTCTTTTTAAGATAGCTTCGTTCCCTGTACCGATTTCTTTTGCATCCAGACTAGGTTTATATCCATCCTACTTCCAGCGTGAGTAATATGTAGGGGAGACCGGGTCAAAACCGTATAGCTAAGAACAAACCTATACAAAATCGAAATAAATGAAAGATACATATTCAAATCAATTCGTTTATTAAATACTCTCATTGGCTATAGATATTAACAAAAAAATACTATTATCATCATATTAACAAAAAATAATCAACACAAACTAAACCTCGACGAATTACGATTTTACCCCGGGGGGTGGACAAAACCGTATAGTATATACGATATTGCCCTATACATTATCAACGTGAAGCCAAGCAACCAAAACATTCAAAAGAATCCATGTCATCTTCATCCTAGCCAGTACAGCCTTCGTGTGCCCATCCTTTATAGGTAATGCACTGCACCCAATCTTCATCCACTCGACTTACGTTATATTCTTCTTGACAATATAAACAAATATTTTCGTTATTTCGAGTGCACGAAGATTTCGGTTTTGATTGTTAGGATAATTTGTGCAAATTGAAGATTGGTTTCTTTTTCTTGTCCAAGGCAATTCATTCATTTACGCATTTTAAAGAAACCCTGTAAACAAAAACATCATTTAATAATTGGTTTCAGGTCAAAACCGTATACTGGCCGATTTTACCCCTTACGGTTTTGCCCCAATGACCATAAACAACATAGATCAACATTTACTTTTGGTATTATGCAGACCCGGCACCAAATCATTGTTGATAATTAAGTAAATATACACAGTTTCACGCTAATAACATTGCACTTACCTATTATCATAATATTATTCACAATTTAAACTTTTGATGACGAAAAAATTAGATCAAAGCACCTAAAAACAATAGTTATGTGATATACATATTGTTAACACTTGTGCCTACAGCGACGAGTGTCTGTTGATATATTGATTCTATTGGCTTCTTGCCGTGGTCGGCAAATGCGCGGCTAATTCAAAATAATAACGTACACAGCTATACTGTACGGTTTTTGTACGGGTCTCCCCTATAAGTAGTTTATCAGTTTTGTAGCATCCATAACACAAGATTTGCTTACTAGACTAGGGCTAGATGGCGCTGTGTGAATTGTTCAAGCATATTTATTAATATTAAGCTCTGCCCGCGACTTCATTCGCGTGGATTACAGAATGTCTGGTAGGTATGTCTTGTGTTCTGGTGAAGCATTGTTATAAAAAGGAGCTTTTTACAGTCCGTCGCGGTTCGCACAATACATGTTTTCTCTTCTTGTGAAGATAAAAAATAAATACAGTTTTGGTTTCAGTAAGTATCGTTTACGTACGCTCTAATAAAATATTTCAAAATATCTTCCATGTACAGAATTGGACTTGTTACAGTTTTATTGTATATTGTATATTTATGCATGTACTTACATACTTATTTGTACCCACTCCGGTGCCCGTTAATAAACCAGTGTTAAACTAGCAGTTGGCGTTTCCACTTGTTCCCTCGGCCCGTAGTTCGCATATCTAACAGTGCTGTGGTGGTGACGTTACCCACCCGCGCACTTTAAAAGTATAGACTAATCTCTCGGCTTTAGTTAACGACTTAGACACGGGCCGTTCTATACCCGCCACAGTGCCTTCGGGGGTTCGTTTATAATTATTTATTTATTTCACTTTAATGTGTCTGAAAACAAAATTGCCAAGGGGATGTGAGGCACCCTTGTTTTTTTTACTTATATAACAAGAGGATATGTAAGTATTATCGATGAACTATTCACTATAATTTGTCCACACTGACTTGTCTTATTTGGTTAAGGAAATTATGTATTTAAATGGATAATATGCAGCAGTATTAGTTGAAATTCACATTCTATGTGTTCATTGTATAATTGTCGACATCTATACACAATATACGTAGCGTGATTGATACGGCAAGCCGTGATTTTGGGCATTGTTTGTTCACCAAATAAGACAAGTCAGTATAAGCAGATCATAAAAAAAATTGTTTTTATTCTGTGCACGGACAGATCTTCGTTTTGTGGGTCTCCTAAACGTCTACTATCATTACAAAGTAGATTTTTTCTTGTACTCGGTCACAGTCTAATAAATTTTTAATAGAGAAACCTCAAAAACAACCGTGCGAAGCCGTCGCGGGTCTCTAACAACTTATATTCAGAAATCACCGTCGTCTTTTCCGGGACCGGTTCTTGTGAGACAGTCGGATCTCGAACGGGCTTGAGTAATGATCGTATCAATCTTGCAAATCTTCCCATCTTCTTCCCCTTTATATTAAGCAAGTGGGTGCATAAACGATGATCTCACGATGTGGTGTTTTGAGAGAATACGAGGCGGTTCTGAAAGTTTCTACTCAACGGGATTGTAATCCGCCGCATTGTTTTAATTTTTGTTTAGAGGAGTGTTTTCCGAGCGCGCTCTATAGAAACGTAGTTGATCATATTTTCAATATTACGCTATCAAAGCCGATGAAATTTTGTAGACGTTATCCAGCAACCAATGCTTGTGGTTTGACAGATTTTCGTTAAAATATACCGTTGTTTGTATGAAAAGCCCGGCAAAACTGGTGTGGCAAATATTATTACAAAGTCCTTGATTGAAACCCACTGGGATGCGACCTTTAGATATTTTATTTATAGATTGTTTAAAATAACGTGTCTGCAACATATCATCAATCTCATTATGTAGATAAATGAGATGAGACAGTGGATGTATATAAGCCAACTAAGATAGACTAAAATCTACGATTTCTCTTTCAAACAAATACTCACTGTTTTATGCAATTTTAAACAAAGGAGATCTTTACTTACGAAGACATTCATCTCACATTTATTTTGTAATGAAGAAATTGTTTTCTGTAAACGATTAGGCAACCTTGACCGAAATGTTTCAACAATAGTCGAATTGGAGCCGCCCGACTCCACCTTACAGAATATCGTAGCTCCACCTTACAGAATATCGTAGCTAAATAATATTATTTTAAATAGTATTGTGTTTCTGCCGGTGAGTAAGGTTTCCAGTGCTCCATGGGGTGGGGATTTGGGGAACCGTGGCTTTGGCAGTGGAGTGGCATTTGCCTTTTTGCTACCAGAGCAACGTGTTATAGAGGTGGGCAACGCATTAGGGATACTCTTGGTGTTGTTCATGTTTGTAGGCAGTGGTGACCACTTTCCATCAGGCCCGCTTGCCTATTTGCTTGCCGTATGAAAAAAAAATTGCCGCTGTTACAGTAGACAGTAAAGTAGATCAAAACCCCTTTGCAAATTACACAAATAACTCTACAGTACGTATCTGGGCGCACTAACTAGTCCCCATTTCTTTGATACAATTCTTATTTAATAAAATTATCTTTCTTTCATTTTAATGAGACTATTTTTATTTCGATAATTGGCTGTTGGGTGGGATTAAAATGGCTAAGGGATTAGGTAGTAGCATTAAAATTATGTTGGCAGTGGTCCAGTGGGCCTGTCTGAACTTTTTATCTAAATATTAGATATGAATTGTATTAAATAAAGGGGGACTATGTATAATGAATATGAATATGAATATCACACCCAGATACTTACTGTATGGATACGTACCGTCGTACGTGTGTTGGTGGCCGAGTGGTTAAGGCATCCGACTCGTAAGCGAGAGGTACTGGGTTCGAATCCCACTACGCCCGTACCAATTACTCTTTTCTGAGTTATGTACATTAGTTGAATACTAACTGATACTTTTAAGGTTATGGAAAACATCGTGATGAAACCTGCACATTCAGGCGACTGAATGTGTAACCATGATCCAAGCTGGTCAGGTTTCCCTGGTAGCAGGGTCACGGACGTCAGATGGCAATCGTTCCACTGTAATTACCTGATCTGCCAAATCCTGGATCATGGTCAAGGCGGACCCGGGGGCCCACGTGCGCGAGAGCACAACCGAGACATTAACGCCAAGATGATGACGTTGATGATTATACCTTTTACAGGCGTAAGGACTGATAGCTACATCTAAGTACTGCAGGTGCCTATGCCAATAGGCAAAAATCGAACAAAACGCATGAGGACCCGTACGCCGACCCATACTACAGTTCTGACTCTGTAAGGTGCGACAATTGTCCATTCTTCATTACACTCTCCTTATTATCGTAGTCATGTTAAACCATTTGCTCTTTTCTATTGGAACGTAGTTTAAAATGAAGAATCCAATGCGACCGGCGACCGACCCAGTAGCACCGTGATCGCACCGAAATAGCCACCACGAAAGAAAGAATTAGGTCGTTGCCGCTATTCAGCGCTGTGGAAATATGCGTCTGGTGCCGAATGCTAAGATTATGGTAACTCTATATGATACAACCGTAGGGTTGGATATGATTATAGCTGTACAGTTGTACAGTACATTGTTATGCACATCGGCTAGTTTCAGCTTTGTATTTACTTAGACGAGTGGGACAGAGTTAACGCTCTACGAAAGGATATAGCTGATGTGTGTTATTTACCGCCCACATCATCACATTTTGTTAGAAATATGTTTTAGCATCAATATAAGTAATCGTTTTCAAAAAATAAAATTATAGGTAACGTTAAAGACTGACGATACGAGTCTCTGTGTTAGTTTATTGGCAGCGATTTAGTCAGAATAGCAATGACTTCCATCTTAAATTGCATTTATTAGGTTTTTGTTTATATGAGGTGCCGCTTTCCATTAGCTGGGCTGACTGCTGGGTTGTCCCAAAGATCAAGCTTTATTTTACGAACTAGATAGTTCCACTAACATCTTATCTAACTATAATATTTACCTATTGATTATTTATTTAGTCATTATTACTTTACTAGTGGACCTGAAACGTACTTTACTTTAACTTTGTTCGCGTACTCTTCCTCTACCTACCCTTTTATCTTGCTTATAAGCCTTCCTCTTGAATCACTATCTATTGTTGAAAACCGCATTTAAATCGGTTGAGTAGTTTTAGAGATCTAAGCGTACATAGATACATAGGGACAGACGGCGGGAAGCGACTTTGTTTTATACTATGTAGATTATTAAATACCTAGATACCCCAGAGGTAAGCTTTATGTATTTAAGTGCTTTGCCTAGAAAACTCGTGTCATGAGCGCAAGGAGTTGATTCCAATAGCTAATAATAGCTCATAAATTATATCTTGCCTGGCCCGGCGGCTGACTAAAAATTTTATGAAGTTTACCTTATAAAAGAGAGACGCACTGTTGACTGAAATTCACGATTTTACTTCTACGGATAATAGGCCATATCTTCATAGTCATATCTTCCGTTCGAAATTGCAATAATTGCGGTAAACTAGCTTAAACGCAAAGTTCACACTAATAACATTTTAGTTTGCATACAAAGTTGCATATTATCTAGCGGCTAGCCCAACAAACTTTAACTTTGATGGTTAGCATAGAGA
This sequence comes from Blastobasis lacticolella, assembly GCA_905147135.1. Taxonomy (NCBI): domain Eukaryota; kingdom Metazoa; phylum Arthropoda; class Insecta; order Lepidoptera; family Blastobasidae; genus Blastobasis; species Blastobasis lacticolella. The sequence continues at coordinate 15,249,461 of LR990050.1, forward strand.
TCTATATTATACGGGAGCAGCTTGCAAAGTTCGCTCTAATTGAATCTTGCGTACCTACTTCCTAGCTCGAACTTTATCTAGATCATTTCTTGATCGTGGGCTTGGCAGATCCTCGCCTAGATAATGAGTATTGTAAGCTGTATTTAAAATAATATCCTTCTTGCTGGAGATGCGGACATTTTTGCATAACATATACTTAAATAGACCGGAATGCAGCGTGGGTAGGCCTCCCACAAGGTGGACCGACGACCTGGTAAAGTTCGCAGGTACCAGCTGGATGCGGAAGGCACAGGACCGGCCTTTGTGGGGATCTTAAGGGGAAGCTTTATCGGCTGATAGGATGATACTTAAATCAATATTCGTATTTGCTTCCACGCGTGCAGAGTCAAAGGCGACGTTTGTTTGGCATACTCTTGGTTTATTTAATGAAATTCCTCGTTATTTAATTTTTATTTCTTTTATTGACGAGAAAACACAACTTACATTTTCGCCGGGAAATGTGACAAGGTGAAGCAGACTAATAAGAGAGGTATAATAGCGGGGTATCCCGTTCGAATTGGAGCCGCCTGATTGGGGAAGTACCTCCACCTTACAGAATACCGCAGCTAAACAATACTCTTTTAAATAGTATTGTGTTTCTGCCGGTGAGTAAGGTCTCCAGTGCTCCATGGGGTGGGGTTTTGGGGAACCGTGGCTTTGGCAGTGGAGGGGTATTTTGCCGCCAGATCAACGTGTTATAGAGGTGGGCAACGCATTGGCGATACTCTTGGTGTTGCTAATGTCTATAAGCAGTGGTGACTACTTCCCATCAGGTGGCCCGCTTGCATGTTGGCCTACCGTATGTCATAAAAAAATATTCAGCTAGGGATACAACAACAACCGTCGGTGGCCTAATGATTGAGGGGTCTGGTCGTACCGTGAGGTACCGGGTTCGAAACCCAGTGTCGTCAAGTACCTAAAATGAAATGAATGAATGAATGAAATGAAATGAAATGACTCGTTTTTGAATTATGTCCATTAGTTGAACGCTAACCGTAGGGAAAATATCATGATGAAACCTGCACATTCAGGCGACTTAATGTGTAACCATGTTTCCACGAATGTCTAAAGCGGAAATACACTGGAGACTCTTTGAACTTGTTCTCTCCTGATGAAAACGCAGCCCAATGGGTGACGAATTTAGATATTTACTTGTAGTTTTAATGGTAACTTACCTAGGTTATAATTAGCGACTTGGCTATTAAGGCCATACGAATAAATAAATAAATGTGTAACCATGATCCAATCTGGTCAGGTTTCCCTATTAACAGGGTCACGGAGGTCAGATTGCAGTCGCTCTACTATAACTGATCTGCTAAATCCTGTATCATAGTCAAGGCGGACCACGGACCCTCGCGCGCGAGAGCACAACCAGATCATTAACATGAGGACTATGTAGCGACAACGTCCTCGGTAGGGTACGCATTAACTCTGCAGCCGATTGTACATACAGAAATAATTTTAAAATTTTCTTTGAGTCAAAAACGTAGTAACCCAGTGGTGACCTCGGTCGCATCTGGCAGTTTCTCCGAAGGAGTGTAAAAACTACTGTTTAGTTTTTCATTAAGTTTTCAATCAAGGAATTTAGGTATGTGTACATACCTATAGTTGGGTACGTAATAAAATAAAATTATATCAGACCAAAATGCTTGTTCTCGAATCGTTTAGTTAGATATTGCTACAAATGTACAAGTTAAGATCAACTAGTTTGAAATCCTGTTTCGAATCACGTATGACAACGTTGTATGTGATGTACGTGACACTATAGGTTTTAATGATCTTTGACATCTACAAGGAAACTTATGATCCGTGTTCCGACTCACTTGGTTTACAAGTGAGTCGCTGCATCCACTTTAACTTAGTCTGATTATGAAGTTGCAGAGTTTGAAGGTTAGTTGAGGTATTTCTTAAAGCTAATTTAAGTCCATGTTGTTGACTTGCCTGTGCATTAAGCGGTTCTTTAGACAAAGGTTGGCTCATAGAGATTACATGCAACGATAAGGCCGCTTTTGCCCACAACTAGTTATGGTTTTTGCCTGTACTTTTTTATGTAATTATTTTTGTGTGAACAATAAAGAATTTAACTATCTACTTTAAACTTAAAGTTATAGGTCCAGAGATTCGCTCCTTACCTACGGTACGTAGATATTACTTGATCTCTGAGTCATCGTGAGGGTTCTGTAGGATTTGTTATTGGTTACCAAATAAGCATATAAAGCGATCCGTATCAACAATGATATTTTGAAGCCAGAGCAATGTATAATTCGTAAAGTTTTAATATATTCGTTACTATGTTGGGCAAGTCCAACTCAGGCTTTATTGGTTTATAGTACTTATTTGTTGTTGTCTTATTATATAAAGATTGGTGCTTGTCATTGTCTTTCTTACGAGAGAAATTAAAAAAAAAAACTATGAAAGCGGAAAACAGGTAATGTTTCTTAAATTGGGCCCCCTCAATTTCTTAACATTTTTTATTTGTTATTATTTCGGCCCTAGAAACACATATTTTTTCTGTAAAAATAGCACCTGGTCATCACGGTTCTAAAGATACAGGCCTGAGGCAGACTGACGGACAGCCAGAGAGCGGAGGCTTAGCAACGGGGTTTCTCTTTTACCCTTCAGGTACAAAAACCCTAATTTACTGCACGCTATTCTCCAAGACGCGAAGCCTAGGACTTCTGTTCTGTCTACAGGTCTGTGAGGGGGAACACGTCAGTTAGAAAGTTAACGGCCCTTAGGAAACAAAGCGTAGATTAGTACGTAACTACTCGTCATCATGACAGCCCATAACAGTCCACTGCAGGACTTGGGGCCTCTCCTACGAAAGAAGAGGTTATTGTCATAATCTCCATGCTTAGCAGGCGAGTTGGAGATCGCAGTGTTATAAATATAACAATGGAAAACTCTGCTGCTCATTTTGCAGTCTACGAAGACTCTAAATTTCTTGCCTCGTACGACACCCACGAGTGTAAGGGGTTGGTGCTATTCTAATCAGCCGGATACCAGACGGCCAAATGTACTTAACCCCAATTCTATTTCTATAATTGCTGACTAATCTCAAATTCAACTGGTTTCAAGAGCTGTTTTATCGGCTCGCATTTGACCTCATCTCTCCTGATGGGAAGCGACAATGAGGTAATCATAGAATGGAAGGTCTGTCATCAACCCACATGTGCAATGTGGGCAGAATCTCGATCGCTACACATTGGTTACACGGTAATAATGTTTATAAATCACATATGGCGGCGGGTCGGTTAGCAAAATTTACGAGGCATCCGTGCCGTTCCAAACTGGAGCTTAGATCTGCTGTTATTTCGGTGTCGGTGTCAAAACGACACTGCGCTAAAAATATAGTGTACTGAAAGCAGGGGAAGCGCGGGGCGGATCGCGCAGGCGGCTGCGCCCACGCCGCCGCCTGCCGCCCGCCTCGCGCCAGTCAGCAGCAGTGGCTCGTGTTGGTTGAACCATCTATAGGGCCATCTTCTTTTTCTTTCCGTAGGTGAGTCTCAGTGCAAAAAATAACGAAAAATATAATAATTTTTTTGAGCTCAACTAAAAAGTCAAAGTGCAACAGTGAAGTGATACGTCAACGTCGTAGTGTAATGGAACGCTCTAATGCATCCCCGGAAGTGTGTGAACTGCAAACTGCGGCCCGTGCCGGGCTGCTCTAGTGACGTTTATGGAACGTTGTCGCGATAAATATAAAATCTAATAGCCTTCGATAAGTCTGTGCTAAAAGAGAAAAACGTCCACCGTTCAACTTGCCCAATCGCTTGATGATAACCTCAAAAAATAATCGCACTACTCACATTGATTGCTGAACCCTAATTATTCTTACAAGACCCTCAAACATTATAAAGTAGATAACAATTAGCATATCGTTCTGCAAAAAATTAAAAACTTCTACACCTGTCCATACAAATATCTATTTTATAATATGCACCTACATAAACTTTGAAGTTACCGTTAATACGGAATATCGGGTTTTCCAGCAAACACATATCTGGTTACACACCTATGTCCGTACCGTTACGAATCCGAAATCCGAGTAACGCGCGCGGCCCGCGGACCAAATTAGGATGCGTGGTCGCGCCAACCTATTTCAGTCGCGCGCGCCGCCCGCCCTCCGAAAACGCCCGACCGCCCACGAATGCACCCGATCGTACCTAATTGTGGAATTTTCATTGCTTACAAGCCCGACACCACGTCCGAGGGAAATCGTGAGCTCATGACGATGTCGGGGCCAGTTATGACTGCGATTGCATAATATGCAGCGATTTGTATGGAATATCGCACTCGACCTCGTTTCGTTAATAATAGGTAGTGCTGGAAAATACTCTGAATTATGATCTTGGCTTGATTAATTGGTGATGGATATCAAAGAACAACTCGTATCACGATCTATATTCTTAAGCGTATAGGGCTAAAAGCAAATAATAAGAGAAATATTCCTAAAGATCGAATGTCAGTTGCTCACACCTACCGCGAGATATTTGGCTCGTCGCCAAGAGTTTCAAGTAACAGTTTTAATGTTATCGCCAAATATGCTATGTTCATTAATTTTGGAAATTATTAGATTTTAGAATTTTAAATCTTTACAATTATTTTTCTACTAAATTATTTTTGTGTAATTAAAATAAACAATTTTAGGTGCTATTCACAAAAACTTAAGCACTGAGAAGTAGGCTACACCTGAAATAAAAATGATACACTTGATATGAGCTGATAGGTACATGAAGATTGCGTGAAAAATAATTTTAATGTGAACTTATAAAAATAATTTAAAATTAAGTGACCTTGAAAAGGGTTAATTACCTTGTCCTCCAAATAATGGATAAACCTACAATCGAATTAAATTAATAAAAAGCAGCAAGGAGTTATTTAATCTATATAAAACAAAAGTCTCCGTAATTTTAAATTTCTTTGTTCTACAACTAAATTATTTTACAGGACACCGGAACCAACACTTACAAAATGGCGGATGATGACGTGAGGTAAGAATATTGTGCATGTTTAGATTATATTACATACATACTTACGTTTAAAAAAAAAACTCAAGATTCTCTAATCTAAACACTTTCCCTGTGGTTATGTTAAATATGACCACACAATTTACCAGGGCCTGAAGTCTGCAAATTTAACGAATGGCATTCAATAGGAAGTTTTCCACATATTAGGTATACTGCTACTAATTTAAAACCAATGGAGTCGCCATTGACTCTCAATTGAATATGAATAACATGCGAGTTAAAAAAATTATAAGGCTTGGGCCCCTGATGGAAAGGGGTCACTGTAGCCTTTAATACTGCGATTCATACTATAGACTAATTAATCGGTTAAGAAATTTATAACAAGAATTAGGTGGGTTTTCATTTGTGTTTTAAAGTCGCCACAGAATTTGAATAAACCCTATTAATATTATAAATGCGAAAGTCAGATGTCAGGATGTTTGGATGTTTGTTCACGCAAAAACTACTGAACAGATTTAGATGTTTGGAAGCAATATAGCTTATAGCCCAGTTCAGCACATAGGCATATAATTTATCCCGAAATGAATGTGGTTCCCGCGGGAACGTGTCTGGAACGTTGTAAGCGAATTTCACGTGGACTATAAACTAGTATATGAACAACAACAACAGGGATTATAAAGAGATGAAAAGGTTGGCAGGCAGGAGAGAAGAGTGGCGATTGCTCCACTGACAAGAGTCATACTCTTAAATATATGATGATGATATGAACAAGCACAAAAGGTAAAAGTATGTAATGTAAGATCAAATGAAGATCGCTGTCTATTATCTACAATCACTTTATTTTTCTGTTCAAAGTATAAAAAAAATTACTCTAAGTATAATATTTTTTGTATCACTAACTTTTGTGCTTACGTATTATAGTTATTATTATAGATCTTGTCTCTCGCCCAGATTATAAACTTCAATATTTAAAGATTCTTTGTAACAATAGTTATTTCTTTTTATTTCTTGTGTCTTCACAACATTGTAACACTTTGAAACAAGATACTCTTGCATTGTAGTCTATGAATTTATTTAAAATCATTTGATGCAATTACGATGGACTAGGTACTTAAGATGAATACCTGTATACGATGTATGGATGACTTAAACAATCTGCGAAAATTCTAGACATCACACATATTTTGAAAATCGTTTCAAAACAAATTCATTACGTCATGTGTGATCCCATTTACCATAAAAAAGGCTTGAAGCTGAAAAGTAATTAAATATACTATTGTTTTATCATTTAAATGTGTTGTTGCGCCGTTTTCTACACCTGAAACTATACGATTACCTTTTTTAACATAAGCTACTTAAATTTTTCTGTTCCATTGCTCTTTGTCCTGCGCCTGCGTCTCGCTGTACCATTTTGGACGATGTTCTGAAAATCTTCACATCACAGTATTGAATGTTATATTGTCTCCTCGAGGTTCAGGTAATTGTTTTATGCTTCTAACACTCATATTTACACTTTACATTGGATACAAATACATACATGTCCAATATATCTATTTCAATAGTATAAAATATACCTTTGCTTTGTATCAATATACATATTTGCGTTTCTATTTCTATAAGTTTTAAAATTATATTATGTGTTAATGGTTCAACATTGATCTCATGTTTGAAGAATTTTTTACAGCGACTTAAAAATACTTACTTAAAAGTATAGGTTTGACATATTTGATAATATTTTTCGTTTTTAACAACACCGATGGCACCTGAAAATGCTGAAAGCACATTAATGAGATCACTCGAAGTGTTGTAAGCTTTACCTGTATGTTTCATAACGAGTTACGAGTGTATTTAACTGGGAAGGAAAATATACGAATACTACAACCTGATTTTAGAGATATGGAAATAAATGATGGTCTTAGTATGCATATTAAATTTAAAAATCAAAGAGAGTAAAATGCCGAAAAATCGGTCAATCCCATTTAAAAGTTTTTCTATCATTCATTTTGTTAAAACTTAGTATTTTGACTTTCCAGTTTTTTACACTCCATTGGCGATAAATGTATAAACCAATCACAAATTATCACTTGCGTCGTAATAATTCGAAGCTCACGAAAGAGTAAATAAGTAATTCACGCACAAGTACACTAATGCACAATTTTTGTCAATGATTGCACACAAATTTTGAGCACAACGTCAACATTGCGCCAAATCCCATCGTTAATAATTTGCATATAAATTATTTATTATTGTAACATCAGTTTTAATACGTTATATCGATTTATTTCATATATAGTGATAGATTTGACTTTGTTGAAGGAGTGCTCAAAATGCCATTAAATGAACACAGGCTTTGCATTAAAATTCACTGTCCACCACGCTACACGAATTGAATTTAATGAATTGCACCAATATGTTACTTTTGCACAAATGTTTACACTTTTTTTTATTATTTCTCTTGCACATTTTTAGTGTATATGTTTTAATATTTTTGAATTGAAACTCAATCGAAACCCGTTTAAAACTTTTAATTCAATACATAATTTTTAAAATTATGTAAATATATTTGTAATTTTTAATATGATTTGGGTTTTTATTACAACGATCGATTTAACTTCTTAACCGTTTTGTTCCACAACTTAAGAAATTACAAAACTAAGATATTGTGTAATTTAATAAGTGTGCCCTTGACCTAAATATTTGCTTAGACGCAAAGATAGCAGCGTTTAAACAGTATGGTCGAAAAAATTAAATTTGTAAAGTTATAAAACAAAGATTGATGTTAAGAAGTATATTCGATTCTATATATACGCAAAAGAAATAATAACATGTTATGTCCATAACGTCTATGTCCGATTTAAAATAAAACAATAATTCGCACAACCAATAACATTATAGAATAGGACCACGAAAAATCCGAATTGACTCACAGTAGTAAAAATGATAAAGTGTCGATATGGCAATAATCTTGGGATAATCTGTCAGTCCTTCTTGTAAACATTCAGTTATTTGGTCAGTATTAGCTTGAACTTGTACTTTTAGTTTGTCTAAATTATTAATCATGCTGAAAATTATCTCCCGCACTTCCTTTTTAATTGTTTTGTCCATTATTTAATAATATTTTTCATAACTTACAAAATAAACAATCCTACAGAAATAAAAATGTTTTGACTGTTATGAATGACGTTCTATAACGTTTAAAAAATTTGGCGTAAGTTGCCATTCGGAGATTTTTTTTTAATAAGCGATTCGGACTAAGTGTGGTCTTATTCTAATTATATAAATTCATGTAATCTAACCGATTTTTCATTTCTTTTTACAGAAAAAGAAACTCGAGGAGGTAACGTAACTTCGAGGTCCAACAGTCACAAAAGTCTACACCTGACTTAACAAAAACTAATCTAGTTACATTTATATTTACAGATACAGTTACTTTCATAGTACACACATAACTCTTAATTTAATTAATAAGCGATGAGGTACGTTTAAATCACACACCTAATAGTTTTAGACTTTTGGACTATCCAGAAGGTATCATGCACTATCAATAGTTGTTCCACGCTTTGATAATAAAAAAATACTATTCCTAGATTAGAGCAACAGCGTAACATCATGTCGTCACACCAGATGTTAGTTTAAGAACTGTACAGAAAGACTTTTGAAAGTAAAACCTGTATACATTATTCAAACTAAACATTTCAACAACACCGCACCTAAGGACAGAGTTAGTAAAACATTAGACATTTCACACAATTCGTAGATTAGCATAATATCATAGCATCAGTGGTTTCAGGACACCACAATTAATACAGTATTTAATATTGACATTTATTGACTTTAATTTAACATAACATGACATGTATTTAATGCTTAATTATCTTATGGATTTGTAAATTTTTATTACGAATATAAATAACGAACCTTATAAAATAAAAAAAACTACATTACTATTAATACAGTAGTGAACCTAATAGATTCTAAAATAAAGCCAACAATAGAGTTAGCAAAGCAAGCAGTAAAACACAATATTCCTTCCTAGATTAGCATAATTGCATAACATTACACCTATGTTGAGTTTCAAGACATCACAGATACACTAACTGAATGTAATAGTAGAACACAAAATCAACTCAATATTGCTTCGACACTGAAACCGTATAGATAATAAAATAATAGATAGGCCACTGTTACCATGTACACTGTCCCCAGGCGAAGAAGGCCAAACAGGCCGAGATCGACCGCAAGCGCGCTGAGGTGCGCAAGCGCATGGAGGAAGCCTCCAAGGCCAAGAAGGCGAAGAAGGGTTTCATGACACCTGAGAGGAAGAAGAAGCTCAGGGTTAGTATGTTTCGTTACGCATGTTTTTTATCTCAGAGGACAGTACGATCTATATGAGTAAGGTATGATTTAATTTCAATAAAATAACTTATCTAAGGTTAAAATTACTTGTCGTTCACTGTCCGATATTAATTAGCTACTTGATTTACATGAACATCAAATAAATTGTATTTACAAATTAATTGCTCTTGTTTTGTGATAAAAATATAATATGTGAAGAGCATGTCGCTGATAGTTACAATGAAATTCCACAGTTGCTGCTTCGTAAGAAAGCCGCTGAGGAGTTGAAGAAGGAACAGGAACGCAAAGCCGCCGAGAGGAGGCGCATCATCGAGGAAAGGTGTGGTAAAGCCAAGAACGTCGACGACGCAAACGAAGGTAAACGCCTGTCCCATATTTAATCAGTGTCTAATCTTCAGTAAAAGATATGTTCATTATATATTTCTGATTGTCCTCATCATGTAAAGATCCAAAATCACATCTCAGTGAACAATATGTATGTCATACACTTCACAACATTTAACGTTTATTCATACATTTAAAATCAATTCAGTTACCCTTTAATGTGTTGTATGTCACATTGTAGATTCCATTAGGAGTATTCTCAATGACTACTACAACCGCATCACACGACTTGAAGATGAAAAGTACGATTTGGAATACGTCGTTAAAAGGAAAGATATGGAGGTAGTGAGACGAGCTGCGATCGGCTGCTCCCTTTGATAAACTTGCCAACTTACAATCTTCAATTTTCTTTAATATTACTTCGAAGTGATTGTTGTCTCTACTATGTCTTAACAGCAGATTGACACTTTTCAGTGTGTTGGGCCGCAGAACTCTCCATCAGCCCTTTTTTATCTTCTCTAACGCGTTTTCCTCTTCTAAGCTCCATGTGAAGTCGTAGGTCTAGAGTGCAAACTTGCTACCTTCTCTTTTTCCGTCTTTCAATTTCCTCCTGAGACTGACAATCTAATCAGCGGCGCGAGCGCGTACGCCGCTGTCGGCTGTAGGGTGTGTGTAAGGCGCGGCCACGCGAATAACTCTCCTTGATGTTGTAGCGGCTCTCACGAGCATCATTACCGGTTACCATCAGCGTATCACCAAGCTTGAAGAGCAGAAGTACGATCACGAGGTGGAAGTGCACCGCAGAGAGCTCGAGGTGTGAACGGTTTGGCGCCCGCGCTACGCAAGCATTACGCTCTTCGTTTGAGTAGCTCATGCCGATAATGTGACTAGTGACAAATACTTATTTGTTTTCGCAGCCGACTCATATTCAAAACGATTTATCGAAGCTGATTACAAAATTATACCTCCATTTAACCGTGTGGATAACAAAAATATTTATAAAGCGCTGAAATAACAACGACCCGTTAGAGCAATGCCGGATCTGTAATAGTCTGATACCTTAGAGTCTCTCAGTCAATAACAATATGTTAGGCTATGTTGCAGCAAATGTCCAACTGACGCCCACTTAAATCGTAACGTAGCTTCGCTTCCGCTTGTCCTCCGATGTCGAGGTCCCTAGACCACACTACCACACCACTGATCGAGTCGATGTCCAGTGCCGAGCTACTTGCCATAACCTACCTTCTTAAATGTGATTATGTTTTTCTTTAGCGGAACTGCAGACGATATGTCAAATGTACTGGCACAGGATATACAACCTTGAGGGGGATAAATATGAACTAGAACGAGCGATTCAAATTAGGAAAATGGAGGTAAACTGCATATTAGGATTGGGAATGCACATGATATGAGTTGAACTGATTTAGTTGTTACGACATGATATGATAGTTGTACGGCTCACCGCACACATGCACACGCGCGCGCGGCGGGCGCTCCGCGCAGGCGCAGGTTCACACGGCGCCCGCGCCCATGCTCATTCTGCTGGCTCAATAATCTGTCTTTCCTTTTTCTATAGCAATGCTCAAGAGAATAATACAGGAGTATTATGACCGCATGTATGTGTGTGAGGGCCAGAAGTGGGATTTGGAACATGAAGTCAGGAAAAGAGATTATGAGGTATTGACCGATACTTTATAACCATTGTGAATATCACAGTCATCGATTATGTAACAAACGTGCGCGTGTGACGATTCGTGTTGATTATATTGATAACGCTTTGTAAGTTTTCGGTGGTTTGCTGTTGAGTTGTAAATAACGGCCGGGCCGGGGGCCGACAGTCGCGTGCGTAGTAGCGGCGGGCCCGCGGGCCGACGGTGAGCGTGCGGTGCAAAATCGATCGCCGGCGCCGGCGGCGGCGCGTCATCCGACATGGAGCTTACACCATTAACGACACTAACGTATCGAATAACTACGTAACCGCCAACCGTAACCAATCACACTGCACTTACACTGGACTGCTGCATGCTCATTGTAACTATATCATCGACGTCATCGCCAACTTCTCCTTCGCCTGTCTCCTTCATATTCTCGTCTGCTGGCCTGCTTCGGCCAGGGAACGAACGATCTATGAACGAGGTCATCTTCATTATAGATCACGATCACGATCACGAATCATCTATTCTTCGTCTGCTTCTGCTACAGCTTTGCTTGGTGCATGACCAACTATTCTTTATAACGAGTAATGAACTGCTTTGGAGTCCTAATTAATATCCCCTGAAATAGTATGGCACAAAAATAATGATTTAATAAAGTTTCTTCGCTGCACCCGCCAGAGTGACGCTTCATGTGTGATGGCGAGCTTCGTGGCTTTACTGAATTTTCTCTTTTTGATGATAACAAAGAGATGCCGTTCAAATAAACTATTGGAACGCTGGACTGGTTCCTTTATTGGCACACGCAAGTGCATAGTGTAAGTGAAACTTCTTGTTCCAAATCTCCAACTTTTCGTGTATGTGCCGTGATATATAACGCGCGAAATGTTTGCGTGTTCGGATGCTGAGATTATGCCCCATAAAACCTTTGCAATACCTGTCCGTCCGTTACAGTAGATACTGAGTGTAAAACTGAAAGTGCCATGCTCTGGTCGATCCCCCTCCACGAGTCCGGGCCCTAGCTCCACTCCTCGGTGTACCTTGATATCCGGGACACGAAGTGGTGTATGCTATGCTCACTTGCGAGTCCAAGACACTACAGAATACATTACGTACCGAAACTACTCACATAGCAAGTCTGGATCGATTTTGCACCGTCACTCCATACTGTACACTTGTTACGACGCAGCATCCCTAGAATGCCGTTAGAATGATGTAGTGGACGTGCATTTCACATTGGGAGTAGACTCACACGCACGTCGTTCAGCGCTCAATATGCTACGCCTTCGATCTCTGGGCGGCCGCGGCTGACGTTGCCGGGTAGTGCGACCGACTCCAGCTTCGAAAGAGTACAATATTGCTGGCGTTCACCAACTCTTGCACATGTATATTTTCCTGCATTATTTACCATGTTGTTAAGGACAGGAGCTGCTGGTGGCCAGCTACCGGAGGCACGATGAGTAGAACTTGTGCACGACTTTAGAGAACACAGTACTGGATGGTAGTTAGCCAATACATGTTTGTATGATATAGGCAAAGAGCACAGGCTAAAGATATAAGACACGGGACTGACCTTCTATAACTTGGTAGTTATCTACAGACCATAATTTAAGAAACTGAACTACAGCTCGCAAATAACACTGCCTAATCTGCGCTCAGCTCTTATCTTGATCTGTGCTTTTCTCTTATTAATTTCTATAGAATACACAGTAAATTCCTTTGAAAATTTTTCTTGAAACACAGTGCATTCCGGTCTGCTTTAAATGTGCTTTTCTTTTTAGATCTTTGGAGTTCAATGCTTTAACCGTTTTCTGATCTTTTTCTTCTTTGTTTATATCTTATCGCATGGAATTACTATTGACCTTCGTATTCTATGTGTATGTAGAGTCATAGACATAGTCTAAGTCGTTTAACTTTCCTCTAAAATGTTCGCCTGTGATAACGAATCTGTATTTTACACATACATGGAATACCTATTGTATTATATTTCTCTAAATTATATAATACCTGTATTATATGTTGCTCCTCTGTAAATAGTTCATTACAACTTTTTTACTTATTCAAAATTTTTTTAAATAGAGATATATTACTGGTAATTCATAAAGACCTGAAATCTTTACTTTTATTTCAATACCTAATTTCTTTATCTAATACTTAATCATTCTCAATAATAATGTTTAAGTACTCTCTGATTTCTCTATTATCCCTTCCTTTTAATGTTCTTATTATTCTCTTGCTTTTTTCATATTTTTCATTTCTAATGCAAAGTGTAAAATAATATTTTATATGTCGTCAGATCGCCGACCTGAACACCCAAGTCAATGACCTCAGAGGCAAATTGTAAGTACATTTTAATAATATCACCAACTACAAAACTTTCAAAACTACCTACAGTAGACAAGCTTACATTCAGGACTCGTAACCTAGAGAGAAATTTATAGTTAGTCTGAGCTGCTACATTTAGTGCATGTGACCTGAATAAATTGTTGGAAACGGAACAACAAATTCCTTATATTTTATGAGTGAACCATCTTCTATAGTTTTAAAATTCTCGTCAAGAAAAGAAAACAGAAATGATACTACCGTAGGAGATAATTATTAAAAAGTAGATTTTGTAGCGAAGCTGAAAATTTTTCAAAGGAAAGTTTTCTCTCAAAATCCGAGGCTAAGTGGATGCAGGATGTGACACAGCATATAATTACTCGAATCCTAATGATATTCCGGGCCGCTGGCGAAGCTACGGGGCTTGACTCGGCTGTGTTTCACCACGTTTGTTATATTTAGTGGTACAGTCACCAGCAGAGAAAGAACCCTCTAGCATACGTTAGTTACGTTCCGAGCTTGGTTCCATTTATATGTGCAGTTAAGGATTTATAGAGACTATTAGTGTAGCGGTAAAGGACACAATTTCTCTGAAAATTAATGGACATATAGAAACACATCATGTTAGGCAGTCCAATTCTACATGAGCTATCGATACTAATGTTTCCAGTGACTGGCATTAGAACAGTCTGAATATAAGAAAATTACTGATATACCTACGTCTCGTGTAAGACATTCTTAACTTAATCTACTACATTCTGATTACAGTAATCAGCACATTAATTTAAGTAAATTGTGCTTAGAAATCATAGACTATAGTTGTTTTTTTTCTTTTTGTCAACTTTAGCGTTAAACCCACACTAAAGAAGGTGTCCAAATACGAGAACAAATTCGCCAAGCTCCAGAAGAAGGCGGCCGAGTTCAACTTCCGTAACCAGTTGAAGGTCGTCAAAAAGAAGGAGTTCACCCTCGAAGAAGAAGACAAAGAGGTAAACATTCCTATTTTCGTTTTTTACAAATTAGTCTGGATACAAAAATGTTTTGTATGTAAAATTATCAAAGATATTTAAGATTAAGTTTCGCCGAGGATAGTTCAACAGTTAAATTACTGTAGTTTATTATACCGTAAACATAGATCTGCATCCATGGAATTACCAAGATTACATTATTTATTAAATCTTCTAAAGGTGAAGCACAAAGGTAAAAGTCTTTATTCGCATTTACCTATCTTTTTTCGACATTGCAATCTTATTCGATGACACTGATTGCTAACAGTAACTATACAATTTCCAAGACCCTTACCGTGAGACCTCTTCAGTTAATGGAGTTTAAATCTCTTTTGGGTCGAATTATACGTTAGTCGAGGCTCGATGCAAAAGTTAAAACGACGGAAGTTTCGACGTTCTTTTCTACCTAGTTGTTCCCGACATTCAACACAATGGGTCTTTACGCTTATAAGTGCTATCAGTAGATATGTTTACAGCATAAGGGATACCTTACCGTAAGGTCAGCCAAATTCATAAAGCACTTACAAAAACCAATTTCGGTAAGATTCAGAATGCGAAGTAGGATTTGGGTTCGAATCCCAGAGAAATAACAGCAGCAATCATGCTGTAATGCTTGATCTCATGACTAAACTATCTTACTTTTCTGACTCTTCTTTTAAAAACGACTAACATTTAAAATCTACAACTTTACTCATATTCCAACAGGCTAAGAAAGCAGAGAAGGCAGACTGGGCTATTGGGAAGAAGTAACAACTAACACACAAAATCCATCAAACATTTTACCTCCAATTACCAGTACACCCATAATTTCAACGAGGTGCAATTAATTTCTAAGCTATCTTAATAAATTCTATTTAATTATTCTCAAAAAAAGTAGTCTTTGAATTCCCTGAATAAGTCCAAACCGAAACGAGGTGAGAACAAGTTTGGGAGAGCATTAAATAATGGCTTCAAAATGTATATTAAGTGTATAAAGTAGCCCCCTTGAAAGCTTTTGCTGCGTGCAAACTGTACAATTTATAGAGAACGATCTAAAATGATTGTTTTCTAGCCTCCATCTACAAAGCTTATGCATTCGTTACCTAACTTTATATCTGCAGAGAAAGCCAGAAAATATCCCAACCGCTATATTTATTAACTACTTTGTAAATGACTAACCATTTATTGCAGTCTGGGCTATTTTAAATCGTCGTAATTTAAATGTTTTAACTGCAATTATTAGCATTAATTTCATCTAGGAGTTTATACACTGTTAAACACAGCCACATTCGCAAACTGTACATTGAACACGCAAATTCACAAATGACTGTAATTTACGGCGCATTATGTTTGGAAATTTAGAGCAAACATTTCTCGTTACCTACACCACATAATTCAACTAGAGGTTTTTTCTTTTTGGGGGGGGTGTGGGGTGTGAGGAATGCAACGAGCAGGACTTATCGAGCGTTTTATAATTTGTTGACTTTTAAAGCATACAATTTTTTCAAAGTTTCATATTTGGAAACACTAGTTGTGACTATTGGTGTTGGTAATTCTTAGTAACTTATCAATTTTAATGAGATACTTCAGTTAAAACGTTCGCAGTATTTGATGGACGTTGAACAGAACTTTTCCTGTAATTAGCTAAACAATAGCTGTTGTTGTACATAAAAATGGTACAGATTTGCAATATTCCACAGGGTGGTGCTGGAGGCAAGGTAAAGAGTGCCGATTCTCTGTAGACAGACATTGGTTTTAGTCACGTTATTGCGAACACTCGGCATGTACTATTTTTAGTTGTGCTTTGAGACAATCCATTTTTAGAATGGTCGATCACAGCATTATCATCAATATTTTTCTTGGTCTATCCAAGTTGGCCCAGTGACAACCGAGGTTGGCACTAGGTTTCGTAATTGCGCACAATTTCTTCATCCATCTTTCACCATTAGGAGGATAATACGACATGTTATTATAATGCTTCTGTGTGTTTAAACGAACGTCGATTAGGGCGTTTTTTTATGTTATGTATTATACACCAACCGTACACTTGTGTACAGATACAACTTGTGCGTATAATATATGTTTTATTTTATTAGGTGGCTACACAACATTGGCTTCAGTTTGTCTTAGAGGAGTTTCTAGTTTTCATTTTTTGTTTTTAGGCAATTGTATCTACTTGCTTAGAAAGTGTGATTTTCTATGCGTATTGCGAGTTTCATCGAGAATATTTACGCTTACATAATAGGTATTCTTAGCTTGTGTATCCGTTTTTCATTCATTAATCGTTATTCTGGATAAAACAAAACAAGAAGTAAGCGTCGTACTCAATGAAATAACAATACGCATATTGATTTAGATTTTAAGAATCGAATTGAGTCACTGTTGCTAACATTCGCAAACATTTGTCAACGCTTCAAATACTGGCAGCCAGTATATCATCAAAGTTTTAAATACTATGTAGTTTGTATGTTAAAGCCACATCCATAGGGCGAAGTGTTGGCAGCAGAGTTGCTATCAGCGCACTCATTAGTCACCAGAGGAGACAAATGGCGCAAGTTGCCAGTGCAGCGGTACTACTATAGAAATTCACACGGTCGCACTAAAAAAAAAAAAAATGGACAAAATGAGTTCACAGTTGGGGAACTAGGGATTTCGGAAAGTATCTTAAACGGGGGAATTAAATATCAACCTATTGAAATGCTCCATATAATATTTACCATTAACCTTTTATCATTTTACTGGTCATATCCTGACAAAGATCTTTATCTCGTTTGGAAATTACCATTACTATGTAATATTACGATGCGACACAAAACCAAATAGTACGTGCTATGGTATATTACAGTTTTCAGGAACATTAATGAGCGTTCTGTTCTGGGTTAATAGTCTAGCTTAAACGATCGCGTCATTTGTTTCCTCGTCCTGAATGGGTTGCGCAATAAATACAATGTCGGTAATAATAATAAATATTATCATCGACAGTCATTATGCACTGTACAGCGTAGTGATATGGTTTTATTTAGAATTGTGTGCAGACAAATCGTGAAGTCCAGAAAGTTATCGCTTAAAAATACCTTTCTAACTTCACGAGAGTCTTCATTTGTAAACTATTGTGTCGTGTCATTAATATTGTTCGTTAATCTTCCACAGAAAAAACCAGACTGGTCCAAAGGCAAACCTGGCGATCAGAAGGTAAAAGAGGAAGAAGTGGAGGCATGAACAGTTAACATCCCGACCCGAACCTCCATACCATTGTATGCCAGCTGATCACTCCGACCCGAATATTGTGATAATACCTTCCCGTGTCAGTCGTAACATAGTGGGACTCATACCTCTCCCAAAACAGTTCAGCCAATGGCAATATTCCTCCACATTTTTTCTATATATATAAGTATATATTTTTGCGTAAGACCACCTCAATGTACATGTTAAACATCACTGTGTATTACATGGTTATTATAAATTTATTTATTTATTTTAAAATAATGTTTTTGTAAGATAATAATACGTTTATTAAAATAATTTTCTGTACTTATAACATGTGTTGTCGTGATGTGATTTTATACCCCTCCCCTAATCCTGCTCGTCAATGACAATTCTAACAAAACTACCTGTATAAGCTCTAGATAATTTTAAATAAGCTTCAAGTTAAAATTGGCTGGTGTTGCAAGCCATTGTTTTGTTAAAATTGTCAATCACCAAAACCGAAATAGGTATACCAATAGTAGTACCTATAGATATACACCTATGAAAATCTTTATGTGAATTCTTAAATTCTTTATTTCAATAAACCTTACCTTATGTTACTAAAATCTTGTGACAAATCCTTTTTAGTTACGTTTAGCAAGTTTCTTTCTAGACGTTTTCCTTTTTATACAAGTTACTTGCCTAACCTCCCTTACCGTAACATGTAGTACCATTATGACAACTTTATTAGTATACTATGACTAATAGTTTATGAATCGTTTCTTGGTACGCTGTAGCTGAACGCAAACAGTAATTCAATTGAAAAAGAAAAAGAAAACCGGTCAAGTGCGAGTCGAAATCGCATACAAAGGAACAACAAGATTTTGATACCAGAGCAACATGTAATTTATAAAATATTCGTGTAGCGCAAGCCCGACTCGAGCATGATCGGTTTTTTTTTCTTAAATGATCAGACCGGCAGGTGGAACAACTGATATGTCTGTATCTCATTATCCTCAACCCATTGACATTCTCAATTAATTCTAGTATATGTTATTATACTTTATTAGTAGTATAATCAAACAAAGTTTCGTGCTTCGTAATTACGATAAAATTACGATAAAATAAAAATAAAAGATTCAGACGTATTGAAAATATTCTCCTTTTTGAAGTCAGTTAAAAATAATGAAAATGACTGAAAAACGTCGAAAAACATCATGTTTCTTATATTATTTGTTGTTATAACGGCCATAAAAATACATATTTTGTGAAAATTTCATGTACCTGGCTATCACGGTTCCAAAGATACAGGGGTGTAACAGACATACCGACATCGGAGGCTAGTAATAGGATTCCTTTTTTACGGTAATCTTAGAAACATTAAAGTTCCTGAAGGGTTATTTATTTACTATACAATTTTCATCCATCATCATCTGTACCAGTACCAGACCAAAGGCGGTACTGCTAATCAAAGTGCGTTACCCGTAGAACTGTCTATCATCCAGCTAGGTAGCGCAACAATTTGTTCCTATTGTTCTCTTATAAAGAGGCTCTATACGCGACATCGACATTGTGACCCTCATGTCGACAAGAAGTAGGCATGCCTTGGCCATTGCTGGTTTTCCAATTTTTAAAGTCTTGTCTTCAGCCTTGTTTGTTAACACCAAAACAAAAAAGGAGTCTTGAACAAAGATCCATTTTTAGACATCCTTAATAACCATGAAAGAAAAGCAAAATTAAAATAATAAATTAAGTGCGGCTTGCAACAAATTCGCAAAGCTTAAATTAAACAATATTTCATACAACTGACCACAAATGACATTAAAGTCTTCCGTAAAACCCGCTTATGTAAAAACTAAAATAAACATTGCAAAAATAGATGACCCAGTGGTGCAAAAACTAATATAATTGTAGGTATTGATGTAATTTTCCTCAAGCAACAGTCCATTAACTACCTATCTATATAACTGCTTGTAGTTTTTTATAGTGATATTTATCTAGAATCTCATCTCCACTCGTATATAGCCAAATCGTGACGTGTTTGGCCAATCAAGTAAATGAGACGTTTTCCAAGACGTGTTAACTTGTAATAGTCTAGCTTTTTGCCCGCAAATCGTGATCGAAAAATTTGAATATTTAGTTCTAGACCTATTCCCGTGGCAACCACATTGTATTTCTGAAATGCCTATAGCCTATGCTACTCACTGATAAAGTAGCTATCCATAGGTGAATTTTTTTTTAAATCGGTTAAGTAATTTTTGAGATTATTCATTACAAACTAACAAAACGGTAAACAATCAAATGTTTTCGGTTTATAATATTAGTAGAGACAAATACACCGATATAGCAGATAACTTGATACCTTCAGTAGGATGTCCGGAAAAATTCGTACTAAAAAAGCATGTGAGTGATCAAGGGGTCTGTTCTCGGGCTGTGACATTTCGAATTCGAGATTAACTGTAGCCAAATATCTCTTTTAAAATGTTCTAGAAAATTATATTTTCCAATAGAGGATTAGCAAAGTTTGAGAATAAGATTTTTGCCTGCGAAAGAGTTACTTTTTACTGTTACTTTACTTTTTACTGATTTATGAGTATTGTGGCCAGAGAATTGAATGTCGAAAGCACGAGAATAGAGGCCCGCCTCCAAAGATAGGTCTTTAGATAGGAATTAGGATTCCGTCTCACATAAAAAGCACTAAGCGGTTATGATGCTGGTACGTAGATGATGATGATGACAAAAACTATATTTAAAGCAAAAAAGAGCTATCTACCTGGAACGACGTCGAACCAATATTTTCCCTTTTAATATTGTCACTTATGGTATAACATAGCACCCATGTACTGTGATAGTGGAAGTTGAATACTGTTGATTAAAGAATTTCTGTGTTCTAAGATCAGGTCAGTCACAGTATAGTTTAGTGTGTTGTAGGTGAAAATAAGTAAAGCGTTATACATGGCAACGATATAGTCTTTTATGTAAGTAATTAGAAATGATATAAAGCTGTTGGAGCTATCTGTTGTATGGGTAAGTCCAGTTACAATGTTTCATACGAACCATTGAGTATTCTGTCTGCACCGCTTTTACTCACTAGCTTGGGCTTATTATGTTAGTTGAAACTGATTTCTCAGACGTTATTAAATGAATGAAAAAATACTGCTTCATCATAAAATATAAACAAGCTACCATTTTTGCTGTAATAACTCTCATTTTTTTCAAACTTAATTACTTATTTCATAAATAATAAATTATATATGCATAAAATTATTTTGCGTACGCTTGTAAACTCTTGTCTTGATATATATACCTACCTACCTCAATGAGATATTTCGTATCTTTTTTTAAATGCGTCTTACTAATCAAAATTGTTGATACGTTGATCAAGCCTTGATCGTTCTTTTAACGAGTGTACCTGTACCTACAAGTGTAACTGTACAAGACTTATTTCAAATTACTTTTGACATGTGGAAAAAACTTATCTGACCCGGTGACAACGTCACTGTTATTGGCATTGGCATGGCATTTAAAAATGGCGACATTTAGTTTCAGTTTTGGCCACCAGATACTTTGTGGAGTTATTATCTCTGGCGAGTCTTGCGCGGATAGTCGGGACTTGTAAAGCTACACATATATCTTATTTCCAAAACTGGAACTGGAATTGAAATATCATTTGGCGGCAATGCTAATTACAACAACAGTGACGCCGTCATTGGGCCTGATAAGTTTGTACACAGGCCGTGTAACTAACGACTGTGTAACTCTACAGGCGTTCAACGTTTGTTGATCAATACTTTTTTATTAGTAAGACGGGTATTAGTAAATAAACGTTTTGTTTATTTACCAATACCCATTAGTGCCATCCAACCGGTATCCGGAATTTTAATTAAGATATTTGCAATTTTATAATAGTTAACGCGTGATATAAGTTTGGGTAGGGGAATTGATCTGGTCACGATTTGATGTTCATTGTTAGTAAACATCGAATCGACCGGTTTGTCTATCAAAAAAAAAAAAATATTACATTAGGTATCTCTAGAGTAATTTTTAATGTAAATTGAACCAACCAAAGAAAAAAATTGAAGTAATATGTGATATCAAATAATCTGTATTTTGTTATGAGAAAAAATAATAGACCTTGGAAATAGTTAACAATATTAAATATATACAACTACATAATTAACTATTATCTGTAACTGTCCAAAAGGTAGAAAATATTACAAATCAAGCGTAATCATCAATAACACTGAAATTGAAAATATTTCAGAAATATCTAATGATTATGACTAATACCCTATCAATTGCACACACAGCTCACCCTGCTATTTATCACTTCTCATTTGTAAATAGCTCACTGCTTCTGATGGCCTATTTGCTGTTGATAAACGGCAAATGCAATGCAATCAGTATCCGGTGGCATTCATACGTATCCACGAACATTATTCTGATTAACTCTATATTGCTCTTTTTGTTGTTACGATTGAATGGCTAGACTCTATCTAAAAAGTCATGCTATTTTGATAATTATAATGTTGACTGAAATCAACAAGAAAGCAACTCTGATATACCACAAGACAGTTGACGAAGGTCTTCATTATTCTACCAGTATTGCATATTTGTTGACTTCACTCCGCCTTATAAATTCCCAAGTTGCTTGACTTTTAGACATAGTATATCCACAATTTCTGATACATGCATTTGCTAATTTAATGTGAACGGAAATGTATCGGATGCTGTTATGAAGCACATTGAAGGGAAAATTGCTTCATAGCCTTGGTGTTGTAGGAAGGCGAGGGGGCACCAGGAGAGGCGCCACCTGCGGAAGGGGCACCTCCAGCGGAGGGGGCCCCGCCTGCTGAGGGGGCCCCAGCGGCAGCAGCCCCGGCAGAAGGGGCACCTCCTGCAGAAGGTAATTCTAATAATTCACTTGTTGCAGCACTAATTAATAACACATAGTTGTGTGACTGGAAGAAAATATATGCCGTTCTATTCATCAACAACCTTTTTCAAGATTTAAATTGCGTCAAGTAGATTAAAGCCTGACAAGGAATTATAATTTTCATGTGAATAAATAAACAAATCAGGAATATATGAGATTTTTTTTAGAACTCGTGTCTTACTCGAGGTACAGCAACAGTAGCTCCCTGATAATCTTGACATATCGTATATTTCTGGTTAGATTCAGATACATGATATTGTACCTTACTTATCTAGCACCATTTCCCATTTCTCTTCAACCAGGCGCACCTGCGGCGCCCGCGGCGCCCCCGGCAGAAGGCGCACCGGCAGCGCCCCCAGCGGAGGGAGCGGCTCCAGCGCCACCTGCAGAAGGTAAGTCATTTATGTCAACCGGTAGGCAAACGGGCCAGCGGGCCACCTGATGGAAAGTGGTTACCGATGCCTGATATAAGCTACACCAATGTACCCACCAGGTATCACCAATGCGTTCTCTATATCTAAAATCTGTTGATGACATAGGAGGATTTCAGCAGCTTTTTTACATTCATCGGCACCATAGAGCAAGGAATCTTTATTGTATATGCAAATAATTAAGAATATAGAAAGCAACTCAGCTGTAGCTAGCCCACTAACTGTAGCTATCCATCGAAACACTTTGATCACCTCCTAGAATTTCAGTGTCCATCTTGTTATATTTTTAATGACAAATAAGAAAACAGTCCATCTGATGGAAAGCTGTACCATCGCCACTCAGATTCATTTATTTAACGATATTAGTAGTTTGACACTTATACATACCCACTACATTCTTGGGGTGTAGTGGTTATGTATGATTTCCGAACATTAGGTTGCTTTGAAGGAGAGAGACGAAGTTCTTTTTTTTCATTTTGGCGATATTTCCTTTCATAAGGAGAGGCCGAGGAAGTAAAGGCTAGACGTCGTTTATAATGACATGTGTGCCAACAAACTCACCACCAAGAAGGCCGAAGATCGAGCCAAGTTGACCAAGAGGAGTAGAAAGGATTTAACACCTAGATGATCGATTTCATTATTGGCACTTAATTTTCGGTACTCCGTTAAAAAAATGTAGTCGTTTAATTGCATACTGTATTAGTAAGTAAATAAAATGTTACAGGAGCACCTGCACCTGCGCCGGCGGCAGTTGCGGCTGCACCGGCCGCGCCTGCGGAAGGTATGTGTCAATGATGGTAACATCCATAAGAAGATGCAATATGCAACTTCGGTATATTTATTAAACCGGTTTCGGATACGGTTTCGAATATGAAATTATTTCGGATTATCCTTTAGTTTCGGATAGTTTCGGTTACGGATATTAGATTTTTAAGAAATTGTAAAATTAAAATACAAATTGATAAATGGTTTGACCTTTTGACTTTGTCGCCATCGTTTGGTACTAAGGTCAGTTGCTAATAATTATTACAGCTATTCTTTTGTTGTATTATTTACTTATAATCAAAAAACCTGTTCGCCTGTTTACATTTGGGGCGGCTTGCACCAAATCATTAATCTCCTTTTAGCTTAAGATAAACACTACATTTCATACAGAATGACTCAGTCAGTCTCAATGTGTTTAAAAATTTGGTGCAAGTCGGGCTTAGACTCGAAGCGTTGGTGGTTTAGTAAGGGCTTCGGTGGACTAATGGTTAAGTGGTCCAATTCGTACCCCATAGTACCGGGTTCGAACCCCAGTGCCACCATATACCAATGACTCTTTTCTGAGTTACGCACATTAGTTGAACACAAACCGATGTTCTTACGGTGAGCGAAAACATCGTGACGAAACCTGCATATTCAGGCGACTGAACCATTATCTAATCTAGTCAGGTTCCCCTGGTAACAGGGTCACGACAGTCAGATTTCAGTCGCTATGTCATCAGTCAAATTATTGATCGTGGTCTAGGCGGCCCTCTTGCATGAGAGAACAACCGGAATATTAACGCCAAGATGACCACTTCTGGACAATGTAATGGATGAAATAATTTTTTACATTGTACAAGTACTTTTTTGTGTTTATCGATTACAAAAAGACAAACCGACAATTAAATATTTTCTCTATGAACTAGATGGAAGATTGAAAGTGGCTCTGTAGGATCCTGGAAAGTGTCACAATTTTGGTTTCTCCCTGTGATGGGAAGATGCGTGACCTTATGTGTGTTGTTGTGCCATATGTCTATGTATGGCGCGACAAGGGAGGTTAGGTATTACTGATCTACTCTTTGCCGGATAGAGTCTGGCATACAGAAGGCCTAGCTGGTATGCCAGCAAGACGTTAGACATTTACCGCTATTCTTCTTCTTCGAGTCGACGGACTAAACTCAGACTTACACTTTATTAACCGCAATTAATCACTTTATTTTCAATAGCAGCTCCCCCACCAGCGCCTGCACCGGAGCCAGCGGCGGCACCTCCTGTTCCAGGTTGGTAGATTTACCACACCATTTTAAAATATTATTTCACCATTTTCATAGTTCTGCCGGTAATATTTTATTTAAAATGTCTAATCGGAGCAATGTCTTGCTTGAGAAGTACTCTGTTGGAGAATTGTCTTTCGGAACTTAGGCTTAAATTATATTCTCATTGCCTGAGGCACGGTCAGACGATCCATTTGATGGAAAGTGGTCACTGTATAAGACATTTGGAACCAATGCGCCCTATGAGGTGCTAGCTTAAAAACTATTTATTTGTGTTTGAAAAATCATGAAGAGGTTTCTGCCTAAGTAGCCTGCGTAGGCCTCTTGCGTGGGTACGCCACCCGTAAGGTGGACCGACGACCTGGTAAAGATCGCAGGTCTCAGCTGAATGCGGAAGGCACAGGACCGGTCTTTTTGAAGATCTCTGGAGGAGACCTATGCCCAGCAGTGGGCGTCTTTCGGCTGATATGATGATGGTGACACAGGGTTAAAGAAAGAGAGTGATAAACCACCAGACCAGCTACCTGTTGGGAAGTGGTTAGGTTACCTACTATCGCTCGTAACGTTCATCGTTCATCCAATTAAAATTATACAATTATTTTTCAGCTTCCGCATAAGTGCTGCTCTCTACTGCTGGGATCAGACTCGTGGATACATCAGACTCGTGGATACATCAGTCACAACAGAAGTCACTACGCTTGAGAATTACATCTACCGTTCGCTATTACGCGCATGTTAGTGCTAAATATTTTCATAACATTCATCGTTATACATTTGTACATTTTGTAAAAGAACATTGTAAAATAAAGAATTTACATGAGAATTTACGTTTTTATTTAAGTTTCTGATGGAAAACGGACATATGTGCGATATTTAAGTAAATAACCAAAAACTTATAAGAGCTTTATCCTTCAAATGGAACAAACAATGTAGTTAAATATTGTTTCTTGGAGACAGAAACAGGTAGTTGAAGCGGCAGTAGAAATCTATCCAAGCGGATTTCGCTTTAAGTCCGCCTTTGTACGTAACAGTGCATGAAGTTTTAAATAAATAAATAAATTTGGCAGGATTGGCGGAGCCCCCCAAGAGGATATTAAACTTATTAGATTAAAGTTTAAAATATACCGTTCTTTTAGATAAGCATCAGGCAACTGTGAGCGCTTTTTTATTTCGAAGAGTTTTTTATTTCGGGAAAATGAATGTAACAAATAAGATTAATTCATTTATGATAATATTCACAAATTGATTACTATCCCGATAATCAACAGTAAACATACTAGATATAGAACATTCCCCAAAGTTTATTCCCGTTCCATGCCAAAGAATAATAAAATAGAGATGACAACGCTTCGAGGATGGAAAAATAATGCCCGCCCACGAAGTAATAACGAAAATCTCTTTTATTCGTTACTTAAGCTTGGTCAATCACCTTATTGATTTCGTCACAATTATCGGAAAAATCTTTTGCTATTAACGGCCGAGGAAATGCTAAACTTTACAAGATTTGGCTTAACTTGGCGTAATTGTTTCGAGTTATTAAGGTTTGCAGAAATAATTCCACCTTCTGTATGGTGTTGTTTAGCTTGTATTATCATTATTGGCCTTTAACATCTATTGTAGATGATTTAAACAGCGTCATCGTTCAATCTCTAGTAAATTTCTCGTGCGAACGTGCCCTAACTTGAAAAACCAGAATAACACCACCGTTTTCTTTGTTGTCACCGTGACGTGCCACCGCGCGGTGCTCCGCGCAGTGCACAGCACTGCATGAGTGGGCATCAAGCCTTAGGGGTTTGCGTACGACCCTTTCTCTGATGACTGTAGAACCCAACACGGGAAAGACAGACTCGGTTACACAGTGAGCAGACATAATAATTCGCCCTGAATAGTAAGGGATTGTTAGCTCATTCGTGCCGTTTATGGTCGTGCCGTCGTGTATGGTCACACCGTCAGTGATAGTCTTCCGCCAAACGGGGCGGTCGACAGCCAGGTTATCCCAGCTATTCTAATTGATGTAAAAAGAGACCATGACACGCTTTATGCTGTCCTTGAAGCGAAGCCCAGAAGAGTTTGTCTAGGTAAACGGGAAGGTTCACATGTTGTGCACATGCCCTAGTCAACGGAGACGCCTCTTAAAAGTGCGGATATACTAGGCAGCTGTGCAGTTTTCAGGACTTCCTCGTTAATGTTTCTTTCCCTCTAAGTTATTTCTTAAATGTGTCGAAGACAACGCATATGGAACGTGTTGAGTTTCCGCTCCTGCTTGACATACGACGCCCAGGTCTCAGCGCCGTACAAAAGAATGCTTAGGACGCAAGTTTTATAGACAATCATTTTGGTCTTGGTGGTTAAATGCTTGTTATCTCATACCCTTGCACTCAGCTTCCCGAACATCGTAGCCGCCTTGCCGATGCTACTTCCAATCTCTGCATCCAGAGAGAGATTGCTAGACATGCTAAGTAGCAGAAATTGTCAACACGTTCCAATGGAGCACCACTCAACGCAATAACCGGTTGATCTGTACATCCTTGCGACATGATTTTCTTCACATCATGGTTCATGGTTCATGGTTCATCTTCATGGTTTTCTTCACATTTACTGACATTGAAAATAGTGCACAAGCTCTTGAAAATTTGTACATCATATTCTGAAGCTCTTCTTGCGAGGTAGCAACAAAGGCTGCATCATCGGCAAACAGAGACAATCTGCAAATAAATCCTCGCGATGACGTTTGGACTTGAACTGGGTAACATTAACCCTGTTTGGTCTCCTTAAAAGCAATTTAAAGAAGAAGCGAGAAAAAAACGCCAAATAAGGTAGGTGCCAAAACACAGCCCTAACGGACGCCTTTACGCATGTCAAAAGGTTCCGAAAGCTGACCATTAAAAACAACCAATCCCTTTATGTCTCGGTGAAAACTTTTGATCATAGCTAGAAGTTACGTGGGCATGTTACTTTCTCTAGTGCAGCATACATGCTTCTCTGGTCACCGTATCGAACGCTTTGTTAAGATCAACAAAAACAGCAAAAAAAGGAATTTGTTGCTCTCTGCACTTCTCTTGTAGTTCTCTAAGCGTGACGATAATGTTGGTGGTAGATCTTTGGGTACGAAAACCGCATTGTGCCTCAGGGTAAATGCGCTTAGCTAGTTTCTGCAGTCTTATTAATATTATGCGAACTTACTCGCCACGGTCGCCTTTTCCGTTATATAGGGTCCAACACTTAACTAACAGATTGTAGATAATAGGTTGTACACTCTGCACTTTTATGAGTTCAGCAGGGATGCCATCATTTCCGGGACTCTTGTTGTTATTTAGTTGCTTGATAGCGTTTTGAAACTCATCTATTGTGGGGATGTCATCTAACTCATCCCTGATTGCCAATCTGGGTGTGGAGTCTATTGCTTCTGTGTCTATGTCTATGGGTTGAGAGTATAAGTAGGAGTAATGCTTCACCCATCCTGAAAGCTGACGATCGCAGCTATTAACAATGGTGCCATCAGCCTCCTTCAGTGGCGCAGATTTTTTGGGAGTCGGCCCAAAAGCTTTTTTGATGAACACCCGCGAATTTGCAGTCGATGCAAAGATTTGATACTGCTTGTATTACAGCAACACAGAATATGTAGGTACAGCGGAAGGAACGATTTCAACAAGAGCGTCGGTAGCCGAGCGGTTGAGTATCCGACTCGTAAGCGAGAGGTACCGGGTTCGAATCCCGCTGCGGTAATGTACCAATGACTCTTTTCTGAGTTATGTACATTAGTTCAATTCTATCCGATGCTTTTACGGAGAAAGATAACCTCGTGTTGAAACCTGCAAATTAAGGCAACTGACTTTGTTACCATGATCCAATCCAGTCAGGTTACCCTGGTAGCAGGGTCACGGAGGTCAGATAAGAGTTGCTCCACTGTAATTACCTGATCGCCAAAATTTTGGATCATGGTCAAGGCGGACCCAGGGCCCTCGTTCTCGAGAGCACAACCGGGACATTAACGCCAAGATGATGATGAGAGTGGAAGGCACGATTTTCTAGGACAAAGTTGCCGTTAAATATTGACCGGACCTAAGTCGTGTTTTTATTTAAAAAAGTAGACATATTCAACTTATGAGTGTATGGGCCATATGTAGGTATTTCTAATTGTGTTTATTATTTTAGAGGATGTGTGGATTTCAATTCCAATGCTCTAACCTCAATAAATTAGGATGAGTTAGAAGGGCACAGTATCTATCCAGCGATGTTCACCAAAGTGTACCCGTATGAGAACCCTTACCCTAATATTTCAGTCTTTATTACGTGCTGGGAATCCACACTTCAAACGGATAGGCATGGATGTAAGAACTTACTTTTAACTAAGTCAACATACTTTCGCATATTAATTTGTAAAGGAGAGACTAAAAATAAGATCTAAAATTATTAAAACATTTTCATTACAAGACCATTCCATAGACCCCAAACACGACGGCGTTATCTTGTTGCGTTCCTTAGTTCGATGGTACTATATTAATGCATTTTTCTTACATAGGTATATTAAATTTCAGCTGAATTGAACACTGGAAATTAGGTCAAGTTAGGCTTGCTAGATTCCAGGCCATTCAAGTGAACAGAGAGGTTCAGGGGATTCATAAAAGCTTGTAAAACGGCAAAGAGCCAACTTGACCTGTCTCAAAAAGGCGTTTTGATAGTACATGCACTATTTTCAATAATTTTAATTTTGTATTTTCGACATGATTTATTCAGCACTTTGTTGCGTGACGCTGATTTTCTCTATCTTTGAGCTATTCGCTTTTGGTGTTGCCAATAAAGTTAAAAAAATATTGAATTTTTAATACCGAAAATCAAAATTGAAACCCGGTCAACTCAAGGCGGGCGGTTCAAAAATAGGGCCTTAGGAAAATTGGAGACAACGCAAAAGAGTAATAAGAATAACGTAGATCAAAGGTAGCGAGCAAAATTGACCAATCATAAAGTCGTATTGACCGCAGTGTGTTCATTCAGCAAAGTGCCGCTGACGAGCACTGTGACGAGAACGCATAGCAAAGCTACTTTACTTTGACAAGTAGGTATTGTTTGTAACTACGGCTATTATCGTACTTATAATAGGAGCGTCGGTGGCCTAGTGGTAAAGGTATTCTACTCGTAACTGAGAGGTACCGGGTTCGAATCCAATTGTCGCCATTAACCAATGACTCTTTTTTTAATTATGTTCAATAGTTGAACATTAATTTATGCTCTTACGGTGACGGAAAACATCGAGATGAAACCTATACATTCAGCCGACTAAATGTGTAACTATGATCCAATCTGGTCAGGTTTCCTTAGTAGCAGGTTCACGGAGGTCAGATGGCAGTCGCTCCACAGTAATTACTAATCTGTCAAATCTTGGATCATGGTCAAGATGGAACCGGGCCCTCGCGAGCGAGAGCACAACCAGAATCATAACGCCAAGATGATTATTTTTTATTTATATATCGTACTGACGGCAGAGTCTGGTCTAAGAACAGTAGGTAAAATTGTAACACCAAGTACAACCTAGCGCCTCAGGTCGTTTATTAAGGGTGAGATATACAATCTGGTGTGAAAATGACGGGGAGCCCCGCTGCGCTCATGGCATCGCTGATTGCCTCATTTACAGCGGCGCGAGGGCCACATTACGTCGTAATATTGGCACGCCATTTTATTTTCCCTAATAAACATATCCGCGCGGGTTTGCTTGGATTTGTTTAATTTACTATGTTGACGCAACGACCCAAAATGAGTCTTGGCCTCCGACACTAAGATGTTGCATTCCACTCTGTCCTTTGCCACCTCCTGCCGACAAACAGCCTGGAGTTCCAACAGGTCTAACATCTTCTTTCGTTCTAGTTTAATTTAGAAGGAAGAAAAGGTTTTGTTATATATAACGTTACTGTTATTTAAGTAAATCGTCATCATAACCTATTACTGCAGGGCTTACAGCCTCTCCCACGAAAGGGGAGGTTATTGCCACAATCTTCGCGCTTGACAGGCGCGTTGGAGATCGCAGTGTTATAAATATAACAATGGAAAACGCTGCTGCCCATTTTCCATACTATTGAGACCTAGACCTTTTGCCTTGAAAACATTATCATCATCGTAGCCCGTAATAATGCATTGCAGGACTTAGGGCCTCTCCCACGAAAGGGGAGGTTATTGAAATAAACAATTTGTTGGGTTTAAATATAACAATGGAAAATGCTGCTGCCCATTTTCCAGACTACGGAGAGTGTTGATCTTTTGCCTCGAAAACATTAATCACCTTGTACAGCAAACAGTTGCCAGACACCACACGCCTCGTGCGTGTATTCTAAGTAAATACCTACAATAAATAACAGGTGAATACTTTTCATGAAATAATGTTGCTATGCCTGCCTGTCAGTTTTAATGTGCTTTTCGCTCATCAGTAGGTACTGCAGATTTCGAGCATTGCAGTATGAAACATTTGCTAATCCCAACTACATGTCATAAGTTGGTCGACTATTACTAGTTAACTTGAAGAGTCTACTAGGCTGTAGTAGTTTTCTTTTTAACTTCATTTGTATATACGATAATGTTAAATACATTACCTACACGTATCCAAATATTACGATTTAGCCGTTAGAGAGGCGGGGATACATATTTCTAAAACAAAACCTATTGTTTCTCGTACATAACCGATTTACATTACCAGCAATGTACAAGAAAAAAAATTAACCCTTGGTTAACACAACTCTAAATATATTGAAAATGGAAAATTTAATCAAAAAACGTTCTTTGCCTCCCCCACACAATGGACTATGCAAAAAAGTCGCCTGCTTAAGTGTAGAGAAGGTACCCAAATATTACATACTTTTAAATGACTTTATTTTACTTTGTCGGCATATTTATTATGTACTTACAACCATCCAAATTTCAGCTTTCTAGCATTAATAATTTTTAGATAAGCCGTGGACGGACGGACATGGCGAAACGATAAGGATTTCTTTACTACAGATTCCTAAAAAAAGCTTACACATCTGTATTATGTAAGACAAAAAAGCAAGCTATGCATTTAGACGTATTATAAGTGAAACCCACAGTCGCTCAGATTATGACGGCGAGATTGCATTAGATATTCTACACGTGAGTCTCCTTAAGTAGGGGCCGCTCAGCGCGGGCTACTTTGTACAAAGAGATACATGGAAAGGGTTCAATTTCCCAACGAAATCTCCTGAGTGGGATAGGGTTAATTAGAGACGTGCAAAAACTACGGATTTTTACCAAATACCGCGTTTGGTCTTAAACCGGCTTTGTATCACCACTCATTCCCATCGCTGCCACTCCTGTGACTCCTCCGACGACCACCCACAGATCCTGAGTTTTGACAATCAGGCGCGTCCGAGGCTAATGTCTTTGCCCCGCAAGAAATTGAATTAAGAAGTAATAGGTAGGAGTGAGAAAGATAGTGCACCCGATGTCCTCTCCCTTAAAAAGTGGAGACAGCGTAAAACAAAATTGGCATTGGTCAATGCTAGAAATCAGGGGAAACGTACCACGAACATACACTAGGTAATAAAGTTATGTCGAGCATTATGTTGCCAATAACAATTATGACAAAATCGTTTAAAGGCTTTAACGTTGCTATTGTCGCCCCAAGGTCCGAATAATACATTACACCCGAGTTACAAGAAATAGAATCCAACATTAAGCATCTCTCATGGCATTCCCTTGAAATATGATGAGCAGTTTGCTTAACTAAACTATCACACGAAGAACATTCACAATTGCACAAGTGCAATTTTGCCTTGAAGTTACTAGTTAAAAACTCGAGGCAACATAACGGTCCACCAACAGTCATAACAAATGCTCATATCCTACACTACGATCTTGGAACAATTTACTCATATTTGGCCGATCTAGAGTACGAACATAGAAAGGGGTTGTGATATTTATTTATTTATTTCCATACAGTTTTACAGCAATAAAATTTAGTTATAATTGTACAATATTCCGCGATGCATTTTAGTTTGCAGACCGTCATTGTTGTTAATAGAAAGTAATCCCGCTAACACCGGTAAAGTATCGGTAATGACCTGAAATTTTATGCTAATCACTAGCTTTGTAAAAGTTTTTGTCGCGCCATGGCAATCATCGTTCTGTCGACAGTTCGCATTCCCTTGAAATATGATGAGCAGATTGCTTAAATTAACTATCACGCGAAGAACATTCACAAGGGCGAGGGCACAAGTGCGAAAGAATGCAATTTTGCCGTGAAATTACTGCACCCAGTTAGGAACTCAAGACAACACAATGGTCCACCACCAGGCATAACAAATGCACATAAACTACACTAGGATCACAAAATAAAGAACAGCCAGATAGCTAGGATCTTGGAACAATTTCCTAAATTTTGGCCGTTCTTGTGGACGAACAAAGAAAGAAGTTGTGATATTCCTCGATAAATAGTAGTTTTCAGCCCGTTTTTGTATCTCTAAGTGAATAGGAAGTACTCCCGCTAGCACCGGTAAAGCATCGGATACTAACTTTACATAGATACGTAATGCTAATCGTTGGCTTTATAAAAGTTTTCGTCAATCATCGCACTGTCGACCCATACCAGCGCCCCGTAACTAACACAACACACGTAAGCTTTGCAAATTATTTTAAGATCTCGATATCATCACCCGTATTTCCGTATTCCGCGTTTGGTATTGCCAATGTATTTTAAGAAGATAAACAAGATTACAAGATTATCGTTGCCAATTATTAATCAGGTACTGTAAATCATGTCGTGATGTAAATATAGCGGTGTTATTTTTATTGCAGCAAGAACGTTTTATTTGAAAAAATTAATACATCCAGTCACGGTTCGATAGTAAATAAAACAATAATGTTACTACAAATAAACTAATTATAGTTAAGTGGGTATACCTAAGTACGTTTAAGACGTGAAGGTTTTGTGTTTGTCTGAATGTAGGTGGGTTTGATTACATTAATTTATGTATGATTACCGATTATCACAATAACATGTTTAAGTCAATTGTAACGGTTTTGTTTATTGTTTTATAATAAATAGCTTTTGCTCGCGACTTCGTCCGCGTGACAATAGTTTTCAAGCTGTATCTCTGGTTCTTGACTACCAAATTAGATGAAACATATCTTAGATTTTAAGTTGGACCCAAAGCTACCAATCTGTGAAAACCCTATTAAAATCCGTTAAAAGTTTATTGCGAGACAGACAAACAGAGAAACCCTACTCCAATTATTCTCAATGTACAGAAACGGCCCCCCATGTTTTCAAGAAAATTGTGTAACCCAAGCATAGAATCTAGGGAATAGCAGTAATTTAACAAAGTTCCTGTAAAATTATTCCGTGGTTTATGTACCTACTTACTAGACAACTGGAGAGCTGTCAATAATTATTACAAGGCGGTGCACC
This sequence comes from Blastobasis lacticolella, assembly GCA_905147135.1. NCBI lineage: Eukaryota > Metazoa > Arthropoda > Insecta > Lepidoptera > Blastobasidae > Blastobasis > Blastobasis lacticolella. The sequence continues at coordinate 15,284,096 of LR990050.1, forward strand.
CAAAACGAGACAAATAAATTACTAAAATTAAATAAGAATGTAACATATAATTACACAAACCGAAATTTAGAGCGACCAAAGATTTATGGAAGTAAGATAAAGGGAGGGACTTTTTCCTTTTTAATGTTCTATGTAAAGAACATTCTAAACGTCAGTTTTCTCTTTAATATCTTGGTCTTGGTCCACAAAGACCGGTTCGAAAACTGAAATGTATGAAACCCTACTTAATTATTATCTCCATTCCCTTTATCTTCAACTCTACCGAGGTAATGAATGGTGGCATTAGGTTTAATTAAAATGGGCTCACTCTTATAACCTAATTCCGGTTTGTGAGTATATTTACCGGTTCAGGGTGAAGTAGGCTTTGACCGTAGGGTTAAATGTAGGGTTAAAGGTGGGATCACTTTTTTCTTAGTCCATTGTATTGTCGATGGCAATTTTTTCCTTCTCTACGAATTCCCATATCAACAAATTCTTTATAGACCAGCAGTACCGGTCCGTCGCGGTTTCCATCCAAGTACAAATACAAATACATAATCTGCATTTATTCGGCACAAAATGTAGCGTGAGCGTAAATTTTTAGGTAGTTGTACATAATTATTTAACTGTTTAGAAACTCGGCTAAGATAACCTATCCCGCGGGATCCTGAGGTCCTGTTATTTTTATGGGGCATAAAGTACAAAATGATATGGCACTCGGGGAAAACGTAGCTTCCTATTACCGTGAAAATCAGTTTAGCAGTTTTGCAGATAACCCCTAAAATACCTACAACTTTTTAAATTAATTAAAACGCGTAACGCGGTGATCGGAATGTAGGCGTTAAAAAAAATTACGTCCCTCGTGTCATGGGGTATCCGAAACACTCCCACGTATGTTCCGTAACTTTTCATAGTTTTCGAGTTATGATTGTTTTTTCTGAATTTTTGTATACCAGCTGTGGATCACACCTGAATGCACTGCACTTGCAAACTCGTAAGTAGTAACAAAAAGATAAAAATAGCGATTTAAAAGGAAAACACCGTCCACCATTATGCCCGTGTTATATTATATGGTATTATAGTCTATTTTTAATTGTTATTTAAAAGTAAAACTATCGTAATTAATTATAAATAATATTGCCAAATAAAATTATAGTCGTTTCAGAACGAATGTACGAAACTCCTGAACGATGTTTAATCTTTGAGCACATTCAGTACTAATTAACTAAAAGTTTGGTTTCCAAATATTTAATGTATCTTATAATTAATTACGATAGTTTTACTTTTAAATAACAATTAAAAATATACTATAATACCATATAATATAACACCCGTATATACTTGTCCGCTATGCATTTAGCCGGTATGTTTCTCAGAAAATCGGGGACATTGTATGCTAGTCACGCATGATGAGTTGCGTTGTCATACGTCACGCAGAAGTCTCCTGTTACGTCCTGACGTGTTCATGTGTACGGGTTTAGGGGATTTACTGTCAAAACAATTACGTGAGTATGGTGCAAGTATTCAGTTCAGGTTTGAATTGCATAGTGGCCGAGCGGTTAGGGTATCCGACTCGTAAGCGAGAGGTACCGAGTTATAATCCCGCTCCGGCCATGTAGCAATAACTCTTTTCTGAGTTATGTACATTAGTTGAATACTACCGATGCTATTATGGTGAGGGAAAACATAGTGATGAAACCTGCACATTCAGGCGACTGGATGAGTAACCATGATCCAATCTGGTCAGGTTCTCCTGGTAGCAGGAACATGGAGGTCAAATGGCAGTCGCTGTAATTGCCTGACCTGCCTCTGCAATCCTGGATCTTGGTCATGGCGGACCCCGGGCTCTCGAGCACGAGAGCACACCGGGACATTAACGCCAAGATGATTATTTTATTATATTGATTTGTCATTTTTCGTTTTTCTTAGACAATGTCAATTTTGGTCCAACCATGGCTCAACAGTCTCGAGAATCGATTGGCACCTCGTGTCAGTAGGTATATTCTTATTCTTGTTTTTTCAGCTGGTAATTTTTTTTTTAACTTGGTCTTGTACTGTTGCCCTCAGGCATTTTGCAGTTAAACGTTCTGGCAATAGATCGCAGAAGGAAACCAAAGGAAACATAAAGGTTTAATAAGGCAAAGAGATACTAAAATCATTTTTTGCAATTAATAAAGCTATTATATTATAAATATTTGAGAACTTAAGCAAGGATGGTATGTTGATATCCTGGGTATAGGAATTTTATTAGCTATTAATAATTCAGTAAATAACGTACCACCAAATATAGGACTGGAAAGAATAATATGCTCCAGATCAGCCACGTCAGAACCACATTCACAAAATTCCTTGTCAATTATATTAAATCGGAATAAATTATACGGAGCACAAGTATGACAATCTCATTCGTGTCAAAGTGGAAAATTGCCTTCTGTCAATTTAAAATTGCGGAATTATGGTTTAGGAGGAATTTCACCTTGTATATTATAATAGCCCAAGCAACACATAGGCCAGATATAGATATTTCAACTCAGTTGTGAGCGCGGCCCTATGTGTGGGTGAACCTTAATACCAGGTATTAAGGTTCACCCACCCACACATAGGGCCGCGCGCACAACTGAGTTGAAATATCTATAACAGAATAAAAATTCACAGATAATCAGTTTCAAGCTATTATAACACTTTAAACTTAATAATTTTCATATAGTACAGATTTTCTTTTTTATATCTGAATATAGGTTATGAGCAGAACTATTAAAAATACGCTATTCAGCTTAAGGCAGACGAGACCGCTGAAGGCTGCATAATAGCTGGTGAAGCAGTATTTCTTTCCATAACTTCATATAGCAGTTATTCAGTAGCTTAATATTTGTTCGTTGTTAGGTTTTGAAAAGCAGAACGCTTCATAATTGAAAATAAGTATACTCTTGCAACTAAATTATAGCGATTTAAGCGCAAGATACGTGTTACACGAATTGAAGATTTATATACAGAAAATAACTGTGAAATGATGTTACTGTGAAAATAGCTGTAAAATGTCGAATCGAGTCGTCCGAAGTTCAAGTACGAATCAAAGTTCTACGGTTGAAGAGGATTCCGTACATTATGATTTTGAAGGTTCATAGAGAGGTAGGGCATAGCGGGGTATCTCGTTCGAATTGGAGCCGCCCGACTGGGGAAGTACCTCCACCTTACAGAATATCGCAGCTAAATAATACTCTTTTAAATAGTATTGTGTTTCTGCCGGTGAGTAAGGTTTCCAGTGCTCCATGGGGTGGGGATTTGGGGAACCGTAGCTTTGGCAGTGGAGTGGCATTTGCTTTTTGCTGCCAGAGCAACGTGTTATAGAGGTGGGCAACGCATTAGCGATACTCTTGGTGTTGCTAATGTCTATAGGCAGTGGTGACCACTTTCCATCAGGTGGCCCGCTTGCCTGTTTGCCTACCGTATGACATAAAAAAAACATAAATAAAATCATCAATACCGCAGTTATTAAAAAAAATAACAAGACCATTATAGAAGCACTCAGTTATTGTAATCTCTAAAATATAATTAAAAGGTCCTTGTTTATTACTTACGAATACCTTAATAAACAGTAGTTATATAATTTCCTTAAGTTATTAAAAGGAAAAAATAAAATAAGAAAGAAATAAGAATAAGATTCATAAAAAATAATAAAATAAAGAAAAACGACATTATTTATTGATACGAAATTATTAAAAGAATTATCAGAAAAAAGACCGTTTTCGTAGTGCTCCCCAAAAATATTAATCTTTCTAAGTTAGACAATTTCTGGACCAGTGACCGCCCTCTGAAACAAAGCCAAACTCCTATATGTAATGAAATGTGTATCTTCTATATGTATCTCCGAATCTCCGATACTTAAAAATATTATCGATTTGCATGTATTAAATATAACCCTAATAGGCTGTTTAACAGTATTATGATGGTAATTATAGAAATGTTGTCCCAAATATGTTCGCTTTAGATCCCTTCTATTCAAATTATAGTATCATAAGTGGGCACATAATAATCTATTATGCAGAAACAAGCAAGGAAACCGTTGTATGAGCAGCTTATATTCAACATAACCGTGTGGCCATTACATTACCTCTAATAAAAATATAAACGCTACATATCTAATCTCACACTGCGTTTTATTAATAGAAACACTTTTAGAAAGGGTATTAAACATTCGTTACATTATATTTGCACACTGAAATTCTCAAAAACCTTGGAAAATTTTCGATCACAAAGTCTGGCTATTATAAACCGTTGTTTACTTACTTAATAGTTGCTTGATCAGGTGGCGCTAATTACATACACCTACACTATGAAGACCGCAGACGCAGCACTCACCTCATCGGCAGGAATTACAAGCCGATGCATTTTGCCGACCCGTGGACGGCCACGTGATGCTGACATCGCATTGTCGCCGACCACGATTTCAGTTAATATTAAGTCATTCTATGTTCACACTTCGAACTAGTTTCTACGTTAAGTTTAATTGTAATTTTATTTTAATTAATTATATTAGTTTAAATCATTTTTGGTTTTTTTTCGACCCTCCGGCTGTAGCCTACGTATCTGGCGCAGTCGGTAGGATCTTCGCAAGTAGACTTGCGAACGTAAAATCTTACAAAATCAAGATTCGCAAGCCGCTTGGGTGGCCTTCCAGCCCCATCTCGAAGATCTGAAACCTACGAACCAGCTGCAGCCAGGCAGGAGGAATCTAGACTTCGATTCAAGAGAGAAAACCAGAAATGCAGCATATGTAAGTACAATCGAACTGTTCTTGCGTTGCATCCTTTAATCCTAGTTATTTTACCATTCCAAGATTTTTCACCCTTCGAAAAATTCATCCCGTGAACCTGCATCTCGGCAGGCTCGCAGGCAATTAGTTGATAGGAGTAGATATATTGATAGTAATTTAAATTTAGAGTTTTTATTCAACGAAGAGATGGCAGTCGACCCGGACACAATTTTCAAGGCTTTACGCCTCGTGCCCGACTTCGACGGTAACCCTAATATACTAACTAGATTTATAGGCATATGTGACCAAATAGTTGTTAAGTACATGAAACAAGAGCCCGGCAATGACCTCAGTAACCTCTGCTTATTAAATGGGATACTGAATAAAATCACTGGTTCCGCTGCTTGCATCATAAATTCAAACGGCATACCTGAAAATTGGTTGGGCATCCGAACTGCCTTAGTGAACAACTTTTCTGATCAGCGTGACGAAACGGCCTTATATAATGACCTCTCATTAGCCACCCAAGGTAATCGAACACCCCAAGAATTTTATGACCAATGCCAATCTTTGTTTAGTACGATAATGACATACGTGACTTTGCACGAGACCATCCATACCACAATTGACGCGAAGCGAGCTCTTTACAAGAAGCTCACCATGCAGGCCATTGTCAGAGGGTTAAAAGAACCTCTAGGGTCGCGTATAAGATGCATGCGACCTGAATCTATCGAGAAAGCCCTCGAATTCGTGCAAGAGGAGCTTAATGTCATGTATTTACAGCAGCGCAGCGAATTACCTAAATCTCAGCCTAGCCATAAGACCTTTATCCCTATGCATGCCAGTAGCTTTGCGCCCGCGCTACCGCGTCAGCAAAATTACCTAGCACCGCCGCCTAGCTGGCCGGCGCCCGCCGGACAACGTGCGCCCCATGGCGCCCCGCAGCCGTTCAGGTTTGTGCCTCCACAGCCGCAACCCCAGTACCGAATGCCCACGCGTACCCAACAAATGTTCCGCGCTTTACCACCTAATTATAACCCGCAAAGTAACATTTTCCGGTTACCACCTAGGAACAGCGTGCCTCTTAATTCCACTCCGCGTCCTATGAGTGGAGTACGACCATTCACCCCGCGACATCTACCACATACCATGATGACGGGTCATGACTGGCGTAAATCCGGTAACCCCCCGCCAACTAATTACCTAAAAAGTCGCGAAATGAACATGAACGAGTGTGTAGGATATGACGATTCGTATTACGACGGTTACTATGAGCCCGAGTTCGGTTATTATGCGGACGATAGTACCTACACCGCGCTCGAATACGACACCTCCGCGACATATAATGACCTAGATTATAACGACGGACAAACTGCTGACGAGCTCCCAACTGACAGACGGCCCCGGCCTAGCTCTAGTCAATCGGAGCAGGATTTTCAGTTAGCTACAACATCAAAAAAGCTAAAATAGAACTTAATTTACAGACCCAGAGACAATTACCGTATATAAAAATCCACAATCCACCTCTTAAACTTCTCATCGACACAGGTGCTAACCAGTCTTTTATCAGTCCCCAGGCTGTAGACAGTTACTTTTCAAACTTGCCGCTAAATTACGATCCCTTTGAGGTGACCAATGTACACGCTACCACTAGGAATGACTATTCCATAACGTTACCCTGTTTCCCAGAATTTAACGACACTGATAACATAAAGTTGTACGTGTATCGTTTTCACGACTACTTCGACGGTTTAATAGGTTTAGACCTACTCACTAAATGGGAGGCTAAGATAGATTTGAAACATAAATGTCTAAACACCAAATCTGCTGCCAACCCGATCTGCATGTATCACTCGCGTAACGTCAACTTGTACGAGGACATAGTCCCCGCCGGTACCTCAAAATTAATGCGTGTCCCTATTAATGCCCTGGATGGAGAGGTTTATGTCGAACAACAGATATTCTGTAACTGCATAATCCACGAATGTGTTACAACCGTTATTGATAATCGCGGTTATTTGGAAGTTGAAAACCCAACTCCAAATGACGTCATATTTTCACTCGACAGGCCCGCGCATGCCTACGTATTTAATGCTGAGTGCGCGCGCACCGAGCACGCCACAGCGCGCGAACGCGACGTGTTATCGCGCTTACGTACAGACCATTTGAATGAAGAGGAAAAGGCTAATCTTTTAGCGCTTTGCTCTCGCTACGCGGATGTTTTCTATATAGAAGGTGAACCGCTAACTTTCACCAATCAAATTAAACATAATATCAGAACAACCGACGAGGTTCCCGTGTACACCAAAAGCTACCGTTATCCGTTTATACATAGAAACGAAGTAAGAGACCAAATTAGCAAGATGTTAGATCAGGGTATTATCCGACCATCCAACTCTGCTTGGAGTTCACCTATTTGGGTCGTACCCAAGAAGGCTGATGCCTCCGGAAAACAGAAATGGCGTCTAGTAGTAGATTTTCGTAAGCTAAACGAGAAAACTATAGACGACAAATACCCAATCCCTAATATAACAGATGTACTAGATAAGCTGGGAAAATGCCAGTACTTTACGACCTTAGATCTAGCGAGCGGATTCTACCAAGTAGAAATGAGCTCACAGGACATACCCAAGACAGCCTTTAACGTCGAACATGGGCACTTTGAATTCCTTCGTATGCCCATGGGTCTCAAAAACTCGCCCTCAACCTTCCAGCGAGTCATGGATAATGTCTTGCGAGGCCTTCAGAACGACATATGTCTTGTCTATCTCGATGACATTATAGTGTTTAGCACATCCCTTCAGGAACACATGACCAACCTAGAAAGAGTCTTCCAGCGCCTCCGCGAGTCCAATTTTAAGATCCAAATGGACAAATCTGAATTCCTTAAGCTTGAAACAGCTTATCTCGGACATATCATCAGTAAGGATGGTATAAAACCAAACCCTGACAAGATTTCAGCCATTAAACGGTACCCCATCCCAAAAACACCTAAGGAAATAAAACAGTTTCTCGGACTACTCGGTTACTACCGAAAGTTCATCCCCGATTTCGCTCGTATTACGAAGCCACTCACAACGTGTCTTAAAAAAGGACGAAAAATTACATTAGACTCCGAATATGTAAACTGTTTTGAGAAGTGTAAATCCCTTCTCACTAACGACCCTATTCTTCAATATCCTGACTTTTCTCGGGAATTTCTAGTTACCACAGATGCATCTAACGTTGCTATTGGAGCCATATTATCTCAAGGCCCGATAGGAAGCGACAAGCCTGTGTGCTATGCTTCTCGCACTCTAAATGACAGCGAAATGAACTATAGCACTATTGAGAAGGAGCTTCTTGCCATAGTTTGGGCGACCAAGTACTTCCGACCCTACTTATTCGGCCGCAAGTTTAAGATCCTTACAGACCATAAGCCCCTGCAATGGATGATGAGTCTGAAAGAGCCAAACTCACGTCTGACTAGATGGCGCCTACGTTTAAGTGAATACGATTTCACTGTAATATATAAAAAAGGCAAAGCTAATACCAACGCCGACGCCTTATCTCGCATCGAAATCCATAATGAGGAGATCGATTCCCTTATAAAAGAGATACAGGAGCTCAGCTCACTTATAGGTAATCCTACGGAGACTCCACAATCCCAAACGCACCGATCATCTACCGAGACAGTACATACCAGCCGTGAACATCCTATATTAGAGGTCCCAATCACAGACGAACCACTTAATAAATTCCATCGTCAAATTTGCTTCACAATCGTTAGTGACGTAAAACGTAAGCCCGTAGTAACGAAGCCATTCGATACTCACACCCGTGTTGCTGTTCAGCTATCTGAATCTTCCTTGGAAGAGGATGTCGTGAAATATATAAAAGAATACGTAAACCCAAAAGTCAAAACCGCTATCTTAATAAACCCACCATTAGGCATGTACTCCATCATCCCTATTATCCAAGATAAATTTAAAAGTTCATCAATGAATCTTGTATTGGCCAAAACAGAATTAGAAAATGTCAAAGAGTACCTACGCCAACAGGATATTATTCGCCACCATCACGACGGGAAGACGAACCATCGTGGCATTAACGAATGCTACTTAGCCCTATCGCGAAGATATTACTGGCCTAAGATGAGAGACCAAATAACCAAATTTATTAACGAATGCATAGTTTGCGGACAGGCTAAATACGATAGAAACCCCATTCGACCCCAATTTAACATAGTACCCCCTGCGACTAAACCATTTGAAATTTTACATATGGATTTATTCACGGTACAGACAGAAAAATACGTTACCTTTATAGACGTGTTTACTAAATACGGTCAGGCATACCATTTACGAGACGGCACCGCTGTTAGTGTCCTACAGGCATTACTACAGTACTGTACCCATCATGGTGTACCTATGACAATCATTACCGACAACGGCACTGAGTTTACTAACCAATTATTCGCGGAATTTACCCGACTTCATAAAATAATTCACCACAGGGTCCTGGCCCACTCACCTAATGATAATGGTAATGTCGAACGCTTTCATTCGACCTTGCTGGAACATCTGCGAATTCTAAAAATAGAAAACAAAGATGAACCAATAGTCAACCTTATGCCCTATGCACTTATAGCCTATAATAGTTCTATCCATAGTTTTACGCGTTGTCGACCATTTGACTTGCTGAATGGACACTTTGACCCACGCGATGCTCTTGACATTGACCTTACTCAACTCTTATTGCAACAGTACACTAAAAATCACAGTGATCAAATGAAAAAGGTATATGAGATAATTAATGACTCATCGCTTGAAAAACGTACCGCAATAATGAAAAATATTAATAAAAATAGAGAGCCAGAAGTAGAATACACCCCCCAGCAACAGGTTTTTATAAAGAACCCATTTGCTAGCCGTCAGAAAACAGCCCCACGTTACACACAGGACAATGTCCTCGCGGATTTACCAATCCATATCTACACGTCAAAGAAACGTGGCCCCGTGGCTAAGGCAAGACTTAAACGAATTCCTAAGTCAGCCCAATTGTTACAGGACCGTGATGCTACTGATGACCGCCCACCTGACATGGTCTCAAGAGATAAAACTCGAGAGCCTAGCTGACGGACTTGGACTACTACCTTACAAACTTGGACCGACGAGATTAACCACTCATTACCACACATTCTTACAATATATAGAACTAAGTGACGTAGAGGACGCAGTTCAATCACTACGTAATCAACTACTGACCTATACCAACCGACTTAGTAATGACACCTATCCCCTTTACGAGTTACAAATAGACTATCTTACAAACAAACTTGGCAAGGTTATAAACCAATTAAAGTCCTTAGAACCTAGTCGTGCTAAAAGAGGTCTTGTAGATGGCCTAGGTTCCCTAATAAAAGGCATAACTGGAAACTTAGACCAATCAGATGCTTTATATTATAATTCGGCTATTAAAAATTTGCAGAAGAACCAGAACAAAGCCGTATCCGAATTTAATACCCACATCAGCCTGAGTAAGGAGTGGATGTCTCGCCATACTAATATAATAGCTCAATTGGTTGAAAACCAGAGCAAAATCAATGCTACGTTAGGATTAATCTTAGATAGGCAAGCTTATAGAGATAGTAACTTAATTAAGTACGCTAAATTTGCCCAACTTTTGGGAATAATAAGCGAAAATGTAGAGGATTTAAGGCCTTGCCACATACAAAGCTCGGCGCGAGCGCGGCGCGTTATTTGCTAGGCAACCATCGCGCGGCGCGATGGTTGCCTAGCAAATAACGCGCCGCGCGATGGTTGCCTAGCAACTATCGCGCCGCGCGATGGTTGCCTAGCAAATATCGCACCGCGCTCACGCCGCGCTCGCGCCGAGCTTTGTATGTGGCAAGGCCTTTAATGTCCGAATTATTTAGGTTAGAAAATACTTTAGCATTTATCCGTACATCCAACACCCATCATTCAATGATAGATATTGAGGTCTTAAGATCGATGATAATTAAATTAAAATCCCTTTATATTAGTGATCAAATTTTAGACTTAGATTTGAGAGAATATTACGATATAATTAAACCGGGATACTACTACGTTGAAAAGCAAATAGTTATCGTTTTCGAATTTCCCATAGTCTCTAAAGATGTCCTTAATTTATTTAGGCTTTCCATAGCACCCAATAAGAACCAGCAAGCCATTGTCCCATCCTATCCCTTTATTGCAACCAACGAGAACACGTTCGTGTACATGGAGGCAGAATGCCCGAAGTTTGATATCTGGTATCTCTGTGAAAAAAACATCAACCATCAAATCCGTTCCAAACCTGATTGTATCCAGCGCCTCATCGTGAATCAAGACCTAGACGAATCCTGCAGTTTCACAAAAATCGCCCTAGCAAGAGAAGCAATGGAAAAACTCGACGACCAACATTACGTAGTATCATTTCCACGTGCAACGAAGGTACAAGTCAACTGCGAGAGAGAAGATTTCAGCACACTACAAGGCAGCTATCTCGCGACGATTCCTGTAAACTGTTATCTACGCACGCCTGAGTTCACCATCATCAATGAAAATGACAAGATACTAGGACACCCTTTCACCTTGATGAAAATCCCATACCCGGCTGAAGATCAAGATACAGCATTAACCCATGTTAGCCTCAACTCCATCGACCTAAGAGGACTACATAATATTCAAGACAAGCTGATGATAGAAGCTCCTGTTCAACTTGAACATCCAGCTCAAGACATTGTGTATCACACCACCATCCCACTCTACGTCATTGTGCTAATCGCAACTGCAATTATAGCTCTCTTCACTCTACGCCACTATCAAAGGAGGAATCTCAATGAATCTACAGTTCCTGACCCTATTACTTCGCATGAACCAATCTACCATGTTCCTGACAAGAAGAAAGATCAACAAGGGAAAATCCCAGCAACATTTTCTCTCAAAATCCTAAAATAGTTGCTGATCTTCGGGTGGAGGAATTACATACACCTACACTATGAAGACCGCAGACGCAGCACTCACCTCATCGGCAGGAATTACAAGCCGATGCATTTTGCCGACCCGTGGACGGCCACGTGATGCTGACATCGCATTGTCGCCGACCACGATTTCAGTTAATATTAAGTCATTCTATGTTCACACTTCGAACTAGTTTCTACGTTAAGTTTAATTGTAATTTTATTTTAATTAATTATATTAGTTTAAATCATTTTTGGTTTTTTTTCGACCCTCCGGCTGTAGCCTACGTATCTCGCTTAAAAATTTTACGGTATACATACAGTATATTTTATAGTTAAGTTAAATGCGCAATTAAAATTGAGGCCCATTAATGGTAAAATGTGTTGTTAAGAGCGTCGGTGGCCGAGCCGGTAGAGTATCCGACTCGTAAGCCAAATGTCCTGGGTTCGAATCCCGCTCCGGCCATGTACCAATTACTGTTTTCTGAGTCATATACATTAGTTGAATACAAACCAATGCTCTTACGGTGAGGGAAAACATAGTGATGAAACCTGCACATTTAGGCGACTGGATGTGTAATCATGATCCAATCTGGTCAGGTTCCCTTGGTAGCAGGGTTATGGAGGTCAGATGGCAGTCGCTCCACTGTAATTACCTGACCTGCCGAATCCTGGATCATGGTCAAGGCGGACCCCAGGCCCTCGTGCGCGAGAGCACAACCGGGATATTAACGCCAAAATGATGATTATTAATGGTAAAATGTGTTAATACAAAAGTGTACTTACCAAAATGAAAATCCAATTACAGAATAATAATGGCGTTGTAGTGGCGCGAGCCATTAACGTTACTAAATAGAGGTTAATCACATCTTTTAAAAATATTATTTGCATATTGTCTCCAAAAAAGTACAAGAACAATCGAAAGCTGAATATTCTTTTTATGTTATACGGCAGACAAACAGGCAAGCGGACCACCTGATGGAAAGTGGTCATCAGCAACACCAGGGGAGTCACCAATGCAATACTTTCTTAGTGTAAGACTTGTTGGTTGTCATAAAAAAAAAAAAAATTTAATGAATAACTGAACTTGGACACTTTCCGCTGGTTAAAATAGTTTTAATAGCTGTTTCAAAGGTAGCTCAGCATTTATACAGACGATATTAAGCTTCTTGTACAATTATTGAGCTACCTACTATGTTGCTACTATATTATTATATATATAGCTGCCTAGGATAACCGCACCTTTGAAAAACAGGCGTCTCCGTTGACTAGGGCATGTGCACAGGATGGAACCTTCCCGTTTACCTCGATCTTTCTCCAAACTACAGTAAAGAAATCCCACGATTGGAGAAGATATCTGTTTGGGAGAGACAGTAAGTCATGAACGTAATTTTTATACGGGAAAACATCTCCAGACTCAACCGCTTCAACTTCAACAACAAGGCAGATGATCAGCTTTCTCATTTCCATATATACCGCTGTGGCTACGCACTCACACAATTTTTTGTGGTAGCATCGAAGTATAAAGGACTTACTATAAAAATAGTGGATTTTTAAAACTTTTATACGGTATTTAGAAAGGGCTCATCGGTTAATTTTATTGAACCAAAATACAGAAATGGTCGAATTTTTGACACATTTGTGAATTGCCAGCTGTAAACAGCATAGATTTAGTATGAGTATAATCTAAGGTAAACAGTGCCCAGCCATTTTTTTAATTGCCTAGGGAACCGTACAGCCGGGCTGTCCGCCTGATGGGAAGTGGCCATCGTCGTCCAGGACATCTGCAACCTAAGGAGCGGGGATGCGGTGCTGGCCTTTGAGGTAGACATGTATTTTGAAGAACCCCATGTTGTAGTGCAGAGGAAACATCTTACACTTGTAAAAAACCTTCGTCATTGTGTTTTGCGCAGGTCGTCGTCACCACACCGCCACAAGAAGATTCTACATTACGTATGCACTGTTCACTCGAGAACTCAAGACTAGCCCGTTCAGGATTTATAGACGAAAGGATGCATCTTTTAAATTGCTGACCAAGTAACCAGCCCAGGTCAAAGCGTCTGTCATTGTAGTTGTAGGTCGAAGTTGCTGGTTTGATGGTTTTGGGATTCAATTGAGAAAAAATTTGGTCTTATGATTATAATTTATTCATTTTAAATAAAGTCACACACATATTTATATCACAGGTGCTTATATTGGTACGCCTAGACAACACAGTTAGCCCGGCTGGCATCAAATTCTTAAACACGTTTAATAATGATGTTTAATTTTTTTTAGCGTAGGTATTTTTTGTTTAAGTATCAGCTTAAATGCGTTTAAGAATTTTGTGCAAGTCACTATTTAAAAAACATTATTATTAGAGAATAATTAGTAGGGATTACGTTAATGTTATATTTCGAAGTACAATAAAACTGACAACCGACACATTCTCGTTATTTGATACAAAAATTAAACACGTTAAACATAATTATACATTACAAGGTAAATTTCAATAAAGTTTAATTTAGACACTCCAATTAATACCTTATATTGTGGTTAGTAATAACTAAATTGCTAATGGTTTCCTTAACAATATAGATCAAAATAAATAAAATAAGAACACGAACACTTAAAAGGAATTAAGCAATACACACTACTTAAAGCAAAACAAAGCAACGAAAACTGAACACGGTGTTCTCATAACTTGAGGCTGGGGGTTCTGGAGTCGTATAGTCCATTATTCCCAACTGGGGGGAAAGTGGAGGGCATGGGGGAAGACAAGTCGGGGTTCTCCACGAAGTCGCCCGGAGCGAATACGGGGCAGTCTTTGATTTGGTCCCTGTGAACAAAATAAAAGTATTTATAAAATAAGCATGAATACGAGTCACATACGCAGGCACAAAAAGTAATGTCACTTGTTATGTATTAGCTAACCTAACCAAAGTATCTTCTGCAAACTATACGGAGCTATATCTTATTGTTAACAGTAAACTAAAACAGGTTTATAACCATAAATCCGATTCTCCAATAAAGAATAAGATTATCTGAACTCAGATATCATTCGGGATAAACCTATCCTGATTTATTACTTACATTTGATTCATCAATCATATTCTCTTGTAATCAATCAATGAATTAGTAGGAAAGCAATTTAGCAGTTAACCGCAGTACTTGTACTACGGGAAAACCACATCTTTATCGTTTTAATTAAGCTTTGCAACTAATAATGTAATATTTTAAACTTTAAATTGAAACAAAAGGTTGGTTCTGACATTACAAAAATCTCTACGGCCTACTATGTGACCACCATGATACTGAAATGCTTTTTGTTGCTTTTGGAAGACCGTCATTATCTTGTCAAAGTTTTTGTACTTTTCTAAGCTAGTTACAACAATAAAAGAGAGAGGGAAAGAGCCTGCTATAATATGACAATACGGCAAGAGTTTTTATAAACAATAAGATCAACTTACCACAACTGCATTGAGATCACCGGTCGGGTCAAGGGGATTTCCAAGCAAGAGAATCTGCTGGAAAACCCTGTAGTGTAAGCGCCCTGCATTCCGAATATCAACCAATCGAAAGGAGTACATCTCGGCAGGACGATGTCGTGCTCTTTCATGATCTGGTCGTCGGAGTCGCAACTGGGTCCATACAAAATGGCTTGCTCAAGGGCACCTTCCTCCTTTTCTGAGGACCACTGTTTAGAAAATACGAATAGGTCAATAATTTTAAAAGTTCAAATACGAGTCATGAAATTGAAACATTTAAGTACTAATTAGGTAAATGAGTATAGGTATATACCAAAGATTTTGTCAATATTTCGTGAATTTTTATTTTATTCTCTATGGTCTATAGCATTAAATTTTATAGATACTAGGTAAACTGTGATATTTAGAAGTTTACTATGTAATTCTTATTGGTGTTACTATGTTATTTACCTTGAACCTCTTCACTGTATGCCAAGGTTCGCTGCATCTCAGCGTGCCAAATATTCCGTCGTTGATGTATATCATGTTCAGCGGCTTGTTGTTCTTTTTCACCTGCGATCAAAGGTTTAATGAGCATATTTCTACGAACAACAATAATGACATTTGCCATCATAAAAATATCAGATAAGTTGATATAGACGTAACCGTAATCATTATTCTAGTCAGCTAAGCAACAATAAAGGAAACATAAACAACACATTCGATTATTCACACATAATAACGTGTCAATTCATCGGCTCGGCAACAACGTGCACATATTGCATAATGAAAAAATAATTACTCGTCAAGCTGGTTTCTTGACTTATTGAATCAATGTAATGTCAGTAAACCTTTCGTGTCACACGCAAGGTTACATCGGAGGAAAATTCATATTTCACTACCCAGGACTTTATTACAGATATTATGACGATCTGTGGAATATCCGAGTTGCGGTTTGTTTTGTTCTCTATGTCACTGGAGCGCATACATTTATGAGTAACATAAATTGATGCGTGGCTGTAGCAGGCTGGTATAGAATCTCGTATTATCATTATCTTAAAATAAGCTTACCCTGCGGACGTTGTTCATGTTGGAGTATAGTGTGAAAGAGGAATCGCACAGATATCTTCCGGGCTCGGCGATAATCTGCACATTGGGGTCGGGGAACAGTTCTTCGATGGTGCTGTTTATTATGTCAGCCACCTGCAGATAGTTTCATAATAAATTATTTGAAAACAAATTAGTCGCTTAATTTTGAGAATATCAGCAGTAAATACTCTTATAGCTGACCAATAACAATCACAAAAAGTACAAGAAACTTACCTCATCGATACGGTTGGTGCGGTCGCTAAGGAAGCCACCGCCAATATCAACGACCTTCATGGTCCTGCCCGCTTTAGCCTCGTGGTCGAACAGAGCCTTGGCCCGTCTCAGGCCTAAGTCGTAGCTCTCCATAGAGAAGCAAGCGCTGCCCACGTGGAAGGCGACACCGGCGACCTATAAAGGGTTGGAACAGGTTAAGTAAACAAAAAAAAAGCGATTTCCAAAATTTGTCTCCTACTGATCAGAGACGATGAGACTTATGATGAAGGTAGTGATGATCAGTTCGAGGTAGGAAGGGCGAATTGATGCGCTAAGTTATCTAATTTGACTGTATTAAGTAAAAATAAAATATTTACCCGCAGACCAAGGGCAGCGGCTTCATCCAGCAAACCTCTGGCTTCGGTATCAAAATCGCAGCCGAACTTTTCACCCAGCTTGTAAAGACTATTGCCATCCACACGGATCCGAATCAGCAGGCTGGAGGAAAATATCATAGTTAGTTTATATCATACAATATAAAAAATTGAAAGTCCAAATAATAACTGATGTTTTAAAGGCACTGACAGGCACTTCTGTTGGGAATTTTCAACACCAGCAATATCTGTCGTTATCGTAAAGCCCTCCAGCCTTGGAGAAGGCTCCAATCCAGGAGGACAAAACTTTTTCCTTCTTGAGTTAGCAAATAAAATTGAACGAACCTTGCGTCAGGCCAGTACTGCCTCATTTTCTTCAATTCATACGAAGTGTCGAAGGTGGTATGCTTCACACCCGAATCACGAGCAAATATCATCTGCTCTGGAGTCTTCGTGGCCATCGCGTAAATGATGCTCCTGATGACAATGCACAGTGTTAGTTATTCTTAATTTGGAGCAATAAAGTGAAATCGGGATATCAAACAGAAGTATAGGAATTTATCAAACCAATTTTGTGATAATTACATGCATCGTAGAATGTGCGCTGTATTTCTCGGTTAGTTATCGAATTTGCATAAGCATATATTGTATTTGCACAAGCAATACTATTTTACACATATGGCAGAGTGATTACAAATATAATAGATATTATGGTAATTTTTTTGGCTATTATGAATTTCAATTTATGTTTTGGGAATATGGTCGATATTGTATTATATCTGACATTCATTAATTCATCTGCTAGTCTTATCCCAGGAGAATAGGCACAACATTACGTTAATGTAACTGCATGACTATGATTGCGAATCAATACTTACAATGGGCACACGTTCAGTTGCAAGATTTTATGTATTTCCCCGGGCGAGGCGCAATCGAAACCAAGCCCCTGGGACACAGCCAGCTTCAACAGCATCTCGCTGTCATTGGATTTCATTGCTGGAAAAAACATTGTCTTCAGTTATTGATGTCTGTGAGTATATTTTTTTTAATCAGTTGACAAATACAACCCCATTTGTGGCAATTTTTTACATATGAATCTTATGAATGTTTGGAATACATAAAAGTAATGTAGACAACATTTTTTACTTATGTAATTATCTGGAGATAAAAGTTTTCTTAAAACAAAACATTTCACTTCCTTTTCGAACACTATAATATAAGTCGAAATATCATATATTCGATTGACTCACCACGTTAAGCGTTAGAAAGAACTTGTAACTTAAAGCACCCCAATAACTTGACGTTTCAGTGCGACTTTCAGTGAATATTATATGTTTTATAATAATCCTACTAGTGCTTCCCTTAAGAACTTGTTTGGAACATACGTTAAAACTCGAAAATGATCACTTATTAACACTATGATTGAATGGCTGTCCTTAATAACTGAAATGCAATAGTTCTAAGAGCTCTTCATAATAGGTACAAATACAAACGCATACGCATGCCATGCGATACATTATGTTATTTCATATAAACAAATTTTTAATGGTTTGTGCTCTACAATTTTACAACCAATTAACTGCATATGACATAATAATATATTTCTGATGGATGTTACAATATCATTTACGAGTGAATTTTAGATGAGGGATCATCTGAAAATTATAGATGGAACTACTTCTTTTCAACAATTTGGAAGATCTGTTTAAATTTTTTTTTATCTTATATTACTATATATTAAATAAATAAAATAAATAAATATTCGTGGACAAATTCACACAGCGCCATCTAGCCCCAAACTAAGCAAAGCTTGTGCTATGGGTGCTAGATAACTGATATACTACTTAGATACTTTTTTTTAAATACATACTTATTATACATAGAACACCCAGACCCGTAACAGAAATTAAAATTCATCATTTCAATTTCTGCCCGGCCGGGAATCGAACCCGGGACCTCTTGCGTGGCAGACCATGTTGACCATTGAACCACTCAGGTCGTCAAAGGTTATTATTTCTTATATGACAATTATCTATTGAAGAATGCTATTATTTTCCCACGTATTCTAATACTCCCTCTCAAATCTTATAGTCCCTCTCAATCGGCAACAAAAACAGCAATTATTGTAAATAAAAAAAAATTGAATGATCTTTTAAAAATTTCACTGAGTTTGGTGCGAGAACAGTAGCTTAGACCCTGGCATTAGTCAGGATTAATCGCTACAAATAATCAGTTTTACAAATTTATCACAAATTGCTCAAATCGTCTTACCGTAAAACATCTTGATCCTGGGCATAAGATCCTTGAAGTGCTGCATGCGGCGATGGGCTTCATCCAGGTCGAAGATATGGAAAGGCTCCTTCTGCCGTCCGCCCTCGATCATGGCGCGCGCCACATCCTCAGGAGTGTGGTCCTCCAGCACCAAAGTGCCGGTGGAAGGGTGCTTCAGGAATTCGGTGTACATCTTGAATTGATTTATTTGAGATTGAACAAAAGTCACTACTGGTACTGATTCACCAGATGTTGTTTATAAATTTTTGGTAATTTTTGCACTCGTAACCTTCGACGGTTGTTATTGAGAGCAATTTTTTTTGCAAATAATATTTACAAATTTATTTTTCGAAACTGCTGCTATACACTGTATCCCAGTACTAGATGAGGTGTGCAGTGAATTGCTGAGCCATGAATTGGTCTTATATAGTATAGAAAACTTAAGGGGAAAATAAGCATGGAGGTGCGGAAGCGGGGTGTGAGGAAAACAGGTACCGATACAACGGCGAGTAGGTCGGTAATACCAGCCTCATCCAAATGACGTATTAACTACGTAGAGATACCACGAACTGACTCAATCGTTGGAGTTCTCAGTGAATATGCGTGATTAACGACACTTTATGCAATTGGAACTGAAAATTGGCATCCGAGTTGCGGGAAAATGAAAATGAAAATGGAGAAAATTTGATTTTCTCAGGAAAAGCTGTCAAGATGTAAAGGTTGGTACATAACGATTAACGGACTAATTAAGAGGAATAATGGTCGCAGACAATCTATATACATATAATAAAACAGTAAAAGAAATTGTGTCTGTGTCTAAAATTATTTAATAACTATTAAATAAAAATAATTTAGGACGATGAAGAAATAGTAATAGAATAAGGAAACTAAAACTTTTGTATATCTGTTTGTACACGTTAATCTCCGGAACTACTGGACGGATTTCAATTAAACCTTGTTTGTTGTGTAGCTATTAAGCCTGGGCAACATATAGGGTACAATTGATTTAAAAAACTGGAACACTAATGTAGAACAATAAAAGACCAGCTAAACTACACGAAATTTGGAAATGGCGTCGAATAGATTTTGATAGATTTTCACAGCTTGGTTGTTTGAGGTCCAACTTAAAATCCTCCGTGAGGGAGGTCATTTAAAATGGTCGATCGGGATAAAGATGACCTGCCCTAAAACGATTTTCTCGGATATCTGAAGATCTACACAATACTTGTTAGTCCTCTGACAACACGCTTCGACACCCCTGTACAACAGAAATTGCTGCTACCGTTAAATAAAGAAATAATCATCGTGGCGTTAATGTCCCAGTTGTGCTATCGCGCTCGAAGACCCAGCCTTCCGCCTTGACCATGATCCAGGATTTGGCAGATCAGATAATTACAGTGGAGAGACTGCCATCTGGTCTCCGTGACCCTGCTATCAGGGAACCTAGCCAGATTGGATCTTGGTTACACATTCAGTCGCCTGAATATGCAGGTATCATGTTTTCCCTCACCGTAAGACCATCGGTTAACATTCAATTAATGTTCAGAAAAGAGTCATTGGTACATGGTCGCAGTGGGATTCGAACCCGGTACCTCTCGCTTACGAGTCGGATACCTTAACCACTCGATTACCGACGCTCTCAACAGTATTTTATGGTAATGCACTGCTATTGTCTTGTATTCTTGGGTGTCCTACTTCAGCTAGAACCTTCGTAGACTAACCTCAAGAAATAAAAGTACTTGAAAGTAATAAATTTAAGCCCAGTCCCAAAATGTTAAATATTAAACTAAGTAGTTTATCTCGTTTATATTTTTAATTTCTAAATGTTGTGTTTGTCGATTTTAGCTTTAAGAATTTAATCATTGTCATTTTTATTATTGTGTACACAAGTTTTAACAATAAATATAAAATGTTATAATTCCAATACTGTAGTGTGCTTTCAATACGGCGCTCTTAAACTCGACTACCAAGCGTGGAGTAAATAGCAAAAACCTGGCAGTCTTAAAAGTGGTAGGAAGTCCGCCTGGATGAGTACCACCGCCTTATCTATTTCTGCCCCCAAGCAATAATGCTTGCATTGTTGTGTTCCGGTTTGAAAGATAAGGTAGCCAACTCAATTAAAGGCATGAGGCATTTCATTTTAGTAGTCCTCACAGTGACAACGCTAATGCGGTTCTACATTTATGTTGCCTGCAACCTAATATATAATATAATAGATGTTATGGGCGACAGTTACCGCTTACCATCAAGTGGGCTATCTGCAATTTTTTTATGCGTAGATAAAAAGCATCTCTTGTAATATAAAGGAGGATCGACAATAAACTTGTACGATCGGTGGATGTGGTGTTACCTAATATGGGCAATACGGCCCCTAATTAATATCAAAAAGTTACCAATAATTATGGTATTGATTTCATCTATTCTAAATTTCTTTTCAGAAAATGTTGCTTAGCATTTTCTTATGACGTGTCGTCTTGAGGAAACATTTCGATACGGAATTTCTCAAAGTTTCGTGAGCTCATGACGAGGAAATGACGTAGGCAAAATAGATGCACTGCAATGTCGCATCGGTGGTGTCATAGACGCTGTGGTGGCCATAGTGAGTTAACTCGCTGGGGTTTTCAGACCTACATTTTTGCAACTCACATACTCGCATTAGACATTATCGAGTGCCACACTGTAAACGATCTCGAAGCATTTCTCCCTCCAAGCATGTTTCCATATGATTTAACTAGGTTTGAAATTGTCGACTTTTTCATTAAAAAATCGATTGAAATAGTGTAGGGTTCTGTAAAAAAGGGTTTTTGATACTATAAATATGTCTTTGTGTTTGTACTATGTAATGTTACAAATTTACAAATGCACCTAGCTCCTGTACAACTTGCATGAAATATTTGCTAATCCAACTACTCTTTATAAGTTGGTTGGCTATTTTGTGTGATGTCACGACAAAACAGTTTACGACATTTTTCCTGTACATGGCATTACTTCTTGCCAAATTTCATGATTCTTGGTCAACAGGAAGTACCGACCCTATAGGTTTTGATTTCCTTGCGAGTATAAACGGCCGTATCTTTTGATTACGTTGATTTAGAAATTTGATTTTTTTTTCTCTACTCCAAGGGTTTGCAGATATAGAATACTCAGGACGCGTGGAGATATCAATTTTAGCTTGATATTTCCACGTGTTCCTGAGAAACAGGGTCTTGACAGACGGACGAATGGACGGACAACAAAGTGATCCTATATCTTATTTTTATTCTTTTTGGGTACGAATCCCTAAAAGTTTATGCAAACGTTGGCATAACAATTACGAACACAACAAAAAATCAACCAAATCAGTTGGTTTTTAAAGCTTTTTTTATAATACTAAGGTGGCAAACAAGCTTACGACCTGCCTGATGGTAAGCAGTCACCGCAGCCTATAGCTAAGCTGTAGAATACAGCCCCGTTCAAGTAGCAGCATTAGTCCGGATGACCGAACTAGTGCAACTGTTAGTGGCAGTTATCCGATTGAAATGTAGTAGAACTGAACGTGTGATGATTCCTAGCTGGACCACCATTTAGTACCCAGAAACTGATATACCTACTACATGAGTGCTACTTAAAATCTACCTCTTCGGTATGAATGTCAAAAAAATAGTGCTTCAAACGCTTACAAGTAATGAGGAGTTTTCCAGTAGGTATTGATAGTTGGTTTCAAAAATCATCAATCATCCTACAATTTTGGTAATCTTTTTATAATCTGTATGATGGTGGCAGTGATTTCATGCAACTAACTAATACTAAACTTAAAAATAAAATGTTTATTAATATAAACATAACTGTTAAAGGTTGAAAGAACTGTATAAAGAAATATTTATATAAGTTGGCACTATGTTCTATTATTATTACAACCTCTAAAATGGTTTAAAACTATTGATAAATACAATATTATCCAATATAACGTACCCAGTGTTTATATCCTCTTTGCTAAGAACCTATTTCAAGCGATTATCAATTACCAAAATTGTCGGGGCGCCATCTAGTGAGTGGTTAAGAATGCTTTAGATACCTACTGGAAAACTCCTCATCGACTTGCGTTACAAGTCAATCACGGCGACTGTCGTGGCATATACTGAGTGTGCCCCATTGCACTCTCTAGTATATATTTTTTCTTTTTTTGTTTATGTCTCTGTTTCACTTTTTTTCCTCTATGAATATTTAAGCATTTTGTACCGTGTGCCTGAGTGGAATAAAAGTGTTTTACTTTTCTTACTTACTTACTTTGTGGCACGCGCAAAGAATGCTTTGCAGCCGGGCCACAAAAGAATGGCTTTCTGGTCGTATCACAATGAATCTCGTAATATTACCAATGTACTTGCACGTTTTTTTAATCAAAATGGTCATCTTCGCACGAGGGCCCTGGCTTTGCCTTGACCATGATACAGGATTTGGGAGATCAAATAATTACAATGGAGCGACTGCCTTCTCTCCTCCGTGACGTTGACATGTTGACAGCTGTCAACTAGAAGTAAACATAAATCCAAAAATTTAATTATAAAAAATAATCATCTTGGCATTAATGTGCCGGTTGTGCTCTCGCGCATGAGGGCCCGGGGTCCGCCTTGACCATGATCCAGGATTTGGCAGGTCAGGTAATTACAGTGGAGCGACTGCCATCTGACCTCCATGACCCTGCTACCAGGGGAACCTGACCAGATTGGATCATGGTTACACATCCAGTCGCCTGAATGTGCAGGTTTCATCACGATGTTTTCCCTCACCGTAAGAGCATCGGTTAGTATTCAACTAATGTACGTAACTCAGTGAACAGTCATTGATACATGGCCGGAGCGGGGTTCGAACCCGGCACCTCTGGCTTACGAGTCGTATACTCTAACCGCTCGGCCACCGAGCTCTAAATCCGTAAATTGAAATAAACCTACTTATTCTCTTCAATTCGATGATCTTCGTGTATTTAGCAGTCAAAGTGACATACGACATTCTTACGTATGTCGTTTTATATAATGCGAAACTGGCGTTGGGTTTAGGGGTCGCAATACCGGTATATCTTTTCAAAGCCGGAATTTTTAGTATTGACATGAGGCCAATACCGGGATTTTAGAATTTTCTAAATTTTCGGGATTTAGAGAAGTTGCTAGTAATTTATTATAAACTGTTAATGATTATATACTTTATTGCATAAAACTCATAGACAGACTTAAATAATACCTTTTATGTTTTTTTTTTATGTTATACGGCAGACAAACAGACAAGCGGGCCACCTGATGGAAAGTGGTCATCGCCGCCTATGGACATCAGCAACTAATGCGTTGCCCGCCTCTGAAGAGAGCTCTAATATACCTCTTGAACGATCCCATGTCATAGTCCAAAGGAAACACTGTGGCTAGGAGCTCATTCCACATCCGAATCGTACGAGCGAGAAACGTTCTTTCGAACCTTCGCGTCGTGACCAACAGACGGTCTACGTAGTGAGGATGAGTACCAAGCCCACGGCGGGTGGTGCGATGGCGGAATTGTACTGTGGGCACCAGATCGAAAAGTTCCTCGGAACACTCCCCATTGTACAGCCGATAGAACACACACAGGGAGCCAAAGTCCCTTCGGTTTTCCAGTAGTTCCAACTTGCGTGTTTGTATGGGATCATCGACAATTCATACGGCGCGTCTCTGTACGGAGTCCAGAGGATTAAGCAGGTCGGCAGTTTCGCCGGCCCAAAGAGGCCGCACTTGTGCCTTGTACAGCAGCAGGCGCTGCCCTGGGGTGAAGTATCGCTTGGACCGGTTAAGCACTCCAAGCTTTTTCGAAGCCAGTTTGGCCTTGCCTTCCAGGTGACTCCGGAATCGCACGCTATCCGATATGTCGACACCGAGGATCCCAATACTTTTTGAGATGGAAAGGGGTGTTCCTTGAAACTGCGGCACTATGTCAAAGGCTACCTAAAAAGGCTAGGTACTCGTAAATGGTTAGAAGATTTTATTTGGATTTCAAATAAGTCGGCCAGCCAGACCAACGTCAGTTGGAACAGAAATCAGTTACAAACGTTTTGACAAGGATAAAAATATTAAATATAATATTTCTAATCATCCTCATCACAGCCCGTAACAGGCCTCTCCCACGTAAGGGGAGGTTATTGCCATAATCTCCACGCTTGGCAGGCGGGTTGGAGATCGCAGTGTTTAAATATAACAATGGAAAATGCTGCTGCCCATTTTCCAGACTACGGAGACTGTTGACCTTTTCCCTCGAAAACATTAGTCGCCTTGTACGACACCCATGAGTGTAAGGGGTTGGTGCTATTCTACTCTGCCGGACACCACACGGCCAAGTTTTTAGTTTTGATAAATTGAAAACATTTGGATTTAATTATTGAGTAGTAACAGGTTTTTTTTAAATTTATTGCTTCTTGTTACAGGCCAAACCCATAGCTGTAAGAAGGTTGATGTACTTATTTTTATTACGTATTTTTTACCCCCGACGAAAAAGGAGGGGTGTTATAAGTTTGACGTTTCCTGTATCTATGTATCTGTGGCTTTGTGTATCTGTCTGTGGCATGTAGCTCGGATAGACCGATTTGAATGCGGTTTTCTCTCTAATCATATTTAAGTCTAATAAGAATATACAATTTATTGTAATAGTGCAACAGGAATATATAATTTTTAATGAATATCGAAAATACCGAAAATCCCTGTTTTAGTAAAATGTATTTTTGGTGCGCGATCTAGGTATTTTCGGTATCCGGGATCCCGGTTTGTAACCCCTAGTTGGTTTGCACTATAACCACGTACAATATATAATGTGTCCAAACTGACT